>CM060903.1:120981813-123481813 GCA_030737815.1 Allium fistulosum
TTCTCCAAAAGTATGAAAAGCTGGAGGACTTTATACCATCCATTCAAGTGTGGTTGAATTCTTCTCTTCAACAGCCCAAGGGCTTGGAGCACATTTAGTGTTGTTTCCACTGCTTAAAGTGATTGTGACGACCACGAAGAAAGAACGAATCCCAACTACGGATATATAAGAGCCGAAACTGCTCAGAGCATTCCATCTGGCGTAAGCATCTGGATAATCTGGAATGCGACGTGGCATACCCGAAAGCCCTAAGAAATGCATGGGAAAGAAGGTAAGATCAACTCGAAAGAAGTGATCCAAAAATGGATTTGACCTAAAGTTTCCGGGTATGTCCGACCAAAGATTTTACCCACCCAATAGTAAAATCCTGCAAATAAAGCAAAAACTGCTCCCATAGAAAGTACATAATGGAAATGTGCCACCACATAATAAGTATCATGTAGAGCAATGTCTAGCCCAGAATTCGCTAGAATTATTCCTGTGAGCCCGCCTATGGTGAACAAAAAGATGAACCCTACAGCAAATAACATGGGTGTTTTGTATTGTATCGAACCTCCCCACATGGTAGCGATCCAACTAAAGATTTTGATTCCAGTGGGGACAGCTATGATCATGGTAGCTGCGGTGAAGTAAGCACGCGTATCAACGTCTAAGCCCACAGTAAACATATGATGAGCCCAAACAAGAAATCCAAGAACACCTATACTGATCATGGCGTAAACCATGCCTAGATACCCGAAGACTGGTTTTACCGAAAAGGTCGATACGATATGACTAATAATACCGAATCCGGGCAGAATGAGAATATACACCTCTGGATGACCAAAGAACCGAAAGAGATGCTGGTATAATATGGGGTCTCCCCCTCCTGCAGGATCAGAAAAGGTTGTATTAAAGTTTCGATCGGTTAATAACATTGTAATTTCCCCCGCCGGTACCGGAAGTGATAATAAAAGTAGAAATGTTGTCACTAGAACGGACCACACAAAAAGGGGTAATCTATGCATAGTCATTCCAGGTCCACGCATGTTGAAGATAGTGGTTATAAAATTGATAGAACCTAAAATTGATGAAGCACCTGATAGATGAAGACTAAAAATGGCTGAATCAACTGCTCCTCCAGAATGGCTGGTAATACCACTTAAAGGCGGATAGACCATCCACCCAGTGCCGCTACCTACTTCTACTAAGGCGGAGCTTAATAGGAGCAAGAGACTTGGTGGCAACAACCAGAATGATATATTATTTAATCGTGGAAATGCCATGTCAGGTGCACCGATCAGAATCGGAACAAACCAATTACCAAATCCACCTATCATCGCTGGCATCACCATAAAAAAGATCATTAAAAAAGCATGAGCAGTTATTAAAACATTATAAAGCTGATGATTCCCGCCAAGAATTTGATCGCCGGGTCGGGCTAATTCCATACGAATCAGTATGGAGAAGCATGTGCCCATCACTCCAGCAATGGCATCAAAGATGAAATAGAGAGTACCGATATCTTTGTGGTTAGTAGAGAAGAGCCATCGAACCACCATATGAGGAAGGAGAAGTGGCATAACGCCAACCGGTCCACCCGCTAGTGTATATCCCGGAGTACCGAGAAGTACCTATCCCTTACGGGAATCGAACCCGTGTCTTCGACATGAAAAGACGATGTCCTAACCACTGGACGAAAGGGACCAAAAAGAAATTCCAGCTACTCTACCCAATTAATATACTGGCGTAGGAGAATAAGCAACCTGCGTTGACGAAAGATTGGATCTTGTCCTACTGATTTCGCTTTACGCTTTAGAAGATCGAATCACAAACTCGTTCCGTTCTTTCTAAAGGAAGACTCTTTAAGGGCCCAATATCTCAATAGCACCCACCTACTCACAAACAAGAAAGGGGGTGAACGTCAACCTTTTTCCATGATTAGCCTCCGTTTATTCTAAATCTTCTTCTTCTGGGGCGTAGCATATTATCATCAGGTTCTTGATACAGATCAGCCATCTTTGCTTCTGAAATTGAATATAATTCTTATTGCTGTTGAGTAGCATTGGTCCTAGGCCTTATCTATCATCTTGGGATTGGCATATCATCTTCCCTATGTGGAACAGTACCTGTATGAGAATCCGCATGTGGAACAGTATCTCAATTGTACCGCGTCACTGAAGCATTCATTGATCACAACTTGCACCAGTATACTTAGGGCATCCACCGTCCCCACAGCTGCTTCTCTAAGACATTTGGCATCTGTCTTATCTGTCTCCGCCGCGGGCAGTGTGCGCGAGAAAGGGCGCGCTAGTATACATGAAGTAGGCTAAGGTGTATTCTTAAGTTAGAGTCTTGTCTTGACCGAGTCTTTTGTTATCGAGAGGCTCGCCTGCTACAGAAAGAAAATCACCTGGCACGATCAAGATACTTTCGTCTTCTTGGATGAGGAGGATAATTTCTTTCGACATAAGGAACATGATGAACAAGAAAATCTCTCGGCAATCGATTTCGGACCGGAAGAGGATGAGTATGAAGATGATGGCCAGTATATTAGGGGTATTACGACATCTAATATTTCCTGAGGGTATATACCAGAGTACGCGACTCGGAACCAGAGAAGAGCCCTGAGGTGCGTAGCGAGATTTGTGATACTGGGAGAGGTACTCTGGATCTTTTGATGGAGTACTTTTAAGATGCGTCACTCAGGAAAAAGGTTCATACATTGTACCGTACCTTTCTGTGTCAACAACCGTAACTCGAGCGCATCCAACTGCTATCAACCTACTCTGATTGCTTACTCTGGAAGTCTTGCAGGCCCTGAACGGGTCTAAAATAGAAGGCCCCTTTTTGTGATGAGATTCCGTGGTAGAGATTGTTTTCCGCTACGACTTCCCCGTTCTGCTAGCTGGTTTCGGCTTTGACTTGACATACGCCTATGACTTCTATCAGGCTCATGACCTGAAGACTACAGGCCAGTCACCCAAGAAATGGGGCTAAGAATGTCTTCTAGAAGCACAGTGTACTATCTACTGTTCCTTCTTTCTTTAGTTATGGAGTAGACGGTTTTGAACGGAGAATGCAGAATAGAATCATCATCAGAATTGTATGATGCTATTCCATCTAGCTGGGGTTGGCTTTCTCTCACCAGGAAAGGGGGAGACCAAATAAAGCAGATGAATGGGGGAGCAATATTAATACCTTGCACGGACACCATTCCGAAGCAATGGAAAGAAGGCACCACAATGTAGTCAACTAGAAGAACAGGCAAGGAAGCGGCACTCTAGAGGGGAAGGAACTGTCTAAAAATGAGCTCATTCAAGAATCTCCTATTAGAGACAATGAATCTGAGGAAGGAATAGTAAGATATGACTCAGTAGTCAGTTCCCCTGTGCAGGCCACAAGCGAACTGAGTTTACTGACTCGCTAAGAGTTGGTCTTCCATAGTAGCGGGCTCGATGTACAGCAGGTCACTCGTTGAAGAGTGAGGAACGAACAGATATTGAGTCATCAATTTTTTTTCAACCATTTTACAGGACGGTAAACTATGCATGACGGGGCAGATAACAAGAAAGATACATAAATGCAAATTTCTTTCTTAAAAACTCGAAGTGAGAATTGATCTTTGCTATGCTTAACACATGAAAGGAGAAGGTTTAGAGAATAGCGATCCAGTATATGTTGATTGGATCGGTCCCCGTTACTTTCTCTTCCCGTCCCGCCCAATTAATATACTAGGCCCCATTAATAGTCTCTCTCTCCCTCCCGTTGGTCGCCTATGTTTATACTGGCGTTTGGATCGGTCTCCTCCCGAATTAATATACTGACGGGGAAGATAACATAAAATATATATAATTCACTCGTTATGCTTAACACAAAAAGTCAAAGTTGAGAGAACCTATTATGCCTAAATAATATACTGGACCCCTTCTCTTGTGCTTGAATGAACCTAACTTTCTTTCGAGCTTATTGTCGGCACTGCTTTAACCTGCCTGCCGCTAGCTATCGCCTCTAAGAGTTGTAAACGACCATAGCGGCTTAGCTTCGTCTCTGCATGAAATATATGTCTGAGTACGGACGGAATACAAATATGAACTAGTGTCAACTGCCACTAGCATGCCATGAGTAAGTCGAATGGTGGACTGGGATTGGGCTAACCAGAACTAGTTGTTGCTGTTCCATCCGCAGCTAGTAAGCTTGAACGAATAATGCATATATCCCCTTGCCGCTCTGTTGTTACCGTCTTAGCCGTTAAACCTTGAAGTGAAGCGGAACCTGGAGCAAGTTAGGTAACCAAGAACAGTGCTAGATTGAAACTCGGGAGGATCCAGAAGCAACAATCTCTCTTGTTATGTCCGAATGCTGGTCCTGGGGAGGAAGAATTGGGAAGACGAGTGACTTTCATGGAGTGAACCAGGACTATGTAACGAAGTGGCAGGGTCTGATCCCTCAGCTCGAACATCATCAACCGGGAGTCGAATTGGTCAGTCTACTTTTCTTTGACTCTTGCAATTGGAACCTGCAAGGATAGCTAGGAAATCCTTTAACGTACCTCAGTACCAAGGTCCTAAGTCGCTTATAAGTCTTCGAGTCATTCAAAGGATCCCTCTAACTCAATCGAAGAAAGCCATATCAGGTAGCCAATTTACAGAAAGATATGGTACCAGCGTACCAGGGCTCGTCGAGTCACACGAATTGGGTCATTCCACCAGAAGTATAATTGGCACGGGAAGCAAGTTCAGATGGTCGAACCTTCTTCAATTGAACTTATTCTACTAGCTATGCTCATAATAATGTTTCTTCCTCAGGAGCACCTCTAGCAAATCCCCTGGCTTTCATTCGAGGGGGTGTAATGACGTCCATATACTTATATTACACGGTACCAAATCTTTCTGCAAATCCTCGCTGGTACTTCTTCTGTTCCGAACCAGTAGGAGGATCCCTCACTCGAAAGTCCATTTTCTCATATCAAACTGAAAGTCAAAGTTTCTCTAGGGACCGATCCAGTATATTAATTGGGAGGCGATGGTTATAGGTGGGAGGTATTCCTGTGTTCACTCCGACCGATCCAGTATACTTGAGGGAAAGATGTCTCTGACGCGACCGGACTTCCACTATTTTTCTTTTTTAGGCAGGTTTGGTCAGTAGGGACAAAATAGATATGCTGCTTTCTATCAGTCCCAAGCGGATCGGATATCCCCAGCTTCCACGGTCCACTTACCGAGGAAGAGATGCGGGAGGGCCCGGGGCCAGAGCAAGTTGGATTGGGGTATAGAGCCGTAAGCACGGTGGGGGGTGACGAGGACGTGCTCGTACGGTTCATAGTGGGGTATGAGATTCTCGTGGATTGTTGGGAACGTCCTCTATATTCGAAATATGCCTTTCTAGGAGCATTACGATCTGCAGCTCAAATGGTCCCTTATGAAGTCTCCATTGGTCTTATTCTTATTGTGCGCCTTGTGAGCACGTTTGGATCCGCAAAGGCAATCGCTCGGATGTTCCCCTAACCCAACCCGGGAACGGACCGGAGGGAACCGCAGCATGAGGAATGCTGCATCTCGTCGCAAGGCTCATTTTGCGTTTTGGGTCATAGGGTGGGCAGTCCGGGGCATAAGGGTCCTAGTACTACCCAGGTGCGAAGAACCCCGGGGGTGACTGCAATGAGCATAAATGTCACTCACCGGCCTAAACGACGAGCAAACACTCGAACGTGAGAGCAAGGGATCACCCAACGAATGGACGAGCTCCAAGGAGGCCTAAGTATACTGGGGCGAACCATGCTTTCAGAGAAGTGGCGGCTTACATAACTAAACTCTGAACTGCGACTGACTAAGCCGTGCCTTCAGGGGGGCGGGGCCAAGCCCAGAATGTATGGGTGACAGATCGGCCATAGGAGTACTCCGGGATATACACCAGGGCAAAGTCGAGCATACGACGATGCCGCCCGTTTTCATTTCGTGGAAGTCCCCGGCAGAGGAAAGGGCTGTAGGCAATGGCGCGTTCTGCTTCTTAGGGCGTAGAAATCGTTCGGGTCGTGCGTGGCAGCTGGTATAAATGATGAAAGGCGGGCCGCTTGATTGAACCGGGACCTATTTTCAGAATCTAATAGGCGGGAAGCAAAGCTGAATAGGAAAGGGGGCGGCCGATGAGTGCCTTTTTTGTTAGAAAGGGTTGGGAGCTAACATGGCTGGCTACAAGTAGAGCCAAAGACAGATGAGACGGGCCCAGTATATTAATTGGCAGAGGCCGCAGCGGGACTACTAGAGGCGCCCCCGCTAGCTAAGATAGATATCTATTTTCGGTGCGCATATTCTCTATTTAGAATCTCTTCTCGACCTGGCCAGGCCGAATCGGGCCGCCACTTGGGATGGGAATGGCTCAACCCACATGCATCATTTGATGAAAGAACTCCAGTCGCCTCCGATCAGTGGCTTGTCAACGGCTACGCTAGTAGTTCCTCACCAAATGCAAATGCCCTTGGGACAACACAGCACATGAGTCGTTCAGGACCACACCCTCTCGAGAGCAGGATGTCGGCCGAGATGAAGCTGGCCCTTCGAGAATCGAACAGCGTCCCGGTCTAAGAATAGTTTGGATCGGTCCCCCTATAAGTATACTGGCCGTCGCCTCCCGCTCACTTCGCTCGCCTTGGGCTTGCCTTTCCCCAACATCTAAATCAAGGGCGGGCGCCGAAAAGGAACCAGTCTAGCCTTTTCGACGAAAGGAAAGCTTAGCTTGGTAGGCGTTGCTTACTCACCTGCGCAAGCACCTCAGACAATGCAATGCTCTGAACATGAAAGTTTGCAGTTTAGCCCCCTCCCCTTTTCCCATGCGGAGTCACAGGCAGCGCCTCGTAAAAAAGCAAAGCACGAACGAGCCACATGCAGGGAAACTTGCACGTGTGGTTCTGGCCGGGGACCCCGGTATACTGTACTAATATGTGTAGGTCCCTGTAATTCGAGTGAGATTGTCATAGCGCAAAAGCAGATATGGTCCGGTATTCCCTTGTTCCCCGTATTGGTTATGTTCCTTATTCCTCGTCTAGCAGAAACTAATCGAGCTCCGTCTGATCTCCCAGAAGCGGAAGCTGAATCAGTTGCAGGCTATAATGTAGAATATGCGTGGGATGCGATCCTTAATAGTTCACTGTTGGCAGAAGCCAATGTCCCGGGGTCCCGAGGACTCATTCTGACTTAAACAAAGGGTGGGTCTTTACCAACTTCAAAATCCGACAGGGAAGAAAAAAGAGGGTCAGGGCACTCTTCATTATTTGGCTTCGCACCTCCCCAGAAGTATACTGGATCGGTCGTCCCTCCCAAAAATATACTAGACTTGCCCAATTGATCGGGGTCGCCTCACAATTAATATACTGGCGTCCGGAATTAATATACTGGGTGTACTGGACCTCTAATTAAGATATTGGGTCGAAGTTGGACCTCTAATTAAGATACTGGGTCGCCTTGTTATCAGGGAGTTGGGTAAAGCAAACTCCCTCCTTGGACGAGCACGGGGCTTAGTCAAGTAGAACCGGGTTGCGCTGCTTGATGCTCCGATCGAAAACAAATCAGTGGGGCCATGCCGTTACGACAGAATATGCATTAGAAAGGTAAATCCTCCATTTATACTGGCGCCTTTCTTTAGTAAAAAAACAAAAAACCGGGCCGAACTTCTAAAAAGCTGCATGCCCGCTTCCATAGAACAATATCGTGGCAACGTAGACCTAAGTGGGTTTCTTGGATCCTGGGGAACCATCACAAGTACGGCCGGCCTATAGAACGAGAATGCCGTGTCGTCCAGCGGAGCTTAGAAGAAGGTGACTCGGAGCCTAGAAGAAGGTGACTCGCGCAGACAGCTGACTCCTTTTCATTTCAATAGAAAGGAATAGCCAAACAAACCCAGCTGGCTGGTCAATCTCAGTGATCTTATCGGCCGGCAAACCGGTGACGGACGACCACGGTCCCAACCTTACCAGCACGTAGGTTTACTAATCAATGAAGCCCATCAACCCACTTATATTACAAAGTAAACCAAGCGGTCACGACATGTTGTTTCTATTGATTGCGGGGCGCCACGGAATCCATCCATAAACCCCCGGCGACCTTACAAACTACAACTACACCAAAGCATCACCTTCAAAAGCCCTCCAGTGGGGCAAGTCGGAGAGTATACTTAGGGGGGCGCAGCCCACTACATAAGCCACGTCTGGCTGAGGCAAGCAGCAAGCGGGGGAGAGTCCAGTAAAGTACAACAACGTTGGGGTGGGACGCTAGTACTTAAACTAGGGCACTAATCTTGCGTTTTTCAGCAGGCTCTTAGTTGTAGCTTCCTTCGGGCGCCTTCCCTACTTCTCTCACTTCAGAAAGATTTTTCAGTATTTTGATGACCTGGTTGAGAGAGTATGAAACATTGGTATAAAAGATTGAGTGGGACTCAATCTCAATAAGGGGAGGCGCCAGTATATTAATTGCGGGGACAACCGGGACGGCCGGCCTGGGTGCGCGGCTTACGAAAAGGTAAGCGGTTAGGTTGACTATGCCCCCATTTTTTCTTTTTTCTGAATCGGAAGAGAATCCCATTTTTCTTCCCCGCGGGATCTCTGTTTCCTAGCCACTAAGGTTCCCGGGTATGGTATATGAACGTGAGAGCAGGAAGTTCTAGCATAAGAAATCCTTCGATTCGCTACGCACCTAGAATAGGCCGAGTGAACTGCGTGTGTCCTGCCTCCGGGGAATCACGTCTATCGAATTCCTGAATCATTCCCATCCACCCAAAGATTCATCTCCTATTGTTATATATAGTTAAAGTCATCTAGTCATTCTTCTAAAGGTTTTTCTCTACCAGTACAATATTACTTATTCTATTTATCCGCCCCCCTAAGTAATATTGTGTCGAAGATTTTAGAGTTCTCCATAATTGTTAAGCTCTTAGCATTCGGCTGAGACTCCTACCGCGACACCCGGTGGGCAAACCGTTTTCCTTTGCCAACACAACATTAGGGCTGTTCCATAACAATTCATTCTCTCATGATTTGATCTATACGTTCTTCCACCTGGTTTTTTCCATTATTTACCAGCACCACCTTTTCTCAGTTTGACTCTTCCTGGCCGTACCGATTGCTCCAGTTTCAGCTAAGATACGACCGTCGTCCTGGGATTGTATAGATCTTCCGCTCCGAAGATAGATATAGATTAAGGGTTATTAGTTAAAGAATAGAAAGGTATCCTAGCTGCCTTATCTCATCTCACCCGGCTACAGACCGCAATTATTTCTCTTTCTAACGGTGCTGATGGAGACAGGTTTACCTTTCCGCGACCTTACTTAGGGGGGTAGAGCTAGGGGCGAATTCGGCTCTTCTATTCTCTTCACTTAGATCTTAGACTTCCGCGGATTCTGACTGCCCAATTAATATACAGGGCTTGACTTGCGGATATGATAGATTTTCTATTTCGCAAGAGTCTTAGTTGAATATGACTTTACTGGCTGGGAGTCTTCGACTTCCCAACCCCTGGAACCGAAGCTTATGTATCAGTAAAGAACTAGAAAGCCGATTTTTCATAATCAAAAGAAGAAAAAGCGAAGCCCTGAAAGATCCTAGGTTTCGGCTAGATCCATTTAATCACATTAGTATATTTGCACAAGAGTCCATTTCCCGCTCTCAACCAACCTGGGATCCTACCTCTGCAATGAATCATTCGATCGACGGAAGGGGCTAAAGAAAGAACCTGCTGCCATCTTTCTTCGGAATTAGACAACCAACAAGGCGCCCGAAGGAAGCTTGATCAGGTCTTCTAAACTGCATATCTTTTATTAGAGGACTGCCCTCGGTCTAGATCTAGAACTCTTCCCTGATCTCAGGTATTCTAGTAGTAAAGGAACTGCGGAAGTTCAAACTGGCTCGACTGAAAAGGAGAGGAAGAAGTCCCAAAAGTCCATGAAAGCACAGAAGTCAACCATATTAGGGAGGCACCATTCTATTCTATAGTGCTCCTCATCGTCCCGAGAACCGTTCGCTTCGCACCTTACCTTATGGTAGTTACCATTGAAAATGATCCAACTAATATACTGGACTTGGTATCCCAGTATACGCTACGCACCTCATTCAAACAAATTAATATACTGGGTCGCCCTAGATTGTTTAGTAAAGCATTTTACGAGGGCACCTGGGTCTCAGGAGATACCTACGCCCAATTAATATACTCTGCCCCAGTAGAACTGGAAGATCAGCTCTCCCCTTGCCTTTTCCCTTTCTCTATCTATAGGCTCCCAAGTTTGTGTTTCATTCATTTAACAGAAAACATTCCATTGTTGTTACCACTCCACTCCTGTTTAGGTTTAATATCGCCATTCAGGTTACGGAAAAAGAAGACTTCCACCTAGAGAATCATGCCTTTTTTATGACAAGAAATTCTGAAAGAAAAATCGTGGATCCACAATGTTTATACTGGACTTGGTATACTAGCCCTATTCTCTCAACTTATGCTTAACACTTTCAAGTAAAAGTTGAGATCAAAAGATTGCCCATTATACTTCCTTTGCCCTTAATTCAATTCTTTGCAATAGTTTGGTAGCGAAGATACCTTTCCGAGTTGTGTCAGGACCAGACCTGACCTATTATTTTGTTTTGGTTGTTGTTGCCCGTAGCTAATGTTCAGTAAACATTGTTCCCTTAGTTGAAATTTTGTTTGCCTCGTCCATGCGTATGATTCAACTATTGAGTAGGCCGGCGTTCTCAGAGAAATATAACGGATCACTTCTTGCTTTTCAAGCAAACCATAAAAATCCTTCGCCAGGGATAATAAATAATAGTTTGGATTGGTATTATCTTAAGTCTTCATAAGCGAATCTGAACTCCTAATCTATGATCTGCCCCAGTTCTCACTTAAATAACATGCAAGAAAAAGATATCACATTTTGATAAAACAGCCATACCCCTTTTATACATTTGGGGCAGTTATACCGCTTTGCCCCGAGGCTCGGGATTTCTCCAAAAATCAAGAAAAATCAAATTTTATACATTTGAGTTGGACCGATATCCCCTTTTATACATTTGCGAAGGAAGCTGATCTAAGGTACCTGTGAAAGAGAACGGATTTTTTCCAATCAAGTGTAAGCGAGGTTGCCTTAGCACCCGGATTCCAGAAAATAATGAACCGATGGCTGATGTGGAATCAATAAATGAATGATCCAACTAGATACATATATCATTCTGTGGAAAGCCGTATTCGATGAAAGTCGTATGTACGGCTTGGAGGGAGATCTTTCATATCTTTCAAAACGGTCAAAAAGCCAAAATAAGTGCAATTAATATACTGGGCATTGGGAAGTCAAAACGAAATCCGCATTTGAAACCTTTTAGGTAGATCTATCAGCCCACCTCGTTTTCGGCTCTTTCTCATATAGAAACTTGAGGGGCTCTCTTCCAGCTCTAGTGTGCCTCGGACCTCGAAGCAAGAAGAAGTCGAAGAAGAGCAATAACTCAAAGAAAGCCTGCTGGTACGATACTACTCCAATCTCCTAGGGAGCGAGCACACTTCTTCTCTTACTGGTCTGGCTTGGGGTACGCAAGCATCTTGTTCCAGCCTTCTGATTCGCTACGCACCTGTTGCTCGATGATTTTCTGGTTGAACCCTTCTCACCGTAGTTCTTGATCCATCTAGGTCTGGTGTTGATCCACTTACCATTCTCATCGAAGATGCACACTCGCTTGTTAGTGATCTTGATTTGCTTATTGACGTGAATTTCTTTCTTAAGAATCTCTAGGCTCTTCGTATCTAATCTAAGAAATTCCTAAACCATTGCCATGGAGCGGTGGAACTGACATTCTTGGGGCGATGTGAAAATCCACCTTTCTTGTTACCACTATGTGGTCTTTCCCGATTCTATCAGCTCATATATGCTGGCACAGACGAGTCTTTCAACTGCGAACAATGGTTGCTCGGGTACTAGATTCAACTTCTTTTCATGGATAATAAAATGAAGCTGGACTACTGCTCTCGCTCGGTCATCGTCTCTCCTTCAAAAAATATTAAGTATGGAGTTCGGCTACGAAAGAGGTCTCCCCGATCCAGTATTGGGCAGTTCAGGATAAGTGAAACCGACATCAGCCAGCAGCCCCCTATATTACTGCGGTCTTCAGCAAAGAAAGACCTATATTGTTTAGTAATTCGAAGCCCCATCTTATTACAAATCTTTTCTTCATTTATAGTCAAGAAGTAAGAAAACCGAACCCTCATTGGCCTAGTATACCAAGTCCAAACTATCAATTTGAATTTCTCAAATATTCCACGTTTCCGAAACGGATCCTATCAAATATTTTACATTTTCTATGATCATCTCTATTTTAGGTATTCGGGGAATCCTCCTTAATAGACAAAATATTTCTATTTTGTCAATGCCAATTGAATCAATGTTTTTAGCTGTCAATTCGAACTTTTTGGTCTTTTCCGTTTCTTTGGATGATATGATGGGTCAATCATTTGCTTCATTAGTTCCAACCGTGGCAGCTGCGGAATCCGCTATTGGATCAGCCATTTTCGTTATAACTTTTCGAGTCCGAGGTACTATTGCTGTCGAATCTATAAATTGTATTCAAGGTTAAAGAGAACTAAAGGAGAGTTACAAAATAAGAAGTTCCTCGCGCCTTTTTTGACTTGGTCGCCGCCAATTAATATACTGGCGCATCCTGTCCTACACAACTGAACTTCCCGTTCCCTTGCAAAGAAGATAGATAAAAATAAGAACCCAATGAGATTGAGTTCAATGAATATGCAGGATAGAAAGATGCTATTTGCTGCTATTCCATCCATTTGTGCATCAAGTCCGAAGAAGATCTCAATATATAATGAAGAAATGATAGTAGCTCGTTGTTTTTTAGGCTTTATCATATTCAGTCGGAAGAGTTTAGGTAAGACTTTCAAAGAAACTCTCGACGGGAGAATCAAGTCTATTTTCAGGAAGAATTGCAGCAATTCTCCAATCCTAACGAAGGCATTCCTCCGGAATCCAATGAACAACAACGATTACTTAGGACCAGCTTGCGAATTTTCGGCACCGTAGTAGAATCATTACCAACTATTAATCTATCCTCCCCCATTGATTCGGGGTCGCCTAAGTGCGAAAAGACAGTGCAAGCTTTGTTATGCCGAAACCTAAATGTAAAGTCAGCAACACTTCTAAATGCCACTTCTTCCCGTCGCATCCGTCTTCAAGACGATATAGTCACAGGTTTTCACAACTCAGTGAGTGAAAGATTTGTCCCCGGGTGTACGGCTTCTATCGTAGAACTAATTCGAGAGGGCTTAGTAGTCTAAGGTGGGTAATAATATCTTTCTTATTTCGCAAGCACCTTAAGACCCAGTATATTAATTGGGTTGAACGTTATTCTTACCTTCCACACGCACGAGCCAGTATATTAATTGGGTTTGTTGGGTTGATTCCAATGAAAGAGATGCTCTAGAGAGTAAATATTACTTGGAGTTCCCTATAGTAGTTTTCACTCCCGAACAATTTCAGTACTGTTATTTATACAAGATCGTGAGACGAATTTACTCGATTGCCAATGTTTATACTGGGCGAAACAGTTCTCTTATGTTTCACTCGCAATTAATATACTTGTTCAACAATCCCTGTATTTCGCTACGCACCGCATAAGCAGCTTAGCTTCCTTGCTCTGATGTATCACTCGTCTCCTGCACAATTGCTCCTGGCGAGTACGCCTTTACAAGAAAGAAAGGTTTGAATCTACTCCATATTATTAGGATAGAGAACTAGCAGACAGTTCTAACCAACCCTATGGCTATTTCCGTTAACCCAGGCCAAACTCGGGCAATAGCCAAAAGCTTATTCGTTTGTTTAGACTATTTCATGAACATTTAGAAAAGCAAGTCACTAGACTGGAAACCGTAACCATAGACTAATACCCAACACACGGCATTTGCTCGCCAGGTTGATTTGATTGGATTTCTCGCAAAGAGAACCAAGATAGATAGGTTTCGTGAGTCAATCTCCAGGGTACTTCGCTTCCGAGCAAAAGGTAATCCTAAGTCGTGGATGCTCTTCTTTAATCACCTATCCCGCCATGTGGAGTCAAGGAGAACTCCTAGCTAAATGGGATATGAGATTCCCGTATAACTAGACTTCAACATTTTGAATAGACTGATAAACACTTTGACTGAGACAATTGATGCTGTCTAGCCAGAATTACCCGTACTCAGCTTAATATGCCACATCTTCTGTCAAGGCACGACGGTCTATGAGCACGACCAGCGGGAGTGGACGTTGCTAAGCATGCCGCCTAGACGTCAATGGATATAAGTGCTCAGGGTTACCTTTTTCTTTTGCCACAATGCGCGCGTAGTTTTCTCATCTCTGGGAAATGAGAACACTTTTCACTACGGCTTATGCTTATTCGTTTTTTCAGGCTCGTTATTCGTTCTGGCGTCCCCCCCTCCCGTGTACCTCCTAGTAATAACTAAGGTGTTCCCTTTCCCGATGTTTCTCTGCCTGGGGCGGTCAAGTGTAAGAGAGAGAGGGGAAAGAGATACAACCACGCCTAGGTTATAATCAGCTTTGACAGTTCCGGAGTGTAACTATGCTTGTCGTCCATTCGTTTGTTTCATAAGGGCAAACTACCTCCCCTAAGAAACCCTGGTCGAGTGGGTTATTTAATAATAGGGGTACCAAAATAGAAAAACATGATTTTCCCACCCTTAATTAAAGTAAAGTACTCGATATTTGGAACGAATTTACATCAATTTTAGTATTCTCTTATATTACGTAATACCGAAAAATGCCCTACCCATGAATAAGGCGGCTCATGCCTAAAATCCCGGAAAACAACAAAGAATTTGATCTTGAGGATATGATTTTCACATTCAAGTAGTTGGAGGAAGCGTAGCTCCGGGGGAAGGTGCGTATTATTCCATCGGTGCAAAGCCTCCTAGCAAGAGATGAATAACGACTGTAATGGAAGGAGTATTCCCCACTCCCGGTAGTCGTTCTACTCGCTCTGCTCGCTCCTCGTTGCTGCCATCGGTCCATCCTCCCTGTCGTACTCCTCAGGTCCTTGCCCTAGAATTTACGGCCCCTTAGACCCCTAATTTACGCACGAGAACGTCAGCTTAGCCTCCTCAGCTGTGCTTTGCTTGCTGTGCTGTTTTGTTGTGTTGTCCCCGAGAAAACAAAGAAAAGCTATTCTAGTGCGCTTTTCATTCAAACTTCTGAACGCCTATTGAAGGAAAAGCCCCGGGAGTTCGGGTTAGCCCACTTGCCCCAGCACACTAACATCCTCTACAGCTCTCACCACCGAAGGAAGGCGTATCTTTCTAGGGCCATAGATAGATTGGATTGGGTCATTCGTAACCAGAGCAATAACCGATGCTACTACAGCCATATCCGATGTAGCGCATTCTCCCTCTTTCGCATATCTTCGGTCAGATAGCAAGTAAGTTGTTATAGCATTTCCAGTTGTGATAGTTGTTGTCACTTTCCTCTGTGATTCAAGCCAAAGAATATAGGCTAGAGTTGCTTTCCCGAGTGAAAAGGGTATAGTGGAATCCGAACACCCAGTATAAACATTGGTCTGTATGCTCGTGCTTTCCGGGAAGGCAGGTCTGGTCAGTCCTTCTCCAATTAGCATCTCGCCTGATCGTCTGCTGAGTGAATAGCTGCAAGTGCTAGTTCAAGTCAGTAATCATTTGATGCGCGGCTGTGACGAGTCTGAAAAGAAGGTTTAAGTACCCAGGAAACTTGGGGATATCAGAGCTTTAGTTTCACTGATTCAAATCAGTGAACTGTACTCGTCCAAGCCAGCGGGTAAGGTGAACGAACAAGGCAAGGTGATTGCGAGGTGGTGTATACCGATTCGGATAGGTGAGTCAAGGCGTTCAAAACTCTTTTTGAGACAGATAGAGATGGGGAAGGTGTTCAGTCAGTAAGGAATTTTTCACTAGAGCTCACCCGCCTCGCAAGCACCTTTTTTAGTCAACACCATCAGGGCAAAGCCCAAAATATGATGAATAGAAGGAGATCAGAAAGATACGCGGACGACTTGACCATAAGGTCGGATGTTTCCGTGAGCAGTAAGCAGCGGATCTCCCCTGGGGGAAAGCTGGTGGCCCGCGTGTGAATTCCGGGGCGGCCTGATTCCTGATTCGTTCGGTAGATCCAGTCGAGGTGGTTTTCGTTTACCAGCGCGTAAGTGGTCTAAGTTCCTATGACCGAGTCTTTCTGGCCCCTGTGAACATTTTCTTTTTGTATTAAAGAGGGCCTCTCTAACCGGTGAAAAGTGGTAGGTGTCCACTAACGGCTATTCCCGGCTTGGCTTCGATAATGCAATTCCGGGAGGAGTCGGTAGTTGGGCACTGGATCCCTTCGGACCTGGAGAACGTGTGACGCTGGGTCGGGGTTTGGTGAACCAACAGGTCGCTCCTATAGTTGAAGTATCGGGCCCCTTTTTCGTTGCCTAGGTTACACCTTCGGAATACCCCAGATGGGGATTTCGCTCTACTCCCCCCAATCTTCACTTTACGCCACGCCGACTCTCCGTCGTGGAATTAGACCAAGGGCCATAGGACCCCCCTTTCACACGTAGGAGATCGAGACACAGCCTCAGGGCAGGGCTATGTGGAAGTAGATCGATTGCCCTAGATAGACAACTAAATAGAGGAACAAACCAGTCTAAAAAGAAGTAAAAAAGAAATGGATCGGTATCGGTAGTAGTCCGGTCGCACCCGAACAATAATATTCCAGAGGAAAATGCATCTAAGATCAAATATTTCGAGCCGGCTTCCGTGGAAAATTCAGACTTTCTTTTTGATGCTGCGATCACATAAAAACATAAACTTTGAGGCTCAATAGCTAAATACATGGCAATTGAATCATGAGCCGAGATCATTAAGAGCATACTGCGAGTAGGAAGTGGAATTAATACAATGGATTCAAAAGCATCAAACCTCTCTTGTTCGGAAAAATCGAAACACATCGAAATGGTACTTGCCGTACTTAATAATGGAAGGATTTGGCAGAAATATGTAAAATTGTCCCTCCTCAAAAAATGATTCCAGAATAAATGGGCAATAGTTAGGAGAGGTGCGCCAGCAGCGAGCAGAAGCAAGGTTATTAGATACCGAAGGCGGCCAGAACCACACGTGCAAGTTTCCCTGCATGTGGCTCGTCCGTGATAACTTCTTCGGATTTGTGTGAACTAGCAGACCGATCACTAAGTGGGCCATGATCGAACCGAAACTGGTGAGGAATGGGCGCCACTATCCCAGCCCGGATTCAGCCAGGTTCTATGTTTCATGTCCCCTTCCAAACAGCCTGCGGCCTTGTCTTGTGGCGTCTTTGGCTTTACTCGATCAAGCCCGAAAATTATCTTCCCGAGTCATAGTGAGGCGGAGGTGCGTCCACAGAAGAGGAAATCACAATTCATCTTGCTCAGCAGGCGCCCGAAGGCCCATATATTCATTGGCGACCCCGATCAATTGGGGGGGCCAGTATATTAATTGGGGCGAGGCGACCGATAGGGAGGCGACCGAAGGGAGCAGGAGGACCCAGTATCTTAATTAGAGGTCCAGTACACCCAGTATATTAATTCCGGATGCCGGTATATTAATTGTGAGGCCAAGTATATTAATCCGGGTGGAAGCCAGGCGAGCGTAGTGAGCGGGACCGATCCAAACTATTCTTAGACCGGCGACGCCCGCTGGTCGCCTTGCGGGAACTTAGACAACCGGGAGGAAGGAGCCGGCTCTTAGCCCGAAGGAAGGAGCGGTGGCCTAAGAGAGGAAGCCAAACCAACCAGGGCCTATTGAGCGCTGCTAAGCTAATATGTATGCAGAAAGCTTACGGAGGTAAGCTCTATTCGGTCCGGAGCATTGATTCCCCATAACGAATATGCTAACTCTATCTCTCAATTGCCTATCCTGTGCTCGATAAGGTCCCCCACCTGGGTTGCACCTCGAGGTGCATTTAGTTGTCTAAATACTTGGGCCACTCCATGGCACCTTTCGCTCATCCATTCAACCCGCCCGTCCAGACGCGGCGCCCTTTCTCATTATCATCTACCGCTCTTTCTTTCCTCCCCAATTAATATACTGAATCACGCATGAAGATCGTCGTATGTATGTTCGACTTCGGTTGCCGGTGCAATAGAATAGGTAGGAGTAAATTATGGCAGGATAAGTCACCTGGTGCCCTCCTCCAAGAAGAATTGTGCTATGCCCCCCCCCCCCCCCCGCGAGATCCCTATAGAGCGAAAGACTGGTGATCCCTAGGTTGCAGCACGTCTGGTCTTCCTTCGGGCGCCTCGCGCCGCTACCGCTGTTTCTAGGACCGACCGAGGAAGGGACCGTCCCGGTTGTCCCCGCTCACTTCGCTCGCCTCACCTGCACAGGCGACAACCAACAAGGAGACCAACGGGAGGTCGCACATTCATAATAGCGTTCGGACTCATGTGCCTTCCAGAACCAGGGGAGTTCACTTGCTCCTGCTGCGTACGATTAGCCAGCCTTGCGGTGGCAAAAGGAGCCGACGTCCCCCCATGCTAAGGTTCCCTGTGGTCCGGCCGCATTAGGTTAGGGAGCTGGGCGATACGATAATAGCTCCTCTGCATCCCCAAGCGCGCTGCCCTCCTAGGCGCGCAACACTAAGTAATCCAAGCCAACCCACATTACTGACTAACGGTGGATAATCATCTTTCTTAGAGGTACTAAATACAACTCCATGAATGAGCAAAATGAAGGTTGCGTTAATGATAAAGATCTCTAGGGAAACCGCTAAAAAAAGATTGAACATGTGGTGCGTAGCGAGAGATAACGAATTCTGCTGCTTTCATTTCCCCCGTCTGGAGCCCCCTCTTTATCTCATTGGTTCTCAAGATCAAAGCTATTATTGGAATATCACCCCGAAAGAGAGACTATTAATGGGGCCTAGTATATTAATTGGGGCGAATAGTTTGGACTTGGTATACTAGGCTCCTCCCGGTTGTCTTTTAGTCGCCCCCGGATAGTTGACCTATAATTGATATCCGTTTGAGCGCCTATCTTCAATCAATTACCTGCTTCTTTTCTTAAAGTAGCTCTTACTCTTCCCTGAGTTCCAGAGAAGTTACACTGAGCTTCCCAGCAGTTTATCGAAGTCCGTCTGTCAGTAATCCATTGCTGTTACAAACCGCAAGTAAAGAAAGTCTTCCTTCCTGCTTCTTTCTTAGCTGCTCTTTCGCTGCGCACCTGAGTTCCCGCCCAATTAATATACTGGGGTTCTTTCTGTTCTTTCCTGTGTTTAGCTCTTGTAGAGCTCCCTCTCCTCTGAGAAGTCTCTCTCCTAAGCTACCTTCTGAGAAGCCTCTAAGAAGTCGATGGCCTTTCTGAGGACAAATATTCTGATGAGCATTCAATACTTGCTAAGGGGTAGTCGGAATTTTTATTCGATAGCTTGGCCCAAGCCTAATGGAATAGGCATCGGCATCAGAATCGAAAGAGGAAGGGATTAGTTGAGCTCTTGTAGAGTGGTAAAGAAGAGTAGGTACCTTAACGGAACTACCTCCAAGACTGATTAGAGAGAGGAACCGGGCCAAGAGGAAGACGCAGATTTGTAGAAAGATTTGGTACCATGTAATAGAAGTATATGGACGTCATTACACCCCCTCGAATGAAAGCCAGGGGATTTGCTAGAGGTGCTCCTGAGGAAGAAACATTATTATGAGCATAGCTAGTAGAATAAGTTCAATTGAAGAAGGTTCGACCATCTGAACTTGCTTCCCGTGCCAATTATACTTCTGGTGGAATGATCCAATTCGTGTGACTCGACGAGCCCTGGTACACCGGTACCAAATCTTTCTGTAAATTGGCTGCCTGATCTGGCTTTCTTCGATTGAGTTAGAGGGATCCTTTGAATGACTCGAAGACTTATAAGTGACTTAGGACCTTGGTACTGAGGTACGTTAAATGGATTTCCTAGCTATCCTTGCAGGTTCCAATTGCAAGAGTCAAAGAAAAGTAGACTAACCAATTCGACTCCCGGTTGATGATGTTCGAGCTGAGGGATCAGACCCTGCCACTTCGTTACATAGTCCTGGTTTACTCCATGAAAGTCACTCGTCTTCCCAATTCTTCCTCCCCAGGATCAGCATTCGGACAGAACAAGAGAGATTGTTGCTTCTGGATCCTCCCGAGTGGTCAAAAGCGACAGACGGGAGCTACCGAGTTAATATATTCGTTAACACTCCCGCTAGTCGCCTATGTTTATACTGGGTGGACCTCACTTCTTCCTCCCTGTGAGGTCGCCTTCTTTTAGTGATCACACATAGAAATAATAGGTCGCTCGCTTTAGCTCTTTCAACAAGTAGAGGCGGCCACCTTTCTTTTAGAGTCAGCCTAACTTCCGAATCACGAACTTCTAGAGTCAGGGAAGCGCAGAAGCGCACTTTCTTTCAACTCGAGTTCACAGCAGATCAACCTCATTCCTAGATAACGTCGGCCCCTGACTGATTAGTAGCCAGCGTTTTAGTTAAGAAAGAGCGTTTAGTGACGAAAACTCTATCGTTTCCGCGGCTGTTTTGAATGCTTCTAGTGTACCAAACTATGATTGTTGCAACTTGGTTTTGTTCATATCTTTGTTGTTCTTAGTTTGAGGCGGCCGCAGGCGCCAATTAATATACTACCAATGGGAGCGCTCCATTACCGAGTGAAAGAGTCAGTGACATAGTTGTTAGCCTCCGTCAACAAGTATAGATTCAGCCGGTAGACTGTCTGCTTTTTCTTTCTGATAGCGGCAGGCAGCCTTTACCTGGTCTTCAAGTACGTTGTCTATTGAAGAAGCAAACGAGTGCCATTGATGAGTTGCAGATTATGCAAGCTTCCCAAGCAGGTCACATAGCTCTCGGGTGCCAGAGAAGATATTTATATCAATTGTTGACTCGGCCTTTCTGATCTTATTTGTCTTCCGAACCAAGAATAGAAGGCAGCTATGAACCTTGAATAAAAGGATGAGTCCTGCCGTTCCGGTTGAGGAGAACCAAGAAGCAGTCTGCCCAATTAATATACTGGGGAAGGGGTAGACCCCAATGGTTCTTAAGGGACTAGCTGCCTAGGTTCGGTAAGTCAAGCCCAGGCACGAAAAGAATATAGAAGAACTTCCTCCCTAACTGATGATTCCCGCCTAGGGTGCACCGCTTCCTCCCTCCCTACGTAACTTAGGGCGCCTACTTTAAAGGTGGAATCCGAGCCAGTAGTGAAGTTCACTAGTTAGCCTGAAGCTTCAGTCAAAGACCCTTCCAATTGAAAGAGATTAGGATTCGCCGCCTTCTCTTAGAGAACTTAACGGTCGAGCCCTATTCGCCCTATCTAACTAGCCCTCTCCCTGAGGCAACATCCGCGCTAATTCAGTGGCACCCTTCCCGAACTCTCTCTCAGCTCAGCTTAATATAATAATTCTTTACTGCTTCCCTCCTCGGGGTCACAAGGGGCTACTTTCTTAATTATTAGCTGCCTCGAGCTACCGCTAATAAATCAAGCAAGTACTTCCTAATTGAGCAACGTTCCCTTAACAATTGCCTACTATCCAGGGGTCCCCTTGCCCGGAGGAGCTACCGAGTTCCCGTCTAGTTCGCTTAGATGTGATTCTTTTGTGTGTAACACTTGCCTTCGAAAGCATGCTTCCGTGAAACAAGGCATGCTTTGAATTAAGATAAGCAATGCTATCTTAATTACATAGGGGTCTCCTGGTAGAAAATCATCACCTTTGAAGCATCGTATCTATTCCGAAGTTATCCGCTCTTTATTTTAAGTAGTCGGTATTCCATTCCTTCTTTAGCAATCAAGTTGATGTTCTTTTAAATTCAGAAATCCCATCATATCTCGAATAGGTATGTTTCTCTTTTTTTCTCTATTTTTTTAAATGAAGATAGAAACATGTTGGTATCGACCAAATCATGTCAGTACCGACATGGTTCTTGAATACGAGTATAAGTACTTGGTACTTAGTAGATTTTTGCCACTTGAATTTTATTTTCCAATCTCAACCATATCTATCTCTTACGAATTCGACTTCTCACGACCACCAAAGCCATTCAAATTTGCTACCTAAACTCCCACCGCACCTAGTGCTATCGCAACTCCTCATTGCATCATCATCGTCAACATCATGATTTCCCACCTAAACTCCGCACTGAATTCATTCATCTCAGGCTGTTCATTTTCAAATCTAAATTGAACAATAAGTGGGTTCTTGATCCTTGATGTCGCCAATGCTGCCACTACCGCACTTCGTCAATGTCACTGCATCATTGATGATGCTTCGGTCATCATCATTAACCCACTGTCGACCATAAGCCAAGACATAACACGTGGCCTAACTAGGGCTTATCACTTTCAAGGGAACTCGGGTTGCCTATGAGGCTGACATTAAGTAATCCTAGGCTCGACATCGAGTTGATTTCATGGTCTATTCAGTGCTTGGTGTTCACTTCATGTTATCAGAATCTTTGCTTCGAGTTCTTCCTTGGATAATATTGATTTGACCGCTGTGCAATTAAAGTGCTTAGCAGTTCTATAATGGCGGTGTTGCAAAAAGTTATAGTGAGGATGAAGCAGGGATATAGGGGGAAAATAGCAGAAGTGCAAAAAGCTTTACTAGATATAAATTCAAAAAATTAAAGTTAAGTTATTCTCATTCTCACATCATTATATAGGAAAAGGAAATATTGTTTAATCTTATTGTAACATCCCATAAATTTAACGATAATTAATTACAAAGAAACTAATTAATAACTTGTAATGCCAGAAGTAGAATTTTTACAAACATCATAATTTGGATACGAAACTTGTACCGTTGCATTCGTGGTGATTTTCTGATCAATTTTCAAACGTAAAGTTTTATGATCGGAGTTCAAATGAAAGTTACCGACGTTTGACGATATCAGATCAAAATTAATTCTACATGTAATTAAGGAAATAGATGTAAGTAGTTAATTTTAATGGTTTCTTAACGTTTATGTATAATTAATGTCAAATTAGATCTTCTATATATATATATATATATATATTTATATATATAATGAATAAAGGGACACGAATTAACACATAACAAAACAGGCAACTGGTCGACCCTAAATTGGGATCGGTCGACCGCTAGCATCTAAGCGGTCGACCGCTTGTGTGTTGGCGGTTGTGCATTGAACCTAGGTCGAATGGCTCGTATTGAATATAATATAATCCAATGGCTGACATTGATTCGAACCCCTATATATATGGGCCCAACCACTCGCTATTCTTCTCATATTTTATCACAGCAAAGCTCTGCCATTTTCTCTTCTCCGAAAATTCCTAAATCGAAATAAAACTATCATCTATATACATATATACAAGTGGAGAATAGTGGAAAATAATGGAGAAGAAAAATATGATCGAATCAAATCGCCAAAGCAAAGATAAAATTAAAAATCCAAATCTACATTAAACTCAAATCTCTTCCAGGATCTAAATTTCTAATGAGTATGTATATTATTTCGGTACATATTTCGGTAGGAAGGAAAGGGAGTCAAATAGGAATAATATGGTTTAGATCTGGAGATTTGGAAGCTTAAAGGTGTGTGGAAAACTTATACAATATTGGATTTATATCATTGTAAATATGTTCATGTATGCTTGAAAGTAATTTTGGAGTTGTAGGCTTAAATACATACATGTAATAAATTGATAAACCATGCATACATGTTCTGTGAATGTTTAACTTTGATTTAATATTGCATATATTTGAATCTAGAAAATAAGGTTAAAAGTAGTCCGTAAATTAATAAGATTGTATAGTAATTCTAGGTTTGTTGGTTAAACGATACATGTCAGTAAATGTGAATAGGAAGTTATTATAAATTGGACTGTGATTTATGTTGTATTTTAATTCATTAGAATGAAGTTGTTGCAATGTAAATTTCTATAAGTTATCCAGTTTTATAATAAACAAATGTCCAACGTTTGACATATTAAGGAATATTCTTAAAATAAAGAGATGTATAAAATATGGATGTTTACCATATTTTGTACTATTTATTTCAACAATAATAGAAAAGCTAGTTCCTCATAATTTTAAACGAAACATAGGTCCTCTTTTAGGTAAGTCGTAGAAAATTGCAATGTTAACATTTCCTTTTGGAGGATGTAATTCCAAGCATTAAAGTGCAGAAATCCCTAAGTATAACCAAAGTATTCTAAGTAGAAATAATAACAATAATTCAATTATAAATCTAACTTATGTGATAAGTTAGAAAGTAAACCAAAGGCACAATGAAATGAGTATATAAAAAGATTATAGTAATCAAAGGATGTTAGTAACATTTAAAAAGGGAAAGTAGAATATAGTTAATAATATTGAATACAAGTTAAGTAGTAAAAGGTGATTAATCTATTAAATTAAAGTAAGTGGTAAATGACATTAAAATGACATTAATGAAACAAGAAGTAAGTTGTGCAAAGATAACTAAACACAACAGTTGAACATAAGAGGCATAATAATTAAATAAGTTTATATAGCCTCAACTATGCATTTATGACGGGTGTGAATTATTGAATCTAAACAATTGCATAGATTAGTTAAGAATGACATTGTCATTAGTATTGGTTGGGATGCGAGGTCAGTAATGTTACACAATATAAATCTGCGCACCAAAAGAGGCCACTAGTGGTTGTGTATACATTGTATTGATGTGAGACATCACGAACTGTAGAACCCATGGAAATATGCGTTCATGTATAAGTGAAGGGAATATACCAAAGTAGGAGGGTTCGTTCTGGTTGAAGTGTCAAAGGACAAAAAGAGTCTGCTTCAACCTTTTAGGGGGTATGTTTTAAGTTACCAAATGGACATTTCCTTTATTGCATTAGGCAATCTAAATGGGGCGGTGAGCTAGGTTCGACGCTATGACAGTGAGATTGGTACTATATATACGAGGAATAAGAGTTGTTTACATAGGTTGAGATCGTCATCTGTCTTGAATGGTCAGCGGAAGATAAGGGATTCACCTTAATGGACTACCCCTCCTACTATTGTAGACATGTTCAGGACATGCATCGCCTCACAATTGTTTGTTTGTTGTTAGGAGGCAAGGCTAGATAACATTTTAATTGAAATCTTTCAAAAATAGATAGAATGCAACTAAATAGTTGTAATGTCATAATTAGGCACTATGGGAGTTTCTTGGTATGCATGACAACGAGGACGTGATGCTGCATTGACGATGGATCTTGAGGAGGTGCTGAGTTATGGATCCTATCAGGGAATGTATCTTGATCCGAAGAGGGACTATGGTACTTATACACACACACTTGTATGTATTTATTGTCTACCTCGAGTAGATGAGGTGTATCATATGCGTACATGAAGTCAAGACGACTAAGTAAAACAAAGGGCATAACATACAATGGAAGGCAATCCGGATAAACAAGTGTTATGTATGAAGTGTTTAATTTACCAGTCATTGAAACGTTGTTCGGACCCCCTCCTATTACAACCCACATAGTAGCTTTAGAGGGACAGGTACTGGTACAAGGCGGGAACGGGGGAAGGACGGATTTTCTTATGCATGCTCAACACTACCAAGGGTACTAGAGACCAAAGGTGTCAACCTTAGTTAGTTATCATATGTTTTATTATACTTTATGATTCTATTATGAGTTTTATCGATGGTGCTCCGATATACTTTTGTTTAATTACATGATACCAAAACCAACGATTCATACTTTGATGGACTTGCATTTTCAATTTAGCTAAAATTCAGGCCTACTAAGGTGCGGGCTATTACACTTATATAAGAAAACCATAGAATATCATGATTTATGTAGTCCAAATTTGGTCCTACAATAGATTTCCAACTTATATTGAACAATTATGCCTTAAAATTAGGTCTTTTACCCTAACTTTGTAGATTTGGTTTAAAAGAGAACTAGTCAAATTAACCATTTTATATTATTATTGGTAAAGCAAGTGCTAAAAGTCTTGATTTAGCAGGTGTAGTGGAAAATAACGGGGCTTAAAGTGGATCTACTATTAAATAGTGATAAATTGAAATAGCATAGTGGTCGAAAAACATTATTGGTTATAGTAGGGATTTTATAATGCTTTAGCGAGGCTTTAACTACATAGTTTGCATGTATCTGATAAGTCTTCATTCACTGAATCAAGATAAACAATCTACATCGAGCTTTGGTCAAGAATGGATTGACGGCGTGATTTCGGTGAGATGGTTTTGGGGAACGCTCGCATCAAATGCACTTCGGCATCCAAATTGGATATTAAAATCGACATTTCAAGTTACACACCATGATCTTATGTTCTTGCATAGAACATTCTGTATCGCTTCGGACAACGGTTTCACTATCGTTCACTCTCAGATAACGGGTACAATCCAACACACAGTACCATCGTGTAATGGGGCTCGTTTGCCAACACGAGCAGGTTATCTACACCGATTGTTTGATACACTATGCTCTGTACACAGGATGCACACTGTATAGACTAACACCTCGCACTGCCCCGGCCAATGTCTAGAATCTGATTGGTCAACACACATTGACATCCAATGGGTCTTGCACATCGCCTACACATGTTTAAACTAAAGAAACTTTTAAAGTAAAACATACCAGACTGAGTTCATATCATGCTATTCAATTTAGAATGAATCGAAGATTCTCACCTTAAAGTCAATACTCATCCTTCTACTCCTCCCGAGGCCGATTCTTCTATCGCTCAAGCCTCCATGTCTACTCTATTTGGAGCAAGGCGTTCTATAACATGTGAACTTCAAATGCAAGTTGTTCCAATGGCACAACCTCACAGTCAGCCACCTCCATTAGACAAGTGACATGCCCCTATAGTCATAAATAACCCCACGAATCAAACTCCATTATTATTGACTGCACAGTCACTTCATTCCATTTTCCTTCGGCATAATATTCCAGAGTGCAATGTTTTATTGCCAATGATCGATCAATGGGCCCACAATCACCTCAGGGCTACACCACATGCAACAAATACATCTATTTAGGTGGAGTCGTTACCCCCTTCAACGAATTTCTCAAAATTTTCTTGCAAGAGAGTTGGATGGCTCCAACGCAAGTGCATCCCAATGGATACACACTGATTAATTCTTTGTATGCCCTCTTTATGATGTGACTGAATCATGCTCTAAGATTCAGGAAGCTAACTTATCTTATAAGCTTCAAAAATAGATCGGACTTGCCATCCTTGCTGATTGATGAAGCTTATAACCACTTCAAAGTTATTGAGGCACTTGACAACAAGCATAGGTACTTCAAGAGCAAATACTTCTTCATTCATTGTCCCTACGACTTCAAACGATTCTGGCTGTCTGGACGTAAGTCACCTCTTCTTACATCTTTTTTCATTTTAGATTTCCTTTATCCAAATGCCTAACTCATTCTCTGTATCCTTCACAGACCTCCCCGGTTGAGATGACAATAATGCACATGTTGACGCCTTAGAGCTCCTAAAGGGAGTTGATTACCAAATCCAGATTACCTCTTTCTTACTCACCAATGAGAGGATTCACTAGTATGGCCTCCTACACCCCGACAAACATGTTATTCCTTGTTTGTACCAAAAATGGGCACAACACTCTTCGGAAGTTTTTGAAGAGATAAAAGTGAAGAATGAAAATTAAAACTGTGGATTACCTAACAAAAACTCCAAATAACAGAAAATAAATTGCAAAGACAAGCGATTTAGAGTGGTTCGGCGTTTTGCCTACATCCACTGTGAAATTGGATGATTTTATTGCTCGATTACTTGAAGATTACAGTAGTTAATAAGGCAATACAACTGAATCTAAATGCTAAGTGTCAATCTAAAGCAGCGGCGGTGTTCTGGAGTAAATCTGGCAGAATCTGGGCGCTCTTCAGTACTTAGAATTCTCCGACCTCTTTTCTGAATGACCAGGGGCTTTATTTATAGGTGTAGGAGGCTGATATTTCGCCTAAAATGAGGGGAGACCAGTTCTGGTACGTCAGGGGGCCCACATGGCCGAAATCTGGAGATCCGGGCCCACTTTGGGATCGATTCGACCCTTGGTTCGAATCGATCAAGAAATCATTCAATCGAGCTGAAATTTGGTGTGTACATTCTTCATCATGTGTTTGAGCTTCTGTGAAAATTTCATGGCATTTGGACTTGTAGAACTCGAGATATGATCGATTCAATGTTGCATTTCTGGAGAACAGGGATACTTCGAATCGATCTTACTTCGAATCGATTCGGTCGACTCGATGCCTGCTGCGACGTGGCGCGTGTCTCTCGCTTCGATCCGTTTTGTACTCCGGTTTGACTGGGTCGTATCCATGGCTTGGATTCGAGGTAATGGATTCGAAGGACCTCTTCCTTCGAATCGATGAAACTAATGCTCGTTCGAATTGATTTAGACTTGTAGCTATGGACCGGTTCGAAGTTGTCTTGGCCTGGGGATTCGAATGCATGGATTCGAAGGTTCCTTCCTTCGATGGATTCGAACTACGGTGTATGCGAGGGTGGATTCGAACTCAAGGCACATGAAGACTTGCTTGATGTAGTCGAATGCGGTGAATGCCTCAATCGATTCGAAGCTATCGGTTCCGCCTGATGGAGTCGAAGCAATTCTCCTCTGATCGATTCGAACTAGTCTCTTTTTCATGGATACGAGGCAATGCTTGTCTGATGGATTCGAACATAGGGTTCGCCTATGGATTCGAACTAAGGAAGCTCTACTCCATCCTTTGTCGACAATATCTCGAGCATACGAACTCGGATTGTCTTGAAACTTGGATCGTTGGTTCCCACGGCTTTGCTTGACGTGCCTTATCGATTGTAGCCCGATCCGGACTCGAACAAATTTCATCGATATCCGTAGCGATCCTTACGTGTAACCGACTTCCGAGACGATCTGTCACTGTTTTCTAGTTAAGTCCTTGGTGTCACGGCCTTGCCAAAAGGCGGGATAACATTTGCCCCCCAAAGTATGTCTTGTGTAAACATGACGTGCTTTGATAAGCTGCAGTCTCTCATTGGGCCGTTATGACATGCTTTCGCCGAAAGTTGTATTCTGTATCGCTGTAAGTGACCGTCGTATAATTGTGACTGGCTGTTAGCTTTCTGTGTTATGACGTGATGAACATTTGATTCCTGTTGATGATAAAGACCAAAACATTAGTCGAAAATACGTGTATACGTGTATTATCTTGACCTTGGTTAACGTCACGCGATCGCAAGTTGTTGTCAGTTCGGTTTGTTATCGAATTCTGCATCGATCCTCTCCTGAATCGATTTGAGATCCGAGTTTAATCAGTGCATTAATGATTATTTATGACTATCCCTCAGTATCGATCCTCTCCTGAACCGTTGTACAAGATAGTCAAGCAATAATTTTATATCCGAAGCAATGCTTTCATTCCCATTCGATCGTTTTTGATGGATTCGAGAAGGTTGCTCGAATTGATACTCTTCGTCGTGCTACAAGTCGATAGTTTTGAAGTTGGCACTCCAAATTGGTGGGCACAGCGACTTTGATTCATTTTCAGTTAACTGCCTCGATCCGGTGGAACTTCGAAACGATGATTTTCGGGTGGATTCGAAGCTTAGATGGATTTGTAATTGAGGGATTCGAACTTGACTGTTCGAATCGATGGAGTCGAACGTTCCCCCTGACTCTTCTGACGCCGTGCTTCGAATCGACGCTGCGGATTCGAAGGAAAAGTCTCGAAGTTGTCTGGTGTAGATATTTGAGTCCGAATTGACGAGGTCACCTGGTCAGCTTCGAATCGATCGATTCCTTGCAGTGATCGATTCGAAGATACTGCTTCGAATCGATGAGCTAGACCCGTTATTTCCGGTTGCGCTTGACCGGGAGACGAATGGTCTCGTTTCCCCTATATATACCGGGGTCCTGTTCACTTTTAACTTTTTACTTTTACTGTTACGAGAGCTCCTTCTTCGAATCGATTCTTCAGAGCTCCACGTCTTGCACGAGTCAATCAGATTTTACCGAGTCTTAAATTCCAATCGAATTCGTCCAGGTATCTAAGGGATCGATTCGAGTGTAGAACGATGAAAACGGGGTTCGAACATTGACTTCAATCCTTTCTTTTGAGAAATACGAAGAGTAGTAAGAACTGAAATGGGTCGACTCGATGGATAAAAGCATTGCTTTTTCTACTCGTATTGATTCGGGGACAGGTAGCCCGAATCGAACGAAGATGTAAGATTTCGAATCGATGTAGGGTTAAGTAAAACGAATCGATGAAGAAAATAAGACTTCGAATTGATTCAAGGATAGGTGGTTCGAATCGATACGAAATTTCGCACCGATGGTTTTGAAAGATCGAATTGATCGATTCGAAGTAGTAATATCCCAATCGATTCGAAAGTGCCGAACATTGATCGATTCGAAGTTATGCATAGCCCATGGATTCGAACTGCGTCTCCATCCCAAGATTTCATCGAGTCGAACTTATGCAGGGTCGAATCGATTCGATTCGTTCCTCATCGATTCGACTCATATTGATTTGAGTCGATCGATTCGAACATCTTTGCTTCAGGGGCTTCTACTCTTCTGATTTGCTCCAACATCTGAACCCTGACCAATTTCAAGTTGAACTTTGATGAACCCATTGAATTTTAGCACACTTGACTTCGACAAGCTTCGGCCTTGCATAATCGAAACTTAACTAACAAATTAAACCTGAATTTCCTTTGAAGCTTGTCGATGGAACTATGACGTGACCAGTAATTTAACTGATTTATATTTGAAATGGTCAGTGGCGTTTGGATGGTGTGGAAGGGACGGTCAGCGATGACGGTCATTTTCATTCTCAAATTCCCAAGTTATGTTGTTCGAATATCTTGCTTCATTCTGTTAAATTTGCTTAAGTAATGCACAGCACTTGCACTGCACGACATGCTCACACACTCTATACTGGGGAATGCACGGGCCGTTTACGAACTTAACGTTGCTTTCTGATGAGTTAGCTAATTATGGAATCTTCGAGCTCCCAACAACAAGAGGTACAGAGCTCGACTCCTCCGGTGCTTGAGATTCCCGATATCCCTGCCGATATAATCGATCCAGCTCCAGATGAATTGCCGGAGGCAATATTTATTGAGGACCCTGTTGATTCGGTTCAGTCCAACATCTCTGAATCCTTATTGGGACGAATATGCTTAAAGCATAACATATCTCTTGGTGACGTACTATTGCCCAGCGCCACTGATAGACCACACAATCCGCCTGAAGGATATACAGCATTCTACCGTCATGCTTGTGCGGCTGGAACTCTTCCTCCTTTCAATCAATATATCAGAGGGATGCTATCATATTTAGGAATCGCTCCTTCACAACTTCATCCCAACGGGCACGCGTTGCTGAATAGTGCCTTCGTAATATTTATGGACTGTCTTTTTCGCCCGCCGAGGCCCTCCGAGATCAGACACATATTTAACTTCAAGAGCAGGGGTGATAGCCCGTCGTTTACATTTTTGGAGGCAGTTAGAAATTGCCAAGTTGTAGTTGGAGCTTGGACGCGACTGAGCTATTTCAAGAACGAATGGTTCTACGTTCGGTGCCCCCCGGGTTTCGCTAGGCGATGGTTGTCTAGACGTAAGCGCCTTAACCTGTTTCCTTGACCAATAGCTCTTCGGTGCTAAAATTGACATTTCATTCCTTTTACAGCTATTATCTCTAGGCCCGATGGAGGGCGTTTCAAGGGTACCGTCCGGAGTCTTCAGGAAGTCCCAAGCGAGCTGAGGCATATTGACTCGGTGCTGAACGACTACAACTTAAGAGTTCTGGGTTTGATCGACATTAATCAAAGCATAGTTGTTGAGGGATTTCCAAAGTCCGTCTCCAAGAAGGAAAATAAGAAGAAACCCAAGAAGAGAAAAACGAAGAAGTCACTCGGAATCAGAATAATCGAGGCGAGTGACGAAGAAAGAACCCATACGGATTCAGAGCCAATGGCTAACCTTTCGGGAAACTTGGAGGAATCGGGAGAAAAACGGAAAGGCAAGGCCGCCGTTTCCAAAAAACTTAAGTCAAAGGGGGGAAAATCTGTAGATGTGTTTCTTCCCGCTTCCGGAGTTATGATTTCTGAGGCCGCCCCTTCTCATTCGAGAGATTCTCTCAAAGGGCTTGACGATATTCCTATCCCAGATTATATATCGATTTCTCATAATCCTGGGTTGGAGGAATTGCAAGATGTCCTAAACATGAACGAGCCCTTTCCTTTAAGTGCGGTCAACACTTCCGGTCGGTTTGGGGGTTTACACATTTACACACACTTCCACGGCACTTCATGACTTCTGCATAGTAAACATTGCTTTATGGGATTTTAATCCGTAATTCTTTCTTATCGCAGGTGAGATGTCAGGACGTGGCTCCACTCTAGATAGGCTTCGGAATGTGCGCCAATCTTCTCCATTTTATGATTCCCGTAGGAGAGAGACGGATAGGGATCATGGGCGAGGCTACTCGAGTCAAGAACGTTATGATAGAGACAGAGATTACTCGTGTAACCGTTCTGGCTATGATTACTTTGACAGAGACCGGGGATACCAGTACCGACCCCGATCTCGTTCTCCTTCGCCTCCCAGGGCTCCAGTAGACCTCCCAGGGCCATCTCATCAGCAACAGTTGCCTTCTCAATCTTCTCGGCCTGATGCTCAACGGCCAAGAGTGGAACCAACGGCAGCTGCTATAATTGAACAAGCTCCGGCTGAGTTGACAAGCGAGGGAGCTGCTAAACTCGCCCAAATGAAAAATGACTACCCGGAAATTTGCATGGATGGCTATATCTTTCCTCCTAACTTTAAAAGAATCCCTCCGGAAGCTGAGACCACTGCTCATAATTACATCCACGACTTCTATGCTCAGTACAAGGAGTGGTATAAGGCAGCCGTGAAGGCTTCTAGAGTAGCTTTCGACAGGGCGAAGGTCATTGCCGAACGTGATGTTGACATTGCGAAGCAGAAACGCATCATTCAAGTTCTTCAATCCGAAGTGGAAACGTCCCGAAAGTCAGAGCTTGAAACACTTAAGAAACACGAGGGTGTCGTGGCCAAACTAGCGAGGATGCAGCAAGAACATTGTGCCACAGTGGAAGAGATGGGCCATCGCAATACCACCGTTGCAGCTGAGCGAGACTTAGCCGTTAAAGAGCTGAACGAGCTCAAGGCCAAATTCGCTGAAATGGTGAAGGAGAAGGACGATGCGAACGCTACTGCTCAAGAGGCTTGCGACCAAGCAGTATCCCTCAGGGCCGAACTTGCTGCGGCGGCGGTCAAGGCTAAGTCTGTGGAAGCAGAGATTCAGGAAAAGATCTTGGAGGAGAGGTCTAGGCTAGATGCTGAGTTTGACGATCTCTTAGTCACGTATAACGCTAATGTGCTGGAACACAGAAATTTAGCGTGGCTGGGAGATGACTCCATGATCTTGTACAATGCCTGGACCCGGCTGGTGAATGAGAAGAGAGCAGCGCATCCAGATGGAGCATTTGACGACTTTGAACTGGAGATGCTTCTGCTTACCGAGGATGAGAGGAAGACCCTTCATGAAGTGGTAATCTCTATGGCGAAAGAAAAGCTCGGCGTCCAATCTCTAGAGGCAGGCGAAGGCTCGGGGGTCGTGCATCATGGGACAGGTGTTGGAACTGCAATTCCAACATTGCCCGAAACCACTGGTGCGGTAGATCCCCAATCTGTTCCTGCCTATAATCCTGACCAACCACTATTATCTTCTGCCGAGGATTCTGCCCACGTTTCGGTTCAGACCAAGGAAGGTATTTGAATGTTTCTCGTAGTTCAGTTGTGAAGAACCTTAAGCAACACACTTGGCTAACAATCTTCGTTTTGTCGTATTTCAGTGACCGAAGTTATTGTTTCTGCGCCCCTTGCTTTATCAGTTCCTCATCAAACACAAGGGGTTGTTTTTTCTGAAGCCATCACGACTTCTACTTTGATTGGCGAGGAGGGAGATGCAAATTTGTTTTCTTTCAGCTCTCAAATGATTGAGGAGCTTCTCAATGAACCCATCGATCCCTCTACCAACCCGTCCGATGTTGTGAATGAGGCTGCTCCGGCCGCTAGTTTATCTATGCCAGCTATTGGCACATCCGATGCGGCCCAAGTATCTCATGAGGATGACGTTATTGCTGAGATTGCTGCCGAGATGGCAGTAGGGAATGTTGGTGCTAGTCCGCCCGGGCCTGCCCCGTTAATGGTGATTTCGCCGGGTGGTACTGTATTGATCGAGACCGCTCCTGTCCCTCCTCCTGCTACTACTCCTATGCCTCCAGCTCGTCCTCCTAGAAGAACTTCCGTTGCCTCCAGCTCTGAGGAAGATGTCGACATTATATCGCTGCCGGAGGGCAAGCCTGAAAAGAGCAAGCGATTGAGGAAGAAATCGGGCAGCGGATCAGGTGGAGCTACCCCGAAGAAGAAGATAAGGAAGAAGAAAGAATGACCTTTTCTCTAAATCTCTGTTGCGTAGGGTAGCATTTTGTTAATTTTTCTATAGCCGTGTATAGATGTGGATTCGGCTCCCACTAGTAGAATTTTTCATAAACACTTTGTAATCAGATTCTTTTTGTTGATAATGGAAATGAAAATCTATTCCCTTTCTGTCTTCAACTTGTTATGTGTTATGGTTCTGCCCCCTGTATTGGGGAGAAGTGTGGAGTTGACGTATGTTTATACCCCGTCTCGCGCTCCGGAGTTCGGAGTAGGATGAATGTTTATACTCCGTCTCGCACTCTGGGAGTACGGAGTTAGATGAATGTTTATACTCCGCCTCGCACTCTGGGAGTGCGGAGTTAGAAGAATGTTTATACTCCGTCTCGCGCTCCGGGAGCACGGAGTTGGAAGAATGTTTATACTCCGCCTCGCGCTCTGGGAGCACGGAGTTGGAAGAATGTTTATACTCCGCCTCGCGCTCTGGGAGCACGGAGTTAGAAGAATGTTTATACTCCGCCTCGCGCTCTGGGAGCACGGAGTTAAGTAAAAAGCTTGTACCCAGCTCGCGCTCTCGGAGTACTCTGGGGTTTAGGAAAAATGTTTATACTCCGCCTCGCACTCTGGGAGTACAGAGTTGAATGAGAGTTTATACTCCGCCTCGCGCTCTGGGAGCACGGAGTTTAGTAAAATGTTTATACTCCGCCTCGCACTCTGGGAGTACGGAGTTGAATGAAGGGTTGTCGTGTATCAACCCATTTCGTGGCCTGATGTGATGGCTTGCCCCCGAGCTCGGGTTTCATTTAGTGAGTGGTTGATTGCTTCACAGCCACTCCCTACTTGAATAAATTCGACTGTGTGATGGAACTTAGCTCTTCGTGCATCGTGATGTTGTACATTGTATTTAATGAATCACAGCTCTGGCTCGAAGAGATGGCATTTTATTGCTGAAATAAGAAAATATGGCAAATCAGTTGCCTTATTACAAATTCTAATTTCGAAATGCAAAAGTAAATTGCTGAATAAAAAACATAATGAAATAAATAAAGCCTGTCATATGTAATAGCGACGGAGACTCTCGCTGTTCCAGGCTCTCGGTAAAACTAGACCGTCCACGGTTGATAGTTTGAATGTGCCATCTCCAAGTCGTTGCGTAATCACGTACGGTCCTTCCCAATTTGGTTTCATGTGTGAAGGAACCGGGTATATTCTCTTGAGGACCAGATCACCGAGATCAAAGGTTCGGGGGCGAACTTTGGTGTTATATAATCGGGCGACCCGACTTCGGTAAGCGGCCGCTCTTAAATCAGCTTCTTCTCGTTTCTCGTCCAACAGATCCAAAGACTCAGCGAGTAATATAGCGTTTGTTTTCGGATCGTAATAAGTTACGCGATGAGAAAATACTTCTGTCTCAACTGGAATGACGGCCTCCGAGCCATAGGATAAGGAAAATGGGGTGTGTCCAGTCGCGGTCTTGTGAGTTGTTCGATAAGCCCATAATGCCATAGGAAGTTCATCGACCCATTTGCCCCCAGCCTTTTCCAGTCGTTTCTTTAAGATGGATTTGATAACTTTGTTAACAGCTTCGACCTGACCGTTTGCTTGTGGATGTGCGACTGCAGAGAACTTTTTATGAATATGAAATCGTTGGCAGAAATTCTTGAACTCCGAACTTTCGAATTGGGTCCCATTATCGGTGATGATGGTATGCGGGAGTCCAAATCGGCAAATGATATTGCGGACCACAAAGTTTATCACTTTCTTTGACGTAATCGTTGCGAGAGCTTCGGCCTCGGCCCATGTTGTGAAGTAGTCAACTGCGACGATGGCATACTTCGCACCACCTTTTGCCAGAGGTAAAGCGCCAATGATATCGATACCCCACATAGCGAACGGCCAGGGACTGACCATTTGAGTTAACTCGGTAGGCGGGGCTCTTGGAATTCGAGCGTGTTTTTGGCACTTGTCGCACTTTCTGGCGTAATTGGCTGCATCTCGATTCACTGTCGGCCAGTAATATCCATATCGGAGTATTTTCTTAGCAAGCGCTTGTCCACCGGTGTGATCGCCGCATTCTCCCTCGTGTACATCATGTAACACTCGTTTGACTTCGTCGTGAGCGATACACCGGAGAAGTGGAACAGAATAACCTTTTCTATACATGATCCCGTCCTGAATGATGAACCGCGAAGCTTTTCGTAGAATTTGCCTTTTCTCATCTCAGTGTTCAGGCAATATCCCATTCTCAATGTAATTTCGATACGGAGTCATCCATGATTCTCTGCTGGGAAAGGTTTCCAACACATCATTCGTTTTGATTTGATCGATGCTTGGGAAAGGCAAAGTTTCGACCGGGACGAGTCCCATTTGCTGTGCTTCACCTGTGCTGGCCAACTTTGCCAATGAATCGGCCTTTTGATTGCGATCTCGTGGTATGTAGTAAATAGCATAATAATCAAACTGATCCAGCGCTTCCTGAACTCGGGCTAGATAAGCAGCTAACCTTCGATCTCTTGCTTGATATTCTCCCCGTACCTGACACACAACCAACTGTGAATCACAATAAACTTCTACAGCGATAATTCTCAGATCTCTGGCAAGCTTTAACCCAGTCAACAGGGCTTCATACTCGGCTTCATTGTTGGTTGCGTGAAAATCAAACTTCAAAGCATAGCATATGGATCGACCTTCGGGGGTTTCTAGTACAACTCCAGCACCCGAACACCGATCGTTTGATGCACCATCTGTATAAAGTTTCCAGACATATTCAAGAGACTCGCTGGTTTCAGGTAAGTCGTCAGGAACAGTAAATTCAGCTATGAAGTCAGCTAGGACTTGCCCTTGAATGGCTCTCCGCGGAGCATAAGTAATGTCAAATTGGCCCAGTTCAATATTCCACTTGAGTAACCTTCCAGACGTCTCAGGCCGCGTGAGGACCTGTCGTAACGGCTGATCGGTATACACAGTAAGCGGATGTGCTTGGAAATAAGGACGAAGCTTTCTCGAGGCAATGACCAAGCAGTAAGCCAGTTTCTCCAACCTGGGGTAATTTCTTTCAGCTCCGGTCAATCGTTTACTGACATAATAGACCGGTTTCTGCACTCGATCTTCTTCCCGGACCAAAGCAGCACTGATCGCATGCTCCGATACCGCCAGATAAAGGTATAATTGTTCGTGATCAATTGGTTTCGACAAAATTGGTGGCGTAGAGAGATGCTGAACCAGCGATCGGAATGCGCCTTCACATTCCGTGGTCCATTCAAAGTTTCGTTTCCCTTTCCGGATTAGATCAAAGAAAGGAATACATTTATCAGTGGATTTCGAGATGAACCTGCTTAGCGCTGCTACCTTCCCGTTGAGACTCTGGACTTGCTTTATGGTCTTCGGGGTTTGCAAATTCCTTATTGCCCAGATCTTTTCGGGGTTTGCCTCTATCCCACGAGCGTTAACGATGAACCCTAGAAATTTTCCGGATGCGACGCCGAAGTGGCATTTTAACGGGTTAAGCTTCATTCCATACTCTCGTAGGATGCGGAACATTGAATTTAAATCCTTGACGTGATCTGTGGAAAATCGGGACTTAACTAACATGTCATCCACATAGACTTCCATGGTCTTCCCGATCTGATCAGCGAACATTCGATTAACCAAGCGTTGGTAAGTTGCTCCGGCATTCTTTAAACCAAAGGGCATGACTCTGTAACAGTAGAGTCCCAGATCGGTTATGAAACTAGTATGTTCTTGATCGGGTAGATGCATGGGTATCTGATTATAACCGGAATAAGCATCCATAAAGGATAACAATTCGTGACCTGCAGTTGAGTCGACGAGTTGGTCAATTCGGGGAAGTGGAAAACTATCTTTTGGACAGGCTTTGTTTAAATCAGAGTAGTTGACACAAGTTCTCCATTTCCCGTTAGGTTTCCGAACCATTACCGGATTTGATACCCACTCTGGGTATAGAGCATCTCGGATGAAACCATTTGAATGCAACTTGTCAATTTCTTCTTTAAGGGCGGCAGATCTCTCTGGATCCATACCACGCCTCTTTTGCTTGACCGGAACATGTCGCGGATCAATATTCAAAGAGTGACTTGCAATGTTCGGTGAGATTCCGCACATGTCAGAGTGCGTCCAGGCAAAGACATCAAGATTCGCTTGAAGAAATTCAACCAATTCCTGTTGTATCTGTTTTCCCAGTTGAGATCCAACTTTTAGTACTTTCGAATCGTCATCCTCACTGACCGGGACGTCCACAGTCAGTTCAGCTGGAGATGCTTGATTCTCTTCTACTTCATCTTTATCTTCGCTATCTCTAGGGTCAAGATCTCTAAGGAATTGGTAGTGGTGCCCGGGCCGGGGCCCAGGCGTTAGTTGTCAATTATTAGTAAAACGGACGCAGAGAGATTCCTCTACGCCCTTTCCTTTCTCCTTCTTCTGTGCTTCTCGCAATTCAGCAACATAACAGGCTCTTCCTGCTGCCTGATCTCCTTGAACGATTCCTATACCATGATCGGTTGGGAATTTTAAAGTCAAACACCACGGGGCAATGGCTGCCCTGAATTCAGCAAGGGCTGGTCGACCCAGGAATGCGTTGTACGGTGAAGCAATGTCAAGAACAACGAATTGCAGCAGTCGGACTCTCCTGCGCTCTCCGATCCCCAGTTCTACTGGTAGTTCCACTATTCCAGTAGGTATTGTCGCACTGCCATTGAAGCCATGAACCCGGGATTGGCAGGGTTTCAGGTCTTTTGCTTCCATCTTCATTAAATCGTAAGCTCGCTTGAATAGAATGTTTACAGAACTCCCACTGTCAACCAGGATCCTCTTCATCCAAGCAGGACCAACCTGGGCAGATATGACCAGTGGATCAATCGTTGGAGCTTCGATTTTGTCAGCATCTCTGCTTCTGAATATGATATCGTCAGACATCGTTTTTTGTTGCTTAGCCGGGGTTCCATCCTCACAATTACTGCAGCATTCGAAGCTCGCATGCCTGATAGAGCTAGCATACGACTCCATTTCCCTCCAGCTCCTGTCTGCTGGATGAGGACCACCACTTATGGTATTGATAACTAGCCTCCCGCCTGTACGAGCGGGTTCCTCTTGTCTTTCCTGATCTTGTGCACGGTTTGGATTCGATGGGCCCGCACCACCAGACTGCGGTGCTCACACGAATTGATCTAACTTCCTCTCCCTGATCAACTTTTCTATGAGATCTTGCAAATGGCGACAGTCATTCGTATTGTGGCCATAACTCTCATGAAACCTACAAAACTTTCCCGTCTGAATCTGCCTTTCTGATGACCGCTTCGGAGCGGGTTTCTTATACTGTTCTGTGTTACAAGTCTGCAGGTACACATTTTCCAGCGAAGTGTTTAACGGTGTATAACTTTCGAACATCGAAGCCCTACGCCGTGGGCCTGGATTCGGGTCTCTCTTCTTATTCTGACCATTGCCACCTCTCGGCTGAGCTTGTTTGTTCTGTATGTTTAACTGGACTTTTCCGGAATTGTCACCGGACTGTTTAACTGCTACATTGCTCTGTATTCCCTCACTTCCGGGTTTTGCATCGTCCTGCTTCCTAGACTGTTTCGCGTCCTCTTGTCGTAAGAATTGAGCGGCTTTGGAGTAGAAACGGTCCAACGATGCGGGGGGTTTTCCGGCTAACCAGTTTCCAAATTCAGAATCGGGATCAATTCCCTTTGTCAATGCCATTAAAATTGAGTTGTCGTTGGGATTACTAATTTCCACGCATGCCGCATGGAATCTCTCCAAGTAACGCCTTAATGTTTCCCCACGAGCTTGGGTAACATTGGACAGGGTGTTAACATCTTTGGGTCTGGCAACATGCATACAGAATTGTTCAACAAATTTCTTAGCCAATTGGTCAAACGACGAGATAGATCTTGGAGGTAGTCTTGTAAACCACATTGTTGCAATTCCTCCCAGTGAAATGGGGAAGCTGCGGCATTTTACTGCATCGTCGGCCCTTGCGGCGCTCATTGACCATTCGTATTTCAGTATGTGCTGATTGGGATCAGAACTTCCTTCGTACATAGGGAGAGTTGGCATTCTGAATCGCCGAGGAGGTTCAGCGTATAGTATCTCGTCCGTGAAAGGAGTATGGCTTCGAGAAATTCCCCAATCGTCATTGGTAAGCCCTTGGCTTTCACGGATCATCTGACGTATCATAGTCGAGATGTCTGGCATTGCTATATTTTGAGCATGCTGAGCTAAGGTGTGGTCGGGTTCCACAATGCGAGTTTGGACCGGGCGCTGTCGACGGTCCAAGTTTCGCCTCCTTGGCTCAGCGTCTTCCGGGACGTATGGTTCAGAAGTACGTCCTTGCTGTTGATTACTCGAATCTGGAAGATATCGGGTATCGACCCTTGTTTCTACTGTGGCAGCTGTGACATGATTGTCCGTAGTATATTGTGGAGTGCGGCCACCTCGTGCTGATGGCCCAGCCTGGAAGCTGGTTGATGGTCCTACCCTCAATTGCCCGACAGTCAGGGCGGGCTGATATCTCGTAGTCTGAGCATAATCTCCGTCTAATCGGGGACGGGTAGATCTACGATGATAGTCAGATGAGGCAGAACTTTCAGTGGATGAGCGGGAAACATCATCCCTTCTGGACCTCCTACGGCCCTGGCAGTTCAGTTGATTTGTCAATTCAATATTGGCTCGCAACTGTTCGGCTAACTGTTGCCGACTCTGAGTCAACTCTTGAAGTAACACCTGAAATTCTTGTCTAGTGACTGCCCCAGACGGATCCGAGTGGGCAGTGTTGTCTTGGTTGGATGGCTGCTGTTGAGCAGGATTTTGTCCATCCCTACCTTCTTGTCCTGGAGCTGCAGAAGTGGTTCTCGTGCTAACCATTTTGAATGATGAATCCTTTTCCTAGATTTTATGCAAATCTGAGTAGAATGGAAGGACTATGAATCGAAGATCTGGATCTTCCTCTTGGATTTGTGCAATCCGGTATCGATGGTAGATCCACAGAGCAGGAGAAAAAAGCTGGTTTTTTCTCAGTGAAAGCACCAAAGTGTTTGTACCAAAAATGGGCACAACACTCTTCGGAAGTTTTTGAAGAGATAAAAGTGAAGAATGAAAATTAAAACTGTGGATTGCCTAACAAAAACTCCAAATAACAGAAAATAAATTGCAAAGACAAGCGATTTAGAGTGGTTCGGCGTTTTGCCTACGTCCACTGTGAAATTGGATGATTTTATTGCTCGATTACTTGAAGATTATAGTAGTTAATAAGGCAATACAACTGAATCTAAATGCTAAGTGTCAATCTAAAGCAGCGGCGGTGTTCTGGAGTAAATCTGGCAGAATCTGGGCGCTCTTCAGTACTTAGAATTCTCCGACCTCTTTTCTGAATGACCAGGGGCTCTATTTATAGGTGTAGGAGGCTGACATTTCGCCTAAAATGAGGGGAGACCAGTTCTGGTACGTCAGGGGGCCCACATGGCCGAAATCTGGAGATTCGGGCCCACTTTGGGATCGATTCGACCCTTGGTTCGAATTGATCAAGAAATCATTCAATCGAGCTGAAATTTGGTGTGTACATTCTTCATCATGTGTTTGAGCTTCTGTGAAAATTTCATGGCATTTGGACTTGTAGAACTCGAGATATGATCGATTCAATGTTGCATTTCTGGAGAACAGGGATACTTCGAATCGATCTTACTTCGAATCGATTCGGTCGACTCGATGCCTGCTGCGACGTGGCGCGTGTCTCTCGCTTCGATCCGTTTTGTACTCCGGTTTGACTGGGTCGTATCCATGGCTTGGATTCGAGGTAATGGATTCGAAGGACCTCTTCCTTCGAATCGATGAAACTAATGCTCGTTCGAATCGATTTAGACTTGTAGCTATGGACCGGTTCGAAGTTGTCTTGGCCTGGGGATTCGAATGCATGGATTCGAAGGTTCCTTCCTTCGATGGATTCGAACTACGGTGTATGCGAGGGTGGATTCGAACTCAAGGCACATGAAGACTTGCTTGATGTAGTCGAATGCGGTGAATGCCTCAATCGATTCGAAGCTATCGGTTCCGCCTGATGGAGTCGAAGCAATTCTCCTCTGATCGATTCGAACTAGTCTCTTTTTCATGGATACGAGGCAATGCTTGTCTGATGGATTCGAACATAGGGTTCGCCTATGGATTCGAACTAAGGAAGCTCTACTCCATCCTTTGTCGACAATATCTCGAGCATACGAACTCGGATTGTCTTGAAACTTGGATCGTTGGTTCCCACGGCTTTGCTTGACGTGCCTTATCGATTGTAGCCCGATCCGGACTCGAAAAAATTTCATCGATATCCGTAGCGATCCTTACGTGTAACCGACTTCCGAGACGATCTGTCACTGTTTTCTAGTTAAGTCCTTGGTGTCACGGCCTTGCCAAAAGGCGGGATAACATTCCTCTTTTGCTCCTTTCCAAGAAATCCTAAACTGTAGCTGGTTCCGCAGCCCCTATTCGTGATCATGATAATGATAATCATGAGGGAGACAAGGGCCATGGAGTTGAGGTGAACATAAGTGCAAAGGAAGTAAGGATTAATTAGAACATGGCAAGAGGAGGACGTGAAGGAAGAGGAAAAGAAAACGAAGGAGGAGAAGAGGGAGAGGACGAGGGAGACAACTAAGATGATGATCAGGAGGACTATGGCCTAGGCGATAATGAATCATATGGGGAGACATCTCTCAAAGGCGACACATTCCCTGTCTCATCTCATTTGAAGCACTTGTTTATTAAGTCATCCCAGCATGCTCCTGGTCTATGTCTAGCACCAACTGGAGAAGTCAACAGTCTTTCAGCCTTTGGTACTAGAGGCATTACTTCTCAAACATTCTTAACGCAAATCCCGAAAGATTTACTTTCCCGTCTAGGGATCTCCTTGTCAAGGTTGATGAAACCCCATCCTTACAAATCCCGCAACATGGTTCATAGAGTACTTAGGAAAATACCAGCACTTCATACATTGCTCGTCAATGTCTGACATTTACACACAGCGTCTCAGCTCACACCAGGAGTCCGAAGGTGATAGAAGAATGAGAAAAGATAAAGAGCATCAGGATAAGGAGGACGAACAAAGGTTCCAAGACGAGGAGAAAGAGTATCGTGACGCAGAAAAGAAACAACGCCATCAAGAGAAACCATGGGGTCCTCATAATCACTTCGAGGGTGACTTAGGCGTCTCTCAGCCCCGGATTCACTCTTAGACTCTCCAACAACAATCTCCATCAAATCAAACCTATATCGCTACTATTTCTAACTCCCACATATCCGAAAGAAGTTTCAACTCATGCACCTCTACCTCCACTCTTATATGCCCATCTACAACTACCGATCCTAGGATGCAGTCCAACTTTCTTGACTATTGCTTGATGGGAATCATGTTTGATTTCAATTTCTAAGACATCACTCGTTAAGGGGCCAACCAAAGGATAGACGGGGTTAAGGAATTTCGGATTAGTTTTTTGATTGGAAGAAGCTAGCCAAGGGCCCCTTCGACATCAATAGAATAAAGCAGACGCTCATCCAATTGTTCGAATCAGAGAGGAAGAATCATGATAGGATATTGTTGGGCTATAAAACATAGCTAGCTAATCTTACTAAAGAATGAGATGGCATGCTGAGATCAGCCAAACACTCGAAAGAGTTAATAGAAGAAATGTCAAGAGCCCACACAAAAGTCACTGCATTAATGAAAGATTAAATCAAAAATGCTCATTAAGAAAACACCAAACTTGTAGAACAAGTTTAAAAAAATCACAATTGAAAAACCCTCTAGGCCGAGGTAGATAATCTTAAGGAAAATCTGAAAGTTGAAATAGATTCCAAAGCACAAGCTCAAAATGACCTCATCGAAATGAGAGAGGAGATTGTAGAGCTTAAGATAAAAGCTGCTCGGGCTAATGAGGAAATGAATGCCACTCTCTAGTAGTTCTTAGCCAACATCATAGACAACAAGAATATGAAGTGGCTAGGGGAGAATTATGCCACTGCACTAGAGGAAGTCTAGGAAGAAATACTCTAGAGAGCTATTGCAGCCGATGAAGGCGTAACGGAAGAAACATTGAAGGTGGCTCTTTTGGATGAGGAAGACATTGCGGCCTTAGAGAAAGGGAAAGTTATTATGGCTACATAGGATGCAGCTGTGGGGAAGGTAACTATTGAGGCTCTTGTTTACTCCAATGCATTAGATCGAGTAGAATCATCTACTCTTAATCAAAAGTGGCTGCAATAGAAATAACAACTTCTACGATGGCCACTTTTGAAGCCACCATTACCGAGATTCCTATTCTAGTTATGTCAAGTGCTAATGCTTCTAATTCCACTCCTCCGGCTATCCAAGCGACTAAATTATCTACTAAGGATGGTGAAATCATCAAGCCACCAGCCAAGGAAATTCCGCAAAGCCAAGGTATTTCTCTTATCTCTTTGATCTTCGAGAAACTTCAACTCTCGCTAAAGGACGTCACTATTTATATTATTTTGTTTGTCAAGTTATAGGTCAACCGCCACTACCTCCTCCAATGTCGTTTATACAAGGCCTGGGTATAAGTGTTATTTCTACCACCTCAACCTCCACCATCATAGAGTTGATCATTCCATCTCTTCCTTCCAGCTTCAACCCCAGTCTGGATTCTCACTAGATAGGGGCATTGGAAAGGTTAGAGGACATTAGTCAGTCCAAGGAGGATGACGTTTCAATCATAAGCATGAAGGACTCAAATGATCACATCACAATGGCAAAGAGGCCGAAACTTGACTATGAGAAACTCAAGATCAAGCTCGAGCTAAGAGCTAAAAAGTTTGCCACCTATTTTGGTTAATCAAGCCTTTTTCCTAAGCTTCCTCCTTTGAAAATAAGGCCACCAAAGGTCGCGGTTTCAGCGATGCTTTAAAATCTTTTGATTCGACATTTAATGAGCCTGAAGACCCCATTAATTGAACCACCAAGGAAGAGCATACACCTTCTAACGGAAGTACTCAAGAGAAAGAGAAGATCCAAGAGGGGAAGGGCTTAAAGAAGCATCTTGCTAAACTTGATATCAAGTGTGGATAGTGGGGGAGGAAGAAGTAGGTGTTTGACTCAGCTTTTAGGAGGACAGTTTCTTTTTTTCTTTTGTTGTATTTTGTTTCTTTCTGCATATAGGTCGACATTGTGTGGGAGCACCCCCTCAACTCTTTAAAAAAAAGTTGATGTAAAAAAAGTATTTTTTCGACACAATCTTTGTCATATATACATTTCCATACTATTTGCTTTACTTGCCTATATATCTGCCTGCATATATTATAATCTTCCATAAAGTTGTTTCATATATATTATACATGCTTGTATCTGTGCAATATCACTATTTAATTTAACTCTGTACATATAAATAACTCTCTATAGTTGCTCAGTAATATTTTGTTACATAGTTCCATTTATCATCACCAAAACAGATCTTTCTTGGCTAAACAAAACTATTTTTCATTTGGCATTTCCATGGCTAACCTTGTTTTACTTTGGTCAGATTTCATTTGACCATAAGCAAGGTTGTAATGGTTGAAGCATCCAATTTCATGTGATTTCTTATCTCTAGGACCCGACATTTTAGGCGTTTATCTCTGGGCATCGATTCGATCTTGCCTATCTGTGGGCATTAATTGAGTATTTTCTTTGACCTTAAACACGTATCATCGGCTAGGCATGTCTAGCTGAGTTGTAAGTGTGGTCATACGTGTAAAAGGTTTAATCATACACTAATCCCTACCTCCAGTGATACGTATTTCAGATGCTTGACTATGAGCATCCATTTTCGATCTTGCCAGTCATTAGGCATCAATCAAAATCACTCAATGACCATCATCATTTATTTTTGGCCAGACATATCGTCTTGCTAGGACGTAAACGTAGTAATGCAAGTTTCGATTATACACCAATTCCTATCTTCAAAAACTAATGTTTCAGTTGCCTAACTCCGGGCATCCCTTGTTGACTTTTGCATGTCTTAGGGCATTAGTCAAAGATCAGAGGGCAAATTGTCCGACAGACCCCAATTTTATTATACTCCCCTAACCTGATCATTGATCAAAGGAGTTCGTCGATATTTATCTCCAAATACCTGATCATGCTGCTAATCATGCATCACAAATTAAACTAATAAGAACATGGTTCCATTGGTTCTGAAAGCCAACTTCATTTGTAAACAAAAGAAATTGCAAGTCTTGCCTTATTACATTTCCCCCAGTCAACTAGGGTGGCTCATTTTCAAAAAAATAAAAATAAATCTAAGTGAAATAGAGTTATCGGTGTCGCTACTCTATGCCCGTAGAATAGCGATCCCATCAACAGTCAATCGCTTGAAAGTATCATCTCCAAACTTTTGTTCAATCACATAGGGAACTTCTCAATTTGGACCAAGTGCCTCATACCAGGGAGGACCTTCATTAAAATGAGGTCCTCTACCTCAAAGGTATGGTTCTCGATCTTGGTATTGAAATGCATGCCTGCTCTTTTCTTGAGCAGATATCCTTAGTTTAGCCTCTTCTCACTTTTCATCGACCAAGTCAAGGGATTCAAGCAAGAGTTCCTCGTTCATATTTGGATAATAGTGTTTTCTTCGATGGGAAGGGATTTCCAGTTTTATCGAAATTGTGGTCTCAACTCCTAGCCCAAAACAAATGGAGTGTTCCCACTCGTGGACTTATGGGTTATTCTATAAGCCCACGGTGCAAGTGGTAACTCTTCAACCCAGTTGCCCTTGTCTTTCGTTAGTTGTTTCTTCAGGATGAATTTGATGTCTTCACCACCTCCACCTGTCCATTTGTTTGTGGGTGTGCTACTGCTGAAAACCTCTTCGTAATTTGGTACTAGTCGCAAAAGTCTTTATAGTCAGTCTCGAATTAAGTTCCATTTTTTGTGATATTTTCGGTGCGACTCCCAATCTGCATATGATGTTCTTTACCACAAAGTTGATCAATTTCTTCGTTGTGATCATGGTTAATGGTTCTACTTTAGCCCACTTTGTGATGTAGTCTAAAGCTATGATAGCATACTTCATTGCACCGTTTGACATCGGTAACACATTGATTATATCAATTCCCTAAACAAAAAATTACCATGGGCTAGCCATTCATGTGAGCTCAATAGATAGGACCCTTAGTGTTTTGCAAACCTTTGACATTTATCACATCATCTGATGTAATAAGCTACGTCTCGGCTGATTGTGGACCAAAAGTATCCATAACGAAATACCTTCTTCACCAAAGTCTACTACCTGATGTGATCATCACAGCTTCCTTCATGTACATCCAAAAGGATTTTCATAACTTCATCTCTGGTGACACACCGTGATAGGAGGACTGTGAAACCTCTCCTTTATAATACTCCCACTTTCATTATGAATCGTGGTACTTTACGAAGGAGTTTGCGCCGTTCATTCCTTCCATTCAGGAGTGTTCTCTTCAGCAAATAGTATTTGATTGGAGTCGTCTACGACTACTTTTCCTCCTCGACATCCAAGATTCAATCGACATCCATCTGTTCGATGCTCGTAGCCAATAAATCTTCCATTGGAACAAGTCCCATAAGCAACACATCCCCAGAGCTTGCCAGTTTGGCTAGTGAATCAGATTTCGTTTTCTCTTCTCTGGGTATGCGCGTAATCGTATAATGTTCAATATCATTGCAAATAAATTTTTGGTAGCAGCTTGATTAATTCAATACAAACTAAATGAGAATTAGTACTCGATTTAGTTAGTGCCACCCAACCGCATAAAATTCAATCATTTGCTTATTAAATTTAAATTAGTAAATTTTCAAGTTTAATATGTTCTTTTTACAAAAGGTCAAGTAGATGAATAAGAATTGTGAGTATGTGAAGTGTGTTTCACTTCTCTATCATTATATTGTACAAAATACCATTTACACTTGATTAAATGAAATCTATAAATCAATAGTTCCAGTGTCTTCGTCAGATAAGGGGCAAGTCTCGCTCCCTTAGCTTGAAATTCCTTCTTAACGTGGCAGACCACCAATTGAGAGTTGTTGATATAGTATACGGGCATTTGGATCTTAGATTCATTTTTTGATTTTGGTAGTTCTTTTTTGCTTTGGCGAACTGCTTGTTGATATACTATATAGGCATTTGGATCTTAGATTCCTCATGTACCAAGGATGCACTTAGTGCATGAGTAGATACCACCAAGTAAATGAATATATCTTCTCCGTTTAAAGGTTACGACAAGATTTTCGGTCTCTACACATGCTATAACATTTTCTCGAAAGATTCCAAGCATTCCTTGGTCTAAACAAACTTTCCTTTTTTCTTGTTGAGAGCATCAAAGAACGGTATACATTTGTTCACCGCCTTTGAAATAAATCTACTTAGTGAGGCGACTTTTCCATTTAAGCTCTTCATTTCCCTTCTTGTTATTAGGGCAGTAACATCTTTTAATACTTGAATCTGATCTAGATTATCTTCCATGCCCATTGAGTTCATAATGATACCCAAAAATTTGCCTGATGTGACTCTAAAAGAACATTTCAACAGATTAAGCTTCATTTCATATTTCCAGACCACATCGGACGTTGCAGTGAGGTCATCCATGTGATTTATCGATCTTTGTGACTTCACCAGTATATCCTCTAAATAATATTCCATTTCCCATCCCATTTGATTTTTAAACATTGTATTCACCAATCTCTGGTAAGTAGCCCCAACATTCTCCAAACCGAACGACGTCACTTGATTGCAATATAGGCTTAAATCTATGATGAAACTAGTATGATCCTGATCTAGAATATGCATTGCTATTTGGTTATAGCTATATTATGCATCCATAAAAAATAGCAATTCGTGTTCGGCCGTTGGGTCCACAAGTTGGTCAATCTTCGGCAGCAGGAAGCTGTCTTTTGAGGATGTTTTATTCAGGTCTAAACAATCGATTTGTGTCCATCATTTTCCATTTGGCTTCTTAACCAACACAGGATTTGATACCATTCGATGAATAACGCATCGTAGATAAAATTATTTGCCTTCAGCTTGACGACCTCTTTCTTAAGTGCAACGGATCACTGTAGACTTAGACTACATCTATTTTGCTTCATAGGAGAGCATCTTGGCCACACATTTAATGCATGGAACACTATCTATGGCAATATTCCACATATGTCGAAATGTGTCCAGGCAAACAATCTAGGTTTTCCTAAAAAAAACCTCCCAACTCCTTTTCATTTTCAAGCCGAGCCGAGAACCATCCTTGAGAACCCGAGTGGGATCATCATCATCGATCAGGATGTTGATCGCCGGCTCTGCATGTGCCACCCTCACATCCTTTGGCACTTTTAAGGAGTGCATATGATTGTAGAAATTGCTAATGGACCTAAGCCAGGGCTTGGGTGGTAGTTGCTATGCATCCGCAGTTTTGATGCAGAGAGCCTTCTTTACACCTTTCCCCTTCTCACGTCGCTTTGACTCTTTGAGCTCAACAACATAGCATTCCTGACCAGTGCTCCGGTTGCTATAAATAGCACCAACCTATAACATCCTCCGTTTTGAGGCCCAAAACTAAGCACTACAGATGCTGCAATCATCTATAGTATTAATTTTAGGTGACAAAATACGGTCATGTTAATAGTATCCATAATATCAGAAGCACAAGAATATGGAATAATTTTAAACATAATTTCAAAGCAAACTTTCACATTTCATTTGGAAGATAACATTCCATATTTGGTACATAATCCCAAATGTTCCCAAGGTTAAGATAAAATATAATTATTACACAATATTCCAAGAGCGACATATGAATATGCCCCCTTGGTTGATCAGAGTTACTAAATAGTCAGACACATTTACTATCAATACATTCATACAACAATTGACATAACACAGTGGATAATAGTAATAGATAGACTCTTAAATAGCTAGCTTTGCCTCCTACACGTCTCTGGAAGCTTTATTCACCAAAACATACTTAACTTGTAAAGCCCTTACTCCCGACCTTTTCAAATCAAATTTTGAGCACCCGAGAGTTTAAAGGGAAAGCAAAAACTTCAAGTCAAACAAAAATCCTGGTGTGAATGATAATATACCATCACAGTTTTATAGGTATTCAGTAAGACTAGGCCATTGAGCGGAACGGATTTTCCCCACAATAATATCCCTTTTTAAAATATATCTTTTGCAAATCAATTCCTACAACCAAAATAGTTAAAATAAACAATATAAACAATATGTGCATGCATGCTACATAGTTAATCATGACTATCCATTAAATAAGTGGACTATCCATCCCGATGTTTAGTTTTCATAGGGTAACTACCAAAATACATGGCTGACTCAAGCATACCAGATATACCAAATTCTCTAACTGACTGTTAGAAGAAAACTGGACAGTTTGTCCAAATACACTTATCCTAGTGTTTAACTGAATATCTACCAATCTCATAGTTTTGCTAGGCTTACTATGAACCGAAAGGTTTTGTAGGCCAACCTATAACTTACCTTGTCTTTATGTATTCCTTTCTGTGCGTAAGCCTACTTTTTGTCTTACCACTGACAAAGCCTTATACACTGGAATTTTGGGCTTATATCAGCTAGGGGCTAATAGCTGAAGTATAGGGCACTACCCTATACCAGTCTCATCTGGTTTTCTAATCTCTAAGTCAAATTTATCCTATCACAATCTATCCAAAAGTGATAAGAGTAATAATTCTTTAGAAAAATTCGTGGCTAAATACCTTTTTTATTTCCTTGAAAACACTTTCTTCATAAATGATTTAACCCATGAAATCATATCATTAAAACAAGGAAAATTATAGTCCTTTACTTTATCCCAAAACATTTATTCCATGATATATGCTTTTGTAAAATAATATTGGTTAGTATCAAGAACACTTGGAAGTTATCTCACTTCGAAACCATAGGCCATGGAGCCAAAAAAATAAACCTTGTATAGTGATAAAGCTTGGTGGCCTCATCACCACTATGGGTCTTCGTCCCTCTTCCATATAAAAGTAAGTTAAAGTCTTTAAAATTTAAAACATAAGGCCATAGGGCCGCTAATATGAACATCGCACATCATTGAATGTCGAAATCGTAGGATATAAAACATAGTTTGCATATTTTAAGGTCTTAAAGCTTAATGTCGACATATTCAATATGCCTCTCCTATCGTGCATGTATATGGTAATTGCTCACGTACTAATATCCCAGGGATTGGGATTCATATCAATAGTGAGTGGTGTAACATTTTGGTAGCTAACTGAGAGGTAACTGGTTCAAATCCAGTCCCCGTTTAGTCTCATATTAAAATGAAACCTACTATTCTAAAATGCCTTAAAGAAAAATAGGCGACTTCATTAGGGTCGACGTCAATATAAGCAGCATCATAGCCCTTTATGAAAACATAAAATTTTGAATAACGATGGCAACATCATCAACGATGTCGATATAGCAAAAAGCAGCATAGTTTCCTATATTGTCGAAGTCCATTTGTATAAAAACATGTGACGTCATTATTGATGCATAAGTACTTTATAGGTAATAGAGTCGGTGACGCTATAGATATGCGGCCCCATATCCTTATATATATATATATAGCACTATAACAACGCATGAGCCAAGGTACAAAGTGTTGCATCAATAAGTTAAAGAAAGTGGCCTCATCCACTTTGAAGTTCATGACGTTGACCTCGATGTTCTACTTCGCACCTCAACCTATGCCGATCCATTTCATACCAACTAAAGTTGGTATCCTATGTATCTCCTATGATTAACGTCGATGGCCCTAAATGCGGCATGGTGGAGGGCGGCATCATTGACTTCGCCATGGCATTTTGGTAATTAATGTTAAAACTGTAATTTTGCTATTAAAAGTGATTTGTTTTTACCAACCCTTATATTTGTCAAAAGCTCAATGGTTAACAACTTTCTTTATCAAATACTTTTCTAAAAATCTGCCACGCCCTTATCTTTATTTTCCAAAAACATTTGCTAACCGTATATTTTTATATGAATATTTTAATAATTAATCAAGCTTTTCTTGCTCAAATAATTCATAATAAATCTTAAACACTTGGGAAAAATCCCAAAAATCACAATAAATCAAATTAATAATATTCTTCAACATATAAAATTTCGGGGCCAAAAACATAATTTAACTATTTAAATAATTAAAACCCGAAATATCTCATTTTCCAACCTTAGAAAATTCACCAAATATTCTCATTAAATCAGAAAATTATGAAATTAAAAAGCTACTTCTAAAATAATTTTTAAAACATCATATTAAAATTTCAAGACATTTGGGTATCATATGATAAGTTTTCTAACTCAAACTTATCACTTAATTTCATAAATAAATTCCATAAATTCACCAATAAGCATATAATCTTTCAAACTATCATAGCATGGCATAATATGAGAAAAAGAAATGGATTTATACTTAAAACCGAAAACAACAATTAAAACATGAGATGCATAACTATTATTCACCTTAAATGGTTTAAGAAGATTAAGGTTTGTATTTGGTTTGATTCCTCTAAGCTTTCTACTTGTTTTCCTAGCTTTTTCTTCATCTTGAATCTTCTAGCAATGGCCGACCTAAACTTTAATTTTGTTTGTATAAGTGTAAAATGAATGAAGAGAAAGGAGGTGGGGTTTGTATTAGGAAATGTAACCAGTTTTCCTATTTTACTCTTCTCATATATCCTCTCTCTTATTAATATTCTAATTAATTCTATTAGTTCACTAATTAAGGCTCGACCCATACCAATTATCAAATCTCACTCTCCTTAATCCTTTACATTATTTTATTTAATTTATCTAATTAAATACCCTAAGTAACGTTAATTAGAATTAGGGTTGTTACAGACTCCCCTCCTTTAAGAATTTCGTCCTCGAAATTACGATAAGGGACACACATCAAACATAAAACATAGATGTAAAACATACTGTCAAACAAGTCAGGATAAGTGTCCCTAATCCTGCTCTCTGTTTCCCTAGTACAGTCTCTCTCATCATCACTCCACTGGACATTTACTAGTTTGACTGACTTGTTCCTTAGCTTTTTCTCATCCTTAGCTACAATACAAACTAGTTGCTTAATAATGGTCATGTCCGGTTCCACTACTAAATCTTTTAATGCAGTCAGAGTAATAATAGTCTCTGGATCATGCACACACTTCCTTAGATGAGAAATATGGAAAAAATTGTGGACTTCTGCCAAACTGCTCCGTAACTTTATCTGATAAGCAAGTTTCTCGATCCTCTCTATAGTAGGAAATGGACCTACATATGTCGATGCTAATTTTCCCATCTTTCCAAACCATACTACCCTTTTCATTGGTGATACTTTGATGAAAACGTGATCTCCAACTAATAATTCTAAGTCTTTTTGTCTCTTGTCTACATAACTTTTCTGCTTAGCTTCTTTCATTCTAGCTTGAATCAACTCAGTCTTTTTTGCAGTTTCTCTTACCATATCCGGACCAAGAACTAATCTATCTCCGATCTCTAACCAACATGCTGGTAATTTGCATGGCCTTCAATACAAAGCTTCAAAAGGCATCATTCATATACTAGTCTAATAACTATTATTATAGGAAAACTCAACTAGGCACAAATGGTCTTCTCATGACCCACCAAAATCTAGTACACAAGCTCTTAACAAATCTTTATCTTATTGACTCTCTCTGTTTGCCCATCCGTCTGTAGGTGATAAGCGGTACTCATCTTAAGCTTGGTACCTAAAACCTCTTTTAAACTCTTCCAGAATTCGCTAGTAATAAAGAATTTCTATCACTAACTATACTACTAGGAATCTCATGCAGTCCAAAAATATTCTTCGTAAACAACTTAGCCAATACAGATGCCATCCTTGTTGACTTAACGGGAATGAAATGTGCACTTTTGGTTAGTCTATCCACTATGACCCATATACTTTCATTTCCTTCATTTCCTCTGTTTGACCTTGGCAATCTATCAATAAAATCCATGGATATCGAATCTCATTTCCAAACTGGTATATGTAAAGGCTGAAGCAATCCACTTGGCTTCTGATGTTCGACTTTCACTTGCTGGCAATTCAGATATTGTTTCACCTATAAGCCTACATCCCTTTTCAAACCCTCCCAGAAGAAACTTCTCTTCATATCTTGGTACATCTTAGTCCCTAAAGGATGAATAGTAAACTTCGATCGATGGCACTCCCTAAGAACTTCTTTCCTTAGGTCACCAACGTTTGGAACACATAATCATCCTTCCTTTCTCAATCATCCATTTTGGTCAAGAGAAAAGTCCTTTCTTTCTCAACCATTCATTTTGGTCAAGATAAAAATCTATCAAATCATCAATCTCAATTCCACTTTCTAATCTTCTAATGCAGCTAAGACTGGGTAATCCTTTTGTTTAGAAGCAATTCTTTCGATCAATACTGGTCGAACTTCTAAACAAGATAAGATTGCAGCACTCTGATTAGAACCAGCGGTTGATCTTAATTGCACACTACATGTAGTCAATGCTTCAAGATTCTTCCACTCTGCCAACATAGCTAACACTACATTCTGATGGTTCCTGCTAAGTGCATTTGCAACTTTATTTCCTTTCCCTTGTGTGCACTCAATTTCAAAATCATAAGCAGCTAAACACTCCAACCATCTCTGATGTCTCATATTCAAGTCCAACCATCTTTGATATCTTATACTCAACTCCTTCTAAGAGAATAAGTACCTTAAAACTTGTGATCCACATACAACTCGAATCGTTCTCCCAAATGGTAATGTCTCCACACCTTCAAAGCAAATATTACGGTAGCCAACTCTAAATCATGAGTCAGATATCTAACTTCATGTGGTCTGTGCTATCGCGAAGCATAGGCAATCATTTTAACCCTCTGCATTAACACAGCATCTAATCCAGTTCCATATGCATCTGCATACACCACTAAATCCTGATTCCCATTTGGAACTACTAACCCTAGAAATGTTCCAACTTCTGTAATGCCTCCACACATTTATCGGTCCAAAGATACTTCACGTCCTTCCTTGTTAGTTTAGTCATTGGTGCTGCTATATGAGATAAATCCATGATGAATCTCTTGTAGTAGCCGCTAGTCCGAGAAAACTCTTTATCTCAGTCATCGTCTGGGGTCTCTTCCAGTTATTAACTGCTTCTATCTTAGCTGGATCTACTGACAACTCATTTTCTAAGACTACATGAGCAAGAAACTTCACTTTCTTCTTCCAAAAATGACACTTGAGAACGACGCTTTTAGCTGATGCTATCTCAGCATCTCAAGTAGTATCCTAAGATGAACTTCATGATCTCTTCATCCTTGGAATATATCAAAATGTCATTTATGAATACCAAAACGAATCTATTTAAATGCCCTTGAAAGATTTGGTTCATTGAATCTACGAAGAAAGCAGGTGCATTAGTCAATCTGAATGGCATTACTAACCACTCATATTTATCTTGTTCTAAACGCCATCAATGGAATACTGTCTTCTACCACCCTTAGTTTATGGAACCCTGTTGCGAAATCCAACTCTGTCTACTGTAGCATATCCATATCAAAATAGCTCCTGAAATCTAGTTGCACTCACTCAAGCACCGTCATATCACCTTGCACCAACTCAGCAAACTTCCTCAACAGAGTTTACTTAGTGATTCCAGACATAAATCTTTCTTCAAACCTTCTCCTAAACTCCATCCAAGTCAATGTTTCCTCTACTACCGCAATAGTCACACCATTCCACCTACACAATGCAGCTCCTTGCAATTGTCTGGATACTAATCTCCTTTTATATTCCTTATTCAAACCAAGATCAGCGAAAATCCTTTTACAATGAATCAACCAATTCTCCACTTCAATCGCATCCTCCATTCCAATAAATGGTTTCTCTCCAAGTCTTGCATAGTCTCTACTCAAAATGACATAATTGTTGACAACTAGAACTTCTTGATTAGCTCCTCCAACATTTCCACCAACTAATCCAACAGCAGCACCTGCTTGCATCATGTTGACAAAGAACTGATACATTGCTCCTATATGAACTGGTGGTGTTCCTGCACTTACGTTAGCAGCTGTTTGTCGACCTAGTTTCCTTTTAGTGTTGGGCCCGAAATTTCCATTGGTAGTGGTGCTTCCTCTAACCAGATTCACCCTTCCATTTCCCACCTCCATATCTTACTTCCTTAAATTTGCATTCGAACCTTATTAAGATATGGAAGAATGATCTAAGAGAGAGGGAGAATAGAGATAAAGCATATACTTATATATAGCAAATACAAGTACGTTAATATTGTAAAATATACTAGTGTATGATTTTTGTTTGGTGATAACAAACATATATATATATATATATATATTCGTTTAAATGTATTTGTTATTGTACTATTTTATTTTTCCACATAATTAAATAAATATTTGTTGAATAAAATAAATAACTCGGAATTCTTATTTGAACAAATATTTTATTCAAACAAATACTTTATTACAAATTCAAATAGTACAAATTTAAGCTCTCACTATATTTACACAATTCCAAATACAAGTTTCAATTACAACACAATTTTCACAATACAATTTTACATACATGTTTCACCTCACTACATATTCACTCACCACTCGTATTTGATCTTCAACTCTGTTCTAGCCTGTATCTAGCATCTAAACTATCTGCAAAATAAACATTGACGTAGTAAAATTGAAAAAGAAATATGTTACAGTGCACAATAAAGTGTGTTTGAAAATATTGTTTGCCTCAGTTATTTGAGTTGTTCGTCATCATTTTTCTATTTCAAACTAGAATCAAAAATACACGAACAACTTGTGACATGCATAGTGTATTACTGTACATGCCACAAGTTCGTGCATACCGATATACACTTGCTTGTTAAAATTGCAGGGACAAGTGAGCACAAGGTCATACCCAAGCCAAGACTGGATTCAACTCAGGTGCAATGCAAAAACAAACAACATAGCAATGGTCAGTACATATGAATATGCATATGCATTCAGGTAATTAGACATTCAATATGCAAGCATTCAGGCATTCAATAAACAAGCTCATATGGATATGCAAGCATTCAGGCATGACCGGACATGAAAACAACATGCAACCAGACTTCAAATGGAACCGGATTATAATAACAAAGAATAACACTATGTTCAGTTTCAACATGTATATGAAGTTCAGTTTCAAATGCAACCAGACTTTAAATGCATCCAGACTTCAAATGGCACAAGGAAAGCACTTGAATAACAAGAATAACAATCAAGTTTAGTTTCAACATGTATATGAAAATATACAATATGTTCAAGAAAAATCAGAATACAGGGACAAGTACAGAGCAGATATCAACATGTAGTGCATATGTACAAAGTGGTGCATGCAGCAAAATCAACCCAGCAAACATTGAATAAAATACAAGCAAATGGACATGGAACTCGACCAGCAACTAGTGCAGAATTTATGGACAGAGAATACAAGTGCACCAGACATAGCAAAGTCAGAAAGCAAGCACTCGAAGTGGACAGAGCATAGGCATAGCAATCACACACAAACATACTCATGCAAGGCAACATAGGGTGACACACAAACATACTCAACAAGGCAATGCAAGGCTAATTAACATCAAAGACTCCAAGTAAAGATTAATGAAATGGCCAAACAAAGGACACTGTTGAAGTGTTCAAAAAATCGAAAAATATCAGTACTAGTTTGAAAAAAGTAACAGAGCATTCAAAGGATGAACAAGTCAAAAACATATCAAAATCCTAAACAAAGCAGAGAACAAATTCAGGAAGGAGTAGAAAAAGTCACAGGGGACTTCATGATGAACAAGTCAGACTTCAGGAAGTCAAAATTAACCCAAAATCAAAATATATATCTCAAATTCAAATGCCACGCTATAAGAGAATGATGAACAAGTCGTAGGCAGCAAAGAACGGAACCAATTCAAATATATCTAAAATTCAAATGCCAAGCTGTAATCAAAGGATGAACAGGTTAGAGATGAACAAGTCATACTTCAGAGATCGTTCGATCAGAAATCAATGCAAGTACTAAAATCACGAAGAATTCAAATCAAAACAACGCAAATGAAAATTTAGGGATTTTATCCTTATTTAAACCCATATCATCATTGGCAGAACATAGAAAGTCGAGTTACTAGCAAGATAACTAAAAACGGTAAATTTAAAATCATACCAAAGCCATAACCAAAGAAGTGCTCGACTCAATTGAAGTGACCAAGTGCAATCAAAGTTAGGGAATCGATTGACGAAGCAAATCAAAGTGAAATCATCCCTTCAATCGATTAATTTGAATCGGCATGTTTAATCAGAAGGAACCCTAATTTCAAAACACGGCGTGGATGAGCAGGAAGCAATATAAAAGGGGAATATTCATTTATCTCTTTTTATTTTTGGACCGCACTTTTTAATTGGGCCGACCGTATTAGAATTAGGGGTTTTATTTATTTATTTTTAGTACTTTTTATTTTTTTTGTTTTTCATTTAAGTCAAACTCTAGATTAACTAGAACTACGGTTTTTGTAGTTCGAGAATTCGCAACTCAGTGGTTGAGTTATGACAGGGTTTTGAGCTTAGAGTTAGGTTAATCGAGTTAGCGGGTCGCGCAAGCTTACGTATTTTTGTAAGCGATTGATTTCTTAATTTCTAGTAAAAACCTTGGGGGCAGCACGTAGGCAGGTTTTTGCCGAAGCTGAGTAAAACTGTGTGTGATCTTTACCGCATTACTTTATGTTTTCAAATTTATTTCTGCATTAATTTTTAGTAGACCCTATTCACCCCCCCTCTAAGGTGAAAACGATCCTACAAGTGGTATCAGAGCTAGGATCAAAAACTATTTTCTGTTAATTTTTTAATGGATTTTTAAATAATGCTTTTGTTGAAGGTCAGTCCATAGCTAGATCGCCCATTTTCAATGGTGAATATGCATATTGGAAAACTAGAAAGAAAATTTTTCTGAACACCATAGATGCATAGAATATTGTTGAAACGAGATATAACACACCAACAGTAATGGTAGATAATCAAGAAGTTGATAAACCTATGGATCAATGGATAGATCTTGAAAATAAACTGCAAACTGCTAATGCTAAAGCTATGAATTCTATTATTTGCTCATTAGATCAAATTGAATTTAACCGAGTCTCACATTATCTAACTGCGTAGGAAATATGGCACACGCTTGAAGTGACTCATGAAGGAACCTCCCAGGTTAAAGAATCTTGCCTTGCCTTGCTTAGTAGCGAGTACGGGAACTTCACAATGGCAAAGGATGAAAGTGTCAAAGAAATGTATGGACGACTTTTTAATCTTGTATACAAATCAAAATCCCTAGGAAGACCATACACAGAACTGGAGATAGTCCGAAAGATCCTCAGAATTCTTCCATGAAATTTTGAAGCAAAGGTGACTGCCATCTAAGAATCAAAGGATCTGAAACAGGTTAAAGTTGAAGAACTCATCGAAAACCTCACCACTTATGAGCTAGAACTCATATTCAAGGAAGAACGCGAAGGAAGAGATACGCAAAAGAAATCAATAGCTCTCAAAGGAACGATGGAAAGTGAAGATCATGTTGGTGATGACGAAGGAGCAGCTGAATTGGCACTGATAGTAAAGAGATTCAAAAGGTAGAACCACAAATATGAAAATCCAGCCTTAAATCAACAACTGAAGAGCAGAATCGTCAAAGTTCTAGAAAACTCAGAAAAGCAGGAGGTCATTTGTCACAAGTGTAATAAGCCTGGTCATATCAAGCCAAATTATCCTTAAAATTGATTCAGCAAAGGAAAGAAACCGAAAAGGGGAAGTTTTGTAGCAACTTTGGATGAAAGTAATGAAGATGATGATGAAAGCACTGGTAGTGAGAGTGAAAGAGCAAATCTGTGTTTTTAGGAGAAACAAGTGACAGCGATGATGACGAGCCACGCGAGGTATCAAAACTTACTCACTCGCAATTACTTATATATTTTCATGAAGTAAATGGCTGTTTTGAAAGACTTAGGGAGAAGTACGCTAAATTGAATCACAAAAGGATAGTTTGATAGAACTAAATTTGCAGCTTAATCAAACAGTTAAAAAATATAGAAAAATGAGCCCTAAGTGTGATAAGTGTCCATCATTAGAAGAGGAAATAAAAAAATCAAAAATTAAAATTAAATCGCTTGTTAATGAAATTCTGATTTTGAAAGAAAGTGAAAATACTAGGAGAGAAAATTCTATTAAAAAGTGCACTTTGTTATTGAATGAAAATGAATCTCTCAAATCACAAGTCCAAAAATTGTCTACAACATTAGGAAAATTCTCCAAAGGAGAAAGATCACTAAATATGCTATTAGGGAAACAAACTGTTAATACTATTAGACAGGGACTTAGGTATACTCAATCTGAAAAAGGTAGAAGTGAAACTGTTTCCTGGAGATTTGACCAGGCAACTAGTGCTCGGCATACTACGAGAACTCGGCACAAGTAGTACTCGGCATCCAGTGGAACTCGGCAACAGGAGTACTCGGCATCAAGTAGCACTCGGCATCCAGTGGAACTCGGCAACAGGAGTACTCGGTATCCAGAAGCACTCGGCATCTAGGAGTACTCGGCGTAGCACTCGGCATCCAGGAGTACGGCATTAGAAGGCGTTCGGCGCATATGACTACTCGACATGGCAGTATCGTTCGGCCAAAAGGATCGTTCGGCCAGAAAGCATCGTTCGGCCAGAAGGTACGTTAGGCCAAGGAGGATCGTTCGGCCAAAGGGATCGTTCTGCCAGAACGCATCGTTCGGCCAGAGAGCATTGTTCGGTCAAGCGCTTCGTTTGTACAGAGGCACGTTCGGCTTCGACTAACAACCATTCCACACTTCCCACACATCAAACATACCGTTCGGCATAGAAAGGGTGGTTCGGCATCATTGTGTTCGGCCTACTTGGTTCGACATACAGCGACCACTATACTTGGGCTAGAGTGTTCGGCTACCGAGCCCACCTGGGAAGTCCAGCCCATCTTTGTCTATAAATAGAGGGGCAGGGTCACAGTGAAAAGGGACCTTTTTGGGAGAACACTGGGGAGACTCTGCCATTTTTCAGACTCATCTTCTCCACTTAACAACTTCATTCAAGCATTTGATCTATGAATTGTATTTGTAATCAATCATTAAGAAGATCAATAAAATTTAACCTCAAAGTGGACGTAGGCAATTACGTTGAACCACTATAAATCTGGTGTTCTTACTTTCTGCATTTAAATTAGCATTGTCTTCTCTGTTTAATTTACCTTCATCACTTACATCTCTACACAATCTTTCTCTACGAGGTTAGTGACCATTTTTGGTGCTAACACTTTGGTGCTTTCACTGAGAATTGAATTCTCAGACCTTAAGGATATGCTTTGAAGCTACTGGATTGAACAAATCCCCAAGATCCAACTCATTGAGAGGACATCCGTTGATTCTACTCAATGTTCCAACCAATAACTCTACAATGGCGAGACCATGTACCAGGTCAGCTTCTCATAATGCGGATGCCCATGAAACTGCTAGCGTATAACAAGCAGGACCTAGCAATCAACCAGGGATTCTGGGTGTAGGAATTGCCACCCAGGACCAGACTCCAGTTGTCACCAGAATAGAGTTCAACGACTTGATGAGAGAACTCAGGGAAAGCAGGAGACAACTAGGAGAGCAGATGCAAGCTAATGCCAACCTGATGGCACAACTCACTCAACAGCAGCAACAGAATGCTGGGGTCAATCCCGCTCCTTATTCCTCATCCGACAGCTCAACTTCCTTTGATGAACCTCCCAGGCGTAGACGCCGTAAGACTGAAGCTGCACAGGCAGGTGCTGCTGTTCAGACAGCTGGAGACCATGACCAAGCCGGAGCTTAGGAACTGGAGTATAGATGGAGGCTGGAGGCCCAGACCATCAAAACGCTAATGGTGTCGAACCTCAAGACGCACGATTGGCAGATCGCCAGGAGAGGAGGCATCAACATGGACAGTCACGTAGAACAGACTCTAACCTTCCACCTTCCATACAGACACCAGACCTGACAGCCATGATCAGGCAATTGATGAAAGAAAATCAGGGCTTGTCGAATGACGATTGGGGAGTATCAAGGAGTCACACTCCGTTCACAGATGTTGTGTTACAGGCGGCGTACCCCAGAAAGTTTAGTATGCCAACTATCCCTGCGTATGAGGGAAAGACTGACCCCAAACAGCATGTCATGAGGTACGAATGGATGATGGATTCAGCTAGAGCAAACGATGCCACCAAGTGTAGATGCTTTCCAATTACTCTATCTGGGATCGCTACTATGTGGTTTACCCGACTTCCTCCGCGGTCTGTATCCAATTTCGAGGAGTTGGCAAAGAAGTTTATTGAGCAGTTCAGGATACACACTACTCGTCCAAAGGACGTAATGTCTCTGTCAAGTGTAATCCAAAGTCCCGGGTAGTCATTGAAGGAATATTTACAAAGGTTCCATGTTGCGGCAACTGAAGTCAGTAATCCCAACGATCATGCAATCCTAATGGCTGTGATGAGAGGTGTGGATCCGGATTCTGAGTTTGGAGACTGGTTGGCAGGAAAACCTCCGACTACGCTAGAGCGTTTCTACTCAAAGGCACACCAGTTCATAAGGAGAGAGGAAGCTAGGTGGGTAAGACGAGAAAAGGCACCAGGACCTGTCCAAGAGTCCATGAAAAGAAACATTGCTACGAAACAGTCCAGGGACAACTCAGGAAAGGTCCAAGTCAATGTCCAGAATAAGTCTGGGCAGCCTAAGGAGTCCGGAGGAAGAAATCAAGGGAAGAAGAGAAAAGCGGGGAAGTGGAAATCGAGAATTCCAAGCTACAACGAGTATACCCCGCTGAATGCGTCTCTTGAGAACATTTACCTATCAACCTGCAATGCTTTTCAGTACAGAAATCCACGTCCAAAAGAATCAACCGAGGAACATAAGCGGACCGGGAAATATTGCCGCTTCCACGAGACTTATGGGCACAATACGGAAGAGTGCAGACACCTGCACGACGCTATCGAGAAGTTGATCAGGCAAAAGAAGTTGCAAGAATTTGTGAAGGATCCACAGGAAGGAGGACAGGGAACATCCAACCCAGGTCATGCACCGGCTCCGCGTCATCTCGAGGAGCCTGCCCGACCTGTGGGTAGACTATTCATAAATACAATCATCGGCGGACCTCACCCCGTGGATAAGAATTGGCAAGAGATGGAGCGGTACGCAAGTTCCCTGAAGCATGCAGATTTTGGGTGCTGTTCGAACGTGGAGGATGGGACCCCTGTTAAGCAGCAGCGCGTAATGACAGACGATATAGTGTTCAGAAACAGAGATGCTGACCAAGTAGAGGCTCCAACCATCGACCCGATGGTCATATCTGCGACGATCGGACCGGCTTATATGAAAAGAATTCTGATTGATTGTGGAAGTTCTGTCAACATCATCTTCAAGAAGGCTTATGACCAAATGAAGATGGAAACCAAGGACATGAAACCATCCAAAGCTCGTATACACGACTTTAATGGCGCAGCGACCGATGCAGTGGGGTATGTTGAGTTACCAGTTGAACTGGGACAAGGCGAGCGTCGGAGGGTGCGAATCCTACCCTTCGTAGTTTTGGATGTGGATTCTCCGTATAATGTTTTCTTGGGCCGACCGGCCCTGGCTGAGTTTAGGGCAGCATTAGCCCCGTGGTGCTTAACATTGAAGTTCCCAACTGACAAAGGGGTAGGTATTGTTCATGGCGACGAAGCAGCTGGTCGTTCCTGTTATGTGGCTGAGCTCCGGGAGGCCCATCGGAGGGAGAAAGGAAAGGTTGCGGACAATCCCGTCCGCATCCTCAACACGGATAATTGACAAGTAGTGCCCGAGCCCTGGCTCGGGCATAATTCTCGAATCTTCAGAGACATAGATCCGAGAGACGACGATGAGAAACCCAGGGAGGAAAAGGCAGCGCCGGCCGAATTAACGATTGACATTTCAGTCAGCCGAAACGACCCTTCGCGAATACTGAAGATCGGATCACAGCTTGGCCCCGCAATGACTGAAGACCTTAGTGACTTCCTCCGGGCGAATCTTGATGTTTTCGCCTGGACGCATTCTGATATGTGTGGGATTTCTCCCGCCATCACGAGTCATATGTTGAACATAGACCCGAAATACATCCCGGTTAAACAAAAGAGGAGAGGAATGGACCCAGAGAGGTCCGCTGCTCTCAGAGAGGAGGTGGACAAACTCAAAGCCAATGGGTTCGTCCGCGACGCCCTCTATCCTGAATGGGTATCCAACCCCGTGCTGGTAAGAAAGGCGAATGGGAAATGGAGAAATTGCATAGATTATTCCGACTTGAACAAAGCATGCCCCAAGGACAGTTTCCCGTTACCTAGGATCGATCAGTTGGTCGACTCCACCGCAGGACATGAGCTGTTATCATTCATGGATGCATACTCGGGATATAACCAAATCCCGATGCATATTCCGGACCAAGAACACACCAGCTTCATTACAGATGTCAGGCTATATTGCTATGTAGTAATGCCCTTCGGACTGAAGAACGCAGGAGCGACTTATCAGCGTTTGGTGAATCGAATGTTCAAGGACCAGCTTGGTAGGACGATAGAAGTCTATGTGGATGACATGCTCGTGAAGTCACGACAGTCAAACGACCACATTCGAGACTTGGCTGAAATGTTCGACATACTCAGGTATTACGGGATGAAGATCAACCCTCTGAAGTGTTCCTTCGGCGTTGTGTCGGGGAAGTTTTTGGGATTCATCGTCAATGCTAGGGGAATTGAATCTAACCCTGAAAAGATCCAAGCTATTCGAGATGTGCAAGTACCCAGGACTATAAAGCAGGTACAAAGCTTGAATGGAAAAGTAGCTGCGCTAAGTCGATTCATATCTAGGGCAACTGACAAGTGCATCCCTTTCTTTGATGTAATAAAGAAAGGGAAAAGGAATTTCGAATGGACGTCTAGTTGTGAGGAAGCATTCCGGGATCTGGTGAGGCATCTGGAGAGTCCACCAGTGCTGTCAAAACCAGTAGACCACGAGATGCTATACGTATACTTGGCTGTATCCCCACATGCGATAAGTGCGGCTTTAGTTCGCGAGGAGGACCGAATCCAGAAGCCGGTGTATTATGTTAGCAAGCGTTTAACGGGGGTAGAAAGAAATTACCCTAAAATCGAGAAATTGTCCTATTGCTTGGTGATTGCATCACGTAAGCTACGCCCATATTTTCAAGCACACTCAATAAGTGTTTATACCGATCAACCCCTGCGGCAGGTTCTCCAACGACCAGAAACTTCTGGAAGATTGCTAAAATGGAACATCGAGTTGAGCCAGTTCGATATCGCCTACTTGCCACGGAGGGCCATACAAGGGCAGGCATTAGCAGATTTCATCGTTGAGTTTACCATACCCATAGAACCAGATAATCATGGCGTCATTCCCCCCGTTCGTTGGAAATTATACACTGATGGGGCATCAAACGACCGTTGCTCCGGCGCGGGTGTAGTTGTTATAACTCCGGAAAATCGATCAATCTGTTATGCTTTGAAGCTTGATTTCCCAGCTACAAATAACGAAGCAGGATATGAAGCACTGATTGCTGGCTTAAAGCTCATCGGAGAACTCAGGATCAAATCAATTGAAATCTTTTGTGACTCACAGTTGGTGGTTTACCAAGTGCGGGGAGATTACCAAGCAAAGGGACAGAAGCTTGCTCCGTACCTTGTTCAGGTCCAAGAACTACTGTCAAATCTTGAGCGTTATGACATTTCACATGTCCCGCGCGAACAGAATAAAGAAGCCGACTTGTTGGCTAAGTTTGCAAGCACAGGCGATGCGCAGCAAATGGGATTGTATCCCGTTGAGGCCTTGCATGCCCCGAGCATAGACGAGATTAAAGTTGACCGTGTGCTGGAAACAGAAATCGAAAAGGAGTCGTGGATGACCCCGTTCAAACTGTACCTGACAACCGGGGCTTTACCAGAAAAAAGGAGCGAAAGACGACAGGTCCTTCGAAAGGCCGTGCGATACGTGATGCAAGATGGATTAATGTATCGAAAAGGGTTCTCAGTCCCCTTATTACGGTTCATCGCTCATGACGAGACAAAGCGGGTCTTGAAAGAGGTTCACGAAGGGGGATGTGGCGACCATACCGGGGGGCAAACGCTAGCAAAAAAGATCCTCCGCTATGGATACTACTGGCCGACCGTGAATCGGGACGCTGCAGACTACGCAAGGAAATGTGACAAGTGTCAAAGATATGCGAAAATCCCGAGGACTCCATCAATGGAACTCGCACAAATGGTTAGTCCCTGGCCATTTGCAATCTGGGGAATCGACATAATCGGCTCTTTGTCTATATCCAAAGGTGGTGCGAAATACGCGATAGTTGCAGTCGACTATTTCACAAAATGGGCTGAGGCAGAACCCTTGGCCACCATCACCTCTAAAAAGGTCATTAACTTCGTTGTACGAAAAATTATATGCCGCTTTGGCCTTCCTCGCACCATCATCACGGACAACGGGACGCAATTTGAAAGCAGAGAGTTCAAAGAGTTCTGTTTAAAGTATGGCATCGAGAAGAAGTTCGCCGCCGTTGCACACCCAAAAGCTAACGGACAAGCCGAGGCCGTTAACAAAATAATCAAGTCAATACTGAAGAAGCGTCTGGAGAAAGTCGGAGGCAAGTGGGTAGATGAGCTCCCGACAGCATTGTGGGCTTATAGAATTACCCACAAGTCCGCGACCGGCCACACTCCATTCGCATTGGCATACGGCTCGGAAGCCGTTATACCCGTGGAACTTGAAGTTCCATCGCATCGAGTGACATATTACGATCCCAAGACGAATAAGGACCTCTTGTTGGAATCACTGGACTGCATCGATGAAAAATGTGAAGAGGCCGAATTAAGGGCGGCGGCGCATAGACACCGAGTCAAGCGTTACTACGACGGCAGAGTCCGCCCAAGGACTTTTGATGTGGGTGATCTCGTTCTGAAACAAGTTTTCCCGGTACCATCACGTATGAATCCCAGCTAGGAAGGTCCGTACGTCATTGAACACAAGCTTGGAGAGGGAACATTCAAGCTAGCGACCGTTGATGGCACGACACTCCCCCCGAGTGTGGAACAGTGAACATTTGCGGCATTATTACATTTAGAATGTTTTCTTTCTTGTTTTAGGCACTATTATTTCCTGTATGTTTTCATTCAGTCGCAACTTAGTTTCGTTTTAACTATGTAATCAAGCAGTTTAGTTGTTTTTCATTAATAAAGGCTTGAAGCCGTATTTTCCACGAATTGCTAATGTCTCTATATCTCATAGTCGGGTGACGAATTACTAGAACTACATTATCCTGTACGATGTACGAACTCGTATAAACGACTTCAAATCTCCGAATCCCCAGAGCGCGGACCGGAGTACTCGAAGTCCCCGGAGCGCGGACTAGAGTATAAACGATTTCAAATCTCCGAATCCCCAGAGCGTGGACCGGAGTACTCTAAGTCCCCGGAGCGCGGACTAGGGTATAAACGATTTCAAATCTCCGAGTCCCCAGAGCGCGGACCGGAGTACTCTAAGTCCCCGGAGCGCGGACTAGAGTATAAACGACTTCAAATCTCCGAATCCCCAGAGCGCGGACCGGAGTACTCTAAGTCCCCGGAGCGCGGACTAGAGTATAAACGATTTCAAATCTCCGAATCCCCAGAGCGCAGACCGGAGTACTCTAAGTCCCCGGAGCGCGGACTACGGTATAAACGATTTCAAATCTTCGAGTCCCCAGAGCGCGGACCGGAGTACTCTAAGTCCCCGGAGCGCGGACTAGAGTATAAACGGTTTCAAATCTCCGAATCCCCAGAGCGCGGACTGGAGTACTCTAAGTCCCCGGAGCGTGGACTAGAGTATAAATGATTTCAAATCTCCGAATCCCCAGAGCGCGGACCGGAGTACTCTAAGTCCTCGTAGCACGGACTAGAGTATAAACGATTTCAAATCTCTGAATCCCCAGAGCGCGGACCAGAGTACTCTAAGTCCCCAGAGCGCGGACTAGAGTATAAACGATTCCAAATCTCTGAATCCCCAGAGCGCGGACCGGAGTACTCTAAGTCCCCGGAGCGCGGACTAGAGTGTAAACGATTCCAAATCTCCGAATCCCCTGAACGCGGATCAACTTACTCTAAATCCCCGGAGCGCGGATTTAGAAAAAAGTCCAAGTACTCAAGAAATGTGGGACAAGAAGTATGCAACATCTGAAAATGTTCGAACAACACGAGAATGGACTGGGAAAAAATACAACTCATAAGAACTTGAGTTATGACCACAGTTAGTCAGCAAACTAAAGAAAAGCAAGAGAATTATTCAAGCGAAAAAGAAACTAAAACTTCATTCAATAGTTCAGAATGGGGTTACACAGTTACTCCTCCAAAACTTGGAGTCAAAAACCTATCTACATAAACTTCGGAAACAAAAGATGCATACAAGACTTAAGCATAATCTCGTTGAACGAGTTTAACGACTATTTCTTTGGTTTCTTCTTCTTGTCTTCCTTTGTTTCTTCCGACGATTCCTCTCCCTCACGCTTCTTCTTGGATTTCCTGTTTGCTAAAGAAGCGGAATCAGGAGAGGGAGAAGGAACATTCATCGGTTTGAATTTACCAGGGAGAATGATTTTCAGAGGTCTGTTCCGCGGGTCGGTAAGTTCCAGTATTTCAGGTTCGACTTTGACCTCGACCTTTTTCTTCTCCTCTTCGGTGAGGCGTTCCTTCATGCTCATCTTTGAGGTATGCTCCGAGACGCCAGTGATTTAGATTTCATCACTCCCTTCGGCAGGAGATGAAGTGTCAAGCTTGTCATCATCTAGCGCCCCGATCACTTGAGCGTCAGGGCCAGGAGTTACTCCCGCGTGAGCAACATCGCTTGTTTTCTCTGCCTCCTCCTTGGCGTCATCGCTCCTCGGAGTTGGCTCGGGATCAGAGCAGCCTGCATGAAAACATAAAGAATGAACATTAGAACGAATAACCAATGCTGGAAAATAACAAGATCTTTCGACTTCTAGAAAAGAAGAGTTTCCTACCGAGTTCTGGTTGGCTATCGGTTGCGCGTGGGGTTTCACCCTCCAGAATAGGAGATAGCACGTGAACGCCAAGCCCGGGATCTTCAGGATCATAGCCGACTTGCTGCTCGAACGGGTCAAGTATCGGCCGACCGGCCGGCTGAGCAGCGGGAGGAGCAGCAATATGAGGAGCCGTAGTCTCAGCCCCAGACGGGCCAGCTTCATTACTTTTCTCTTTTCGAAGGGGAGAGCCTTTGTTATAAAGCGCCAAAGCTGTGGATAAATCCGCTGGCTCATTCCCCCTAAGAAACTCCTTCACCAAGGCATCCTCATCAACCTCTTCAGAGCCCGACTCGATTTTCCTAATCTTCACTAAAGTTTCCCAGGCCTCAGCTAGGGATTCGAGATAGCCCTCGCCTAAGAATGTCAAGTCGTGGTGCATAAGGACACGGGGTCCATACTCAGCAATCAACGGGTCAAACATGCACTTGACCTCTTCCCTGCCGGCTTCTGTAGCCGCCTCGAGGCGACAGTCAATCTCCTCCGCAGCTTCTCTTTTGCCCTCCTCACGGGCTTCGTCCTTCATTTTTTCAACCCCAGCAAGTTCGTCATCAAGCTTCATTTTCAGGAGCCGAGTAGCAACGATTTCATCACAATATCGTTGTGACTCTTCTTGAGCAGCTACTTTATCCTCTTTCTCCTTGGAGAGTAATTCCTTCAACTCTTTAACTTGTATGGCGAGAGCGTCCCTTTCTTTTTGGATAGAATCTTTTTCTAAGGCAAGGGCACCGCTACGCTGACTGCTTCATCAAGTTCCTTCTTGTGAGCCAGCTCTAAACGAGTGACTGTCTCAGCAATATCTTTTGCACTTTGCTCAACGGCTTCTAGCTTCGACTTGTACGAAGCGAGCTCTTCGTCTTGATGCTTGATGATGTTCTTGTCACAGCCAGCCTCCAATTTCAGACGATCAATCTCATATTGTCGCTCAACGGACACCTCCGAGATCTTTTCAACCAAGTGTACAAACGTGTCATGTTGAACATAGACGTCATTATTACAGGCAATGGCACTCTGCTTCACGTGCCCAGGGATATGGTGAATAGCCGGGAGGAATTTCAGACCATCGAAGCAAATTTTTGGAAATTTGGCCTTAAGATCGACCATCTTTTCCGCTACAGTCGGGTCAACCGCGGGAGTGGGGGGAGGAGGCTTTGGAAGTTCTGTTCTTTTTCGTTGCTCCCGAATTTGCCTTGTACTCGACGAACCGGAGTGTTGTTCTCGAGGAGCATCGGGTTGGTACCCCTTCTGTGAAGACTTCTCTCTATCCGGCTCAGTTGGAGGAAGAGGATCACGGGACTGTGAAGATTGGGAGTATGCCTTCTTACGATAAGACGAATCACGGGGACGGTTGTCTCTATCTTCATAATCATCTCTGTCCATGCGTCTGCCTGAACCTGAATCCCTTCCGAGATGATGAAATATCAAAGAACCATGAAGGCGATCAAGTCCGTAAGAGCGCCCCATGTCACCTACAAGGAATAGAGATAACAACGGGTTAAGAAAAATCCGGGAAATAAGAAAAAACTTGAAGTGTATGATGGAATGCGAATGTGCGTGTGTGTCCTAGTGTTCCCCCCGACGAACCAGTTCTTTTGTCTTTACTAATCGAAGTATTGTCTCCCTGGACTGGGAGTTGAACTCCTGCATTGCCTCTAGCGGGCGAAGAAAACTTGAGGGCTTCAGGATCGTCAAACCCGTAATTAAGTATATCGTCGGGGATGGAGAGATTCGACAAACCCCTTAGAGAACTTTCCAGGCGCTGTGAGGAAGCCTCTTTCTCTAGCGGGATAGGCGTAACTTTTGAAGTTCCGCCAACTTTCTCCTTCCGAATCTTGTATTTTAACCTCTTCTTTCCCTTCGAAGGGGAGGATGACATTTCAATGTCATGAACATTGACCGCCGGATTCCAAGCAGGACCCACATTCTCGCCTTGGGTCTCAGGAGCTTCATCCTCTTTGTGCTCACCTTCTCCGCGCGCATCGGGAGTGTGGTGTGACGACGATCCAGCTTGTTTTTTTCCTTTACCAGATGTTGGCTTGGGAATAGAGACGTCCTCCGGGAGGCTAATCCGACGACCAGGGGCTAACAAGCCGAACCTCGACAGTGATTCGTTTGAAACAATGGTTCGAATGTCCCGTTCCTCGGCAGGAAGAGCTCTAATGGCCTCAACGGCCTCAGAATATCCTCGGCCCTCCGGACGCGGGTTGATACCTGAAAAAATGAAATGAGGAGTTAGAAAAAACATGACTCCAATTAATCGCGAATGATGACTCAGCGAAGAGACTTACTGCCTTCAACCCATCTCCTCGCAAAATCAGGAGGGCAACGCACGTAGAACCATTCCTGTTTGTACAGGGCGAATTTACTGCATGCCCCTGTCAAGATTTGGCACTTATGGTACGGCTCGAGGAACACGAAGGAAGGGCTGTCTTTCAGTTTCTTGATCATATAAATGTATCTGATGTCGCCAGAGGTTGTAGGTCTAAAGAAGACGGCCATGAAGAGTAGGTAGGTCCCATATAGAAACGCGTGACCATTCGGATGTAGCTGCGACGGGGCAATGTCTATGTACTGCAACACGTCCCGAAGGAATAAATTAAACGGAGGCATGCTGCCCATCCAACACATGAACTTGTTGCAGGTGGTATATCCGACTGGGGGCAGGTGAGGACGATCGTGTCGCGAAGGGACTAACACATCGGCGAAAGGAATCCCGTGAATGGAGCATATCCGTCGAAGTGCGGCTTCATTGATCTTCGAAGCTTGTGAATCGATCGGGTTGTCTACAAGAATTGTTGCCTCCAGGGCATTGGGTGCTAAGTTATGGGCAGGGGAAGTCGACGGATTTGAAGTATCAGCGGCTTCTTGCCTTGATGACGGCCCAGGCCTGTCAGATATGGTGGCGGAGCTAGACTTCATAGACATCCCCAATAAATAATGAATCTGTTTAAGTGCCTGCGAAAACTATACTTGAAAAACGTTGAACGTTAGAGTTAACAACACGAATATCCCCCCCGTGTGGTGTGTGATCTAGTGCAAGCAATCGTGTAAAAGCATTGAAAGTTTGAAGGTCGCAAAGTTGTTGCTATAAAACTGAGCATCAAGTCATCGCCTTCGGAGACCGTCATCGCTGACCGTCCCCAGAAGCCTACCTTTTGGCGATTACAATTCCAGATCCAGAAAACGTATGGTAATCTAAGATTCAGATTTACGTTTACGGAAGCTAAGAAGTTGGTGATCCAGGTCGGCTTCACATATGCTAGAGTGCTTGGGTCCTGTTTCTTGTTTTGCTATACGGGTAGATATAGTTAATAAATGTTCAGCGTTTGCGACTATTCGGCTAAGTCTGTTATTCGGCTAAGTCTATTGTTCGGCTAAGTCATCGTTCGGCTAAGTCTATTGTTCGGCTAAGACATTGTTCGGCTATGTCATTGTTCGGCTAAGTCATTGTTCGGCTACGTCATTGTTCGGCTACGTCATTGTTCGACTACGTCATTGTTCGGCTAAGACATGGTTCGGCTAAGACATTGTTCGGCTATGTCATTGTTTGGCTAAGTCAGTGTTCGGCTAAGTCTTTGTTCGGCTAAGTCATTGTTCGGCTAAACCTGTGTTCGGCTAAATTTTGGTTCGGCCAAGTCATTATTAGGTGTGTAAGTCGTGTTCGGCCTTGTTTTGTTCGGCATGTTTTAGCCTGAGTATGGTACGGTGTTTATGACTGTTCGGCTGAGATGACAATCGGCACGCTGTCCTTAACATTGGCCTCATCTCTTCCTCCATCCACACCGAACCCCGAGGGCACATCGTTCGGCAAGTTGCGCCAGACCATACCGCTCGATGCCCCTAATCATCTCCTATTTCCTCCATGTTTCTCCTTCCACCAATCTGGTCCGGCATAAAATACTTATGCCGAACCACGGTGTGACTACCAATGATTTCCTACCACCCTCGTCGCGTGACTCGACACTTTAGTCAAGGCTCGATTTATCCCATCAATTAAGGGAGTTCGAGCGTAAAGGCTGCAGATAGGTGAGAGGATCAGTACCTAGTGGGTAAGGTAAAGACTTGGGAAGAATCGGCTAGTTGTATGTTGGCTGGTAGCTTCGGCAGGTGCAAGGCAGAGGTTAGAAGTGCGAAAAGAGAAAGAAGGGTAGATGTGCTGGCTTTTATAGGGAAAACAGAAGAAGTCGAAAAAGCTACATCCAGTGGAACCGGTCAAAGTCATAACGTTCGGCATCGGCGTATAATGATGTCCGGCACTAAAGGTTCGTTCGGCCAGAAAGCATCGTTCGGTTACGAATGTCTCATTCGGCATTTAGAACACGTTCGGCACACACCTAAACCACTGGAATTCTCAAAAAGGCATCTCCGCTCGAGGCTAGTCAAGGATTTAAAAACGAAATGAAAAGGTTACATGACACAAAGCGTACCACGTTCGATCACGTGATACAATTTGGGGGGCAAGTGTTTCCTGGAGATTTGACCAGGCAACTAGTGCTCGGCATACTACGAGAACTCGGCACAAGTAGTACTCGGCATCCAGTGGAACTCGGCAACAGGAGTACTCGGCATCAAGTAGCACTCCGCATCCAGTGGAACTCGGCAACAGGAGTACTCGGCATCCAGAAGCACTCGACATCTAGGAGTACTCGGCGTAGCACTCGGCATCCAGGAGTACTCGGCATTAGAAGGCGTTCGGCGCATATGACTACTCGACATGGCAGTATCGTTCGGCCAAAGGGATCGTTCGGCTAGAAAGCATCGTTCGGCCAGAAGGCACGTTAGGCCAAGGAGGATCGTTCGGCCAAAGGGATCGTTCGGCCAGAACGCATCGTTCGTCCAGAGAGCATTGTTCGGTCAAGCGCTTCGTTCGTACAAAGGCACGTTCGGCTTCGACTAACAACCATTCCACACTTCCCACACATCAACATACCGTTCGGCATAGAAAGGGTGGTTCGGCATCATTGTGTTCGGCCTACTTGGTTCGGCATACAGCGACCACTATACTTGGGCTAGAGTGTTCGGCTACCGAGCCCACCTGGGAAGTCCAGCCCATCTTTGTCTATAAATAGAGGGGCAGGGTCACAGTGAAAAGGGACCTTTTTGGGAGAACACTGGGGAGACTCTGCCATTTTTCAGACTCATCTTCTCCACTTAACAACTACATTCAAGCATTTGATCTACGAATTGTATCTGTAATCAATCATTAAGAAGATCAATAAAGTTTAACCTCAAAGTGGACGTAGGTAATTACGCTGAACCACTATAAATCTGGTGTTCTTACTTTCTGCATTTAAATTAGCATTGTCTTCTCTGTTTAATTTACCTTCATCACTTACATCTCTACACTATCTTTCTCTACGAGGTTAGTGACCATTTTTGGTGCTAACAGAAACTAATCATATCAACTCCAAGTGCACGATTTGTGAAAAAATTGGACACAATCAATACAATTGCTGGTATAGACCCAAACACATGAAAACCATATCAATTTAGGTTCATAAAGGCACGAATCTAAAATCCCTTAAAATCAAACAAATCTGGGTGCCAAAAGGAACAAACATAGACTGTCTTGGTTCTACGCAAATTTGTTTTTCAAAAATTTTGTCACTAACAATCATGGACCTATGAAAACAAATAGGTCACTAAACTCTTTTCTCGTGTAGGTGTGTTGGCAAGCTAAGGAACAACAAGAGTGGTACCTGGATTCTGGCTATTTCAGGCACATGATGGGTGACAAATCAACGTTCCTTAGCCTAGAGAAGTACAAAGGTGGCAGAGTCACAATGGGAAACAACGATAAATATAAAATTATCGGTAAAGGTAAAGTAGGTAATGGCACATTTACCTTAAACGATGTATTATATGTTGAAAATCTGCATCATAATCTGATTTCAATCAGCCAATTATGTGATAAGGGAATGAATGTTGTTTTTGATTCTGATTTGTGCAAAATTATTGACCAATCATCAAAAGAAACATTATTTTCAGGTAAGAGGAAAGGTAATATATACTCTCTACCTTTTGATGATCTCACTCTTTCAAAATGTTTGGTAGCTAAGGATGAAGAAGTAAACTTATGGCATGGACGATTAAGACATGCTAGCTTGAATCTGTTAAACAAATTAAAAAGAAAAGACTTAGTAAGAGGTTTACCATCTCATGATTTCAAAATAGAAACTCTGTATAAAGCATGTACTATGGGAAAATTTTAAAAATCATCTTTTCATGCCAAGAACAATGTAAGTACCTCTAGAGTCCTTGAACTAGTTCATATGGATCTGTTTGGACCTAACGATATTGCAAGTTTAAGTGGTAAGAGATATTGTTATGTATTGGTTGATGATTGCTCTAGATACACGTGGGTATACTTCTTAGCTAAAAAATTAGAAACTTTCTCATACTTCACTAAATTCACAAAATTAGTTCAAAATGAAAAAGAAGTTTCTATTATTTCGCTAAGAAGTGATCATGGTGGAGAATTTGAAAATTATGAATCTAAAAATTTTTGTGATGAAAATGGATTTAAACATGAATTCTCTGCCCCACGTACTCCACAACAAAATGGAGTAGTCGAGAGAAAGAATCGAACCTTACAAGAGTTGGCTAGATGTATGATAAATGAGTATGAACTACCCTTGTTTTTTTGGGCAGAGGCAGTAAATATAGCTTGTTATGTGATGAATAGGGTCATGATTAGGCTGATTCTTAAGAAAACACCATATGAACTATGGTTCAACAAAAAGCCAAACATTGCATATTTCAAAAAATTTGGTTGTCCATGTTTTATTCTCAATACAGGTGATCAACCGGGAAAATTTGAGCCAAAAGCTGACGAAGGCATGTTCATGGGATACTCTTCCAGAAGCAAAGCTTATAGAGTATACAACAAAAGGACAAGAAGAATTGTGGAATTAATCAATGTGAAATTTAATGAAGGCATTGATGATCAAAGCAAGGAAACAATCAAAAGTAATGTCGAAAAGGAGAACGAAAAAGATGAAAGTGAAAATCCAAAAGAAATTGCAACTGCAGAAGAAGTCCAAAGAAATCTGGAACCAGAGAAATTGAAATTCAAAGCAGATCATCCTCCAGAATTAGTAATAGGCAATCCTACCGCAGGTATTCAAACTAGTTCCTCCTTTAGAAATTTATGTGATTTGTGTCTATACAGTGAATTTATTTCAGAAATTGAACCCAAAGACATAGATACAGCTCTCAATGATGAGAGTTGGTTTATAGCTATGCAAGAAGAGCTAAATCAATTTGAACGAAATGATGTTTGGATTCTAGCACCTAAACCTAATGATTATCCTGTTGCAGGAACCAAATGGATTTTTAAAAATAAATTTGATGAATCTGGAAATGTGATTAGCAACAAAGCTAGGTTAGTTGCTAAAGGTTATAATCAAATTGAAGAAATTGATTTTGATGAAACTTTTGCACCAGTAGCAAGACTAGAATCCATTAGAATCTTGCTAGCTTTTTCTCGTTATAAAGGATTTAAACTAAGACAAATGGATATTAAAAGTGCTTTTCTTAACGAAATTTTGAAAGAGGATGTATTCGTTGAACAACCTGATGGTTTTGAAAGTCAAGAATACCCTAACCATGTATATAAACTTAAGAAAGCACTATATGGATTAAAACAAGCCCTTAGGGCTTGGTATGAATGTCTTAGCACTTATCTCCTTGAAAATGGGTTCAAAAAAGGCTGTGTAGATACCACATTATTTCTATTGCACGAAATTGATGACCTTTTGATTGTTCAAATATATGTTGATGACATTATTTATGGTGCCACTAACAACCTTCTGTATGAGAAATTTGAAAAAGTCATGCAGGAAAAGTTTGAAATGAGCTTGGAAGGAGAGTTGAAATTCTTTTTAGGATTTCAAACCAAATAAAGCGAAAAAGGTACGTTCATCTCTCAAACATAATATATCAGAAAGCTTGTCAACAAATTTGGATTGAAAGATGCAAAACCTGGAAAAACTCCCATGAGCACAACAATTAAACTTGACAAGGATGAAAAAGGTAAGGTAGTTGATCAAAAGAAATATCGAGGTATGATTGGATCACTTCTTTATCTTATTGCTTCTAGACCAGACATTATGTTCTCTGTTTGTTTATGTGCTCGGTTTCAATCAAATCCAAAAGAATCTCATTTAAAAGCTGTAAATGGAATTATAAGGTATCTGTTGCACACCCCACGGTTTGGTCTATGGTATCTAACTAATGATAACTTTGAGTTAAAAGGCTATTCAGATGCAGACTATGCTGGTAGTCTAGTTGATAGAAAAAGTACTAGTAGAACGTGTTTTACGTTGGGACATTCGTTAGTTGCATCGTCAAGTCAAAAACAAAATTGTATTGCATTATCTACCACTGAGGCAGAGTATATTGCTCTAAGCAGTTGCTCTGCTCAAATCTTATGGATGATACAAACCTTGCAAGACTATGGTCTAAATTTTAAACGAATTCCACTTATGTGTGATAGAAAAAGTGCAATTGATCTCACAAATAATCCTGTACATCATTCTCGCACCAAGCATATAGATGTTAGACATCATTTCATTAGAGATCACATTTCCAAAGAAAATATCTGCATAAATTTCATTTCAACTGATTCTCAATTGTAGAAATTTTTACAAAACCCCTTCCAGAAAATAGTTTTTATCGATTTCGTCTCATTTTAGGCATTTTAGAAATGTGATTTTACATTTTTTTTGGATTTGATCTTAAATGCCTATGTTAACTAATCTGACTCCCTATTAATTATCGAAAAGATAAATAGTTGCTGAAAAAAGTGATGAGTGTTTATCTTGATCATACATTATGTCCTGAGAGAGTATATATAGAAAATTTCTTTAAAAAATTTAAACAAAATTTGTATTAACTTTGGTTGGTAAAAATTCCATGACCATCTCTATTCCTATCATATTTCTACGACAATCACTCATCAAAATCCAATATAGTATGTCAATATGTGGTATTTAAATAGGAAATTATTCGTCTTTTCGTTAGCAATAAAATCATCCAAAAGTACTCACTCTCATTTAAAAGTCCTCACGGTTATGCATGGGTGAACTACTTAAAATCTCTGATTATGTGCTTTTATGCTCATTTAAAAGTCCTCATGGTTATGCATGTATGGAACACATATCAAAATTGGATGAAATAGGCGAGTTGATTCTAACCTCATTTAAAAGTCCTCACGGTTATGCGTGGTTAGAAGATGCTTGGAATTCATTTTTAATAAAAATAGGGAATACTACTAATTTCATTTAAAAGTCCTAACGGTTATGCATGGTTGGTAAGTATTTAAATTCCTATCATAAATATACCACAAATGGACAAGACTATATGGTTTTCTATGCCGACATCACCCTATCACTCTAAACTAGAATATGCGCCTAACAGAGTATTTATGATTTTTGTTCGATTTTTTTGAAATTTAATTTATATACTCGATTAAGTATTAATGTTGTATTAATGTCTATCACTCTTATCTAACACTGTTACTCTTTTGCTGATAATAAAAGGGGGAGAGAAGTTAAGATTTTGGCAAATAAGACATATTTTATATATATTTTTATTTGCATATTCTCATCTAGGTTCATTGCATTTGTTTTTTTATTGTTTTGATTTTTTATATGCATATGTGAAGGGGGATCTTTGTTGTAGGGGGAGTATTCAAATAGGGGGAGCAAATAGCATTCATCAAGACCAAATACATTTAATAGAGTCAAAATCTTAATATGTGTTTGTTATCATCAAAAAGGGGAGATTGTAGATTATACTAGTGTATGATTTTTGTTTGATGATAATAAACATATATATATATATATATTCGCTTAAATGTATTTGGTATTGTACTATTTTATTTTTCTACATAATTATATAAATATTTGTTGAATAAAATAAATGACTCAAAATTCTTATTTTAACAAATATTTTATTCAAACAAATATTTTATTACAAATTCAAATAGTACAAATTTAAGCTCTCACTATATTTACACAATTCCAAATACAAGTTTCAATTACAACATAATTTTCACTATACAATTTTACATACATGTTTCACCTCACTACATATTCACCCACCACCCGTATTTGATCTTCAACTCTGTTCCAGCATGTATCTAGCATCTAAACTATCTGCAAAATAAACATTGTCGCAATAAAATTAAAAAAGAAATATTTTTCAGCGCACAATGAAGTGTGTGTTTGAAAATATTGTTTGCCTCAATTATTTGAGTTGTTCGTCATCATTTTTCTATTTCAAACTAGAATCAAAAATACGCGAACAACTTGTGACATGCACGGTGTATCACTGTACACGACACAAGGTCGTGCACACCGATATACACTTGCTTGTTAAAATTGCAGGGACAGGCAAGCACAAGGTCAAACCCAAGCCATGATTGGATTCAACTCAGGTGCAATGCAAAAACAAACAACACAACAATGGTCAGTACATATGAATATGGATATGCATTCAGGCATTCAGGCAACCAGACATTCAATATGTAAGCATTTAGGCATTCAATAAACATGCTCATATGGATATGCAAGCATTCAGGCATGAACACACATGAAAACAACATGCAACCAGACTTAAAATGGAACCAGACTAAAATAATAAAGAATAACAATATGTTCAGTTTCAACATGTATATAAAGTTCGGTTTCAAATGCAACCAGACTTCAAATGCAACCAGACTTCAAATGGCACAAGGAAAGCACTTGAATAACAAGAATAACAATCAAGTTCAGTTTCAACATGTATATGAAAATATACAATATGTTCAAGAAAAATCAGAATACAGGGCCAAGTACAGAGCAGATATCAACGTGTAGTGCATATGTACAAAGTGGTGCATGCAGCAAAATCATCCCAGCAAACATTGAATAGAATACAAGGAAATGGACATGGAACTCGACCGACAACTAGCACAGAATTTATGGACAGAGAATACAAGTGCACCAGACACAGCAAAGTCAGAAAGCAAGCACTCGAAGTGGACAGAGCATAGGCATAGCAATCACACACAAACATACTCATGCAAGGCAACATAGGGTGACACACAAACATACTCAACAAGGCAATGCAAGGCTAACATCCAAGACTCCAAGTCAAGATTAATGAAATGGCCAAAAAAGGACACTGTTGAAGTGTTCAAAAAATCAAAAAATATCAGTAGCAGTTTGAAAAAAGTAACAGAGCATTCAAAGGATGAACAAGTCAAAAACATATCAAAATCCTAAACAAAGCAGAGAACAAATTCAGGAAGGAGTAGACAAAGTCGCAGAGGACTTCATGATGAACAAGTCAGACTTCAGGAAGTCAAAATTAACCTAAAATCAATATATATATCTCAAATTCAAATGCCAAGCTGTAAGCGAATGATGAACAAGTCGTAGGCAGCAAAGAACGGAACCAATTCAAATATATTTAAAATTCAAATGCCAAGCTGTAATCGAAGGATGAACAGGTCAGAGATGAACAAGTCATACTTCAGAGATCGTTCGATCAGAAATCAATGCAAGTACTAAAATCACGAAGAATTCAAATCAAAACAGCGCAAACGAAAATTTAGGGATTTTATATTTAAACCTGTATCATCATTGGCAGAACATAGAAAGTCGAGTTACTAGCAAGATAATTAAAAACAGCAAATTTAAAATCATACCAAAGCCATAACTGAAGAAGTGCTCGACTCAATTGAAGCGACCAGTGCAATCAAAGCTAGGGAATCGATTGACGAAGCAAATCAAAGTGAAATCATCACTTCAATCGATCAATTTGAATCGGCACGTTCAATCAGAAGGAACCCTAATTTCAGAAGACGGCGTGGATGAGCAGGAAGCAATATAAAAGGGGAAAATTTGTTTATCTCCTTTTATTTTTGGACCGCACTTTTTAATTGGGCCGACCATATTAGAATTAGGGTTTATTTATTTATTTATTAGTACTTTTGATTCTTTTTTTTCACTTAAGTCAAACTCTAGATTAACTAGTTAACGAACTACGGTTTTTGTAGTTTGAGAATTCGCAACTTAGTGGCTGAGTTGTGGCAGGGTTTTGAGCTTAGAGTTAGGTTAATCGAGTTAGCATGTATCGCGAGTTTACGTATTTTTGTAAGCGACTAACTACTTAATTTCCAGTAGAAACTTTGGGGGCAGCACGTAGGCATGTTTTTGCCAAAGCTGGGTAAAACTATGTGTGATCTTTACTACATTACTTTCTGTTTTCAAATTTATTTCGGCATTAATTTTTAGTAGACCCTATTCACCTCCTCTATAGGGTGAAAACGATCCTACAAATATCACGTTATCACATACTCTAATCTTATTCTCTGATTCACTCAGATTATGGTTTCATAAACACTTTTTAAAGTTCAAAATTATTTAGTTTTACATAAACCTATGCTATGATACCATAATCCCAAACATTGCCCAAGTTTAGATAAAATATTACAAAATATTCCAAGAGCAACATATGAAGATGCCCCCATGCTTGATCAGAGTTACTAAATAGACCGACACATTTACTGTCAGTACATTCATACAACTGACATAGCATAGCGCGGATAATAGTAATAGATAGACTCTAACATAGCTAGCTTTGCCTCTTGCACGTCTCCAAAAGCTTTATTTGTCAAAACCTACTTAACCTGTAAAGCTATTACTCTCGACCTACTCAAATCAAATTTTGAGCACCTAAGAATTTGAAGGGAAAAACATAAATTTGCTTCGGACTAAAAGCCTGGTATGAATAATAATATGTCATCTTGGTTTTAAAAATATTCAGTGAGACCATGTCACAGAGCGGAACGAGTTTTTCCTTTACTAATATCCCTTTTTAAATTATATCCTTTGCAAATCAATTCCTGTAACCAAACTGGTTAAAATAAACAATATAAACAATAATGTGCATGCATGCTACATAGGTAATCATGACTATCCATCAAATTAGTGGACTATCCATCCCAGCGTTTATTTTTCATAGGGTAACTACCAACCTACATGGCTGACTTAGGCCTACCAGATATACCAAATTTTCTAACTAACTATTAGACTGGACGGTTTGTATAAAGACACTTATCCTAATGTTTAACCGACTATCTATCAATCTCATAGTTTTCTAGGCTTACTATGAAACTAAAGGTTTTGCAGGACAACCTATAACCTTGCTTGTCTTTATGTATTTCTTTTTGTGCGTAAACCTACATTTTTTCTTACCCTTGACAAAGCCCTATACAGACTAGAAATTTGGACTTATATCAACTAGGGGCTAACAGCTGAAGTATAGTGCGCTACCCTACACCAGTCCCATCTGGTTTTCGAATCTTCGAGTAAAATTTATCCTATCACAATCTATCCAAAAGTGATAAGAGTAATAATTCTTTGGTAAAATTCGAGGCTAAATACCCTTTTCCATTTCCTTGAAAACACTTTCTTTATAAATGATTTAAACCTTGAAATCATATCTTTAAAACAAGGAAAATTATAGCACTTTGCTTTATCCCAAAACATTTATGCCATGATATATGCTTTTGTGAAATAATATTAGTGAATCTAAAAAATGGTTGGAATTTATATCATTTCAAAGCCATAGGCCTTGGAGCCAAAACAATAAACCTTGTACAGTGATAAAGCTCGGCAACCTCATCACCACTAAGGGTCTTCGTCCCGCTTCCATATAAAAGTTAGTTAAAGTTTTTAACTTATAAAACATAAGAATATAGGGCTTCTAATATGAACATCACACTTCATAGAGTGTCGACGTCATAGGATATAAAACATAGTTTGCATAATTTAAGGTCTTAAAGCTTAATGTCAATATAGTTAAATCTCGGCATCAAATGCCTTAAAGAAAAATAGATGGCTTCATTAGGGTCAAAGTCAATATAAGCAACATCATAGCCCTCTTCGAAAATATATAATTTTGAATATAAGGGGCATGGTCATCAACAATGCCGATATAGCTAAAAGCGGCATGGTTGCCTATATTGTCGAAGTCAATTTGTATAAAAACACGCAGCATCATTATTGCCGCTATAAGTAGTTACGAAGAAATAGGTTCGTAGACATTATTGGTTTGCGGGCCCATACCCTTATATATATGTATATTTAAATAAATATATATATATATAGTGCAGCACTATAATGCATGCGGCAAGACACAAAGTGTGGCATCAATAAGTTAAAGCAAGCGGCCTCATCCACTTTGAAGTTCATGACGTCAACCTCGATGTTATATTTCGCACCTTAACCCAGGCCGATCCATTTCATACCAACTGAAGTTGGTATCCTATGCATCTCCTATGATTAACGTCGAAGATCCTAAATGCGGCTTGGTTGAGGGCGGCGTTATTGACTTCGGCGTGGTATTCTGCTAATTAACATTAAAACTGCAATTTTGCTATTAAATGTGATTTCTTTTTACCAACCCTTCTATTTGTTAAAAGCTCATTGGTTAACAACTATCTTTATAAAATACTTTTCTAAAAACCCGCCGCACCCTTTTCTTTCTTTTCCAAAAATATTTGCAATTTATGAATGTTTTAATAATTAATTAATCATTTCTAGCTCAAATAATTCATAATAAACCTTAAACACTTGGGAAAAATCCTCGAAACTCATAATAAATAAAATTAACCATATTCATCGACATATAAAATTTTTGGGGCCAAAAACATAATTTAATTATTTTACACAGTTAAAACTCGAAATATCTCCTTTTCCAACCTTAGACAATTCACCAAATATTCTCATTAAATCAAAAAAATATGAAATTAAAAAACCACTTCTAAAATAATGTTTCCAACATCATATTGAAATTTCAAGTCATTTGGGTATCATATGATAGGTTTTCTAACTCAAACATATCATTTAATTTCATAAATAAGTTCCACAAATTCACCAATAAGCATATAATCATTCAAACTATCATAGCATGACATAATATGAGCAAAAGATCGGATTTATACTTAAAACTGAAAATAACAATTAAACCATGAGATGCATAACTATTATTCATCTTGAATGGTTTAAGATGGTTTAGATTTGTTTTTGGTTTGATTCCCCTAAGCTTTGTACTTGTTTTTCGAGCTTTTCTTCCTCTTGAATCTTCTAGCAATGGTTTACTTGAACATTAGTTTTGTTTGTGTAAGTGTAAAATGAATGAAGAGAAAGGAGGTGGAGGTTTGTATTAGGAAATGTAACCTTTTTTTTCCCTATTTTACCCTTCTCATAGATCCTCTTTCTTATTAACGTTCTAATTAATTCCATTAGTTTATTAATTAAAGCTCAACCCATACCAATTATCAAATGTCACTCTTCTTAACCTTTTGCATTATTTTACTTAATTTATCCAATTAAATATCCTAAATAATGTTAATTAGAATTAGGTTGTTACACAACCCCATTCTTGATGAGGAATTTCATCATCAAACACCATGAAGCTAGGGCTATTTTGAAACTAGCATGGGCTAGTCGGCCCAGAAAAGCGTTGTAAGTAGAAAATTCATTAACTATCACAAAGGTCTGTACTCGTACAATCGTACAATCTCTTTCACCCAATTCCACCAATAATCAATACATTTGATAGGCTCTTTTGCCCCTCCGGTAAGTACTTGAATTTGAGATTTACCTAGCTTTATGTTATTTAGACTAATCTTCATATATCAAAAGTCTTCTTAAACAGAATATCAACTGAGCTCCCACAATCAATTAGAACTCGGTGCATAGCAACTGGACCAAAAATAGCCTTAATTGTTGGAACTTGGCAAGCCCATAGTAGAGAAATTAGGTAAATTTCAATATTTTTCCCTTATCAATTCTTAAATAGGCCTATGTAGTCTAATTCATTTGAAACTTTTCAAAATTTCCTCCCTAAATAAAATTAATATTTTATTTAAATTTATAAATAAAGTTTTATTTCATATAATTTGTATTACATTAAATTATATGTATATCATATACACATAGGAGTGTGTGTGTGCATGTGCAACTGGGTAATGTGTACATGGTTTGATATGCCCGTATGCATATGTTGGGATTTATACTACAACAGACATGTTAGCCTCTCGTGTATATAAATGGATTATCTAAATGTGTGTGTGTCTATATGTGCGTGTGCGTGCACAAAATTGTTATATATATATATATATATATATATATATATATATATGTGTGTGTGTGTGTGTGTGTGTGTGTGTGTGAAATTAAATTATAAAATTATTCTGAACATTAATTTGTTAAATTATTTGTAATATTTATAATATAAAATTCAAACTGAAATGTATATATTTTTCAATACATACATACATATATATATATATATATATTAAATTAAATTAAATGCATAATGCATATAAACATATAATTAGTTATAATTATATATATAAATAAATAAAAATTTTAATTAAAAATATATTTTGCTCTTGCTTTTGGCTTGATAATATTTTTTTTATTTAATTTTGATTTTTAAATAATTTATTTGTTAAAAACCTAAAATTAATTAATAAACTGTATAACAATAATAATGAAATTATTTTGAAATCGTGTGTATATTTTACATTATATAAATTTTTTCGAGAATTTAACGTTATTTATTAAAATGTATATACATTCGTTTTATTTGTATAATCAATTTTGAATTAAATAATAGTATTTAAATATATAGATATATTAAGCATCCGAAAAAATTAATTAATTTTTATTATTGCCGAAAACCATACTAACAAAATTAATTTTTTTTAAGTTTTATAATATATATATATATATATTATATAGTGTTAAACTTTTAAAAGTAGATTTGATATTTAAATCCATATAATATATTATTATTTAAAAGTTTGAAATAATTTTTTTAATTTCAAACTGAGTGCATGTATGAACATATATGCATACAAAAAATTTATGTACATTTATATATACACAACCATAAGCATGCGACAATCAATCGATATACAGATTCATGATATTTTTAATAGTACAATATATAATACAATAATCATATAAACATTATAATATTATAGTTAACCAGAAGAATACCTTTCACCAAAGTCTGAATCTATCATGTTGAAATGAAGAAGTGAAATCCTAGAACCAAATTCTAATCCGGAAGTTGCTAGCCTTTGAATTGCCTTACCACCTACGATTGTTTGATTTTAATTTGTATTTAGATTGCTTGAATATTTTAGAAGAGGGAAGGGAAGTGTTCCGCCAGCAAAAGAAGAGGATGGAGGCTGCCAAAAAGATCTTAGCTAAAGTGAGGGTTGCGATGTTTAAATAAGGGAAAGGCTAGAGAGAAAAAGTAGGATCAAGATCCTTAAATTTCTTTCAACCATTCTCATCGTTTAAACATTCAAAATCCCTCCCTCCTAGTTATCTTATGGTCGACCTTAATGTCCCTATCAAAGCCGAAATTAACATGCCCTATTTGGGCATCAAATCCATATCAAGCCCGAACAATATTTATTGCATTTAAAACCAATTTAATCGCGTATCGGTATCGAATATTGGTTAGTGTTTATATATCTATTATATGCACACTATTTATTACTGTTCAATAAACATCAAACAAAATTTTATAATTAATATTTCATAAAAATTAATTAATTAAATTTATCTATAATAATTACAAATTAATTAAATCGGGTGGAAAAGGAGTATTCAACATTTTAGTTGTATGACTCTTAGGTGTAAGTTCAGTCGGCAATTAATATCGAATAATTTGAATATTAATGTTCACACTTCATATAGCAAGTGGTGTGACATTATGATCTAATTTATCGCTTACTTAGTTTCGGTAAAAATTAATTTTACATTATTAAGCATTATCCTATAGTGACAATTATTTACATCAATTCTCTTCGTTAAAACTATATCACTTGGGAGATGTGGAATTTGGTAATGGTAAAAATTCCAATATTGTCTGTATTCAACTCTATAGTCCACACACAAAGTCTTTAGTTCAATAATGACAATTATTATTAACCGAATTGCTTTGGCCAGAACTTTGACTTTAAGTTGACTATGATACTAGCCTCATATAACTAAGGAGATGAATTTTCTCTTGAACAGTGTTTCACTTCCAATGCTCCCACTTGACCTAGCTATAGTCTTTTGATGGACACGGTATAATGATTTGACTATATTCAAAGTAGAGTTTCTACATTGAAGCTCGATAGTATTCTTAGGTCGAGGGAATTGTGAAATATTGTTGCATCAATATTTTCTGTCCGACCTTAGTTATATTAACCAATAGAAAACTATCGAGTGAGTCATTCCACGGTTATGCTATAACTATCAGTACGTAACCCCTTAGTGTCCCTAACTATCACGAGTAATACACTGCCCAACATATGGAGAGCATTACGTACTCCAATCTCAAAGGATGTATCGATGTCCAATCTCGATACATCTTGACATGGAATATTTAACACGGTACGTTTAATTTTACTGTGATAAATTGCTCATGGTTACAATACTTTGTAACTATTATCACAAAAGCATTCCATTTATGGATTTTATATTAAATATACTTCTAATTAAATTAATTAATTAATACAATACATTATATCAAGTATATAATAGAAAGAAAACATTTTTATTTCAAATAAGATTGGTTAGCGAGTTTGATATATGTAAAAAATTACATAATTGCCCATTGGGCATACACCTAACTTTATCAATCTCCCACTTGCACTTGGAGCCAATTATGGAATCTCTATACTATCCCTTAAATTAGTTTGATGAGAACTAATCAAGTTAGAGCCTTCGTGAATGGATCTGATATGTTGTTTTAATCATCTACTCTGTCAATCAACTCTCTCCGATGCTGTTAAACTTTCTTTACCATGTGGCACTATTTGGATCGAGAGTATGTTTCCTAACTTCTAGTGAGTTTTATTATTACATCATTTAATAATGGTATAGTATTTTTAATACATGGAATCATCCTTAGCTCAATTATAAATTTGTGCATTTATATTTATACATTGCTATTATTGCGCCGCTATTCAAGACGATGTAATTAACCTTTCGTTGAATCAGCCACAACCTTTCATTTGGTAAATTTCTAATTTAACGCTTCTTATTTAAGGTTTGAACATGAATTGACATATTATACATAATGGCAGTTATGAAGTTCAACTTCGAACACTCTTTCATAAGGAGTTCGTTATTTCTGTAAACAATTCTATAATATTTCGTAAATACTCGAGAATGCTCTAAACTACCATTTAGTGACCTTAATTTGGATTTGATATTTGCTTCACGCATGAAAGACATAAGCAAAATATGATATTGTAGACAATACAACATGTATTATAATTCCTATCGTCAATATATAAGGATTCAATCTTACATGTTCCATATTAAACATTTTAATAAGGTGTCTTTGCTTATTGTTTGGGATATTCGCAACATCCTGTTTACTTATTATAAAAGATATAACTTACAAATCTAATATCGAGTATTAAACAACCAAACTATTACTGATTTTATTGTAAGTACATCATTAACAATCAGCAGTATGTTGTTTATTTATAATTTAGAAATATCTATGTACCTTTTAATTGTTCTTTCTTATAGACGCACGCTTCCTCTACATTTTGACTGAAAATCAAACTATTTGATATTTCTATCAAATTACTTATTCAATTCTAATGCTTATAGAATGGTACATTCATATAGTTCTTGGATCATAATTGAAAACCCACAAACTCAATATCTCTCCCACTGACCTCGAAACACTTTGGTTGTTATGTGCAAAAAGTATATTCTAGATCATTATGTAGAATTTTCTTTTTCAACGCATATGTACCAAAACACAAAGTCATATCAAGCAATAATTTTGTGAGTAAACTTCGAATTAACTTGAGTACATTGAATGGAGAACCTATTACATCAATTTCAACAATTGAAATTTATGATGATATTCTTATCAATGTTGCTCATTATATTCCAACTGCAATATTAGTCTTTCTCTTAAAGACATATTTGCTGTCGATGGATCATATCCCTTTGGGTAAAACTACCAAAATCATTTTTTGATAACATACTTGGAATCTTTTTGAATTTTTTCATCATATCACATCTTAATGGTTTAATTGACAGCTTAGGATTATCTAGTCTCGATATTGATAAGAAACTCATAGTCTGCCTTATGGTTTAATTGACAAATGAGCATCATAAGAAACTCATATTGTTTGGGACATTCCCAACATCCTTTATACTTATTATAAAAGATATAATTTACAAATCTAATATCGAGTATTAAAAAACCAAACTATTATTGATTTTAACATAAGTACATCGTTAACAATCAACGGTATGTTGTTTATTTATAATTAAGAAATATTTATGCAACTTTTAGTTGTTCTTTCTTATGGACACACGTTTCCTCTACATTTTGACTGAAAACCAAACTATTTGATATTTCTATCCAAATACTAAATCAATTATGATTCATATATAATGGTACTCCCATATGGTTCTTGAATCATAACTGAAAACCCAAAAATTCAATATTGCTCCTATTGACTTTGAGACACTTTGGTTGTTATGTGCAAACAGTATATTCTAAATCATTATTTAGAATTTTCTGTTCCAACACGTATATACCAAAACACAATGTCATATCAAGCGATAATTTTGTGAGTAAATTTCAAATTAACTTGAGTACATTAAATGGCAAATTTGTTAAGTTAATTTCAACAATTGAAATTTATGATGTTATTCTTATCAATATTGCTCATTATATTCCAACTGCATTAGTCTTTCGCTTGAAGACATATTTGTTATCAATGGATCATATCCATTCGGATATGACTACCAAAATCATATTTTGATCACATACTTTGAATCCTTTTGAGTTTGTGCATCATAGCACATGGAAGAGTCAATACTCCTAATGGTTTAATTAACAACTGAGAATTACCTATTCTCCATATTGATAAGAAACTCATAATCTCTTTTCAATGTGCAAGAATACTTATTATGCTCACTCATGCGTTGTGTTCATTTAGTTTAGGTTAATTTCATTTCATCCCACATAATCTGTTTCTTCTTTGGATCGTATCCAAATCCATTCTACCACCAATAATTTCTAAAAATTCCTTTGCTACGAAATTGGTATTTCATGAAACAACTGTTGTTTCTTAGTGTAATGGAACGAGTATCTGTAAACATTGTATGAATTGCCTTACACATACAAAACTGATTTGGCTTTAGATTACAAAAATTATATTCAAAACATAAATAGGACATCCAAGGACAGTCGTTCCCAAACTTATTTTGAAGTGATTCATACAAGATCCCTCCAATACAATTATTGAGTGTAGTCCTTCGACTCACACAACCTGCTAACTCCTCGCCTAGGATATGTTGGGTTTTCTCATAAACCCTTATCTTGCATGATTTTCTGAACTATTCTTTAGATGAAATTATTTTTAATTTCGTGTACTACTCATAAGCATACGACCTTATAAAAAGAAGTTAACTCAACGTATCTCACCATTAATCATACATTGTTCAGTAAAGTTCGACTACTCCTTATTTATGTATCATAGGGAGGAATGACTTTGAAGATTGAATCTTTATTCATTTTTAGGTACGTTTGGAACTCTTTCCAAGTACTCACCTTTTCAATCAAATCGAATCATTTTTATTTTCTATTACACTTTATTTTATTTACTTTTGTTTTATACTCTATGAGAATATCATAGACATACTACATGTGTATCAAATACACACGTCCATGTTAGTGATTCATCAGTGAATATAACAAAGTATGTGGAACTAATAAGCTTTCGATTGCATACATCTATAAGTATCAGATTGTGCAGTTCATCAACTCTTATGATGCTACCACTGAATGGGTGCTTTGCCCTTAATTGTGTTGGAACTGGGTCTGCATGAAGCGGTTAAATGGATGAATTCCACATTTTTTTACCTATTTGGATCTTTAATGGGCCTATGTAGTCTAATTGATTTAGAACTTTTCTAATTTTTCTGTTAAATAAAATCAACTTTTATTTGAATTTATAAAAAAAAAATATTTTATATATAATTTTGTATTATAATTTATATGTGTGTAATATATACACATATTTGTGTACGTGCACGTGCAACTAAATAATGTGTACACGGTTTAACATGCCCATGTGTAGATATTGGGATTTACACCACAACGGACATGTTAGCTCCACATGTGTTTGATTCGCTATCTAAATATGTATATATTTGTATCATAATAATATATATATGTAAATACACACACACACATATATATATTAAATGTTAGTTATATACAATTTTTATATACCACGTTTATATTTATATATATATATATATTGGTATGTATGTTAACATATAAAATAATTAAATCATTAGATTAAGTAAATATTAATTTTTAAAAATTAATGTTTAACATATACATATGTGTATAATATATAATATAAAAGCCGAAATTTTTTTATTAAAATAATATTTTATTTTATTTTTAATTAATTTATACAATACATATGAATATATATAATTAGATATAAATGTGTATATATAAATGATAGTATTAATTTTTTAAAATTATGCTTCTGCAAATTTTTCCTTCGACTATATAATTTTTTTTGTATCTTTTCGGTTTTTAAATTTAATACATTTTAAAATTAAAAGCATGCAAAATTAAATAAAAAAATCATATAAAAAAATTATTTTTGAAAGTTTTAAGTATAATATATGTTACGTAATATTTTTATGAAAAATTTTATTATTTATAATACACACACACAGACACTAATATTTCAAATTACATAAACAATTTTAGGAAAAATAAATAATTAAATATGTTTATTCAGATAAAATATTTTTTATTTACTGGAGAATATATATTACACATGAATAAATAAATTAATTCAAAACATATGATATCTAACATTAATCCTTAAAATATTGATTCTTATTAATTAATTCATTTAATAATATTATTTAAATAAAAATTATCTTTTTTTTCCAAATTGTAGGCCGTGACCATCAAGTAGGCAAGCATATAAAATAATATTTTTTGTTATATATAGATATAGTAATATACACAACCAACCAATTTGTGATAGCATTTCGATATACAAGATTCATACTATAATCTAACATCCTATTATATAAATATAATATAACAAAATAAAACATATATACCTTTCACCAAAGTCCTTATGTACACGTTGAAACGTTGAATCGAACCTCTTGAATTCGTTCAAAAATCAGAAGTTGCTAGCTCCCAAACTACTTTACCACCAACGATCGAATTGAAGTGTTTTGATGTAATTTTTATATTTTTAGGGCATAGAGGTGGGTTTTGTTGGCTGAAAATATCAGGAAGAGAGGAGAGTAAAAGTTTAAAATAAATGATGCAAAAAGGTGGCATATAAATAGGAAGTCAAAAGAGTAAAAAGTGGATCTCATCCTAATATCTCTCTCTTACTATTTCCTCTCTTTTTAATCATTCAAACTCCTCTCCTATTGGCATTATATGGCTGGCCTGGACACCCTTTTGCAGCCGAAAATAACATGCTCATATGGGTCTAACGCCCTGGCTCCAGTGATCGAAATATCAAAAGGAGTTTACCGTCTGATAACTCGGATCAATGGGCACGGAAGGAGCGATCTCTCATATACAATAATTTGGGTCAACACAGATACATTTTAATACCTGAATACATTTGAAATAATATGTATCTCGTTTTGACGCAAGGAAGTGTACAATATTAGAGAGATAGAAATTTCCTAACAAACTGAATCAGAGTTAACGAAAATGATGGATTTTATTTCATATTCAAAAATCTAATACATTATTTTCATATACACAACTCATCAACTAAATAAATCACATCGACCAATCCAAAATACAAGCAGCAAAAATACTAGCCATCGTTATTTGCTCCAACTCCATATCACAGCCCACAAAGCATAAACAGTCATATATGATGAAACTGGGCCAACCCGTAGCGGAAGATATGAGTGAATTTCAAAAAAACCCAATTTAATTAATTCCCAAAATTCATTTTTAAAATATTTATTTTATTTAACTCCAAAACGGGATGTTACAAAGGGCCTCAAATTGGACTAAGTCCGAACAATATTCAGTGCAATTTTTTATCTTATTTAAACGTGTACTGATATTGTATATCGATCGGTATATTTATAACTATTATAAACACACTGTTTAATATTGTTCAATATACATAAAATATTTTTTTTAATAATTAATTTAAAATAATTTAAAAATTAATTTAATTAGGTGGAAAAAGGAATATTCAACGTATCAGTTGTGTGACTCTTAGATGTAAATTTGGTTAGCGGTTAACATTAAACATTTCAAATATTAACTTTCACAATTCACATAGAATGTGGTGTGACATTATGGCCAAATTTATCACTTACTTGGTTTCGGTAAAATCCAATTTTACTTCGTTAAGCTTTATCCGGTAGTGACAATTATACATCAATTCTCTTCATTAAAACTATAACACTTTGGACTTATGGAATTTGGTAATTGTAACGACCCCAGATTTTTATTTAATTTAAATTAATAATTTATTGGATTATGAATAAAAGTTTGTAAAATAAATTTTTAAATGGATTAATTGATAGCGAGTTTCCCCGATCGTAATAAAAATTCTGATGTTGAATCATTCAAATTTAAAATATTGTATATATACGTGAATATATATGTATATTATATGATATACGAGTAAACTTGAAATTTTATATATAAGTATATATTGATTTGAATTTAAATTTCAAGTAAATGGATTTTAAAATAAATATATATAGAAATACAATATAATTGGTATTGCAGTAAAAATAACAAAATAAAATATTAGAACAAATAAAACAAAAATATAAAGATAAGTATATAGGCTGCAAAAGGAATACATTCAAACATTAACAAATGACAATAACAACTTTATATTTTTACATGAAAGGAAAAGGGCAACCTGGCCAATGGAAACAAGCTAACAAAAAGCACAAGTATAAAACAAATATAAGTGTCTTTAGCCACCAAGTACCATCATCTCAGCCGAGTAAAGTAAGCAAAGGATAAGTGTAGAAACATAGGGGACATGCATTAAATGCAAGGCATGGAACAAAGTCAATTCGAGTTGCTTAGGATCATTTCAGCCTGCATAAGGTTGTAAGCCATTAATGCAGAGGTATCTTTAGTACAAACAAATATATTGACCTGTACAAAATAATATACCACTTGTACCATAATTCATCCCAGTTTAAACAATGAATAACAACACCCTGTACAACCCTGTTTCTTTTTATATATTCATCATCTTCATTTCAATTCGTTCACTAAAAGTTGAGCACATCTGAAGCAACTATCATCTTCAACTTAAACAAGAATTCAAATTAAAACAACAATACCATCAACTAAAACCAGAGATCAAGGGAAAAGGAAGCTTCAGCTTACAAATTTTAAAAGCCTATTCAACAAAAATGCATCTCTGTTCTTTCCTGGAAACAATTGTGAGTAACTTTTCTTTTAAACCCATAACATGTTTTAATATTTGGATGCCTGTGAGTAACATGATTTTATAAAGGATATAAAGTTTATTTAAAACAGTTTAAACTTCAATTATCACTGCTTTGTTCATATTCCAGTTTATAGCATCCCAGTGATGCTCTGTACCATTCATACAGGGATTTCCATTGTTTTTAAAATTGAAGTCTATTTGTTTTAATCACTGACAAGCCTGGGTTTTCGAATAAATCAAGTATCTAATCCTTAAACAAGATTTTATAAAGTAATTAAACATACAGTAGGTAATATTTCCTCTGAAACTTTTTTTACAGGTATTAAAACGAAATTTGCTAAAAAATTGATTGTTGTAAAATATTGATTCAATATTATAATCTGAATCTATACTTCAAAATTTGATTTTTAAACCTTGAATGAAGAATTTTAGTTGGGGATTCAAAGTGCAGTTCACAAATGGACTGAAAATACATTTTGGGCAATATAGGTTGATCCAATTAATTTTAATTGTTGAAATTTTGTATGATGCAAGCATGAAGATGTATTAACCTAGGAAAAATGCTAAACAATTTTTCTAATGCATGGATTATTGGGTTGAGTCAAATATAGGGTTTGGGTTCCAGTTTTCTTTATGATCTGTAAATTTGTGTTTAAGTCGCCATCACGTGATCGAGTGGATCGCGCTTCGAGGAGGTGGTTGAGGAAGGTCTGGACATGGCGTTGGCGAGGCAGTTTCGTTTTCGGTGGTCGGCATTCGAATGGCGAGGCGATTTTCTCATGATTGTGCGAAATGATGGTTGGAGCTACAGGCTCTATTTCGATTTTGACTTTTAATCGAAACACTGAGAATTGATTCCGAGTGTAGGGTAGATGAGAGATTTGCGGAGGAGAGTGAGGTTCGCCGGAGCATCGCCGTGGTGACGTGCACATGCACGTTGATGTTTCGCGTATCAGTAAGAAAAGTTGGGGAAGACGAGGGAAGACTCGAAGCTATACTCGAGAATTTGAAAGGAAAACTCGAAGCTGGGGTCGAGTGGTTTGGCTACGTATCAAGTCGTTTATAACTGAAGCAAATTTTTGGAAAAAAAAAGAAAAAAAAAGAAAAAAATAATATAAATTTAGTAATTTAAATAAATAAATATTTTAACTTAAGTGGAACTGTTAAAATCTCTTTATAACTAAGTGTTGTTTCTAATTTGTAAGTTTAAGTTTTTAAAAGGGTAGTTTTATAAAATGAACAAAGTTTAAATTTGTGTTCGTTCAAACTGGGGATTTAAAATGGAAGTTCAAAGAGAAAATGGGATCTAATCAATTATGGAAACGAATTTTCCTCTAAGTAAATAAGGATTAGGGTTTAAATTCTTTAACCCTTAATGAATGAGAATGATAGTAGACAGTTTGAATTGATAAATTTGAAATTGAAGTTAAATGAATTTATGTAAGTTAATTATGGTAGATGTGAAATTAAATAAATGTTAATGAAGGTCATTAATTAAATTATTTTATAATTAATTAATATAATTGATTTAAATAGTTGATTTGATTAATTAATTCGATAATCAACATTTTAAATGTTTAAGTGTAATTACTTAATGGGAATTAAGTAAGAAATTAATTTCTCACTTTAGTTAAGTGAGTAATTGATAAATTTGAGTTAATTAATTAAGCTTAATTAATTTGGATTAATCACTTGATAATTGGAAGATATAATTACTTAGGAAAGTAATTGATGAATAATTACTGGATGTAATTAATTGGATGATGCTTTGTGATATACCCTGATTTATGTTGTGATCTGTAGTTTACTTACCTGTGATATATATATCTGTGATCTGTGAATGAACGATAAGCGTATAGTTTATATCGCTTATCAACTATATCCTGTATTTTGTTATGTGATGATTGATGTTGCACTATTGTGTGTAAAACCCCTAGACTACGCCATACACACACAAATATGGATTTCACGTGGAAATCGATTATGTCACAGATAATTCAATCTGATGTTTTTGAAATTGAAATTTTAATTTCAATTGATTTTGAAATTGGAAATTTGGGTTTAAAATGAAAAGCTTATGAAATGGAATTTCAAAGATAAAAGTTATTTTGAATAACTTAATCGAGTTTTGAAAATTTAAATAATTTGATTTAAATTTGAATTCAAGTTTGAAATTAAATCTATGATTTTGAAACTAGGGATAAAAGATGATATAAATGTGTTTATATGAAGTTAAACCATTTAAAAGTAAAGTTTTGGGAATTTGAATTTAACCCAAGAACCTTAACTCGTATTAATGAATCAGATTTCAAAAATAAAAACTGTTTGTTTTAAAGGAATAAAAGCTTTCAGATAAGAAATGAAATTCCAGTTTAATTAAAGGAATTTCAAGACTGAATTGAAAAATGGTTTTCCAAGTTATGAATGAATTCTTTTTGAAAACTATGAATTAAATCTGTTTATTTTTAACAGATTTAAAATGATGAATTGTTTAACCATTTGAAATGAAATTGTTTTGAAAACTATAAGTTAAATCTTTGATTTAAAGATTTAACGAGTTAATCAAATTGAAATGGGAATTAATTTGGAAAATCTGTGATTAAATCTTTTATTTAAAAGATTAAAGTGTGGAAATTGTTTTAAACCGTTGAAGGTTGTTAAAATGAATCTTTTTGTTTAAAAGATTAAAATGGTAACTTGTTTAAACCATTTGAAAAGAAAGTTTGGGTAATAAGTTGTGACTTAATTGAAATCCCAATATCCATATATTTTTAAATATTGTGCTCACTATTCGAGTTAGCCGGGAAAGGACCTTTGGGTCGTATAACCCATTCCGAATAGTGATACGTCGTATATGGATCGCATTTGAAGACCGGTGATGAAGACCGGATATTTTCGAAAATGAAAGGACAACCTGTCGAATGTCTCTGCACTAAGTTGCTCCGGTATAGAGATTTATATCACTCTTTTTGTGACGGGAAGTCCGGACGTGATTGGAAATTATCCGGATTTGCAAGGGCTTCGTGAGAAGTGCCTTCGGTTCTGTTCGAACCCGGAACAAACTTATATGGATACATGTCTGACATTACACTTTGAGATATAAAGCCGATTTCTTTCAAATACATTTCTGTTGGTGGCGGAGAATTTATTCTCTTAGCTTAACACCCTTCTCTGAGACGTACGAGCTCAGAGGTTATGTAGTTGAAATTTATCAGCGATATATCCCAATTTGGTAATGTGGCATGCTGAGTGTTGCTGTGTGATGATCAATGTTTGATCATTTGTGATATGATCTTTTGTTTGATCATTTATCTTTGTGATCATAGGTTGATCATCTGTTGACCCAAAGCGTGGCTTTTTGAAAAAGCGTAGCTTTGTGGACGAGACTTCGTCGAGCCTCACAACCCGGTAATGGTCGAAACAGGAATCGTGCGGCAAGGTTTTCAGGGGTAGCTCCCCTAGGGTATGACCATTCCTTCTGGAAAAGGGTAGTATCATGGTATGGAGCCCAGATACTTACTCATGTGGATACACTTTCTTTATGATGTGTGATGTTGGATACCGAGCTCGGATAAAGGTCCCAAAGGACCGGGGGTGGCATATCTGAGGTTTCTTTTATCCCTTGGGAAAAGGGGTTGCCGGCCTTGTTTGGCAGAGAACAGTTGGTTCTCGGAACGTCCCGCCAGAGGCGTTTCTTTCGTGGAATAGGAAGTTCCTTAGCCTGACCATTTGTTGGAAATCCAAACAAAACAATACGAGCCCTGTACGGTTTTAGTTGTATTACCTGCCATGGAATGTGGTGGTAACCTGCTATTGAACATGGTAGCTATAGTAGGCATAAGTGCGAAATGTCTATGCTGGCTAAGATTTATATTCTACTTTCGAAATTGTTTTCTACACTATGCACTAGTAATAATATCAAATGATTTGATTTTGCGTAGTAAACATCTTTGACTATCATAAGAAGAAATCTCCTCCAATTCTGCGTTTGCATTGTGTGTGTGGCGGGAGGTCTTATGGTAGTTTCATTTTCCAAAAGCATTGCGGATTTCAATGTTTAAAATTCCTTTGTTGTTTGTTAAAGATAAACTGTTTTTGTTGCTCACACCAGTCCCACGACTGATCCGGAGTTTATTGTTCCTTTCCTAAACTCTGGGTGCTCATAATTTCCTACACGAGCAGTCTAGAGTTAGGGTTTTCAGATATTCAGGTTTAGTAGATTTTCTGGAGTTGGTTCAGTCTTTGGATCAGACTGCACTTGCTTATCTTTGTGCCTCGTTATTGGGAGTTCGAGCTATTTCTGGATCGTGCTTTGGAGATGAAGATTATCCGCTGCTGATGTTATCTATTTTTCTTTCCGCTGCTATTTGTTGTATCATATCTCTGATGTATATTGATATTCATTGTATCATTCTGTTGTATCAGATATTGTATATCAATGTATTATTCATTTCTTCCGCTGTGTTATTTACTTAACTGTGTTATAAGCTCCGGCGACTCGGATTTGAACGCTCGAATCTACGACATTCGAGTACGATGTAAAGTATGGATGTCGATTTTCGAACGCGAAAATCTGGGACGTTACATTTGGTATCAGAGCTAAGGTTGAACTTTAGCTCAGGAGTATAACATGTTAAGTAGCTCATTAGAGATAGAGTGAAGTAAACTCTAGAATGAGTAATTCTCAGATATCCGTCTAAACGTCTCAGTAAATTCTCTTGCTATCCACTGATAGTAAGTATGAGTGCAAGAAGAGGATGAAATAGGGGACCGAGGGAATACGACTATAAATGGTCAATATCCTGTAACAACAAGGAAGCCATCTTTTCTCTATTAATCTTTTTTGTTCAAATATCTTTTCTCAATTCTTCGATAGTTTCTGGTAGATCCAGGAAGAAGATTCGATATATAAAAATGGGACATAAACTCCAACTGAGCCAAAATTGTTTGTTTGGATGAATTGGTTGCTTTGTTTGTTATGGTTGATAGGTATACCTTAGTTCTAAACTGAGAGTTTTGAAATTGTATCCATATATCTATCTATTTTTTTTTTGGTCCCAGTATATTCTACGAATGGTTAGTTATCACTTCGAACTAACCGATGTCACTTCATACTTCGTAGATCTGGTTAACCCGAGTGTCTTCTGAAGTGTTAAACAGATTCGTTCTTGTATCTGTTATTGATATTCTGATTTGGTAAGCCAAATGCAGAATAAATGTTCAGTTTGAGTCGATGAAATATTCTTCATCTATCTTTTTGTCTCCTTGGAAATTTCGAGGACGAAATTCTTTTAAGGGGGGAAGTTTGTAACGACCCCAGATTTTTATTTAATTTAAATTAATAATTTATTGGATTATGAATAAAAGTTTGTAAAATAAATTTTTAAATGGATTAATTGATAGCGAGTTTCCCCGATCGTAATAAAAATTCTGATGTTGAATCATTCAAATTTAAAATATTGTATATATACGTGAATATATATGTATATTATATGATATACGAGTAAACTTGAAATTTTATATATAAGTATATATTGATTTGAATTTAAATTTCAAGTAAATGGATTTTAAAATAAATATATATAGAAATACAATACAATTGGTATTGCAGTAAAAATAACAAAATAAAATATTAGAACAAATAAAACAAAAATATAAAGATAAGTATATAGGCTGCAAAAGGAACACATTCAAACATTAACAAATGACAATAACAACTTTATATTTTTACATGAAAGGAAAAGGGCAACCTGGCCAGGGGAAACAAGCTAACAAAAAGCACAAGTATAAAACAAATATAAGTGTCTTTAGCCACCAAGTACCATCATCTCAGCCGAGTAAAGTAAGCAAAGGATAAGTGTAGAAACATAGGGGACATGCATTAAATGCAAGGCATGGAACAAAGTCAATTCGAGTTGCTTAGGATCATTTCAGCCTGCATAAGGTTGTAATCCATTAATGCAGAGGTATCTTTGGTACAAACAAATATATTGACCTGTACAAAATAATATACCACTTGTACCATAATTCATCCCAGTTTAAACAATGAATAACAACACCCTGTACAACCCTGTTTCTTTTTATATATTCATCATCTTCATTTCAATTCGTTCACTAAAAGTTGAGCACATCTGAAGCAACTATCATCTTCAACTTAAACAAGAATTCAAATTAAAACAACAATACCATCAACTAAAACCAGAGATCAAGGGAAAAGGAAGCTTCAGCTTACAAATTTTAAAAGCCTGTTCAACAAAAATGCATCTCTGTTCTTTCCTGGAAACAATTGTGAGTAACTTTTCTTTTAAACCCATAACATGTTTTAATATTTGGATGCCTGTGAGTAAACATGATTTTATAAAGGATATAAAGTTTATTTAAAACAGTTTAAACTTCAATTATCACTGCTTTGTTCATATTCCAGTTTATAGCATCCCAGTGATGCTCTGTACCATTCATACAGGGATTTCCATTGTTTTTAAAATTGAAGTCTATTTGTTTTAATCACTGACAAGCCTGGGTTTTCGAATAAATCAAGTATCTAATCCTTAAACAAGATTTTATAAAGTAATTAAACATACAGTAGGTAATATTTCCTCTGAAACTTTGTTTACAGGTATTAAAACGAAATTTGCTAAAAAATTGATTGTTGTAAAATATTGATTCAATATTATAATCTGAATCTATACTTCAAAATTTGATTTTTAAACCTTGAATGAAGAATTTTAGTTGGGGATTCAAAGTGCAGTTCACAAATGGACTGAAAATACATTTTGGGCAATATAGGTTGATCCAATTAATTTTAATTGTTGAAATTTTGTATGATGCAAGCATGAAGATGTATTAACCTAGGAAAAATGCTAAACAATTTTTCTAATGCATGGATTATTGGGTTGAGTCAAATATAGGGTTTGGGTTCCAGTTTTCTTTATGATCTGTAAATTTGTGTTTAAGTCGCCATCACGTGATCGAGTGGATCGCGCTTCGAGGAGGTGGTTGAGGAAGGTCTGGACATGGCGTTGGCGAGGCAGTTTCGTTTTCGGTGGTCGGCATTCGAATGGCGAGGCGATTTTCTCATGATTGTGCGAAATGATGGTTGGAGCTACAGGCTCTATTTCGATTTTGACTTTTAATCGAAACACTGAGAATTGATTCCGAGTGTAGGGTAGATGAGAGATTTGCGGAGGAGAGTGAGGTTCGCCGGAGCATCGCCGTGGTGACGTGCACGTGCACGTTGATGTTTCGCGTATCAGTAAGAAAAGTTGGGGAAGACGAGGGAAGACTCAAAGCTATACTCGAGAATTTGAAAGGAAAACTCGAAGCTGGGGTCGAGTGGTTTGGCTACGTATCAAGTCGTTTATAACTGAAGCAAATTTTTGGAAAAAAAAAGAAAAAAAAATATAAATTTAGTAATTTAAATAAATAAATATTTTAACTTAAGTGGAACTGTTAAAATCTCTTTATAACTAAGTGTTGTTTCTAATTTGTAAGTTTAAGTTTTTAAAAGGGTAGTTTTATAAAATGAACAAAGTTTAAATTTGTGTTCGTTCAAACTGGGGATTTAAAATGGAAGTTCAAAGAGAAAATGGGATCTAATCAATTATGGAAACGAATTTTCCTCTAAGTAAATAAGGATTAGGGTTTAAATTCTTTAACCCTTAATGAATGAGAATGATAGTAGACATTTTGAATTGATAAATTTGAAATTGAAGTTAAATGAATTTATGTAAGTTAATTATGGTAGATGTGAAATTAAATAAATGTTAATGAAGGTCATTAATTAAATTATTTTATAATTAATTAATATAATTGATTTAAATAGTTGATTTGATTAATTAATTCGATAATCAACATTTTAAATGTTTAAGTGTAATTACTTAATGGGAATTAAGTAAGAAATTAATTTCTCACTTTAGTTAAGTGAGTAATTGATAAATTTGAGTTAATTAATTAAGCTTAATTAATTTGGATTAATCACTTGATAATTGGAAGATATAATTACTTAGGAAAGTAATTGATGAATAATTACTGGATGTAATTAATTGGATGATGCTTTGTGATATACCCTGATTTATGTTGTGATCTGTAGTTTACTTACCTGTGATATATATATCTGTGATCTGTGAATGAACGATAAGCGTATAGTTTATATCGCTTATCAACTATATCCTGTATTTTGTTATGTGATGATTGATGTTGCACTATTGTGTGTAAAACCCCTAGACTACGCCATACACACACAAATATGGATTTCACGTGGAAATCAATTATGTCACAAATAATTCAATCTGATGTTTTTGAAATTGAAATTTTAATTTCAATTGATTTTGAAATTGGAAATTTGGGTTTAAAATGAAAAGCTTATGAAATGGAATTTCAAAGATAAAAGTTATTTTGAATAACTTAATCGAGTTTTGAAAATTTAAATAATTTGATTTAAATTTGAATTCAAGTTTGAAATTAAATCTATGATTTTGAAACTAGGGATAAAAGATGATATAAATGTGTTTATATGAAGTTAAACCATTTAAAAGTAAAGTTTTGGGAATTTGAATTTAACCCAAGAACCTTAACTCGTATTAATGAATCAGATTTCAAAAATAAAAACTGTTTGTTTTAAAGGAATAAAAGCTTTCAGATAAGAAATGAAATTCCAGTTTAATTAAAGGAATTTCAAGACTGAATTGAAAAATGGTTTTCCAAGTTATGAATGAATTCTTTTTGAAAACTATGAATTAAATCTGTTTATTTTTAACAGATTTAAAATGATGAATTGTTTAACCATTTGAAATGAAATTGTTTTGAAAACTATAAGTTAAATCTTTGATTTAAAGATTTAACGAGTTAATCAAATTGAAATGGGAATTAATTTGGAAAATCTGTGATTAAATATTTTATTTAATAGATTAAAGTGTGGAAATTGTTTTAAACCGTTGAAGGTTGTTAAAATGAATCTTTTTGTTTAAAAGATTAAAATGGTAACTTGTTTAAACCATTTGAAAAGAAAGTTTGGGTAATAAGTTGTGACTTAATTGAAATCCCAATATCCATATATTTTTAAATATTGCGCTCACTATTCGGGTTAGCCGGGAAAGGACCTTTGGGTCGTATAACCCATTCCGAATAGTGATACGTCGTATATGGATCGCATTTGAAGACCGGTGATGAAGACCGGATATTTTCGAAAATGAAAGGACAACCTGTCGAATGTCTCTGCACTGAGTTGCTCCGGTATAGAGATTTATATCACTCTTTTTGTGACGGGAAGTCTGGACGTGATTGGAAATTATCCGGATTTGCAAGGGCTTCGTGAGAAGTGCCTTCGGTTCTGTTCGAACCCGGAACAGACTTATACGGATACATGTCTGACATTACACTTTGAGATATAAAGCCGATTTCTTTCAAATACATTTCTGTTGGTGGCGGAGAATTTATTCTCTTAGCTTAACACCCTTCTCTGAGACGTACGAGCTCAGAGGTTATGTAGTTGAAATTTATCAGCGATATATCCCAATTTGGTAATGTGGCATGCTGAGTGTTGCTGTGTGATGATCAATGTTTGATCATTTGTGATATGATCTTTTGTTTGATCATTTATCTTTGTGATCATAGGTTGATCATCTGTTGACCCAAAGCGTGGCTTTTTGAAAAAGCGTAGCTTTGTGGACGAGACTTCGTCGAGCCTCACAACCCGGTAATGGTCGAAACAGGAATCGTGCGGCAAGGTTTTCAGGGGTAGCTCCCCTAGGGTATGACCATTCCTTCTGGAAAAGGGTAGTATCATGGTATGGAGCCCAGATACTTACTCATGTGGATACACTTTCTTTATGATGTGTGATGTTGGATACCGAGCTCGGATAAAGGTCCCAAAGGACCGGGGGTGGCATATCTGAGGTTTCTTTTATCCCTTGGGAAAAGGGGTTGCCGGCCTTGTTTGGCAGAGAACAGTTGGTTCTCGGAACGTCCCGCCAGAGGCGTTTCTTTCGTGGAATAGGAAGTTCCTTAGCCTGACCATTTGTTGGAAATCCAAACAAAACAATACGAGCCCTGTACGGTTTTAGTTGTATTACCTGCCATGGAATGTGGTGGTAACCTGCTATTGAACATGGTAGCTATAGTAGGCATAAGTGCGAAATGTCTATGCTGGCTAAGATTTATATTCTACTTTCGAAATTGTTTTCTACACTATGCACTAGTAATAATATCAAATGATTTGATTTTGCGTAGTAAACATCTTTGACTATCATAAGAAGAAATCTCCTCCAATTCTGCGTTTGCATTGTGTGTGTGGCGGGAGGTCTTATGGTAGTTTCATTTTCCAAAAGCATTGCGGATTTCAATGTTTAAAATTCCTTTGTTGTTTGTTAAAGATAAACTGTTTTTGTTGCTCACACCAGTCCCACGACTGATCCGGAGTTTATTGTTCCTTTCCTAAACTCTGGGTGCTCATAATTTCCTACACGAGCAGTCTAGAGTTAGGGTTTTCAGATATTCAGGTTTAGTAGATTTTCTGGAGTTGGTTCAGTCTTTGGATCAGACTGCACTTGCTTATCTTTGTGCCTCGTTATTGTGAGTTCGAGCTATTTCTGGATCGTGCTTTGGAGATGAAGATTATCCGCTGCTGATGTTATCTATTTTTCTTTCCGCTGCTATTTGTTGTATCATATCTCTGATGTATATTGATATTCATTGTATCATTCTGTTGTATCAGATATTGTATATCAATGTATTATTCATTTCTTCCGCTGTGTTATTTACTTAACTGTGTTATAAGCTCCGGCGACTCGGATTTGAACGCTCGAATCTACGACATTCGAGTACGATGTAAAGTATGGATGTCGATTTTCGAACGCGAAAATCTGGGACGTTACAGTAATGGTCAAAATTAAAATATTGTCCATATTCAACTCTATTGTCGAAACATAAAATCCTTGGTTCAACAATAATAATTGCTATTAAACGAACTGCCATGGCTAAAGACTTTGACTTTGATTTGACTTTTAGATGACCGTGATACCAATCTCATATAACCGAGGAGATGAATCATTACTTGAATAGTGTTTCACTTCTAAAGCTTCCACTCGACCCAACTATAGTCGTTCGATGGATGACATGTCATGGTTTAACTATAATCCAACTGGAGCTTCCATATGAAGAATAATGGTATTCTCTAGTTAAGAGAACTGTGTAATTTCATCACATCGATATTTCTTTTTGACCTTAGTTAAATTAACCAACAGAAAAATATCGAGTCATTCTATAGTTATCCAATAAGTGTTAGCACGTAACCTCTTTGAGCCCCCAACGGTCATGAGTAGTACAATGTCCAACATTTGGAGAGCATTACATACTCTAGTCTCCATGGATATATCGATATACAGTCTCGATATTGTATATCAGTATATCTTGACTAAGAATATTTAAAAAGGTATGTTTATTTTATTATAATAAATAACTCATGATTACAAAACATTCTAACTACTATTACAAAACATTTATCGATTTTCTATTAAATATACTTTTAATTAAATTAATTAATTAATATAACACACTATATCAAGTATATAATAGAAAGAAATCATCTTTTATTTAACAAGATTGGTTATCGAGTTAGATATATGTAACAAATTACATAATTGCCCGTAGAGAATACCCTTAATTCTATCAATCTACAACTTGCACCTAAGGTCAATTATGGAATCTTCATCCCATCCCTTCAATCAGTTTGATGAGAACCGATCGAGTTAGACTCTTCATGAATGGATCTGCTATGTTGTTTTAATTATCTACCATGTCAATCAACACTCTTTGATGTTAATAAACTACCTTTATCACGTGGGACTATTCAGATATTTTTCTTGACTTCTAATGAGCTCTTATCTTTACATTATTATCATATAACAATAATGTAGTATTCTTAATACGTGGAATCACTCCTAGCTCAGTTTTAAATTTGTGCATTTATATTTTGGTCATTGCTTTTATTGTGGTGATATTCAAGGCGATGTACTTAGCCTTTTTGTTGAATCAGGCAATACCATTTATTTGGAATATTTCCAATTTAAAGCTTCTCAATTAAGGTTTCAAGATGAATTTTTAATATCGACATATTATACTCGATAGGACTTATGAAGTTCAAGGACGAAAAGTCCTTCATAAGGAGTTCATTGTTTTTGTAAACAGTTCTCTTGTATTTTGTAAATACTCGAGAATGCTCTAAACTATAATTTAGTGATCTTAATTTTGGATTTGATATATGCTTCATGTTCCAAGTACATTAGCAAATTATGATATTATAGACAATACAACATGTATGATAATTCCTATTGCTAAAGCATGAGGAATCAATCTTACATGTTCCTTATTAAACATTTTAATATGGTGTATTTGCATATCATTTGGGACATTCCCAAGATCCTTTATACTTATATAAAAGATAATTTACAAATCCAATACCGAGTGTTAAATGACCAAAGTATCACTGATTTTAACATAAGTACATCGTTAACAATCAATAGTATGATGTTTACTTGTAGTTTAGAATTATCTATGTACCTTTTAGTGTTTCTTTCTTATGGAGACATGTTTCCTCTGGATTTTCACTAAAAATCAATCTATTCAATATTTCTATAAAAATACTTATTTAACTCTGATGCTTATAAAATGATACTTTCGTACCATTTCTTGGATCATATCCTAAAACCGACAAACTCAATGTCCCTCCTATTGACTTCGAGATACTTTGGTTGTTATGTGCAAATAGTTTGTTCTAAATTATTATTTAGTATTTTCCATTTCAACACATATGTACTAAACAAAAAGTTATACCAAGCGATAATTTTGTGGGTAAATCTGAATTAACTTAAGCTTGTTGAATAACAAATCTATTAAGCTAATTTCAACAATTGAAATTTACGATGTTATTCTTATTAACATTGTTCATTTTATTCCAATTGCATTTGTCCTGCTCTTGAAGACTCATTCGCGTTCGATGGATCAAATCCCTTTAGGTACAACTATCAAAATCATATTTTGATAACATACTTGGAATCCTTTTCAGATTTATGCATCATACCATATCGTAGAGTTAATTCTCTTAATGGCTTAATTGATAACTGAGGATTATCAATTCTCGACATTGATAAGAAACTCATGGTTTCTATTCAATGCTTGAGAATATTTATTAGACACTCTAATGTGATGTGTTCGTTTAAGTTAGGTTAATTTCATTTCATCCTATGTAATCAGTTTTATCTTTGGAACATATCCAAATCCATTTTACTACCAATAATTTCTCAAAGAAATTCCTTCACTACAAAGTTGGTATTTCTTGAAACAACAGTTGTTTCTTAGTGCAATGGAATTGGTATTCATAAACACTTTATGAATTATCTTATATATAAAATTGATTTGGTTTTAGTTTACGATACTTATGTTTGAAATATAAGCTATTCATCCAGTAACGATCGTTCCTAAAATTCTGTTGGGGCAATTCATATAAGATCCCTCACGTACAATTATTACATGTGGTCTTTTGAATCATACAACATGCCAACTCCTTAGCCTTGAATATGTTGGGATTCCTTATAAATCCTTACCTTGTATGATTTTGTAAACCATTTTAGAGGAAATTAATTTTAACCTTGTGTACTATTCTTAAATATACAACCTTATAGAGAGAAGTTAACTCAACTTCACTCACCGTTAATCATACTATGTTAAACAAAGTTTGATTGCTCCTTGTTGATACATCATTATGTATCATAGGGAAAAGTGACCACTGATATTGAATCTTCATTTATTCTAAGGTACGTTCGGTACTCATTCCAATATACTCACCAATTCGATCAAATCAAATCATTTTTATTTTCTATTGCATGTAATTTTATTTACTTTCATTTTATATTCTGTGAACTCATCATTAACATACTAAGTGCGTATCATATACGTATGTTCATGATTGAGATAATTCATCGGTGAATATAATAAAGTACATGGAACCATTTTGGAATTAATAGACTTTCAATTGCATACATCTATATGTATCAACCCATAAAGTTCAGTAACTCTTATGATGCTCCCACTAAATAAGTGCTTTACCTTTAATTGTCTGAGATATAATTTACTAGTATCATATGATTTATAATCATATAATCAAAATTATGGCTTAGTCTATAATTCCAAAATAATTGAAAATAAATGTAGACACTTCTGTATTTTCCAATGCATCAAAAATAGCATTATTATTTATTTTATAATGAAAATTCATAATATTCGTATTAAGATAAAACAATGTCTGCTTTTCAGTCAATACTGAAAAATAATTGTTATTTCATAAATAATGTTTGGTGCGTTTCTTAAAAACAATTTTCATAACTTGATGCGACCAGTAAGTGTTATATGACATTCTCTCACTATTTTCTCCATTACTATAATAGCATATGAAATACGAAGCTCCATTCGACCATTTATTATAGGTTATTTATTTCATTTACTGTACCCAGTTTACAGTCAAGAATTTTAAGATCAAATAACTTAAATTCAAATAAATAAGTCTCATAGAAAACAATTTTCTATTTGAAAATACATTTTGGAATAGAAATCATATTTCTTATTCTAATGCTAAGTATCAACTATTGTTTTACAATTTTCGTTTTCGATGTTTCATTATAAAGCAGAAGTGACCATTCACTCTCTTCATCTGAACTTTGCCTTACCACTCTTATAAAATCAATTTCCTCTCTAAATGGTCGAACCTTTCAAAGAAAATCCTTACTATAATATCACAGCGCACTCTTTATAGAAGTGCATTTGGTCATCTTTAACTTTATGGACATCAAATAAATTGCACTTTATGTAAACTGATCAAACTGACATTTCATTTATCAAATTCGTAGATCTATCTTATATTCTTTAGTCTAATGTTACATTTAACACAACAGGATCATTATTGTAATCAATCATATTTAATACACAATCTTATACTACTGTTTACTTGCTTATTTCAATGAACTAATTTCATTAAGGTTTCGTACACTACGAATTGTGACCGTTCACCAAATAAAATTTATATGTGATCGTATATAGATCAAATATCAATATTCTTATATTGCTTTTAGATTTCGAAACACATTGAAGACAATACACAGTCTCGAGCAAGTAAATTTGTAAGTGACCAACCGATGAACGTCATTAGTGGTTGTATAATTAGGCGCTTTCATGGGCCAACATGCAAATATTTATTGGTAAGCGTCTTTTATATTTCTCTTTGTCAATATTAATTTAGTTTATTTGTATATTTTAATTGATAAACATTTTATCAATTATATTAATTGCAAAAATTTATCAATGGAGATTATTATAATTTTTTATAGCAGATGTTCATATAATATTAGAAAGGTTAAATGTTACCATTTCATTTTTCTAGTACAGCTCCCACTAGTCTTCATGTTTCTCCAAACTCAAACGAAATATAAAAGTCATCTGACTTCACTGGTTGGTGTTAAGACTCATATATCTTGAGATTTTGACCTTGAAGAAAGCTCAATAAATCACACTCCCATATATGATGGATAACTCCTTATCGGTTGTAACATATACTACTCCTAACTCGTGGTTCCTTGTCCTAATCTCATTTTTACCATGAGGAAAGCTCAACAAGTAAAAAGAGATTATTCACTCATACCCATCATTTTGCGATGGCCTAAGTATACTATATATACCTTGAGGAAAGCTCAACAAATATGTATAAGTATCTTAACTCATCTAGTCTATAAGTCTATACATTAATAATACTACACATAACATCTCTAGCTTGGGGAAAGCGCAACAACTAAAGATTAAGTAATTTGTGAATATATAAATGCATAGGCACCAAAGAGCCTATGTAGTCTAAATTAGTCATATTAGGGCTAACTAATTAAGCTTACAACCCAGTTAGTTGTATTAACCAACAGAAAACTATCGATTGAGTCATTCCATAGTTATCCAATAACCATCAGTAATAATCCTTTGGTTCCCCCAGCAGTCATGAGTAATACACTATCCAATATTTTGAGAGTGTTACGTACTCTAGTCTCAACGGATATATAGATATCCAGTCTTGATACATCTTGACAAGGAATATTTAAATAGTATATTTATTTTATTGTGATAAATCGCTCATGATTACAACACATTGCAACTACTATAACAAAACATACCATCTATGGATTTTCTATTAAATATACTTTTAATTAAATCAATTAATTAATATAACACATTATGTCAAGTATATAATTGAAAGAAAATACCTTTTATTTCGAACAAGATTGGTTATCGAGTTAGATATATGTAATAAATTACATAATTTTCCATAGGGATTACCTCTAACTCTATCAAGTTGTTTAATATATAATTTACGAGTAATATATGATTCATAATCATATAATCAAAAACTAGTTCTCAAAACTATGGCTTAGCCCAGAATTCCAAAATGATTGCAAATAAATTTAGATACTTTTTTTTTTCCTAATACATCACAAATACCAGTACTATAGTTTTATTTTATGATGAATATTCATAATATTCACATTGAAATAAAACTTTGTCTATTTTCTAGTTAATACTAAAAAAATTATTATTATTTCATAAATAAAGTTTGGTGCAATTTACGAAAACAATTTTCATAATTTGATGCGACCAATAAGTGTTATATGATATGCTCCCACTATTTCCGCCATTACTGTAACAGTGTATGAAATAGAAGCTCCATTCAACCACTTAATATAGGCTATTTATTTTATTTACAACTACCAGTATACAGTGAAGAATTTTTAGATCAAATAAATTAAACTTAGAGAAATAAATATAATAGAAAACTATTTTCTATGTGAAAATACATTTTGGAATAAAATTATACTTCTCATTTCGATTTTAAGAATAAATTATTATTTTACAATTCTCGTTTCCATTTTTTTATGAAGCAAAAATGACCATTCACTCTCCTCATCCCAACCGTACCTTAGGTTACATCCACCCTTATACATTCGATTCCCTTTCTAAACGGTCGAACCATTTAAAGGAAATCATTAGTACAATATCACAAAAAACACTTTACAAAAGTGCATTTTATCATCCTTAACTTTTAAGGATATCAAATAAATTGCATTTTACGTAAACTGATCAAATTGACATTTCAGTAATCGAATTCATAGATCTTACCTTATAGCCTTTGGTTCAGTGTTACATTTAACACAACAAGATTATTATTGTAATTAATCATATTGAATACACGATCTCACACTATAGTTTTCTTGCTTATTCCAATGAAATAATTTCATCGAGGTTTCGTATATCATGAATTGTGACCGTTCACCATATAACATTTATATGTGATCATATATGGATCAAATATTCATATTCTTGTATTACTTTTAAAGTTCAAAACTCATTAAGACAATACACAGTCTCGGGAAAGTAAACTTGTAAGTGACAAAGTTACAAATGTATTTAGTTGTAATATAATTAGGCGCTTCCATGGGTAAATATGCAGAATTTATTAGTACGTATACCTTATATTTCTCTTTGTCAATATTAATTCAGTACATTTGTATATTTTAATTGATAAACATTTTATCAATTATCTTAGTTGCACAAGTTTACCAATGTAGATTATAATAACTTTATGTAGCAGATGTTCTTACAATATTAGACATGTTAAATGTTTCCATTTCATTTTTCTAGTAAGGTTCCCACTAGTCTTCTATGTTTCTCCAAACCCTAAGTTGAAACATAGATGCCTTTTAACTTGACTAGTGGATGTTAGGACTCGTATGCCTTGGGATTCTGATCTTGAGGAAAGCTCAACAAATCATAGACCCCCATATAATGGATAACTCCTTATCGATTATTTCACATACAACTCATAACCTTGTGACCTTTGTTCTAATCTCATTTTTACCTTGAGGAAAGCCCAAAAAATAAAGGGAGTTATTCACTCGTACACATCGTTTCATGACGGCCTAAGCATAATGTACATACCTAAGGAAAGCTCAACAAATATACCCAGTTATCTTACCTCATCTATTTTATATATTAATAGTACTACACAACTTCCCTAGCTTGAGGAAAGCTTAACAACTAAGGGGTATGCAATTAATCTATTAATATATAAATGGTAGAGGACAAATTTATATTAAAGTCATAATCTTTAATATATTTAATTGAGTGATACCGACTTATGGAATAATATATTTCCTATGAAATACCCATGTGATTCAAGTATCAAACACATCTGATATCATAGTATATGTACTTTTACGTATGTATTTATTCTTTAAGTCTATTTAGAGTCCCTTTAATGTTCCACCTTTAGTTTATACAATTCTATTATATAAGTTTTATTATTATGTAACTCTTATACGTTATTTAACTTGTACAATATTTTATGTATAACATTATACTAATTAAATCTTATTTAATTAATTTGATTGATTAACAATTTAAATAATTATTATATTATTCAATTATAACATTTTATAAAGAATATATATACTATAACCTTTATAGTAGTACAAGTATATCTTATATATGTATTTATTTTAATTTATTAATTAACATTTAATTTATTTATCTAATTAAACAATTTTAATTAAATTTTATTAATTTTGAAAATTCTTTTATACACACATTTATACTCATATTGCCTTAAACAATTCAAGACAACATAACATATATCATTATGTATATTATACATGTATGTATATTTAATTAATTAAATTATTTTAATTAATTCATTTATTTTATTAATCTTATTAATAAATAATATTTTTGAAATTAATTTTATAACATTTCCAAAAATTTTGAAAAATTAAATTATAACTTTTATTATATGTGTTTTATTTTGAATTTAACTTTTAAATTTAAAATTCTTATTTTAGTTTTCAAAACAATTATTCTATATTACAACATTTATATTATTTTATTATTTTAAATTTAGGTTTTAAATTTAAAAATACTATTTTAATTAAAAAAATTGAAAATAGTCCAAGGCCCAATTCAAATTGGATCTTTTCTATTAGGGTTAACCTTTGGGCTTTTCTAACAATTCGGGCCAAACCGATAACTAGGTAGGACAGGCACTTGATTACCCAACAATCCAGCCTAGACACTACCTTTCTTAGACACCCTACTAACTTGTTGTAAGCTTAATTGATTAACCATAATATGACTTATTTAGACCGCATCGGCTATTTGCTTCGATACCATTGTTGGAACTGGGCCAGCCCACAACGAAGGCTTTTAGGTAAATTTCAAAAAACATTCTTTATTGATCTTTAATGGGCCTATGTAATCTAATTCTTTTAGAACTTTTCTATATTTTTTTAAAATAAAATCAATATTTTATTTAAATTTATAACTAAAGTTTTATTTTTTATAATTTGTATTATATTAAATATATGTGTATCATATACATGTGTGTGTGCGCGCGCGTGCGTGCACATGCAATAAGGTAATGTATATATGGTTTGACATGCCCGCATGTGGATGCTGGAATTTACACCACAACAGATATGTTAGCCCCTCATGTATAAAAATGGATTGTCTAAATGTGTATGTATGTGTGTGTATGTGTGTGTATATATATATATATTTATGTGTGTATGCATAAAATTGTTTTTATATATGCGAAAATATAATTGCATAATTATTATAAAATATTAGTTGTAAATTACATACATAAAATATAAATGAAAATACATATACATATATATGAATATTTATAAAAATAAATTAAATATTAATTTGTATAATTATTTAGAATGTTTATAATATAAAATTTGAATTGAAATATATATTTTAATATGAAATATATATTTTAATATGAAATATATATAATTATATATATTGAATTAAATTAAATACGTAATACATATAAACATATAACTAGTTATAATTATATATATATATATATATCGATAAATAAAATTTAAATTTAAATTATATTTTGCTGTTGCTTTTGGTCTGACAATAAAAATAAATTTTAAATTTAATTTTCGATTGTTAAGTAATTTATTAGTTAAAAACCTATGGTTAATTATTAAACCATATGGATATAGCAAAAAATTATTTTCAATTTATAATACACAATTTTTTTCCAAAATTTATATTATTTATAAATATATATATATATAAACATTTTATTTATATAATCATTTTATTTATAAATATATATATATACACACACTTATATACATATACACACACAACCAATAGCATGTGACAATTCATCGATATACCGATTCATGATATTTTTAACAAAACAATATATAGAATTGTAATCATATAAACATTATAATATTATAGTAAACTAGAAGAATACCTTTCACCAAAGCCCAAATCTCGCATGTTGAAACGAAGAAGCAAACTCCTTGAATCGCATTCCAATCTTGAAGTTGTTATCTTACGAATTGTCTTACCACCGACGATTGTTTGATTTTAATTTGTATTTAGATTGCTTGAATATTTTAGGAGAGGGTTAGGGAGTGTTTAACCAACAAAAAAAGAGAATCGAAGTTGCCAAAAAGATCTAATCTAAAGTAAAGGTTAAGATGTTTATATAAGGAAGAGGCTAGAGAGCAAAATTAGAACCAAGATCCTTAAATTTCTCTTTCTTATTCCTTTCTTTTAAACAGTCAAAATACCTCCCTCCAAGACATCTTATGGACGACCTCTATGTCACTATCATAGCCGAAATTAGGATGCCCCATATGAGCCATAAATTTCAAGCCCGAATAGTATTTATTGCATTTAAATCCAATTTAAATGCATATCGATATCGAATATCGATTAGTGTTTATATAACTATTATATGAACATTATTTATTATTATTTAATACACATCAAACAAAATTTTATAACTCATATTTCATAAATATTAATTAATTTAATTAATTTATAACAATTACAAATTAATTAAATCGATTGGAAAAGGTGTATTCAACGTTTCAATTATGTGACTCTTAGGTGTAAATTCGATCATCGATTAATATCGAACAATTTGAATATTAACGTTCACACTTCACTTAGCAGTTGGTGTGACATTAGGGCCAAATTTATCGCTTAGTTGGTTTCAGTAAATTCCAATTTTACTTTATTTAGCGTTACTCGGTAGTAACGGTTACTTGCACCAATTTTTATCATCAAAACTATAACACTTTGGACTTATGGAATTTGGTAATATTCAAAATTATACTGTCGTCCATATTCAACTAGATATTCCAAACATAAAGTTCTTGGTTCAATAATTATATTATTATTAGCCGAACTGTACTGGCTAGAGACTTTGACTTTGAGTTGACTTCAATTGACCGTGATACTAACCTCTTATAATTGAGGAGACAAATTCTTTCTTAAATAGTGTTTCACTTCCAATGTTTCCACTGGACCCAAATATAGTTGTTCGATGGACACCATGCCACAATTTGACTATAATTAAAGTGCAGTTTCCCCATTGAAGCTCGACAATATTCTCAAGTTGAGGGAATTGTGTAATACTATCACATCGATATTTTCTGTTTAACCTTAAATATATTAACCAACATAAAACTATCGAGTGAGTCATTCAATAGTTATCCAATAACTATCATTATGTAACCCCTTGGTGCCTCCAGTAGTCACAAGTATTACACCGCCCAACCTTTGGAAAGCATTATGTACTCTAGTCTCAATCTGTGCAGTTAAAGCGCTCGGCAGATTCAATGCGGCGGGGGTGCAAAAAGTCATAGCGGGGATACAACGAAGATATATCAGGATATAGCGGATGACTCTAAAATAGCATATAAAACTCGTACTTAATGTTTTTATAAATATATAAATGGTTATTAAATGAAAAATTAATGTTCAATTGAATTATAATTAATACATAAATAATTTTAAATAAAAACATGTGCGAATATATTGTAAATAAACGTAAAACTATTATATAACATAATTGAATTTAGTAGAATATTAGAGTATTTTCATTTCTGAAAACATATTAAAAATTCAATTAAAAAAATTGATTTCATAATTTTTATATGTACAAATGTCATTTTTCAATTCGTTTCTTTTAAATAAGATATAGCGGAAATAGCGGAATATAGCGGAAATAACGGGAAATAGCGAAAATAGCGGGGCTTAAAGCGCAAAGGCTGTATTTGGGGCTATATGAAAAAATCATAGCGGTAGAAATCCGCTATGAGATATAGCAGGGTTATAGCGGGTAATAGCGGGGCATTAACTGCACAGGTCTCAATGGATGTATCGATATCTAGTCTCGATACATATTGACTAGGAATATTTGAAATGGTATGTTTAATTTCATTGTGACAAATTACTCAAGGTTACAACAGTTTGTGACTACTATAACAAAAACATACCATTAACGGATTTTCTATCAAATATACTTTTAATTAAATTATTTAATTAATATAACACATTATATAAGGTATATAATAGAAAGAACACATCTTTTACTTCGAATAAGATTGGTTATCGAGTTGGATATATGTAAAAATTATACAATTGCCCCTATGGCTTACACCTAACTCCGTCAGTAATCACCATAGGGTCAAGGGTCGACGCTTGCACCCCGCAGCATCTTTATCTTGAAAAATAATATCATCACTCATCATCTTCAGTTGTTTTGCAAGAGCTCAATCACGTGTCTTAAGTTATGACACTCATTAGTATTGTGCCATGAGTGTCATGGAAGCGACAATACTTCCCCAAGCCCCATTCGGTCTCAGTTGCCTCCCTTTTGAGGCAGCTTCTTATAATTCTATATTCCTTTTGTTTCAAGGTAGATATTTTAAACCATATCATTCAAGGGAGTATAATCCTCCAGTTTCAAGTACCCCAAATCACTACTAGAACAACAGTAAATAGCGACCGAGGCTTCCAACGGCCGCCGACAGCAATTTCGACGACTAGCGGGGACTGTCAAACTCCGTGGCATTTTCGTAAATAAAATATACTAGCTGTCGCTACCCATCGAAAACCGAAAAAATGAAGCCGTCGGAAGCTGTTGTTACTTATCGAAAATTATCATGCATACAGGCGCCTGGCCGAGACCCACTGCTTCATTCTTCAACTTCCCCCAAATCAACCAAAAACTCTACCTCCACCTCCTCCCCGTCGTTAGCCAGCCACCGTGCCTCATCGAGCTTCTCCAACTTCATCATTCTCCACTCTCAACAAGCCTAGCCCCTTCATCAATCTCCAATCAGGTTTTATTCCTAAATCCTAATTAATTTTGATTTGTTAAATTAGGGTTAAGTTGTTGTTATAGTTGCGTAATACCCCATTAATTGTTTGGTATACCCTATTGAATGCAAATTAGGTTATTATTATAATTGTTTATCATTGAAATGTTGAAAAAAATTAGTGTATATGTGTGTTAGTTGGTGTATATGCGTTGATTAATTAGTGCATATGCGCATTAGGACTACTTTGGATCAATTAGAGTCGATGCTTAGAATTTGGTGTATGCGTTTTCAAGATGACGAAAATGACAATTTGGTGTATGCATTTCTTAGAATGTAAATAAATTATTGTAAAAATTGTTGTATAATATGCTTTACTTTTTGTAGATCCCTTAGAGAGTTTTTGGCCTCGTCTGACAAATATTGTATATGATCGTTGTATGGATATTCGTTTTTATCAAAGAACAGACATTTATATTCATCCAATACAATATTTGTTGGATTTGTCCCTGCATTGGACAAGTTACAAACACAATAGTAATTATACTTTTCAAAAAAAATTATTTTAAATGGTTCACAAAATTTCTACAACACTTTCTTCTTGTTCCCTGTGTACACACATATGTGTACGATATAGGGAACAAAGGGGAAGTGCTACCAAAATGTTGTTAAATCATTTAAAATAAAATGATTTGCAAAATATAATTACTACTATATGTTTATAATGGGAAGTAGGATGACGAACCATCAAAATGTAAAACAATAACCAAAAATTTTAGATTATATTCATATAATAATTTGTGTAAACCTATTTGAAAATAAGATTAAACAGAATAATATTATATATTTGCGAAAATTTAAACGTATGATTTATTTAAAGAATAAATGTCAACACGTAAATGATTAATGCGTTTTTATGTTTTAAAGTAGGAAAAATTGTCAATTATTTTAACGATCGAAGCTGGATGTACTAACAAAGAAGAGAAATTGAAGGCTCAATAAGTGAACATTTTCAAAATTGTGTACACGTCTTTAATGAATTCGCTTTACGTAATAATGGAAACGAAGAAGAAATTCATTGTCCATGTAGTAGGTGCAAATTATTGAAGCTTTTGATACCGGATATGGTAATAGTTCATTTGCACCAATATGGTTTCATACCGAATTATTGGGTGTGGGATCATCATGGAGAACTTATAGCACCTAATCCCATACATTCGGAGGAGGGGGTGGATAATGAACTTGTTCCGATGAATCTCATAGAAGATATGGTTGAAGATGCAGTACGTTCAATGTTCCATACTATTGAAGTTGATGGTAACGATGTTAATGTCTTAGAAGAACCAAATATTGGAGAAAAAAAATTTATGATTTATTGGAGGCTACTAAGAAACCCCTTTGGGATGGTTGTACAAGTGGTACTCAACTATCAGTAACTGCAGAAACATTGCGATGAAATCAAAATACAACTTCACAGAAGCCAGGTTTACAGCTATAGTACAAAACGGCATATGCCACCCGATAATTTAATGTGCGAAAATCATTATGAAGTGAAAAAACTTATGACTGCTTTTGGTTTGCTGTATCAAAAAATAAATACATGTTTTTAAATGGTTGCATGTTGATTTGGAAAGAAGACATCAATCTTAGAAACTATAAAATATATAATCAGGAAAGATACAAACCATGAAAAAAGAAGAGAAAGGAAGTTCTGTACAAGTGTGATATCCCAGGTTTTTGGGCAATATAAATTTAATAATCTGTATTAATAATTTAATTAATTTGATAAATTTTCTTTATAATTTTAGTTTAAATTGGTAATTTAATCTTTAAAGGATAATCAATATTTAATCTGGCAATATTTAATTTAGTAATATTTATTTATATCATTTCTAACAATTTAAAATGGATAAAATTTATCTTTCAAAGCTAATAAAAATAGATTCTATTTATAATGTATATATTGATATATATTGTGAATAGAGAATCTTTCTTTTAAATAAAAGATGTATTTTCAAATTGTAATATATATGTATGTATATGTTATAATTTGATATTTTTGATAATTGATGTATGAATGGATATTGTAATTTTAAAAGCTTTGTTTTAAATTTAATATCTTTCAAAAGTTAAAGATTAATTCATTTGTTTCAAAATATAAGATAATTGCTTATTTTAAAAAAAAATGATAGTTTAAATAAGATTTAATAAAAGATTTATTTTTATCTTGTTCCTTTTAATAAGTACTTAATCTAAAATGATTAAATATATATAGTTTTAAATAAGCTTTCTTTTTAATATCTCCTAAACTTAAATGGTTTGTAAACATATAAAAGAAGACATATGTAACATATAAATAATTTTAACATAAGTAAATACAAATTCATATTACATAATTTAAAGAAAAACATAAATACTTTTGTAAATAAGGTTTTACAACATAATTACTTTTAGGTAAGGGTTTAAACATAATATTACATATATTCAACACTTGTAAAACATATAAAACAAGTTGGACATTTGTCTAATTAGTAATATAACAAGTGGCAATTCTTTTTCTTTATTTAAAATTTTATTTTATAAAAAAATGTAGTTGTTAGAGAAACCTGGTCATTTTTTTTCCCGTTCAAAGTTTTCGGTTCAAATCTTTTCCATCTTCTTTTTCTCTCCATCTCTTCTAATGTCAAAAGAAAATCAAAACTATAAGGAAAATCAAACAGCAAACATTCGAATTCAACACTAATACAACTTCAACCTGAGATCAAATGGAAGCAACTAAATCAAACACTGATTCAACTGCAACCTGCAAGTCAGATCTGTTCAACATTTTAAATCAACAAATCTGTAAGCATGCAAGGATTCTGTTTCTTCAGCAAAACAAAATGCAAGTTTCAGTTCAAATATAAGACATCTCTACAACAAGTTTCCAGATTCAACAATTCAAGTTTTTTTAAAATCAAAAGCAGTTGCCAGATCAAAAATTTAAAGACCTGGGAAAACTGTTCTCTGCTTTAAAAATGGTGAGTAAACAATCATTTTATTTGTTTAATCTGCTTTGACTGGATGAAGTGATAAGTAGTTGAAGTAATGTTGTTTGCATGGATAAATTAATGTGGTTGTATGTATATAAATAATGAAATGTCTGTGCATGTCTGTGTATACATATATATATATGTCTCTGTTTGTATTAACAGGCAAATCTAAGTTAGAAATTCAATCTCTCCTCCTCTAATTCTTTTTAGACTGTGATGTTCAAACAAAATATGATTAAATTATCAAGATTTTGAGTTTAAAAATATTTGTAAGTATAATTAGTTGAGTATTTTCTGGAAATTTGAAAAAATACAGTAAAACTCAAAGGCATGTCAAAATTCGAACATCACAATTTCTTGTTTCACTCACATCACCTAATTCGCTTTTAAAAACTATGATTTTTAAAACTAGAATCAAGATTTTTATGTAAGTTTTGAGTGAGGAATCTCGGGTTGAACGTGAATTGGGTTCTTGGCGATTTCTGATAATCGGAGCAAGGAAGAGCGTCGAAGTCGCTGTTGGAGGAAGCTTGGAGGTCAATGATCTCGAGAAAAATGATCGGTGAATTCTCTGATCACCGTGGCATCGGCACTAGGTCGAAGTAGGGTTTTAGCTCTGGGTTTGGTCGAGGTTGGTAATGAGGTTGTTGCGTCTTCTTCAAAGCGCCGGAATTCATCGTAGGTAGGGGGATCAATGCTGGAGGTTGAGGTGAAGCTTTGGTCAAGATGGCGTGGATGATCGTGGACGAGATCATCGGCGATTGGTGATTTCCGATCTCGTTTGGCAACAGATTTTTGAACGAGAGGCTTCATTTTGATTTGTTGTTGAAATCGTTGATCTGAGTGGACGAATGGGTCATCGGGGTTGTAGACGACATGTCGAGAGTCGGAGAGTTGGTCGGAGGTGTAGCGTTCGACCGTGCACGTGCACGTGTACACGTTTGGTCTGGCGGCGTTGTTGTTTTGGAGAAGAAGGTGACTGTCTCGAGTTTTGTTTCGGGGAAATCTAGGTTTGGTTCGAGTTAGCACACGGGTAATTCACGAGTGAAATCAAAATAGTTAAAAAGAAAAAGGAGAAGAAGAAGGGAGTTACTCGAGAATAGGCTCGAGTATTTTGGGTTTCGTCTCGGGTTCATACCGAGTGGTCTTCGGGTTTGACCCCAAGCAAGTGCTAACAGTTTAAAAAGGATTTTTTTTTAAAACAAAGATTTTTAAATTTTAAATTGAAATAGTTTTAAAACTATTACTTGATAACCTTTAAAGCATTTAAAGGTAAGTATAAATTGTTAAACTTAAATTTGTTAAGTTGAATGTTTTTATTTCAAAACTTAATTAAATGATTTAATTAAGGAAGTTAATTTTAAAGATTAAAATGTTTAATGATAATTAAGTCATTAATTAAGATAATAGTTTACCTTAAAAAGGATAATTAAAGTTTTAATAATTTGAGATTAATAAAGTTAATAGAGTAATTTAAGTATAATTAATTAATAAAATTAATTAATGATTAAGGGTTATAATTAGTTAATTAAAGATTATTTAATTGATTATGAATGGTAGTTAAGGATTAATTAACTGATAATTAAGGATTAATAAATTTATTATTAAGTTTTATTAATTGATAATTAAGGTTTATTAATTAATAATTAAAGGAATAATTAATCTGTAATTAATGATTAATTAAAATGTTTAAAGGTAATTTAGGGATGGATTACTCAATTGTAATTAATAAATGAATGTGATTAATTTAAGTTAATTAATTTATAAATTAATTAAAGATAATCACTTGATAAAGGATTAAGTATGAATACTTAATAAGATTGATATACTTAGTAAAGTAATTAATGTATAATTACAGGATGTAATTAATTAAAGAGAATTAATTAATGGAAAGTAATTAAAGTTAATTAATGGATATAATTAATTAAAGATGATTTTAATAATGAAAGTAATTTGAGTTTAATTACTTTTGAATAATTAATCAAAGGATTAATTAAAGGATAATTAATTAAGGAATAATTAATTTATGAAGTGGAGTAATTAAGGGAAGTTAATTACTAAATGAGATTAATCAAAGGTGATTAATAAATGTGACTAATTAATTATTAAATGTAATTAATTTAAATAAGATAATTAATTAAGAGTAATTAAGGATCATTAATTAATAAAATTAATGATGTAATTAAAAATTGATTAATTAAGATTAATTAATAAATAATAAGTGATTAAAGAAATTAATTAATTATAATTAATTAAGGATTAAGATAATTAAGTATAATTAATTAATTAATGAAGTAATTAAAGATTAATTACTGAATGGTTTAAGATAATTAATTTGTGAAATTAATTAAGTATTAATTACTTAAAGTAATTAAAGGATTATTAATCAGGAATGATTAATTAAGATGGATACTTAGAGTAATGATTAATTAATTGGTTTAATTAATAATTAAGTAAGCAGGATTTATAGAATGAAGTAATTAGTTTAATTCACTTTAAATTAATTAGATGATATAAATCATTGCTTAAGGATGGATGAATGAGATTGAATGTATTTCATTGTTTGATATCTCTGATGAGATATGATTGATATATGATATGGATGTTTGGTTGAATTATAATGATAATGTGAATTATCTGTTTGGGATGATAATGTTGATTATCTATTGAATTATCTATCTTTGTGTATATAGATAAGAATTGAATTGTTTTAACCTTAAAACAACTTGGCCCTTAAAAGATACGCTTTGGATTTCGATGAGACCGGGATCGGGTTTCCGTATACCGGATTTCCAGGTCTGGAGACCCGAATACCACATCGATCCAAATTAACGATAGGTTGTGAATCTCAAGTGAAGATGAAGATTCAGAGTGCAAGGGTTATTGTCGTTAACTCTGAGGGTGATTCCAAAACGAGTGTAACGAGATAATGCCTTCGGTTTCGTTCGAACCCGGAACGAACTTGTATGGATTGAATGCTTTCAGCACATCGTCAGGCGGACGATGAGCATTCTAAGTGATATGTTCTGATTAAAGGTAATCGTAACCTCAAGCCTCATCAACCGGGAATGGCTAAAACAGGGGAGGTGCAGCAAGGCTTCGTGGGTAGCACCCACTGAGAGCAAGATAGATCCCTGTCTAGAGGTCCCTTTTCTTTTTATTCGGCTTAGTGTGTGGTTGGTCGCGCCAACTACGGGATTGTCTTGTTCGGGATTATCCAGTAAGGGATGGTTCCGGCTTTGTGTTGCAGGGGAGCGGGCGTACTCCTCGGTACGGTGATCTAGGCCACGTACTGTGACGGGCGGTACCCCAGTAGCCCTGCCATTGTATGGAATCCAAACTCCAATAAGTGCCGTACGTATTAGTTGTGCCCAACTATGTTGGAATGTGAGATGTAAGCATTTCAGCTATTTCTGTATTTTACTTGAAAACCCTAGACCCTATTATAATATAACTGGATTTCCTATCAAATGTTTTGGTTAGCGTAAGGTAAAAACTTTTCCATGTTTATGTGTGGGAAGTCTTACGTGATACCTTTGTTTTCAAAAGGTTTTGAAGTTAAACAATTTTAACCCGTTTACTCACACCAGACCCATGTCTGACCCAAGTGTTTATTTCTGTTTTATAAACTCTTGGGTACTCAAATTTTTACGAGTAGTCAAGGGATTCAGGTTTAGCTTTGACGAATATTCTGGAGGAGCAATGGAGCAGGAGGCTTCGGCGTTCGTAGATATAGTATTCCGCTGTGTTGATATCTGTGATAGTGTCTTGTCTTGTATTTGAGTTGTAATGTCTAGACAGATGTTTATAACTGTCTAGTAAGTGATGTATATGTTGTGTAACTCTGTAAATTGTTGTATATTATGTAATAGTTTATGTTATTAATATAATTTATTCGTTCCGCTGTGAGATCGTTGTTGTTGTTTCTTTCTTTCTTCTTTTCTTTTCTATTTTCTACCCCTTTCTTTCTTCATAATGATGCGACTTTCTGGGCATAGAAAGTCGAGTCGTCACTTATGGTATCAAAGCAGTAGGTTGAGTGAATACCTAGGCTCTGAAGTGGTGTCTATCTTGAGAGCGCTTAATTGTTAGTTATATAAAAATGGTTTTATATTGTGTTAATTGATCGGTTGAGTGGTATATGGATTCTGGTCAATACGAGTAGCTAACGTTATTGATAGGGATCTCTAAACACTTGAACCAGGCCAATGGACACAATATTGTTTTAAAGAGGTAGATGAAATAATTTTACCCAGAAATAATTTCTATATAAAAAAAAATATATCATTTTAAATATATATATTTATGTATTTCTACCTATTTATTGGGTTACCTGTTCGGGTTTTCCAATATAAGTTATAAAGGTAGATAAGGTGGTAGTGTGTGTAACACAATTACCAATAGTTGGAGTTTGAATGTTTGAGATTGGAAGTATATATCGAGACTGTAAACCCAATATCGTCTCGAGTAAGTTGGCAGTATGGAGTAAGGATGTCTCGGATCTCTGAAGAAAATCCTTTTCAAGATTCGGAGTCCATTATTGGAATGTAAGATTGGTTGAGCTCGGGTGAGCAGATTTTCTAGAGTTGAATCTATCAGTTGTGCAGAAGTAAGTGATGGTAGCTTGGCGACTTCAGGAAGGAGCAGTTGTGTGATAAGACGCAGTATCTATGGATGTTCCCGAAGGAGATTTTCTTTTTGGAACAAGATTAAGAAGGTATTGGAGGAACAGTTGATGTCTACCGCAGGAAAGACTCGGCTGTATAGAAATTCTTTGATATCGAGTAAGAGAGTTTTGTCTATTTTGAAGTATGGGACTAAGGTCGATTAGTTGTTCTTCGGACATGGTCTCATTATTCCTTAAGAAGAGTAAGTTATTTGGTGTTTGGTTTGGAGTCCCGAGTTTCTTTTGGGATGTCTGCCATCTCGGAGGTTCATTGTGAGGTTTGTTGATGGTTTTAGTTTTGAGAAGCCTTTGGATTAGAAGTTCTTGGTTAGCTGTGATAGCAGTACAGCTCGGAGTGTTCGGTGTGCTGTCGAGATAGAGTTTGGAAGCAGCAGTGTGGTTCGTTTCTTCGATGGTTCCGGAATCTTTGTGGTTCTTCTATCAACAGTCCGAGTAGATGGTGAAGTTTTTCTTGAAGGGTTAAACTTGTTGGAAAAGCTTAAGGCTGTTTTAATTGGTAAAAAGAGAACAGTATCTTTGGAATCCGAACTAGGTAGTAACGCAAAAGTGACTTGCGATTAGTTTGGGAATTTATCTTGGGTAATCTTTTGTTTGAGATTGAGGTTTCTCATATGGAAGTAGGAGCTACTGAAGTAGTCAGAATTTTTCCGGATGTCTTCGAAGAAGTAGAAGTTTGTCTTCATCTGGAGTTGAGTTCCGTATCGACTTGATTACAGAAGAGATACCGATGGTTAGTCTGGTAGTAGGATGGTTCTTAGAGAAAGAAGAATTGGTGTAGCAGCTCAGGAATTTTTGGAAATGGATTGGTCAGATCTAGTTTTCAAGTTTGGATTTCAACGGATTTTGGAAAGTTCATATTGTTGAATAGGATCTAGAGATCATTTTGTTCTTGGTTCGAATTTATTTCAAGAAGCATCAGCGAAGGTTAAGCTGATCAGGAAGAGATGGGGTAGTCCAAGATTGTTTGGTGAGTTATGTAGATATGAGGCAGAGTTTGGAATTCGGAGTTGTAGATTGGAAACTTGCTAAGTTTTCTCCGATTATAAAGCTATAAGATTGGTAAGTCTGGAAGCTAGCACTGAAGTATTTTGGATTTTCCTGTGTTCTCGAGAGGAGTAGTTCTTTTATCTACAGGATTGAATGGCCAGTTTGGATAGCTGGAATTCATTCTATTTCAAGTATCTCTGAGGGAGTACGTGTATGATTCATCATTGGTTGTTGAATCTGCAGTTCAGATGGATTTGGAAGTTGAGCTGGATTTGTGTGTAGTCTGATATTTTGTTCAGATTAGTGAATCTAGAGAAGAGAGGAGCTCTGGATTATGGTGGTGTAGTTTGTTTAGCTTCTGTAGAGCGAGTCTCCCAGTGATTTATACTCGGGGAAACTCGAGATAGTATTATGAGATCTATCCTGATTTGTATTAGGATAGTTAGTTAGGTTTGTTTGATTGTTTGATTGGTTGATTTGGTTGTTAGGAATTGGATGATATGTATGTGGTTGCTGTTTAAATTTAAAATCTTTGCTGGATTATTAAATTAACTTTGCTTTTAATTTCGGGGACGAAATTATTTTAAGGGGGGAGGAATGTGATATCCCAGGTTTTTGGGCAATATAAATTTAATAATCTGTATTAATAATTTAATTAATTTGATAAATTTTCTTTATAATTTTAGTTTAAATTGGTAATTTAATCTTTAAAGGATAATCAATATTTAATCTGGCAATATTTAATTTAGTAATATTTATTTATATCATTTCTAACAATTTAAAATGGATAAAATTTATCTTTCAAAGCTAATAAAAATAGATTCTATTTATAATGTATATATTGATATATATTGTGAATAGAGAATCTTTCTTTTAAATAAAAGATGTATTTTCAAATTGTAATATATATGTATGTATATGTTATAATTTGATATTTTTGATAATTGATGTATGAATGGATATTGTAATTTTAAAAGCTTTGTTTTAAATTTAATATCTTTCAAAAGTTAAAGATTAATTCATTTGTTTCAAAATATAAGATAATTGCTAATTTTAAAAAAAATGATAGTTTAAATAAGATTTAATAAAAGATTTATTTTTATCTTGTTCCTTTTAATAAGTACTTAATCTAAAATGATTAAATATATATAGTTTTAAATAAGCTTTCTTTTTAATATCTCCTAAACTTAAATGGTTTGTAAACATATAAAAGAAGACATATGTAACATATAAATAATTTTAACATAAGTAAATACAAATTCATATTACATAATTTAAAGAAAAACATAAATACTTTTGTAAATAAGGTTTTACAACATAATTACTTTTAGGTAAGGGTTTAAAACATAATATTACATATATTCAACACTTGTAAAACATATAAAACAAGTTGGACATTTGTCTAATTAGTAATATAACAAGTGGCAATTCTTTTTCTTTATTTAAAATTTTATTTTATAAAAAAATGTAGTTGTTAGAGAAACCTGGTCATTTTCTTTCCCGTTCAAAGTTTTCAGTTCAAATCTTTTCCATCTTCTTTTTCTCTCCATCTCTTCTAATGTCAAAAGAAAATCAAAACTATAAGGAAAATCAAACAGCAAACATTCGAATTCAACACTAATACAACTTCAACCTGAGATCAAATGGAAGCAACTAAATCAAACACTGATTCAACTGCAACCTGCAAGTCAGATCTGTTCAACATTTTAAATCAACAAATCTGTAAGCATGCAAGGATTCTGTTTCTTTAGCAAAACAAAATGCAAGTTTCAGTTCAAATATAAGACATCTCTACAACAAGTTTCCAGATTCAACAATTCAAGTTTTTTTAAAATCAAAAGCAGTTGCCAGATCAAAAATTTAAAGACCTGGGAAAACTGTTCTCTGCTTTAAAAATGGTGAGTAAACAATCATTTTATTTGTTTAATCTGCTTTGACTGGATGAAGTGATAAGTAGTTGAAGTAATGTTGTTTGCATGGATAAATTAATGTGGTTGTATGTATATAAATAATGAAATGTCTGTGCATGTCTGTGTATACATATATATATATGTCTCTGTTTGTATTAACAGGCAAATCTAAGTTAGAAATTCAATCTCTCCTCCTCTAATTCTTTTTAGACTGTGATGTTCAAACAAAATATGATTAAATTATCAAGATTTTGAGTTTAAAAATATTTGTAAGTATAATTAGTTGAGTATTTTCTGGAAATTTGAAAAAATACAGTAAAACTCAAAGGCATGTCAAAATTCGAACATCACAATTTCTTGTTTCACTCACATCACCTAATTCGCTTTTAAAAACTATGATTTTTAAAACTAGAATCAAGATTTTTATGTAAGTTTTGAGTGAGGAATCTCGGGTTGAACGTGAATTGGGTTCTTGGCGATTTCTGATAATCGGAGCAAGGAAGAGCGTCGAAGTCGCTGCTGGAGGAAGCTTGGAGGTCAATGATCTCGAGAAAAATGATCGGTGAATTCTCTGATCACCGTGGCATCGGCACTAGGTCGAAGTAGGGTTTTAGCTCTGGGTTTGGTCGAGGTTGGTAATGAGGTTGTTGCGTCTTCTTCAAAGCGCCGGAATTCATCGCAGGTAGGGGGATCAATGCTGGAGGTTGAGGTGAAGCTTTGGTCAAGATGGCGTGGATGATCGTGGACGAGATCATCGGCGATTGGTGATTTCCGATCTCGTTTGGCTACAGATTTTTGAACGAGAGGCTTCATTTTGATTTGTTGTTGAAATCGTTGATCTGAGTGGACGAATGGGTCATCGGGGTTGTAGACGACATGTCGAGAGTCGGAGAGTTGGTCGGAGGTATAGCGTTCGACCGTGCACGTGCACGTGTACACGTTTGGTCTGGCGGCGTTGTTGTTTTGGAGAAGAAGGTGACTGTCTCGAGTTTTGTTTCGGGGAAATCTAGGTTTGGTTCGAGTTAGCACACGGGTAATTCACGAGTGAAATCAAAATAGTTAAAAAGAAAAAGGAGAAGAAGAAGGGAGTTACTCGAGAATAGGCTCGAGTATTTTGGGTTTCGTCTCGGGTTCATACCGAGTGGTCTTCGGGTTTGACCCCAAGCAAGTGCTAACAGTTTAAAAAGGATTTTTTTTTAAAACAAAGATTTTTAAATTTTAAATTGAAATAGTTTTAAAACTATTACTTGATAACCTTTAAAGCATTTAAAGGTAAGTATAAATTGTTAAACTTAAATTTGTTAAGTTGAATGTTTTTATTTCAAAACTTAATTAAATGATTTAATTAAGGAAGTTAATTTTAAAGATTAAAATGTTTAATGATAATTAAGTCATTAATTAAGATAATAGTTTACCTTAAAAAGGATAATTAAAGTTTTAATAATTTGAGATTAATAAAGTTAATAGAGTAATTTAAGTATAATTAATTAATAAAATTAATTAATGATTAAGGGTTATAATTAGTTAATTAAAGATTATTTAATTGATTATGAATGGTAGTTAAGGATTAATTAACTGATAATTAAGGATTAATAAATTTATTATTAAGTTTTATTAATTGATAATTAAGGTTTATTAATTAATAATTAAAGGAATAATTAATCTGTAATTAATGATTAATTAAAATGTTTAAAGGTAATTTAGGGATGGATTACTCAATTGTAATTAATAAATGAATGTGATTAATTTAAGTTAATTAATTTATAAATTAATTAAAGATAATCACTTGATAAAGGATTAAGTATGAATACTTAATAAGATTGATATACTTAGTAAAGTAATTAATGTATAATTACAGGATGTAATTAATTAAAGAGAATTAATTAATGGAAAGTAATTAAAGTTAATTAATGGATATAATTAACTAAAGATGATTTTAATAATGAAAGTAATTTGAGTTTAATTACTTTTGAATAATTAATCAAAGGATTAATTAAAGGATAATTAATTAAGGAATAATTAATTTATGAAGTGGAGTAATTAAGGGAAGTTAATTACTAAATGAGATTAATCAAAGGTGATTAATAAATGTGACTAATTAATTATTAAATGTAATTAATTTAAATAAGATAATTAATTAAGAGTAATTAAGGATCATTAATTAATAAAATTAATGATGTAATTAAAAATTGATTAATTAAGATTAATTAATAAATAATAAGTGATTAAAGAAATTAATTAATTATAATTAATTAAGGATTAAGATAATTAAGTATAATTAATTAATTAATGAAGTAATTAAAGATTAATTACTGAATGGTTTAAGATAATTAATTTGTGAAATTAATTAAGTATTAATTACTTAAAGTAATTAAAGGATTATTAATCAGGAATGATTAATTAAGATGGATACTTAGAGTAATGATTAATTAATTGGTTTAATTAATAATTAAGTAAGCAGGATTTATAGAATGAAGTAATTAGTTTAATTCACTTTAAATTAATTAGATGATATAAATCATTGCTTAAGGATGGATGAATGAGATTGAATGTATTTCATTGTTTGATATCTCTGATGAGATATGATTGATATATGATATGGATGTTTGGTTGAATTATAATGATAATGTGAATTATCTGTTTGGGATGATAATGTAGATTATCTATTGAATTATCTATCTTTGTGTATATAGATAAGAATTGAATTGTTTTAACCTTAAAACAACTTGGCCCTTAAAAGATACGCTTTGGATTTCGATGAGACCGGGATCGGGTTTCCGTATACCGGATTTCCAGGTCTGGAGACCCGAATACCACATCGATCCAAATTAACGATAGGTCGTGAATCTCAAGTGAAGATGAAGATTCAGAGTGCAAGGGTTATTGTCGTTAACTCTGAGGGTGATTCCAAAACGAGTGTAACGAGATAATGCCTTCGGTTTCGTTCGAACCCGGAACGAACTTGTATGGATTGAATGCTTTCAGCACATCGTCAGGCGGACGATGAGCATTCTAAGTGATATGTTCTGATTAAAGGTAATCGTAACCTCAAGCCTCATCAACCGGGAATGGCTAAAACAGGGGAGGTGCAGCAAGGCTTCGTGGGTAGCACCCATTGAGAGCAAGATAGATCCCTGTCTAGAGGTCCCTTTTCTTTTTATTCGGCTTAGTGTGTGGTTGGTCGCGCCAACTACGGGATTGTCTTGTTCGGGATTATCCAGTAAGGGATGGTTCCGGCTTTGTGTTGCAGGGGAGCGGGCGTACTCCTCGGTACGGTGATCTAGGCCACGTACTGTGACGGGCGGTACCCCAGTAGCCCTGCCATTGTATGGAATCCAAACTCCAATAAGTGCCGTACGTATTAGTTGTGCCCAACTATGTTGGAATGTGAGATGTAAGCATTTCAGCTATTTCTGTATTTTACTTGAAAACCCTAGACCCTATTATAATATAACTGGATTTCCTATCAAATGTTTTGGTTAGCGTAAGGTAAAAACTTTTCCATGTTTATGTGTGGGAAGTCTTACGTGATACCTTTGTTTTCAAAAGGTTTTGAAGTTAAACAATTTTAACCCGTTTACTCACACCAGACCCATGTCTGACCCAAGTGTTTATTTCTGTTTTATAAACTCTTGGGTACTCAAATTTTTACGAGTAGTCAAGGGATTCAGGTTTAGCTTTGACGAATATTCTGGAGGAGCAATGGAGCAGGAGGCTTCGGCGTTCGTAGATATAGTATTCCGCTGTGTTGATATCTGTGATAGTGTCTTGTCTTGTATTTGAGTTGTAATGTCTAGACAGATGTTTATAACTGTCTAGTAAGTGATGTATATGCTGTGTAACTCTGTAAATTGTTGTATATTATGTAATAGTTTATGTTATTAATATAATTTATTCGTTCCGCTGTGAGATCGTTGTTGTTGTTTCTTTCTTTCTTCTTTTCTTTTCTATTTTCTACCCCTTTCTTTCTTCATAATGATGCGACTTTCTGGGCATAGAAAGTCGGGTCGTCACAACAAGCGTATGCATTACTTACCCATCACTCCTAGTGTAACGACCCAGAATTTTGAACAAATTAAATTGAGAATATTTAATTAATTTTAAATATTTGAACGATGATTTGATTTGAATCCCGAATATAACTTTGAATTTGGCGATTAAATTATAAAATTTAATCTATTGAAAGTTGAACAAAAATTTGAATCTTCAATTTTAAACCGATTTAAAATTATTTCAAAGGCTTGTAAAAGTCGTATTGATATTACTGAAAATGATTGAAGCTTCAGAATCGAATTTGAAGATGATTTGTTCAGGTTTGAAATTTATATCGTTCAATCGATATTTAAAAATAGCGTTCCGAGGCGCAGTCTCGGAATTCGACGAAACCAGTTCCATTGGGTCTGTAATATTGAATTATTACCGGATTTCAATTTTCGTATTTTTCGGTGTTGATCCGTGAGCACACGATGAGTAATCGCATCGAAAATTTAAATTGAATTCGATTGGAAATTTAAACTTTGAATTTTGTCACGTCAGTTGCTTTTCGTTCCTAAAATTCACGCCTATAACTACGCCTACCATCGCGCAGGGAATCACGAAGAAAAGATCGTGCAACCCATCACGTAAACCATACCGTCTTCAATGTTTTAACATCCCTCTGTTCGTTCAAATCAAAAATGTAATCTTGGTAACGAAAAAAAAATGTCCGCTCCTCCTTCATGAAAGAAATCAGAAATTCACAAAATAAATCCTTTCCTCTATACAATTCGAATCGCGGTCGAGAGAATTGGGGACCACGAGCTCGAGGCGAGATTGCATCGCGTAGGGCTAAGGTTCTCGAGCGCGATAGGGTGGCTCGGCGGCACGCATTCAAGTAGGCTGTGGGTTAGGGCTTGCGTGGGTCTGGAGGCGTTCACAGTGGAAGGTGATCGGCGACGTGATTTCGTGGGTGCGGTGATCAATCGAGTGGTGGAAAACGTGAACGCGGTGATGGTCGTAGGCAGCTTGGGCTCGCGATTCGATGGGCGCGCGTGGAGGGCGTCGACAGGTTCGTAAGCAGTGGCGATTGTCGAACTTGGTGAGGCGATGCGATGGCGACTCTGGCAAAAATCGCGATTGGGTTCGCGTGCACGAGGCCGAGTTCAGTAGCGTGATGTTGGGTGGTTCGAGTTTGGGTTAGCATTGAGGTATAATTCATTTTATGATTTTCAATTTAATATTAAGGTATAAATATGTATATATAAATATACACTTACCTATTTAGTTAAATTTAAGTAGATAAACAGAAATTACTCTTACAGTAAATAAAACTCTGTATTCTTTATATAAAAAGAATAAAATAATATATATATATATACGCACATGTATACATGTCTTCACTTACTATTTTAATTTTAAAAATAAATGGAGATTAATTTGTTTGATTAACTTGTTAAATTATTTTATTAAAAGAAATTAGTTTAAAACTAATTTGTTAGTTAACAAAATTTAATGAATAAATGGCAATTAATTGTTCGATCATCTCGGATATTAATAAACTGTATAAATTGTTTTATACTAGGTCTAAAATCATTGTGAAGATAAACTGGAAATTGGAAAATGGGATTGCAAAATTAAAGCTAAGGTGAGATTTTTCCCACTCAAAATGAATTGCAGTTATTATTGATTTGATTGATTGCTATTGGATGTGATATTAGATATAGTAGGATATATCTATTATATATATAGCAATATATACATATTGGCATATGTATATATTGGATTGATTGATTTCCCGCCTCGTATAGCGGATGAGACCCTATTGCGCCGTTAGTAAGCGGATATATTATAAAACCCATATACCGCGATATTCCACCTCGAAGTGGAATTGGTATTGTGCTAACATCTGTGGATGCAGGGAAACAGGTTGGAGGGATCCAACTGGATTCCTCACCAGTATTTATTTATTTACAGATATTGATGTATATTCTGTTATCATATGTTGATATATGATGTTTATTGTTATGATGGACAAATTGGTGCGTTGCATCATCGGGTTCAATTTTAAAGTTTAAAAATAAACGACTTTTACTTTAAAAGGGATTTTGAAGTGATTTTTGGAAAGTATACGATTTATTAAATTTTTGAATTTATTTATCTTAAATAAATAAATGTTATAAAGTTAAAGTTATGAAAATTTTAAATTTGTGAAATATAACTGAAAGGTGATTTTGAAATAAATAGTCAAGTAATTTATAAAATAGTTTAAGTTTGGATTTCTTTTGAATTATTAAAAATGATGTATATAAAAGATGTACAGAATTGATATTTATTAATTAAAAGTATTGGAATTTTAAAACGAGTTTTTATAAGTGCTAGAAATTTATAGAATTATAAATTGTGAAGACATGAGATTTATAGAATTATAAATCGTGAAGATATGGAATTTATAGATTTATAAATTGTGAAGTTATAAAATGGATGAAACTGTAGAATAAAAGATTTATAAGAGATTAACTTATAAATTGGGCTTTTGCCTTTAAGTGGAATATTGATCGAATTGTTAATAAAGAAGATCTATAAGTCAAAGTTGTTATAAAAGAGAAATAGAATTTATGAACGTGTTTGTAAATTCGAAATAGATTGAATTGGATAAATTAAATATAGAAGATTATCAAAGAAGATATATTCGCGTTTTGGATAGCGAATTTTTATTGAAATAAAATGTGTAGAAATGATTGAAATTGGGTTAAGTGAATTATATTCACGATTTTGGACAGTGAATATATTATTGAATAAAATGGATTCATTTTCGAAGAAGTGATAAAAAAAATGAAGTTAAACATTTTAAATATGTTTTTAAAATGTGGGAAATATCGAAACCATAGATTTCAACATTATTGTTGAAATAGACGTTTTCGAAAAATAAGGAAATGATGGACTATTACACTGTTGTTATAGTAAATGATTTCCGAAAGGAAATGTTTTTTTATATAGTATTGGGATTTACCTATCTATCTTAAAAATTCGAATCCCTATACTAGTGATTTTGAGTCGTCGTAACGATATTTTACGTAACATTCGTTTTGACTCAAATAAATGTTGTTATAGTAAATGATTTCCTTAAAGGATGAAATTTATACTTAATATTGATTTAAGTATATCGAATATTTCCAAATGTTGAAAATAAATGATTTGTGAATTACTTATAATTAAATAAGTATGGAAATGCTTTTCCAATATGAAATGAACGTTTTGAGAATTTATCTTTGTAAAGATAAATTGAATTTGAATATTGAAATCGATTGAAAATCGTATATCAGTAGATATTTTGAAAGATATAAATTCAATATGGAATTTATAAAAGAAATGGAAATCCGTTTTAAAGAATAAATATTGATTTATTTTTGAAGTGTGGAAATTTTATATCTAGTAAAGATATTTTTGAAAATAAAATAATTTGGGAAAATTATTTGGAATCTGATGATGTTGCGCATCTTTATTGATAGTTAAATAACCGACTATCAATAATTACCTTTAGATAGATATTTGTTGTGAATTGGATGAATTTGAATGCCACACTTATTTTTGAATTAACGCTCACTATTCGGGTTAGCCGGGAAAGGACCATGGGGTCGTATAACCCATTCCGAATATGTGATACGTCGTTATGAATTGCATTTGAAGACCGGTGTTGAAGACCGGATATTTTTGAAAACGGAAGGATTACCGTCGAGTTACTCTACATCGGCTGATCTCCGATTTAGAGGTTTTATCACCCTTAGTGACGGGAAGTCCGGACGTGATTAGAAAATTATCCGGATGTGCAAGGGCTTCGTGAGAAGTGCCTTCGGTTCTGTTCGATCCCGGAACAGACTTGTATGGATTGTGTGTCTGACGTTACAATTTGAGATATAAAGCTGATTTCTTTCAAATACATTTCTGTTGGTGGCGGAGAATTTATTCTCTTAGCTTAACACCCTTCTCTGGGACGTACGAGCTCAGAGGTTATGTAGTTGAAATTTATCAGCGATATACTCCCAATTTGGTAAAGTGGCATACTGAGTGTTGCTGTGAAATGATCAGTGTTTGATCATTTGCGATATGATCATTTGTTTGATCTTATATCTTTGTGATCATAGGTTGATCATTTGTTTGACCCGAAGCATGGCTTTGTAGAAAGCGTAGCTTTGTGGACGAGACTTCGTCGAGCCTCACACCTCGGAAATGGTCGAAACAGGAAGGATGCAGCAAGGTTCTAGGGAGTAGCGCCCCTTAGTGTATGTCATTCCTTCTGGATAAAGGTGGTATCATGGTATGGAGCCCGGATACTTAACCTCTGTGGTTGCTGCAAATTTATTACTTTGTGGTTGTTGCGAATCGGGGATCCTCGGGAAGATCGGTGACAATCGGGGGATGGCATACGCGTGTCAGTAGTTACCTATTTTTGTAGAGGTAACCCGGCCTTGTGTTGGCAGAGATCCGGTTAGGTTCTCGGGTCGTCTATTCCAGGGACGTACCCATCGTGGAAAAGGAAGTTCCTTAGCCTGACCATTTGTTGGAAATCCAAAGAAACAATACGAGCCTTGTACGGTTTTAGTTGTAGAACCTATCATTCACTTATGGTGGCGCCCCACTGTTTGGATGGTAGCTATAGTAGGCATACGATACTGGTCGTATGCTGGCTAAGATTTATATTATACTTTCGAAATGATTTCTACACTATGCACTAATAATAATATCAAAAAGAATTTGATTTTGCGTAGTAAGCATCTTTGACTATCATAAGAAGAAATCTCCTCCAATTCTGCGTTTGCATTGTGTGTGTGGTGGGAGGTCTTATGGTAGTTTCATTTTCCAAAAGCATTGCGAATTTGTTTTATTTTCTTTGTGAAAAATAACTGTTTTACGATCTCACACCAGTCACCATGACTGACTCGGAGTTTATTGTTCCCTTCTAAACTCTGGGTGCCCACAAATTTCCACACGGGCAGCCTAGAGTTAGGTTATCAGGATATTCTGGAGCTTTGGAGATAAGCTGGATGACGAGACGTAGTATTTGTATCTGATATTATTTATTCCGCCGTGTATTCTGTATGAGGACAAGTTCATATAACTGTCCATTGTTGTATATTGACTCTGATGATTGATGTATGTATAAAATGATATAGTTCTTTGTTTAAAGATTATTCATTTATCTATTATATGTTGTTCCGCTGCGATATGTGAGATTCTGATATTGTTTCTGTTTCCGATGTTGTTCTGTTGTTCTTCTTTCTCTTTTTCTTCTATCTTTTCTTCTACCTCTTCTTTCTTAAAACCCTAAGAATTCGGTTTTCCGGCATTCGTTTGCTCGGCAGTTGATACAGTGGACGTATCGATGTCGATATTCGAAAGTCGAAGAATCGGGTCCTGACAAAGTGGTATCAGAGCATATGGTTAAGCGACAACCCTGCTCTGTTGGGTGTTACTCATTAGAGATAGAGTCAGCAGTACTCTAGAATGAGTTTGAGTGTAATAATAGATACGAGTGCGTATTTGTTAGTGAATATAAAATTGTTTTGTATTGTGTTGACTTATCGGTTGATTGTTTATGGATTCTGGTCGGTGCAGTCTAGCTAACTGTAAATCGATAGGGGTTTCTAAACTCTTAAACAAGATAAACTGACACAGTATTGTTTTAAATAGGGTGAATGAGATAATTTTACCCAAAACTATTTTTGTATATAAAAGAAATGATTTTTCTGTAAATTATTACAGTATATGGTTGCATGGTTGTTAGGAAGTAATAATATTGAAATGTTATCATTATTATATGAATTTGAATAAGAAATTGAAATCATAACTCCAAAGTTAAGAAATAAATTCACATGCAAATGAAATTTGAAAATGTAAATTATAAATGTGATTTGTAATTTGAAACATAATTCCAGAGAAGTATTTGGAAATGTTTTGAAAAGAATTTGAAAATTTTGGAGATTTGGAAAGTTTAAATCTTTTTGATTTGAAAATGAATTTCAAAGGTTTTGAAAAGTATTTTGAGAGATGAAAGCTCTAAACTCTTTTCGGTCGCTGGAAAATAATTCCGATGGTGATCGCGACATCACCGGTGTTCATTTTCGGGTTTCCAAAAGAGGAATTGCTGCCAAATTGTTTTAAATGGAAGTTGTTTTGAAAATTTGGATTTTGTTTAGGAAATTCAAAGGATGATTTGAATTGTTTTCAAAAATGGGTTTGAAAAGGCTGAAAAGACTCTGGAATACTATATAAAAATATTTATGAAATATTATGAAATTGATAACTTATAAAATATTGAGATCTGATTGGAATGAAATTCAAATTGTAAATGAATTTATAACTTGGAATAGAATTCAAGAAGGTAATTGAAAATTTAAAATTCTAATGGAATGAAATTAGTAAGGTGAATGTATCAATGATCTTATAAATCGAAATGTAAGTAAGTCGAAGACTTATAGAATATTTGAAATTTGATTTGGAAATCAGATTCGAATTGGAAATGAAAGAATTAGTGAATGAGTTTCAGAATGAATATATAAATTTGAATTTGTAAGTAAGTAAAAACTGAAATTGAAGATGAATGTGAAACTTTGTTTTGAATTTGTTAGTAAATGTAATTCAAGCTGAATATTGAAATTTAAAATGAATTAGTGAATGAAACTAATATATAGAGTGATATGAATTAGTAAATGAAAGGTAATTGATGAAATTCAATATTCGGAATAGAAGATAAAATTGAATTCAAATAGATTTGAAATGTAAAAATTGAATGAAATTGAATATGAAACTTCAATAGGGAAGTAAAAATATGTATAAGTAGTTTATATTGAAAATTTTGTAGTGGAAATTGCAAAATGGTTTGAATATGTTACTAGATATTATGGCTAGTAGAATATACAGGTGTTATAAAGGATTTGGAATTTTGATTTCGAAGATAATTTGAATTGCTCGAAAAAGGTATGTATTTAAATTTCAATATGAGATTTGCTGATTTCTTCTCTAGCCGCTTGGCTTTTTCTTTTTCTTTTTGAAATCTGAGAGTCCGTAGGGACGTTTTGTAGTTGTGCCGTATTAGCCGCGCAAAGGAGACGCTGGCGAAATTTTTTGAAAATTTCGAGTGTTAGAAAATTTTTGAGAAATTTTGAAAGTTTAAAATTTGAATTTAAACTTAAATTTAAATTATTAAGAAAACAAGGTTGTTTTGAACTTATAATTGAAGTTAGAAATTTAGTTGAATTGATAACGAATCTTTAGTAGAAAGATTTGTTTTGATAATTTGATAAAACTATTAGATTGTGAAAAATAGTAGACGAGTTAAGGACCATTTTTTCCTAACTTGTAATTTCGAGGACGAAATTATTTTAAGGGGGGAAGTCTGTAACGACCCAGAATTTTGAACAAATTAAATTGAGAATATTTAATTAATTTTAAATATTTGAACGATGATTTGATTTGAATCCCGAATATAACTTTGAATTTGGCGATTAAATTATAAAATTTAATCTATTGAAAGTTGAACAAAAATTTGAATCTTCAATTTTAAACCGATTTAAAATTATTTCAAAGGCTTGTAAAAGTCGTATTGATATTACTGAAAATGATTGAAGCTTCAGAATCGAATTTGAAGATGATTTGTTCAGGTTTGAAATTTATATCGTTCAATCGATATTTAAAAATAGCGTTCCGAGGCGCAGTCTCGGAATTCGACGAAACCAGTTCCATTGGGTCCGTAATATTGAATTATTACCGGATTTCAATTTTCGTATTTTTCGATGTTGATTCGTGAGCACACGATGAGTAATCGCGTCGAAAATTTAAATTGAATTCGATTGGAAATTTAAACTTTGAATTTTGTCACGTCAGTTGCTTTTCGTTCCTAAAAATCACGCCTATAACTATGCCTACCATCGCGCAGGGAATCACGAAGAAAAGATCGTGCAACCCATCACGTAAACCATACCGTCTTCAATGTTTTAACATCCCTCTGTTCGTTCAAATCAAAAATGTAATCTCGGTAATGAAAAAAAATGTCCGCTCCTCCTTCATGAAAGAAATCAGAAATTCACAAAATAAATCCTTTCCTCTATACAATTCGAATCGCGGTCGAGAGAATTGGGGACCACGAGCTCGAGGCAAGATTGCATCGCGTAGGGCTAAGGTTCTCGAGCGCGATAGGGTGGCTCGGCGGCGCGCATTCGAGTAGGCTGTGGGTTAGGGCTTGCGTGGGTCTGGAGGCGTTCACAATGGAAGGTGATCGGCGACGTGATTTCGTGGGTGCGGTGATCAATCAAGTGGTGGAAAACGTGAACGCGGTGATGGTCGTAGGCAGCTTGGGCTCGCGATTCGATGGGCGCGCGTGGAGGGCGTCGACAGGTTCGTAAGCAGTGGCGATTGTCGAACTTGGTGAGGCGATGCGATGGCGACTCTGGCAAAAATCGCGATTGGGTTCGCGTGCACGAGGCCGAGTTCAGTAGCGTGATGTTGGGTGGTTCGAGTTTGGGTTGGCATTGAGGTATAATTCGTTTTATGATTTTCAATTTAATATTAAGGTATAAATATGTATATATAAATATACACCTACCTATTTAGTTAAATTTAAGTAGATAAACAGAAATTACTCTTACAGTAAATAAAACTCTGTATTCTTTATATAAAAAGAATAAAATAAAATATATATATATATATATACGCACATGTATACATGTCTTCACTTACTATTTTAATTTTAAAAATAAATGGAGATTAATTTGTTTGATTAACTTGTTAAATTATTTTATTAAAAGAAATTAGTTTAAAACTAATTTGTTAGTTAACAAAATTTAATGAATAAATGGCAATTAATTGTTCGATCATCTCGGATATTAATAAACTGTATAAATTGTTTTATACTAGGTCTAAAATCATTGTGAAGATAAACTGGAAATTGGAAAATGGGATTGCAAAATTAAAGCTAAGGTGAGATTTTTCTCACTCAAAATAAATTGCAGTTATTATTGATTTGATTGATTGCTATTGGATGTGATATTAGATATAGTAGGATATATCTATTATATATATAGCAATATATACATAATGGCATATGTATATATTGGATTGATTGATTTCCCGCCTCGTATAGCGGATGAGACCCTATTGCGCCGTTAGTAAGCGGATATATTATAAAACCCATATACCGCGATATTCCACCTCGAAGTGGAATTGGTATTGTGCTAACATCTGTGGATGCAGGGAAACAGGTTGGAGGGATCCAACTGGATTCCTCACCAGTATTTATTTATTTACAGATATTGATGTATATTCTGTTATCATATGTTGATATATGATGTTTGTTGTTATGATGGACAAATTGGTGCGTTGCATCATCGGGTTCAATTTTAAAGTTTAAAAATAAACGATTTTTACTTTAAAAGGGATTTTGAAGTGATTTTTGGAAAGTATACGATTTATTAAATTTTTGAATTTATTTATCTTAAATAAATAAATGTTAAAAAGTAAAAGTTATGAAAATTTTAAATTTGTGAAATATAACTGAAAGGTGATTTTGAAATAAATAGTCAAGTAATTTATAAAATAGTTTAAGTTTGGATTTCTTTTGAATTATTAAAAATGATGTATATAAAAGATGTACAAAATTGATATTTATCAATTAAAAGTATTGGAATTTTAAAACGAGTTTTTATAAGTGCTAGAAATTTATAGAATTATAAATTGTGAAGACATGAGATTTATAGAATTATAAATCGTGAAGATATGGAATTTATAGATTTATAAATTGTGAAGTTATAAAATGGATGAAACTGTAGAATAAAAGATTTATAAGAGATTAACTTATAAATTGGGTTTTTGCCTTTAAGTGGAATATTGATCGAATTGTTAATAAAGAAGATCTATAAGTCAAAGTTGTTATAAAAGAGAAATAGAATTTATGAACGTGTTTGTAAATTCGAAATAGATTGAATTGGATAAATTAAATATAGAAGATTATCAAAGAAGATATATTCGCGTTTTGGATAGCGAATTTTTATTGAAATAAAATGTGTAGAAATGATTGAAATTGGGTTAAGTGAATTATATTCACGATTTTGGACAGTGAATATATTATTGAATAAAATGGATTCATTTTCGAAGAAGTGATAAAAAAATGAAGTTAAACATTTTAAAGATGTTTTTAAAATGTGGGAAATATCGAAACCATAGATTTCAACATTATTGTTGAAATAGACGTTTTCGAAAAATAAGGAAATGATGGACTATAACACTGTTGTTATAGTAAATGATTTCCGAAAGGAAATGTTTTTTTTATATAGTATTGGGATTTACCTATCTATCTTAAAAATTCAAATCCCTATACTAGTGATTTTGAGTCGTCGTAACGATGTTTTACGTAACATTCGTTTTGACTCAAATAAATGTTGTTATAGTAAATGATTTCCTTAAAGGATGAAATTTATACTTAATATTGATTTAAGTATATCGAATATTTCCAAATGTTGAAAATAAATGATTTGTGAATTACTTATAATTAAATAAGTATGGAAATGCTTTTCCAATATGAAATGAACGTTTTGAGAATTTATCTTTGTAAAGATAAATTGAATTTGAATATTGAAATCGATTGAAAATCGTATATCAGTAGATATTTTGAAAGATATAAATTCAATATGGAATTTATAAAAGAAATGGAAATCCGTTTTAAAGAATAAATATTGATTTATTTTTGAAGTGTGGAAATTTTATATCTAGTAAAGATATTTTTGAAAATAAAATAATTTGGGAAAATTATTTGGAATCTGATGATGTTGCGCATCTTTATTGATAGTTAAATAACCGACTATCAATAATTACCTTTAGATAGATATTTGTTGTGAATTGGATGAATTTGAATGCCACACTTATTTTTGAATTAACGCTCACTATTCGGGTTAGCCGGGAAAGGACCATGGGGTCGTATAACCCATTTCGAATATGTGATACGTCGTTATGAATTGCATTTGAAGACCGGTGTTGAAGACCGGATATTTTTGAAAACGGAAGGATTACCGTCGAGTTACTCTACATCGGCTGATCTCCGATTTAGAGGTTTTATCACCCTTAGTGACGGGAAGTCCGGACGTGATTAGAAAATTATCCGGATGTGCAAGGGCTTCGTGAGAAGTGCCTTCGGTTCTGTTCGATCCCGGAACAGACTTGTATGGATTGTGTGTCTGACATTACAATTTGAGATATAAAGCTGATTTCTTTCAAATACATTTCTGTTGGTGGCGGAGAATTTATTCTCTTAGCTTAACACCCTTCTCTGGGACGTACGAGCTCAGAGGTTATGTAGTTGAAATTTATCAGCGATATACTCCCAATTTGGTAACGTGGCATACTGAGTGTTGCTGTGAAATGATCAGTGTTTGATCATTTGCGATATGATCATTTGTTTGATCTTATATCTTTGTGATCATAGGTTGATCATTTGTTTGACCCGAAGCATGGCTTTGTAGAAAGCGTAGCTTTGTGGACGAGACTTCGTCGAGCCTCACACCCCGGAAATGGTCGAAACAGGAAGGATGCAGCAAGGTTCTAGGGAGTAGCGCCCCTTAGTGTATGTCATTCCTTCTGGATAAAGGTGGTATCATGGTATGGAGCCCAGATACTTAACCTCTGTGGTTGCTGCAAATTTATTACTTTGTGGTTGTTGCGAATCGGGGATCCTCGGGAAGATCGGTGACGATCGGGGGATGGCATACGCGTGTCAGTAGTTACCTATTTTTGCAGAGGTAACCCGGCCTTGTGTTGGCAGAGATCCGGTTAGGTTCTCGGGTCGTCTATTCCAGGGACGTACCCATCGTGGAAAAGGAAGTTCCTTAGCCTGACCATTTGTTGGAAATCCAAAGAAACAATACGAGCCTTGTATGGTTTTAGTTGTAGAACCTATCATTTACTTATGGTGGCGCCCCACTGTTTGGATGGTAGCTATAGTAGGCATACGATACTGGTTGTATGCTGGCTAAGATTTATATTATACTTTCGAAATGATTTCTACACTATGCACTAATAATAATATCAAAAAGAATTTGATTTTGCGTAGTAAGCATCTTTGACTATCATAAGAAGAAATCTCCTCCAATTCTGCGTTTGCATTGTGTGTGTGGTGGGAGGTCTTATGGTAGTTTCATTTTCCAAAAGCATTGCGAATTTGTTTTATTTTCTTTGTGAAAAATAACTGTTTTACGATCTCACACCAGTCACCATGACTGACTCGGAGTTTATTGTTCCCTTCTAAACTCTGGGTGCCCACAAATTTCCACACGGGCAGCCTAGAGTTAGGTTATCAGGATATTCTAGAGCTTTGGAGATAAGCTGGATGACGAGACGTAGTATTTGTATCTGATATTATTTATTCCGCTGTGTATTCTGTATGAGGACAAGTTCATATAACTGTCCATTGTTGTATATTGACTCTGATGATTGATGTATGTATAAAATGATATAGTTCTTTGTTTAAAGATTATTCATTTATCTATTATATGTTGTTCCGCTGCGATATGTGAGATTCTGATATTGTTTCTGCTTCTGATGTTGTTCTGTTGTTCTTCTTTCTCTTTTTCTTCTATCTTTTCTTCTACCTCTTCTTTCTTAAAACCCTAAGAATTCGGTTTTCCGGCATTCGTTTGCTCGGCAGTTGATACAGTGGACGTATCGATGTCGATATTCGGAAGTCGAAGAATCGGGTCCTGACACCTAGGCTTCAAAGGTTATATGCATCTTCTGTAAACACGCATCATATGAGATGGAACAATGTAAGAACACGGGAAGAAGGTACGTTAACACACCCAGCCGATGGAGAAGCATGGAAGCATTTTGATAAGACATACCCCGCTTTCGCAGCGGAGAGCCGTAATGTTAGACTTGGTTTATGTATGGATGGATTTTCACCGTTATCTCAATTTGGTTCAAAATATTCATTTTGGTCTATAATCGTTACACCTTACAATTTCCTCCATGGATGTGTATGAAAACTCGATATATGTTTCTCACTATTATCATCCTTGGCCCTAATGATCCGACACAAGAAATCGATGTATATTTACAATCGTTGATTGAAGAGTTGAAAACACAATGGTATGAAGGTGTTGAAACATACGACATTTCAAAAAAAATCGTATTTTCACTTCTGTACTGTGGACTACAAGCGATTTTCCTACGTATGCAATGCTATCAGGTCGGAGAATGGCTGGTCCTCTAGCTTGCACTTATTGCATGAAAGAAACACGAGCTTTTTCTTTACTGCATGGGAAGAAAATTTCGTGGTTTGACTATTATCGATGTTTTCTCCATATTAATCATCCTTTTAGAGAAGATAAAAAAAACTTTACAAGTAATAGAGTTGAGAGCTTGCGAACACCAACGATTTGGTCAAGCGAAGATATTTATGAGCTTGTAAAGGATTATCCAAAGATACATGAAACTGGCAAACAAATTGAAATTCAAGGTAAATCGACGATTCATAATTGGTGCAAACAAAGTATATTTTGGGAGTTGCCTTATTGGAAAAATCTCCTAATTCTACATAATATCGACGTGATGCACAATGAGAAAAACGTGTTCGGTAATGTACTTAACACAGTTCTGAATGTTAATGGAAAGACTAAAGGTGATCCGTTTATATTAGCAAAACAGGCCCTATAAGTTTATTATGCTCCTTATCCATATATAAAAAGAGGTAAAGCAGGTTAGTCGGCAGTTTTCAAAACGAAGGCAAGATTTACGTTTGATGGAAAGAATATTCCGTACGAACAAGCGTACAAAGCTGATATCGAGAAAAATGGAAAATTTGCAATTACAGATGATCAAACCGATTTAGGACCTCTAAATGATGAATCAAATGTATTAGTAGAAGCATTTGAGACTACATAGGAAAACAATATAGAGTACGAGACCGATTCTTTATTAGAAAGCGACGAGGACTAATTTAATAGTATACATGTTGAAAAAGGGTAATTTATGGGAGTATTGATGTCACACTTTTTTTGTATGTTACATGCGATTATTGATGTTAAATCTTGATATGTTTACTCATAATTGAATGATATGTTCTGCCATAATAAAATAATATGTATGTGATAGGTATTACAGATGTCCTTCTTTAGGCGATGGAGTTTTTCACAGTCTGGTTCCCCCTTTGCATCTCAGAGAGGGATAGGTTGCAGCGGTGGTGATGGCAGTGGCCTTTTGCAGGAGGCACCGCGTACAGTAGTTAGATTGCTACCGAAAGCTGATGGCTCGTTAGTTTTAAATTTACTTCAGCGCTGTAAATATTTTGTATGATATATTAGTCATGGTTTGTCTGTATCATATTTAATGCATGGGTTTTGAGCTTGAGCCTTCTAACATTGTTCTTAGCATATTGAAGCAGGCTACATGAGTCATATGACTACATGCTGGTCGAAGTGGAGTAGAATCCTAGAGCATGTACGAGAGTGCATATGGCAAGACTTCCTGGTAAGTGTAAAATTATATACCATTATATATATATATCACTTTACAATTTGTTGACTAAGTATAAATGTATAACTTATATTTTTTCAACATATATACATGGGGCAGTAGACTTACAAGAGGAGGACTTGTCTCTTTGCCAGCGCCACTGGAACTCAAAAGTGGCAAAGAATTATAGGGATACGATGTCTACCATAAGAAAAACTATGAAGAAGCTAAGCTGGATGGGCGCCAGCATCTTAGATGCTTGGGTCGCATGGTGGAGTAGCGATGAATTTAAGGTAAGTCTATCAGATATAACCTTATTTTATTCAGTACAGAATACATAATTTATACTTGTTAAATATAATCTTAATTTTTAATTTGCAGGCGGAGTCGGACAGAAAGTCTGCGAACAGGCAGAAAAATCTAGTCACACACCGTGGTGGCTTAAAATCATTTCATCACCATCGCGAGGACCTGGTAAATTAATTAATTGCAATTACGAACAGTTATTACATTTTTAGTATAAATTTGTATGAATAACAATAATATACACCAATTATTACAAGAAAGAGCACATAGGGGTCCCTTCTTGTATATGGACGTATTTGAGCATACCCAGGCCGTTAGGTAGACAAACGACGAGTGAACAGTGTCGTATGCCTGGCATGAGGATGATAGAGCATACGCCGCACATGTAAGTGTATTTTAATTTATAAATGATTAAGAATGATCATTTTAATTAATTAGTTATAAAATAATATAATAATGTAATGTAATATTTATTTGTATTTAATTTTGCGTTGCAGGAAAAATTTATCCAAGCACGTGCGCAGATGCTTGAGCATTCGGGACGGGAGTAGTTGATCACTGATGAGGAGGACGTGATCGTTGACTCTGTTATGGACCCGACCCAGAGAAATAGGTGCTACGGCTACAACAATCAATCGGTAATTTATAAAAATTAACTATGTTGTAAAATATGCCTAATTTTTAAAAAGTTATGTAATAACTAAAACATATTTCGACTTGTTTTGTAGGCTCGAACATTACAATGGGCTTACCAAAGGGCTCAGGACAACGCAGAGATTAATGAGCCTCGACAGCAGATTGCACAGCTGTAGGAGCAGGACCGCATTCGAGTAGTGCAAATGGAGCAACTCAACCAGCGTTTGGCTGAGTATGCGGAGCATCGTGGAGCATTCCCTTCGTCTGGTGGTTTCGGAGCCGATGATGAGTCATGTGGTACGATTTGCAGTTTTTTTAAACTGGTGTATATAAACATTGAATGATGATGAGGTTGATTTATGGACATGTGGTGTTTGACATTGATTTGTGTGGTTGATTTGTGGAGTTGATATATGGAGTTTGATGTTGGATGTATATATTGTACATTGATGTTGGATGTAAATATTTGAGTTAGATGGATGAGACTGATGATGGAAGGTTTGTTTTGTATTGATTGAATATGTTTGCTTTTGATATGATGATGTTTGAGTTTTATATTGATATTGATTTCATCTTATATATCTGATTAATATATCGATTTTGATGAGTTGTACTATATATAGGTATGGAAGTTATGCTCTGTTTCAGAAAAAAAAATTTACCCAGGTTTCTGACGGCTCCCGATGGCTTTTTGGGCATTTTTTTCAACGGATAGCGATAGCTTTGTAAGCGAAAATTGTGATGGCTAGCGACTGCTTAATGGAAAATTTCTATGCCACGTGGCCATCTTTGCCGTCGGAAAAGACGTCGCTAGCCGTCGCAATCCCTTCATTGAAGCCATCGGAAGTGGACGAAATGTGTAGTCTGTATTTTGACGGCATTTCCGATGGCTCGCGACGACCGCCGACGGCAACGAGCCGTCGGAAATTGCCCTTGTTCTTGTAGTGTACACTTTTTGGTATCATTCGTTTCAACACCAATGCCCTGATTTCCTCTTTTCTAGTTGTTATTACCAGTTCCTACATTTATCGCAACATTACCAGCACTCTCACAGGTTTGCTTAGTAGTGACATAGCTCTGCACAACTTCATTGGACGATCTACCACCAGCTTTTCCAACGGCCATGTTTACCTTTTTTAAGTGCAAAAACTGGGATGCCTTACAATAGAACTCCTCCATAGTAGGTGGTTGCTTCCCCTTTAGTCATTTACCAAACTCTATATCCAGATGTGTCCCTCAGTTTAACGCCATCAACAAAATATCCTCCTTTGGATTGCTTATTTTAGTCACGCAGTATTAAATTGACTTAGAAAATATTTTAGGATTTTCCCGGCACCCTAATGAATACTCGACAATGACATTACATCTTTTGATCGAGTGGTGTAGAGCCTGAATTGGTCCATAAACTTTCTCGCAAGTTGATCAAATGAAGATATGGACTTCAACGCGAGCCAAGTGAACAACATCGAAGACACCTCATCTAAGAATATAGAGAAATAGTTACACCTCACTACATTAGTAGCACTGTCACCATCCATATGCCACTCATATTTAAATAGATGCCGATGTCTGGGTCTGTCATCCCGTTATACGACGACATCATTGGCATAACAAACCTTTTAGGATATTCTTCCCGTAAAATGTCATCAGTAAATGGAGTCTTGCTAGGTGCCGGGCCTCATTCTCCATTCTTTCTCCATTGATTTTCATTTAGTAACCTCCTTACCATATCAGCAATGTATTCTTGACTAGCTTGATTATTCGAATGGCGACCATCGGGAACAGCCCCGAGTGTTTGACTCTAAACACTCTTGGTTCATTTGATGATGTATAGTCTCTCCTTGCTTTAGGAGAGCCATTCATCTGGATCATCTATGTTGCCTTGTCGGTTCTGTGGCGTTCATCTGAGCACCAGCATTCTGCGTTCCAGCATTTTTGCTCTACGTCACTGCCAATATCGTGCAAGTCATCATCACTATCTGACAAGCTGACTGCATTAGGTAGTTACACTCTGGAACCACCCACAACATGCTCAGTACCAACTTGATTTTGGTTAGTACCAACCATGTTGAACGTGGACTAAACTTGGCCACTTCCTCCAGTGCTCCGCTTGGACGTCCAAATAGCCTTACCCTTAATCTTCTACTTACCGTTTCTCCTATTCAACTTGATGAAGATGCACTATCTTCCTTAGAACTTGACAACAATGAATCCTTACGGCTCTTCGTACACTTTTGTGATCGCTAGGCTCTTCCATCCTATCAACAATTATGGTTGGTTCCAACCATAATGGTCATCATAATAGTGCAAGTTCCCTATACGCTTTCATAAGCTACAACCTTCCACGGTTCTTAGATGTACCCCCCACGATAGATCGACTCGGTAATGACCACAATTTTGGTTAGTACTAATCATGTTTTTTTGTCCAAATCCTCCCCTATTTCTTGAGTTTCTTCATCTATCTATTCCAAGTATGCCCCCAAGCTCTCAATCCATTTTCTTTTCATCTTAATGTCTAGATTAACTTGGAAGCTACTCAGTTCAAAGGCTAGATAACACTACTATACAATAAAAACTACTGTATATTGTTAGAATTTAATGGAGTTAATAAAAGTTGGAAACATTATGATTCACAAAGGCCTAAATGGCAAAAATTCAACTGCCCATACAAATAGGAAGCACAAATAGTCGTAAATTAAAAATATACATTGACTTTTAACCATTTATAACAATGTAATATCTAACCAGAAAAATACTTGTATATTATATTTCCAGTCAAACATTTATAACAATGAACCACGTATAATGATTTTTTATTATTTTTAGAGAGAAATCATGAAACTGATGCAGTCAATTTATGCAAAAAACAGTAATAACCCATCAGAACTAAAGTCAATTCTATGGATTGCCCCCAACAAGAAAACTGTCGTAAGAAAAAACATTTTAATATAAAAAATAAATTTAAGATTGTTTATACTAAATTTTTTTAAATAATGCAGAGTTGATTGCGTAATAGTTATAACGTGATTCATAGAAGATCTATCCAACAATGTACAAATTCAAGGAAAAATGTTATATGAAGATGAAGTAATGCAACAAAGAAGAGCACACATTCTGTATGACATAGTAATACACAAAAACATGGCTGGAGACAGATTCTGAAACTAGAAAATTTCTCAAAAATTATTTTCTTACAAGAGATTATTCTTAAATCATAGAAAATTATCTAACTTGACTAAATGTTATGTACTATATTTTAAAAATGCTTCTTTAATGTTGGATATTGATTGTTGGATGTTTAAGGGGAAATGTTGACATAGTTAAACAATTAAGAGGAAATGTGGATGTTATTCTATATGCAACAAGAAATTTTGTATTTTCAATTCAAATAAAAGATGGGAAAAATCATTACCAATCAAATGCAAATATTTGACAATTACTAAGATTCATGACATTTTACAAAATAGCCGATGTTTGATTATAATTTCATTAAATGCATAATCAACTGCTTATATAACATATACGTTGAACTAATTACTAAATATTTTATTGGTATATATTTTGTTAAAAATAAATATTTTGATGAAAATTTATTATGATTAATTATACACAATATATTTTCTATTTAATATCGAATTTCAGTTATACAATATACAAAATATATAGTGTAACAAATAATTGCCATTGAATAATATAATATAATAATATAATTGCATCAAAAATCAATACATAAACAAAAAAAAATCAAAAATCACTGGGAGCAACATCCAATCGAGTGCACGACCTAATCGGATACAATAGAAAACCAATTTGTAATCGAGTTACAACAATGGTTAATCGAGCTCATAATCAAAAGCATCAATTAATCAGATGCTCCACCTAATTGGGTACAATAGAAAACCATTCTACAACCATGTCACAACAATGGTTAACCAAGTTTATACTCGAATGCAACACCTAAGCAGGTGCACGAGCTAATCAGATACAATAGAAAACCAATCTGTAACTGAGTTAGAACAATGGTTAACCAAGCTTATAACCTAAAGCAACACAGATGCACGACCTAATCGGTTACAATAGAAAACCAACATGCAACAAAGTTACAACAATGGTTAACCGAGCTTATAACCGGAAGCAATACCAAATCAGGTGTACGACCTAATTGAATACAATAGAAAGCCAATCCATGACCGAATTACAACAATGGTTTATTGAGCTTATAACCTAAAGTAACACCTAATGAAGTGTAATAGAAAACGAATATGTAACCGAGCTTATAGTCTAAAGTACGATTTATTGTACTGCATTAATTAACAATATGAATTATCTATCTCTTTATATATATAGATGTGTGTGTGTGTTTATATATATATATATATGTGTGTGTGTGTGTTTATATATATATTTATTTGTGTGTGTGTATATGTGTGTGTGTATATGAAAAACTTTGTCAAGCCAAATATGTAACCAAACTTCTTTTCCTCATGATAAATGTTTTCAAGCCAAATAAACTTGTTATCTTCTAGCTTCAAAGTGGAAGTCCTGTAGGTCTCTACACCCATGTATGTACAACTCCATCCAGAAAGAGGTATTATAGATCAACCCCGACCTGATAGCCATTGATTTCTCTTGATCGCTTACTTCTTTTTCAACTTTATTGGCCTCAATGTTAAATTTTTTTAAATACTACTTTAACGGCTCCCTTTGGCGCTGCCTTATATTTGCCAATATGCCGGAATGTATAGTTGGATCTTTTTAAGTACATAATTGAGAAGAGAATATGTAATTGGCTCTTTGAGCAGATTTCTCTCTTGATGTAACGACCCGACTTTCCAGACCCGGAAAATCGAACCATTTTAGTTAAGAAGAAGAGGTAGAAGAAGAAAAATAGAAAACAACATCAGAATCTAACCATCGCAGCGGAACAAAATATAATATATATCAACAGATCTTTACACAAATCAAAAACTATATCTGTTTATACAATACATCATCAGAGTACATCATCAGAGTACATCAACATCCATAACATACAACTGAATACACAGCGGAAAAATAATAGCAAGTACGGGAGTACGTATCGACATCCAGCTCGTCTCCTGAGCTCCACAGCATCATATCCTGAACCTGTTTATCTCGGTCTGACCCGAGCATCATATAAAACAATACCCGAGTCAGTCTGGAAAACCAGCGTGAGAAAATCACACTCAAATTGATTATTAAAGTTTCAAAATCTTTTGAAAATAAAAGCATCTCGTAAGACCACGCCACAAATAAACATGTCGGGTTTTTACCTTACGATAGCTAAAACACTTTATATCAAAATCCTCTGATATTATAATAGTGTCTACAGAAAGTAAAATAGAATCTAGCTGAAATGCTTGCATCTCACATTTCAACAATAGTTGGGCACAATCAAAACCGTACAGGCACGTAGGGAGAATGGATTTCCAACGAATGACTAGGCACTGGGGTACCACCTGTCACAGTACGTGGCCTAGATCACAGTACCGAGGAGTACGCCCGCTCCCCTGCAACACAAGGCCGGAATCATCCCTTACTGGATAATTCCAAATAAAATCACCCCACGGTTGGGATCAGCAACCGCAACACTAAGCCGAAATAAAAGGGACATCTAGACAGGGATGACCTTACTCTCAAGTGGGGGCTACCCACGAAGCCTTGCTGCATAACCCCTGATTTTCAGTCATTCCCGGTTGATGAGGTTCGAGGCTAAACGATACCTTTTCAGAACATATCCCTTAGAATGCCCATCGTCCACCTGACGATGTCACGAAAGCATTCGTCCATACAAGTCCGTCCCGGGTCCGAACGGAACCGAAGGCACTATTCCTACTACATCCATTTTGGAAATATCCTCAGGATTAGTAGCGACTAGCCCTTGCACTTCACTGCTCCATCTTCGACTCTGAACACGTTACACGAAACGTAAAAACCGGATCGAAGTGGTATTCGAGTCTCCAGACCTAGAATCCCGGTATATGGAAACTCGATCCCGGTCTCTTCGAAACGATCAACGCATTGGCCAATATTGATAGTCGGTTATTTAACTATCAATTAACATCCACAAGCAACCATCACACAATAAATAATTTCCCACATTATTTATTTGCCCAAATATCTTTCCAAGATATATTTCTATTTTCAAACTCCTTTTGAAAACAATTTCAAACAGTTTCCGCTTACGGAACACATTTCCCAAATAATTATTTCTCTGAAACACCAAGTACAAAATACTTTAGATTTAAAAATAATTTAAAAGCACTTTACTATAAATATACTTTATAATATTGAAATTTAAAAACTACTTTAATACTTTAACAAAATATATACTTAAGGAATATTTAAAATGAAACCACTTTTCAAATATAAACTAAATTTCTCTTTTTAAAACATAATACCAAATCACTTTTATATAATTACTACAATAATAGATTTTTGAAAATACTACTTTAGGCTTTAACATTTAGAAATAATAGATTTTCTAAAATATGCTTTTAAAAACACAATTAGAACTTTTAACTTATATAAAAAAAATTCTTTGAAAACGTACTTGGCTATCCAGAGAAATACACTTCTCATTCCCATCTTTTAAAAATAAATCAACATTTATTTTTAAACCAAATCCATATTTGTAACAACCCGCATATCTATCGATTTTATATTTAAATATTTTATCGTTAGTCGGATGTTAGTCCGAAAAGCTACTTTTTGCATACGGTCAAATTAGGACTCGAGACCACCCCCATTGAGTTCAAAATGACGTTTGCGATCTTTTTGAGTGTAAACTTCGATATGTTTGGAGATAGTGAAATTTTCGTCACTTTTCCCACTTGTGACTTTGGTTGGGACTGCACCTTCTTAACTCAGCCCAACCCCCCTCTTCTCTTCATCACTTCATCAAACACTTCAAGCTTCTTCAAAAATGGTGGGGGGAAAGAGAAATTAAAATTCCAAGCTCGAGATCTTTAGTAAATTCAACATCAAACTCCGAATTCAAGGTGAAGAACATAGATTCAAGCTAGGGGTTGATTCTTGCTTCGTTCTTAAGCTCTCCAACATCAATTTCGTGGAAAAGGTGAGATTTTTGATCTCACATCTTGCCTATAATCGTCATTGGACTGTTGGGAATGATTCCTCATCACTTTAGCATGTTTGTTGCATTTGGTTTGGATTGGATTGGCGAAAAATTCCAAATTTTAGTGATTTTGGTGAAAAAACTGCTACTAGGTCGTTCTGGCCATTTTTAGCTCGTTCGGAGTTAGGTCGCTCATCCATAAGTCGTAGGTCGCCTGCGAGTTAAAGTCCTAGGTCGCCTGCGAGTTAAAGGCTTAGGTCGCCTGCGAGTTAAAGTCCTAGGTCGCCTGCGAGTTAAAGGCTTAGGTCGCCTGCGAGTTAAAGGCCTAGGTCGTTCACGAGTTAAAGGCTTTAGGTCGTTCGCGAGTTAACTCCTTAGGTCGTAAGACTTTTCTTTTCCTTAGGTCGTAAGACCTTAGGTCGCATCCTTCTTAGGTCGCGAACCAGTTAGGTCGCGCACCATCCTTAGGTCGCTCGCCCTTAAGTCGTAGGTCGTTGCCGACCTATAAACCCCCAGGCAGATCTTAGGTCGCAAGACCTTAGGTCGCACCCTCCTTAGGTCGCGAACCCAGTTAGGTCGTTCGCCTATCTTAGGTCGCGAACCCAGTTAGGTCGCGCATTCTCTCTAGGTCGTAGGACCTTTTAACTGTTAGGTCGTGTGGCCTTATCCCTTAGGTCGCTCGATCCCACTAAGTCTTAGGTCGCGAACCATGTTAGGTCGCGTACCCTTAGGTCGCGAATCACCTTAAGTCGCGTAACACTGATAGGTCGCGCACATCCTTAGGTCGCGCCTCACTGTTAGGTCACGCACTTCGTTAGGTCGCTCGCGAGTTAGCACTTAGGTCGTTTGAGCAGTTTTCCCTTAGGTCGTTCGACCTGTTCTTCTGCTAGGTCGTATGACCTACTTTTACTTAAGTCGCCTGACCAGCCTGCCTTCACTAAGTCGTACCGTGACGGGGCGCTGCCCCGCACCCCGCCGTGGGCGCTGCCCCCTGGACCCCCGCGACCTGACCGGGCAGGTCGAACCCCGTATTACTCTGCGAAGGCAATCTTATCTGAAAAGCATTCATCAGAACTTCCACTTTGATGCATTTTGAGCTGATTTCCTTGGATTTTATTGACGTCTCCGAATGTGAATTTTTGTGATAGATTGTTCCAACAATCGTTTTATGACTTGTCACTTTAAAGATATATGAAGGTTTCAATACTAATAGTAAATATCAAAACTCTTTCATCAAAGCGATTTCAACACTATTTTAAATATCTAAAGTTCGTTTTCTCAAACCGATTTTCAATCTACTAGTATATACAAGCCTTTACTTTACTCGAATGAGAAATCGACTTAAACGACTTAGTAAAACGAGTGGTATGAAACGCTTGCGTTCACTTCGTCGGTTAGCTCTTGGACTTGTTCGATTGAACCCTTTTCGTGACAATTTCCTAGTGAAGATTTACAGCTTGTTCGTAAATATTTAAGTTAAGCAAGTGGTTATGGGACATGAAGCTAAACTCATATATTTACTAGCTTGGTGTGATTGACACTTCTCACTGATCATGATGATCATTTTATGATTTAGACTAGCAATTGTGCGATGTCTCTTTGTTTGCAAGGTAAGACTAGACCGCAGTAGTGTGATTCCGACTCACACACATCTCTTTGTCCGCAAGGTTAGTCTAGGCCGCAGTAGTGTGATTCCGACTCACACATATCTTTTTGTTTGCGAGGTTAGGCTAGACACCACTTGTGTGATTCCATTCACACATACCTTTTTGCTTTTTGGTTAGCCTAGGCCTCAATCAGTGTGATTCCGACTCACACATATGGGGTAACTCCCCATGGTCTTCGGACCATCATGTGATAGGCCTCTTTCTCTTTTTATGATTTCTGGATTTCTTGTTTGATTTCTGGATTTTTATGTCATTGACTTGTTATGAGTACAAGTTTAGGGTATGATGCCCTCTTTGGATCTTTGAGAAGATTCTCGTGATATTGATCATTTCTCATCGGTTGATCTCCTGTTGATCATCATTTTCATACTTATAGTAGTATGTCAGTATGGATATTCTATGTTTATGCCATATCTTTTATTCTATATCATGTCATCTGATATTTATGGTTAGACTGATCCGTTTATTATTTTCTTAAATAATACTCGGGTCAGACCGAGATGTTACAGGTGCTTCTGCTTGACTTCCTTCCGGGATTTGCTACTCTGACTTTTGGCTGACTATTTAGTTTAGCAGTTTTTGTTGTATACACTTGAGATATGGACTCATAGTTGTATTCTTTTTGTATAGCACAGGTTGATATTCTTTTGTATTATTGTGGAACTTTTTGACCACTACTCTGATGTACACTTTCATGTGTTAGTTATATATTCATATCTTCTTCCGCCTTTGTGATATGGATGTCTGTGACTGCTTTGTGTTATGTTTATTTCTATGTTTGTTTCCGAAGATTATTTTATAGCCACCGTGTGATAATCAATTACATGGATGGTCGCTCCTCAACAGCCTTATTCTCCGTGCTAGTTGACAGCAGTACATCGTAGTGTCCTTGGCTAGCGTGGGTATTGAGGTGGGGCGTCCCTTTATAAATTCCCACCTTGAATTTATATTTCAAATATCCTCTGATATTCCATTTCACTTTATAAACCCAGTTTATATCTCCAAAATCTCATTTCTCTTTTAAAAATCCAAGTTTTTAAACACTTAAATCAATTTCCAATTGATTTCCATTTTACTTCACTTTGAAATAAATTTCCCTATTTACTTTAATTATTTCAAATACATTAACTTTTATCTTTTATTTCTTTATTATGCGTTAAAACCTTTTTAACTAAAATACCAATTTCGGATTTCCAAACTTCTTCAATTAATATTTTAATTAAATTAAATCTTTAAATTCAATAAAATCAACCCTTTTATATTTTAGATAATATCACTTTAGTTAAAGATTTATTTCTTCACTGTTAAATCCAAAATCCTCTTTTCCCATATTTGTTCGAATTAAGAAATTTCTTTATTTCTTTTACAATTCCTTATTTAATTTATTCGAATTCACTAGAATTATTTAACTTGAATTTTACTCTTTTATTTCTTTCCAAAAATCCAATTCAATTACTTTTGATAACTCATTATACTGGGAAATTCAATCCAACCAGATTATCCAATATAAATCATCACAGGATATCAACAACCATATCACAGAATATTTAAACAAAATTAAATATTTTGAGGAATCCAGTTGGATTCCTCCAACCTGTTTCCCTGCAACACAAATGTTAGCACAATACCAATTCCACTTCAAGGTGGAATATCGCGGTATATGGGTTTTCTAAAATATCATCCGCTATTATGCGGCGCATAGGGTCTCATCCACTATATAATGTGGGAATATCAACCACTCCAATATATACATATGCCAATATATATATATTGGTATATACTACTATATACCATATCAATCAAATCAATCAATTCAATCATCCATCAATATTTAAATTTAACCAATTAAATTTAAATTATAATTTAACTGAGTGAGATTAACTCACCTTTGCTTTGTTTGCAACCCCTTTCCAAATCGACTGTTTTCTTCATGATTTTAGACCTTGAACAGATATTAGATGATTTTATTAATATTCGGACTAATCGAACAATTAATTTCTATTAAATAGATTTGATTAACTAAATCATTTATTAATTTAATTTACTAAATTTCCGATGATCGAACAGTCAATTACATTTAAATTTAATTAACTAATAACTTAGTTTTAAACTAATTCCCCTTAACAATTTCTATCCAAAATTAAATAAGTTAATTAGACAAATTGACTTCCATTTTAAAAGGTGTGTGTATATTTATATGGTTATTTATCTCTACTGTATATCTATATATACATATACTCTAAGTTGAAAATAAATAGTTTCATATGCTCCCCTATACTTACTGTCAATATTTTCTAACATATATGTAAACTTTAAAATTGAATTTATAAATTTGTATATACCTTACTATCAATATCTCGTGCCCGAGTCTTCCCTGTTCGCTGCTGCTCATTAGGAACCAAAAGCCCTAACTTGATGATTCGACCATTCCACACGAACCCTCACCATCACGAGCCCAAACGATTTCGTCGCGTCACTCAAAGCCCAATCACCATGCGCCGCCCTACCTTCGCGTCGCCTGCCATCACAACCCACGCTTCGACAACCTCCTTCAGAAACATCTGACATCGCGACTTCCAAACTGCCTTGCTAATTTGCCTTCGGCCACGTTCGCTTCCTATCACTCCCGCGACAACGAAATGCCCAAAACATCGCCACCTCCCACCCCGATTCGCGATTGAACTTGAGGAGTGGGAGATCGAATTCGAATTGCTCTCGTTCGATTTCAGTACGAACGCAATGTAGGGCAATTCGATTCGCGAATCAGTCGTCTTCTCTCTTTTATCTTCGATTATCTGAGACGACGAGAGGAAGGCATGATTCGAAAATCTAGGGGTGGGTTTGATTTTGTAGCTTCGGCCACAATTTGATTTTGATTTTAAGAAGAGGGAAGAAATGAAGTCTGCGTGGTATAAAGGAGGAAGGCTCGGGATATTTTTGTTTTAAAAGATAAGTGTGTTCGAGAAGCCAAAAGAAGCGTGTTGGAGAAGCTGAGAGAAAATACGGCTGATGAAAGATTTTTGATAGATGAAAAGATGTATGATATTTTGAATTAAAACAATTAATTACCCTAGGCGTTTATATACCGTACGATCACACGACAACTCCGATCACTGCGAAATTTGAAATCCGATAATAATACAATATTACGGATCCAATGGAACTTGTTTCGTCGAATTCCGAGACTGTGCCCCAGAAGGCTAATTTTAAATTCAATTTAAACGATATATTTTCAAAACTGAACAAAACACTTATAAATTCAATTTTAAAAGTTCTATTACCTTCAATATTGACAATATAAATTTTCTGAACCTTTAAACTATTTTTAACAGGCTAAAAACTCAGGATTCTTCATTTGACCCTATCTTCGATTGTTTAATTCAAAAATCTATCATCCAGTAAATACTGTATATTTGAAAATAAAGTTAAAATTTAACCTTCGAATATTTAAAATAAATTAAATATTCCCATTTCAAATATACAAAAATTCCGGGTCGTCACATTCCTCCCCCCTTAAAAGAATTTCGTCTCCGAAATTACCAGTTAAGAGAAATGATTCGATACCCGTTCTATTTTCCCAATCCAAATAGTTTTAACAACTTTCCATAACAATTCTTTAAATAAAGACACACTATCCCTCTTACTAACATTCCCAAACATACCCATAAGTCGTATCCCATATCACTTCCTATCAATTCAAATTTAAATTTGAATTCAAAATTTTAACTTATCAAAATTTTCCAAAATTTTCTAACTCCCTAAATTTCCGAAAAATTTCGCCAGCGTCTCCTTTGCGCGGCTAGCTCGGTACTACTACAAAATGGCTCTACGGCCTCCCAATCTCAAAAAGAAAACAAAAGGCCAAGTGGCTGGATCAAAAACCCAATCAAATTTCATATAGAAATTCAAATACATACCTTTTTGTCGGGCCATTAAATTTTATCTTCTAAAATCAAAAACCCCAATTATCCATTGCTTTTATACACCTGTATATCCTACTAAGCAATAATATTCCATCACAATTCCAAAGTCATTTTATATCTTCCTTTACAAATTTCCATATTTGTTTTACTTAAGCCCGTACGATGCACATATATCATCCGTACGCAAAATCACATTCGATCGCTCAATCGATCACAGAATTTCACTTCCGAACTAGTATTGTCCACCCGACTTCCTAGTGCGGACTCAGATCTGGTTTCTTGATCAGAAACCGTCATTCTCCTTGCATAGCCACCAACTATGATAGAGAATATCCAGAATCAATCAACAATCCATATCCAGGCTCGCCGTTGAAAATCGAGTGAAAAATCCTGATTCGGATCGATAAAACTATCTCGAAATTCTGTGTTCGACATCTGGACCAAATAGCTATGCGAATAAAATAATATACGTACATCCTACGTAATTAATTTCAATTGATTATCAGCTATATCAATTCTCCTTTATTGCGCATTCCTTTTTATTGTTATCCACTTATTCACAACTATCTCATTTCACAACTTCAGTTTTAGTCTTCATTCAACTATTCACTTAGTATATTTTTCCAATCCAAAATTACTAAGTATATTCCCAATACCAATTTTCTTAAGAATTTCATTCTTCAATTCTTAAGCTCAATATAAATTTTTCTTATATTTACTTACTACTTCACCACTGAAGTGTGTATATTCAAATTGAACTCCCATTTCATATGAATTTCAACTTACTTCAATTTACTACTTCATTTCAAATATAAATACTTATTCCACATTTCATTCAGATTTTCATTTCTAATAATTTTCTTAAATTCAATTCATCTCCAACTTCTGAATATTGAATTTTATTTAGCTCGAAAACAATCCAAGTTAATTCATTCAATAACTATTTCTCAACTTATTTAAACCACTCCTCTGTTGAGTTCAGTTTCCATTCAACATTTACTTAAGTCAATAACTTAAGTTTATTTTCCATTTAACCAACCCTTTAAAGTTTTATTTCCATCTTTCATTTGATTCTTATTTAATCAAATTCCATCCATTTATTTATTTAATATAAGTGGTTCATTCACTCAATCATTATGAATTTTATTTTCCATACTCAATTCATATGGAATTATTTTATTAATAACCAGGTCATTTCCAATTTATTTTCACTTATTTGGATTTCATTCGCAATCCAAACCATCACTATGTTAATCCAATTTCATTAACTCACAATTCAATTTCATTAACTAATTTATTATCCCATTAGTTCCTCCGCTGGTTAAAATTAAATACTTGCTTTTTAATTCCAAATATCACTTCACTTAATTATCTTAAGTTCAATTTATTTTATAATTCAAGTTTGGATTTATTTTAAAAAATTAAGATTACTCATCTTAGTCGTTTCCATTTGATAATTACAATTTCAAATTATAACTCTTAATGGTTCAAAGAAATGAATTCCCCTTTATGACTTACAATTTCATTTCTATTCATAAGTTTAACTTACTTACTGAAGACCTGGGACTATTCATTTAAGTCCATTTCCATCTTTATAATCAAATTTCAAATTATTACACTTAAGAACTTAAGAATATGAATTTCTTTACACAATTATAAGCATTTTACATTACCTTTATATCCAATTTAATTCGACTTCAACTTATTTACATTTAACTCAATTCCAATTCTCAATTTTATTTAACTTATCTTAAGTTAAATTCAAATATATTTTATTCACCTTCATATACTCAAATTAAATTTTAATTTCTAGGATACAATTTTATACAAGTTTTACAATTCATTCACCTTCAAGTTCTCTAACTCTTTTATCTACCAACTTATATTACTCATTTAGTTATTTTCATCTCATAATTATAATCCCAGAGTTAAACTTGCATTCCCTTCTTATTTCAATCAACTTCATTCTATACTCTATGTTGTTGATTCATTTAAATTTCCACATTTATATTTTAAATAGAATTCCCAGAATCCAATTGCCCGGTTTTATTTCAAAACCATTTTGAATCCATAAATAACTCATACATATCTGGTATATCACATCAAATCCCAATTTCCAAAACAATCTGCTTTTACCAAACAAATTTTCCCTTTGAATTTCAAAACCAACCCAGTTCACAATCACTTCCAATTTAAAACAGTTTGGTAGCAATTTCTCTTTGGAAACTCGAAAATAGACATCGATGATGCTGCAGTCATCACCGAAATTATTTTCCAGCGACCGAAAGAGAATTTAATGCTTTTATCACTTTGAAACATTTCAAACATTTTTAAATCCCAAATCCCACCAGATTTCAATTCCATTTCAAAAATATTCATGAAATAATATCACCATTATTTCCCCAAAACCTTTATAACTATTTTTAAATCCAAAGGAATTTAAACCTTTCCCAAAACTTCAAATTCAAAATCCATTCAACTTAATATCCAAACATTACTCTGAAATTCTACATTTACAAATTTCATTTGTTTATGAATTTATCTCATTTGATTATAAATCACATTTGTAATTCACATTTATATATAAAGTTTATTTCAATTTATAAATTTCATTTATAGTCTATATTTCAAATTCCATTTTGTTATATAAACTTATTCTTCAACTTAGGTTATAAGTTTTCAATTTCTACTCAATAATGAGACTAACTCATTATTGTCATTTCCTAACAACCAAGCATCCAAATATATAACTATAATAAATTTCAAATAATTATTTCTTTTATATACAAAATAATTTGGGCAAAATTATTTCATTCACCCCATTTAAAACAATACTGTGTCGAACTGTTCTATTCAAGTGTTTAGAAACCCCTTCGATACAGTTGTCCAGACTGTGCCGACGAAGGTTCATATGCCACTCAATAAATCAACCAACACAATATAAAACCATTTTATATTCACTAACAAATACGCGCTCATATCTATTAATACTCTCAAAATTTCCACCAGAGCCAAGGTTATCGCCAGCCCTGGCTCTGATACCACTTGTAACGACCCGACTTTCCAGACCCGGAAAATCGAACCATTTTAGTTAAGAAGAAGAGGTAGAAGAAGAAAAATAGAAAACAACATCAGAATCTAACCATCGCAGCGGAACAAAATATAATATATATCAACAGATCTTTACACAAATCAAAAACTATATCTGTTTATACAATACATCATCAGAGTACATCATCAGAGTACATCAACATCCATAACATACAACTGAATACACAGTGGAAAAATAATAGCAAGTACGGGAGTACGTATCGACATCCAGCTCGTCTCCTGAGCTCCACAGCATCATATCCTGAACCTGTTTATCTCGGTCTGACCCGAGCATCATATAAAACAATACCCGAGTCAGTCTGGAAAACCAGCGTGAGAAAATCACACTCAAATTGATTATTAAAGTTTCAAAATCTTTTGAAAATAAAAGCATCTCGTAAGACCACGCCACAAATAAACATGTCGGGTTTTTACCTTACGATAGCTAAAACACTTTATATCAAAATCCTATGATATTATAATAGTGTCTACAGAAAGTAAAATAGAATCTAGCTGAAATGCTTGCATCTCACATTTCAACAATAGTTGGGCACAATCAAAACCGTACAGGCACGTAGGGAGAATGGATTTCCAACGAATGACTAGGCACTGGGGTACCACCTGTCACAGTACGTGGCCTAGATCACAGTACCGAGGAGTACGCCCGCTCCCCTGCAACACAAGGCCGGAATCATCCCTTACTGGATAATTCCAAATAAAATCACCCCACGGTTGGGATCAGCAACCGCAACACTAAGCCGAAATAAAAGGGACATCTAGACAGGGATGACCTTACTCTCAAGTGGGGGCTACCCACGAAGCCTTGCTGCATAACCCCTGATTTTCAGTCATTCCCGGTTGATGAGGTTCGAGGCTAAACGATAACTTTTCAGAACATATCCCTTAGAATGCCCATCGTCCACCTGACGATGTCACGAAAGCATTCGTCCATACAAGTCCGTCCCGGGTCCGAACGGAACTGAAGGCACTATTCCTACTACATCCATTTTGGAAATATCCTCAGGATTAGTAGCGACTAGCCCTTGCACTTCACTGCTCCATCTTCGACTCTGAACACGTTACACGAAACGTAAAAACCGGATCGAAGTAACGGAAACTCGATCCCGGTCTCTTCGAAACGATCAACGCATTGGCCAATATTGATAGTCGGTTATTTAACTATCAATTAACATCCACAAGCAACCATCACACAATAAATAATTTCCCACATTATTTATTTGCCCAAATATCTTTCCAAGATATATTTCTATTTTCAAACTCCTTTTGAAAACAATTTCAAACAGTTTCCGCTTACGGAACACATTTCCCAAATAATTATTTCTTTGAAACACCAAGTACAAAATACTTTAGATTTAAAAATAATTTAAAAGCACTTTACTATAAATATAATTTATAATATTGAAATTTAAAAACTACTTTAATACTTTAACAAAATATATACTTAAGGAATATTTAAAATGAAACCACTTTTCAAATATAAACTAAATTTCTCTTTTTAAAACATAATACCAAATCACTTTTATATAATTACTACAATAATAGATTTTTGAAAATACTACTTTAGGCTTTAACATTTAGAAATAATAGATTTTCTAAAATATGCTTTTAAAAACACAATTAGAACTTTTAACTTATATAAAAAAATTTCTTTGAAAACGTACTTGGCTATCCAGAGAAATACACTTCTCATTCCCATCTTTTAAAAATAAATCAACATTTATTTTTAAACCAAATCCATATTCCTTTATAAATTCCCACCTTGAATTTATATTTCAAATATCCTCTGATATTCCATTTCACTTTATAAACCCAGTTTATATCTCCAAAATCTCATTTCTCTTTTAAAAATCCAAGTTTTTAAACACTTAAATCAATTTCCAATTGATTTCCATTTTACTTCACTTTGAAATAAATTTCCCTATTTACTTTAATTATTTCAAATACATTAACTTTTATCTTTTATTTCTTTATTATGCGTTAAAACCTTTTTAACTAAAATACCAATTTCGGATTTCCAAACTTCTTCAATTAATATTTTAATTAAATTAAATCTTTAAATTCAATAAAATCAACCCTTTTATATTTTAGATAATATCACTTTAGTTAAAGATTTATTTCTTCACTGTTAAATCCAAAATCCTCTTTTCCCATATTTGTTCGAATTAAGAAATTTCTTTATTTCTTTTACAATTCCTTATTTAATTTATTCGAATTCACTAGAATTATTTAACTTGAATTTTACTCTTTTATTTCTTTCCAAAAATCCAATTCAATTACTTTTGATAACTCATTATACTGGGAAATTCAATCCAACCAGATTATCCAATATAAATCATCACAGGATATCAACAACCATATCACAGAATATTTAAACAAAATTAAATATTTTGAGGAATCCAGTTGGATTCCTCCAACCTGTTTCCCTGCAACACAAATGTTAGCACAATACCAATTCCACTTCGAGGTGGAATATCGCGGTATATGTGTTTTATAAAATATCATCCGCTATTATGCGGCGCATAGGGTCTCATCCACTATATAATGTGGGAATATCAACCACTCCAATATATACATATGCCAATATATATATTGGTATATACTACTATATACCATATCAATCAAATCAATCAATTCAATCATCCATCAATATTTAAATTTAACCAATTAAATTTAAATTATAATTTAACTGAGTGAGATTAACTCACCTTTGCTTTGTTTGCAACCCCTTTCCAAATCGACTGTTTTCTTCATGATTTTAGACCTTGAACAGATATTAGATGATTTTATTAATATTCGGACTAATCGAACAATTAATTTCTATTAAATAGATTTGATTAACTAAATCATTTATTAATTTAATTTACTAAATTTCCGATGATCGAACAGTCAATTACATTTAAATTTAATTAACTAATAACTTAGTTTTAAACTAATTCCCCTTAACAATTTCTATCCAAAATTAAATAAGTTAATTAGACAAATTGACTTCCATTTTAAAAGGTGTGTGTATATTTATATGGTTATTTATCTCTACTGTATATCTATATATACATATACTCTAAGTTGAAAATAAATAGTTTCATATGCTACCTTATACTTACCGTCAATATTTTCTAACATATATGTAAACTTTAAAATTGAATTTATAAATTTGTATATACCTTACTATCAATATCTCGTGCCCGAGTCTTCCTTGTTCGCTGCTGCTCATTAGGAACCAAAAGCCCTAACTTGATGATTCGACCATTCCACGCGAACCCTCACCATCACGAGCCCAAACGATTTCGTCGCGTCACTCAAAGCCCAATCACCATGCGCCGCCCTACCTTCGCGTCGCCTGCCATCACAACCCACGCTTCGACAACCTCCTTTAGAAACATCTGACATCGTGACTTCCAAACTGCCTTGCTAATTTGCCTTCGGCCACGTTCGCTTCCTATCACTCCCGCGACAACGAAATGCCCAAAACATCGCCACCTCCCACCCCGATTCGCGATTGAACTTGAGGAGTGGGAGATCGAATTCGAATTGCTCTCGTTCGATTTCAGTACGAACGCAATGTAGGGCAATTCGATTCGCGAATCAGTCGTCTTCTCTCTTTTATCTTCGATTATCTGAGACGACGAGAGGAAGGCATGATTCGAAAATCTAGGGGTGGGTTTGATTTTGTAGCTTCGGCCACAATTTGATTTTGATTTTAAGAAGAGGGAAGAAATGAAGTCTGCGTGGTATAAAGGAGGAAGGCTCGGGATATTTTTGTTTTAAAAGATAAGTGTGTTCGAGAAGCCAAAAGAAGCGTGTTGGAGAAGCTGAGAGAAAATACGGCTGATGAAAGATTTTTGATAGATGAAAAGATGTACGATATTTTGAATTAAAACAATTAATTACCCTAGGCGTTTATATACCGTACGATCACACGACAACTCCGATCACTGCGAAATTTGAAATCCGATAATAATACAATATTACGGATCCAATGGAACTTGTTTCGTCGAATTCCGAGACTGTGCCCCAGAAGGCTAATTTTAAATTCAATTTAAACGATATATTTTCAAAACTGAACAAAACACTTATAAATTCAATTTTAAAAGTTCTATTACCTTCAATATTGACAATATAAATTTTCTGAACCTTTAAACTATTTTTAACAGGCTAAAAACTCAGGATTCTTCATTTGACCCTATCTTCGATTGTTTAATTCAAAAATCTATCATCCAGTAAATACTGTATATTTGAAAATAAAGTTAAAATTTAACCTTCGAATATTTAAAATAAATTAAATATTCCCATTTCAAATATACAAAAATTCCGGGTCGTCACACTTGATAACTCATGTATCATTTGCTATCGACTCTAATAAAGTTATTAGAAATAGTCGACATTTTACGGCTCCCGATGCATCAAATATATCCATTTGGCTTCTAAAAGGAAAGATATGGTCTATTTTCGTAAATCCATCATATCTTATGGTTGGGATTTTAACATGTGGAGAAAGTGGTGCCTCCATCATCTCTTTTGTGAATGAGCTGGCCTCATATTATTAATAGCTTTGAGGTCCAGGGTTCTTTACCCTTTAAGATTGATCGTATCATTGATGAACTTGTGTTCCAATCTCTCTAGTACGCTTCATCGTCTCTCTATATGGTTTATACTCCATTCCAGAAGTGAAGGTTATAGACTGTTTAGTTTTAGATTTGTTGGAAAACCTTGGAACCTTGGGTTCTAATTAAGTGGATCGAATATCATGACACCTCTCCTTGCATGGTGATTAAGTTTAGAAGTTTTCCTTGTTGTTTTATCAGTATCCATCATTGCCTTTCATTTCAATCCTAAAATACTTTTCTCAACTTCGCGACTTTCTAATTCGAATAGTATTATTACCCTTTAGGGAAGATTCTACCTCCTTGCCATTGTCTTTAGTTTCCCGGGTTTGCAAAGTAATTTTCTATGACTCTACCATTTTGACTACTCATGCATAGTAGCAAGTTGTTTTCGAATCTTCTTAAAAGCTTTTCTTTCATTCTCTATTGTGGTTGGCATAGATGCTTGTTGGACTTCTATGATATCTATATTGAAATAAGGAATCAAAGTATCTAATAATATCGCCTTAAATATAGCATCCAATCTTTAATTTCTCTCTAATGTCGTGCCTTAAATATGACATTCATCCTAGAAAGCAAGTTGGAATTTTAAATACGAAGGGAAAAAATGAATAATGATATCACATGTTTGTGGAGATTTAGATGCATATTGAGAAAATAGAAATTGAGAATCTTAGAATTAGAGAGATATGGTCTAGTATAAAACAATTAGGATTTTGAGAATCTTAGAATTAGAGACATAGGGTCTAAAATAAAACAATTAGGATTTCAGATTTGGAAAGTTGAAAAAAGGAAAATTATAAAAAGTGCAAATTGGTAATTTTAATTAATTTGTTTTTGTAAGGGGAGACGAATCCATAATTTGATTGTCCCCTTAACGAAATTTCTAATTAAAAGAACTATTTGATAGAATGTGAAAAATGATAAATATGTTTATCCACCTCAATCAAGGGATAAATTATATGCGTGAAGATGACTGTCTTGTTGTAAGATCTACAAGCAATATTACATATATCTAGCCATACCATAATCAAGCATTTTTGCAACGTAAGATGCATGCACGTGTCACTACAAGAACAAGGGCAATTTCTGACGGCTCGCTGCCGTCGCCGACCATCGCGAGCCGTCAGAAACGCCGTCGGAATACGGAGCACGCATTTCGTCCACTTCCAATGGCTTCGACGAAGGATTGCGATGGCTAGCGACGGATTTTCCGATGGCGTTTCCGACGGCAAAAACGACCACGTGGCATGGAAAGTTTCCATTAAGCCGTCGTAATTTTCGCCTAGAAAGCCGTCAGAAGCCATCGCTAGCTGTCGAAAAAATGGCCAATAAGCCATCGGAAGCTGTCGTAAATCTAGGTATATTTCTTTTTTCTGCAACAGAGCATCATTTCCATATCGATATATAACACAACTCATCAAAATCAATATGTAAATCAGATATATAAGCAGAAATAAATACAATATCAGTATAAAACTCAAAACATCATCATATCAAACGCAAACATATTCAATCAATTCAAAACAAACCTTCCATCATCGGTCTCACCCATCTAACTCCAATACTTACATCCAACATCAATGTACTATATATACATCCAACATCCAACATCAAAATCCATATATCAACTCCATAAATCAACCACACAAATCAATGTCAAACACCATATGTCCATAAATCAACCTCACCATCACTCAATGTTTATATACACCATTTCAAAAAAATACTACAAATCGTACCTCATGACTCATCATCGGCTCCGGAACCACTAGACGAAGGGAATGCTCCATGACGCTCCACATACTTGGCCAAACACTGGTTGAGTTGCTCCATTTGCACTGCTCGTAGGCGGTCCTGCTCCTATAGCTGTGCAATCTGATGTCGAAGCTCATTAATCTCCACGTTGTCCTGAGCCCTTTGGTAAGCCCTTTGTGATGTCCGAGCCTACAAAACAAGTCGAAATATGTTTAAGTTATTCCATAACTTTTATAAAATAAGCAAATTGTACAACATAGTTAATTTTTTTAAATTACCGATTGATTGTCATAGCCGTAGCACCTATTTCTCTGGGACGGGTCCGTAACAGATTCATAGATCGCGTCCTCTTCGTTAGTGGGCCAACTGCTCCCGTCCCGAATGCTTAAGCATCTACGCACGTGCTTGCATAAATTTTTCCTGCAACGCAAAATTAAAGACAAATAAATATTACATGACATTATTATAATGTTTTATAGCTAATTAATTAAAATGATCATTATTAATAACTTATAACTTAAAATATACTTACATGTGCGACGTATGCTCTATCATTCTCATGCCAGGCATACAACAACATTCCCTCATCGTCTGTCTGCCTAATGGCATGGGTATGCTCAAACACATCCATATACAAGACGGGACCCCACGCGCTCTTTCCTGCAATAATTGGTGCATATTATTGTTGTTCATACAAATTTATACTAAAAATGTAATAACTATTGGTAATTACAATTAATTAATTTACCAGGTCATCGCGATGTAAATATTTAGAGTACCTAAATTAGATTATATTGTTTTCCTTTGTGGTCTCAAATCTTATACTAATACATTTGATTCATCATTTAGAGTTCCTAAATTGGTTTGATCATCTGTTATTGAAAATTCACCATTTTCCTTGATATCTGCTTGGCACACTTGTTCGTCCGGAATATTCTTTCCATCAAACGTAAATCTTGCCTTCGTTTAAAAAACCGTCGAACAATCTGCTTTATCTCCTTTTCTAGATGGATACGGAGCATAATAAACTTGTAGGGCCTGTTTTGTAAGTATAAACGGATCGTACTTAGGATAACGTGATGTATTCTTTATTTCAACAATATTATATTTTTGGTACATGTTGATTCCAGAACCTGGAACATTACTGAACCAGTTACATCTAAACAAATAAACTTCTTCCGCAGGTCTGGTGAAATATGTTAATTGCAAAATCTGAGTTAACACACCGTAAAAATCATTTATATGATCATTTGGATCATCACTACCTCTAACATATACACCGGTATTGTTAGTTATTTTTTCAGCCCCATATTCTTTGGTGTTGAATTTGTATTATTTGACAAAGAATATTAGATATGTCTTGACTTTTTTTGGGTCCTATCGCAAGATGATTCAACCCTTCGTCGACCATACAATTTACCGAATCATATACATGGTTCGAAAACCAAGTAGCAAATTATTTGCTGATATCCCCGCTTGAATGTTGTGATTCATAAATACTGCATATACAGATAATATATTGCATTATAATTAATACACACATGTATTATTCAAGTATATAATTTTAGATGTGTTATTCATTAATACCTAACAAATGGCGCAACTTCTGCACAGTTAAGAAGAACATATGTGTGGGCTACAGGGTAATCTTTGTCGTTTAACCATACTTCCACACATTTTCCAATAAGGCATCCTGTTGTCTAAAAAGATAGCATTGATTCAAAAGAAGCTTGTTTAATGACATCATCATTACACGTAGAACTTTCAAAAGATAAGTCCATATGGTCACTGAAATAATGAGAGAAAAAGAACAAAGCTTCTTCTTCGATATATGATTTGCATATCGAATCTTCAACTTGTGCTTTTTGTCTCACTTTTTTCTTTAGATGATTTAAGTACCTGTTAAGAATAATTATAATTAAATTTTATTACATGTGGTTAAACTAAAATTTAACAACTTAATATTAATACCTTTCAAACGGGTACATCCATCCATATTGCACAGGACCTCGAAGACGTGCTTCAAATAGAAGATGAACATGTAAATGCTCCATTATATTAAAGAAACTATGAGGAAATATTTTCCTCAGTTTGCAGAATAAGAATTTCTTCCTTAATTTTACGTAGACGATCAATTTTTAAGGTAGTTGAACAAAGCTCCTTATAAAAAAAACTAAGTTCTATTACAACCGTCCAAACTTTTGTAGGCAACAACGCTTTGAAAGCGACAGGCAACAAATGTTCCATCATTACATGGCAACCATAACTTTTCATCCCACTCAGTTTACCGTTCTTATAGTCGACACATCTACGAAGATTAGAGGAAATTTCATTAGGAAATCTTAGTCCTTCCACCCACTTTAACAGTACTTTAACTTGGTTACTGTCTAGCTCGTAGCATGGTTTGGGTTTTTTGTGTCATTTGGCTTCATATGAAGTTCAGAACGATTGCATATTGCTTTTATATCACGTCTTGATTTCAAATCGTCTTTCGTCTTTCCTTTAACATTCAGAACTGTGTTAAATTCATTATCGAACATGTTTTTCTCGTTGTGCATCACGTCGATATTATGACAAATTAGGAGATTTTTCCTATAAGGCAACTCTCAAAATATTCTTTGTTTGTACCAATTATGAATCATCGATTTACCTAGAATTTCAATTTGTTCGCCGGTTTCATGTATCTTCGGATAATCCTTTACAAGCTCATAAATATCTTCACTTGACCAAATCGTTGGTGGTCGTAAGGTCTCAACTCTATTACTTGTAAAAAAAATTATCTTTTCTAAAAGGATGATTAATATGGAGAAAACAATGATGACGGTCAAATCATGAAATTTTCTACCCATGCGGTAAAGAAAATGCTCGTGTTTCTTCCATGCAATAAAGGCAAGCTAGACGACCAGCCGTACTCTAACCCGAAAGCATTGCATACGCAGGAAAATTTCTTATATTCCACAGTACAGAAGCGAACATACGAATTTTTTTTTGAAATGTCGTATTTTTCAATACCTTCATACCGTAGTGTTTTCAACTCTTCAATCAACGGTTGTAAATATACATCAATTCCATGTGTCGAATCATCAGGGCCAGGGATGACAGTAGTGAAAAACATATACCGAGTTTTCATACACATCCACGGAAGTAAATTGTAAGGTGTAACGATTATAGGCCAAGATGAGTATTTTGTACCAAATTGAGAGAACTGTGAAAATCCATCCGTACATAAACCAAGTCTAACATTACGGCTCTCCGTTGCGAAAGCGGGGTATGTCTTATCATAATGCTTCCATGCTTCTCCATCAACTGGGTGTGTTAACGTACCTTCTTTCTATGTTCTTACACAGTGCTATCTCATATGATGCGCGGTTATAGAAGATGCATAAAACCTTTGAAGCCTAGGAGTGATGGTTAAGTAATGCATACGCTTGTACGGAACTTCCTTTCCCTTCTTTTTACTTGGTTTGTATCTTTCCTGATTACATATTTTACAATTTCTAAGATTGATGTCTTCTTTCCAAAACAACATGCAACCATTTAAACATGTATCTATTTTTTGATAGGGCAAACCAAAAGCAGACATAAGTTTTTTCATTTCATAATGATTTTCGCATGTTAAATTATCGAGTGGCATATGCCATTTTGCAGCTTGTACTATAGCTGTAAACCCCGCTTCTGTAAAGTTGTATTTTGATTTCATCGCAATGTATTCTACAGTTACCGATAGTTGAGTATCACTTGTACAACCATCCCAAAGGGGTTTCTTAGCAGCCTCTAATAAATCATAATTTTTTTGCTCCAATACTTGGTTCTTCTTCGACATTAACATTGTTACCATCAACTTCAACAGTAGGGAACATTGAATGTGCTACATCTTCAACCATATCTTCTATGAGATTCATCGAAACAAGTTCATTATCCACCTCCTTCCCTGAATGTACGGGAATAAGTGCTATAAGTTCTCCATTACGATCCCACACCAAAATAATTCGGCACGAAACCATATTGGCGCAAATGAACTATTACCATATCCGGTATCAAATGCTTCAACAATTTGCACCTACTACATGGACAACAAATTTCTTCTTCATTTTCATTATTACGTAAAACGAATTTAATAAAGACTTGTACACCATTTTGAAAATGTTCACTTATTGAGCCTCCAATTTCTCTTCTTTGTTGGTACATCCAGCTCCGATTGATAAAATAATTGATCGTTTTTCCTACTTTAAAACATAAAAACACATTAATCATTTACATGTTGACATTTTACTTTTCAAATAAATCATCCTTTTAAATTTTCGCAAATATATAATATTATTCTATTTAATTTTATTTTCAAACAGATTTACACAAATTATTCTATGAATATAATCTACAATTTTTAAGTTATTGTTTTACGCTTTGAAGGTTGGTCGTCCTACTTCCTATTACAAACATAGTCGTAATTATATTTTGCAAATAATTTTATTTTAAACGATGCAACAAAATTTCATCAGCACTTCCCCTTTGTTTCCTATATTGTACACATATGTGTGTACACAAGGAACAAAAAGAAAGTGTTGTCCAAATTTTGTGAACCATTTAAAATAAAATGATTTGTAAAATATAATTACTACTGTGTTTGTAACTTGTCCAATACAGGGACAAATCCGATAAATATTGTGTCGGATGAATATAAATGTTTGTTCTGTGATAAAAACGAATATCCATACAACGATCATATATAATATTTGTCAGACATGGCCAAAAACTCTCTAAGGGATTTACAAAAAGTAAAGCGTATTGTACAACAATTTTTACAATAATTTATTTACATTCTAAGAAACACATACACCAAAATGTTGTTTTCGTCATCTTGAAAACGCATACACCAAAATTTGAGCATCGATTCTAATTAATCCAAAGTAGCCCTAATGCGTGTATGCACTAAATAATCAACGCATATACACCAATTAACGCACATATACGCTAAAAAAATTTTCTCTCTCAACATTTCAATGATAAACAATTATAATAACAACCTAATTAGCATTCAATAGGGTATTCCAAACAATTAATGACGTATTACACAACCACAACAACAAATTAACCCTAATTTAACAAATCAAAATTAATTAGGATTTAGGAATAAAACCTAATTGGAGATTGATGAAGGGGCTAGGCTTGTTAAGAGTGGAGAATGATGAAGTTGGAGAAGCTCGTAAAGGCATGGCTATTGGCTAACGACGAGGAGGAGGTGGAGGTATGGTTTTTGGTTGATTTGGGGGAAGTTGAAGAATGAAGCAGCGGGTCTCGGCCAGGCGCCTTTATGCATGATAATTTTCGACGGCTAGCGATGGTCGCCAATGGCTTCGTTGTTTCGGTTTTCGATGGCTAGCGATGGTTAGTATTTTATTTATGAAAACGTCATGGAGTTCGACAGCCATTGCTAGCCGTCGAAAATTGCCGTCGACGGCCGTCGGAAGCCTCCGTCGCTATCACTACACCACAAAGGCTAATTAGGCAGTGCTTAGGGCCGTATCGAATACCATTAGGCACGACCTTAAGCCGTATCAAAATAAAGCGTGTTTAATAATTAGATACGGCCAAGGGCCGTAGCTAATTATAGATGTAGATACGGCCATGGGCCGTATCTAATTGGTGAAATAGATACGGCCATGGGCCGTATCTATTTCTCCAATTAGAAACGGCCCTTGACCGTATCTAATCGTATACTGAGCACATGAATTAGATACGGCTTTTGACCATATCTAATTGATGTAATAGATACAGCAATAAGCCGTATCTAATTCACAAAGTCATGACCATAAATTGCAATACCGTAGATGCAGTATAATACAATAAAAGCAATATCTAATTAACATAGCTCATAGCCGTGAATTACAACAACATAGATGCAGTATTATACAATAGAAGCAGTAATAAATACGGCAATAGTTGGATTACAATAGAAGCAGTATTATACAAAATATGGTCAATATTACACAATAGCAGTATTATACAAAATAACTGGAAAAGATGTTGCTCATATATGTTATAATATACAACAAGACAACTGGAACTCTGCAAGATTTTGAAGTATTATACAACAGCACTTTCTCAGCAACAATAAATATAATATGAACTTCCATGTTGCATACACAAGAAAACTGGAACTCTGCAAGATTTTGAAGTATTTCAGATTTTGTTTCGCCTCCTTCAATCTCATATGCATCCAGATCACCAAGCTTACCCCCAGACTCGGACTCTTTCAACTATCTGTAAAAAGGATGGTGTGCTTTAAGGTCATTACTTATAAAGTAGAAAACATGAACAGGTATATGTTTAAGGTCTATGTTTTATCTTTCTGTGATCACTTGAGGTCTATGTTTATGTTTCTTGCCTAGAACATACGTACCTTTCATGGGGAATTTTGTTTAAAGTCCTTACTTTAAAAATCAAACTAGATAGAAACGGTATATAATTCCAAGTTGATATTCTTTTGCCTTTCTTAAATGTATGTAATCTGTGTGACTATAAAACTGGTTATAGACTTGTATGATGATCAAAGACATTGCCCTTGAAATTAAGTTTAAGATAACACTTAAGGATATAACAAAGGTTATAACAAAGGTTATAGCAATTATCGATCGTCATCTAGGTCTTGATAACTAACTTGCATTCATATATAATATATAGGATAAAGAAATATTTTGAAGTGGAACTTTAGGTCAGAGATTATGAACTAGATCAGTATGATGTGGTCAACAATGCTATTTATGCCAAATACTGTCAACATGGTGAGATATTGCATGTGCTTATAAGTTGGTTGTTTAAAGTTACGTTACAATAGTAGCGTATCACAAAAGAAAATTTGACTAACATGTTCAAGTTATTATATTCTTAGGGCATAATGAATTCCTTAAAAGCCTTGGAATTGGCAACAAAGCAGATGGTGCTGCAAAGATGTCGTTGAATAACATAAGTTTGAAATTCTTTGGACCTTTGAGAAGTGGAGATAAATTTGTGATAAAAGTGAGAGCTTCAAGTCTATCTGAATCAAGAATATTTCTTGAACATCACATTTACAGGTTGACTGATAATGAGGTTTGTATTTAGTTCTGCATCTTCAATTATGTTAAAGTTTCTAAAGTATAAACATACCAAATTATTAATATATTTTTGAAATCAATTCAGCTGAAATTAGAAGCAAAGGCAACGGTAGTATGGGTGGACATGAACTATCAACCAGTGGCTCTTCCATCGGAGATTGAAACCAAGTTCTTGGAGCTTTATTTCTTTGACAACTATAGCTGATTCTTTAGTTTTCATTCTTTTCGTTTTTGAGATTATTTATTGATTTGTTTGTATTTTTTATTTATTTTTGGTAAATTAATCTGTATATAATGTGTAATGGTTAAATGAAAGATTGCTCTTCCAACGTATATTATATGCAAAATGTGCAATTTGATTACGCTGATTCTTATGTTGACATTGTGATCATCGATCGGTAATATCAAAATGAACATTTCATGATGCAAATGCTACCGCATCAAATATATGACAATTAACAAAAGGTATGTTGATACGATATTGATGCAGCATCTGCCAACAATGCTGCACCTGCTGCTCTGCTTCCTAAGAGAGACATCAAATTACCAATTTGTTACAAGGACTAACGCATAGAAAGGGACAGCACTAGCCCTACAAAATAGGAAATGGCCACCTGTATAAAAGTGGTCACAAAAGCTTGTATTAATCTTTATATTGCAAAATCTCTAGTATAGAAATTTTGCCGCCAACCAGGTGCATATACTATTTGTTGAATTTGCTACTTGAATAGTACAAATACAATTCGATGAATCCCAGTTGGCATTCATGGACTCTCATATTGTACAATCTCATTTTCTGAAATTAAATATATCAAAGTTTTAGATTTCTAGTTATATCACTTTATCTAATTAAAACGGTATATATTTATGAATTCATTTACTGCTATCATAAACTAAATTAGATAGTGAATATAAAAATGCATGAATATGATTTAATGAGCAAATGTGGCACATAAAAATTGGAATAAGGATCTCATGTGTATTAACCTATTACTAAATTTTTACACGTGCAAGTTGCAGCTCATGTATCCCAAGTAAATTCAAAATTGGAGCAAATGATACTGTTAGAAACTCCTTTCGAGATTTTGTTCCCCACATTAATTTACATTTTTTATCCTGTCTATAATATCTGTATATCATTGATAAAAAATCGATGAAAGTTTGTGTATATTGTTAGTGCACATATTTTCCTTTAAAATAGATAGAGCAAATCTTAGTAATTTTGGTTGAACATTTATACTTTGAAACAGACAAAGCAAAATTTCAGTTATTTAATATAAATATTTAAACTTTGGAAAAACAGAGCAAAAATTAAATTATCTTATGCAGTGAAAATAAATATGCATTTCAAAACAAAAATGTGAGTTCAACACATTTGACATTATTTAATTCGAACTGTAAATATTTGCACTAAATATAAAATAAGCACATTACCCTACTTATAACTTCAGTAAGGAAACATGTACTATATCTTTTCAGGCACAACATTAATACGAAATAGAAAACTAGGTTGTATAGAACTGTGAATAACTTGTATAGAATTTTTAACGAATTCTAATGTACTTTTATGACAAATTCAATAAGAAAACACTACCAGTGGTGAGTAGGCTCATGCTAGAATACACTACCAGTACTTAAGTAATATATTTTTTACTCAAAAATGTTTGCATCAATGTATTTTTTTTTCGAAATGAATACTTGAACCTCTTCTAATATTTCTAAACTAAACCATCAATTTACTTATGTTTCAGTGTTTAAGTTCGACACAGGGCTATCAAACTTGACTCAGGTGTCTGTAAGTGAGTACCAGAGTTGCACTGCACTTAACTATGTAAGCCTATTTAAAAGTTTCTAAAAGATACAGATAAATTTGTGAAGGAGGTGACTAAACATAAAGCTTCTGCAATATGAATTCTTGTTTATTTGAAGCCACTAGAAATGTCTGATTTAGTCCACTGGTGTTTCATATCTGTATGCGGAGAGACAACTATATGAAACCAAACAGTAATCATGAAGGTTGTTTGTTTAAGCTTTTTAGTTTTATTTTATTTTGTAATTATTTTTGTTGTTTTTTAACGTTTTTGGTTATGGATGGTTATAAAATAATTAAATGGCTTATCATTCATCTATAAAATAAATAAAAAATTTACTTGCAATGGCATATTTCATTTGTTCCTTTGGAAATTACTGCTTTCGATCCTTTTTTACTTGCAAAATACAAATTTTTCCCATCAGTGTTAAATTTTTTGTCCATGGAAGATTCATATAACTACGACTTAGTCATGGTTCAAAGTGCAGTTACAAATCCCTACTGTTAGACGGCCTACAAACTTTATTATCAAGCTAACAGAAACTAACTTGGAGACGCTTTGCCAATGTAAACATGATACTGCAAATTTCAATTTATTATGATGTATAAAAATTAATTTATTTACTATGGCCACTATCAAAAATCTAATTTCTAACGTTGGTATAAGATAAAGAAAATAATCCAGTTTTTGATACGAAAGTAATCAAAATGATCAATTTTTTTCCTTTTTACTTTTTATTTTTTAATTAGTCTTTTGCAATAAGCAATTAATCCAGCGTTTAATTTGATTAATTTTTTAACCTTTTGTTATTCTCTACTAACATGCAGGTGGTTGCACTTGTATTGCAGTGTGATGGTTGGAGGAATTTGGAGTGGGAAGATAAATAATTTTTGGATGAGCTCACATACCTGCTAAAGATATCGAATCATAATCTTCGGATGGCACACATACCCACCCACTCCAACATCAACAAAGGTCTCTGCAAATTGATGATTTATTTTGTTGGTTCTCTCGTCTGGTAGTAGTATATTGTCCAAAACCAATTTTTCATGTGTGGATGGTACAGATTTCCCATGGATTTTGGACGATGTAGAATCTCGACATACAGTACCTATTGCAATAAAATTTATTGTCTGGATCTATCCAACAAAATAACTGCATCGAAAACAAGTAAGAATAAAAAGCAACTAATAAATACCTGTTGCTATTATGTCTAGATCAGAGTTGAGGATTTCACATTTTTGATTGTTCACCACATTGGTCGTATCCTGGGATTGAGAAACAACGAATTTAGAAGCATTGAGTTGTGTGTTGCGTTCTCCTTGTTCTATGTTTCCCACCATGTTGATCAGAAGCTTCATTTGCTTAGACAAATTTCCTACTGTACTCTCCAAACTTCCCCCGTACCCTCCAAACTTCCCATCCTCATTTTCAACTCAGCATTGTCTCCACAAACATGTTTCAATCGTTTATGTGCAATAGCAGAAGCCTTAATATTAGTCTTTGGTACGACGGTCCCAACACTGCGGCTCCTACCCCTTGTATCCTTTCCCATCACTTGTGATACGATATCTTCATCCACTGTCAATTTTTCTTCATCACTATCGGTGATCTTTCCCTTCAATTTTGCAATTTGATCCTGAGATTGCATAATACTTATATGGACACGTAGTGCATAAAAGAAAGAAAATTGCTCATGTTTAACTTTAGGAGCAGGAATAACTTACGAAGTATGAAGAATTGGCATCTGATATGCTACCATCTTTTTTCGTGTGTGCCTTCTCCCATACATGACGACGGTTGATATTTGCAGATGGATTTGCAACGATCTGCAATATATAAAATATGTTAGTTGTGATTTTTACCATTTTTGAAAAAAAATGAATATAACTTACCATTTCTTGTTCTATTCTAGCGTGACTTTTACGGCCTGCATGGTGAGCATAACTGAGCAATGATCTATTTTTTTTTTGGCTAACTCCCTTCTTCCGCTCGCTTCAGGCGTTGCTTCATTTTTTATGAACTCGTTCCAATCTTCTTGAGCAATTGTAGGTGGACAATTTTTCATTCGTTTTTCGTCATTGTCGAAAGTGTCATAAAAACTTGCTCTCAAGTTTTTTTTGTGTCTCCTAAAAGCCTCGGACATTCTTTTTAAAAAAATTTCCTTTGAAAGCGGTTCGAGCGCATACATTTTCTGCAAAAAGTAAAATACATAAACAAGTTAATCAATTCTATCAGACTTAAAACGGGTTTCAGAAACCGACTGTAACAGGTAGTGCATATACATTGCAAAATAGAGTGACTGACCATAAATATTTTTTAAATATTGTCAGAAATGAATCAAAGTAAAAACTTACCACCAATTGGTTCCAAACATCATCCTTATATGTACCGGGTACTTTGTTCCAACTTATGTATGATATCGGCACATTAGCTCTTACTAGTTTACCCAGCATAGTGGCGATTTTTCCAGCGTTTTCTGAGACTGGAATACCAAATAAGTTTTGATCAACTATTTTTTCTTCTGAACATGATGAATGTGATGATGTTGGATTTTGTGACATAGTTTCCTGCACACGGTTAAATAACCATTATTGATTTTTAATTGTATCACAGATTACAAAAAGAAAAGAAAAAACAAATAATCTATGAATATATCAACTCAGCTGTCTTGAAATAAAAATGAAATCAACATCACTGTAAAATTTGTTGTTTAGCCAATAAAAGAGGTCTCATCAACCATCAATTCATGGCAATAACAAAAGTAAAAAAGCAATAACAACAGAAGAACTACTTGGATTTCAAATTTGACTGCAATCAACTAATGAAAATGGTTTAAATTGGTAATTTCGATTCAACGTTTAGTTTTAAAAATAAATCCCCTTTTATCTACAAGTCTATAAAAAACATACTATCATGAAACTTTTCAATATAACAGAAACCAACAACAATATAGACATTTTAAGAAACCTTCTCTTTATGTGAATTTTTGTTTGGTTCAATGATATCTCACACTCCTACTACCCCAAGGAATAGGAATTCAAACGAGAAATGAAGCATTTAACAATTCATCAGTTAACAAATGGTTTTGGTAAGGTCTTCTAATTTTTCATTATCTTCAAAAGCTGATTGATAGACGGTAGGAAACTCAATGTCATCCACATTTGTAGTCAACCGTTTTGGTGTATGCAAAACCACAGACCAACCGTTATTTTTTAAATCTGTTGAGTAGAACACTTGACTCGCTTCTGATGCAAGAATAAATGGCTCATCATTCATGCTATCTTTGCTCTTCAATTTCCCTAAATTAACCATGATCAAGTTTGAAACAGGATCTATTTTGCAACCATTGATCCTATCCTCGACCTTTACCCAATCACAATAAAAAACTTTTTGTTTGAAGTCAGTGTAATCCAACTCAAGTATCTGCTGAATAACTCCGTAATACGTTGTTTCTGCTTCCTTATAATCTTTATCTTTACCACTCGCTCTAAATTTTGTAATTGCTTTCATGCATACACCGCTATCTTGTGTTACCATACGATTTTCGTACATTTTCGTGGAAAATAAAAAACCATTCACTTGGTACTTAGTATAACTAAGCGCCGTGAACTTCGGCCCATGCACTATCCGCCAGAGAGTTGGATCAACATCGATGCACTTCAACAACTACATAAAATACAATAAGTAAAACAAAACATGGTCAAGAAGGTGTATTGCCAACTTATAAACACGTGAACTACTTAAGATGCTGTAATACCTTGTTTCGTAACCATAGAGTAAAACTTTGAACGATTTCGATAGTTGTACCTCTGCCTCGTGATTGAAATCTAGTACTTTTCGCATAGGAGTTATACCTCCTACGGAAAACACATATCAAAATGAATACATAAATTGAACTAAAAAATGGAAATTCAAAACAAAGGTGTGAACTTACTTCTTCCATTCATCCAATCCATCATACTTATTAAGGACCCATCTACGCACTTGTTCAAACTGCACTTGGGTTAACGTTATATCTTTACCATTATCTAAAGGTATCTCACCAGCAAACTCATCGTCCTCGTCTAAAAACGCTTCGTGGGTATGTTTATGATTGCCATCACCACCGTTTGGCATATATTCCATGCAGTAAAGGCTAGCTTCTTGTACGATATATCCTTCTGCAATACAACCTTCAATGTATCTTTTGTTGCGCACATATCCTTTATATGTTTTCATCAACCTATGAATGTGATCAATTATATATTGTACATAATAGCTATTTCTATCGAATAATAATGTACATAACTGAAATTAGTTATTTACCGTTCAAAGGGATACATCCATCTATATCTGACAGGACCACAAATTAATGCTTCATCGGCTAAATGAACCATAAGATGGATACTGATATCAAAAAATGCAGGTGGAAAATGTTTTTCAAAAACACACATTGCTTCTACCAAACTAGCCTTTCCTTTTATAAGGTGTTCCCTATTGATCACCTTTGAGCACAAAATGTTAAAGAATAGATTAATACGATGAATAGCATTTCGCAGATCCTTATGTTGTGGATAAGAATGTTGAAGCAATACCGGAAGCAAATGTTGCATTATGACGTGGTAATCATGTGACTTCATATTTCTTAGTTCGGGAGGATTGATGCTCACATTGTTGTGGAAGTTTGAAGAGAATTTGTTGGGCACTTTCAGGTTTTTCAAAACAGTGCAAAACCGTAACTTTTCTTCTTTGCTCAAAGTGAAAGTTGCCTTTGGTATGATTATTTTATTTGTTTCAGGATCTTCCATCACCCACAACTTTTGTTTTATACCCATGATTTTCAAATCCTTGCGTGCATTGATGCCATCTTTTGACTTATCTTTATGGTCCATAATGGTGCTGATGAGATGCTCTGTGACATTTTTCTCCGTATGCATAACATCAATATTATGGCGAATCATATTTGCTTTCCAATATGGTAAATCAAAAAAGATAGACCTCCTGTACCATACAGAAACATTGTCAACTTCTTCATAAATTGACTTTTTCCGTTTTCAACTAATTTCTTCTTTGTGTTTACCAACTTTCATTTTGATTTTCACTACTTTCTTTTCAATTTCAAAACCAGTCAATGTCCGTTTAGGACGTTGAAGTTCTTGTTCGTTGTTGAAATTTGTCTTGTCGTATCAAAACTTGTGTTCTTTAGGAAGAAACATTCGATGTCCCATGTAACACACCTTCTTACTTTCAGGAAGATGATAAGAACAAGTGTTTTCCCCACAAACCGGACATGCAAAATAACCGTGAGTTGTACATCCCGATAAAGTCCCAAGAGCAGGGTGATCATCGATTGCCCACAACACCCTAGCTCTCATTGTGAATTCGGATTTATTTAATGAATCATATGTAACGACTCCTTTTCATAACCTCGTAAACTCGTCTATCAACGGCTGTAAATAAACATCAATATCCTTCCCTTGTTGTTTTGGCCCAGAAATCAACAGTGTTAACATTGAAAACTCTCGTTTCATGCACATAGACAGAGGAAGATTATATGGTACTACAATTACTGGCCAACAACTGTAAGGGTTAGATAGAGAAGCATGTGGACAGAAACCATTTGTTGCTATTCCAAGTGTGACATTTCGTGGCTCGACAGCAAACGTTTGGTCAAAATAATCCACGGCTTTCCATTGAGAAGTGTCACATGGATGACGCATTACGGTTGGATCAGACTTGGCACAACCATGCCAGGTCATCGCATCTGCTATCCATGGTACAATATACAATCTCTTCAATCTAGAAATTAAAGGAAAATGTCTTAATGTCTTTCGAGGTACTTTGATGCCTTTTCTTTCTTCGTTGAATGATGTCATATATCTTGGTTCATTGCAATTTGTACACGAAACTCTATTCGCATCATCTTTCAAGTATAATATACAATCATTGATGCATGCATCATAAGTTTTGTAATTCATCCCAACTTGCTTAATTAACTTCTTCACGTCGGAGTACTTTGTCGGCAGCGTGTTACCTTCGGGGAGTAACTCCTTTATTAGTTCGAGGAGTGCAGTCACACCATTATTTGAAAAGCCGTATTGGGTCTTCAAGCTATTCAGTTTCACAATGGCATACAGCTTCGTCAACCCTTTTGAACATGAAGGATACAGTGGCTCTTTTGCGCTACCAAAAAGTGATTTATACTTCTTACTTTCATTGGCCTGCCAATTGCCATCAACCGTAGACGGCTCTCCAACATTAGCATGATCAGACAACGGATTTTCAGGTTGAAAATGATGAAATCTATCTGCATCATTGACTAGATCTTCCATCATAATATGTTCAGACTCGTCGGTACTTGTGGCATGACTAACTGGTTGTTGTTTTTCCTTCTCTACCCTTTTTTCCCCATGAAAATACCATACGGTATATGATTGGATAAAACCCCATCTAAGCAAATGAAAATGAATGTCATCTAATTTGATCGTCTTCATATTTTTGCACCGAGTGCAAGGGCATAAATACACTCCTTTCTTACCACCATTTTCATCAACAAAACTAATAAACTTCTTCACCCCGTCTATATAGTATGTAGATCTTTGATCAGATTCATTTATCCACTTTTTGTCTATACTGAAAGACATATTGCCCTCCTATATCGTATATATTAGAACATTAGACGTAAATATAATATATATATGAGTGTATATATATACAAGATTTTCAATTCACATGGAGACGCAGAGGTATTGCTACTCACATTAAAAATACATACTTTAATTAAAAATCCATACTTTAATACTGTCGTAAATTTATAGTACATATTTTACATTACATATAAAATACATACATTCTAAGGGTATTTTAGTCTTTAAAATTTTATTTATTTTAGGGGGACTACTAAGTAATGATCTGTATTGAAATAGAATTTACCGATTTTAATGGAGTTCTAGACATGAACGAGAAAAAAGGACGTACTCTAAAAGTCCCAAGTTTGATTAGTGGCAGAATCATTGCATCTGGATTAGTGGCAGAATCTACGTGGTAAAATTACTTTACATTTATTGCAATATTACTTGTCTATTTAGTATTTACTACAACTTGTTATGTCATTTTCCTCTCTATTTTTTTCTTTCTTTCATCTTCTCCTTCTCCTTCTCTCTCAATCTTTTTTTTTCCTATTCCTTTTATTCCCTTGACATTACAAGTATTTGTGAAATAGTAACAAAATTACAATATTCAGGTTTTTAATATACTTTCATAAATATGTTTATTCTATTATTATTCAGTCGTACCATTGAAACTTTCGAATGTGATGATCACGGTTAGATCGTGATAACCATACCATGATGTACACCCACAAAAAGATTACAGCTACTTTGTAATAGCCAACAATACATATGATAATGAACCTCAACTTTGGTTGAAAATCAAAATAGGATACGACAAATATTTTAGACCAATCAATAACCAATTCAATGGTCAAAACAGAAGTGCATTATTATAGTTTTTATTTATTATAAAAATGCACCGAATCTAGACATCATATTTCAACTAAAGACAAAAGAAGATAACACCATTGATGTTGTGGTTAAGATCAGTTTCGAATGATTTGCCAAATTGAATTTTGGTCAAATAGCTATATCGTCCCAATATCACTTAAAAGTTAAAACAAATCAAAAATAGACCTTCATAAGCCAAGTCGGCCAATTAGCTGGGTTACAAAAAGAAATAGTAGACATAAAATCAAAACAACAAACTCTGAATACAAACAACTAAAGCTTCATCTCTTCACTCCTGACCCTTGGACATTCAAAAATTTTGCAGCATGTAATAAATGAGAATGTAATCATCATCCATGTTGCAGCATGTACATCAAGATGAATAGAGAAAATCATCTTGATGCTTGCTTAACTAGTAAGAACTAGCAACATGCAGGCTATGACGAAGGGACAACACTGGCAATGAAAGTGAAAGGTGCACAGTCTGATGTGGATGTGGGGAAGTTGAGTGAAAAATCGCAAAGATGAACGCATGTTTGTCCATTGTGCGCATAGTTCTGTAAGTATAATACAATAATAGAAAATAAAATATTTTAAATGATTCATAGACAAGCATTTTGGTTTGCTGACTGCATTGATATAAGTGTCCACCGTTAAAAAAGGTACCTTCATTTTACAAAATAAAATGCATAACCTGAAAAGAATTAATGATGCCTATACTTGTGTATGTGCTGTTAAATTTACCACAGATAAAGCCTCATGTTTATGAGCCTAGGTGACTTTGGTAAGATTGACTACAGAAAAAAGTGGCTACACAATCGGTGCAGATATTTTAAATAAAGATTCCAATTTGAGTAAACGCAAAAATAAAGCATAAATATTGCCAGGATTTGAAATAGAGTCGGTACTTCTTGGTCCAGCTAGTTGGTCTGCTTTTGTAAATAATTTTTCAAGTGTTTTCCTAATTAGTTTTAATAAGTGCTCCCTAAAGATTAAAAAAACCTAAAGATTCTCAATTGTCAGCAATCCTTGTCTGCCTCAGGCTTAGATATGAGAGACAAAGTAGAATGATTTTCTAATATGGTTTCATTAGCATGTGCAAGTGGAAAAGACTGCCGCAAATGATACATAAGTTATAGGTTTACCTAGTCTTGAAGCAATAAAAATTCGATTCCAAATGGCAAACACCAAACTGTTTCCAAAAATTTGCCATTACAACGCTGCTATTTTGTAGCACCGGAGTAATGTCTATGCATTACCCCTCTCCTGATACTTGGCTTGCGCCATTAACAATAATTTTATCCACTTATACAACAATGTCAAAACCATATACAATGTCAAAACCATGTACAATATTCTTATCTTCTCAAAGCAATAACTGGTCTTATTCCAAACATTCATAGGTTTAAGAAGATTGTATACATCGGTTACAAAAAAATAAAAATAAAAATAATACTAAATAAAGCCGATCATAAGTATAAATACATGCAGTTCACTTATGTACTTATGCTTCGAAAAATGAAAGGAGTTTCGATCCATTGGTAGTACATTTACTCATCTGTTATGTATATCACAAAACTTAAGTATAAAAGCTTTTAGCAAATAATATTAGATTCGTAAAAATCAGAAGTACTACAAATTCCTTCAAGATAAAATGTAGTTTATCAAGCATCTAAAATTTTCCAATAGCATAAATCTCATTTTTTGACTGCAATTTTAAAAAAATTATATCTAAACCTTAACCTACAAATATTTGGCTTATCTTAATTTTCAACTTCTGTATTAGGATTGTTTTCCTAATGGCATAAATCACTAATAAAACTTGTAGAATAAAATAAAAGAACGTAACTTCTTCTATAATCAAGCACCTTCTCTTAATTAGTATATTCGACATTCAAGTATGTATAACTTTGAGTGGTGCTTAATGAAACCAATCTTCATTGTACCCCAACATATCCTTATACTACCCAGTACAAAATTGACCTGTTACACAATTAAATCGGTGAAATTGTCTAATCGGCATTGTATCATCTATCAAAAATGTTGACTTCGATTTTATACCAAGCATCGCTTACTCATGATATACATAAAAAAAATTGCTTAACAACTCAGTGTTGTGAGATTATTATCGAGAAAATATATTGCTAACCTATTCAATACATCATGGCTAGTCTAAATTAAATTTTATAGGGGAATTTGTTATTTTTCCAAATACTTCTCTATACAACTTAAATCAATAAATCAACATAGAAGAGCCTTTTTTTAAACTGAATTTATAGTAATGCAAGTGAAATAAAAGTTGAAGTTAAAGCTAACAGAAGTAGAATGTAGATCACACGATTGACAACATGCATATAAACACCTATACAGCATGTTAAGTGTAAGCGCAATATCAGTATATAATTAATATGAATATACAGTGGATACCAATAATTAGTTGTCATTCGTTATAGCACCTTTTGTTGATCGTTTGGCGGCTTTTATCGTGGATACCAATAATTATAACTCAAGATTCATGGTGGATTAAGTCAAAAATTAACACTTTAGTCTCAGTGTTTATCAGCTTACACTTACTGCAGCCTACATTTTTGCTTGCCGACCAAACATGTACGAAAATGGGTTTTAAAGCTGGCTGTTTATACCATAAACAACTTAACAAGTTTCCATTTCCAACTACTATGCATACAGAATTTAAATTAAAAATTAGAATGTTAAAACAAATATTATATTATGTATAGGGTTTTATAGAGAGTATCTCAAAAACCCAAGAGCATTCCAGGTTAATACCACTCAATTCTTTATCAACTAGCCAATGATACAATTCAAACAACTAAAAGCATAAAAATTTCAGTATCTTTTTCTGCTAACCTTCTTTTATATATTGTAATTTGATTGATGAGTATTCCCAATCGATAATCACAAATCGCATTACCAAAATCATAGTATAAACTGAAAGACTTTGATGTTTACCTCGACACCCTTGAACCGCGAACCAATTCACACGAACCCACCCAAATCCAAATTGAACATCCACGCCCAAAATTTGTTTCCTCCAATCCTCTGAACCAACCGCAGACGAAGCTTAAATCCCCTAAATATATTCACGAATTCTTGTTTTGGAGGTTGCGTACAGTGGAATTCATTGAAGGGTGAAATAGAACGGTGGTCTCGATGAAAGGAACGGTGAAAATGAAAGCGCTGGAAATAAAAAAAAAAGAGGGAGGGTGTGCGTTTTGGGGAAAATTTTCCCACGAAAAGAGGCACGGATTTTAATACGGCTACAAGCCGTATCAAATGTTAATACGGCTTACAGCCTTATTAAATTTTATAGATACGGCTATAAGCCGTATTAAAATTTGATACGGCTTATAGCCGTATCAAATGTGCTGCCTAAGGCAAAGCCAAAATCCTATCTATGGTGTAGTGTATTTATTTTTGTTCTAGTAGTGTGTGTACTAAAAATTGTTCGAGGTCGGACCACGGTTGGATTGGATCATGAAAACACTGGTTCCATGGGTGCAAAAAACTCAACATGTTTCATTTGTTCGTAGATCACGAAGAGGAAGAGATTATGCATCACTACAATCAAATATCTTGACCTATGGAAAATGTATGAGCAACAAAGAATGGGATTGATGAGTTGCGACATATGATTTTATCTTCATAGCATCAACTTCTAATCCAGATACTTCTTCTAAACAACACACATCTCTAGTTCACATATCCATGCAACATCAATTACCCATCCAACATTAATCGCCTATTCGACATCAAACGCCTCTGCAACATAATTCGTGACCACGACATCAGCCTCTCTTACATTTACGGTCGGCATATCCACAAAATGGACCTTTCTACTATTCTTGTCCATATCATCCACCATTATAGGCACCAATTTCTCATCCTGTAGGGAATTTCACATCAACTCTAAGTGATATGGATTTGGATTTTCTACAATAACTCATGTACCCACATCATGTAGTAGTTAGTTTTAAAAAACTTGGTGTTATGTTATTATTAATTTTCTTGTTATGTAATTGGTTTAGTTAAGGTACTTATGAAATATGTATATATGGGTTCTAAAATTTTACTGTTTTCTTTGCTATTTGATATTGGAATTAAATGCATTTTTTTGTGTTTCATGTAGTACAGGGATATTTGATTGTTGAACATGTGAGTATGAGTTAATTATTTAACTTGCTATTTGTATTCTTTATGTGTGCATTTGTTGAAATGAACTTATATGCTCCTTTTGCTTTGATTTGAATATGAAATGTGAGTTATATTTTTACACACGTACAACATGCTAAATATAAGATTTTAATATTCTATTCAATAGGAGCATTTAAAAAGGATAATATTTTTTAAGTATTTTTTAAGTCCCCTAAATACTGTTACACAAGAGGCATTGATAAAAGCCTCTACTGTTTTAAATCTTTTAGAGGCTCATGTAATTGTCTTTAATGAAGTGTTTTTGGTGTTTGGCTCCACAAACAATAAAGACAAATTAAAAATCAAATTTTCCTCTACTTAGCGATAGAGGCTACATTTTTGGAGGCAGATATTCATTTGCCTATCATAGTTGTAGCGGCAAATATACATAGATTTTAGCCCCTAGTTAAAATTTAAAAGGCAATTCTAAATGCCTCTGCTAATTTGATTTTTGGTAGTGATTGCGACCTTTATCACAATGATGTTGTCCATAGATCAAATTATTTCATGGATCCGATTTCATTTAACCTGTCTATGACTGTATTAATATGTGCTTTATAATACTATGAAAATCTAACAATTCAACCATAATGCTCAACCATCATAAAATAAAAAAGAAGTGCACATAAAAATCTTCAATAATAAAGCATGATGCAATGAAGTGGTCATATGATATTTGGGTTGACATTAAGTGAGTAGATTAGAGAGTCAACATTAGAAATATGAGCTATACCATATATATAATATTCTTTCATCGTATTAAATTCGTTCTATCTTTTCTATCTCTCTTTAAGCTTCAAAGCTAATAGTACCATAAATCTTATTTTCATTTGCTTATGTTTAAACAATGCGAAAAGATGGTTGGTCTCTTACATACATAATAATAATTTAGGGAAATGACTTCTATTACATGGTTAAAAGTAATAGATTTTGACTAAAATAAAAGTAATATGAGGAATTGATTTGTGAAGACTGTGCTTAAACATAAAGCAATTGAACGGTTGCATGTAAAGGAGGAGAAAGGACGTACATATGCATAAGGAATAAAAATTAAATATGAAGGCTATATAATTGATAAAGTAAATATCGAAACCAAAAGGCAGAGAAGAGAAACATGTGGCTAATCAACATATAGACACATATGCATTAACTCAAAAAAACAAATGAATCAAGGAGCCGAGATAAAGAACAAGTAGAAGGCAGCTAGCCCCATATATTATATTGACTGATTGACCTATACGCATATATGGCATGCATGGTGAGGTCAAACAATTGGGACTGGATCAAAATAAAATATTGAAAGAAGAATTGAAGGACATTAAATCAGATAGATAGATGGTTGATTGAGACCAAATCGTTAATGAGGAAATTGGTCAAATGAAGGTTCAAATATCATGCAATAAAGAAAGTCGTACGTTAATCAAAAATGTGTAAATATATAGGCATGCATGCATGTTAATGTTTGAAATATATGTGAAGCAGCCACTCTATATATAAGAGATCGATCGATCTCTGTATTTACCAATATCACATAAATAAATATTACAAATAAAGCATAGGTTCAATCCGTACAAGATCAAATCAGCAAGGAAGAAAGAAAGAAATGGAGTACCAAGCAAATAAAAATGAAAAGCCATGGCTATTGATATTGCTCTTCATCATATCCATATTAGTAAGCATGATGGGCTATCCACTGATGAAGAAGCCAAGCTCAAGCTGGACTGCAAAGGCAGTAAAGGAGGCAGAGGCAGTGGCCGCAATAGACTGCTCCGGGCATGGCAGAGGTTACTTGGACGGAATCGTCGTCGATGGAGCTCCCATGTGCGAGTGCAACACTTGCTACACTGGTCCCCATTGCTCCACTTTGCTCCCTAACTGCTCCTCTGATGTTGTAAGCGGCGACGCTTTTTTTCTCGAAAAATATTGGATGCAACACAAATCCAACGCCGCTCTTGTCATATCCCTGGTATAGAATGAGCTATTTCTTCCAGCCATCTTCCGGCAATATCATCAACGCCGAGCTTGAAAAACACGTCAGACTTTTACATCAGGCCGTCGGTAATGCCAAAGCCGATGACAAGTACATCGTCTTCGGTATCGGCGTCACTCAACTCCTCAACGGTCTAGTCATCGCCCTTTCTCCAAACGATATATCACCCGATGTGCAACCATCAAAAGTTGTCACTGTCGTCCCTTACTATCCCGTCTTCAGAAAGCAAACCAAATTCTTTCGTTTTACTGGCTATGAATGGAAAGGGAACGCATCCGATTGCGTTAACGCCGCTTCTCCTCAAAACATCATAGAATTGGTGACTTCGCCCAATAATCCCGAAGGTCGATTTCACCATTCCATTATCAATGGCTCTTTAGCAATCCACGACCACGTCTACTATTGGCCACATTATACCCCAATTGCACAACCCGCCGACGAAGATATCATGTTGTTTTCCATGTCCAAATACACTGGAAATTCCGGCAGCAGATTCGGGTACGACGGTCTTTTTTATTTTTTCTTCTTCTTAATTAGTAACGTTGACTTTATTTCATATATACCGTCAACGGTGGTCTGCATCATTCATGCATGCTAATTATTAACAAATTACATATTGTATGTACAGGTGGGCGCTTATAAAGGACGTGAAAGTATACGACAGGGTAATGGAGTACATGACCGAGAACACGGAAGGAACTTCCCACGATACGCAACTTCGAACCTTGAAACTAATAAAGGAGATCTTGTTGCAAATGAAAACGAAATGGGAAACAATGGCCGACATCAACCAATTTGGCTATCAAACATTGTCTAAAAGATGGGCTGAACTTACCAAGCTAGTTGCATCTTTAGATCGATTCTCCCTTCAAAACCTCTCTCCGCAATATTGCAACTACTTCAAAAAAGTTAGAGACCCCTCACCATGTATGTTCCTAGCTAGCTACTTAATTAATTTCTCTAAATTTGTTCGTTTATATCTTCAAACCAACTGCATATATACATGCTTAACGCAATTGCTAATTTACATCAATTAATCGCAGCATTCGGATGGCTAAAGTGTGAATGTGAGGAAGACACGGATTGTGAAGCTCTACTCAGGAATGCTCAAATTAAAACTCAAAGCGGAGTGCTTTTTGAAGCCGATAGTCGTTACACATGCTTGAGTTTAATCAAGACGGAGGACGACTTCGATCAAATAATGGAGAAGTTGAAGCCTCTTGTATCTGCAAAAAGGAGCATTCACCTAATGGAAGGAAGCATGGACTGATTTAATTCATCATCCTTCCTCATGACATATATATACCTTCAATTATTCTGATTCCTTTGATTATTAATTTTATTAACTCTATTATTTCATTCTTTTTTATACCACCACCATTTCAATTTCACCTACTCTTGGATATTGGATGGTGGTTTGTTATTGTACCCTTGATCAAATTGTAGTCAATAAAGTCAAATTATTATTATGTTAATTAGTGGTTATTATTTAATACTCCATGAATGAATGAAATGTTAAATATATTTTATATCCATGACCACAGTAGTTCAGGTTTCATATTTTAGATAAACCTACTCCCCCATGAACATACACAGAGATATGAACAATATGCCTCTTTCTGCATGCACGTTACTGATTGAATTTGCAACACAGAGCCTTAGCTGCAGAGTCACCTGATTTGCAAAGCACCCAGCCTATGATCATGAACCTAATTCTTATTGAAACAATTCAACAAATACTTCTCCTTCATCGTAAAACAAATATACTATACATCCATATTGCAAACAATTACCTGCAAATTATAAACACCTGAAGATGTTACAGAAGGTGTTTACTGTATTACTTATTAATGTTGCTTAATGGAAGCATCAATTCATGACATCAAAATTTCCTAGACAGTAAATTGAGTCGAAATGACACCGTGTTTTTAAGTTTTTCCTAGAATAGTATTGAATATGTAAGTAACTTACAGTGGAAATGACCAATTATAACTTACAATGCTACTTCCTTTATTTTTTTAAGGCAAATTTTGACTCGCATCCTTATTATTGAAAATAATATGTCGAGTATCGCTTTTTCAACACCAATCGAAGAACAAATCGCTATCGACTCAACTGAAAAACCAAAAACATAATTCCTAAATAAAAATTGAAAACATTTGTAGGTTTATAGAAGGAGAAATTTAATGTTTGAAATTAGCAACCAAAGACGCCTATTGTGACAAACATTGAACAATCTAAAAGAAATAACCTAAAAACAAAGAAGAAAAGGTAAATAATATCAAAATTTTACTGTGATATTAATAATTGTAAAATTTTAAAAGGTATAGTTTTGGTTGACAATATGTTGAAATAGTACTACTTCCATTTACACAGATAACTGGGCAAATATTTGCCATAAGCAATTTTTATCAACGATTGCTTGAAATATTTCAAAACTTTCAGTATAAATACTCATAATAACAATTATTTTTCATATATGGTATTGATCGATAATAAGTTGAAATTGCAGTACACATTTTCATGAAATATTGAAAATGACAAATATTTGTCATAAACAATTTTGGATGATAATTGGTTGATATGCTAGAAAACTTTTATTGTAAAGACTAGAAATAATAAATATTTGTCATACATAGCTTAAGTTGATGGTAGCCTGAAATTACAGTATACGATTAGATGGAAATAACGAGAATGTTAAATATTTTCAGTAAGAAATTTTTGATAAATATTTGCAAAGCAAATATATCGTGGCAAATGTTTGCCAAACAAATATCTGTCATTCATATGTATACAACCAAGAAGAAGATACAAAAATATTGTAAACAAAGCTTCTTGTGCATAAAAAGTTGCAATCCAAAATTCCCAAGAAAAATATGAATCTCAATCAACTCAAAAGACATTTGTTGATGACCAAAGACAAGAAATAAATGCTAAACCGAAGATGAAATCTCATAAGAACAATCCGCATGTTCTTTGGAATTTAACAAACTCCAACAATATATTCATCTATATTCATTAAAAAGAAAACAACCATAAAGAAAATGCAGTGACACAAATTCAGCTGCATAATAACAGCTGTAAAAAAAACAAAAAACAAAAGATGTACAAAAGGATGGAAAAAATATAGGAGAAAAGCAGCTTAAAATCTTTCCACGCTTTGATCTAGAATTTTAAAAAAGAGACGCTACTTCAAAAAAAAACATAACACAATTGAAGCTTACTCCATTCTTTAGTATGATCAAACCATTCCTTTAAGGATCAATAACAAAGAAAGACATAACCAAAGAATCAACTTCCATAGACTTGATAATAGATGCCTTTTCAACAGCGATTGCTTTACTATTGGGGATATGAAAGTAACTTTGTAAGAAAATGACATATCAAAAGAAATTGGTTGGAAAAATGAAAGAGTTACAATAAACACAGCATCTCTAATCATAATTAGAAGACATAATAGACATTGCTAGGCTAATCATGATACATCTACTGTCAACTTACTTGCTCTCCAATGCAAGCTCTGTATTCCTACTAGTGTCGCTACCATATATTCATTATTCACATATTGAAACAAATAAAAAAATAGTTCCATGGTTAGTAATAATTTGAAATCATTTAATGGAACAAGTGAGGAAAATAAATTTTCAAAAAATTCAAGCTTGTGCAACCTTGTTTCTGGAAAATTATAACAACTCATTTTATCTTGTGTTGTTTATATTGCAAACTAAAATAAAATATACTATCTGAAAGTGACTAAGGAGCATGTAATATGAAATATTAATTAAACTATTTACTTGTGCGGAATATAAATAAAAAGGTAAAAGTAATAAGTAAAAGACACCAGAAATTTTTATAATGGTTCGAACTTTCCGTTCTACGTCCAATCGCAGACTCCTTCTGGATTTAATCGATACCCTCACTTAACCCGGAGGAACAGGTATTACAATGCCTAAGAAACTGAACAGGACCTTAACCGCTTAGACAACTGAATAGGACTTCAACCGCTTGAGGATACTACAGCAGGACTTCAACTATAAACCGGAGAACGGTATTTGACTGAGTATGCTCTTGAATAGCATTGATAAGTCAATAATGTACACTCTTCCTATAATCTTCTTTTTTGTGGTATATCATATAGTTCATGAAGAAAGAAAGTAATTTTGATCACAAGATAATATTCTTAAAAGATCGTGTGATCAAAAGATATCAAGCAGGTTGGAATTGAATGCTTGAGAATTCAATAGAAAAGATAGAAAGAATTTTAAGTATAATTCGTTATTGAAACAATGAAATGAATTGATTTATATAGAGTTTAATAGCGGCAATCATTTGTGAAAAGAAACAGTGAAAAGTTATGACTGTAACCCTTGATTTAAGAGATGTATTTCTTCATGATGAAGAGGTATCTTTTTAGAAAACTAGCCGTTATACAGATTCAACCGGCCGAATAAAATTTGGCAGCCATCTGAATCAACAATTTTTTAAAACAACAAGAAAATAGTTCATTTAAGCCCATTTTCAGTAGGTTGAATATTGTCAGTCAGTCGGCTGAATATTCAAAAATCAATCTGTGCATGTGCACAGATTTACTCGGCTGAATGATCTTGTTCAATCGGCTGAATTCTGTTGATGAATAAAAGTTGCTTTAGCTCAGTTGGTTAGAGCACTTGCTTTCTGAATTAGTGACCCAGATTCGAGTCTTGCTTCATGCATTTTTGAAAACTTGATTTTCATTTAAAATATGATTTCACCAATGACCTGAGTTTGAGCCTTGCTTCATATATTATTATTATTATTTTAAAAACTTTTATTGCTTTTATAAAATGTTTCGAATGTGTATGTATATGTGTGTGTATACCACTTTGAGAAGATTTTAACATCTGTATACTCTAGATATAACACTCTATGACTAATAGTACTTTGTCGGTCACCTTCGTATTGTCTCTATCGTTGTATATCTCTTCTTGTATCTCCATATATATACTTTTATCCTCTTTTGTACTGTGTATCTTCATTTTGAACTTATTTGTTTGTCTCTTTTTGGTTTATGTACCTGCAAGTTAGCTTAGAGGTTTTTTGGCATAATTGTATAGTTGTTGTCATTAAAATTCAACAATAGAGGTTCTAACATTCTCCCCCCTTTTTGACGATGACAACTATCCAATTTAAAAAATATTCATTCTATATAAAATAATATTAATATGTTTATAGCTTCTCCTAAGTATAACATCTCCCATTAAGTATAATATCTCCCTCTATCAATATGCATATGAATTTCTCCCCCGTTTTCATTATCAAAAAGAATGAGGGAATATAATAAATTTTATAAAATATGTTGTAAATAGCAAGATAAACCCAATATTAATTATGAATAAAATAAATTAGATTTTACCGTATTTGTTGAAGTCCATATTTCATTGTAAGTACGTAATTCTATTAAATGTATGGAGCATCCTTTAAAATTCCAAAATCTATCTTTTTCCTTCTGTTTCTCCAAGTACCTGCAATAAATAATAATCATTTTTGGTACCCACTTACTATGTTAGGGTCCAAGGGTTAATCATCGGGTAAAAACCTTACCAAAATAGGTGTGATTGTACCCTCTAAAAGAAACAAAGATAATGAAACAATTTTTCAAATAAAAATAACTACTACTTATAAACTAGGGTATCAAAAAAATTAACATTTAAAGCATAGGCTACCCAAGGTTTCTTATAATTTCCTAAATTTTAGGAAACTACACCCATTTGAGTGTGTTTGAACCTTTATAAATATAGTTTTCATTACAAATCACATTCTTATAATAGTTGCTAATATAAAGTTGTTTATCATAATCAATTATATTAGCTGGAATCCATATTCTAATATTATTAGTCATTAGCTTAGAACATAAAAAATAGTTTCTATCATTTCTAAACAAAGTATTATTATGACTGTAAGTGGTTTTAGGACTATCATAGTTACTAGTACTAGCACTAAAATTAGTATACATGAATGCATATCTAGTACTATATTTACTTTTAGCTTGTTTATAACATATACCACTTTTATCATTGTGAGCTTTTGAATTTGTAACTAAGAAAGATAAGATAGCTCTACCTTTAAAGTTTACCATTTTTTCATTTAATTTATCAAAATTTGCTTTAGAATCATAAACTTCTTTTTGCAAAATATTACTATTATCTTTTAAAATCTCACATTCTTTAGATAAATCTAAGTTTCTTTCGATTAAAGTTCCATTCTCTTTTTCAAAAGACAAAAATTAAAGAGCTGGAATTATTTAAAGAATTTCTCAAAAATATATTTTTATTTCGCAAAACATCGACTTCCTTCAAAAGATCATTGTTTTTAACTTCCAACAGCTTATTTTTTTGTAGGAAATCCTTTTGTAAAACAAGTTTTTCTACTGTATTTTCAAAAAATTTAGTTTGTTTTACCAAAAGTTTATTTTCCTCTTTTAAATTAGAAATTTCTTGCTCATAATTTTTTAACTTAGCTAATGCAATTTTAGTAACTTTATTCAAAGTTTTACAATCTTTTAATAATTCATCATGTGCTAACAAAAGTTCTTTATATAAAGAATCTAAGCATACCGATTGTGATCTGAGTTTAGCCATGAAGCATTAGCTTGTTTGCTCCTTTGATTTATCTTTATTGCTCTTCATCTTTCTATTGCCTTGACTAGATCTCTTTATGGCCATTTATTCTAGGTTGTTGTTATGATCTCTAGAAATCCAGGCTCTGATACCAAATGAAAGTGACTAAAGATCGTGTAATATGAAATATCAACTAAACTATTTACTTGTGCGGAATATAAATAAAAAAGTTAAAGTAATAAAATAAATGACATTAGAGATTTTATACTGGTTCGAACTTCCCGTTCCACATCCAATCCCAGAAACCTTCTGGATTTAATCGATACCCTCACTTAACCAGGAGGAACAAGTATTACACCGCCTAAATAACTGAGCAGGACTTCAAGCGCCTGGACAACTGAATAGGACTTCAATCGCCTGAGGATACTATAACAGGATTTCAACTATAAACAGGAGAAAAATATTTGACTGAGTATGCTCTTGAATAGCACTGATAAGTCAATAATGTACATCCTTCCTAAAATCTTCTCCTTTGTAGTATATCGTGTAGTTTGTGAAGAAAGTAAGTAATTTTGATCACAAGATAATATTCTTGAATGATCGTGTGATCAAAAATATAAAGCACTTTGGAATTGAATGCTTTAGAATTCAATAGAAAAGATAGAAAGAATTATAAGTAGAATTCGTTATTGAAATAATGAAATGAATTGCTTTATATTGAGTTTAACAGCTGCAATCATTTGTGTAAAGAAACAGTGAAAAGTTATGACCGCAACTCTTGATTTAAGAGATGTACCTCTTCAAGATGAAGAGGTGTCCTTTTAGAAATCTAGCCGTTATACAAATTCAGCCGGCTGAATAAAATTTGCCAGCCATTTGAATCAACAATTTTTTAAAACAGCAAGAAAACAGTTCATTTTCATCCAGCTGAATATTGTCAGTCAGTCGGTTCAATATTCAAAAATCAATATGTGCATGTGCACAGATTCAGTCGGCTGAATGATCTTGTTCAGTCGGCTGAATTCTGTTGATGAATAAAAGTTGCTTTAGCTCAGTTAGTTAAAGCACCTGCTTTTTAAATTAGTGACCCGGGTTCGAGTCTTGCTACATGCATTTTTGAAAACTTGATTTTCATTAAATATGATTTCACCAATGACCCGAATTCGAGTCTTGCTTCATATATTGTTATTATTATTATTTTTAAAAACTTTTATTTCTTTTATAAAATGTTTCGAATGTGTATGTATATGTGTATATACCACTTTGAGAAGATTTTAACATCTGTATACTCTAGATATGACACTCTATGACTAATAATACTTTGTTTGTCACCTTTGTCTTGTCTTTATCGTGTATATTTCTTCTTGTATCTCCATATATACTTTTATCCTCTTTTGTACTAAGTATCTTCATTTTGAACTTATAAGGAATGGCTGCCAACTCCCTAGAAATTGAAAGATGATGGAAGAAAACTCCCTCTCAAAAAAGTTGTGAAAGTTAGGTCCCTATTTTTAGATTTTGCCTGATTTATGCCATTTTTGCCCTTAATTTCAATGCTGGGCCGATTTTCTGAGAGTGGACAGTTTGGTAAAAAATAAAAAACAGGGACTTAATTTACATCGATTTATGAGTAGGGACTTTTTGTGCATGGGCTTTGAGAATAGGGACCTTTGGTCCAAAACCCCTTGAACTTATTTGTTTGTCTCTTTTTGGTACTTATGCACTTGCAAGTTAACTTAAAGGTTCTTTGGCATAATGGTATAGTTGTTGTCATTAAAATTCAACAATAGAGGTTCTAACACTATTTTTGTGCAGTACTGGTTCGGTGACCTCATAGAAATAGTATCTCAAAGAAAAGTTATAAAGAAAATGCTTCTATATTTTCCAAAGGGACACTGATTCAACTCTAAGCAAGATAGGGTCATTCCTTGCCAAGAAGGTAATATTACTAATATATATAAAAAGATAAAAACCTCTAAAAATTCTATGATAAATAATGATTGGAAAATGTTTTCCAAATAAATATTTGACAAGCAAATATATGATTGTCAAATATTTGAAAAAACAATTCTGCAATGGTACTTCCTTTCTTTAAAATAAAATTGTTCAACAATATTGCATCAATACTGTATATTTTAATTCTAAATTGTCAAATATTTTCCATACATGGATTTGATAGACGATAAGTTGAAATTATAGAATACAATTATATAAAAAATGATAATGACAAATATTCGCTATAAAAAAATTTCTTAATGATTGCTAGATACATAAAAAAACGATAACTAGAAAATCCGAGGAAGGAAAATATTTGTAAGGAAGGTTGAAACAAGTGTTGAAACTAAAGACGTAAATTCATCAGAATAGTTTGCATTTTCTTTGGATTCCAACGAACTCCGACAATATAGTCATCTATCATCATTAAAAAAACAACCATAAAGAAAATGCAGTGACAAAAGAAAAGCTGCAAAATAATAGCTTCAAAAAAACAAAAACAAAAGATGGATAAAAAGATGGAAAAGATAGAGGAGAAAGCCATAAATGCAACTTAAAATCTTTCCACACCCTGATCCAAAATTTGAAAAAAAGAGAAGCTACTTCAAAAAAAAACATAACATAATTGAAGCTTACATTCTTTAGTATGATCAAACTATTCCTTGAAGGATCAATAACAAAGGAAGACATAACCAAAGAATCAACTTACATAGACTTGATAATAGACGCCTTTTGAACAGAAGATAATTGCTTTAATTTTGGGATATGAAAGTAAATTTGAAAGAAAATGACATATCAAAAAATTTGGTTGGAAAAATGAATAAGTTACAATAAACACTGCATCGCCTCTAAAAAATGCAGACATGAATGTAGAAGTGAAAAGCTTCAAACAAAAATATTTGTTGAACTGAAAACGATGGAAGCAAAAGAGATAGAATCAATCCTAAGGGAAGTTTGAAAGGAAAGATATAAGAAGACACAATAGACGCTGCATGGCTAATCATAATATAACTACGATCAGCTTACTTGCTCTACAATGCAAGCTTTGCATTCCCACTAGTGTCGCTGCTATATATTCACAAATTAAAACAAATGAAAACAATTTCATGGTCACCAATAATTCGAAAGCATTTAATGGAACAACTAAGGAAAAAAAATCTTCGAAAAATTCGACCTTGTGCAACATTATTTCTGGTAAATTATAATAACTCATTCTATCTTGTGTAGTTTATACTACAAACTAAAATAAAATATACTATCTTTGTGTGGTACTGGTTCCGTATCCGTACGGAAATAAAATCCCAAAGAAAAAGTTACAAAGAAAAAGCTTCTATATCTTCAAAATGGACACTGATGCAACTCCAAGCAAAATAGGGTCATTCCTTACCAAGAAGGTAATATTACTAATACACATGAAAAAATAAAAACGTCTAAAAATTCTATGATAAATAACGATTGGACAAGAAAATGTATGATTATCAAATATTTGACAAAACCTTTCTCCAATGATATTTCATTTCTTTAAAATAAAATTGTTCAACGATATTGCATAATTATTGTATGTTGAATTTCAAACCGTCAAATATTTTCCATACATGGTTTGGACAGATGATAAGTTGAAATTGTAGTATACAATTAGATGAAAACTGAGAATGAATAATATTTGTTATAAATAATTTTCTTAATGATTGCTAGATATATCAAAAAACAACAACTATAAAAACCGAGGAAGGAAAATATTTGAAAGGAAGGCAAATATTTGTCAGACAAATAATTAACTTTGTAAATAATTACAAAACAAATATATCTTATTTATATTTATGACAATGGCAAAAGTAAAATATATTTGTCCTAATTTGTAGAAATAAGAAGAAAAACAAAGGGTGATAAAAGAGCTAAAAACCAACAGAGCTAGATCATCTAAAGGAAAATTTTCAGTTGATGATGAAATAATGAACTTAAAAGTGCAACTACAAAAATGGAAAAAGGAAAATACGGATCTGGAAAAAGGAACAAAAATATAAAAAAGAGAATGAAGATTTGAAAAAAGCAAAGCAACAAAAATAAAATGATGAAGAACAAGAGGCTAAAAAAGAAGATGAATATGAAGATTCAACTGAAGAAGAAAACAATAAAGATGATGATGATGAGTACATTAACGATGAAGGTAATGATGACGAGGATAGTGAAAAATGACGATGAGGGAGATGTTGATGGTGATGATGAAAGTGGTAATGAAGAACTTTACGAAGGAAATGAAGGTGATGGGCATGAAGATAATGAAGACAACACTAATAAAGATGATGAAAATGCAAAAGGAGGTAAAACAAATGATACAAACAATGAGGATGATAAAAATGAAGAGAACAAAAAATTGCAGTTGAATAAGAATTGGAAGATCAAAGCAGAAAAGAGAGTAAAACTAAAAAATAAGCACGATAAATGAAATGGATGGTAGTGACGAAACAATCTTCAACGAATATGAAATAACAATCACACTAAAAATACTAATGGGAAAAGAAAGATGAAGACTAAAGAGAAAGATCAACTGAAAAAAAGGAGGAAACGGAAAAAAGTAAATATTAACAAATAGTAAATTTACTAAGAAAAATTTAGTCCGACAAATATCTGTCTAGTAAATATTTGTTAAACATATTTTAGAAATAAAATATTTAACAATCCAAAACTTTTAAAAAATCAGGTGAAAAATAAAAAAAGTTGATGATGAATTAAGAAGACTTTGATGGTGAAGAGGAGCACATAGATCAAGATCAAAGTGACATCTTTAAAGTAAAAGTTATAATATCCAAATATATAAACCTTTTATGTCATATATTTGCTTGGCATTTATTTGCCTTACATATATCTATTAACCAATGATTTGCCAAAGAATCTTTAATTTTAAGTTACTTATTTTCACATAATATATGTTTAAAAATATATAGTATAATTAGTTATTACCACAAGTAGTAGATTCAATAGAAAATATTCACGAAGATGCCAAAAAAAAGATAACTAGAAATAGAATAAAAAGAAAAAGACTCTTTGAAGCATAAAGGTAAGATGTCAACAAGATTATTCCTCATGTTAATAATTTGCCAAACACTAATTATAAATTAATTATAGAGATTCAAGAAAAACTAACATCTGACTCTTAAACTTTCATAATACTACCAGCCAGTCAAACTCAAGAAAATACAAAGAATGAAAGTCAAGAAGCTTTAGGGTAGAAAGATTCCAAAAAGTACAGCAAAAAAAGTTAAATCTTCTAATTCAAAAGGTAATTTCTAAAAAAATTTACGTCAAATATTTATTATAGATTAATTATACAATCAAAGCAAATAATCAAACTAAAGAAAGACCTAAAATTGACTACCTAAGTTTCAAGCTACTAACATCAAGTGAAATCCAGGAAAGCAACCTAATGTTAACTCAAGAATTAGAAAACATTCAAAAAATTGGCTAAAGATTATAAAATCAAGATTGAAAATGATGAGAGAAAAATTGAAAAAAAAAAGTTTCTCCTTCTTCTCTGTCGAATATAGTAAAAAGTAAACAAAAAGAGAAATATCAAAAGATCCAGATTTCGAACATGAATTTCCCACAACAAGAAAAAGGCAATACCGAAGGAAATCGAAAGAAATCAATATCAACAAAAGAAAAGATGCAAAAGCTCAATCCGAAGTGTTAACATATAATAGCACAAAATCTGATCACGGTATGAGTGAAATTAAAGAAGAGATGAAAATAGTGGTAAAAAAAGCAAGCTTACAAAAACATGACTAAAAGAGTAATGAACTTATAAATTTTTACCATGTAGATGGAAATATGCAAGTTATTTAAACAAAACATAATGTACAAATAAATACACACACATATATTTCTTGAAAAATACGTTACTTACAAACATTAACCTTTGATAAAATTCATGTTTTACTTTCTAATTTACATGCCATAATACATATTAATATTCTTTTGCTTCTGTTAAAACATGAAAGCCGCATACTATAACCAGTTTAATGATACTGAAATTAGAAGAGTGCATATTTTAGACATATAGTTCAAATGATTTATTGAATCCAAGGTATATAATTTTACCATATACTTTCAATATATTAAAATAAATGTAGATGAAAATATGAAAAATAAAATATAAAATTTAACATTTATGAAGGTGATAGACTAGTTCATAGAATAAAATTAAAGCCATGACATAAATATATCATTTACTTCAAGTCCTACACTTTGATAAGGAATAATTAACACTGCAAATACATATCAAATATGAAATTGTAACCTAATTAAATTGTAAATATTGTTATCAATAAGTAAAAACAATAAATCAACATATCAAGATTTAGTGATCGATGTGCTAAAAGAGCAATAATTTCAAGAAAATATTGATATCGCTTGTTGGACCAAAAAGTGGCATAACACCTCCAATCAAAATAAAACAAGAACATATCTACTAAAATCAAATAGAAATAGCAAAGAAAACACATTTATAGTGGTTTGGCCAAATCTCTTGCCTACGTCCACTTAGTCTTATTAATTTCGGATTTGTCAAAAGTACAAGCACTATTACAATGATTTCAGATCTTTAAAGTAAAGTATGTTCAGGATTACAACACTTAGCGGCAATGGTTGAGCCGTTGAGGTAGAAAGTAAAGAATGGAAAGTGTGGGCTCAAAAGATCAAAAAGTCCTTTCTGTGTTGCACTTCTCGAATCATCTGCTATATTCGCTAAATAATGGAAGTACAAGTATTAATTCAGATCCGAGAAGATAGAGGAGAAGATCAAGTCATTTTAGAGCAAAAAAATCATGATGGTATAGACTACAATTGTGGTCGGTACCGACCATAATGATCATCATTGTAATGCAAGTTCCCCTGCACTTCCATAAGCTCTAACCTTCCACAGTCCTAAGATGTATCCCCCGGTAAAAGTACCAATCACAATTATGGTCAATACCGGCCATGTTGTTTTTTCAAAATCATCCCCTACTTCTTGAGTTACTTCATCTATCTATTCTAAGTATGCCCCCGAGCTTTCACTCCATTCTGTCTTGGTCTCGACATCCAAATTTACTTAGAAGTTGCTCTGTTCAAAGGCAAGGTAACACCTGCCTTCGAAAGCATGCTTTCGAGAAACTAGGCATGCTTTGAATTAAGATAAGCGATGCTATCTTAATTACATAGGGGTCTCCTGGTAGACAATCATCACCTTTGAAGCATCGTATCTATTCTGAAGTTATCTGTTCTTTATTTTAAGTAGTTGGTATTCCATTCCTTCTTTAGCAATCAAGTTGATGTTCTTATCACTTCAGAAATCCCATCGTATCTCGAATAGGTATGTTTCTCTTTTTTTTCTCTTTTTTTTTAAATGAAGATAGAAACATGTTGGTATCGACCAAATCATGTTAGTACCGACATGGTTCTTGAATAGGAGTATAAGTACTTGGTACTTAGAAGATTTTTGCCACTTGAATTTTATTTTCCAATCTCAACCATATCTATCTCTTACGAATTCGACATCTCACCACCACCAAAGCCATTCAACTTTGCTACCTAAACTCCCACCGCACCTAGTGCTGTCGCAACTCCTCATTGCATCGTCATTGTCAACATCAGGATTTCCCACCTAAACTCGGCACTGAATTCATTCATCTCAAGCTGTTCATTTTCAAATCTAAATTGAACAATAAGTGGGTTCTTGATCCTTGATGTCGCCAATGCTGCCACTACCGCACTTCGTCAATGTCACTGCATCATGGTGATGCTTCGGTTGTCATCATTAACCCACTGCCGACCTTAAGCCAAGACATTACACGTGGCCTAACTAGGGCTTATCACTTTCATGGGGAACTCGGGTTGCCTATGAGGCCGACATTAAGTGTAACGACCCAAAAATTTATATTAATTTAAATTTGAATATTTAATTGATTTTAAATATTTATAAGTAGAATTAATAAGTCGAATAATTTATTTTTCGAATATTGGATTTAATTTGATAATTAAATCGATAATTTAATAGTTAAATTCCAGAAATAATTAAAAAATTTGGTTTGAAATGATTAAAATTTATTTGGAAAATTTTATTTAATCATATTGGAGTTAAAGTGATGTTATAGAACTTTTAAAATTGAATTTAGAGTTAATCTGTGAAAATTGAATATTTTAATATTTAATTATCGATTGAAAAATAGCGAATTTTCGAACAGTCTCAGAATTGAACGAAACTAGTTCCATTAGATCTGTAATAGTTTGTTATTATCGAATTTCAATTTTCGTAGCAATCGGAGTTGTCGTTTGACCGTGGCAGCTCCAAACGCATCGAAATTGTTTTAATATTAATTTAATGACTAAAAATAGTCATTTTTCAAAAAGTCTCGAATTTCGACGAAACCAGTTTCATCGGATCCGTAATGTGATATTATTATATGGTTTCAAATTTCGTGTCAATTGGATTTACCGTTTGTCCGGGGCAAGCCAAAACGCATCGAAATCGCTTTAAATCGGTTTAATTTAAATTGATCGTTTATTGCCATATCTCACACATACAATCGAATTAGCTTCCGAAACCTATTCCATTATGTCCGGAACGTGGGGTAAACCTTAGAAACGCCAGCCGGCATGCTTCGTTTGGAGTTCAAAAAATCCGGATGAATAGTAAATCGTGAAATTTTCTGTAAAAGGCCCCCCATTATTTCATTTTGCAAACAAACCCTAGCAGATAGGTCTGGCCGCCGTTTATACTCCAATGGCCAGAAATCAATTTCCTTCCTCCCTCATTTTCTTCCAATCCGTTGATAATTACCAGAAACGTTCAACTAGAAGGTTGTAGAGCACGTTGAGATCTCCACATCCAACGGTGCAGATCGTTTGAAGTGGAGCGGATCAGTGGCAATCACCCTTGGAAGTGCTGCCATTCGCATGCAATTTGACGGGGCTGTAGGGGGCCGAGCTCAAGGGGGTGGTAGGCGTGGGTAGTGGTGGCCGAGACGCTTCGTTTGGCGATGGTTTGATGGACCCCTGACGTTCGTAGGATGAGCGACATGTAACCCTAAATCATGGTAATTGGGTTCAAGGTTGTACGCGAACAACCTGGGAGCAAGAACGTGAGGCAAGAGAAGAAAAGGGGCACGACCAGATCTGCAAAGGAGGAAATCAACGGCTCTGATTATTTGGGGTATAAAAAAATTTAAAATAGAAATGTAAATTAATTCGTGTAATATTTAAAACGCGATATCTTCTTCATACGAGGTCCGTTTCAGAAGAAATTTTTTGCGTTGGAATCGTATTGACGAGCACTACGCAATGGAGCTGGTTTGGAGTCAATTGGAGTCAGTGAAAATTTCGGGTAAAATTAAACGTCCGTTTAATTTTATTCGAAATAAAACGCTACGAATTGCTATCAGAAAATCAAGGTGAGAACTTCTCACTCAATCGAACAGTTTCGATGTTTATTTTAAATAGTTAGATTTAAAATTGATGATTGTATGTCTGAATGATAAATTGTTGACTGTTATGATTGAAATAGACATTATACGCCGTTATTAAGCGGAGGTTAATTATTAAAAACATATACCGCGAATATTTCACATTGATGTGAAATTGGTATTATTTATGTATAGCAATATATACATATTGGCATATGTATATATTGGATTGATGGATTTCCCGCATTGTATAGCGGATGAGACCCTATTGCGTCGCATAATAGCGGATAATATTTATTAAACCCATATACCGCGATATTTCGTACTGGAGCGGAATTGGTATTGTGCTAACATCTTTGGATGTAGGGGGACAGGTTGGAGGGGTTCAACTGGATTCCTCAACTGTATTGATTTATTTACAGATATTTTGATATATTCTGTTATCATATGATGATATATGATGTTTGATTGTTGTAATTGATGATTGGTGCTGTTGCATCATCGGATCCATTTTTTTGTTTAAAAATAACGATTTTTAATTTTAAAGTAGTTTTTGAAATAAATAGTTGATTAATTTATAAAATAGTTTAAATTGGGATTTTTGAATTATTATAAATGATTCATATAAAAGATGTATAAAATTGATATTTTATAAATTAAGAATATTGGAATTATAAAACGAGTTTTTATAAGTGTTAAAAATGAAATAAAAAGATGGATTTCATAAGTGAACGGAATTTACAGATTTATAAATTGTGAAGTTATTAAATGAATAGATTGTGTAAAATAAAAGATTTATAAGTAATTATCTTATAAATCGGATAATTTGCATTTAAATGAGATATGAATGAAATTGTTAATAATGAGATTTATAAGTTGAAGTTTTTATAAATAGAAATGGAATTTATAAACATTGTTTTATAAATCTGAAACCAATTGAATTTGATAAATTTAACATAGAAGTTAATAAAGGAGATATATTCGTGATTTTGGACAGCGAATCATCCTTTAAGTTAAATGTTGTAATAATAAGAGTTTGGTTGGGAATTTTATCCACGATTTTGGACAGTGGATAATCCTTTAAATAAAATGAGTAGAATGTTGAATTTGGATAACGAACTATATTCACGATTTTGGACAGTGAATATATTATTAAATAAAATGGATATGTTTTGGAGAAGTGATATTACAAAATGAAGTAATTGTTTTAAAAGATGTTTTAAAACATGTTAAGTATCGAAAACATAGATTTCAACATTCATTGTTGAAATAGATGTTTCGAGAAATAAGGAAATGGTGGACTATAACACTGTTGTTAAATTAATTATTTCCAAAAGGAAATATTTTGTGTAGTATTGAGATTTATATATCTATCTAAATTTCGAATCCCTATACTAGTGATTTTGAGTTGTCGTAACGATGTTTTACGTAACATTCGTTTTGACTCAAATAAAATTTGTGAAAGAGAATGATTTCCTTAAAGAATGAAAAATATACTTAATTATGATTTAAGTATATCGAATATTTTCCAAGGTTTGAAAATAAATGATTTGTGAATTACTTATTTTTAAATAAGTATGGAAATGCTTTTCAAATATGAAATGAACTGTTTTGAGATTTTATCTTCAAAGATAAACTGAAATGTGGAAATTGATTTGAAATTGTTTTTCAAATGGTTAAGTGTGGAAAATTATATATCTTGTAAATATATTTTTGGAAATAAATAATTTGGAAAATTATTTGGAATCTGATGATGTTGCTCATCTTTATTGATAGTTAAATAACCGACTATCAATAATTACCTTGAATGGGTATTTGATGTGAATTGGATGAATTTGAATGCCACACTTATTTTTGAATAAGCGCTCACTATTCGGGTTAGCCGGGAAAGGACCATGGGGTCGTATAACCCATTCTGAATATGTGATACGTCGTTATGAATTGCATTTGATGACCGGTGTTGAAGACCGGATATTTTTGAAAACGGAAGGATTACCGTCGAGTTACTCTACATCGGCTGATCTCCGATACAGAGGTTTTATCACCCTTAGTGACGGGAAGTCTAGACGTGATTAGAAAATTATCCGGATTTGCAAGGGCTTCGTGAGAAGTGCCTTCTGTTCTGTTCGATCCCGGAACAGACTTGTATGGTTGTGTGTTTGACGTTACAAATTGAGATATAAAGCTGATTTCTTTCAAATACATTTCTATTGGTGGCGGAGAATTTATTCTCTTAGCTTAACACCCTTCTCTGAGACGTACGAGCTTAGAGGTTATGTAGTTGAAATTTATCAGCAATATACTCCCAATTTGGTAACGTGGCATGCTGAGTGTTGCTGTGAAATGATCGTTGTTTGATCATTTATGATATGATCGTTTGTTTGATCATTTATCTTTGTGATCAATTCTTTGATCATTTGTTTGACCCGAAGCATGGCTTTGTAGAAAGCGTAGCTTTGTGGACGAGACTTCGTCGAGCCTCACACCCCGGAAATGGTCAAAACAGGAAGGATGCAGCAAGGTTCTAGGGAGTAGCGCCCCTTAGTGTATGTCATTCCTTTTGGATAGAGGTGGTATCATGGTATGGAGCCCAGATACTTAACCTATGTTGATACTGCAAATTTATTATGTGGTTGTTGGAAATCGAGGATCCTCGGGAAGATCGGTTACGATCGGGGGATGGCATACGCGTGTCAGTAGTTACCTATTTTTGCAGAGGTAACCCGGCCTTATGTTGGCAGAGATCCGGTTAGGTTCTCGGTTCGTCTTTCCAGAGGCGTACCCATGTGGCAATGGGAAGTTCCTTGGCCTGACCATTTGTTGGAAATCCAAACTCCAATACGAACTTTGTACGGTATTAGTTGTAGAACCTGCCATTTACGTACGGTGGTCACCATTGTTTAGATGGTAGCTATAGTAGGCATACGATACTGGTCGTATGTTGGCTAAGATTTATATTATACTTTTGAAATGTTTTCTACACTATGCACTAATAATAATATCAAAAATGATTTGATTTTGCGTAGTAAGCATCTTTGACTATCATAAGAAGAAATCTCCTCCAATTCTGCGTTTGCATTGTGTGTGTGGCGGGAGGTCTTATGGTAGTTTCATTTTCCAAAAGCATTGCGAAATTTACTTTAAAATCTTCCTGTAGTTTGTTTTAAAGATAAACTGTTTTAGTTCTCACACCAGTCACCATGACTGACCTAGAGTTTATTGTTTCCTTCCTAAACTCTGGGTGCCCACCAATTTCCACACGGGCAGTCTAGAGTTAGGTTATCAGGTCATTCTGGATTCGAGATGCTGTGGAGCTTAGTGGCAAGCTGGATGGCGAGACGTACCACTTGTATATGATATTATTTATTCCGCTGTGTATTCTGTATGAGGACAAGTTTATATAACTATCCATTGATGTATTGTTGTTGTAAACTCTGATGATGATGTAATGTATAAAATGATATAGTTCTTTGTTTTAAATATTATTCATTTATCTATTATATGTTGTTCCGCTGCGAATGTGAGATTCTGATACTGTTTTCTGTTTCTGATGTTGGTCTGTTGTTCTTCTTTTCTTTTTCTTCTATCTTTTCTTCTACCTTCTTTCTTAAACCCTAATGGTTCGGTTTTCCGTTCATCTTGAGTTAATAGATGGAGATTAGTGTCTATTCAAGGGGTACGGAAAAGCGGACTATTACATTAAGTAATCCCAGGCTCGACATCGAGTTGATTTCATGGTCTATTCAGTGCTTGGTGTTCGCTTCATGTTATCAGAATCTTTGCTCCGAGTTCTTCCTTGGATAATATTGATTTGACCACTATGCAATTAAAGCGCTTAGTAGTTCTATAATGGCGGTGTTGCAAAAAGTTATAGTGAGGATGAAGCGGGGATATAGGGGAAAATTGCAGAAGTGCAAAAAGCTTCACTAGATATATATCCAAAAAATTAAAGTTAAGTTTTTCTCATTCTCACATCATTATATAGGAAAAGGAAATATTGTTTAATCTTATTGTAACATCCCATAAATTTAACGATAATTAATTACAAAGAAATTAATTAATAATTAGTAATGCCAGAAGTAGAATTTTCACAAACATCATAATTTGGATACGAAACTTGTACCATTGCATTCGTGGTGATTTTCTGATCAATTTTCATACATAAAGTTTTATGATCGAAGTTCGAATGAAAGTTACCGACGTTTGAAGATATCAGATCAAAATTAATTCTACATGTGATTAAGGAAATAAATGTAAGTAGTTAACGTTAATGGTTGCTTAACGTTTAAGTATAATTAATGTTAAATCTGATCTTCTAAATATATATATATATAATGAATAAAGGGACACAAATTAACACATAACAAAACAGGCAACCGGTCGACCCTAAATTGGGACCGGTTGAGCGCTAGCGTCTAAGCGGTCGACCGCTTGTGTGTTGGCGGTTGTGCATTGAACCTAGGCCGAATGGCTCGCATTGAATATAATATAATCTAATGCCTAACATTGATTTGAATCCCTATATATACGGGCCCAACCACTCATTTTTCTTCTCATATTTTAGCACAGCAAAGCTCTACCATTTTATCTTCTCCAAAAATTCTTAAATCCAAATAAAACTATAATCTGTATACATATATACAAGTGGAGAATAGTGGAAAATAATGGAGAAGAAAAATATGATCGAATCAAATCACCAAAGCAAAGATAAAATTAAAAATCCAAATCTACATTAAACTCAAATCTCTTCCCTGGTATATTCTTTCGGTACATATTTCGGTAGGAAGGAAAGGGAGTCAAATTGGAATAATATGGTTTAGATATGGAGATTTGGAAGCTTAAAGGTGAGTGGAAAACTTATACAATATTGGATTTATATCATTGTAAATATGTTCATGTATGCTTGAAAGTAATTTTGGAGTTGTATGCTTAAATACATACATGTAATAAATTGATAAACCATGCATACATGTTCTGTGAATGTTTAACTTTGATTTAATATTGCATATATTTGAATCTAGAAAACAAGGTTAAAATAGTCCGTAAATTAATAAAACTGTATAGTAATTCCAGGTTTGTTGGTTAAACGATACATGTCAGTAAATGTGAATATGAAGTTATTATAAATTGGACTGTGATTTATGTTGTATTTTAATTCATTATAATGAAGTTGTTGCAATGTAAATTTCTATAAGTTATCCAGTTTTATAATAAACAAATGTCTAACGTTTGAAATATTAAGGAATATGCCTAAAAGAAAGAGATGTATAAAATATGGATGTTTACCGTATTTTGTACTATTTATTTTAACAATAATAGAAAAGGTAATCCTAATAATTTTAAACGAAACACGGGTCCTCTTTTAGGTAAGTCATAGAAAATTGCAATGTTAACATTTCCTTTTGGAGGATGTAATTCCAAGCATTAAAGTGCAGAAATCCCTAAGTATAACCAAAGTATTCTAAGTAGAAATAATAACAATAATTCAATTATAAATCTAACTTATGCGATAAGTTAGAAAGTAAACCAAAGGCATAATGAAATGAGTATATAAAAAGATTATAGTAATCAAAGGATGTTAGTAACATTTAAAAAGGGAAAGTAGAATATAGTTAATAATATTGAATACAAGTTAAGTAGTAAAAGGCGATTAATCTATTAAATTAAAGTAAGTGGCAAATAACATTAAAATGACATTAATGAAACAAGAAGTAAGTTGTGTAAAAATAACTAAACCCAAAATTCCCAAGAAAAATATGAATCTCAATCAACTCAAAAGACATTTGTTGATGACCAAAGACAAGAAATAAGTGCTGAAACTGAAGATGAAATCTCATAAGAACAATCTGCATTTTCTTTAGAATTTAATGAACTCCAACAATATATTCATCTATCATCATTAAAAAGAAAACAATCACAAGGATAACGCAGTGATAAAAAAACAGCTGCATAATAATAGCTTTAAAAAAAAAATCAAAAGATGTACAAAAAGACGGAAAAAATATAGGAGAAAGCTACAAAAGCAGCTTAAAATCTTTCCACGCGTTGATCTAGAATTTAAAAAAAGGGATGCTACTTAAAAAAAACCATAACACAATTGAAGCTTACTCCATTCTTCAGTATGATCAAACCATTCCTCAACGGATCAATAACAAAGGAAGACATAACCAAAGAATCAGCTTCCGTCGACATGATAATAGATGCCTTTTCAACAGAACATGATTGCTTTAATTTTGGGATATGAAAGTAATTTTGAAAGAAAATGATTTGTCAAAAAAATTTGGTTGGAAAAATGAAAGAATTACAATAAACACTGCATCGCTGATCATAATTAGAAGACATAATAGACATTGCTAGGCTAATCATAATATCTCTAATGTCAACTTACTTGCTCTCCAATGCAATCCCTGCATTCCTACTAGTGTCGCTGCCATATATTCATTATTCATAGATTGAAACAAATGAAAACAATTTCATGGTTAGTAATAATTTGAAAGCATTTAATGGAACAAGGAAAGAAAATAAAATTTCGAAAAAATTCGAGCTTGTGCAACCTTGTTTTTGGTAAATTATAATAACTCATTCAATCTTATGTAGTTTATATTGCAAACTAAAATAAAATGTACTATCTTTGTGCAGTACTGGTTCGGTGACCTCATAGAAATAGTATCTCAAAAAAAAGTTAGAAAGAAAATGCTCCTATATTTTCCAAATGGACAACGAGGCAACTCCAAGCAAAATAGGTTCATTCCTTACCAAGAAGGTAATATTACTAATAATATTAGAAAAATCAAAACCTCTAAAAATTCTATGATAAATAATGATTAGAAAATATTAGCCAAATAAATATTTGATAAGAAAATATTTGAAAAAACCTTTCTACAAGATACTTCATTTCTTTAAAATAAAATTGCTCAACAATATTTCATGCATACTGTATATTGAATTTGAAATTGTCAAATATTTGATTGCCAAATATTTTCCACACATGGTTTTGATAGATGGTAAGTTGAAATTATAGAATACAATTATATAAAAACTGATAATGATGAATTTTTGTTATAAAATTTTCTTAATGATTGCTAGATATATCAAAAAACAACAACTAAGCCATTATTCCCAAATAAGTTGGGATCGACTAGAAATGGAACCCAAAACTAATTGACAAAATCAATTTAAAAGTTATAACAACAACAACAATAATAAAAACCATGATAATAATAATAAATTTAAATTAAATAAGTAAACTAATAATAATAATAATAACTAAGTAAAATAAAAAATAGATTAAAAAATAAAAATAAAAAGTAAAAAAATATATAAAAAAAACCATGATGATGATGATAATAATAGTAATAATGGTACTAATAGTAATATTGACCGAAGACCAAAACTACGTCTTAGGCTCTTATTCACTAGTCCTATAACCTAAATCTTATAACACTACCCCTAAACTAACCCTAAGAAAAAGAATTCCAAGCTCGTGGTTCTGGTACGTGGATCGCTAACTTCCACGCGCTCCTGTCCGACACCAGCTCTTCGGATATATTTCAATCCTTCAAGTCACTTTTTACTACTTCCTCTCATGTTAACCTTGGTCGACCTCTACCTCTTTTTGAGCATTCGATGCGGCCTACAATTCCAACGTTTATAGGTGCCTCGAGAACCTCCGTTGGAGATGTCCAAACTATCTTAAGCAGTGTTGGACTAGCTTCTCCTTAATTGGTGCTACTCCTAGTTTGTCAAGTATATCAGCATTTCTAATTTGGCCTCTTCTTGTATTACCGTAGCTCCATCGTAGCATATGCATCTCTGTTACACATATCTTCTAGACATATTGGCTTTTAGTAGGCAAACATTCTGCACCATACAACATTGCAGGCCTGATTGTCATTCTATAAAACTTTCCTTTAAGCTTCTGTGGGACTTTCTTATCTTAGAGAATGCCATATGCTTTTCACCATTTCACCTATCCCGCTCGAATTCTAAAACTAACATCTTCATCAACCTCACCATCATACTGCAACATTGATCCTAAATATCGAAAGGATTCCTTCTTAGGCACTACTTGTCCGGCCAGAGTGACATCTCCATCCTCTGACCTGACGCCACGGAACTCGCACTTCATATACTATGTTTTAGTTCTGCCAAGCTAAAAAACCCTTAATTCTAAAGTCTGCCTCCACAACTCCAGTTGTCTATCAACCCCAATCCTACTTTCATCAATTAGCACAACATCATCAACAAAGAGCATACACCAAGGAATCTCACCTTTATACCCTTCGTAATCTTATACATCGCTAGGATAAAAATGTAGGGGCCCAAAGCTGACCCTTAATGTAATCCTATGTTACTGGGAAAGTTATTGATTTCACCCTCGCATGCTTTGACACTAGTCATAACATCATCATACATATCATTGATAAGGGTAATGTACTTTGTTGTGACTCTTTTCTTTTCCAGAGCCCACCACATAACTTTTCTCGGTACGTTGTCATAAGCTTTCTCTAAATAGATAAATACCATGTATAGATCCTTCTTTTACTCACTAAACCTACTCCATAAGTTGTCTTAGCAAGAAAATCGCTTCTGTGGTCAACCTCCCATGCATGAAACCAAATTGGTTTTTTGAAACGCTTATCATCCTTTTTAATCGATGCTTAATGCCTCTCTCCTAAAGCTTCATTGTATGACTCATAAGCTTAATTCTTCTGTAGTTTATGCAACTTTGAATATCTCTTTTATTCTTAACAATTGGAACTAATATGCTTCTCCTCCACTCATTTGGCAACTTGTTTGATTTGAAAATATTATTGAACAACTTATTTAGCTAGGCTATCCCTGCATCTCCAAGGCATCTCCACACCTTAATGAGGATGTCATCAAGCCCCAATGCCTTGCCTACTTTCATCCGTTTTAGCGCCTCCTTTACCTCGGACTCTTGAATTCTTCGAGCAAAATGTCTACCGGTGTTATCAAAAGAGTCGTCCAGCTTGATCGTAGTGCTATCACCTTCTTCATTGAATAGCTTGTCAAAATAATCTCTCCATCTATTTTTTATCTCATCGTCCTTTACCAAAAGCCTATTATTGTCATCCTTAATGCATTTAACTTGGCTGAAGTCTCTCGTCTTCCTCTCGAGGAGCTTAGCTACCCTATAGACTTTTTTTTGCCTTCCTTCATACTTAGCTTTTGATATAGATCTTCATACACCCGACCCCTTTCTTCACTGGCCGCTGTCTTTGCGTTCTTCTTTTCCACTTTATACTTTTGCATGTTTTCCTCACTCCTGTGATGATGTAAGCACTTATATCATTCCTTCTTCTCTTTGATAGCCTTTTGCACATCACTATTCCACCACAATGAATCATTATGTTTGCGTCTATGTAGTTAATGCCCCGCTATAACCTTGCTATATCTCATAGCGGATTTCTACCGCTATGATTTTTCCATATAGCCCCAAATGTAGCCTTTCCGTTTTAAGCCCCACAATATCCCGTTATTCCCACTATATTCCCTTATTTTCGTTATATCTTCTTTAAAAGAAATCAATTGAAAAATGACATTTATACATTATAAAAATTATGAAATTAATTTATTTAATTGAATTTTTAATATTTTTCAGAAATGAAAATACTCTAATATTCTAGTAAATTCAATTATGTTATATAATAGTTTTACGTTTATTTTACAGTATATTCGCACATGTTTTTTTATTTAAAATTATTTATGTATTAATTATAATTCAATTAAATGGTAATTTTTCATCTAATTACCATTTATATATTTGTTAAAACATTAAGTACGAGTTTTATATGTTATTTTGGAGTCATCCTCTATATCCTCGCCATATCCCCGCTATAACTTTTTGCACCTCCACCGCATTGAATCTGCCGAGCGCTTTAATTGCACAGATTTGCATTTATTTCCTTCCGTTATCCCAAACACCTAGTAGCCATTTTCCGAATGCGCATTTTCATCTCATCCCACATGTCATTTGCTTCTCCTTCCATATTCCATGCTCCTTCTCCCATTACTCTATCCTTAAACACCCATGAGGCATCTTCTTTGAACTTTCACCATTTCTTCTGACTAATCTTGGCTCCTTTATCCCGTCGAACACGTATTCGAAGATGAAACTCAGATGTCAAAATCTGATGGTGTGAGATGACACATTCTACATGTATAACTTTGCAATTTATACAAGCTCGTTTGTCATCTCTTCTAATAAGGACAAAGTCAATCTGGCTAGAGTATTGGCCACTACTTAAAGTAACTAAGTGCGATTGTCTCTTTATAAAGAAGGTACTACCTATCATGTGGTCATAAGCAATAGCGAAATTCAATATTTCTTCTCTTTCTTGGTTCCTATCGCCATATCCAAAATCATCATGCACTCTCTCAGACCCCCCCACTAGTTGTACCAACATGGTTGTTGAAATCTCCTCCTATGAAAAGTTTCTTGCTACTAAGCACATCTCTAACCATGACATCTAACTCTTCCTAGAAATTCCTCTTAACGGCTTCATTAGGCCTATTTATGGGGGCATAGGCACTAATGATGTTCAAAACCATATCACCAACTATCAGCTTGATTAGGATGATCATGTCTCCCTGTCTCCTGACGTCAACCACTCCATTTTTAAGGTTCTTGTCAATTAAGATACCTACCCCGTTCTTGTTACGTTCTTTTCCCGTGTACCATAATTTGAAGCCTGTGTTCTCCACCTTTTTCCCTTCCATTTGGTCTTTTGAACGCATAAGATATTTACACGTCTCCTAGTTATAGTATCAGCCATCTCTCTTAACTTTCCTGTTAAGGATCCTACAATCCAAATACCTACCAAATCCTACTTTCATCGGCTAACTTCCTTGCCCTTCGCACCCACCAAGTAAAGGGCGAAGACATTTGCTCATTTATCACTACATCTGGGCATCGGTGTAGCGCGCCACTAAAGGAGTGACGATCCAGCCCTTGCATATTTATCACCATACCTAAGCCTCGACATGGCGTGCCACTAAGGTAGTGGCGACCCAGCCCTTGCTCACTTATCACCATACTCGAGCTTCGGCATAGCGCGTTACTAAGAGAGTTACACTACAACAAAATATAATAACGTTCCATTTCCATAAGAGATTATATGGTTTTTATATTGGCTCGCCAAGCCTATTACAACCCACTTCCATTATCGGGGGGATAGACTGTATCAAAGAAACAGTAAATACAAAAGCCGAGGAAGGAAAATATTTGCAAGAAAGGTAAATATTTATCAGGTGAATAATTAACTTTGTAAATAATTACAAAACAAATATGTCTCATTTATATTTATGACTATGGAAAAAGTAAAATATATTTGTCCTAATTTTTACATAAAAGAAGAAAAATAAAGGATGACAAAAGTGCTATTAGAGCTGGATCATCTAAAGAAAAAATTTAGTTGATGATGAGATAAAGAACCAAAAAGTGCAACTACAAAAACCGAAAAAGGAAAATATGCATCTGGAAAAAGAAAACAAAACTCTAAAAAAAGAAGGAATATTTGAAAAAACCAAAGCAACAAAAAGAAAATGATGAAGAACGGGAGGATGAAAAAGAAGATGAATATGAAGATTCAACTTAAGAAGAAAACAATGAAGATGATGAGTACATTAGTGATAAAGGTGATGACGACGAGGGAAGTGTGAGATGATGATGAGGGAAATGATGATGAAGGTGATAATGAAAAAATTTACGAGGGAGTTGATAAAGATCGAAATGAAGATGATGAAGACAATAACAATAAAAATGATGAAAATGCAGGACGTAAAACAACGGATAAAAATTACGAGGCTGGTAAAAATGAAGAGAACAAAAAAATTGTAGTTGAATAAGAATTGAAACATCAAAGAAGAAAGAAACTGAAAAGAAACATGCACGATAAATAAAACGGATGGTAGTGATGAAACAATCTTCGACGAATGTGAAATAACAATCATACCAAAAATACCAATGGGAAAAGAAGGATGAAGAAAAAACAGAAACATCAACTGAAAAAAGGAGGAAATATAAAAAATTAAATGTTCACAAATAATAAATTTACTAAGAAAAATTCAATCTGGCAAATATTTGCCAAGTAAATTTGTCTGGCAAATATTAGTCAGACATATATTAGCAAATAAAATATTTGACAATCCAAAACTTTTGACAAACCAGGTGAAAAAATAAAAAAAATTGATGATGAATCAAGAAAATTTTGGTGGTGAAGAGGAGCACATAGATCAAGAGCAAAGTGACATCTTCAAAGTAGAAGGTATATTATCCAAATACAAAAACCTTTTACATCAAATATTTTCTTAGCGTTTATTTGATATACATATATCTCCTAACCAATAATTTGATGAAGAATCTTTTAATAAATTAATTTACTTTCACAAAATTTATTCATAAAAACATACGGTATAATTAGTTATTACCACAAATAGTAGATTCAGCAGAAAATATTCACAAAGGTGCCAAAAAGAAAGAGAACTGGAAATAGAATAAAATGAAAAAGACTATTTGAAGCATAAAGGTAAGATGTCAACAAGATTATTCTTATGTTAATAATTTTCCAAACACTAATTATAATTTAATTACAAAGACTCAAGAAAAACTAACATCTGACTCTTAAACTTTCAAATTACTACCAGCTAGTCGAACTTAAGACAATACAAAGAATGAAAGTCAAGAAGCTTTGGGGCAAAAGGAAGTCAAAAAAAGATAAATCTTCTAATTCAAAAAGTAATTTATAATAAAAATTTACTTCAAATATTTATTAAAGATTAATTATACAATTATAGAAGATAATCAAACTAAAGAAAGACCTGGAATTGACTACCCAAGTTTCAAGCTACTAACATCAAGTGAAAGTCAGGAAAGCAGCTAAATGTTAATTCAAGAATCATAAAACATTCAACAAATGGCTAAAGATTATAAAATCAATATTGAAAAGAAATAAAAGCAAAGTTTCTCCTTCTTCTCTACTAAAAATAGTAGAAAAGGAAACAAAAAGTGGAAAATCAAAAGATCCGGATTTTGAATATGAACTTCCTCTAGCAAAAAAAAGACAATGCTGGAGGAAATCAGAAGAAATCAATATCAACAAAAAAATGATACAAAAGCTTAACCAGAAGTGTTATCATATAATAGCACATAATCTGATCATGATAGGAGTGAAATTAAAGAAGTGAAAAAGATAGTTGTTGAAAAAAGCAAGCTTGTAAAAACATGGCTAACAGAGTAATGAGCTTACAAATTTTTACCATGCACATGGAAATATGTAAGCTATTTAAATAAAACATAATGTACAAATAAACACACACACACAGACACTCTCACACATATGTATGTGTGAGAGGCAAATGTTTGTTTGAAAAGATATCACTTACAGACATTAACCTTTGCTAAAATTAATATTTTACTTTCTGATTTACAAGCCATAATACATATCACATGTAAAATTCTAAGCTAATCAAAATGTAAACATGATTATCAATAATTGAAAACTATAAATCAACATATCAAGCATTAGTGATCGATGTGCTAGAAGAAAGAGCAATAATTTTAAGAAAATATTGATACCACTTGTTGGACCAAAAAGTGGCACAATACCTCCAATCGAACAAAACAAGAATAGATCTAAAAAAAATCAAATAGAAATAGTAAAGAACACGAATTTTATAGTGGTTAGCCAAATCTCATGCCTACGTCCACTTAGTCTTTTTAATTTCGAATTTGTCACAAACACCAAGCACTATTATAATGATTTTGGATCTTGAAAGCAAAGATAGTCGGGACTACAATGCTTATTGACAACGGTTGAGGTAGAGGGTAAGAGATGAAGAGTATGAGCTCAAAAGATAAAAAAATTCCTCTCTATATTACTCTAGCCTCGAATCATCCGTCGTATTCGCTAAATCATGGAAGAACAAGTAACAGTTCAGATCCGAGAAGATAGAGGAGAAGATCAAGTCAGTTTGAAGCAAAAAATCATAACGATATCGACTACAATTGCGGTTGGTATCGAACATAATGGTGATCAGTGTAGTCCAAGTTCCCCTATGCTTCCATAAGCTCCAACGTTCCACAGTTCTTAGTTATATCCCTCGGTAAATCAACTCGGTACCGACCATGTTGTTTTTGTACAAATCCTCCCCTATTTCTTAAGTTGCTTCGTATGTCTATTACGGGTATGCCTCAAGCTCTCGCTTTATTCCATCTTGGTCTGGACGTCTAAATTTACTTAGAAGCTGCTCTGTTCAAAGACTGGATAACACTTGCCTTCGAAAGTATGGTTTCATGAAAATGAAATGCTCCAGATCAAGACAACCAACACTACGCCATAAATGACCTTCTGCAACATTTTTGCAAGGTGTTGCCAGCTAAAATGTTGCGATAGCTATAGAATTTTGGTCCTACTGCAACGTTGTATTTTTGGTGTTACCTTAGCCATAGAAATGTGTTGCTCTAGCTAAACAAGTGTAACACGATGCAACATTTTTATATAGTGTTGCCATAGATGTTATCAGATTAAAAAATTAAAAAAAAATTACACCTCAGCGATCCACACCACCATTTAAAACAAAATCTCAACCGTCGATTCACACCATCGATCCACACCTTACCAATTTCCATTTCCCGCTTTACTTTTCACTCATCCGCTTTCGTTTCTCACCCCTAATTTTCCAATCCCTAATTTTTATTCCACCGACTTTAAAAAAAATGACGCCGCTCCTCCTTGTTTCTTCGATCTGGAGAATAACTGGCTTTGATTTTATCCCTTGTCGGCCATATCAATTTCCGTTATTTTCTTTCGCCTCGCGTCAGTTTTCCTCACTACTTCCGGATTTGCGATTTTGTTCAGGTTTTTGGCGATTCTGGTGATTCGAGGTAAGGCTGTGGGATTGCGATGGTTCAAGGAGTTGCTGATTTGGTCGCAATTTCGTGGTTTGGGCCTGATGTCAGAGTGGCAGGGGGTAGTCGAATTGGTTTCGGTGAAAACTAGGGCACGCGATTCCAGTTGCTTTGATGCTCTGATTGATCGAATCTAGTGTGAGAAACGTTCCTGGTAGCTTGCTCCTTCGTTCTCCTTGATTGATTGCTCGAATTGCTTTGACTTCGTCGTCGGGTGCGATGTGATATTATTTGGTATGTTTTCTGCCTTCTGGTTTACTTGAATATTCTTGATTTTGGTTACACTCGCACGCTTTTGCCGATGATGAATTGGGATTTATTTATATGCTTTATTTCCTATAATCTCGTGTTTAATCTTTCTGTTGGACTTTGAGAAATCTGGTATGTTGGATTGCAATGATGAATACAAACATATGTGTGTTGAGCTTTGTTGGTTTTGCTTGGTCTGGACTGAACTGGTACCATGCTAACCTTGTTCTTTAACATGAACTGATGCTCCAAGTCCTCTGTATATCATGTTACTGCCTAGGTTTCTCTTGTACATGCCTGATGCATTCACTGTTTTTGCTTGATGGGCTGCCTATGTGTACTGCTGTGTTTCTTGCACTGGCTTGTCTATATTTTGCTGAACCTGGTTCTTGTTTGTTTTGTTGGTTGCTTGGCCCTGAGTTGAATCCAGTCGATGACTCGGGTTTGACCTTGTGCCGTGTCCGTTTTTTTGGCTTGTCTACATATCTGGCTGCACTTGAGTATGAACTTGCACTTGAGTAGTTGCACTTGAGTAGTTTCTTGTACCAAGCCTTATGATGCATGTATGTTCATCCATGTACATGCATTTCTTGGTCATGTTATGTTGCTTGCTGTGTTGAGTACTACTTTGTGCACTTGGCTTCTCCTTTGTGCATTTTTGCTTGAACTGTTGCTTGCTGTCTTCCATACTGCCTTGTATCCATGTGTTGCATTCATGTTTGGCTTATGCACTTATGAAAAGAAACAACCCAAATACCTGAGGCAAATAATATAACAAAAATATTTTCATTTTCTGTTCGAGTTAAATATTATTTTCCAGATTACTGCTTTTGAATTATATGTGACAGGTATTAAAGACTGGACAGCTGGATATAAGCTTGAAGACAGAGTCAAATCAAATGTGCATGAGCTTGAAGACAGGTTTCAAAGAAGGCTCGATCTTTCAAAATCGGATGAATCGGGCGGTGCCCACTTGTTCGACCTAACCGGGACTGCGGTGCCCCGGACCCCCGCCGGCGCTGCGCCCGGACCCGCTTCTCGGCTCGCCTTCGGCTCGGCACTCGGCTCGCCTTCGGCTCGGCATATATTTGTCAGTGTCGGTGTTTGTATAAATTGAAACTGCATATGTAATGAGTGAACTGAGTGATGTAGTGAGGAATATCTGTATATGTGAATATCAGTGTTATATATCATTGAATTGTAAAATAGTGGAGTCAGGAATTTGTACTATTTCAAATGTTGAAATAAAATATTTATTTAAATAAATTACTGTTTAAATATCAAATTCTGTGCAATAGCATTTTATTAAATAAATATTTATTTTTATTAAAAAATCAAATATGCTCTATATTGTGGGCCCCACAAATTCAAAAAGTTCATATCTATAGCAACATTTTGGAATGTTGCTACAGATACCTATGGATGTTGCCATAGACCCAAATAGGGTTCTATTGCAACAATATTACTTATGTTGCCTTAGATAGTCAAAATGTTGCCTTTGAGGTCTAAGGCAACGGCAAAAATTGCATCACCCTAAAAGTGTTGCCATAGACCTATGGCAACATTTTTCGGGCCTGAGCCAACATTTTTTTTGTGTTGCAGTAGGCCATTTATGGCGTAGTGCAATACTATCTTAATCACATAGCTGTCTCTAGGCTGCCAATCATTACCTTTGAAGCATCGTATTTGTTTCGAAAATATCCATTCATCACTTCAAATAGTTGGTATTCCATTTCTTCTTTAGCAATCAAGTTGAAGTTCTTATCACTTCAGAAACCACATCATATCTCGAATAGGTATGCTTCTCTTATTCTTCCTTCTCTTTTCACTTCTCTATTTTTTAAATGAAGATAGAAACATGTTGGTACCGACCAAATCATGTCGGTGCTGACATGATTCTTGAATACAAGTATGAGTACTTGGTACTTAGAAGATTTTTGCCATTGGAATTTTATTTTGCAATCTCAGCCATATCTCTCCTTTATGAATTCGACTTCTCACCACCACAAAAGCTATTCAACTTTGATACCTAAACCACCATCGCATCTAGTGTTGCCGCAACCCCTCATAGCATCATCATCATCAACATCGTGATTCCCCACCTGAACTCAACATCGAATTCATTAGTCTCAGCCTGTTCATCTTCAGACCTAAATCGAACGATAGGTGGGTTCTTGGTCCTTGATGTGGCCATAGCAGCCACCAAAACACTTCATCAATGTCGCTGCATTGTTGGTGATGCTTCATCCATCGTCATCAACCCACCACTGACCATAAGCCAAGACATAATATGTGGCCTAGTTTGGGCTTATCACTTTTAAGGGGGAAATCAGGTTGCCTATAAGGTCAACACTAAGAAATTCCAGGCTCGACACCGAGTTGATTTCATGGTCTATTCAGTGCTTGGTGTTCGCTTCACATTATCGTAATCTTTGCTCTGAATTCTTCCTTGAATAATCTTGATTTAGGCATATGCGACAAGAATTCATTTAATAAATCAACATAAACAATCTTGATCGAGCTTTGGTCGAGTATGGATCGACCACTTGATTTCGGTGAGATGGTTCTGGGTAACAGTTGCATCGAATAAACTATGGCATCTAAATTGGATATTCAAATCGATATTTCAAGTTACACACCATGATCCTGTGTTCTTGAAAAGAAAGTTCTGTTTCGATTTGGACAACGGTTTCATTATCATTCATTCTGAGATAACAAGTTTAATTCGACAAATAGTTCTATCGTGTGATGGAGCTCATTTGCTAATACGAGTGGGATATCTACACAGAGTATTCCATACACTGTGCTCTATACACAGGATACACACTATATAGACTGATACTTCGCATTGTTTGGTCGATGTCTAGAATCTGATTGGTCAATACACGTCAACATCCATTGGATCCGACACATCGCCTATACATGTTTAATTAAGAAAATTCTAAAGTAAAACATACTTGACTGAGTTCATTATCTGGCCTTTTAGTACAGAATGACTCGATGATCTTCTCACCTTAAAGTCGTAGAGGTTCTTCTACCGCTCAAGCCTCCACGTCTGCTCCATTTGGAGCAAAGGGTTCTATAACATATTAGCTTCAAAAGCAATTTGTTATAGTGCCATAGCCTTACAGTCAGCCTCGTTCACTGAATGAGCGATGTGCCTCAAGAGTCTTAGATAATCCTCCAAATCAAACTCCATCAATGCTGACTACAGAGTCTTCCATTTGCCTTCAGCACGAGATTCCAAAGAGTGACTGTATTTTATTGCCAACAATCGATCAATGAGCACACAATCCACCTTAGGGCTACACCATGTGCAACAAATATATGTGTTTAGGTGGAGTCATTCTGACCTTCAACCAATTTCTCAAATTCTTCTTGGTGGGCTGGCTCCGACATAAGTGCATCCTAGTGGATACACACTAATTAATTCTTTGTATGTCTTCTTTATGATGCGACTGAATGATGCTCTAAAATTCAAGGAGCTAACTTATCTTAAAATATTCAAAAAGAGATCAGGCATGCCTTCCTTGCTAATTGTTGAAACTTATAATTGCTTCAAAGTTATCGAGGCGCTTCACTACAAGTGTAATTACTTTAAGAGTGAATACTTCTTCGTTCACTATCCATACGGCTTCAACCACCTCTGGTCGCCTGGACATAGGTCTCCTCTTCTAAATATTTTCTTCATTTGGATTTTCATTATCAAAATGCCTAACTCCTTTTATGTATCCTTCATAGACCTCCTAGATTGAGATGATAAAATGCACATGCTTACACCTTAGTGCTCCTAAAGCGAGTTGATTACCAATTCCAGACTGCCTCTTTCTTACTCACCAATGGGAGGATTCACCAACATAGCCGCCTACAACCCGATAGATATGCCATTACTTTTTCGCTCCCTTCCAAGAAATCTCAAACTACGACCTATCCCTTAGCCCTTATTTGTGATGTTGATGATGATAATCAAGGGAGAGGACAAAGGCCATCGGGTCGAAGTGAACATAGGCAATGAGAAAGTGAGGGTTGAAGAGAATGTGGAAAGAGGAGGGGATAAAGGAAGTGGAGAAGAAAGAGAAGGAGAAGAAGAGGGAGAGGATGAGGGAGACGATGAAGATGACATTGAGGACTATGGCCTAGGCGACAATGAATCGTCTAGGGAGACATCCCTCAAAGGCGACACGGTCCATGTCCCCTCCCATCCGAAGCGCTTGGTTATTAAGTCCTCCTAGCATGGCCTTGGTCCAAACTCTAGTACCAGCTGGAGAAGTGACACCTCCCATGGGTTCTTCTAAGAATATCTTTGGCTCGTTGGGTGAACTCGACAGTCGTTCGGCCTTTGTACCAAAGGTGTTACTTTTCAAGATATTCTTAACGTAAATCCTAAAGATTTAACTTTCCGTTTGGGGATCTTCTTGCCGAGGGTGATGAAACTACATCCTTTTTAATCCCCAAACATGGTCTGTAGAGTACTTAGGGAAATACCAGCACTTCACACACTTTTAGAATCATGAACACCTACACTCTACAATCGTCCTTAATTAAGTGCTTTGTTCTGATACACCCTTTCTTCCTTTTAGGTACAACTGGAAGAGATCGCATGGGAAATCTCCACTTCAGTGTGAGCCAGCACCGCTTGTTGACTCCAAACATTTACACATAGCATCTCGACACATAACAGGATTCTAAAGATGATAGTAGAGGGAGAAGAGATAAAGAGCATCAGGATGAGGAGGCCAAACAAAGGCGCAAGAACGAGGAGAAAAAGCGTTATGATGTGGAAAAGAAATAGCGCCATCAAGTGAAATCACGAGGTCCTTGTGGTCACTCCCGACGCAACTTAGGTGGCTCTCTGCCATGTATTCACTCTCAGACTCCCCGATAACAACCTCCATTGACTCAACCCTACATCACTACTATTTCTACCTCCTATATATCCAAATAATTTTCAACTCATGAAGCTCCACCTCCGCCCTCATATAGGCCCATCTACAACTATCGATACTAGGATGCAGGTCAACTTTCCTGACTGTTGCCTAATGGAAGTCATGTTTGCTTGCAATGCCTGAGACATCACTCTTTAAAATGCTAACCAAAGAATAGATGGGTTAAGGAATTTTCGGACTAGCTTTTAGAGTAGAAGAAGCTGGCCAAGGGCCTTTTTGACAATCAATCAGACGATCATCCAATCATTCAAATTAGAGAGGAAGGGTCATGATAGGACAGTGTTGGTCTATAAAACAGAGCTAGTTAATCTTACTAAAGAAAGATATGGTGCACTAAGATCGGCCAAAAACTCGAAAGAGTTAATAGAAGAAACGTCAAGAGCCCACACACAAGTCACCACATTAATAAAAGATTAAATCAAAACTGCTCATTAAGAAAATCCAGAACTTACAGAACATGTTAAGATAAAGAATGGACAACCGAAAACCCTCCAGGCTAAGGTAGACAGTCTAAAGGACAATCTGAAAGATGTGGTAGATTCCAAAGCACAAGCTCAAATTGACCCCACCGAAGCCAGAGAGGATATTGTAGAACTTAAGATGAAGGCTAATCGGGCTAATAAGGAAATGAATGCCACTCTCTTGTAATTCTTCGCCAACATCATGGACAACAACAATATAAAGTGACTAGGGATGAGTTATTCTACTATGTTAGTAGAGATCTGGGAAGAAATACTTCGCAGAGCTACTGCAGACAGTGAAGGCGTAACCAAAGAAACATTGAAGGCTGCTCTTTTGGTGAGGAAGACATTGCGGATTAGAGGAAGACAAAGCAATTCTAGTTGCATAAGATGCAGTTGCAGGGAAGGTAACTATAGAGGCTCCTATTGAGTCATGCATTGGGTCGAGCAGAATCATTTACTCTTAAGTCAAAAGAACCTACAATAGAGATTACTACTTCCATGGTAGCCACTTCTAAGGCCACCATTACCGAGATTCCAATTTTGGTCATGTCAAGTGCTGATGCTCTTGATTCCACTCCTACGGCTATCTAACCGACTAAATCTTCCACTAGGAGGATGAAATGATCAAGTCACCGACCAGGGAAATTCCGTCTAGCCAAGGTATTTCTCTCATCTCTTCGATCTTCGAGAAACTTCAACTCTCCCTAAAGGACGTCACTAACTTATACTATTTTTCTGTCAAGCTACATGTCAACCGTTGCTGCCTCCTCCACCGTCATCTACACAAGGCCTAGGTCTGTGTGCTATTTCTACCACCTCAACCTCCTTCATAATAGAGCCAATCATTCTGTCTCTCCCTTCTAGCTTCAGCCCCAATCTGGATTCTCAGCAGAGAGTGGCATTTGATGGGTTAGAGGAATCAGTCAGTCTAAGGAGGAAGAGGTTTCAATCATAAGCACAAATGACCCAGATGATCATATTACAAGGGCGGAGAGGCTGAAACTTGAATATAAGAAAATCAAGATCATGCTCAAGCCAAGAACTGAAAAGTTTGCCTCCTTTGAAAATAAGATCATGCTTCAATTTTTTTGAACTTGCATCTAACAAGCCTGAAGACCCCATCAATTGAACCACCGAGGAAGAGTATATGCCTTCTGAAGGAAGTACTACAGAGAAGGAGAGGATCCAAGAGGGGAAGGGCTCAAAGAAGCGTCTCACAAATCTTAATATCAAGTGTGGCAAGCGAGGGAGGAAGAAGTAGGCAACCGACTCAGCTTTTGGAAAGATAGTTTATTTTTGTCTTTTGATGCATGTTGTTTCTTTCTGCATATAGGCCTACATTGTGCGGGAGTGCCTCCTAACTTTTGTATAAAAAGTTGATATAAATAAAAGACTTTTTTCCTAACAGTCTTTGTCGTATTTGCATTTCCAAACCTTTTGGTTTACTTGCCTATATATTTGCCTGCATATATAATATAATCATTTCTGATGTTGTTTCATCTGTATTATACATGCCCGTGTCCGTGCAATATCATTATTCATTATACTCTATACATATAAATAACTCTCTGCAATTGGTCAGTAATATTTTGTTATTTAGTTCCATTTATCATCACCAAAGTAATTCTTTCTTGGCTAAACAAAACTATTTTCATTTGGAAATTCTATAGCCAACTTTGTTTTACTTTGGTCGGATTTCATTTTACCATAAACAAGGTTGTAATTGGAAAGAATCTAGTTTTGTGCTATTTCTTATCTCTAAGATACGACGTTTTGGCATCTATCTCTGGACACCGATTCGATCTCGCCTATCTATGGGCATTGGTTAAGTATGTTCTTCAACCTTCCTCGCTTATCATCGGCTAGGCATGTCTCATCGAGCCGTAAGTGATGTCATACTTGTAAAAGGGTTCAATCATACACCAATCCTTATCTCAGTGATTCGTATTTTAGATGCTTGACTATGAGCATTTCATTTTGATCTCGATTATCTTTGGGCATCATCGAAATCACTCAAAAACCACCATCATTTGTTTTCGGCTACGCATCTTGCTAGGATGTAAACGTAGTCGTGAAAGTCTCGATTATACACCAGTTCATATCTTCGGAAACCAGTGTTTTAGTTCCTTAACTCCGGTCATCCCTTGTTGACTTTGCCTGTCTCCGAGAATTAGTCAAAGATCAGAGGTATAAGGGCGAATCATCCGATAAAATCCAAAATGATTATACATCCCTAACCCGATCATGGATCAAAGGACTTCATTGGTACCTATCTCAAGATAACAGATCACGCTACTAATCATGCATTAGAAAGTTATACTTATAAGAACATGGTTCCATTGGTTTTGAAAGCTAACTTTATTTGTAAACAAAAGAAATGGAAACTTTCACCTTATTGTATTGCGTCCAATCAACTAGGGTGGCTCATTTTCAGAAACAAAAAATCCAAGTGAAATAGAGTCGTAGATGCTTGCTATTCCATGCTCGTGAAAAAGTGATCCCTTCCACAGTCGATAGCTTGAAATTTCGTGGAACCATCTTGGAATTAATAGACTTTCGATTGCATACGTCTATATGTATCAATTCGTAGAGTTCATTAACTCTTATGATGCTCCCACTAAATATGTGCTTTGCCTTTAATTGTGTTGGAACTGTGCCAACACGCAGCGGGTTAAGTGGGTGAATTTTAATTTTTTTTACATATTTGGATCTTTAAAGAGCCTATGTAGTCTAATTCATTTTGAACTTTTCTGAATTTTATGTTAAATAAAATCAATTTTTATTTGAATATATAAAGAAATTTTTTATTTTATACATAGTTTTGTATTATAATGTATATATGTGTATCTAATACATATATGTGTGTATATGCACGTGCAACATAATAATTTGTACATGGTTTAACATGCCAGCTTATAGATGTTGGGATTTACACCCCAACAGGCATGTTAGTCCCTCTTTTATTCGATTCGCTGTCAAAATATATATTTGTTTGTATCACAATAAAATATATTATACAAATATAAATACACACATACACACATATATTAAATGTTAGTTATAAACAATATTTATATAACACATTTATAAAATTTATATCTATGTAGAGATATGTATGTTAATATATATAAAAAATAATTTAATAATTAAGTTAATTAAATATTAATTTATAAATATTGTTTAACACATAAATATGTGTGTAATACATAATATGAAAGCCAAAAACAATTTATTAAAATAATATTTTATTTTATTTTTAATTAATTTATACAATACTCCCACTCGATCCACTTAATAATATTTTATTTTATTTAAAATTAATGTATTAAAATAATATTTTCTTTTATTTTAAAATAATACATACGAAAGACAAATTTTTCTTGAATAGTGTTTCACTTCCAATTCTCCCACTTAACCTAACTATAGTCGTTCGTTGGATGTCGTGCCACAATTTGACTATAATCAATGTGGAGTTTCGACATTAAACTCAATAGTATTCTCAAGTTGAGGGAATTGTGTAATATTGTCACAACGATATTTTCTATTTGACCTTAGTTATATTAAACAGTAGAATATTATCGAATGAGTCATTCCATGGTTATCCAATAACTATCAGTAAGTAACCCTATGGTGCTGCCAGCAGTCATGAGTAATATGATGCCTAACATTTGAAGTGCATTATGTACTCTAGTCTTAATAGATGTATCGATATCCAGTCTCGATACATATTAACTAAGAATATTTAAAATGCTATGTTAAATTATATTTGACAAATTACTCATGGTTACAACACTTTGTAACTATTGTCACATATAACATATTATAGTAAGTATATAATAGAAAGAAAACAAATTTCATTTCGAACAAGATTGGTTATCGAATTAGGTATTTGTAAAAAATTATATAATTCCCCTAGGACATACATCTAACTCTATCAGTAATCACCATGGGATCAAATGTTGACGCTTTGCACCCCATCAACTTCTCTATCTTGAAAAACAATATCATCACTCATCATCTTCAATTGTTTTGCAAGAGCTCCATTTTCGATAATAAAAAAACTCTTCTACGGTACGTGTTTCTATGAACTTCCATACCGCTCAATCTATTTCCAACTCTTCTTCGCTAGATGAGGTCCTCCAATTATAGTATTAATCACAATCCTACTCTCCTACCACCTAGGTCCCTCTCCGCTGGACCCAGGTTGATCCCTCTAAGAGCTATGCCCATGAGGTTTAGCATTTTGCCTGCCATCCTACGGATCTCTCACATACCCCTACAACTTCTTTTTACGTATCAGATCTTCAATCACATCTCTTAAGTGACAACACTCATTGGTATTGTGCCCATGAGTGTCATGGAAGTGACAATAATTCCTCGAGCCCCGTTTGGCCTCGATTGGCTCCCTTTGAGATGGCTTCTTGTAATTCTATTTTTCTTTTGTTACAAGGTAGATATTTTCAATCGTATCATTCAAGAGAGTATAATCCTCTGGTTCCAAGTACCTCAGATGCTTTTTGGTATCATTCCTTTTATCACCAATTCCCTAATTTCCTCTTTTTTGGTTGTTATTTCGAGTTCCCACATTTATCGCATCATTATCAACACTCCCACTGGTTTGCTTAATAGCAATGTGCTTTGCACAACTTCATTCGACAATCAACCAATAGCTTTTCTAGTTGCCAAGTCTGCCTCTTCTAGCGCAAAATTTGGGATGCTTTGTGATAGAACTCCTCCATGGTAGGTGGTTGCTTCCTCTTTAGCCATCTTTCATACTCTGTATCTAGGTGTATCCCTTAGATTAATGCCATTAACATAATATCCTCCATTGGATTGCTTACTTCAGTCGCCGCAGTACTAAATTGGCTTAGAAAATCTTTTAGGATTTCTCCAGCACCCTGATGAATACTCGATAAGGACATTATACCTTTAGATCAAGTGGTGTGGGACCTGAACTACCCCATAAACTTTCTTGCCAGTTGATTAAATGAAGATATGGACTTCAGCACGAGCCGAGTGAACCACATCATAGCCACCCATCTAAGATTATAGGGAAATAGCTGCACCTCACTACATCAGTAGCTCTATCACCATCCATGTGTCACTCATATTTCAATAGATGTTATCAGGTTTGTTCGTCTAGTTATATGATGACATCATTGGCATAAAAAACTTTTTCGGATATACTTCTCGCAAAATGTCATCAAAAAATGGAGTCTTGCTAGGTGTCAAGCCCCATTATTCATTCTTTCTCCACTGATTTTCATTCAGTAACCTCCTAAACATTATCAATAATATATTCTTGACTGGGTTGATTATTTGGATGGCGACCATTAGGAACAATTTCGAGTGTTTTGACTCTACAAACGTTGTTGGTTCGTTCGATGATGTTTAGGATCTCCTGGCTCTGGGAGAGCAATTAGTCTGGATCTTCTATGGTGCATGGCCGGTTATGTGGCGTTCATCTAAGCACCAACATTTTGTGTTCCAGCGTTTTGCTCTGCTTTATTGCCAGCATCCTGCAAGTCATCCTTATTGTTAGACAAGTTTAATACATCAAGTAGTTACACTCTTGAACCACCTCCAACAGGCTTGGTACTGACTCAATTTTGGTCGGTACCGACCATGTTGGACGTGCACAAAATTTGGCCACTTCCTCCCGTGCTCCTTTTCGACATCCCAACAACCTTTCCCTTCATCTTTTGTTTGTCGCCTATCCTGTTCTAGCTTGATGAAGATGAACTATCTTCCTCAAAATTTGACGATGATGAATCTTTATGGCTCTTGCTATACCTTTATGGCCGCTGGGCTAACAAAGCGAAGTTCTCTTGCATTCTATCTAAGATAGCTTTCTGACTATCAACTATTCTTTAGTTTATCCCAATCATCATCCTTTCAATTTCAAGTTTGGATACCACTTCCTATAGGGAAGAAGATGCCGATAAATCATTCAATATATGAGTGGTTTCATCATTATAATAAGAAACTTTATCTTCTTCGGCAGTCACTCCAGATCTCATGGAAGTTCTCCTACGGGCTATTTCTTCAGATCTTATTTTAGCTACTTCCAAAATCATAGTAACATTAGATATACAACAACTATCTTTCGGATCAAACTTTTGGAGGCTTGCAATCCACAATACAAAGCTAGATCTACAACTAAGAAGCTCCATTTTCAGTGAAAGAATTAAAAATATTAGACCAAAAAGTTATACAACACCGCTAATCAAACAAAAATGAGAATAGATCTACTAAAATCAAATAGAAACGACATAGAAGGCAACATTTTTAGAGTGGTTTGGCAAATATCATGCCTACGTCCACTTAATCTTATTAATTTCATACTTTTCCAAAGTACGAACATTATTACAATGATTTTAGATCTTGAAAGCAAAATATGGTTGAAATTACAACACTTAGTGACAACGGTTAAGGAAGAGAGTAAAAGACGAAGAGTATGAGGTCAAAAGATCAAAGAGTCCGCTCTATGTTGCTCTAGCCTCTTTATTTATAGATGGAGTCGTCTATTATATTCAATAAATCATGGAAGAATAGGTAATACTTCAAATTCGAGAAGATAGGGTAGAAAACAAGTCAATTTGGAGCAAATGTTAGTACCGTCAACAATTATGGTCGATACCGACCATAATGGTTGTCATAAGTAGTTCCCCTATGCTTCCATAAGCTCTAACCTTCCACGGTCCTTAGATGTATCCCCTTGATAGATCAACTATGTAGTGACAACAATTGTGGTTGGTATCGACTATGTTGTTTTTGTCCAAATCCTCCCCTAATTCTTGATTTGCTTCATTTATCTATTCCAATTATGCCTCCCAAGCTCTCTATCCATTCTATTTTCATCTCAACGTCCAGATTTACTAAGCAACTACTTAGTTCAGAGGCTGGATAACACTGCTATGCAATAAAAACCACTATACATTGTTAGAGTTTAGTGGAAATTAATAAAAGTTGGAAACATTATGATTCACAAAGACCCAAAAGGCAAAACTTCAATTGCCAATACAAATAGGAAGCATGAATGGTCGTAAATTAAAAATATACATTGATTTTTAATTACTTCTGTAAAATATTTGCCTAGCAACTATGTAATATCTGACCAGAAAAATACATGTGTTTTATAATTCCAATCAAACATTTATAACAATGAATCACATACAATGTTTTCAAATATTTTCAACAAGAGACAAAATCATGGAAGTGATGTAATCAATTTATGCAAAAAAGGGAATAATCCATCAGAACTAAGTCAATTTTGTGGGTTTCCCCTAACAAGAACACTATTCCAAAGAAAAATTTATAATTTAAAAAAATTAATTTAAGAACGTTAACAGTAACAATTTTTTGAAATGATGCAGAATTGATTGTGTAATAGTTATAATGTGATCCATGGAAGATCTATCCAACAATGTACAAATTGAAGGAAAAATGTTGTAGAAGATGAAGAAATGCAACAAAGAAGAGCTCACATTCTGTATGACATGGTAATAGACAAAAAAACCTTGGCTGGAGACAGATCCTGAAACTACAAAATTTCTCAAAATTGTTTTCTTATAGGAAACTATGCTTAAATCATAGAAAATTATCTAACTTGACTAAATATTATGTACTGATTTTAAAAACATTCTTTAATGTTGGATATTGATTATTGGATGTTTAAGAGGAAATCTTGAAATATAAACAATTCAAAGGAAATATGGATGTTATTTTGTATATTCAATTCAAATAAAAGAATGGAAAAATCTATACCAGTCAAATGCAAATATTTGACAATTACTAAAATTCTTGACATTTTACAAAATATCTTATGTTTGATTATAATTTCATTAAATGCATAATCAACTGCTTTTATAACATATATGTTGAACTAATTACCGAATATTTTATTTGGTAGATATTTTTTTAAAATGTAATATTTTGATGAAAATTTATTATGATTAATTGTATACAATATATTTGCTGTTTAATATCAGATTTCAGCTACACATTATACAAATTATATAGTGTAACAAATAATTGCCACTTAATAATATAATATAACAATATAATTGCATCAAAAATCAATACATAAACAAAATAGCATCAAAATTCATCGGGAGCAACATCCAATCAGCTGCACAGCCTAATCGGAGACAACAGAAAACCACTATTTTTACCTTGGATCGACATAAGATTCAACAGATTTATTTAATTTTACCAAATTTTTATTTTATATGAATTTATTATCTTAAATACATTTAAAATTCACAATTAACTATCAAACCAATAAAAAATGTAACTGTATAACGAATAAAAATAAATTTTCTAATATTTAATAAAAAAATGGGTGATTGTAAACTTAAAAAAAATTACATTGACTACCTGATTCTAAGATTTTATTTCCTTACTGAATTATATGTAGATTGATGGTTGACATGTGTATATATAATGTTGTTTAAGAATCGTCTAGGGTGAGCATCTATGTGAGTTAGCCATTTAAACAAAAATGGGTTATTGTAAAACAATTTAAAAAATTTATAACAAATTAAATTTATTTTAGAAAGAGAGAAAATATTCTTTATTTATAGTCGTCGAAAGTCATCAAAAGCCGTCGAAAAATCACGAATAGGGCTGCAGCCGACCCTGTTTCTTCTTTATTTCCTATATTTTCTAAAGCCTAAAGCCCTATTTCTAAACCCCCAAATCTTTCCCAAACTGTCCATAGGTAGGCCTGTCAATGGATATTTTCAAATGCAGATTATGTCATATCCGTCTCCGCATCTGAAATCATTTTCGGATATCAAATATCCATATCCGCGGATACGGATGGATATTAGATAATTATCCTATCCACTAACGATCGATAATCAAGAAAAATAAATTGAAAATTTTTGTTTAACATAAATTTTTTCAATCCCATTAATTATTAAAGCATTAAAATAAAAAATATGATGATAATAAATATTTTGAGCAGTTGATAAGCGTTTAATGCGTATAGTATAAACTTCTAACTTAAAAAAACAATAAAAAATATCTTTCATTGTACTAAAATACGCATAATTTAAATTATAATCTTGAAAACAACCGAACGGATAATTTTCGGATGCGGATGTTTTCGTATCCGCATCCACATCCGTTTTTCGACATTGAATATTTATCCGCTTTTCAAATACGGATATGATGGATTTTGGATATTCGAATACCCATTGACAGCCCTATCCCTGGCCATTGCAATCTACCAAAAATCGCAATCTTCATCAAATTGGATTCTCCAAGCTTCAATCCATCAAAAATTGGGTATATTCTTTTCCTAAACTAATTAGTTCAAATTTTGATAAAGATTATAGTGTTAATTTGTGCTTAAATTTATTAATAATAGCCTATTTACTGGTTATAATTGCGTATTGGTTGATTTGGAAATGTTAATTGGGGTTATTAGTGTTTAAATTGTAATTATAAAATAGGATTAATATCAAATCCGAAAATTAATGTATAATTAGGGCTAATTTGGGTTGATTAGTGTATCTGGTTAAAAATTTAAAATTAATTTAGTGTTAATTATTGTATGTGTTAGCTAAACCGTCAAAAAAATTATTTACTTTATTTCTTTAATACTGTATACTGTTAATTATATATAAATTTAGTTTATGTGTATTTTATTAGTGTATAATGTTAATTTCTTATTAGTGTATAATAAATTTAAATTAGTCTTGGCTAAAATGTAAAAAAAACAATCTTTTATTAGTTTTTAATTGTTCGAATTCAAATAAGGAATTAGTGTATAATGTTAATATAAACAAACTAGTGTATAATGTAATTTATTTTTTATATTCCTTAGATTTTTTGGCCCCGTCTAACAAGTATTATATATGATCGTTACATATATATTTGTTTTTACTATAAAACAGACATCAGTATTCATTTGATATGTATTTGTCGGATTTGTTCCTGTATTGGACAAGTTATAGGCACAATATAATAATTACATTTTGCAAATAATTTCACGTGAAAAGGTTCACAAAATTTCAATAGTACTTCCTTTTTGTTCTCTATATATACGCATTCGTGTACGATACAGAGAACAAAGGGAAGTGCTGCCAAAATTTTGTTGAATCGTTTAAGATGAAATGATTTGGGAAATGTAATTATTATTGTGCCTGTAATGGGAAGTAGGATGACCAACCATAAAAAGTAAAAATTAATACTCTGAAAATATAATATTATGTAAAAAATAATGTGTTAAAATTGAAATTAAGATTTTATTAAAAAAAGTAAAAAGAATAATATATGGTATAATTAATAAAACATTATAATGTATAAATGAATTGAAAAATAAAATGTCAATCCAAAAAAAATCGTAATTTTTGGAATCTTGCTATAGATTTTAAACCTTTTTTAAAGTGGAAATTAGCCACAAGGGCCTCTTTAGCTAGTGCAATTAGTTTCTAGGACGCACAACTGAAATAATTACTTTTAAGGACAAAATGCAAAATAATTAGTTTCTAAGGCCTAAAAACCTATGAAATTATGTCCTTGAAAGTAATTGGATTACTGACTTTGTCCTTAAAAGTAATTATTCTGCCGACTTTGGCCTTGAAATTAATTTCTATGGATGTGTGTCCTAGAAACTAATTGGACTGCAAAGTTTTTCCTTCTAGTGAAATGCCCCTTTTTAAAATTTCTATCATATTTTTTAAAATAGGAAAAATGATCAATTATTTTGTCGATCGAAGGAGGTGGATGTATGAATGAAAGAAAATGAAAGGCTCAATAAAGGAACATTTTTATAATGGTGTACATGAATTTATTAAGTTCACTTTAAGTAATAATGGAAACACCGAAGAGGTTCATTGCCCTTGTAATAACTACAAACATTTGAAGCATTGGAAACTTGATATGGTTATAGTACATTTGTGTCAAAATGGTTTTGTGCCAGATTATTATGTTTTGAATTGTCACGGAGAACTTATTGTACATAATCCTATAGCGTCAAATGAGGAGGTGGATAATGACAATGTTACATGAACTCTATAGATGATATGATTGAAGATGCAGTATGATCAATGTTCTCTACAGTTCAAGTTGGTAATGAAGATGTAAATCTGAAAGAAGAACCAAATATTAAAGCAAAAAATCTATGATTTATTGGATGCGACTAAGAAACCCCTTTCGAAAGGTTGTAAAAGCGATAGTCAATTATCAGCGACTACTGAATACATTACTATGAAATTTAAATTCAACTTCATAGAAGTTGGATTTACAGTAGTTGTACAAGCTCAAAACGACATAGGCCGTCCGATAATCTAATGTGCGAAAATCATTATGAAGTGAAAAAACTTATGTCTGTTTTTTATTTGTCCTAACAAAAAGATAGATACATGTTTAAATGGTTGCATGTTGTTTTGAAATGAGGATATCAATTTTAGAAAGTGTAGAATATGTAATGAGGAAGGATACAAACCAAGAAAAAGGAAGAAAAAGGAAGTTCCATACAAGAGAATGCATTACTTACCCATCACTTCTAGACTTCAAAGGTTATATGCATCTTCTTTTACCGCACCTCATATGAGATGGCACATTGTGAGAACACAGAAATAATGTACCATAATACATCCAGCTTTTGGAGAAATATGGAAACATTTTGATAAGAATGAATCAATGTAACAATGTTTATTTACAACCATTGATTGAAGAGTTGAAAATTGAGTTGAAACATACGACATTTCAAAAAAAGAATTTTCGTATATTCACTTCTTTGTTATGGACCGTTGGTGATTTTCCAGCTTATGGAATGTTTTAGGTTGAAGCATGTGGCTGGTCATCTAGCTTCTCCTTATTGCATAGAGGAAAAACGAGCATTTTCTTTACCACATGGGAAGAAAATTACATGGTTTGATTATCATTGGTGTTTTCTCCATGTTAATCATACTTTTAGAAGAGATAAAATAACTTTCTAGTTAATATAGTAGAAACAAGATAACCACCAGCGATTTGGTCAAGCGAATAAATATATGAATTTGTAAAGGAATATCCATAGATACATGAAACTGGAGTAGAAATTGAAATTCAAAGTAAATTAATGGTTTATATTTGGTGCAAACAAAGTATATTTTGAAAGCTACCTTATTGGAAAGATCTCATACCACGTCATAATGTTGACATGATGCACAATGAAAAACATGTTTGATAATGTGTTTGGTACAATTTTGAATGTTAAGGGAAGAATAAGAACGATGTGAAATCAAGATGTGAAATAGAAGAATTGTAAGCGTCTCGAGCTTCATATCAAGCCAAATGGCAATAAAAAACCCAAAGCATGTTATGAGTTAAACAATAACCAAGTAAAACTTGTGCTAAAATGGATGGAAGGATTAAGATTACCTGATGGGATTTCTTCTAATCTTTGTAGAAGTATCGACTTTAAAAACAAAAAAAGATGAAAAGTCATGATTGCCATGTAATGATGGAAAATTTGTTACCCGTAGTGTTTAAAGAACATACCCATAAAAGTCTGAAGGGTTATAATGGAACTTAGTTTGTATTATAAAGAGCTTTGTTTGATTACGTTAAAAGTAGAGTATTTACGTAAACTTGTAGTAGATATTTCTATACTGCTCTGCAAATTGAAGAAAATCTTTCCTCCGATTTTCTTTAATGTAAAGAAGCATTTACTTGTTAATCTATCATTTGAAGCACTTCTTTGAGGTCCTCTGCAATAGGTTGGATGTATCCATTTGAAAGGTAATAATATTAAGTATGTTAAATATTAATTCAATTTCAAATTAAAAATTACATATATAAATTTAATTTGAAATAATTTTATAATAGGTATTAAATCATCTAAAAAAATTAGACGAAAAGCATGAGTTGGAGGTTCGATTTACAAATCATATATCGAAGAAGAAATTTCATTCTTTTTTTCTCATTATTTCAGTGACCATGTGAACTTATCATTTGAAAGTGTTCCACATAATGATGAATGCGTTGAACGTGATTCTTCTCAAATAATGTTATCTATTTTTAGACAACATGGTCGACCTGGAAGAAAATGTACGAAAATATGATTAGAAGATAAAGATTACCATGTAGCAAAAACATATGTACTTCTTAATTGCGTTGAATTTGCACCGGTTGTTAGGTATAATTACTTAATAATTCTCGATATGTGAATTCTTAAAATTTTATTTATTTTAATCATACTTAAAGAATATGTGCAATATATAATATTTGGAGTATTTACAAATCACAACATCCATGCGACGATCTCAGTAAAAAATTTGTTGATTGGTTTTCAAATTACGTTTATGATATGAGAAATTGTGTAGTTGACGAAGGATTGAAATATCTTGCGATGGGACTAAAAAGAAATGTTAAGACATATCTAATATTCTTAGTCAATAGATGTAAATTCAACAGCAAAAAACGTGGTGCTGAAAAATTAACTATACCAATGTATTTGTTAAAGATAGTGATGATCCAATGAACATATAAAAGATATTTACAGCGTCTTAACCTATGTCTTGAAATTTATGCGACCTGTAGAGATATTTTTTATATTTAGATATGCAATTGGTTTAGGAATCAACGTGCACAAAAATTATAATCTTATTGAAATAAAACATAACTCGCATTACCATAAGTACGATCTTTTTGTATTAGCCAAGCAGACACTACAAGTTTATTTTGCTTTGCATCCATTCCTAAAATGAGATAAAGCAGATTAGTTGGCTGTTTTTAAAACAAAGGCAAGATTTACATTTGATGCAAATAATATTCCAAATGAACAAGCTTATCAGCCCGATCTTGCGAAAAATAATGAAATAATAATAAATGATAATCATACAGATTTTGGACCTTTGAACGATGAATCATATGTTTTAGTAGAAGCATTTGAGACTACAGAGGAAAACAAAATAGAATACAAGACCAAGTCTAAGTCAGAAAACGACGAAGACTGATTATTAGTGTATGTTTCGATATAAGGTAATTTACGTGATTATTAATGTTACATGTTTTTCCCAAAAAAATAATATGTCTTCCTATAATAAAATGATATGTTCTTCCATAATAAAATGATATGTCTGTGACAGATATTATGTTTCCATGTCGACAATCTTCACATTCATCAGATTCCCATCTTCTAATTAGAGAGGGACTGCCACAAGGGGCGATGGTGGCTGCCCATCATATGTGGTTTGTCCTATAGTTAGCTTAGCAAGTAAAGCGAGTGGGTAAGTATCAAATTTATTGCAACATCATAAATATTTTGTATATGATTTAGTACTCATGATTTATTAAATATCTTATCATAATTAACAAACGATTTTGAATTGTAACTCTCAGATATTGTGCTTGATATTTCTAAGGCTACCCGCAAAGGCAGAAAAACTGCTTCCTAACCTAAGTGGGAGAATAACTCACCCCACGTTGTGGAGTGTATTTGGCAGGATTTTTACGTAAATATAAATGTGTATTTCATTATATAAATAACAATTGTAAAATGTTGACTAAGTATAAATGTATAATTCATTTTAATTTCAATGTGTAGAGGGCAATAGATTTACAAGAAACAGACTCCCTATACAGAAATTATTGGACCAAAAAAATACAGAAAAATTACCTTGATACAATGTCAAGCATTAAAAACGGAAAAAACGGTCTGACTGAATACAACCTTATGGGAAGCATTAAATGCTTATTGGAAAAGTCCAGATGCGATTGTAAGTTTACTAGTCTTGTATATTTATTAAAAATTTAGTAGAAGTTAGTATAATAGTTGCATCAGTTTAAAAATGTGAGATACAAAATTTATGTTGATTTATAGGCAAAATCTTAGCAGAATTCGGTAATAGGAGTGCAAATCCTGTCACACGTCGTGGGGGTTCAATTTTATTCCAACATTACCGTCAAGAACTGGTAAATTTATAAATTGCGATTATAAATACTTATAACATTGTATAATTATATATATGTATTTAATAGTAATAATAATACATAGTAATTATTTCAGGTAAGAGAGCATAGTCATGCCGTCTCCTACTTGGAAGTTTTTACTCGTGCACACGTCGTCGAGCATGTCAACGAAGATGACTTAAAAATATACACATGATATGACACAAAATCACAAGAGTCCATGGTAAGCATAGTTTAAATTATAAGTTATTGATAATCATTTTAAATTATAAGTTATAAATAATTAAAATAATTTAGTACAAATTTTAATAGTAATTCTACTTTTAATCGCAGGATAGATTCTTTAAAGAACTAGACCCCCAACTCCAGAGAACAGGTCGAGACGAGCTGACTGCGGATGAGGAGTACATGATTTTTGATGCTATCATGGAACCGCCAACACGGAATATGCGCTATGGTTTGCGAATCAAGAGGTAATGTTTATGTATAATATATTTATGAATAACGTATAACATGTTGATTTTATTAATCACACTATATGAAACTCATACACTTTGGTAAAAATGTTATAGCTTAGACGAAAGCAAGTGAGATGTAGAAGAGCTCGGGACGATCAAGAGATTATAGACTTGAGAGCCCGGATTGCTCACCTCGAGGATCGTGACAGGCGCCGGACCGAGGAGATGTACCAAATGTTGGATGAGCGCTTTGCTGGGTATATGCAACAATATAGTAGATTTCCTTCATCATAGGGATTTGGAGGCGATGAGGAATAAGTAGGATTTTTTTAATGTTGAGATATTATATATATGCACTTTGATGTTGTAAGGTAGTATGAGAGTTATATATAATTTGGGATGGGTGAGGTTGGTTTGATGTGATGTATGATTCATTTTGAGATGTTGACAAATGTTAGAGATTGAACTATGTGGTGGAATTTTGAGATTGAACTTATGCTTATGGTACATATTGATGCATTTTTTATTATTTTATGTGATATATTATGTGGTATATGCAATATGTGCGAGTTGGGCATTAATATATATGACTTATATGTGTGAAATTGTGCTGCGATATCTATTGTTATATATATGTTGTTTGAGGCATGAATCGCGGTTGAATTACAAAAAGAAAAGTTTTAGATTTTACGAATGCTTTCGGTTGGCCAAAATGTGGCAAACTCAATGCTTGCCACGTGTACTTGACACGGTGATGAAAACCGTCGAACGATCCGATGAAGGCCGTCGAAAAGATGTCGACAAAGCCGTCAAAAAGTCAGTCGAGATGTGTAATTACTCGTCGGCTTTCGATGGTTTACGACGCCCGCCGACAGCTATTAACCATCGAAATAACTGTTCCCTCTTATAGTGAATCAAGTACACTAGAAAATCAATCTGGTATGAATTACAACAATGGTTGACCGGGCTTATAACCTAATGTAACACCTAATGACGCAGCGGATATTACAAAATGATGTAGATCGTTGAATGTAGCAATCGGTGGATTGGAAGATGCTGAAATGCCCAAATTCGTTGATCCGAAGATACCGAATTCTAGCTATCCTGAACTCGTTGATCGCGCACGATACCGGGTTCGAAGATCTTCAATTCTTCAAGCGTTGATCAAGCGCACTTGATTCCGCGAATCGGCTTCTACAATCGTTGAATCGAGCGCACTCGATTATCCGAAAGAGGAGATAGGAGATTACACTCAACTACCAATTTGGAATGAAAGCACAAAGCAATCAAAAGAGAATTTTATTCAAAAATCAACAACCATTACAAATGAGACTCACGGCCTATTTATAGGCGAACAACTTTACAACAGAAATTTCACTAACTCCTAAGTCGGTTCCGACTTACGACCTACGACATAACTCGGCGACGACTTATCTACAAAAGAGTAGACGACTTAAGAAACTAGTTACAACACAGCGACATAGCAACATATTACAACAGAAAGTTACACAAGTCTTAAGTCGGCGGCGACTTATCACTTCTCCGACTCATCACATTTATACAACACAACCGACTTACGACTTAATAAAATACAGACAAAATACGACTTACAAACAGATGCGACTTAACAGTGTCACGAGTTAACAAATGACGACTTATCAAAGCAACACAACAGCATCTCCCTTCGGCTTAAGAATCAAGGGTCTAGATTAACTCGGCATTAGACTCAACGGCATCCAGAGCTTCAGCGACTTAAAGACTACCCGCTTTATTCGACTTAAGAATCAACGGCGTAGATTAACTTGGCGTAGGAATCAACAGTCTTCAGGCCTTGGCGACATAAGATGGTACGACTTAACTGGGTCGTAACTCGGTGCCGACTTATCGTTTGACTCGTTAAGTCGTTTACGACCTATTACTTCAACAGTTTGCTTTGCCTTCTCTCTGAGTAACTCGGTAGGTCGTCCTGGCGACTTAAGATCTTTGATATCCCGTACCTCTTCACGAGTTAGGTCTTCCACCCTCCTAAGTCGGTCACGACTTAAGTCCCCCATTATGTTAAGTCGGTCACGACTTACGCTTATGTCTTTTGCTTCCTTGAGTCGGTCACGACTCATGCCTTGAACTTTGTTAAGTCGGTCACGACTCATTTCCCTCATGTTAAGTCGGTCACGACTTATAGCTTCATTTTCCTTAAGTCGGTTACGACTTAGTACTTGGCCTGCATCATCCTCCCCAGGTTGAGAAAAATTCGTCCTCGAATTTGTACTTTCTTCATCCACAACAAACTCTTCTCCATGATACGGTATGATATGCTTAACGTTGAATACGTCTGACGTGTACACATCATTTGGCAGCTTCAGTTTATAAGCATTTTCATTGATTTTCTTTAAAATTTCAACTGGACCAATCTTTCGTGCTTTCAATTTATTGTACGTTCCCACCGGAAAACGATCTTTCGTCAACACTGCATAAACCAAATCACCTTCATGAAATTCAACATTCCTTCGTTTCAAATCTGCAGAACGCTTATACTTCTCATTTGCTTTCTCTAATCGTTCTTGAACGATTTTATGACATTCCGTCAGCCCTTCAACAAAATCAGCAGCTTTCTTAATTGTCCCCTTTGAATGTGGTATCACCGTTAAATCTAACGGTCCTTTCGGTAAGCTCGAATAGACAATCTGGAATGGACTGAACCCAGTACTTCGATTCACAGCATGATTATGGGAAAACTCTGCCTGGCATAACTTCACATCCCAACTCTTCAGATTATCTTGTACAAGACACCTCAACAAGTTTCCCAACGATCGATTAACCACCTCCGTTTGTCCATCAGTTTGCGGGTGATAAGCACTACTAAACTTCAGCTTTGTTCCCACCATTTTCCACAAACTCAACCAAAAGTGACTCAGAAATCGAGTATCTCTATCCGACACAATAGATTCTGGCAATCCATGAAGTCGATAGATCTCCTTGAAAAACAATTGAGCAACATGAACAGCATCCGCCGTCTTCTTACAAGCAATGACATATGCCATCTTGGAAAATCTGTCCACCACCACATAGATGGAATCATTACCACGCTGCGTTCTTGGCAATCCCAACACGAAGTCCATACTCACATCAACCCACGGTTTAATTGGTACAGGTAACGGTATGTATAAACCAGCATTAGTCGCAGTTCCTTTTGAAACCTGACAAATATGACAACGCTCCACAAACCTTTCCACCTCTTTCCTCATTGATGGCCAAAAGTAGGATTGTGAAATCAACTATAAGGTACGGTCTCTCCCAACATGTCCCTCTTCGTGTAACTCCTTGATAATCTTCATTCTCAGACTACCCTTCGGTATGCATAATCGACTTCCTTTAAAAAGAAAACCATCTACCAACATAAACTCATCAGTCTTCCCTTCTTTGTCCTTTTCAACAAATTTCTTAAAATAAGAGTCTTTTGCAATCTGCTCCGGCAATAATTCAAACCCAGTCACTTCAACCTTCATTGTTGTCAACAAATGACTCCTCCTGCTCAAAGCATCAGCCACACGATTTGTCACCCCTGACTTGTGTTTAACAACAAATGTAAATTGTTGCAGATATGCAATCCACGATGCATGTCTTGCTGAAATCTTGTCTTGCCCTTGTAAATGCTTCAACGCTTCATGATCAGTATACAGAACAAACTCCTTCTGAAATAGATAGTGTCTCCAGTGTTTAATAGATTGTACAACAGCATAGAATTCCACATCATATGTACTGTAACGCATCTTCGCTCCTGACAATTTCTCACTGAAATATGCAATCGGACGTCCCTTCTGACTCAACACTCCTCCAATCCCAACCTTGGATGCATCAGTATGTAGTTCAAACACCAACTGAAAATCAGGTAATATTAGAATTGGTGCAGATGTCAGCAACTCCTTGATCTTCTCAAAAGCATTCCCTGCTTCCTCTGTCCATGCAAACTGTTTACCTTTCATGCAATCTGTAACAGGCGCCATCACACTACTAAAGTGTGGTATAAACCTTCGATAGAATGAAGCCAACCCTTGAAAACTACGAACTTCCGTTATCGTCTTGGGCTGCGGCCATTCTCTGATAGCTTCAACTTTACTTTGGTCTACCTGTATCCCTTCCTTCGAAACAACATACCCCAGAAATAAAACACTGTGCGTCATGAACACGCACTTCTTCGTAGCAGCATAAAATTGTTCTTGTCTCAGTACCATCAGCACTTCTCTAAGATGCTTCAAATGTTCTTCTGTACTCCCACTGTAAATTAGAATATCATCGAAATACACCACCACAAATTTCCCAATGAACGGTCGAAAAATCTGATTCATCACCCTCATAAAAGTACTCGGTGCATTCGAAAGACCGAACGGCATCACCAGCCATTCATACAACCCCTCTCTCGTCTTGAAGGCTGTCTTCCATTCGTCTCCAGGTCTAATCCGAATTTGATGATATCCACTCTTCAAATCAATCTTCGAAAATATAATAGCTCCGCTTATTTGATCTAACAAGTCATCCAACCTCGGCATTGGAAATCTATATCTCACAGTAATCTTATTCAATGCTCGACTGTCAGTGCACATCCTCCACGTCCCATCCTTCTTGGGTACCAATAAAGCTGGTACAGCACAAGGACTCAGACTCTCCTGCACACGTCCCTGCTCAAGCAATTCCTCTACCTGCCTCCGCAACTCTTCATGTTCCTTCGGACTCATTCGATAATGTGGTCTGTGTGGTAACACAGCACCTGGAACAAGATCTATCTGATGTTGTATATCTCTCAACGGTGGCAACTCCGTTGGTAATTCCTCTGGAAATACATCGTCGAATTCTTTCAAAACTGGTTTAATTTCTTCGGGAATTTCAACTTCTTCACTGCTCTCATGCCCAATCAACAAGAATACTTCCGGCTCTTCTTCAACTTCTTTAACAAACTCCTTTAAAGTCAATAAAGTTTTCAGCTCTTCGATTTCTTCGGACTTACTTTCTTCTTGTGATCTCTTCTTTGGAACTAAGATAATCTTCGTGCCTTTAAACATAAAACTGTAGCTAGTCCGTCCGTCATGTAGTACTGCTCGATCATATTGCCATGGTCTTCCCAATAATAAGTGGCAAACATCCATCTCTACTACATCACACCATATTTCATCTTTGTATTTCTTCCCAATAGAGAATGGAACTCGAACTCGTCTATCCACTTTCACTTCTCCTCCTTTTCTCAACCATGCTAACTTGTATGGACTCGGATGTTTCTCTGTCTTCAATTTCAACTTCGTCACAGCCTCGGTCGAAATAATATTATCACAGCTTCCTGCGTCAATTACAAACTTACACACCTTCCCCAGAATAGTACATGTTGACTGAAAGATATTACTCCTCAACCAACTAGCTTCTTCCTGCTTCGGTGTTAAACACGATCTCCTCAGCATTAGATTGCAACCTTCATCCCCTGATGCAATATCCTGCTCATCCTCCTCAACTGGACTAGAACAATCCCCATCAACATCCTTATCGGCAATTTCTGCAATCATGGTTCTCTTCTTTGGCTTTGGACACTCACTGCTTTTATGACCCAATTCCTGACAATTGTAACATTTGAAACCATTGTTAACCCTTGACTTCTCAACCTCCTTCATCACTGGTCTACTGATAGGTTTAGTAACATTAGAACTTCCACCAACACCCTTCGCTTGATTGTTAGAATTAGTAAACACACCACTTCCTCGTCTCCCTTGTTTTTCCCAAGCCAACGCTTTCTGATGTGCTTCTGCCACAGATCTTGGATCGAACATATTAACTATATCCTGAATCTGCATTCTCAATCCCCCAATGAACCTAGATGTCAGCTGCTCTTCTGTTTCCATAATATCATTCCTTGCAATGAGTTGATAGAATTCATCAGCATAGTCATTCACAGTTTTCGTCCCTTGTCTCAAGTTTTGCAAACGTTGATACATCAAAGATTGATAATTGTAAGGTAAGAACGTTGCTTTCATCAATTTCTTCATCTTCTCCCAAGATTCAACTTTTGACTTTCCCATTCGTTCACGTGTAAGCTTGGTTTGCTGCCACCATGCCAAAGCTCTACCCCTCAGCCTTGTAGCAACCAACTTCACTCTACGATGTTCTGGAACTTCTTTGAAGTCAAAAATCTCTTCAACATTAGCCACCCAATCTAGAAACTCCTCCGCTTGCATACCACCTTTGAATTCAGGAATTTCTGTCTTCATCCCCGATTCCCACTTGTGATCATACTCAGAATAGTTTCTTCCTTGACCTCTTCCTTGAATACTACCACCATCATACTCCTCTTCAAAATCAGATGCATAACGATGTCGATTCTGACCACCAACATCTCTACTACCATTACGTCTTCCACCATCATCCCTTCTATCAACATTCCTCCGTTCACGATCATTCACGTTCCTCCCACGCCCTTGATCATTTTCAACACTTCGGTCTCGATTAGAATGTGGCGAGACTCTACTACCCCCATGGTTAGATTCTGGTGAAACCCTTCTCCGATTTTGATTCATTTCTGTCATAAGCTTCTCTAACCGGCCAATTCCTTCATTAAGCTTCTCACTAAAATTCTCATTGATTCTTTGCTCCATCTCATCAGCCTCTTCTCTTCGATATAAAGCTTCTACGTTTTGGTGGCGATTAGCTCTTCTTGGCGGCATACTTGAAAACTTCACAAATTCTTCAACACTTCAAATTCAAACACTTTCCGAACTTTGATCCAAAATGAAACGGATCGAAATCTTCCACTTTGTTGCAAATCTCGATGAACACGATGGACAAAGTTTCGGCCTCCAATGCAATTCCGATCAAACAATCTTCGAATAATGATGACTCTTCTTCCTCTCGGCCACGGCTCAACACTTCAAGCACTCGGCTTCTCTTCAAACTTCAAATGAATAGGCTCCAAGTCTCGATCTAGCTATGATTGGCTAGAACAAGCTCTGATACCAAAACTGACGCAGCGGATATTACAAAATGATGTAGATCGTTGAATGTAGCAATCGGTGGATTGGAAGATGCTGAAATGCCCAAATTCGTTGATCCGAAGATACCGAATTCTAGCTATCCTGAACTCGTTGATCGCGCACGATACCGGGTTCGAAGATCTTCAATTCTTCAAGCGTTGATCAAGCGCACTTGATTCCGCGAATCGGCTTCTACAATCGTTGAATCGAGCGCACTCGATTATCCGAAAGAGGAGATAGGAGATTACACTCAACTACCAATTTGGAATGAAAGCACAAAGCAATCAAAAGAGAATTTTATTCAAAAATCAACAACCATTACAAATGAGACTCACGGCCTATTTATAGGCGAACAACTTTACAACAGAAATTTCACTAACTCCTAAGTCGGTTCCGACTTACGACCTACGACATAACTCGGCGACGACTTATCTACAAAAGAGTAGACGACTTAAGAAACTAGTTACAACACAGCGACATAGCAACATATTACAACAGAAAGTTACACAAGTCTTAAGTCGGCGGCGACTTATCACTTCTCCAACTCATCACATTTATACAACACAACCGACTTACGACTTAATAAAATACAGACAAAATACGACTTACAAACAGATGCGACTTAACAGTGTCACGAGTTAACAAATGACGACTTATCAAAGCAACACAACAGCATCTCCCTTCGGCTTAAGAATCAAGGGTCTAGATTAACTCGGCATTAGACTCAACGGCATCCAGAGCTTCAGCGACTTAAAGACTACCCGCTTTATTCGACTTAAGAATCAACGGCGTAGATTAACTTGGCGTAGGAATCAACAGTCTTCAGGCCTTGGCGACATAAGATGGTACGACTTAACTGGGTCGTAACTCGGTGCCGACTTATCGTTTGACTCGTTAAGTCATTTACGACCTATTACTTCAACAGTTTGCTTTGCCTTCTCTCTGAGTAACTCGGTAGGTCGTCCTGGCGACTTAAGATCTTTGATATCCCGTACCTCTTCACGAGTTAGGTCTTCCACCCTCCTAAGTCGGTCATGACTTAAGTCCCCCATTATGTTAAGTCGGTCACGACTTACGCTTATGTCTTTTGCTTCCTTGAGTCGGTCACGACTCATGCCTTGAACTTTGTTAAGTCGGTCACGACTCATTTCCCTCATGTTAAGTCGGTCACGACTTATAGCTTCATTTTCCTTAAGTCGATTACGACTTAGTACTTGGCCTGCATCACCTAATCAGGTGCAATAGAAAACCAATATGTAATCGAGCTTATAACCTAGTGTAACACCTAATCGGGTGTAATGTAACCGAGCTTATAACCCAAAGTATGATCTATTGTACTTCGTTAATTTTGAATCATTTCCTTTCCTCCATATAAATTATTTTACTTTTGACTTGATGAGAATGCATGATAACGAAGACGTAATGGAAAGTAAAAATATGGCATGACATTTAACTACCTCAATCAAGGGATAAATCCAAAGTATTCTTCTTTGAACACAAAACGTGCTTTGAATCAAGACAAGCAATCAAATTCAGGTCTTCACAGATGCTTCCGTTACTCAATACATTTCTATGGAATGTTGCATCCTCACCGAGAATTTTGGCATTTCGTCATGTCTGCTCAGTAGATACACAAATATTGAAGTCCGTTATCCGAGAACTGTTCATTGGGGAGAAATTTTTGAAAGTCATTCTAGTTTATGGTTGTGTAGTTTTTCATCCTTTTCTACTGTCCATTTCTTTTATAAGCACGACGCATCGGTGCCGATCCATAATGGATTTGTACTGATCCATTAGTGTCGATCCATATAAAACTCCAGGTTAAGAATTTTTAACAAATTTTCTTCTCGTTTCAACCTTCAACAACTTTACTTGCATTCAAAATCAAGAGTCGTTCTTCATCGATTCCATCTTCAATTCAAGCTTGAATCCCGACTTCCACTCCATATCCCTTTCACACCATGAAGTCGATCCATCCAAAAGAACAAGCTTTTGACAAATGCTATTGAATAATCCAAGGCAGCGCCCTCATGCCTCGTTGCCAGATTCGACTCGCACCGTTGACTCCGTAGTTGCTGAGTCATCCTCAAAAGCTCCATCGATCGCCATTTCGTTAGCTCCTCGCCAATCCATTTAACATAGTCGTTGCAATTTTGATAATACTTCAATCAAAGAGAAGGGTAAGACAAGACGGGGTGTCTGCAAGAACTCGGATAGGACAAAATTGATGATGGTAATGGATGAGCGCAAATTCTTGATGTATGATAGCTATGGATCGATAACAATCAATTATTGGCATTGCTCCATGGAATGGTAATTCTACTTCTCGATGAATTCAAGTGTCGGCATGACTCGAGCAGCAAATTCCATCAACGCTCGAATTTGTTTGTTAAAGTCTACTTTTCCTGTAAAGATGGAATCGTCTCTCTAGGATCTCCTAGCCGAGAGATAGAGTTCTGAAACACCTCGAATTTCGGTAATTTGAAAATAATTCTAGCTACTTTGGTTTTAAACAAATATATATAGTAAAATCTTTTTTTGGCAGAAAACATGGTACATACGCTTATGCTCAATATTATGCCTTGAAAATGACTTGAACCTCCACGCTATTTAGCATGAGATTTTAAGTCTCGTGTGTATACCATTTCACCATCAAGGCATCTTAGTGAATCGTATTTGCATGAATATGATAACTGTCTAGCGTGAAATATGGAATATACAGACAAAGGTGGATAGAGTGTTGGGGTATTTCTATCGATCGGTCATGTCATATAGGTCCGAGTGCGTAAAAGGTTAATCTTGACATAGGTGAAAGGTATTTTTGTGAGAATAATGATGTGATAGGACATAACAAAAGTAAATTTAGTTTTAGATCAAATACAAAAACAAAAGTTGCATGAATTCAAAATTGCCAAAGCTTATATATTTTCAACAATTTACATAATTAAGGTTTGTCCTTCCTGTGCTAAATAATAGAACGCGTTTGGATTATTAGATAAAATGCGTAAATAAAGAAAGCAAACCAGTAAAGGAAAATTTTGAAAAGACTTTATTTTTACAGCAACACTTACATAAAAAGCATTAGCAAGATAAACATATTACAAGTTTGTTTTTATTTGAAACATAAGTTGGCATGCTTTCAAATAATTTATAAAGTTTACAGAATCCATATATATGTCTAAACCAGTTCTAGCCCAGCCATCATTTATTGCATTTAGCTAGGACGGTAATACGAACAGGAGTTTTAGGATGTGGGTCTGAAGTTTTTTTTAAGCTTAACAAGTTAATTACATTATATAAGGTGGTGTAGGCATCAAAATTCAAAACGAAGACTAAGTTATCAGTTGGGAAAGGTCATGAACTGCTGCTGGTGCAAATACGTAAGTGTTATGTACCCCTCCTGCTGCACTGCATGCGTGCATACTTTTATATATATAAACCAAACAAAGTAAAAACCTAGACAAACACTAATTAATTGGCCCCATATATTTGACCTGCACCTGCTATAAGTTATATACATATGGTTCTGTTCAAAAGATGGAGACTGGATCAAACTCAAAAGTCGAGAGCATAAAGAAAGAAAAGACTTTAAAATCAAACGGTTGATTGAGACCAAATCGTTAATGAGGAAATTGGTCAAATGAAGGGTCAAATATCATGCAATAAAGAAAGTCGTTATATAATCAAAAACGTGTAAATATATCGGCATGCATGCATGTTAATTAATGTTTGAAATATATGTGAAGCAGCCACTCTATATATAAGAGATCGATCGATCTCTCTATTTACCAATATCACATAAATAAATATTACAAATAAAACATTCCGTACGAGATCAAATCAGCAAGGAAGAAAGAAAGAAAGAAATGGAGTACCAAGCAAATAAAAACGAAAAGCCATGGCTACTGATATTGCTCTTCATCATATCCATATTAGTAAGCATGATGGGCTATCCACTGATGAAGAAGCCAAGCTCAAGCTCAAGCTGGACTGCAAAGGCAGTAAAGGAGGCAGAGGCAGTGGCCGCAATAGACTGCTCCGGGCATGGCAGAGCTTACTTGGACGGAATCGTCGTCCATGGAGCTCCCATGTGCGAGTGCAACACTTGCTACACCGGTCCCCATTGCTCCACTTTGCTCCCTAACTGCTCCTCTGATGTTGTAAGCGGCGACGCTTTGTTTCTCGAAAAATATTGGATGCAACACAAATCCAACGCCGCTCTTCTCATATCACCCTGGCATAGAATGAGCTATTTCTTCCAGCCATCTTCCGGCAATACCATCAACGCCGAGCTTGAAAAACACGTCAGACTTTTACATCAGGCCGTCGGTAATGCCAAAGCCGATGACAAGTACATCGTCTTCGGTACCGGCGTCACTCAACTCCTCAACGGTCTAGTCATCGCCCTTTCCCCAAACGATATATCACCCGATGTGCAACCATCAAAAGTTGTCGCTGCCGTCCCTTACTATCCCGTCTTCAGAAAGCAAACCAAATTCTTTCGTTTTACCGGCTACGAATGGAAAGGGAACGCATTCGATTACGTTAACGCCGCTTCTCCTCAAAACATCATAGAATTGGTGACTTCGCCCAATAATCCCGAAGGTCGATTTCACCATTCCATTATCAATGGCTCTTTAGCAATCCACGACCACGTCTACTATTGGCCGCATTATACCCCAATTGCACAACCCGCCGACGAAGATATCATGTTGTTTTCCATGTCCAAATACACTGGACATTCCGGCAGCAGATTCGGGTACGACGGTCTTTTTTATTTTTTCTTCTTCTTAATTAGTAACGTTGACTTTATTTCATATATACCGTCAACGGTGGTCTGCATCATTCATGCATGCTAATTATTAACAAATTACATATTGTATGTACAGGTGGGCGCTTATAAAGGACGTGAAAGTATACGACAGGGTAATGGAGTACATGACCGAGAACACGGAAGGAACTTCCCACGATACGCAACTTCGAACCTTGAAACTAATAAAGGAGATCTTGTTGCAAATGAAAACGAAACGGGAAACAATGGCCGACATCAACCAATTTGGCTATCAAACATTGTCTAAAAGATGGGCTGAACTTACCAAGCTAGTTGCATCTTCAGATCGATTCTCCCTTCAAAACCACTCTCCGCAATATTGCAACTACTTCAAAAAAGTTAGAGACCCCTCACCATGTATGTTCCTAGCTAGCTACTTAATTAATCTCTCTAACTTTGTTCGTTTATATCTTCAAACCAACTGCATATATACATGCTTAACGCAATTGCTAATTTACATCAATTAATCGTAGCATTCGGATGGCTAAAGTGTGAATGGGAGGAAGACACGGATTGTGAAGCTCTACTCAGGAATGCTCAAATTAAAACTCAAAGCGGAGTGCTTTTTGAAGCCGATAGTCGTTACACACGCTTGAGTTTAATCAAGACGGAGGACGACTTCGATCAAATGATGGAGAAGTTGAAGCCTCTTGTATCTGCAAAAAGGAGCATTCACCTAATGGAAGGAAGCATGGACTGATTTAATTCATCATCCTTCCTCATGACATATATATACCTTCAATTATTCTGATTCCTTTGATTATTAATTTTATTAACTCTATTATTTCATTCTTTTTTATACCACCACCATTTCAATTTCACCTACGCTTGGATATTGGATGGTGGTTTGTTATTGTACCCTTGATCAAATTGTAGTCATTAAAGTCAAATTATTATTATGTTAATTAGTGGTTATTATTTGATACTCCATGAATGAATGAAATGTTAAATATATTTTATATCCATTACCACAGTAGTTCAGGTTTCATATTTTAGATAAACTTACCCCCATGAACATACAAAGAGATATGAACAATATGCCTCTTTCTGCATGCACGTTACTGATTGAATTTGCAACACAGAGCCTTAGCTGCAGAGTCACCTGATTTGCAAAGCACCCAGCCTATGATGAACCTAATTCTTATTGAAACAATTCAACAAATACTTCTCCTTCATCGTAAAACAAATATACTATACATCCACATTGCAAACAATTACCTGCAAGTTATAAACACCGAAGATGTTACAGAAGATGTTTACTGCATTACTTATTAATGTTGCTTAATGGTAGCATCAATTCATGTCATCAAAATTGCCTAGACAGCAAAGATTTTGAGGAATGCAGTAAATAAATGTTAAATTTTTGTGATACAAAATCACACATAGAGGGAAAGAAATATGCAAAAGAAAGAAAGAGAAGATTTTGTTTCCTCTGATTAAATAAGCATATTTAAGTATGTTTATTTCCTTCTCTAATTTGCTAATCAAATTATTTTTTGCCTCTAATGTTAACTTGGGCATTAAGTAAATTGATTATATAAATAGAGACTAGAGGAGAGGATAAACATATGGTGGAAAATCTATTTGATAATTTTCTCTTCTTCATTTTTGTTCTTCTTCTCCAACAATTTAGCCATATAGATATTTGCTCCCTTTCTCAATCTGGTTATTGATTCAATGATATTTTGTTTATTTTAGCTTTGTTCTATTAATTGTAAACAAAAAATTTTTTTTGGTGAATCAATAAAGTGGGTGGTTGGGTGGAATATCTTGTCTTATTGTTTTTAATTTCAATTCCGTCTTGTTTTCAATCCAAGTTATCTCTTTGTGATTTGGGTGACAAAGATCCGTTGATATAAGCTTCCGCAAAGCGCTACCATTTTTGCACAACAGTTTGGTATCAGAGCAAGGTCATCGCAAAGCTTAGAGTAATTTTGGATTGAAAAATTATTGATGTCGGATATGATTTCATTTTCGAAGATGGCTATTTTGGATGGGAAAAATTGGGGTATTTGGAAGCCTAAGATGGAGGATGTTCTGTACCTCAATGATCTTCATGATCCAATTGATGGAGATGGAAAGAAGCCCTCTGATGTAGATGAGGGAAAATGGAAGAAGATGGATAAGAAGGCGATTGCTTTGATTCGCCAGTATCTTGATGATTCAGTTTTCCATCATGTGGCTAGTTGTGAATCCGCGAAGGCTTTGTGGGACAAGTTGGTATCTTTGTATGAGTCAAAGAGTGCTACTAGTAAGGCTTTTCTGGTTCGAAAGTTGGTACAACTGAGATTAGATGAAGAGAAGTCTGTTGCAGAGCATTTGAATGAATTTCAGGATGTAATAAATCAATTGGAAAATATGAAGGTCAATTTTGATGATGAGTTACAAGCTCTTTTATTGATGAGTTCGCTTTCAGAAAGTTGGGAAACTTTGGTTGTTTCCTTGAGTAATTCCAATGCTAATGGAACTATCTCTTTGGAAACTGTTCGAAGTAGTCTTTTGAATGAGGAGCTTAGAAGAAAAGGGTCAGGTATGAAATCAATTCAAAGTGAGGCTATGGTGGCAAGGGACTCGAAGAAAGATACAATTTGGAAGAAGAAGGATGCTAATGGTAAAGGTGTTATCACTTGTCATTATTGTAATAAGAAAGGTCACATACGTAGCAAGTGTTATGCTTATAAAAGAGATCAGAAAAAGGCTGCGCATGGTGATACTAGTAGTGATGCACATGCAGGTTTTGCTGAAGGTACCGATAGTGATGCTTCTTATGATGTCCTCTTTAGTGAAAATAAGCCTTGGAAGATGGATTCGGGAGCTAGTTTTCACATATGTAGAGATGTGAATTATTTTTCTTCTTATGAGAAGAGTGTCGGCATGATTAGGACAGCCAATGGAGAAGAGCTACCGATTTGTGGTATTGGATCTATCCGGTTTCGTATGCATGATGGTGTGGTTAGAGAAGTCTCTGGAGTCAGACATGTACCCACTTGTTCGCATAATCTTATTTCTCTCGGTCAGTTGGATCGCCGTGGTTGCACTTATGAGACTCAAGGTGGAGTTTTGAGAGTGAAGAAAGGTGGTCGTGTAAGGATGAGAGGAGTATTGGAAGAAGGAAACCTTTATAGCTTGGTTGGTTCTGTAGTCGACTATGGAAAGCGAGTGACGGTTGAAGAACCTAGTCCACAGCAAGGTGGAGAGGTTAATGTGGTCACTGCTTATGATTCTAGCATTGAGGATCATATTTTAGACAGGGGTCTTCATGTTGATGATGCTCGGGGGATCGATAGTGATCAGGTAATGAGCTCAGATCGAGTGATAGACGGGTGTCGAGTTGCAAAATCCACAAAGACAAGACGGAGATCTTTGTGGTATTACAAACGTTTTTGAGACCGAATTTGTGTGGTGCACCTCATGTGGGAGATGCATCACTTGCGGACGGTGGTAGAGGTTTGTAATTTGGTATGATTGAGATATAGGGAGTTGTGATAGATCTAGATATGGCATGTTTGATATGTTGGAGATATGTGATTTTGCATCAAGGTGGAGTGTTAAATTTTTGTGATACAAAATCACACATAGAGGGAAAGAAATATGCAAAAGAAAGAAAGAGAAGATTTTGTTTCCTCTGATTAAATAAGCATATTTAAGTATGTTTATTTCTTTCTCTAATTTGCTAATCAAATTATTTTTTGCCTCTAATGTTAACTTGGGCATTAAGTAAATTGATTATATAAATAGAGACTAGAGGAGAGGATAAACATATGGTGGAAAATCTATTTGATAATTTTCTCTTCTTCATTTTTGTTCTTCTTCTCCAACAATTTAGCCATATAGATATTTGCTCCCTTTCTCAATCTGGTTATTGATTCAATGATATTTTGTTTATTTTAGCTTTGTTCTATTAATTGTAAACAAAAATTTTTTTTTGGTGAATCAATAAAGTGGGTGGTTGGGTGGAATATCTTGTCTTATTGTTTTTAATTTCAATTCCGTCTTGTTTTTAATCCAAGTTATCTCTTTGTGATTTGGGTGACAAAGATCCGTTGATATAAGCTTCCGCAAAGCGCTACCATTTTTGCACAACAATAAATTCATACCGATCCCAGTTTTCACTTCGCACACTTTCATCTCATCTCTTTTCAGATCGATTACCATATTATTCAGCTATATTCTAAATGTTTTTGAACTTCAACCTTTGAGCCCAGTTCCCTAACTCATAAATTCTTCAAAAGACCAAAACAACTTCTCTAAGCATGAATGTAATTCGCATTTTTGCATTGCTTTTCCTTTTTGTACTGCCAACAATCGCTAAATCTCAAAACGCGGACCCTCAATTCATTTGCCCTGATGGTTAGAAGCGATGGATTGGATGTTTGGTTAACGCCTGAAGAGTCTGGAAACTTGAGAAGAAAATTGGAGGTTTAAATGTGGAATTTTCTCTTAACGATTATTCCAATCGTTTTTCCAACGTTTAATCCAAAATTATTTCAAATCATTTTTTCTCCTAAAACTACAAACTTGGAAGAGTGGAATTATGCCACATTTTAATGGTTTAGCATCTTTTTTATTTGCTATTTTTTTCAGCTGTTTTTACCATATTTGCTAACAACAACTAATTATAAATTTTGATTCGATGAAATATCAAATTGAGTCGAAATGACATCGTGGTTTTAAGTTTTTCCTAGAATTGTAACGAATGTGTATGCTTAGATTTTGAAATTTTGAAATAAAAGAAGATTGTGGTTTCAAACCGATCATTTTAGATATAACTCTAAGTAACTTACAATGGAAACAACCAATCAACTGATAATGCTGCTTCCTTTCTTATTTTTTTAAAGGGAAATTTTGACTCACATACTTATTATGGAAAATAATACGTCGACTATCGCTTTTTTCAACACCAATCGAAGAACAAATCGCCATCGACTCAACTGAAAATCCAAAAACCTAATTCCTAAATAAAAATGGAAAACATTTGTAGATTTATAAAAGGAGAAATTCAATGTTTGAAATTGGCAACCAAAGACGCCTACTGTGACGAACAATGAATAATCTAAAAGGAAAACCCTAAAAACAATGAAGAAAATGTAAATAATATCGAAAAGTTACTGTAATATTAATAATGGTGAATATTTGAAAGATATAATTTTGGTTGATGATAGATTGAAATAGTACTACTTCCATTTACATAGATAACTGGCCAAATATTTAAATGCCAAATATTGACATCTCAAATATTTTACGTAATAAACGTTGGTTAATGAAGGCTTATTCCATGAAATATTAAATTGAGTCGAAATTACACCGTGTTTTTAGTATTTTCCTAGAATAGCAACGAATGTGTATGCTTAGATTTTGAAATTTTGAAATAAAAGGAAATTGTGTTTTCGAACTGATTATTTTAGATATAACTCTAAGTATCTTACAATGGAAATGACCAATTCTAACGGACAATGCTGCTTTCTTTCTTATTTTTTTAAAGCGAAATTTTGACTCACGTCCTTATTATTGAAAATAATCTGCCGACTATCGCTTTTTCGACACCAATCAAAGAACAAATCGCCATCGACTCAACTGAAAAACTAAAAACCTAATTCCTAAATAAAAATTGAAAACATTTGTAGGCTTATAGAAGGAGAAATTTAATGTTTGAAATTAGCAACCAAAGACGCCTACTGTGACGAACACTGAACAAACCAAAATGAATAACCTAAAAACAAAGAAGAAAAGGTAAATAATATCGAATTTTTTCTGTAATATTAATAATGGTAAAATTTTAAAAGGTAAAATTCTGATTGACAATAGGTTGAAATAGTACTACTTCCATTTACACAGATAACTGGGCAAATATTTGAACATCAAATATTGACATGACAAATATTCGACATAATAAAAGTTTGTCAATGAATGCTTGATATATGAGTGAAATTTTACTGTAAATATTGATAATGACAAATATTTGACACGTATAATTTTGATTGATGATACGTTGAAATAGTAGTATACAATAAGATTAATAACTAAGAATAACAAATATTTGCCATAAGCAATTTTTATCAACGATTGCTTGAAATACTACAAAACTTTTAGTATAAATACTGATAATAACAACTATTTTTCATATATGGTATTGGTTAATAATAAGTTGAAATTGTAGTACACAATTTCATGAAATATTGAAAATGACAAATATTTGTTATAAATAATGTTAGATGATAATTGGTTGATATGCTAGAAAACTTTTATTGTAAAGACTAGGAACGTCGAATATTTGGCATACATAGTTTAATTTCAAGGTAGCCTGAAATTATAGTATGCAATTAGATGAAAAACGAGAACGGTAAATAGTTACAATAAGCAATTTTTGATAAATATTTACAAAGCAAATATGTCATGGCAAATATTTGACAAACAAATATCTGTAGTCCATATATATGCAATCAAATTGAGAATTTCATAACCTTTGTACCAAGAAGAAGAAACAAAACGTTGTAAACAAAGCTTCTTGTGCACAAAAAGTAGCAACCCAAAATTCCCAAGAAAAATATGAATCTCAATCAAACTCAAAAGACATTTGTTGATGACCTAAGACAAGAAATAGGTGCTGAAACTGAAGATGAAATCTCATAAGAACAATCCGCATTTTCTTTGGAATTTAACGAGCTCCAACAATATATTCATCTATCATCATTAAAAATAAAACAACCACAAAGAAAATGCAGTGACAAAATAATAGCTGCATAATAATAGCTTTAAAAACCAAAAAACAAAAGATGTACAAAAAGATGGAAAAAATATAGGAGAAAGCTACAAAAAAAGCTTAAAATCTTTCCACGCGTTGACCTAGAATTTAAAAAAAGAGGCACTACTTAAAAAAAATATAACACAATTGAACCTTACTCCATTCTTTAGTATGATCAAACCATTCCTTGAAGGATCAATAACAAAGGAAGGCATAACCAAAGAATCAGCTTCCATAGACTTGATAATAGATGTCTTTTCAATTGTGATTGCTTTACTTTTGGAGATATGAAAGTAACTTTGAAAGAAAATGACATCAAAATTAATTCGTTGGAAAAATGAAAGAGTTACAATACACACAACATCGCAAATCATAATTAGAAGACATAATAGACATTGCTAGGCTAATCATAATATATCTACTGTCAACGTACTTGCTCTCCAATGCAAGCTCTGCATTCCTACTAGTGCTGCTGATATATATCCATTATTCACATTGTATAAATTTTGAAAAATTCAAGCTTGTGCAACCTTGTTTCTGGTAAATTATAACAACTCATTCTACCTTGTGCAGTTTATATTGCAAACTAAAATAAAATATACTATCTTTGTGCAGTACTGGTTCGGTGACCTCATAGAAATAGTATCTCAAAGAAAAAGTTACAAAGAAAATTTTCGTATATTTTCCAAATGGACACTGATGCAACTCCAAGCAAGATAGGGTCATTCCTTGCCAAGAAGGTAAACTTACTAATATATATAAGAAGATAAAAACGTCTAAAAAATTTATGATAAATAATGATTGATATGATTGTCAAATATTTGACAAAACCTTTCTACAATGATACTTCGTTTCTTTAAAATAAAATTGTTCAACAATATTGCATAAATATTGTATATTGAATTTGAAATTGTCAAATATTTTATTGTAAAATATTTTCCATACATGGTTTTGATAGACGATAAGTTGAAATTATAGAACACAATTATATGAAAACTGATAATGATGAATATTTGCTATAAAAAAATTTCTTAATGATTGCTAGATATATCAAAAAAACAATAACTATAAAAACCGAGGAAGGTAAATATTTGCAAGGAAGGTATATTTGCCAGGAAAATAATTAACTTTGTAAATAATTACAAAACAAATATGTCTCATTTATATTTATGACTATGGAAAAAGTAAAATATATTTGTCCTAATTTGTAGAAAAAAGAAGAAAAACAAAGGATGACAAAAGAGCTAAAAACCAATAGAGTTGGATCGTCTAAAGAAAAAATTTCAGTTGATGATGATATACAGAACCTAAAAGTGCAACTACAAAAATGGAAAAAGGAAAATATGCATCTGGAAAAAGAAAACAAAAATCTATAAAAAGATCGAAGATTTGAAAAAACCAAAGCAACTAAAAGAAAATGACGAAGAACAAGAGGTTGAAAAAGAAGATAAATATGAAGATTCAACTTAAGAAGAAAACAATGAAGATGATGAGTGCATTAATGATAGAAAACAATGAAGATGATGAGTACATTAATGATAAAGGTGATGACGATGAGGACAGTAAGGGATGACGATGAAGGAAGTCAAAAAAGTACATCTAAAAGATAAATTTTCTAATTCAAAAGGTAATTTCTATTGAAAAATTTACTTCAAATATTTATTATAGATTAATTATACAATCATAGCCGATAATCAAACTAAATAAAGACATGGAATTGACTGCCCAAGTTTCAAGGTGCTAACATCAAGTGAAAGCCAGGAAAGCAGCCAAATGTTAACTCAAGAATCAGAAAACGTTTAACAAATGGCTAAAGATTATAAAATCAAGATTGAAAAGGATGAGAAAAACTGATAAGAAATAAAAGCAAAGTTTCTCCTTCTTCTCTGCTAAAAATAGTAAAAAAGGAAACAAAAAGAGGAAAATCAAAAGTTCCAGATTTTGAATATAAACTTCCTGCAGCAAAAAAAACACAACATTGGAGGAAATCAAAAGAAAACGATATCAATAAAAAAAAGGATACAAAAGATTAACCGAAAGTGTTATCATATAATATCACAGAATCCGATCACGATAGGAGTGACATTAAAAAAGAGACGAAGATAGTGGTTGAAAAAAGTAAGCTTGTATAAACATGGCTAACAAAGTAATGAGCTTACAAATTTTTACCATGCACATGGAAATATGTAAGTTATTTAAACAAAACATAATGTACAAATAAAAACACACACACACACACACACTCTCACACGTGTGTATGTGTGAGAGGAAAATGTTTGTTTGAAAATATATCACATACAGACATTAAGCTTTTATAAAATTCATATTTTACTTTCTGATTTACATGCTATAATACATTCTAATATTCTTTTGCTTCTATTAAAACATGTGATGCAGATCAGGACAGAGGTAAAGGACTAAGTCGCACACGACTTAAGGAAGTAAGTCGCACACGACTTATGGAGGGAACTATAGGTCGTCCACGACTTATAGAATCACATGAGGGGAAGCTACGACTTAATTCCAGGGGAATACGACTTAACCAAGCTGAGGGAATAGAGCTCCGACCTAACAAGGGTTTTAAGTCATTGGAACGACTTAGTGGATACTTACGAGTTAACAAGGCCCTTAAGTCGACTGAACGATCTACCGAGTTATGCAGAAAGAAGGCAGAGCAAACTGGTGAAGTGTTAGGTCGTGAACGACCTAACGAGTCAAGCTATAAGTCGTTGAAGATAGAGGCCGTGGATCTTTCCTGCCGACTTAACCTGAGCCGTTGATTCTTAAGTCAAATAAAGCTGGTTATCTTTAAGTCGCGAAAGCTGGATGTCGTTGAATCGTATACCGCCTTAATCTTGGCCGTTGATTCTTAAGCCGTGTGAAGATGCTACTGTGATGTGTTTAAGTCGTCTCCGACTTAATTTGGGTCGTGTGTTGTTTGTTGTATTGTGTTTTAGGTCGCAGGTTATAAGTCGTGATACTAATGTGTCGTTTGTGTTTGTAACTCGTAGATCGGCAGCGACCTAAGTTGTATTTTCTGTTTGTTAAGTCGTAGGTCGCATCTTTTGAGTCGTGTACTTTGTAAATAAGTCGTGAGTCATGATGTATTTTGTTGAGTCGTGAGATTATGAGTCGTTACCGACTTAGGAGTTGTAATGTTTTGGGCATGTTGAGTTGTAGCCTATAAATAGGCCGAGTGACACACTTGTAATGGTTGTTGATTTTTGAATAAAATTCTCTTTTGTTAGCTTTGTGCTTTCATTCAAATTGGTAGTTGAGTGTAATCTCCTATCTCCTCTTTCGGATAATCGAGTGCGCTCGATTCAACGATTGCAGAAGCCGATTCGCGGAATCAAGTGCGCTTGATCAACGCTCGAAGAATTGAAGATCTCTCCTCACAGTATCGTGCGCGATCAACGTGTCAGAGATAGCTAGAATTCGGCATCTTCGGATCAACGAATTTGGGCAATTCAGTATCTTCCAATCCATCGATTACTACATTCATCGTTCTACATTGTTTTTGTAATATCCGTTGCGTCAGTTTTGGTATCGGAGCTTGTTCTAGCCAATCATAGCTGGATCGAGACTTGGAGCCTAATCATTTTGAAGATTTGAGTTTTTGTTTATCATGGCCGAGAGCAAGTTGAAGTTGTTCGACTTTGTATTGAAGTTTAGAGATCGGAACTTATCATTTGGAGAAGTTGTGTTCATCGTGTTCATCGCGATTTGCAACAAGTGTGGAGTTTTCAATCCATTTCATTTTGGATCAAAGTTCGAAAGGTGTTTGTATTTTGAAGTGTTGAAGAGTTTTGTGAAGTTTTCAAATCATGCCGCCAAGAAGAGCTAATCGTCACCAAAACGTAGAAGCTTTGTATCGAAGAGAAGAGGCTGATGAGATGGAGCAACGAATCAATGAAAACTTTAGTGAAAAGCTTAACGAAGGAATTGGTCGGTTAGAGAAGATGATGTTAGAAATGAATCAAAATGGAGAAGGGTTTCACCTGAATCTAACCATGGGGGAAGTAGAGTCTCGCCATATTCCAATCGAGACAGAAGTGTTGACAATGATCAAAGGCATGGGAGAAATGTGGATGATCGAGAACGGAGGAATGTAGATAGAAGGGATGTTGGTGGTAGGCGTGAAGGTAGTAGAGATGTGGGTGGACGAGATAGACAACAATATACATCTGATTTTGAAGAGGAGTATGATGGTGGTAGTGTTCGAGGACAAGGACGAGGACAAGGAAGAAATCACTCTGAGTATGATCACAAGTGGGAGTCGGGGATGAAGACTGAAATTCCTGAATTCAAAGGTGGTATGCAAGCAGAGGAGTTTCTAGATTGGGTGGCTAATGTTGAAGAGATTTTTGACTTCAAAGAAGTTCCAGAACATCGTAGAGTGAAGTTGGTTGCTACAAGGTTGAGGGGTAGAGCTTTGGCATGGTGGCAGCAAACCAAACTTACACGTGAACGAATGGGGAAGTCAAAAGTTGAGTCTTGGGAGAAGATGAAGAAAATGATGAAAGCCACATTCTTACCTTATAACTATCAGTCGCTTATGTATCAGAGATTGCAAAACTTGAGACAAGGGACGAAATCTGTGAATGACTATGCTGACGAATTTTATCAACTGATAGCAAGGAATGATATTATGGAGACAGAAGAACAATTGACATCTAGATTCATTGGGGGATTGCGAATGCAGATTCAGGATATGGTTAACATGTTTGATCCCAGATCTGTAGCGGAAGCACATCAGAAAGCGTTGGCTTGGGAGAAACAGGGACGACGAGGAAGTGGTGTGGTTACTAATTCTAACAATCAAGTGAAGGATGTTGGTGGAAGTTCTAATGTTTCTAAACCTATCAGTAGACCAGTAGTGAAGGAGGCTGAGAAGACAAAGGTTAACAACGGTTTCAAATGTTACAATTGTCAGGAATTTGGTCATAAAAGTAGCGAATGTCCAAAGCCGAAGAAGAGAGCTATGATAGCAGAGGTTGAGGATGAGGATGAAGAAGCTGAATGTTCCAATTCACCACCTGATGAGGAGGAAGAAGAAGTGTACGGAGACGAAGGTTATAATCTAATGATGAAGAGGTCCTGTTTAACACCAAAGCAAGAGGAGGATTGTAGTTGGTTAAGGAGCAATATTTTTCAGTCAACATGTACCATTCTAGGGAAGGTTTGCAAATTTGTTATTGATGCTGGAAGCTGTGATAATATAATTTCTTCAGAAGCTGTGAGGAAATTGGCATTGAAGACTGAGAAACATCCGAAACCGTACAAGCTAGCTTGGTTGAGGAAAGGCTGGGAGGTGAAGGTTGGACGAAGGGCTTGTGTGAAGTTTTCAATTGGGAAGAAATATAAAGACGAAATCTGGTGCGATGTGGTAGATATGGACGTTTGTCATTTGTTGCTGGGGAGACCATGGCAGTATGATAGGGAGGTGCAACATGATGGGCGTACCAACAGTTATAGTTTCATGTTTGAAGGCACAAAGATTACTCTAGTTTCAAAGAAGCGACAACAGGAGGAAAACAAGTTGGAGGAGATTGAAGAGCTTAAAACTTTGTTATCTTTGAAGGAGTTTGTGAAGGAAGTAGAGGAGGAACCTGAAGTGTTTTTGTTGATTGGGCGAGAGAGCAGAGAAGAGGTTGAAATACCAGAAGAAGTGAAACCAGTTTTGAAAGAATTTGACGATGTATTTCCAGAGGAGTTACCAACGGAGTTGCCACCGTTGAGGGATATACAACATCAGATAGATCTTGTTCCAGGGGCTGTGTTGCCACACAGACCACATTATCGAATGAGTCCGAAGGAACATGAAGAGTTGCGGAGGCAGGTAGAAGAATTGCTTGAACAGGGGCGTGTGCAGGAGAGTCTGAGTCCTTGTGCTGTACCAGCTTTATTGGTACCCAAGAAGGATGGGACATGGAGGATGTGCACCGATAGTAGAGCATTGAATAAGATTACTATGAGATATAGATTCCCGATGCCAAGGTTGGATGACTTGCTAGATCAAATAAGAGGAGCTACTATCTTTTCGAAGATTGATTTGAAGAGCGGATATCATCAAATTCGTATCAGACCAGGTGATGAGTGGAAGACTGCTTTTAAAACCAGGGAGGGTCTATATGAATGGTTGGTTATGCCATTTGGCTTATCAAACGCACCAAGTACTTTCATGAGGGTGATGAACCAGATTTTTAGACCATTCATTGGAAAGTTTGTGGTGGTGTATTTCGATGATATTCTGATATATAGTGGGAGTCCAGAAGAGCATTTGAATCATTTGAAGGAAGTGTTGATGGTACTGAGACAGGAACAATTTTATGCTGCAACGAAGAAATGCGTGTTCATGACGCATAGTGTTTTATTTCTGGGGTATGTTGTTTCGAAAGAAGGTATACAGGTGGACCAAAGTAAAGTTGAGGCAGTCAGAAATTGGCCACAGCCCAAGACGATAACAGAAGTTCAAAGTTTCCATGGGTTGGTTTCATTTTATAGAAGATTTATCCCACACTTTAGTAGTGTGATGGCGTCTGTTACTGATTGTATGAAGGGTAAACAGTTTGCATGGACGGAGGAAGCCGGAGTTGCTTTTGATCGGATCAAGGAACTCTTGATGTCTGCACCAATTCTAATATTACCAGATTTTCAGCTGGTGTTTGAACTACATACTGATGCATCCAAGGTTGGGATTGGAGGAGTGTTGAGTCAGAGGGGGCGTCCTATTGCATACTTTAGCGAGAAGTTATCAGGAGCGAAGATGAGATACAGTACATATGATGTGGAATTCTATGCTGTTGTGCAAGCTATCAAACACTGGAGACATTATCTATTTCAGAAAGAGTTTGTTCTTTACACTGACCATGAGGCGTTGAAACATTTACAAGGACAAGACAAGATTTCAGCGAGACATGCATCATGGATTGCATATCTGCAACAGTTTAGATTTGTTGTGAAACATAAATCAGGAGTGACGAATCGTGTTGCGGATGCGTTGAGTAGAAGAAGTCACTTGTTAACTACATTGAAGGTTGAAGTGACAGGGTTTGAAGAACTACCGGAATTATTTATGAAGATCCTTACTTTATGAAGTTTGTTGATAAAGTCAAGAATGGGGAGACGGATGAGTTTATGATGGTAGACGGTTTTCTGTTCAAAGGAAATCGATTATGCATACCTGATTGTAGTTTGAGAATGAAGATTGTAAAAGAGCTACATGAAGAAGGGCATGTTGGGAGAGACCGTACATTACAGTTGATTTCACAATCTTACTTTTGGCCATCGATGAGGAAAGAAGTGGAGAGGTTTGTGGAACGATGTCATATCTGTCAGGTTTCGAAAGGAACTGCGCCTAATGCTGGCTTATTATGCCGTTACCAGTACCAACTAAACCATGGATTGATGTAAGTATGGATTTTGTGTTGGGGTTGCCAAGGACACAGCGGGGAAACGATTCCATTTATGTGGTAGTGGATCGATTTTCGAAGATGGCACATTTTATTGCTTGTAAGAAGACGGCGGATGCTGTTCATGTTGCTCAATTGTTTTTCAAGGAGATCTATCGACTTCATGGATTGCCAGAATCTATTGTGTCGGATAGAGATACTCGATTTCTGAGTCACTTTTGGTTGAGTTTGTGGAAAATGGTGGGAACGAAGCTGAAGTTTAGTAGTGCTTATCATCCGCAAACGGATGGACAGACCGAGGTCGTGAACAGATCGTTGGGAAACCTATTGAGGTGTCTTGTGCAGGACAATCTGAAAAGTTGGGACATGAAGTTATGCCAGGCAGAGTTTTCTCATAATCATGCGGTGAACCGTAGTACCAGTTTCAGTCCATTTCAGATAGTATATTCAAGCTTACCGAAGGGACCGTTGGATTTAACAGTAGTGCCACAATCAAAGAAGACAGTTAAGAAAGCTGCTGATTTTGTTGATGGATTAGCGGAATGTCATAAAATCGTTCAGGAACGATTGGGGAAAGCAAATGAGAAGTATAAACAATCTGCAGATTTGAAACGAAGGAGTGTTGAATTTCATGAAGGTGATTTGGTTTATGCAGTGTTAACAAAAGATCGTTTTCCGGTGGGAACGTACAATAAATTGAAAGCATGGAAAATTGGTCCGGTAGAAATCGTCAAACGGATTAATGAAAATGCGTATAAATTGAAGCTGCCAAAGGATGTGTACACTTCTGATGTGTTCAATGTTAAACATCTCGTACCATATCATGGGGATGAACGAGCTGATGTGGAAGAATTTACAAATTCGAGGTCGAATTTTTCTCAACCTGGGGAGGATGATGTAGATCAGGATAGAGGTAAAGGACTAAGTCGCACACGACTTAAGGAAGTAAGTCGCACACGACTTATGGAGGGAACTATAGGTCGTCCATGACTTATAGAATCACATGAGGGGAAGCTACGACTTAATTCCAGGGGAATACGACTTAACCAAGATGAGGGAATAGAGCTCCGACCTAACAAGGGTTTTAAGTCGTTGGAATGACTTAGTGGATACTTACGAGTTAACAAGGCCCTTAAGTCGAGTGAACGATCTACCGAGTTATGCAGAAAGAAGGCAGAGCAAACTGGTGAAGTGTTAGGTCGTGAACGACCTAACGAGTCAAGCTATAAGTCGTTGAAGATAGAGGCCGTGGATCTTTCCTGCCGACTTAACCTGAGCCGTTGATTCTTAAGTCGAATAAAGCTGGTTATCTTTAAGTCGCGAAAGCTGGATGCCGTTGAATCGTATACCGCCTTAATCTTGGCCGTTGATTCTTAAGCCGTGTGAAGATGCTACTGTGATGTGTTTAAGTCGTCTCCGACATAATTTGGGTCGTGTGTTGTTTGTTGTATTGTGTTTTAGGTCGCAGGTTATAAGTCGTGATACTAATGTGTCGTTTGTGATTGTAACTCGTAGATCGGCAGCGACCTAAGTTGTATTTTCTGTTTGTTAAGTCGTAGGTCGCATCTTTTGAGTCGTGTACTTTGTAAATAAGTCGTGAGTCGTGATGTATTTTGTTGAGTCGTGAGATTATGAGTCGTTACCGACTTAGGAGTTGTAATGTTTTGGGCATGTTGAGTTGTAGCCTATAAATAGGCCGAGTGACACACTTGTAATGGTTGTTGATTTTTGAATAAAATTCTCTTTTGTTAGCTTTGTGCTTTCATTCAAATTGGTAGTTGAGTGTAATCTCCTATCTCCTCTTTCGGATAATCGAGTGCGCTCGATTCAACGATTGCAGAAGCCGATTCGCGGAATCAAGTGCGCTTGATCAACGCTCGAAGAATTGAAGATCTCTCCTCACGGTATCGTGCGCGATCAACGTGTCAGAGATAGCTAGAATTCGGCATCTTCGGATCAACGAATTTGGGCAATTCAGTATCTTCCAATCCATCGATTACTACATTCATCATTCTACATTGTTTTAGTAATATCCGCTGCGTCAACATGAAAGGTGCATACTATAACCAAGCTAATGATACTGAAATTAGAGGAGTCCATATTTTAGACATGTTATTCAACAGATTTGTTGTATCTAAGTTATATAATTTTACTGTATACTTCCAATATATTAAAAAAAATAAAGATGAAAATATGAAAATAGTATAAAATTTAATTTTTATGAAGGTCATGTTAACAAGAAAACTTGTCAACATCCCTAATGCTATTCGAAAGGTAGTTGGATTCAAACGAAACCATGTTATTGAAAGGATCCACTCCTTCAGAAGCATGCCTTTCGACTAGATTGAGATAGTCGAAAGCGTTTAAGGTGACTGCACCACCTCTCGACTAAGTTGACTTAATCGAAAGGGTTAATAAAGCTGTCCCTACCTTTCAACCGGATTGACTTAGTCGATAGGCTTCAAGGAGTTTGCCTTGGGATGCTGTTTAGAGAACAACATCCGATTGAATCCTATCCTCTGAATGAGTCGAAAGTAGCTATCCATCCTTGCTCTTCATTCCTTTCGACCACGTCGAAAGGTAACATTCAGGATCTTTCGATTATGTCGAAAGGGGATGCTTACTTCATCAGTATGGCACAGTTGTTTTCGACCCCATGGTTTTGTTACTCTTGCTATGGAACCCCTTCGAAAGGGTTACTGATGTTTCTAGGGGTTGAACCTTTTCGAATGAGTTCCTCTATACATGATTATTAGCCAATTATAAACTAAGATTCCATTCGAAAACACCCCATTCGATCAGGTCGAAAGGGGTTTCTCCCTTTCGGAACATCCCTAGCTTATTATTGCCTGCAATCCACTTTTCTTTCCTTGTATAAGATTGATCTAGGTATTCCCAAGTTTCATGAGCTTAACATGGTTAAACCCCATCATCATTTTGGTTTTCAGTGTTAAGTGAAGGTTTCGATGATGATGTGTTCGATCAGAAATGCCCAAGTCAATCTTATACATTGCATAGACAGAAAGAAATCATGAGAATAGGTTAAAATCATGTGCAATGGATCATTAGGCTAGCCAATGATCCAAATGATCTTCCTTATCGCTAATATCCTTAATGATAAGCCATCTCTCTTTTTTATTCACAATCCAACATGAGTTACAAGAAATAGAGCTTTTTCCCTAATTTGATTTAGGTTTTTTTGAGAATACAACTGTAACTAAGAAAGTAGAGTAAAGAAGATGAATTCAGGATTCCAGAATTCGGCCCTCCAAAACTGGACCCCTTGGGTCTTATTTATAGATGCAGGTCGGCCTCCTTCCACGCCTTCGCTTTCGACTAGGTCGAAAGTACCCCTTTTTATATGCGGTTTCGAGCATTTCGACTTGGTCGAAAGACTATGCTCCCTTTCGACATTGTCGGAAGGCGTCTTCTTATTCTTCCTGGTTTACTCTTGCACCTCCTTTATCCTTTCCCAGACCTTTCGACTGAGTCGAAAGGGGCCTTTATCATCATTCCGCCTTTGTTGATTTCTGAGTACTGCTTTCTCCATAGCACCCTTCTCTACATCTTCTCCTTCTTGTTATTGGAAGTAAGCTCGAAGCTTCAGACTCTGTCGATAGGTTGTTCATATTGGTTTCGAAAAGATTCAAGTATCAAGGTTTCGATGATGTTGAGTAGCCTTTGAATGCATGCCTTAGGACTAAGGCGGAACCTTCCCTTAATATTATGGGCCTCGACCGGTTCGAAAGGCTTGTATATGCCTTCGAAAAGGTTGTGATATGGGCGAAACCTTTAATTCCAAAAGGTTTGGTGTGTAAGTGGGAGAGCATCATCTATTACCTTCAAAAGGGGTTTCGAAGCTGTACCTACTTGTTTATCTATGTCGAAAGGTTGAAAGTGGAAGAAGGGTATATCTGTTTTCATCTGGATCAAAAGCTTTCTTACTTTATGAGTAGTTGGTGCCTTCAACTCTTTCGATACCTACTTAATGCTTTCGAAACATCCTCTCACGACCTTCATGAACCCTAGGCCTGTTTCTTCATCGAAACCTCAATCTTATTAACCTTCTTTCATACTTCTTCTCTTGAATAGATTTTATAGCTAACACTTTGCCCCCCCCCCCGTATGAAAGAAGCTTTTGTTCTTTAGGACAAAGATTTCATAACTTTCATACTCTACATAACTTCATTTTTCCTGCAAAATTCAAAGTTTGTGATATTTGCTGTTGTTAGTTCATTATCATACTTACATGCATGTTTTGTAATAGGTTGGCATATTAATGCTTTCATATTTGGACAATTAGTCGATCATAACTCCGATCCATCAGATATTAGACGTGTAATCGGTAGCTACTAATGCATATAATAGATATTGATTACGAGCTTCTTGTGGGAAATAGCCAATAGCGGAAAATATTGGATATGAGTTGTTATTTGGAAACTTTCTCAAAAATTTGAACGATTCTGAAACTTCCATTCGGATGTTGGTGAGCTCCATCTAGAGTTAATAAAACATCAGTCTTAATTTTGGCATTTAATAGGCCAGCTTGAAATTTCGGTGGTCCGCGATAATCTCAATTCTTATTACATCACACCCCCGGTTTAGGATTTGATAGAGATTAGAAAACAATGAAATTTAACCCAGATTAGGTTATTAACTTGCAAAGTTTGGAAGTTGATAATGTGACATCCAGGATCCAGATAACAATATCCAAATATAGTTCTCCATGTGGCATTTCTAAACCCCGATTCGGGTTTTTATGGTAAATTAGACAGGAATCAATAGATATCGTCTTCATATCAGGTCCTGAGCCCACATCAAGGCATAGACCGGATAATTATCTTTGTAAAAGAATCTTTGGCCCAGATTAGGGCATATATTGTGTAAGCAGGAATCCATAGTAGTTATTGTTAAAATAGAAATCCTTTGCCCAGATTAGGGCATATGTTGGACAACCAGAAGTCCATGGAGATTATCTTTATAATAGAAGCTACGGACCCAGATTAGGGGATTAAGGTAAAACCAGATAATAATTCAAAAATCCAAGCTTGGATATAAAAGTCGTACTGATCAATAATATTCCCATACCTAGATTCGGGTATAATAAAGATAGTGATTGATAAAGGCCCGAAACCTAGATTCGGATATTAGTGAATGAAGTCCTAAAACGTGTGGCTTGAAACCCAAATTCGGGAATTAATAGATTATGGTAAGAAATGAAAGTCCCGAAACCCAGATTCGGGTAATAATAAATGGATTTCTTTTTCACTTCTTTGCTTTTGTCTTCTTTGACATATATGAACCCTTCAGGTTTTGAATATATTAAAATAATTTGACCAGCTGCCTCTTGAGTTTGGATGTCTTAGTCCATGATCGGATATGCCATTTCATGGGCTTGGACATCTCAGTCTTTTACTTTATTAGCCTCCTCTAGGCCTTGGACATCTTAGTCCATTATTTGATGTGCCTCTCTTGGGCTTGGACATCTCAGTCCGTTATTGAATGAGCCTTTCTTGGGCTTGGACATCTTAGTCCTTTGTTGAATGAGCCTCTTCTTGGGCTTGGACATATTAGTTCATTGTTGAATGAGCTACTTCTTGGGCTTGGACATCTTAGTCCATTATTGTCCGGTGCTCTTGGTTAGCTCATCTTAGGGGCAGGAACCAAGGACTTACCCGACTTCTCTCCTGGAGGTGCCCTGCCCTGGCCTTTTTGCGGTGCGGATAGGGGCTTGTTCGGTGCTTTACCTTGGCTACCTTATAGTGCGGATAAAGGCTTACTCCGTCCTCCCTCCAGAAGGTGCCTTACCCTAGCCATAGCATGGCGTGGATAAGGACTTGTTTGGTGCTTTAATTTGGCCATCTTATGGTGTGGATTAAGGCTTACTCCGTCCTCCCTCCAGGAGGTGCCTTGACCTGACCAGAGGCGTGACCAAGGGCTTGTCCGGTGCTTTTACCTAGCCATCTCATGGCGCGGCTAAAGGCTTACCCGCCCTCCCTCCAGGAGGTGCTGTGCCCTAGCCATCTAGGCGCGGACAGAGGCTTTTCTACCATCTTAGGTAGTATCCAAATATAAGGAGTACTTCACTCCCAACCATGTAGATTTTCTTTTTCGAAAGAAAAGATGCTTTATTCTTTAATTTTTGGAGAATATGGCCTCAAATGTTCGGCATTCCATGTTCTTGGCACCATATTGCCGTCTGGGCAGCATAATTTGTAGGCACCCGAAGGGATTACTTTGCACACGATTAACGGTCCCTCCCAGTTTGGTCCCAAGGGTTCATCTGCAGGATTTCTGGTGGTTATTACTCTATGGAGCACCAAATCACCTTCGTGGAATGATCGAGTTCTTACTCTTGAATTGTAATACTATGAGATTCTTCTCTGATACTCAGTGGTTCTTACCGCTGCTTCATCTCTTAATTCATGTATCAAGTCCAGTGATTCTCTTTTCAACTCTTGATTTTTATCGAATGCGTAGGCAATCCTTCAGTGTGAGGGTATCTCAATCTCAATTAGTAATATCGCCTCACATCCATATGTTAAAGAGTAAGGGGTATGTCTCGTTGCCGTCTTAGCAGACGTTCGATAAGCCCATAGCACAAGTGGTAGCTCTTCTACCCAATTTCCTTTTGCCTTGTTTAGTCGCTTTTCAGAATTGTCTTTATGGTTTTATTTGCAGCCTCAACTGCTCCATTGGCTTTTAGATGTGCGACAGATGAAAATCTTTTAATAATGCCATTCTTATGGAAGAAGCGGGAGAATTCTTCGCTCTCGAGTTGGGTTCCATTGTTAAAAATTATCTTCTGAGGAATTCTAAACCTGGTTATGATGTTCTTGATAACGAATCTAAGCACCTTCCCATAAGTGATCTTTGGAAGTGGTTCCGCTTCAACCCATTTGGTGAAATAGTCGATGGCAACTACAACATACTTTGCTCCTCTTTTTGAAATTGGCAATGGGCCGATTAGGTCTATTCCTCATACATCATAGGGCCATGGACTCGTAATTGGAGTTAATAACTTGGGAGCAATCTAGGTATCTTTGAATACTTCTGACACTTTTCGCATCTTTTCACATATTCTATGGCTTGACTTACCATATGTGTCCAGTAAAATCCCTACCTCGTTATTTTCTTTACCAGCTTTTTCCTATTTGAATGGTCTCTACAAAACCCTTCGTGTGCTTCAGTCATTAATTTTATTCCATCATTCAAGCTTACACATCTTAAATAAGGAAGAGCATATCCCTATTTATAGAGAATTCCATCCATCATTATGAAAGTAGGAGCCTGTCTCCTGATTTTTCTTGCCTCTCTTTTATCGGATGGAAGTATTCCTTTAACAAGGTATTCGATAATAGGTGACATCCAGGCATCATCATATCTACTACTTGATATCGGATGGTCAACCCTTTCATTTAATATTTCTTTACCATTTTCTTCTCTTTCTTTCCCTTGAGATTTAGCTTGAGACCTTGTCATAACCAATAATTCCTTCCCTTTTTCACATATTTCCTTTTCAATACTTGGAATTTCCTAAAATCCGACTGGGACAATTTGTGTCTCTGGGTCTCCTATTGAGCTGGCTAGTTTTGCTAAGGAGTCTGCCTGTGAATTTTCTACTCTTGGAACTTGGTGTATCGAAAAATCTTCAAATAAAGCACGCATCCACAGTATCTTCTTTACGCATAAGGATAACTTGGGATCCTTTGTTTGATATTCCTGTTTCACTTGGTTCACCATTAGTTTGTGCAGTTAATGCCCCGCTCTTACCCCGCTATAACCCTGCTATATCTCATAGCGGATTTCTACCGCTACGATTTTTTCATATAGCCCCAAATATAGCCTTTCCGCTTTAATCCCCGCTATTTCCGCTATATTCCGTTATTCCTGCTATATTTCGTTGCTTCCGCTATATCTTCTTTAAAAGAAATGAATTGAAAAATGACATTTATACATTATAAAAATTATGAAATTAATTTATTTAGTTGAATTTTTAATATATTTTTATAAATGAAAATACTCTAGTATTCTACTAAATTCAATTACTTTATATAATAGTTTTACGTTTATTTATAGTATATTCGCACATATTTTTATTTAAAATTATTTATGTATTAATTATGATTCGATTAAATGTTAATTTTTCATTTAATTAACATTTATATATTTGTAAAAACATTAAATACGAGTTTTATATGCTATTTTAGAGTCATCCGCTATATCCCGCTATATCCTCGCTATATCCCCGCTATGACTTTTTGTACCTCCGCCACATTGAATCTGCTAGGCGCTTTAACTGCACAACCATTAGTTGAGAATCACTAAAGATCTGTATCCGTGGAATTTTTAGTTCTAATTCCAAGGTTAATCCCGCTACCATAGATTTATATTCTGCCACGTTATTTGTTGCGGGGAATCCCAATTTCATGGCATAATAAAAACGGTGTCCATCCGAAGTTAATATTACATATTCTGCACCAACCCCTTGTTCATTCGATGCACCATCAACAAATAATTTCCATATAGGTTTCTGATCTTTCTCCTTCTCTAGTTGCTCCTAATGAAGCTTGTGCACTCATTAACAAAATCCGCTAATGCTTGTCCCTTGATTGCGGCTCGTGGTTGAAACTCTATGTCATGTTGACTGAGCTCGATCCCCCATTTTACCAGTCTTCCAAAAGTTTTAGGTTTACTAAAAACTTGTTTAAGAAGTAAGTTGGTTAATACCCTAATCGGGTGTGCTTGAAAGTATGCTCTAAGCTTTCGAGCTATAAGAATCAAGCAATAGGGTAATTTTTCTATGACTGGGTATCGAACCTCTGCATCCTTTAATCATCTGCTTACATAGTATACCGGAAGTTGTACCCCATTCTCTTCTCTAATGAGTACTGAGCTAACTGCATGTTCCGATACTGCCATGTATATGTACAATATTTCCCCGTTCTCAGGACTTGAAAGTATCGGTGGTTTTTCCAAATGGCTTTTTAATTCTAAGAAGGCTTTCCTGCAATCCTCTCCCCATTCGAAGTTCTTCTTCTTGATCACATCAAAGAAAGGGATATATTTATTAGTAGCCTTAGAGATGAATCTGCTTTGGGTAGCTACCCTTCCATTTAAACTCATCACTTCCTTGCTTGTTTTAGGTTTGGTCATGTCCTTTATGGCTTGAATTTGATTAGGGCTCGTTTCGATCCCTTGAGCACTTACAAGGTTGCCTAAGAACTTTCCAGAGTGGACTCCAAATGAACACTTTTGTGGGTTCAATTTCATGTGATATTTTCGCAATATTCTGAACATTTCTTTTAGGTCTTTAAGATGGTTCTTAGGCTCGCTAGATTTTACCAGCATATCATCCACATAAACTTCCATGTTCTGGCCAATTTGTTCCTTAAACATTCGGTTAACTAATCTTTGATAGGTGGCTCTGCATTCTTTAGCCCAAAATTGCCATGTAGCAATAAATCCTCCATTCGGTTATGAAGTTGGTATGCTCCTCGTTTGGCTTAAACATCGATATCTGGTTGTACCCTGAATAAGCATCCATGAGGGATAACAATTTGTGACCGTTTGTTGCATCCAGAAACTAATCTATCCGCGGTAGCAGGAAGCAATCCTTTGGGCATGCTTTCTTTAGGCCCGTGTAGTCAATACATGTACTCCATTTCCCGTTTGACTTCCTTACCAAAACTTGGTTGGCTAGCCACTTAGGATAATATACTTCCCAGATTAATCCATTCTCCAGGAGTCTGTCAATCTCTTCTTTTAAAGCATCCGATCGAAAATTGTCTAATTGTCTCTTTTTCTGCCTTATGGGGATTGCTTCTAGATTGATATTAGGGCATGGCACATGATAGTTGGATCAATTCCCACCATATCGGAATGTGTCTAGGCAAACACAACCTTATTGACCTTGAGAACTGCATTAAGTATTTCTTTAAGTCACCATTAAGATCCTTTCCCACCTTGACTAATTTAGAATCATCATCTGAATCTATGTGAGCTTCCTCAAGATCTTTTATGGGTTTTATTTTTTCTATTTCACCTTGGCAGTCGAACTCTGTGACTATAGGTATTCTTTTGTTGAGTTAGCATCGATTCTCTTTCTCTTGCCTCCAGAGGGAATGTACCTTTGATACATACGCTTGTTAGATTTATTAACATTAATTTTTGCTTTGAATGTTGGATGTGAAAATTCATCATCCGAAGGCTGTAAAATAGTAGAAAAATCAAAGTACGCAGAATACTCCTTCTTATATTGATCAAGAGAGGCAAAATACATTTCCCGAGAGCTAAACTGCTCTCCTCGGACTGTTCCGCAACCTCGCTTTATTAGAAACTTTACCATGAGGTACTTCGGGGAGACAAAAGCTTCGATTTCATCAAGAACCGACCTACCAAAGAAGGCGTTATAGTAGGAGGGTTGATCGATTATCACAAAAATAGTTTCGAATGTTTTGCATGTTGGCGGCACTCCCATTTGTACAAGCAGCTTTATCTGTCCCACTGGAGTTGATCCCTTATTGTTGAATCCAAATATGGGCTTTGTACTTGGTTCCAGCATATGTTCTTGAAATGCTCATCTGATCGAAAGCAAGTTTGAAAATTACATTGACTGCGCGTCCCGTGTCGACCAGAATTTTTGAGATAATAGATAGCCTAATTTGTGCAGTAATCTTCAGAGGATCATTATGAGGATGATGAACCCCTTTCTTAGCTCTTGTGGAGTAACAAATAGATTAGGCATCTGGATGTTAAGGCATGGGTTTATCATTTGGGGTTCCTCTTGAATAGAATAGATCCATTCTTTGGCCTCTTTAATGTACCTGCTTCAGGCCCCCTTACTATTCCCTCCTGGATGCGGCCCACCATGGATCACGTCAATCCAGTTGATTGGCAGGCTTAAGCTTAAGGGATCCTCATCTTCTAACACATTCACAGCGTTGCCTGAGTGCTTCTGCGGAGCATTCTCTGTTCGCGAGGCTTTCTGTTGATCTTGAACAAGCTCCTTTAAATGACCTTCCCGGATCAACTTTTGGATAATTCCGGCCAGGACTCTACACTCATCAGTTTTGTGGCCATTGGCTTTGTGATAAGCGCAATAGTCTCCTCCTTTTTTCTGTTCAGGATTATTCTTGGCTTTGAAGGAGATTGGAAAGTTGACTCTTTCCTTAGCTATAACATACACGTAAGACAGCGGCTTGTTTAAAGCAACTGTGTTAGCAATCGGTTCTTCCCATCTGGCTCTTTTGTAGCCACGGTCTAGGCTAAATCTTCCCTCACTACGCCATAGATGGCCTTCTGCAACAGATTTGCAAGGTGTTGCCAGCTAAAATGTTGCGACAGCTATAAAATTTTGGTCCTACTGCAACGTTGTATTTTTGGTATTACCTTAGCCATAAAAATGTGTTGCTCTAGCTAAACAAGTGTAACACGATGCAACATTTTGATATAGTGTTGCTATAGATATATTCTAATTAAAAAAATTAAAAACAAAATTACACTTCAGCGATCCACACCATTAGTTAAAACAAAATCTCAACCATTCATCCACTATCATGTACGATTCCTCTGATTCCCGCTAACATTTTCATTCACGCGCTTCTTTTTCATTTCTTTCTCTTCCAAATCGCGCAGAATCAAAAAATTAGGGCTTCTCCCCCAATTCCAATTCTCATAATCGGATCCTGTCTCCCACCTCTCTTCCCTTCCCATGGCAAGCGCTTGTAAAAGGATCGATTCTTACGGTAGCAAGCTGCGTTACATGGTCAATTTTTTATATCATGCAGCTAACTGAATCGTTGTTTTTCACTTTTGTATACCGATATCACACCAAATTAATTGTTGATTATAATCTATAGGCTTCCACATTGACACGATACCCAGCGCAAATATCACTTACTACATGGATGAATTTCATCGGAGCCGCTCAGTCTGCTGTATTTACTGTATGTGTAGCGCACAAGAAAGCTGAATGGCAAATTGGATTAGATGTAAATCTTTGCAGTATTTTATATGCTGCAAGCGGCTTTTCTAACGAATTTAACTTTCTTGAAAACGTATGAAACGGATTTTGAATGTTAAATTGCTCTTTTGTTGTACAGGGGATTGTTGTTTCAGGTGTGATGATGTTCATGCAATTCTGGTGCATTGAAGAAAAAGGTCCTGTATTTGTTACCATGTTCAATCCCCTTTGTACTATATTGGTGGCTGTTTTAGCTTACTTTGTTTTTGGTGAAAAGTTATACTCTGGAAGGTAAATGTAAATATATGCTGTTTCAAGTTCTTTCTTATTCAATTTTTGCAAACCATGTTCCAACTTTAGTTTGTTTTAACTGTTTAGTATTAAAACAAAGCCCAATACTCCAGTTCGTGATTTTTCCTGCGCGCGTCTTGCCTTTTTGAACATAGGCCCTTTGTCTGTTGAGTTGGATGTATCAGCATTGGCTGTTGGTGTTTTGGTTTGTGATAATATAGGTGATTTTGTTTTTAATATTAACTATGCCATGGTTATAAGTTTTGATGCACAAATTTCTGCAGAAGTCGGTTTGGGTTGTGAGCGGGCTCAAGATGTTCGACAATATGCCTCTATTAGTGCTACTGATAATTCTGATTTATACTGGACAGCTGCTTCCCCGTATCATGTTGTAAAAGATCACTACAAAGTAGTCTGCCTGTTTCAGCGTTTACCTACACAGTGAGAAAATTACTTACTGAACTATTCTTGTTACAACAGTGTCACTATTTGTGGATTTACTTACAATTATTTGCTTGATGATTATTACAGCTAAGTTTGGTGAGTGTTCTGGTGTTTATAGAGTATTGAAGGTTGGTGAAATTTGGGAAGTTTGGGAAAGTTGTAATATGGTGAAGGTTGGTTTCAAAGTGGACCCGCTTTTCGGCTCGCCTTCGGCTCGGCAATCGGCTCGCCTTCGGCTCGACACTCGACTCGTCATATATTTGTCGGTGTCTGTATAAATTGAAACTGCATATGTAATGAGTGAACTGAGTGATGTAGTAAGGAATATCTGTATATGTGAATATCAGTGTTATATATCATTGAATTGTAAAATAGTGGAGTCAGGAATTTGTACTATTTCAAATGTTGAAATAAAATATTTATTTAAATAAATTACTGTTTAAATATCAAATTCTGTGCAATAGCATTTTATTAAATAAATATTTATTTCTATTAAAAAATCAAATATGCTCTACATTGTGGGCCCCACAAATTCAGAAAGTTAATATCTATAGCAACATTTTGGAATGTTGCTACAAACACCTATGGATGTTGCTATAGACCCAAATATGGTTCTATTGCAACAATATTTCTAATGTTGCCTTAGATAGTCAAAATGTTGCCTTTGAGGTCTGCGGCAACGCGACAAAATGCATCACCGAGAAAGTGTTGCCTTTGCCCTTTTTTAGCCTACAGCAACATTTTTTGGCACTTCCTGCATCACTTCTTCGGTGTTGCAGTATGCAATCTATGGCGTAGTGCCTCTTTCTTCTTGGGAATTGTTTTCTTCTTGGCATAGTAAAGCTCATCCATCCGGATGAACTTATCAGCTTGAAAGTGGAAGTCTTGCATGTCTTTACAGCCATTAACAAAAAAACTGCTTCCAGAAAGGGGTATTTTCAATTAAGCCAGAATGGACAGCTATGAGCTTATCATGATCGTTCACATCCTTGGCTTTTAAAGCTTCAGTATTGAATCTTCTTAAGTAATCTCCCAAAGACTCTCTATGTCTTTGTTTTATATTTGCCAAGAATATATAGTCGATAGTAGGATCTTTGCAGATGTAGAATTGGGCTGAGAACTCATAAGAAAATTGCTTCCAAGAGTATATGGTCTTTTTCCTGTATTGCCTATACCACTCGGCTACTGCTCCCTAGAGAGTGACTGGGAACGGTCGACATCTGATAGCTGCAGATGCATTGTATAAGTCCATTTGGCTGTCAACAGCCATTAGTTAATCATCGGGGTCTGTAACCCCATGATACTTCATGGATGGAACCTTGACATATGGTTGTATAACCGTAGCCATGATTTTGTCGGTGAAAGGTGGCACTCTCTCGTTATCGTTGACATACTCATCCATTGTTCTTTTTCCCATGGAATTCATAGCATCTTTAATAGCTTTCTCCATGGCATCTTTCAGATATGCTTCAACATTGCCATAATTTTTTTGGTTTGGAGAATATTCCTTCGATGTTGAACTCCCAGATTGTTCCAATGATTTGTCGAGAACTCTACCCTAATGATTAGCTCTCGATTGGGGAAGCTCCTTTTTCTTTGAGGACGTCAGATCCAATTTGCCTTTATGCTCATTAGAATTAGCTTTTAGATTTCTCTTAGGAGAGACCACCTCTTCTCCTTGAGTTTGTCTCGGAGTCTTCGAAGATTTTTGAGATAAGGCCATCATTAGCTACTCCTGCATTTCCTGCAACTGTTGTTCCAAGTGTTTGATTTTAGCTTAGTTTTCATCTTGCTGTGCTGATGATGAAGTCTGTCCAGGAATGGCCTCATCCAGGTTAAAAGATGGAGCTACATTCTCTTCTAGAGTGGTGGTGTATATTGCTCACAATTCCACTTAAATGTTTTGACCTCATTTTTCCTAAGAAAGAGAGATGAGCCACAATTAGTCTGTATACAGTAACAAGGTCGGGGTTCAGGCCCTCCTTCTAGCGTCAAAAATGTTAACAAGAAAACTTGTCAACATCCCCAATGCTATTCGTAAGGTAGTTGGATTCAAACGAAGCCATGTTATTGAAAGGATCCACTCCTTTAGAAGCATGCCTTTCGACTAGATTGACATAGTCGAAAGGGTTTAAGGTGAGTGCTCCACCTCTCGACTAAGTTGACTTAATCGAAAGGGTTTAAGGTGACTGCTCCACCTCTCAACTAAGTTGAGTTAATTGAAAGGGTTAATAAAGCTGTCCCTACCTTTCGACCGGATTGACTTAGTCGATAGGCTTCAAGGAGTTTGCCTTGGGATACAGTTTAGAGGACAACATCGGATTGAATCCTATCCTCTAAATGAGTTGAAAGTAGCTGTCCATCCTTGCTCTTCATTCCTTTCAACCATGTCGAAAGGTAACATTCATGATCTTTCGATTATGTCGAAAGGGGATGCTTACTTCATCAGTATGGCACAGTTGTTTTCGACCCCATGGTTTTGTTACTCTTGTTGTGGAACCCCTTCGAAAGGGTTACTGATGTTTCTAGGGGTTAATCCTTTTCGAATGAGTTCCTCTATACATGATTATTAGCCAATTATAAACTAAGATTCCATACGAAAACACCCCTTTCGAAACAGTCCTAGCTTATTATTGCTTACAATCCACTTTGCTTTCCTTGTATAAGATCAATCTAGGTATTCCCAAGTCTCATGAGCTTAACATGGTTGAAACCCTATCATCACTTTAGTTTTAACATTAAGTGAAGGTTTCAATGATGATGTGTTTCGATCGGTAATGCCCAAGTCAATCTTATATGTTGCATAGACAAAAAGAAATCATGAGAATATGTTAGAATCATGTGCAATGGATCATTAGTCTAGCTAATGATCAAAATGATCTTCCTCATTGCTAATATCCTTAATGACAAGCCATCTCTCTTTTTTATTCACAGTCCAAAATGAGTTACAAGAAATAGAGTTTTTTCCCTAATTTGATTTAAGGTTTTTTGAGAATACAATTGTAACTAAGATAGTAGAGTAAAGAAGATGAATTCAGGATTCCAGAATTCGGTCCCCTAAAACTGGACCCTTTTGGGTCTTATTTAATGATGCAGATCGACCCCCTTCCGCGCCCATGCTTTCGACTGGGTCGAAAGTATCCCTTTTTAAATGATGTTTCGAGCCTTTCGACTTGGTCGAAAGACCATGATCCCTTTCGACGTTGTTGGAAGGCTTCTTCTTGTTCTTCCTGGTTTACTCTTGTGCCTCCTTTTTCCTTCCCCAAATCTTTCGACTGAGTCGAAAGGGGGCCTTTATCATCCTTTCTCCTTTGTTGATTTCTGAGTACTGCTTTCTCCACAGCACCCATCTCTACATCTTCTCTTTGTTGTTATTGGAAATAAGCTTGAAGCTTCAGACACTGTCGATAGGTTGTTCATATTGGTTTCCAAGAGATTCAAGTGTCAATGGTTTCGATGATGTTGAGTAGCCTTTGAATGCATACCTTAGGACTGAGGCAAAACCTTCCCAAAATATTATGGGCCTCGACCGGTTCGAAAGGCTTGTATATGCCTTCGAAAAGGTTGTGATAGGGGCGAAACCTTTAATTCCGAAAGGTTTGGCTTATAAGTGGGAAAACATCATCTATTTCCTTCGAAATAGGTTTCAAAGCTGTACTTGCTTGTTTATCTGTGTCGAAAGGTTGAAAGTAGCGGAAGGGTATATCTGTTTTCATCTATATCGAAAGCTTTCTTACTTTATGAGCAGTTGGTGCCTTCAACTCTTTCGATACCTGCTTAATGCTTTTGAAACATCCTCTTATGACCTTTATGAAGCCTAGGCATGTTTCTTAATCGAAACCTCAATCTTATTAACCTTCTTTCATACTTCTGCTTTTGAGTAGATTTTATGGCTAACAGGTCATAGACTGGTTCATAGAATAAAATTAAAGCCAGGACATGAATATATCATTTACTTAAAGTCCTACACTGCGAAATGGATCTTAACAATGTAGATACATATCACATATGAAATTTTGAGCTAATTAAAATGTAAAAACGGTTATCAATAATTTAAATCTATAAATTAACATACCAAGCTTTAGTGATCGATGTGCTAGAGGAAAGAGCAATAATTTAAAGAAAATATTGAGATCGCTTGTTGGACCAAAAAGTGTTACAATACCTCCAATTGAACAAAACAAGAATAGATCTAAAAAATCAAATAGAAATAGTAAATAACACATGATTTTTATAGTGGTTTGGCCAAATCTTATGCCTACGTCCACTTTGTCTTATTAATTTCGAATTTGTCACAAGTATAAGCACTTTTACAATGATTTCACATCTTGAAGGCAAAGTATAATCGGGACTACAACACTTATTGACAACGCTGGAGGTAGAGAGCAAGAGATTAAGAGTATGAGCTCAAAAGATCAAAAATTCCTCTCTATGTTTCTCCAGCCTCGAATCATCCGTCGTAGAACATGTAAGAGTTCAGATCCGAGAAGATAGAGGAGAAGAACAAGTCAGTTTGGAGCAAAAAACCATGACGGTATCGACCACAATTGCAGTCAGTAGTGACCATAATGGTGATCATAGTAGTGCATGTTACCCTACACTTCCATAAGCTCTAACCTTCCACAGTCCTCAAATGTATCCCCCAGTAAATCAACCCGGTACCGACCATGTTGTTTTTGTCCAAATCCTCCTCTACTTCTTGAGTTGCTTCATCTGTGCATTTCAAGTATGCCCCAAGCTCTCGCTCTATGTCGTCTTGGTCTCGACATCCAAATTTACTTAGAAGCTGCTCGGTTTAAAGACCGAATACCACTTGCCTTCGAAAGTATGGTTCTATGAAAATGGCATGCTTTGGATCAAGACAACCAATACTATATTAATCAGAAAGTTGTCTTTGGTTAACCAATCACTACCTTTTAAGCATCGTATCTGTTTCGAAAATATCCTTTCATTACTTCAAACGGTTGGTATTCCATTCCTTCTTTAGCAATCAAGTTGAAGTACTTATCACTTAGAAAACCACATCATATCTCGAATAGGTATGCTCCTCTTATTCTTCCTTCTCTTTTCTCTTCTTTATTTTTTTAAATGAAGATAGAAACATGTTGGTACCAACCAAATCATGTCGGCACCGATATGATTCTTGAATACAAGTATGAGTACTTGGTACTTAGAAGATTTTATCCATTGAAATTTTATTTTCCAATCTCAGCCATATCTCTCCCATAAGAATTTGACTTCTCACCACCACTAAAGCCATTCAAATTCGATACCTAAAAGAAAGTTCTGGTTTTATTTGGAAAACAGTTTCATTTTCGTTTATTCTAAAATAATAGGTTCAATCCGACACACAGTTCCATCGTTCGATGGAGCTCGTTTGCCAATGCGAGTGGGCTGAGTATTCCATACACCGTGCGCTGTACACAAGATGCACACTATATAGACCGACACTTCGCACTGTTTGGGTCAATTTCTGGAATCTGATTGTTCCATACACGTCGACATCCATTGGATCTTGCACATCACCTACACATGTTTTAATTAAGCAAATTTTAAAGTAAAACATACCCGACTGAGTTCACTATCAAGATTTTCAATTCAGAATGAATCGACGATCTTCTCGCCTTAAAGTCGGTACCGGTTCTTCTACCATTCAAGCCTTCACGTTTACTCCATTTGGAGCAAGGCGTTCTATAACACATGAACTTCAAAAGCAATTTGTTACAGTGGCATAGCCTCACGGTCAGCCACATTCACTGAATGAGTGATGTGCCTCAAGAGTTTTAGATAATCCTCCAGATTAAACCCCATCATTGCTGACCGCAGAGTCATTTAATTCCATTTGTCTTCAGCATGAGATTCCAAAGAGTGATTGTTTTATTGCCAACAATCAATCAACGAGCACACAATCCACCTTAGTGCTACACCACGTTTAACAAAAACATGTGTTTAGGTGGAGCCATTTTGTCCTTTAACGAATTTCTCAAATTCTTCTTGCAAAAGATTGGGCTGGCTCCGACACAAGTGCATCCTAGTGGATACGCACTAATTAATTCTTTGTATGTCTTCTTTATGATGCAATTGAATGATTCTCCAAGATTCGAGGAGCTAACTTATCTTATAAGATTCAAAAGAGATCAAACTCGCCTTCCTTGCTGACTGTTTAAAGCTTATAATTGCTTCAAAGTTATCAAGGTGCTTCACAACAACCATAGTTACTTTAAGAGCGAATACTTCTTCGCGTTTGCTATCCATACGGCTTCAACCGCCTCTGGTTGCCTGGCTGGACATAAGTCTCCTCTTCTAAATCTTTTCTTAATTTGGATTTTCTTTATCAAAATGATTAACTCCTTTTATTTATCCTTCATAGACCTCGCCAACTGAGATGAAAAAATGCACATGCTTACACCTTAGAGCTCCTAAAGCGTGTTGATTACCAATTCCAAACTGCCTCTTTCTCACTCACCAATGAGAGGATTCAGCATTATAGCCGCTTACACCCCGACAGACATGCCATTACTTTTCCGCTCCCTTCCAACAAATATCAAATTGCAACTTGTCCCACAACCTCCATTCGTGATGTTGATGATGATAATCAAGGGAGGAGACAAGGGCCATAGAGTCGAAGCGAACATAGGCAAGGAGAAAGTGAGGGTTGAAGAGACCATGGCAAGAGGAAGGGATGAAGGAAGTGGAGAAGAAAGAGAAGGAGAAGAAGAGGGAGACGATGAAGATGATGATGAGGACTATGGCCTAGGTGATAATGAATCATATAGGGAGACATCCCTCGAAGGCGACACAGTCCATGTCCCGTCTTGTTCGAAGCGCTTGGTTATTAAGTCCACCTAGCATGCCCTAAGTCCAAATCTTGCACCACCCGGGGAAGTGACACTTCCTATGGGTTCTTTTAAGAATATCTTTGGCTCTTGGGTGAACTCGACAGGCTTTCAGCCTTTTGTATCGGAGGCGTTATTTTTCAAGACATTCTTAACATAAGTTATGAAGGATTTAGCTTCTTGTTTGGGGATCTTCTTGCCGAGGGTGATGAAACCCCATCCTTCTAAATCCCCAAACACGGTCTACGGAGTACTTAAGGAAATACCAGCACTTCACATACTTCTAGAATCATGAACACCAACACTCTGCAATCGTCCTTAATTCAGTGCTTTGTTTTGATACACCCTTTTTTTTCTTCTAACTAGAAGAGAACGCATGGGATATCTCCACTCCAGTGTGAGCCAGCACTGCTTATTGACTCCGAACATTTAAACATAGCTTCTCGACACATAACAGGAGTCTAAAGACGATAGAAGGGGAAGAAAAGATAAAGAGCATCAGGATGAGGATGCTAGACAAAGGCGCCAAGATGAGGAGAAAGAGCGTCATGATGTGGAAAAAAATAATGCCATCAAGAGAAATTGCAAGGTCCTCGTGGTCACTCCCAACGCGACTTAGGTGCCTCTCAGCCATGTATTCACTCTTAGACTCCCCGACAACAACCACCATTGACTCAACCCTATATCACTACTATTTCTACCTCCCATATATCTAAATAAGTTTCAACTTATGTAGCTCCACCTCCGCCCCCATATAGGCCCATCTACAGCTATCGATATTAGGATGTAGGCAAACTTTCCTTACTATTGCCTGATGAAGGTCATGTTTGATTGCAATGCCTGAGACATCACTCTTTAAGATGCTAACCAAAGGATATATGGGTTAAGGAATTTTTAGACTAGCTTTTAGAGTAGAAGAAGCTGGCCAAGGGCTCTTTGGCAATCAATCGGACGTTCTTCCAATCGTTCGAGTTAGAGAGGAAGGATCAAGATAAGATAGTATCGGGCTATAAATGAAGTTGGCCGAACTTACTAAAGAAAGAGATGGCATACTAAGATCAGCCAAAAAATTAAAAGAGTTTATAGAAGAAATGTCAAAAGCTCACACACAAGTCACCACATTAATGAAAGATTAAATGAAAACCGCTCATTAAGAAAACTCTGAACTTGTAGAATAGGTTAAGATAAAAAATGCACAACTAAAAACCCTCCAGGCCGAGGTAGCAGTCTTAAGGACAATTTGAAAGTTGATATAGATTCCAAAGCACAAGCTCAAATTGACCCCACCAAAGCCAGAGAGGATATTGTAGAATTTAATACGAAGGCTAATTAGGAAATGAATGCCACTTTCTTGTAATTCATCACCAACATCATAGACAACAAGAATATAAAGTGATTGGGGATGAGTTATTCTGCTGCATTACTAGAGGTCTGGGAAGAAATACTCCGTAGAGCTACTGAGACAGTAAAGGCGTAAGCAAAGAAACATTGAAGGCAACTCTTTTGGATGAGGAAGACATTGTGGCCTTAAAGGAAGACAAAGCTATTCTGGCTGCACAAGATGAAGTTCCAGGGAAGGTAACTATTGAGGCTCCTGTTGACTCATGCATTGGATCGAGCAAAATCATCTAACCTTAAGACAAAATAACCTACAACAGAGATTACTACTTCTACGGTGGCCACTTTTGAGGCCACCATTACCGAGATTCCAATTTTGGTCATGTCAAGTGCTGATGCTCTTGATTCCACTCCTTCGGCTATCCAACCGACTAAATATTCCACCAGGAGGGTGAAATCATCAAGTCACCGGCCAAGGAAATTCCATCAAGCCAAGGTATTTCTCTCATCTCTCCGATCTTCGAGAAACTTCAACTCTCGCTAAGGGACATCACTAACTTATACTATTTTGTATGTCAAGTTATAGGTCAACCATCGCTGCCTCCTCCACTGTCATCTAAACAATTCCTGGGTCTAAGTGCTATTTCTACTACCTTAACCTCCATTATCACAGCGTCTATCGTTCTGTCTCTCCCTTCCAGGTTCAGCTCTAATCCAGATTCTCAGTAGAGAGGGGCATTGGACGGGTTAGAGGAATTAGTCAGTCTAAAAAGGAAGAGGTTTCAATCATAAGCACAAAGGACCCATCTGATCACATCACAAGGGCAGAGAGGCTAAAACTTGACTATAAGACAATCAAGACCAAGCTCGAGCCAAGATCTGAAAATTTTTCCAGCTTTGAAAATAAGACCACCTAAAAGTCGCGGTTTTGACGATGCTTCAATTTTTTTGATCCTGCATCTAAATAGCCCGAAGAACCCATCAATTGAACCACCAGGGAAGAGTATACGCCTTCTGAGGGAAGTACTCCAGAGAAGGAGAGGACCTAAGAAGGGAAGGGTTAAAAGAAGCATCTCATGAAGCTTGATATTAAGTATGGAAAGTGAGGGAGGAAGAAGTAGGTGACCAACTCAGCATTTGGGAAGACAGATTCTTTTTGTCTTTTGATGTATTACATAAAGGCCTACATAGTGCATGAGCGCCCCCGACTCTTGTATAAAAAGTTGATATAAATACTATTTTTTTGCATTGTCTTTGTTGTATTTACATTTCTAAACTTTTTGCTTTACTTGCCTATTTATCTGCCTTCATATATTATATAATCATTTGTGATCTTGTTTCATATATATTATACATGCCTGTGTCCATGCAATATCATTATTTATTATAACTCTGTACAAATAAATCACTCACTGCAATTGGTTAGTAATATTTTGTTATTGAATTCCCTTTATTATCACCAAAGTAGTTCTTTCTTGGCTAAACAAAACTATTTTCATTTGGCAATTCTGTAGCCAACCTTGTTTTGCTTTGTTGGATTTCATTTTACCATAAACAAGATTGTAACTGGGGAAGCATCTAGTTTGGTACTATTTCTTATCTCTAAGACACGACGTTTGGGCATCTATTTCCGGACACCGATTTGATATCGCCTGTCTTTGGGCATTGGTTGAGTACGTTCTTTAACCTTCATCACTTATCATCGGCTAGGCATGTCTCGCGAAGCCGTAAGTGTGGTCATACTTGTAAAAGGTTCAATCATACACCAATCCTGATCTCAGTGATTCGTATTTTAGATGCTTGACTATGCATCCATTTTTGTTCTCACCTATCTCTGGGCATTATCGAATTCACTCAATAACCGTCATCATTTTTTTCGGCTAGACATGTCTTGTCAAGATGTAAACATAGTCGTGAATGTCTCAATTATACACCGGTTCCTATCTTCAAAACCAAGGTTTTGGTTGCCTAATTCCGAGCATCCCTTGTTGAGTTTGCCTGTCTCCGAGCATTATTCAAAGATCGAAGGGATAAGGGCGAATCGTCCAATGAACTCCAAAATGATTATACTTCCCTAACCCGATCATGGATCAAAGGACTTCATCGGTACCTATCTCCAGATACCTGATCACGCTGCTAATCATGCATTACAAAGTTATACTTATAAGAACATGGTTCCATTGGCTTTGAAAGCCAACTTTATTTGTAAACAAAAGAAATGGAAATTCTTACATTATTAAATTGCCCCAAGTCAAATAGGGTGGCTCATTTTTAGAAAACAAATAAATCTAAGTGAAATAGAGTCGCAGATGCTTGATATTCCACGCTCGTGGAAAAGCAATCCCTTCAACGGTCGATAGCTTGAAAGTTTGATCTCCAAGGTTTTTTCAATCGCATAGGGCCCTTTCCAATTCGGACAAGTGCCCCCGTACCAGGGAGGACCTCCTTCAAAATGAGGTCCCCTACCTAAAAGGTACGGTTCCCGACCGTGGTATTGAAATGCATTGCTACTCTTTTCTTGAGCAGCTACCATCAGTTCAGCCTCTTCTTGCTTTCATAGACCAAGTCAAGGGATTCAAGCAAGAGTTCCTCATTCATATTAGGATCATAGTGTTTTCTTCAATGAGAAGGGATTTCCAGTTCTATTGAAATCATGGTCTCAACTCCTAGGCAAAAAAAAGAGTGTACCCAGTCACGGACTTGTGGGTTGTTCTTTAAGCCCACAGTGCAAGTGGTAACTCATTAACCCAATCGCCCTTAGCTTTCGTTAGTTGTTTCTTCAGGATGAGTTTGATGATCTTGTTTACCACCTCCACCTATCCATTTGCTTATGGGCGTGCTATTGCGAAAAAGCACTTCGCAATTCGATACCGGCTGTAAAAGTCTTTGAAATCGATACTCCCAAATCGTGTTCCATTGTTACTGATGATTTTTTATACAACTCTAATTCTATATATGATGTTCTACATCGCAAAGTTGATCACTTTCTTCGTTGTGATCATGATTAATGGTTTCGCTTTAGCCCACTTTGTGATGTGGTCCAAAACTACAATAGCATACTTCACTCCGCCCTTTGACATAGGTAGCACACTGATTATATCAATTTCCCAAATCACAAATGACCATAGGCTAACCATTTGTGTAAGCTCCGTAGATGGGTCCCTCAGTATTTTACATACCTTTTGCATTTATCGCTTCATCTGACGTGATAACCTACGCCGCGGCTGATTGTGGGCAAAATGTATCCATAACGAAGTATCTTCTTGGCTAAAGTCTGCCCTTTGATGTGATCACCACATCTTCCTTCATGTACATCCAAAAGGATTTTCTTATCTTCATCTCTGGTGACATACCATAGCAAGAGGGCTGAGAAACCTCTCCTATACAACACTTCCTCTTTCATTATAAATCTTGGTACTTTATGAAGAGGTTTAATCCATTCATTCCTTCCATTCGGGAGAGTTCCCTTCTGCAAATAGTCTTTGATTGGAGTTATCCATGACTCCTTTTCCTCCTAGGCCTCCATGATCCATTCGACATCCATCTGGTCGACGCTCGTAGCTGATAAAGCATCCACGGGGCTGGCCAGTTTGGTTAGTGAATCAGCTTTCATATTCTCTTCACTAGGTATGTGTGTGATTGTATAATGTTCAATACCATTCAATAGTTCCAGTGTCTTTATCGGGTAAAGGGTAAGTCTCGCTCCCTTAGCCTGAAATTCCTTCTTGACTTAGCAGATCACCAATTGAAAGTAGTTGAATATATATAGTGCCTTGACCCCTGTTCTTTCGATATTTTGAGTCCTAGAATTAATGCTTCATATTTGGCTTCGTTGTTTATTGCTGGGAACTCTAGCTTTGGTGCACAGTATATAATTCGTCCTTTCAAGGTCACGAGAATCACTCCTTACTCAGAAATACGTTCATTAGAAGCTCTATCAACATCAACTTCCATTTGAAAAATTGAACCATATTTTCTTCCTCTTCTCCATCCCAGACGATGAATTGGGCAATGAAATCGGCCAATTTCTGTCCTTGTATTGCCCATTAGGATGGTAGGTTATGTCATATTGACTAGACTCGATATTTCACTTCAATAATCTTTCCAAGGTCTCGGGTCGATGCAGTACTTCCCTTGGTGGATAATAAGTAAACACCTTTATTGGATTATCCTGAAAGTATGGTAACAACTTCCTCGAAGAAATCAACAAGCAGTACCCCAACTTCTATAGCTTTCAGTAGTTCTTTTCTACTTCGGCAAAGCGCTTGTTGATATAGTATTTGGGCCTTTGTATCTTAGATTCCTCACGTACCAAGGATGCACTTAGTGCATGAGCAAATACCACCCAGTAAATGAATATATCTTCTCCTTTCAAAGGCTTCGATAAGACTAGCAGTCTCTCCATATGCTCTAGCAATTTCTGGAAAGCTTCCTAGCATTCCTTGGTTTAAACAAACTTTCATTTCTCCTTATTGAGGGCATCAAAGAATGGTATACATTTGTCCGTCGCCTTTGAAATAAATTGACTCAGTGCGGTGACTTTCCCATTCAAGCTCTGCATTTCCTTCCTTGTTTTTTGGGCAGTAACATCGTTTAATGCTTGAATCTGATCTATATTATCTTCTATGCCCATTGAGTTCAAAATGAAACCCAAACGTTTTCTTGATGCGACCCCAAATGAATAATTCAACAGATTAAGATTCATTCCATTTTTCTAGAGCACATCGAACATTGCAGCCAAGTCATCCTTGTGATTCATCGATCGCTGTGACTTCACCAGCATATCATCCAAATAATACTCCATCATCCATCCCATTTGAGTTTTGAACATCATATTCACCAATCTTTTGTAAGTAGCCACCGCGTTCTTCAAATCGAGCGACATCACTCGTTATTAGTGCATGCCCAAATCTATGATGAAACTAGCATGCTCCTGATCTGGAACATGCATTGCTATTTGGTTGTAGCTAGAGTATGCATCCATAAAAGATAGCAATTCGTGTCCAACCGTTGAGTCCACAAGTTGGTCGATCTTCGATAGCTGGAAGCTGTCTTTTGGGGATGTTTTATTCAGGTCTAAATAATCAATGCAAGTCCTTCATTTTCCATTTGGCTTCTTGACCAACACAGGATTTGATACCCATTCGAGATATAAGGCATTGTGGATAAAGCCATTTGCCTTCAGCTTATCCACCTCTTCTTTTAGTGCAGTAGATCGCTCTAGACGTAGACTGCATCTCTTTTGCTTCATAGTAAGGCAACGTGGGCCCACATTCAGTGTGTGGCATGCTATATATGTCGATATTCCATATATATCAGGATGTGTTCAAGCAAACATATCCAGGTTTTTTCGCAAATAACCCTACCAACTCCTTTTTCATTTTCAAGCCGAGATGAGAACCGACCTTGGGTATCCGAGAGGGATCATCATCATCAACCGGGATATTAATCATTAGCTCTGCTGGTGCCGCCCTTGCATCCTCTGGATCTTTTAAGGGTTCTATAGGATTGTAGAAATTACTAAAGGACCCTAGTTAGAGGTTCATTGGTAGTTGCTATGCATTCGTAGTTTTGATGTAAAGAGCCTTATATATACCTTTCCCTTTCCCACGTCGCTTTGCTTCTCTGAGCTCACCAACATAGCGTTCCCGACCAGTGTCCAGCCGCCTTGAATAGCTCTAACCTCATTCTTGATTGGGAATTTCTTCATCAAACACTATTGAGCTAGGACTATTCTAAAACTAGCAAGGGCCGTTGATCTTGAAAAGCTTTGTAAGCAGAAAATTCATTAACTATCACAAAGGTCTGTACCTGCACAATCTTATGGTCAGCTTCATCCAATTCTACCAATAGATCAATTCATATGATAAGCTCTCTTGCCTTTTTGGTAAATCCTTGAATGCGAGATTTACCTGGGTTTATGTTCTTCGGACTAATCTTCATGTATTCAAACGTCTTCTTGAATAGAATATTAACCAAACTCCCACAGTCAATCAGTGCAAAGTAGTTGGACCAAAAATAGTCGTAATTATTGGAACATGACAAGCCCACAACGAAAGAATTTGATAAATTTCAATAATTTTCCTTGTTGGATCTTTAATTGGCTATGTAGTCTAATTCATTTAGAATTTTTCAAAATGTTCAGTTAAATAAAATCAATATTTTATTTAAATTTATGATTAAAATTTTATTTTATATAATTCGTATTACATTAAATATATATGTAACAACACACACACACACACACACATATACACAACACACACACACAGATATATGTGTGTGTGTGTATATATATATCTTTGTGTGTGTGCGCACAAGTGCAACAAGATAATGTGTACACGGTTTGACATTATAATATTATAATACAATAATCATATAAACATTGTAATACTATAGTAAACAAGAAGAATACCTTTCACCCAAGTCCAAAGCTAGCATGATGAAACAAAGAAATGAAGTCCCTGAATCAAATTCCAATCCTGAAGTTGCTAGCTTCCGAATTACCTTACCATCGATGATTGTTTGATTTTAATTTGTATTTAGACTGTATGGATATTTTAGGAGATGGAAGGAGGAGTGTTTGCCAGCAAAAGAAGAGGATGGAGGCTACCAAAAAGATCTAATCTAAAGTGAGGGTAATGATGTTTATATAAGCGAGAGGCTAGAGAGAAAAAGTAGGATCAAAATCCTTAAATTTCTCTACTCGTTCCCTTCTTTTAAACACTCAAAATCCCTCCCTCCTAGCCATCTTATAGTCGGCTGACCTCAATGTCCCTATCATAGCCGAACTTAGCATGCCCTATATGGGCCTCAAATCCATTCAAGCCCAAATAATATTTATTACATTTAAATCCAATTTAAACGCGTATCAATATTGAATATCGATCAGTGTTTATATCACTATTATGTGCACACTATTTATTATTGTTCAATACACATTAACCAAAATTTTATAATTAATAACTCATAAATATTAATTAATCTAATTAACTTATAACTACTACAAATTAATTAAATCGACGAGTGTTCAACATTTCGATTGTGTGACTCATAGGTGTGTATTTGGTTAGCGATTAATATCGAACAATTCGAATATTAACATTCATACTTCGCTTAATAAGTGGCGTGACGTTATGGCCAAATTTGTCGCTTACTTGGTTTCAATGAAATCTAATTTTCCTTTATTAAGCATTACCCAGTAGTGACAATTATTTACATCAATTCTTTTTGCAAAAACTATATCACTTTGAACTTATAGAATTTGGTGATGGTCAAAATTCCAGTATCATCCATATTCAACTATATAGTCCAAACACAAAGTCCGTATTTCGATAATAACAATTATTATTAATCGAACTGCTCTGGCCAGAGACTTTAACTTTGCGTTGACTTTAGCTGACCATGATACTAACCTCATATAACCGAGGAGTCGAATTTTCTCTTGAATAGCGTTTCATTTTCAATGCTCCTACTCATCCCAACTATAGTTGTTCAATGGACACCGTGCGATGATTTGACTATAATCAAAGCAGAGTTTCCACAGTGAAGTTCAATAGAGTATTCTCAAGTTGAGGGAATTACGTAATATTGTCACATCGATATTTTCTATTTGACTTTAGTTATATTAACTAATAGAAACATTGCGAGAGTCATTCCATGTTTATCAAATAACTATCAGTATGTAACCCTTTGGTGCCCCCCGCAGTCATGAGTAATACGTTGCCTAACATCTAGAGGGCGTTAAGTACTCAAGACTCAATGGATGTTCCGATATCCAGTCTCGATACATCCTTACTAGGATATTTAACAAGTTATTTTTAATTTCATTGTGACAAATTACTCATAGTCAGAACACTTTGTAACTACGATCACAAAAACATAACATTTATGGATTTTCCTATTAAATGTACTTCTAATTAATTAATATAACACATTATATCAAGTATATAATAGAAAGAAAACATCTTTTATCAAGATTGGTTATCGAGTTAGATATATGTAAAAAATTACATAATTACCACTAGGGCATACACCTAACACTATCAATTTCTCACTTGCACTTGGGGCCAATTATGGAATCTTTATCCCATCCCTTCAATCAGTTTGATGAAAACTGATCGAGTTAGACTATTCGTGACTAAATCTACCATGCTATTTTAATCATCTACTACGTTATTCAACTCTCTCCGATGCTGATAAACTTCCTTTACCATGTGGAACTATTCAGATTATGTTTCTTGACTTCTAGTAAGTTTTATTATTACGTCATATAACAATGATATAATATTCTCAATACTTGGAATCACCTTTAGCTCAATTTTAAATTTGTGCATTTATATTTATACAGCTTTTATTGTGGTGCTATTCAAGGCGATGTACTTAGCCTTTCGTTGAATCAGCTACAACCTTTCATTTGAAACATTTTCAATTTAAAGCTTCTTATTTATGGTTTGAACAAGAATTGAAGTATTATACTCGATGGCACTTGTGAAGTTCAGGTCTGAACACTCCTTTAAAAGGAGTTCATTGTTTTTGTAGACAATTCTCTAGTATTTCACAAATACTCGAGAACACTTTAAACTACCATTTAGTGATCTTAATTTGGATTTGATATTTGCTTCACAATCCAAATTCATAAGCAAAATATGATATTGTGGACAATAAAACTTGTAAGATAATTCATATTGTCAATACATAAGGATTCGATCTTACATGTTCCATATTAAACATTTTAATAAGGTGTCTTTGCATATCGTTTGGGATAATCGCAACATCCTTTATACTTATTATAAAAGATATAACTTACAAATCCAATATCGAGTATTAAACAACCAAACTATTATTGATTTTACTGTAAGTATATCGTTAATAATCAACAGTATGTTGTTTGTTTATAATTTAGAAATATCTATGTACCTTTTAATTATTTTTTACATACACAAGATTTCTCTACATTTTGACTGAAAATCAAACTATTTGATATTTCTATCAAACTACTTACTCAATTCTAATGCTTAAAGAATGGTAATTTTGTATAGTTCTTGGATCATAACTGAAAACCCCACAAACTCAATTTCTCTCCCACTGACTTCGAGACACTTTGGTAATTATGTGCAGAAAGTATATTATAGATCATTATGTAGAATTTTCTTTTTCAACGCATATGTACCAAAACACAAAGTCATATCAAGCAATAATTTTGTGAGCAAACTTCGAATTAACTTGAGTACATTGAATGGAGGATCTGTTATGTAAATTTCAACAATTGAAATTTATGATGATATTCTTATCAATGTTGCTCATTATATTCCAACTGTAATATTAGTCTTTCTCTTACAGACATATTTGCTGTCGATGGATCATATCCCTTTGGATACAACTACCAAAATCATGTTTTGATAACATACTTGGAACCTTTTCGAATTTGTGCATCATACCACATCTTAATGGTTTAATTGACCACTAAGGATTATCTATTCTCGATATTGATAAGAAACTCATAGTCTCTCTTTGATGTGCGAGAATACTTATTATACTTTGTCATGCATTGTGTTCGTTTAGGTTAGGTTAATTTTATTTCATCCCACATGATCAGTTTTTTTTTAGATTGTATCCAAATCCATTCTACCACCAACAATTTCTAACAGAAATTCCTTTGCTATGAAGTTGGCATTTCTCAAAACAACAGTTGTTTCTTAGTGTAATGGAATGAGTATCCATAAAATTTTTTTTGAATTGCCTTATATAGAAAACTGATTTGGTTTTAGTTTACAAAAATTATGTTCAACACATAAATAGATCATCCAATGACAATTGTTTCTAAACTTCATTTGGGTTGATTCGAACAAGATCTATCACATACAATTGTTGCATGTAGTCTTTCGACTCACACAACCTGCCAACTCCTCAGCCTAGAATATGTTATGGTTTCTTATAAATCGTTATCTTTTATTATTTTGTGAACTATTCTTTAGATGAAATTAATTTTAACCTCTTGCACTACTCTTAAACATGCGACCTTATAGAAAGAAGTTAACTTAACTTCACTCGCCATTAATCATAATTTGTTCAACAATGTTCAACTACTCCTTTCAATACATCTTTATGTATCATAGGAAGAAGTGACTTTTGAGATTGAATCTTTATTCATTTTTAGGACATTTGGAACTCTTTCTAAGATACTCAACTATTCGATCAAATTGAATTATTTTTATTTTCTACTACGTGTTATTTTATTTACTTCCGCTTCGTACGCTATGAGAATATCATAGATATACTACATGTGTACACATGTCCATGTCACTGATAACTTACTGGTGAATATAACAAAGTACGTGGAACTATTTTAGAATTAATTGACTTTGGATTACACAATCTATATGTATCAACTCGTAGAGTTCATCAACTCTTATGATGCTCCCACTGAATGGGTGCTTTGCCTTTAATTGTGTTGGAATTAGGCCAGCACATAAAGGGTTAAATTGGTGACTCCAAGTTTTTTTTACATAATTGGATCTTTAATGGGTCTATGTAGTCTAATTCATTTAGAACTTTTCTAAATTTTATGTTAAATAAAATAAATTTTTATTTGAATTTATAAACAAAGTTTTATTTTATATACTTTTGTATTATATTATATATGTGTATCATATACACATATGTGTGCACGTACATATGCAACCAAATAATGTGTACATGTTTTAACATACCCATGTATAGATGTTGTGATTTACATCGCAACGAACATGTTAGCCCCTTTTGTATTCGATTCGCTGTCTAAATGTGTATATATTTGTCTCATAATAAAATATATAAGTAAATATATAATATAAATACACATATATATACACATATATACATACACTAAATGTTAGTTATAAACAATTTTTATATAACACATTTAGAAAATATAAATATATATATATATATGTATGTATGTTAATATATATATATATACATAATAATTAAATCAATAAAATAATTAAATATTAAATTATAGAATAATTTTTAACACATACATGTATGTATAATATATAATATGAAAGCCAAAAACAATTTATTAAAATAATATTTTATTTTATTTTAAATTAATTTATACAATACATATGAATATACATAACTAGATATAAATGTGTGTGTGTATAAATAATAAAATATTTTTTTTTAAATTGTGATCCTACTAATTTTGCTCTTGGCTAAATAAAGTTTTTTTTAATTTCTTTTTGGTTTTTTATTTTTAATATAATTTAAAATTAAAAGTGTGTAAAATTAAATAAAAAAAAAATCATTTTCAAAAGCTTTCTACATAATATATGTTTTGTAATATTTTTATGCAAATTTTTTTTATTTACAATAAATACACACACACACACCTATATTTCAAATTACGTAAATAATTTACCGTAAAATAAATAATTAATATATTTATTCATAAAAAATATTTTTTATTTACTACCAATATATATTATACAATAATAAAAATAATAATTTAAAACATATGACATATAACATTAATCTTATAAATATTGATTTTGATTAATTGATTCATTCAATAATATTATTTACATTTTTTTGTTTTAATTTGTAGGTCATGACCATCAAGTAGGTAGTAAGCATAATTTTTTTTATTATATATAGATATAATAATATACATAACCAACCAATTTGTAATAGCATTTCGATACGCAAAATTGATAATATAATCTAACATCTTATTATATAATAATATATATATATATATAATATAAAATATAAAACGAAGAATTACCTTTCACCAAAACCCTTACATACACGTTGAAATGTTGAATCAATCCTCTTGAATCCATTCATAAATCGGAAGTTGGTAGCTCCCGAATTTCTTTACCACCGACGATCGAATCGAAGTGTTTTGTTGTAATTTAGTACCTGGATTTTTGAGGCTTAGAGAAGGGGTTTTCTGGCCGAAAATATCAAGGAGAGGAGAGCAAAAGTATAAAAGAAATAATGATAAGAGGTGGCAAATAAATAAGAAGTTAAGATAGTGAAAAGTGGATCTCGTCCTAATATTTCTCTCTTACTATTTCCCCTCTTTTAATCATTTGAACTCCTCCTTTTTGCCATAACATGGCTGGCCTAAACACCCCTCGACAACTGCAATTAACTTGCCCATATGGGCTTTAAACCTGGTCTAAAGCCGAACAAAATACAATGCAATTTTAAATCTTATTTAAATGTGTACCGATATTGTATATCGATCGGTAAATTTATAACTATTATAAACACACTATTTAGTAATGTTCAATATACATCAAATAAAAATTTATAATAAATATTAATTAATTAAATTAACTTAAAACAATTTATTAATTAATTAAATCAGGTGGTAAAAGGAATATTCAACGTTCCGGTTGTATGACTCTTAGGTGTAAATTTGGTCAGTGATTAATATTAAACATTTCAAATATTAACGTTCACACGTCACTTAGCATGCGATTTGACATTATGGTTGAATTTATCATGTACTTAATTTCGATAAAATCCAGTTTTACTTTATTAAGCGTTACTTGGTAGTGACAATTATTTACATCAACTCTCTTTGTTAAACTATATCACTTTGAACTTATGAAATTTGGAAATGGTCAACATTCCAATATCATCCATATTCAACTCTATAGCCCAAACGCAAAGTCCTTGGTTCAATAATAACAATTATTATTAACCAAACTGCTCTAGCCAGAGACTTTGATTTTGAGTTGACTTCAGTTGACTTTGGTACTAACCTCACATAACCAAGGAGGCGAATTTTCCCTTGATAGTCGCTTTTATGCCCCCACTCGACCCAACTGTAGTTGTTTGATGGACAACATGCCACGATTTGACTATAATCAAAGCGGAGTTTCCAGATTGAAGCTTGACAATATTCTCAAGTCGGGGGAGTTGTGTAATATTGCCACATCAATATTTTCTATTTGACTTTAGTTATATTAAACAATGGAAAGCTATCGACTGAGTCATTCCATGGTTATCCAATAACTATCAGTACGTAACCCCTTGGTGTTGCAAGTAGTTACAAGTAATATGATGCCTAACAATTGAAGTTTGTTACGTACTCTAGTCTCAACAGATGTATAGATATCCAGTCTCGATACATCTTAACTAGGAATATTTAAAACGTTATGTTCAATTTCATTGTGACAAATTGCTCATGGTTACAACATTTTGTAACTATCATCACATAAACATACCAGTTATGGATTTTCTATTCAATATCCTTTTAATTAAATTAATTAATTAATATAGAAAATTATATCAAGCATATAATACAAAGAAAACAAATTTCATTTTGAACAAGATCAGTTATCGAGTTAGATATTTGTAAAAAATTATATAATTGCCCCTAGGGTGTACATCTAACTCTAGCAGTAATCACCATGAGGTCAAACGTTGACGCTTGTACCCCATTATCTTCTCTACCTTGAAAAATAATATAATTACTTATTGTCTTCAGTTGTTTTGCAAGAGCTCCATTTTCGACAGCAAAATACTCTTCTACGGTATGTGTTTCTACGAAATTCCATACCGCTCTATCTCATTCTAGCTCTTCTTCGCTAGATGATGTCTTCCAGTTATAGTGTTAATTATAATCCTACCCTCCTACCACCAAGGTCCCTTAACGCTCGACCCTGGTCGATCCCTCTAAGCATTATGCCCCAGAGGTTTAGCATTTTGCCCGCCATCCCGTGGATCTCTCATGTACCCCTTCAACTTCTTTTTATGTATCAGATCTTCAATCACATCTCTTAAGTGACGGCACTCATTGGTCTTGTGCCCATGAGTGTCATGGAAGCGACAATACTTCCTTGAACCCCGTTCGGCCTCAAATGGCTCTCTTCGAGGTGGCTTCTTATAATTCTATTTTCCTTTTGTTACAAGGTAGATATTTTCAACCGTATCGTTCAAAGGAGTATAATCCTTTGGTTTCAAGTACCTCGGATGCTTTTTGGTATCATTTCTTTTATCACCAGTGCCCTGATTTCCTCTTTTCTAGTTGTTATCACCAGTTCCAACATTTATCGCATCATTATCGGCACTCTCAATGGTTTGGTTAATAGCGACGTGCTCTGCACAACTTCATTCGATGATCAACCACCAGATTTCTGGTAGCCAAGTCTACCTTTTCCAAGTGCAAAAACTGAGATGCCTTATGATAGAAATCCTCCATAGTAGGTGGTTGCTTCCTCTTTAGCCGTCTACCAAACTCTGTATCTTGGTGTATCCCCCGGATTAATGCCATCAACATAATATCCTCCTTTGGATTGCTTACTTCAATCGTCGTAGTATTAAATTGGCTTAGAAAATCTTTTAGAATTTCTCTGGCATTCTAATGAATACTCGACAAGGACATTATATCTATTGATCAAGCAGTGTGGAGCCTGAACTACCCCATGAACTTTCTCGCCAGTTGATCAAATGAAGATATGGACATTAGTGTGAGACGATGAACCACATCATAGCCACCCCATCTAAGATTATAGGGAAACAACTACACCTCACTACATCGGTAGCTCTATCACAATCCATGTACCACTCATATTTCAATAGATGTTATCTGGGTCATTCATCTTGTTATATGATGACATCATTGGCATAAAAAATATTCTAAGATATACATCTCGCAAAATGTCATCAGTAAATGGAGTCTTGCTAGGTGTCAAGTCCCATTATTAATTCTTTCTCCACTTATTTTCATTCACTAATCACCTTACCATTATCAACAATATATTCTTCATTGGGTTAATTATTTAGATGGCGACCATTAGGAACAGCCCCGAGTATTTGACTCTTCAAACGTTCTTGGTTCGTTCGATGATGTCTAAGCTCTCCTGGCTTTGGGAGAGCAATTAGTTTGGATCTTCTGTGATGCCTGGTCGGTTATGTGGCATTCATCTAAGCACCAGCATTCTGTGTTTTAGCATTTTTGTTTGCTTCATTGCCAGTATCCTGCAAGTCGTCCTTATTGTCGGACAAGTTTAATACATCAAGTAGTTACACTCTAGAACTACCCCCAACATGCCCGGTACTGACTCGATTTTGGTCGGTAGTGACCATGTTGGACGTGGATAAAATTTGGCCACTTCCTCCTATGCTTCTTTTTGACATCCCAAAAGCCTTTCCCTTCGTCTTCTACTTGCCGTCTCTCCTGTTCTAGCTTGATGAAGATGAACTATCTTCCTCTGAATTTGACGATGATGAATCCTTACGACTCTTCCTATACCTCTATGGCTGCTGGGCTAACAAAGCGAAGTTTTATTCCATTCTATCTGAGAGGAATTTCTGACTATCAACCATTCTTTGGTTCATTCTAATCATCATCCTGTCAATTTCAAGTTTGGATACCACCTTCTATAGGGAAGAAGATCCCAGTAATTCGTTCAACATCTGAGTGGTTTCATTATTATAATGAGAAGCTTTATCTTCTCCAGCAGTGGCTCCAGATCTCATGGAAGGTCTCTTATGAGCTATTTCTTCAGATCTTATTTTGGTTCCTTCTAAAATCACAGTAACATCAGATCTACAACAACCATCTTTTGGATTCAACTTCTAGAGGCTTGCAATCCACAAAACTGAGCTAAATCTATCACTAAGAAGCTAAAGCATCAAAAATATTAGACCAAAAAGTGATACAACACTGCTAATCGAACAAAAATGTGAATAGATCTACTAAAATCAAATAGATTTGACAAAGAACGCAGCGTTTTTATAGTGGTTTGACCAAATCTCATGCCTGCGTCCACTTAATCTTAACTTTAGATTTGTCACAAGTATGAGCACTATTACAATAATTTTAGATCTTGAAAGCAAAATATGGTTGGAATTACAACACTTAGTGACAACAGTTAAGGCAGAGAGTAATAGATGAAGAGTATGAGCTCAAAAGATAAAAGTCCTCTCTATGTTGCTCTAACTGCTTTATTTATAGATGGAATTGTCCATCATATTCAATAAATCATGTAAGAATAGGTAAGACTTCAAATCTGAGAAGATATGGGAGAAAACAAGTCAATTTGGAGAAAATGTCGGTACCGTCAATAATTATGGTCGGTAATGACCATAATGGTTGTCATAATAGTGGTAGTTCCACTATGCTTTCATAAGCTCCAATCTTCCATGATCCTCCGATGTATCCCCTTGTAGATCAACTCTATAGTGACAGCAATTGTGATTGGTACCGACTATGTTGTTTTTATCCAAATCCTCCCCACTTCTTTAGTTGGTTCATTTATCTATTCCAATTATGCCCTTAAGCTCTCTATCCATTCTATTTTCATCTCAACATCCAGATTTATTTAAAAGCTACTCGGTTTAGAAGCAGGATAACGCTGCTATGCAATAAAAACCACCATACATTTTTAGAGTTTAACAGAGTTAATAAAAATTGGAAACATTATAGTTCACAAAGACCCAAAAGGCAAAACTTCAATTGCCCATACAAATAGGAAGCATGTTTGGACATAAATTAAAAATATACATTGATTTTTAATTACTACTGTAAAATATTTGCCTAACAACTATGTAATATCTGACTAGAAAATACTTGTTTTATATTTCCAGTCAAACATTTATAATAATGAATCACATACAATGATTTTTAAATATTTTCAACAAGAGACAAAATCATGGAAGTGATTTACCCACCATCCTGCGGATCTCTCTCATACCCCTGCAACTTCTTTCTACGTATCAGATCTTCAATCACATCTCTTAAGTGGCGGCAGTCATTGGTATTATGCCCATGAGTGTCATGGAAGCGAAAATACTTCCTCGAGCCCTGTCCGGCCTAGATTGGCTCCCTTCGACGCGGCTTCATATAATTCTATTTTCCTTTTGTTACAAGGTAGATATATTCAACCGTATCGTTTAAGGGAGTATAATCCTTTGGTTTCAAGTACCTCAGATGATTTTTGGTATCATTCCTTTTATCACCAGTGCCCTGATTTCCTCTTTTCTGGTTGTTATTACCAGTTCCCACATTTACCGCATCATTATCGGCACTCTCACCAGCTTGCTAAATAGCGACGTGCTCTGCACAACTTCATTCGACGATCAATCGCCAGCTTTTCTAGTGGCCAAGTCTACCTCTTCCAAGTGCAAAAACTGGGATGCCTTGTGATAGAACTCCTCCATAGTAGGTGGTTACTTCTTCTTTAGCCATCTACCAAACTCTGTATATGGGTGTATCCCTCGAATTAATGCCATCAACATAATATCCACCTTTGTATTGCTTACTTTAGTCATCGCAGTATTTAATTGGCTTAGAAAACCTTTTAGGATTTCTCCGGCACCCTGATGAATACTCGACAAGGACATTATATCTTTTGATCAAGCGGTGTGGAGCCTAAACTACTCCATAAACTTTCTCTCCAGTTGATTAAATGAAGACATGGACTTCAACACGAGCTGTGAACCACATCGTAGCCAACCCATCTTAGATTATAGGGAAACAGCTGCATCTCACTACATCGATAGCTCCATCACCATCCATGTGCCACTCATATTTCAATAGATTTTATCTAGGTCATTCGTCTTGTTATATGACAGAATCATTGGCATAAAGAAGTTTCTAGGATATTGATGTAGCAGCGGAATAACAAAATGATGATTCTGTGAAAGTAGCAATCGATGGAATGGAAAATACTGAATGGCCCAAATTCATTGATCCGAAGATACCGAATTCTAGCTATCTTCGTCACGTTGATCGCGCACGATACCGTTAAAGAAGATCTGCAATTCTTCAGACATTGATCAAGCGCACTTGATACCGTGAATTGGCTTCTACGATCGTTGATCCGAGCGCACTCAAATGCCGAAAGAGGAGATAGGAGATTACACTCAACTACCAATTTAATGAAAGCACAAAGCTAACAAACAAAAGTTTTTATTCAAATCAACGTAACCTTTACAAATGAGACCACCTGCATATTTATAGGCTTACAATTCACAACACAAAACTGTACAACACTTAGGTCGTTTACAACCTAACAAAGACCAGAGACTTAACAAAGTACACGACCTAACAAGGATCGCGACCTACGACTTATATACAAACGACATAAGAAAACACACGACTTACAATATTTACATCTCAACACATTACAAACCATCACGACTTACGACCTAACATATGAGCGACCTAAAAATGTAAGGCAGCGACTTAACTTCTCAGTGCATAAGGTCGAGCGACCTAAGGTGGATGCGGCTTAACCTTCAGCGACTTAAGGAATCAGCTTCTGGAATTCTTCACGCGACCTAAATCTGCCCGCGATCTAACTTAGGTCGTAACTCATTCACACGACCTAACTTAGGTCGTAGCTCGAGACAGTCCTCTCTCGAAATATCGGAGCGACTTAAAGGAATGAGAGCTTCGTTAGGTCGTTCGTTCTCCTCGCGACCTAACTTAGGTCGTAACCCCTCTTCGCGACCTAACATAGGTCGTAACCCCTCGCCGCGACCTAACTTAGGTCGTATCTCGTTCCAGTTCATACTTGAAAGATCAGAGCGACCTAATGCTTGTTCACTTAGCTCGTTTAGTTGCTTGCCTTCCTTAACACTGATCTCATTAGCTCGGAAGCGACCTTCACTAGGTCGTGAACGACCTAAAACTTCACTAGGTCGTGAGTGACCTAAAACTTCACTAGGTCGTGAACGACCTAAAATCATGGAACGACTCAAATCTGAACAATTAGCAGATCGCGCTGCATCATCCTCCCCCAGTTGACAAAAATTCGACCTCGAATTTGCACTTTCCTCTTCCCCAACAATCTCATCTCCATGATACGGAATCAAATATTTGACATTGAAAACATCAGAAGTATGAACATCATCCGGCAATCTCAACTGATATGCATTCTCATTGATTTTCTTCAAATTTCCACTGGACCGATTTTCCGAGCTTTCAACTTATTGTACGTTCCCACTGAAAAACGATCTTTTGTCAATACGGCGTAAACCAAATCACCTTCTTCGAAATTCACATTCCTTCGCTTCTTATATGCAAGTTGTTTATACTTCTCGTTTGATGTAAGCAATCGTTCATGAACAGTTCTATGGCACTCCTGCAACTCAGTCACAAAATCACTAGCCCGCTTAACAACTCCCTTCTAATATGGCACTGTTGTCAAATCTACTGGACCCTTCGGACTTGCTGAGTATACAACTTGAAACAGACTGAAACCTGTACTACGGTAACAGCGTGATTATGTGCAAACTCTGCCTGACATAATTTCATATCCCAACTCTTCAAGTTATCCTGCACAAGACATCGCAACAAATTTCCCAATGATCTGTTTACCACTTCCGTTTGCCCATCTGTTTGCGGATGATAGGCGCTACTAAAATTCAACTTTGTTCCGACCATCTTCCACAAACTTAACCAAAAATGGCTTAGAAATCTAGTATCCCGATCTGAAACGATAGATTCAGGTAGCCCATGTAATCGATACACCTCTTTAAAGAATAACTGAGCAACACAAACGGCATCAGCTCTCTTCTTGCAAGCGATAAAATGTGTCATCTTGGAAAATCTATCTACCACAACAAATATAGAATCATTTCCTTGCTGAGTTCTAGGCAAACCCAAAACAAAATCCATGCTGATATCGACCCACGGTTTAATAGGCATAGGTAGTGGCATATACAATCCCGCATTCGTCGCTGTCCCTTTAGACACTTGACAGATATGACATCTCTCCACAAATCGTTCAACTTCCTTTCTTATAGTAGGCCAAAAATATGATTGCAAAATCAACTGTAATGTACGGTCTCTCCCCACATGGTCTTCCTCATGTAACTTTTTCACAATCTTCATTCGTAAACTGCCCTCTGGTATACACAATCTGTTCCCCTTGAATAGGAAACCATCCACTAACACATACTCATCAGTCTTTCATTCATTGACTTCATCTATGATTTTAGCAAAGTATGGATCATCAACAAATAATTCTGGCAACACATCAAATCCCGTTACTTCAACCTTCATTGTAGTCAGCAAATGATTCCTTCGACTCAATGCATCCGCCACTCTATTCGTAATTCCCGATTTATGCTTCACCACAAATGTAAATTGTTGTAAGTACGCAATCCACGAAGCATGCCTTGCTGCAATCTTGTCCTGTCCCTGCATATGCTTCAACGCCTCATGATCAGTATATAAAACAAATTCTTTATGAAACAAGTAATGCCTCCAATGTTTCACAGCTTGCACAATAGCATAAAATTCCACATCGTAAGTATTATATCTCATCTTTGCTCCTGATAACTTCTCACTGAAATATGCAATAGGACGTCCTTTCTAACTCAACACCCCTCCAATTCCAACCTTCGATGCATCAGTATGCAATTCAAACAACAACTGAAAATCTGGCAACACTAGAATTGGTGCTGTCGTCAAAAGTTCTTTGATTCTCTCAAAAGCAAATCCTGCTTCCTCCGACCATGAAAATTGCTTCCCTTTCATACAATCAGTAACTGGAGCCATCACGCTACTGAAGTGTGGAATGAACCTTCGGTAGAATGACGCCAAATCGTGAAAACTTCTAACTTCTGTTATCGTCTTGGGTTGTGGCCAATTTCTGATTGCTTCAACTTTATTCTGATCCACCTGTATACCTCCTCCCGATATAACATATCCCAAAAATAAAACACTATGCGTCATGAACACGCATTTCTTCATTGCAGCATAAAATTGTTTCTGTCGCAGTACCATCAACACTTCTCTCAGATGTTGCAAGTGTTCTTCTGGACTTCCACTATATATCAGTATATCATCAAAATACACCACCACAAACTTCCCAATAAAAGGTCTAAAGATTTGATTCATCACCCGCATAAATGTACTCGGTGCATTCGAAAGACCAAACGGCATAACCAGCCATTCGTACAACCCCTCACGTGTCTTGAACGCAGTTTTCCATTCATCCCCTGGTCTGATTTGAATTTGATGATAACCACTCTTAAAATCAATCTTCGAAAAGATAGTAGCTCCACTAAGCTGATCCAACAAGTCATCCAATCTAGGCATAGGAAATCTATATCTCACAGTAATCTTGTTCAGTGCCCGACTATCAGTGCACATCCTCCACATCCCATCCTTCTTCGGTACTAACAATGCTGGCACAGCACATGGACTTAAACTTTCCTGCACACGCCCCTGTTCAAGCAATTCTTCCACTTGCCTTCTCAACTCCTCATGTTCCTTGGGACTCATTATGTAGTGTGGTCTATGAGGTAACACCGCTCCTGGAACAAGATCAATTTGATGTTGAATGTCTCTCAACGGTGGTAACTCCGTTGGTAGCTCCTCAGGAAATACATCGTCAAAATCTCCCAGTACTGGCTTTACTTCCTCAGGGATCTCAACCACTTCATGACTCTTACGTCCAATCAACAAGAATACTTCAGGCTCCTCTTCTACCTCCTTAACAAACTCCTTCAAAGATAACAAGGTTTTAAGTTCTTCAATCTCCTCCAACTTGCTTTCTTCGTGTTGTCGCTTCTTAGGAATTAAAGTTATCTTTGTACCCTCAAACATGAAACTGTAACTGTTAGCACGTCCATCATGTTGCACAGCCCTATCATATTGTCATGGCCTTCCCAACAACAGATGGCATACATCCATGTCCACAACATCACACCAAATTTCATCTTTGTATTTCTTCCCAATTGAAAAATTAACACAAGCTCTTCGTCCAACTTTCACCTCCCCACCTTTCCTCAACCAAGCTAACTTGTAAGGTTTCGGATGCTTCTCAGTTTTCAATGACAACTTCTTCACAGCTTCTATAGAGATAATATTATCACAGCTTCCCGCATCAATGAAAAACTTGCAAACCCTTCCCAAGATAGTGCACGTTGATTGAAAGATGTTACTCCTCAACCAGCTAGTCTCTTCCTCCTGCTTTGGTGTTAAACAAGATCTCTTCATCATCAATGAATACCCTTCATCTCCCGATACATTTTCTTCCTCCTCATCATGTAGTGAATTAGAACATTCAGCTTCTACCTCTTCATCTTCAACCTCAACAATCATCGTTCGCTTCTTTGGCTTTGGACATTCATTGCTTTTGTGACCAATCTCCTGACAATTGAAACATTTGATACCACTATTGATTCTGGTCTTAGCAACTTCATTAACGACCGATTTTGCAACAGCCTTCGAAACATTCACATTGCTACTAGCCCCTTTCGTTGAATTGTTAGAATTTGTAAACACACCACCACCTCTCCTTCCTTGCTTCTCCCAAGCTAAATCTTTCTGATGTTCTTTAACGACAGATCTGGGATCAAACATATTCACCATATCTTGAATCTGCATTCTCAACCCTCCAACAAATCTAGCTGTCAATTGCTCCTCCGTCTCCATGATATCATTCCTCGCAATCAGCTGATAGAACTCGTCTGCATAATCATTCACTGACTTTGTTCCTTGTCTCAAGTTCTGCAAACGTTGATACATAAGAGATTGATAATTGTAAGGTAAAAACGTAGCCTTCATCAATTTCTTCATCTTATCCCATGATTCAATCTTTGACTTCCCCATTCTCTCCCGTGTTAGTTTAGTTTGCTGCCACCATGCCATAGCTCTCCCTTTCAAGCATGTAGCAACCAACTTAACTCTTCGATGCTCAGGAACCTCCTTAAAGTAAAAAATTTCTTCCACATTAGACAACCAATCCAAAAAATCTTCAGCCACCATTCCACCCTTGAATTCCGGCATTTCAGTTTTCATCCCCGACTCCCATCGACGATCATCCTCAAAATCTCGATCCCGATTCCGTCCTTGGCCATGATCTCGATAATGGAAACTCCCTCTATCACCATCTTCATCAACAACATATGTACTTCGATAACGATCCCGTCTACCCACATCTCTATGATCACGCATATCCCTTCTACTTTGTCTTTCATCATCTCGATATGGTTCATCTTCGAATTCTCTATGACTTCTTCTACCTTGATGAGATTGTGGCGATATTCTCTTTTCACCTGAAACCGATGGCGAAACCCTGTTTCCACCTTGGTTTGAAATTGGCGATGTTCTTCTTCGGGGTTGATTCATATCCATCATGAGCTTCTCTAACCTTCCAATACCTTCATCCAACTTCTCATTGAATTTGTTACTTATGCGTTGTTCCATTTGTTCAGCATCTTCTCACTTATACAAATCTTCAACATTTTGATGACGATTAGCTCTCCTTGGCGGCATAATTGAAACTTCACAAACTTCAACTTTATCTTTCGGTCTTTATCAAAAAATGAACTTCTATGCACGGCTCAAACACTTCTCTTAGTTCGACTTTGCTTGGTGTAGCTCGGCTTCACTAACTCCTCAAACTCTTCTATAAGAATTGGCTCCAAGCTCGGCTTAGCTATGATTGGCTAAGTCTAGCTTTGATACCAAATGATGCAGCAGCGGAATAACAAAATGATGATTCTGTGAAAGTAGCAATCGATGGAATGGAAAATACTGAATGGCCCAAATTCATTGATCCGAAAATACCGAATTCTAGCTATCTTCGTCACGTTGATCGTGCACGATACCGTGAAAGAAGATCTGCAATTCTTCAGACGTTGATCAAGCGCACTTGATACCGTGAATTGGCTTCTACGATCGTTGATCCGAGCGCACTCGAATGCCGAAAGAGGAGATAGGAGATTACACTCAACTACCAATTTAATGAAAGCACAAAGCTAACAAACAAAAGTTTTTATTCAAATCAACGTAACCTTTACAAATGAGACCACCTGCCTATTTATAGGCTTACAATTCACAACACAAAACTGTACAACACTTAGGTCGTTTACGACCTAACAAAGACCAGCGACTTAACAAAGTACACGACCTAACAAGGATCGCGACCTACGACTTATATACAAACGACATAAGAAAACACACGACTTACAATATTTACATCTCAACACATTACAAACCATCACGACTTACGACCTAACATATGAGCGACCTAAAAATGTAAGGCAGCGACTTAACTTCTCAGTGCATAAGGTCGAGCGACCTAAGGTGGATGCGGCTTAACCTTCAGCGACTTAAGGAATCAGCTTCTGGAATTCTTCACGCGACCTAAATCTGCCCGCGATCTAACTTAGGTCGTAACTCGTTCACGCGACCTAACTTAGGTCGTAGCTCGAGACAGTCCTCTCTCGAAATATCGGAGCGACTTAAAGGAATGAGAGCTTCGTTAGGTCATTCGTTCTCCTCGCGACCTAACTTAGGTCGTAACCCCTCTTCGTGACCTAACATAGGTCGTAACCCCTCGCCGCGACCTAACTTAGGTTGTATCTCGTTCCAGTTCATACTTGAAAGATCGGAGCGAACTAATGCTTGTTCACTTAGCTCGTTTAGTTGCTTGGCTTCCTTAACACTGATCTCATTAGCTCGGAAGCGACCTTCACTAGGTCGTGAACGACCTAAAACTTCACTAGGTCGTGAGTGACCTAAAACTTCACTAGGTCGTGAACGACCTAAAATCCTAGAACGACTCAAATCTGAACAGTTAGCAGATCGCGCTGCATCAGATATACTTCTCACAAAATGTCATCAGTAAATGGAGTATTGCTAAGTGCAAAGCCTCCTTATTCATTCTTTCTCCACTGATTTCCATTCGGTAATCTCCTTACCATTATCAACAAAATATTCTTGACTCTATTGATTATTTGGACGGTGACCATCTAGAACAGCCCCGACTATTTGACTCTACAAACGCTCTTGGTTCGTTCGATGATGTCTAAGCTCTCCTGGCTCTGGGAGAGCAATTAGTCTAGATCTTCTATGATGCCTGGCCGGTTATGTGGTGTTCATCTAAGCACCAAAATTCTGTGTTCCAACATTTTTCTCTACTTCATTGCCAGTATCCTGCAAGTTGTCCTTATTGTCAGACAAGTTTAATACATCAGGTAGTTGCACTGTAGAACCAACCCCAACATGCTCGGTACTGACTCGATTTTGGTTAGTACTGACCATGTTGGACGTGGACAAAATTTGGCCACTTCCTCTTGTACTCCTTTTCGACATCCCGACAGCCTTTCCCTCCATCTTATGCTTCTCGTCTCTCTTGTTCTATCTTAATGAAAATGAACTATCTTCCTTAAAATTTGATGATGATGAATCCTTATAGATCTTCCTATACCTTTATGACCGCTGGGCTAACAAAGCGAAGTTTTCTTCCATTCTATCCAAGAAAGCTTTTTGACTATAAACCATTCGTTTGTTCATCATAATCATCATCTTGTCAATTTCAAGTTTGGATACCACCTCCTATAGGGAAGAAGATCTCGGTAAATCGTTCAACATCTGAGTGGTTTCATCGTTATAATGTGAAGCTTTATCTTCTCCAGCAGTGGCTCCAGATCTCATGGAAGGTCTCTTATGGGCTATTTCTTCAGATCTTATTTTGGTTCCTTCTGAAATCACAGTAACACCAGATCTACAACAACAATCTTTTGGATATAACTTCTAGAGGCTTGCAATCCACAATACTAAGCTAGATCTACAACTAAGTAGCTCTATTTTCAGTGAAAGCATCAAAAATATTAGACCAATAAGTGATACAACACTACTAATCGAACAAAAACGAGAATAGATCTACTAAAATCAAATAGAAACGACAAAGAACGCAACATTTTTAAAGTGGTTTGACCAAATCTCATGCCTGCGTCCACTTAATCTTAACTTTAGATTTGTCACACGTATGAGCATTATTACAATAATTTTAGATATTGAAAGCAAAATATGGTTGGAATTACAACACTTAGTGCCAACCGTTAAGGAAGAGAGTAATAGATGAAGAGTATGAGCTCAAAAGATAAAAGTCCTCTCTATGTTACTCCAGCCTCTTTATTTATAGATGGAATTGTCCATCATATTCAATAAATCATGGAAGAATAGGTAAGACTTTAGATCTGAGAAGATAAAGGAGAAACAAGTCAATTTGGAGCAAATGTCAGTACCGTCAATAATTATGGTCGGTACCGACCATAATGTCATAATAGTGGTAGTTCCCCTACGCTTTCATAAGCTCCAACCTTCCACGGTCCTCAGATGTATCCCCCTGGTAGATCAACTATGTAGTGACAGCAATTGTGGTTGGTACCAACTATGTTGTTTTTGTCCAAATCCTCCCCGACTTCTTGAGTTGCTTCATTTGTCTATTCCAATTATGCCCTCAAGCTCTCTATCCATTCTATTTTCATCTTGATGTCCAGATTTATTTAGAAGCTACTCGGTTCAGAGGCTGGATAACACCGCTATGCAATAAAAACCACTATACATTGTTAGATTTTAATGGAGTTAATAAAAGTTGGAAAAATTATATTTCACGAAGACCCAAAAGGAAAAACTTCAATTGCCCATACAAATAGGAAGCGCGAATGGTCGTAAATTAAAAATATACATTGATTTTTAATTACTACTGCAAAAAATTTCCCTAGCAACTATGTAATATATCACTAGAAAAATACTTGTGTTTTATATATCCAGTCAAACATTTATAACAATGAATCGCATACAATGATTTTTAAATATTTCAAAGGGAGACAAAATCATGGAAGTGATGTAATCAATTTATGCAAAAAATGGGAATAATCCATCAGAACTAAAGTCAGTTTTGTGGGTTACCCCCAACAAGAACACGTTCGAAATAAAAAACTTATAATATACAAAAATTAATTTTAGAACGTTAATACTAACAATTTTGAAATAATGCAGAATTGATTGCGCAATAGTTATAATGTGATTCATCGAAGATCTATCAAACAATGTACAAATTGAAAGAAAAATGTTATATGAAGATGAAGTAATGCAACAAAGAAGAACTCTTGTTCTGTATAACATAGTAATAGACAAAAAACAAGGCCGAGACAGATCCTAAAACTAAAAAAAAATTTAAAAATTATTTTCTTATGAGAAATTACGCTTAAATCATAGAAAAATATCTGACTTGACTAAATGTTCTGTACTGTATTTTAAAAATATTCTTTAATGTAGGATGTTTAAGAAGAAATGTTGAAATAGTTAAACAATTCAGAGGAAATATGGATATTATTTTGTATGTGATTAGAAATTTTGTACTTTCAATTCAAATAAAAGACTGGAAAAATCTATACTAGTCAAACGCAGATATTTGGCAGTTACTAAAATTCTTGACGTTTTACAAAATATCTTATGTTTGATTATAATTTTATTAAATGCATAATCAACTACTTTTATAACATATATTTAGAAGCTACTCGGTTCAGAGGCTGGATAACACCGCTATGCAATAAAAACCACTATACATTGTTAGATTTAATGGAGTTAATAAAAGTTGGAAACATTATAATTCACAAAGACCCAAAAGGCAAAACTTCAATTGCCCATACAAATAAGAAGAACGAATGGTCGTAAATTAAAAATACACATTGATTTTTAGTTACTACTGCAAAATATTTCCCTAGCAACTATGCAATATATCACTAGAAAAATGCTTGTGTTTTATATTTCTAGTCAAACATTTATAACAATGAATCACATAAAATGATTTTTAAATATTTTAACAGGAGACAAAATCATGGAAGTAATGCAATCAATTTATGCAAAAATGGGAATAATTCATCATAACTAAAGTCGATTTTGTGGATTGCCCTCAACAAGAACACATTCAAAAGAAAAGACTTATAATATAAAAAAATTAATTTTAGGACGTTAATACTAATAATTTTTGAAATGATGCAGAATTGATTGCGCAATAGTTATAATGTGATTCATGAAAGATCTATCTAATAATGTACAAATTGAAGGAAAAATGTTATATGAAGATGAAGTAATGCAACAAAGAAGAGCTCTTATTCTGTATGACATAGTAATAAACAAAAAACATGGCCGAGACAAATCGTAAAACTACAATATTTCTCATAAATTATTTTCTTACGGGAAATTACGCCTAAGTCATAGAAAATCATCTAACTTGACTGAATGTCATGTACCGTATTTTAAAAACATTCTTTAATGTTGGATGTTTAAAAGGAAATGTTGAAATAGTTAAACAATTCAGAGGAAATATAGATGTTATTTTGTATATGATCATAAATTTTGTATTTTCAATTCAAATAAAAGGCTGGAAAAATCTATACCGGTCAAATGCAAATATTTGACAATTACTAAAATTATTGACATTTTAAAAAATATCTTATGTTCGATTATGATTTCACTAAATGCATAATCAACTGCTTTTATTACATATATGTTGAACTAATTATTGAATATTATAGTTGGTAAACATTTTGTTAAAATGTAATATTTTGATGAAAATTTATTATGATTAATTGTATACAATATATTTGCTGTTTAATATCAGATTTTAGCTACACAATATACAAGTTATATAGTGCAAAAAATAATTGCCACTCAATAATATAATATAATAATATAATTGCATCAAAAATCAGTACATAAAAAAAATAGCATCAAAATTCATTGGGAGCAACATCGAATCAGCCGCACAACCTAATCAGATACAATAGAAAACCGATTTGTAATCGAGTTAGAACAACGGTTACCCAAGTTCATAACCAAAAACAACACCTAATTGGATGCTCGACCTAATCGGGTATTTCTGCAACCGAGTTACAACAATGATTAATCGAGCTTATACTTGAAAGCAACACCTAAGTGGGTGAACGACCCAATCAGATATAATAGAAAACCAATTTGTAACCGATTTAGAACAATGGCTAACCAAGCTTATAACCCAAAGCAACACGGATGCAAGTCCCAATTGGGTACAATAGAAAACCAATCTGCAATCGAGTTACAACAATGGTTAACTGAGCTTTTAACCGAAAGCAACACCTAATGGGGTGCACGACCTAATCACTACTAGAAATGAGCAAAATAGCAACAGACAGTTTCGACTACCGCTGACAGCTCCGTCAAGCCATTTTCAACAGCAGGCTATTTTAATTAATTTAGTTTATCACATTATTATAAATTATTCATTATAGAAGTTTGAAATTTATTTAAAATGGCTAATTTAATTCCTAAAAATTAAAGAAGCGATTTTTATTCAATTCTTCAATTTTATGATGGTTTGTGATTAATTAAATTAGTATTTTCAATAAACTTTTGTTGTGTAATTCGATATTTAACTTTATTGAAAATTAAACTCAAACGATCAATCTATGCAACTTTCAGTCCGTCTATTACACAAATTTGGTGAAATTTAGGCAGTGTGACACTTTTATGAATTTAAATATAATTTTTAACCGTTGTGTACCAAATTATGAATTTTTAAATGTATTTAACATTATAAATTCATATGAAATAAAATATTCTGTAGAAAAAGAATTTTTTGAATCTTATATTGATTCAAAGTATTTCGGACCTACATTCAAAATATGATAAGAAGGTAAATAAATTTAGGGTGTTAATCTTGATTCTCAAATTTATAGTCATTCGTCGACATTCGGACTAAAAATCTATAGTTCGAAGGTCAAATGAACTTCAAACAAGACGAAATTCATGCCACATATACTTTATAATGTATTTATCCAATCCATAAGGCTATAATAAAAAAATGTAAGGAAAAAAATTAGACCCAAAATCTATCATTTTCCAATGAGTTGCATAACACATAGTATATATTGTTAAGACAACTTCTATGAAAATGATCTGTATTAAGTCTAAATTTTTTTTTGTCATTTTTTTATAAATCCAACCATATGGATTAGAAAATACATAATATAGTATATATGGTTTGAATTTCGTCTCGTTTGAAGATCGTTTGATCTTCGAACGAAATGTTTAAGTCTGAATGTCGACGAATGGCTATAAAGTTGAAAATCAAAATTGATACGTTGAACCTGTTTATTTTCTTTTCATATTTTGACCGTATGCCCAAAATAACTAGGATCAACATAACATTCAACAAATTTATTTATTTGTACCAAATATTTTATTCTATACGAATTTATTATCTTAAATGCATTTAAAATTCACAATTAACTATCAAATCATTAAAAAAGGTATTATATAACGAATAAAAATATCATTTTTAATATTTAATAAAAAAGGGTTATCGTAAATTTTTATAAAAAATTATATTGACTACCTGATTCAAAGATTTTATCTCCTTCAAGAATTTTATATAGATTGATGGTTGGTGGCTGTATATTTTATGTTGTTTAAGAATCGTCTAGGGTTAGCATCTGGGTGAGTTAGCCATTTAAAAAAATGTTTTATTGTAAACTTTTTTAAATTTTTATAACAAATTAAATTTATTTTCAGAAGAGAGAAAATATTGTTTATTTATAGTCGTCGAAAGCCATCAGAAGCTGTCGAAAAATCTCGAATATGGCTGCAGCTGACCCCGTTTCTTCCTTATTTCCTATATTTTCTAAAGCCTAAAACCCTATTTCTAAACCGCCAAATCTGTCTCAAACTGTCCGTAGCTAGGCCTGTCGACGGATACTTTCGGATGTAGATGGTGTCATATCTATCTCCATATTCGAAACCATTTTCGGATATAAAATATCCGCATCCGCGGATACGGACAAATATTAGATAATTATCCTATATGCTAACGATCGATAAATCAAGAAACATAAATTAAAAATTTCAGTTTAACATAAACTTTTTTTAATCCCATTAATTATTAAAGTGTTAAAATAAAAAATATGATGATAATAAATAGTTTTGGGCAGTTGATATGCATTTAATGCGTATGGTATAAACTTCTAATTTAATAAAATAATAAAATATATCTTTCATTGTACTAAAATACGCATAATTTAAACTATAATCTTGGAATAAACCGGACGGATAATTTTCGGATGCGGATGTCTTCGTATCCGCATATGCATCCATTTATTAACATTAGATACTTATCCACTTTTCAAATACAGATACGATAGATTTTGGATTTTTCGGATATCCATTGACAGCCCTATCCCTAGCCATCGCAATCCAACTAAAATCCATCGCAATATTCATCAAATTGGATTCTCCCAGCTTCAATCCATCAAAAATTAGGTATACTCTTCCACTAAACTAATTATTTCAAATTTTGATAAAGATTAGTGTTAGTTTGTGCTTAAATTTATTGATAATAGACTATTTATTGGTTATAATTGTGTATTGGTTGATTTGGAAATGTTAATTAGGGTTATTAATGTTTAAATTATAATTATAGAATTAATGTTAAATCCAAAAATTAATGTGTAATTAGGGCTAATTTGGGTTGATTAACGTATATGGTTGTTAGAGTAACATAATTTAGCATTAATTAGTATATCCGTTAGCTAAAGTGTAAAAAAAATTATTTACTTTATCTCTTATTAGTGTATACTGTTAATTATATACAAATTTAGTTTTTGTGTATGTTATTAGTGTATAATGTTAATTTATCATTAGTGTATAATAAATTAAATTAGTGTTTGCTAAAATGAAAAAAACAATCGTTTATTACTTTTTAATTGTTAGCGAATTCAAATAATGAATTAGTGTATAATGTTAATATAAACAAACTAGTGTATAATGTACTTTATTTTTTATATCCATTAGATTTTTGGCCCCGTTTGACAAGTATTATATATGATCGTTATACAAATATTCGTTTTTACTACAAAACAGACATCAATATTCGTCTAATACGTATTTGTCGGATTTTTCCCTGGAAACAAAGGGAAAGTCTGTCAAAATTTTGTTGAATCGTTTAAGATGAAATGATTTGTGAAATGTAATTATTATTGTGCTTGTAATGGGAAGTAGAATAACCGACTACAAAACGTAAAAAAAAGTGAAAATATAATATTATGTAAAAAATAATATGTTAAAATTGAAAATAAGTATAAAAAAAGTAAAAAGAATAATATATGGTATAATTAATAAAACATTAAAATGTATAAATGAATTGAAAAACAAAATGTCAATCCAATAAAAAATCATAATTTTGGGAATCTTGCTATAGGTTTTTTAAATTTCTATCATATTTTTTGAAATACGAAAAAATGATCAATTATTTTGTTGATCGAAGGAGGTGGATGTATGTATGAAAGGAAATGAATGGCTCAATAAAGGAACATTTTTATAATGGTGTATATAAATTTGTTAAATTTGCTTTAAGTAATAATGGAAAAGACGAAGTGGTTCGTTGCCCTTGTAATAACTACAAACATTAGAAGCATTGGAAACCAGATATGGTTATAGTACATTTGTATCAAAAATGGTTTTGTGCCAGGTTATTATGTGTGGGATCGTCACAGAGAACTTATTGCACATAATTCTATAGTGTCAGATGAGGAGGCGGATAATGACAATATTACGACGAATATTATAGAAGATATGATTGAAGATGCAGCACGATCAATGTTCCCTACGGTTCAAGTTGATGATGAAGATGTAAATGTTGAAGAAGAACAAAATATTGAAGCAAAAAAATCTATGATTTATTGGATGCTACTAAGAAACTCCTTTGGGATGGTTGTAAAAGTGATACTCAATTATCAGTAACTACTTAATACATTACTAAAATCTAAATTCAACTTCACAGAAGTCAGATTTATGGTAGTTGTACAAACTGCAAAAAGACATGACATCCGATAATCTATTGTGCAAAAATCATTATGAAGTGAAAAAACTTACGTCTTCTTTCGATTTGCCGTAACAAAAGATAGATACTTGTTTAAATGGTTGCATGTTATTTTGGAAAGAGGACATCAATTTTAGGAAGTGTAGAATTTGTAATGAGGAAAGATACAAACGAAGAAAGAAGAAGGGAAAAGAAGTTCCGTACAAGAGAATGCATTGCTACCAATCACTTCAAGACAAGGTTATATATATGCATCTTCTTTTAACGCACCTTATATGAGATGGCATATTGTGAGAACATAGAAAGAAGTATACATCCAACTGATGGAGAAGCAAAGAAACATTTTGATAAGACTTATCCCATTTTTGTTGCGAAGAGCCGTAATGTTAGACTTGGTTTGTATACGAATTTCTCGTCATTCTCTTAATTTGATTCTAAATATTCATCTTGGCATATTATCATTGCACCTTATAATTTGCATCCGTGGATGCGTTGAAAACTCCATATATGTTTCTCACTATTGTTGTCCTTGGCCTTGATGATCTGACACAAGGAATCAATGTTTATTTACAACTATTGATTGAAGAGTCGGAAACACTATGGCATGAAGGAGTTGAAACATACGACGTTTCAAAAAAATAATTTTCGTATGTTTGCTTCTTTGTTATGGACTATTAGTGATTTTCTTGCTTATGGAATGCTTTTAAGTTGAAGCATGACTGGTCGTCTAGCTTGTCCTTATTGCATGGACGAAAAAAGAGCATTTTCTTTATAGCATGGGAAGAAAATTATATGGTTTGATTCTCATTGGTGTTTTCTCCACGTTAATTATACATTTAGAAGAGATAACATAACATTATAGTTAATAGAATAGAGAAGACAACCATCAACGATTTGGTCAAGCATAGAAATATATGAATTTGTAAATGAATATCCAAAGATACATGAAACTAAAGTAGAGATTGAAATTCCAGGTAAATTGATGGTTTATATTTAGTGCAAAAAAAGTATATTTTGGAAGTTACCTTATTGGAAAGATCTCATACTACGTCATGATATTGACATGATTCACAATGAAAAAAGATGTTTGACAATGTGTTTGATATAATTTTGAATGCTAAGGGGAAGATTAAGGACGATGTGAATTTATTCTGTTCTCTCATTATTTCAGTGACCATGTGAACTTCACATTTGAAAGTGTTCCCCGTAATGATGAATGCATTGAACATGATTGTTCTCAAATAATGTTATCTATTTTTAGACAACATGGTTGACCTGCTAGAAAATGTATGAAAATATGATTATACGACAAAGATTACCATATAGCAAAAACATATGTACTTCTTAATTGAGTTGAATTTGCACCATTTGTTATGTATAATTACTTAATAATTCTCGATATATGAATTTTTTAAATTTATATTTATTTTAATCATACATAAAGAATATGTACAATATATAATATTTGCAGTATTTACGAATCACAACATCCATGCAGCGATCTCGGTAAAAAAATTTGTTGATTAGTTTTCGAACTATGTTTATAATCCGAGAAATTATGCAATTGACGAAGGATTGAAATATCTTTCGATGGGACCAAGAAGAAATGTCAAGACATATCTAATATTCTTAGTCAATGGATTTAAATTCAATGCCAAAAAACGTGATGCTGAAAAATTAACTAACTATATCGATGTATTTGTTAAAGGTAGTGATGATCAAGATGAACATATAAAAGATTTTTACGGCGTCTTAACTTAGGTCTTGGAATTGACATTTTATACGACCTGTAGAGAATTTTTTTATTTAGATGTGCATTTGGTTCAGCAATGTTTCAGGTTTCGGAATCAACATGCACAAAGATTATAATCTTATTGAAATAAAACATAACTCTCATTACCATAATATGATCCTTTTGTATTAGCCAAGCGTGCACACAAGTTTATTTTGCTTCGTATCCATCCCTAAAATGAGATAAAGCAGACTGGTCGGTAGTTTTTAAAACAAAAGCAATGATATGTTTTAATATAAGGTAATTTATGTGATTATTAATGTTACATGTTTCCCCTAAAAAAATAATATGTTTTCTTAAAATAAAATAATACGTTCTTCCATAATAAAATGATTTGTCTGTGACAAGTATTATGTCCCATGTCGACAATCTTCACATTCATCAAATTTCTTATCTTCTATTCAGAGAGGGACTACCGCATGAGGCGATGGTGGTTGCCCATCACATGTGGTTCATCCCATAGTTAAATCAGTAAGTAAAGCGAGTGGGTAAGTATCAAATTCATTGCAACATCATAAATATTTTATGTACGATATATTATTCATGATTTATTAAAAATCTATATCACAATTAACATAGGATTTTGAATTGGAGCCCTCATATATTGTGCTTGATATTTCTAAGGTTACCTACAAGGCAAAATAACTACTTGCTAGCCTAAGTAGGAGAATATCCCATCCCACGTTTTAGAGTGTATTTGGCAGGATTTTTACCTAAATATAAATGTGTATTTCATTATATATATAACAATTGTGCAATTTGTTGATTAAGTATAAATGTATAATTCATTAATTTCAATGTGTAAAGGCCAGTAGATTTACAGGAAATAGTCTCCTTTTGCAGAAATTATTGGACCAAAAAAATGCAGAAAAATTACCGCGATACAAGGTCAAGCATTAAAAACGAAAAAAAAATTGCTCGACGGAATGAGTGCAACCTTATGGGAAGCATTAAATGCTTATTGGAAAAGTCCAGAAGTGATTGTAAGTTTACTAGTCTTGTATATTTATTAAAAATTTAGTAAAAATTAGTATAATAGTTGCATCAATTTAAAAATGTGAAATACAATGTTTATGTTAAATTTATAGGCAAAATCTGAGCAGAATTCGGCAAATAGGAATGCAAATTTTGTCGCACGTCGCAGGGGTTCAATGTTATTCCAACATTGCCGTCAAAAAATGGTAAATTTATAAATTGCGATTATAAATACTTATAACATTGTATAATTATATATATATATAATAAATATAATAATAATAATAATAAATAGTAATTATTTAAAGTAAGAGAGCATGGTCGTGCCGTCTCCTACTTGGAAGTTTTTACTCGTACTCACGCCATCGAGCATGTCAATGAAGATGGCTCAAAAACATACACATGGCATGATACAAAATCACAAGAGTCCATGGTAAGCATAGTTTAAATTATAAGTTATTAAAAATCACTTTAAATAATAAGTTATAAATAATTAAAATAATGTAATATGAATTTTAATTGTAATTCTACTTTTAATCGCAAGATAAATTCTTTTAAGAACTAGACCGCCTGCTCGAGAGAACAGGTCGAGACGAGCTGACTGCGAATGAGGAGAACATGATTTTTGACGCTATCATGGAACCGCCAATGAAGAATAGCACAATGGATTTGCGAATCAACAGGTATTGTTTATGTACAATATATTTATAAATAACGTATAACACATTGATTTTATTAATCACACTATTTGCGAATCAGGTGCAATAGAAAACCAATATGTAATCGAGCTTATAATCTAAAGTATGATCTATCGTACTTCATTAATTTCCAATTTGAATCATCACTTTTCCTACATAAAATTTATTTTACTTTTGACTTGATGAGAATGCATGATAACGAAGACGTAATGAAAAGTAAAAATATGGCATGACATTTAACTACCTCAATCAAGGGATAAATCCAAAGTACGTTTATTTGAATACACAACGTTCCTTGAATCAAGAAAAGCGATCAAATCCAGATCTGCGCAGATACTTCCTTTACTCAATACATTTCCACGGAATGTCGCATCCTCACTAAGAATTTTGGCACTTCGTCATGTCTGCTCAGTAGACACAAATATTGAAGTCCATTATCTGAGGACTTTGTTCATTGGGGAGAAATGTTTGAAAGTCATTCTAGTTTATGGTTAGGTAGTTTTTAATCCTTTTCTACTTTCCATTTCTTTTATAAGCACGATGCATCAGTGCCGATCCATAATGGATTGGTAACGATCCATCAGCGTCGATCCATATAAAAGTCTAGGCTAAGAATTTTTCACACATTTTATCCACATTTCAGCCCTCGACAACTTTACTTGCATTCAAACTCAAGAGTCGTACTTCATCGATTCCATCTTCAATTCAAGCTTGAACCCTGACTTCCACTCTATATCCCTTTCACTCCATGAAGTCGATCCATCCAAAAGAACAAGCCTTTGACAAATTCTAGTGAATAATCTAAGGCAGCGCCCTCACGCGTCGTTGCCAGATTCGACTCGCACTGTTGACTCCATAGTTTGTCGAGTTATCCTCAAAAGCTCCATCGACCGCCATTTCATCAGCTCCTTGCCGATCCATTTCCCCTAGTCGCCACCATTTGATGATACTTCAATCAAAGAGAAGGGTAAGACAAGACGGGGTGTCTGCAAGAACTCGGATAAGACAAAATTGATGATGGTAATGGATGAGCGCAAATCCTTGATGTATGATAGCTATGGATCGATAACAATCAATTATTGGCATTGCTCCATGGAATGGTAATTCTACTTCTCGATGAATTCAAGTGTCGGAATGACTCGGGCATCAAATTCCACCAACGCTCGAATTTGTTTGTTAAAGTCTACTTTTCTTGTAAAGATGGAATCGTCTCTTTGGGATCTCCTAGCCGAGAGATAGAGTTCTAAAACACCTCGAATTTCGGTAATTTGAAAATAATTCTAGCTACTTTGGTTTTAAACAAATATATATAGTAAAATCTTTTTTGTGGTAGAAAACATGGTACATACGCTTATACTCAATATTATGCCTTGAAAATGACTCGAACCTCCACGCTATTTAGCATGAGATTTTAAGTCTCGCGTGTATACCATTTCACCATCAAGGCATGTTAGTGAATCGTATTTGCATGAATATGATAACTGTCTAGCTTGAAATATGGAATATACAGACAAAGATGGATAGAGTGTTGGGGTATTTCTATCGATCGGTCGTGTCATATAGGTCCGAGTGCGTAAAAGGTTAATCTTGACATAGGTGAAAGGTATTTTTGTGAGAATAATGAAGTGATAGGACATAACAAAAGTAAATTTAGTTTTAGATCAAATACAAAAGTTGCATGAATTCAAAATTGCCAAAGCTTATATATTTTCAACAATTTACCTAATTAAGGTTTGTCCTTTCTGTGCTAAATAATAGAACAAGAAATTGTTGTCAAGGACAAAATTTCTCAGCGATTTAGCCTCAAGGACAGACCTTCAGTATTTTAGGCTGAAGGACAACTTTTTTTAGGTATCAGTTTTTAGTTATTGATAACAGTTTTTAGGTATCAGTTTGTAGTTATCGGTAGTAGTTTTTAGGTATCAGTTTTTAGTTCGGTAGCAGTTTTGGAAGAATGTTTGTCCTTATGAACAATTTTAGAAGAATGTTTGTCCTTATGAATAATTTTTAGGAGAATTTTGTCCTTGTGGTTAAAATATTGAGGTCGTGTCCTTACGGCTAAAAATATACAAATTTTTGTCCTTTTAAATTAATTCCCCATAATAGAACGCGTTTGGATTATTAGATAAAATGCGTAAATAAAGAAAGCAAACCAGTAAAGGAAAATTTTGAAAAGACTTTATTTTTACAGCAACACTTACATAAAAAGCATTAGCAAGATAAACATATTACAAGTTTGTTTTTATTTGAAACATAAGTTGGCATGCTTTCAAATAATTTATAAAGTTTACAGAATCCATATATATGTCTAAACCAGTTCTAGCCCAGCCATCATTTATTGCATTTAGCTAGGACGGTAATACGAACAGGAGTTTTAGGATGTGGGTCTGAAGTTTTTTTTAAGCTTAACAAGTTAATTACATTATATAAGGTGGTGTAGGCATCAAAATTCAAAACGAAGACTAAGTTATCAGTTGGGAAAGGTCATGAACTGCTGCTGGTGCAAATACGTAAGTGTTATGTACCCCTCCTGCTGCACTGCATGCGTGCATACTTTTATATATATAAACCAAACAAAGTAAAAACCTAGACAAACACTAATTAATTGGCCCCATATATTTGACCTGCACCTGCTATAAGTTATATACATATGGTTCTGTTCAAAAGATGGAGACTGGATCAAACTCAAAAGTCGAGAGCATAAAGAAAGAAAAGACTTTAAAATCAAACGGTTGATTGAGACCAAATCGTTAATGAGGAAATTGGTCAAATGAAGGGTCAAATATCATGCAATAAAGAAAGTCGTTATATAATCAAAAACGTGTAAATATATCGGCATGCATGCATGTTAATTAATGTTTGAAATATATGAGAAGCAGCCACTCTATATATAAGAGATCGATCGATCTCTCTATTTACCAATATCACATAAATAAATATTACAAATAAAACATTCCGTACGAGATCAAATCAGCAAGGAAGAAAGAAAGAAAGAAATGGAGTACCAAGCAAATAAAAACGAAAAGCCATGGCTACCGATATTGCTCTTCATCATATCCATATTAGTAAGCATGATGGGCTATCCACTGATGAAGAAGCCAAGCTCAAGCTCAAGCTGGACTGCAAAGGCAGTAAAGGAGGCAGAGGCAGTGGCCGCAATAGACTGCTCCGGGCATGGCAGAGCTTACTTGGACGGAATCGTCGTCCATGGAGCTCCCATGTGCGAGTGCAACACTAGCTACAACGGTCCCCATTGCTCCACATTGCTCCCTAACTGCTCCTCTGATGTTGTAAGCGGCGACGCTTTGTTTCTCGAAAAATATTGGATGCAACACAAATCCAACGCCGCTCTTCTCATATCACCCTGGCATAGAATGAGCTATTTCTTCCAGCCATCTTCCGGCAATACCATCAACGCCGAGCTTGAAAAACACGTCAGACTTTTACATCAGGCCGTCGGTAATGCCAAAGCCGATGACAAGTACATCGTCTTCGGTACCGGCGTCACTCAACTCCTCAACGGTCTAGTCATCGCCCTTTCCCCAAACGATATATCACCCGATGTGCAACCATCAAAAGTTGTCGCTGCCGTCCCTTACTATCCCGTCTTCAGAAAGCAAACCAAATTCTTTGGTTTTACCGGCTACGAATGGAAAGGGAACGCATCCGATTACGTTAACGCCGCTTCTCCTCAAAACATCATAGAATTGGTGACTTCGCCCAATAATCCCAAGGTCGATTTCACTATTCCATTATCAATGGCTCTTTAGCAATCCACGACCACGTCTACTATTGGCCGCATTATACCCCAATTGCACAACCCACCGACGAAGATATCATGTTGTTTTCCATGTCCAAATACACTGGACATTCCGGCAGCAGATTTGGGTACGACGGTCTTTTTTATTTTTTCTTCTTCTTAATTAGTAACGTTGACTTTATTTCATATATACCGTCAACGGTGGTCTGCATCATTCATGCATGCTAATTATTAACAAATTACATATTGTATGTACAGGTGGGCGCTTATAAAGGACGTGAAAGTATACGACAGGGTAATGGAGTACATGACCGAGAACACGGAAGGAACTTCCCACGATACGCAACTTCGAACCTTGAAACTAATAAAGGAGATCTTGTTGCAAATGAAAACGAAACGGGAAAAATTGGCCGACATCAACCAATTTGGCTATCAAACATTGTCTAAAAGATGGGCTGAACTTACCAAGCTAGTTGCATCTTCAGATCGATTCTCCCTTCAAAACCTGTCTCCGCAATATTGCAACTACTTCAAAAAAGTTAGAGACCCCTCACCATGTATGTTCCTAGCTAGCTACTTAATTAATCTCTCTAACTTTGTTCATTTATATCTTCAAACCAACTGCATATATACATGCTTAACGCAATTGCTAATTTACATCAATTAATCGCAGCATTCGGATGGCTAAAGTGTGAATGGGAGGAAGACACGGATTGTGAAGCTCTACTCAGGAATGCTCAAATTAAAACTCAAAGCGGAGTGCTTTTTGAAGCCGATAGTCGTTACACACGCTTGAGTTTAATCAAGACGGAGGACGACTTCGATCAAATGATGGAGAAGTTGAAGCCTCTTGTATCTGCAAAAAGGAGTATTCACCTAATGGAAGGAAGCATGGACTGATTTAATTCATCATCCTTCCTCATGACATATATATACCTTCAATTATTCTGAATCCTTTGATTATTAATTTTATTAACTCTATTATTTCATTCTTTTTTATACCACCACCATTTCAATTTCACCTACGCTTGGATATTGGATGGTGGTTTGTTATTGTACCCTTGATCAAATTGTAGTCAATAAAGTCAAATTATTATTATGTTAATTAGTGGTTATTATTTGATACTCCATGAATGAATGAAATGTTAAATATATTTTATATCCATGACCACTGTAGTTTAGGTTTCATATTTTAGATAAACCTTCCCCATGAACATACACAGAGATATGAACAATATGCCTCTTTCTGCATGCACGTTACTGATTGAATTTGCAACACAGAGCCTTAGCTGCAGAGTCACCTGATTTGCAAAGCACCCAGCCTATGATCATGAACCTAATTCTTATTGAAACAATTCAACAAATACTTCTCCTTCATCATAAAACAAATATACTATACATCCATATTGCAAACAATTACCTGCAAGTTATAAACACCGAAGATGTTAAAGAAGGTGTTCCTGCATTACTTATTAATGTTGCTTAATGGTAGCATCAATTCATGACATCAAAATTTCCTAGACAGCAAATTGAGTCGAAATGACACCGTGTTTTTAAGTTTTTCCTAGATTAGTATTGAATATGTAAGTAACTTACAGTGGAAATGACCAATTATAACTTACAATGTTGCTTCCTTTATTTTTTTTAAGGGAAATTTTGACTCGCATCCTTATTATTGAAAATAATATGTCGAGTATCGCTTTTTCAACACCAATCGAAGAACAAATCGCTATCGACTCAACTGAAAAACCAAAAACATAATTCCTAAATAAAAATTGAAAACATTTGTAGGTTTATAGAAGGAGAAATTTAATGTTTGAAATTAGCAACTAAAGACGCCTAATGTGACAAACATGTAACAATCCAAAAGAAATAACCTAAAAACAAAGAAGAAAAGGTAAATAATATCAAAATTTTACTGTGATATTAATAATGGTAAAATTTTAAAAGGTATAGTTTTGGTTGACAATATGTTGAAATAGTACTACTTCCATTTACACAGATAACTGGGCAAATATTTGAATATCAAATATTGACATGGCAAGTATTCGACATAATAAAAGTGTCAATGAATGCTTGATATATGAGTGAAATTTTACTATAAATATTGATAATGACAAATATTTGACACGTATAATTTTGATTGATGATACGTTGAAATTGTAGTATACAATAAGATTAATAACTAAGAATAACAAATATTTGCCATAAGCAATTTTTATCAACGATTGCTTGAAATATTTCAAAACTTTCAGTATAAATACTGATAATAACAACTATTTTTCATATATGGTATTGATCGATAATAAGTTGAAATTGTAGTACACATTTTCATGAAATATTGAAAATGATAAATATTTGTCATAAACAATTTTGGATGATAATTGGTTGATATGCTAGAAAACTTTTATTGTAAAGACTAGAAATATCAAATATTTGTCATACATAGCTTAAGTTGATGGTAGCCTGAAATTACAGTATACGATTAGATGGAAATAATGAGAATGTTAAATATTTTCAATAAGAAATTTTTGATAAATATTTGCAAAGCAAATATGTCGTGGCAAATGTTTGCCAAACAAATATCTGTCATTCATATGTATGCAACCAAGAAGAAGATACAAAAACATTGTAAATAAAGCTTCTTGTGCACAAAAAGTTGCAATCCAAAATTCCCAAGAAAAATATGAATCTCAATCAACTCAAAAGACATTTGTTGATGACCAAAGACAAGAAATAAATGCTAAACCGAAGATGAAATCTCATAAGAACAATCCGCATGTTCTTTGGAATTTAACAAACTCCAACAATATATTCATCTATATTCATTAAAAAGAAAACAACCACAAAGAAAATGCAGTGACACAAATTCAGCTGCATAATAGCAGTTGTAAAAAACAAAAAACAAAAAACAAAAGATGTACAAAAGGATGGAAAAAATATAGGAGAAAAGCAGCTTAAAATCTTTCCACGCTTTGATCTAGAATTTTAAAAAAGAGACGCTACTTCAAAAAAAAACATAACACAATTGAAGCTTACTCCATTCTTCAGTATGATCAAACCATTCCTTTAAGGATCAATAACAAAGAAAGACATAACCAAAGAATCAACTTCCATAGACTTGATAATAGATGCCTTTTCAACAGCGATTGCTTTACTTTTGGGGATATGAAAGTAACTTTGTAAGAAAATGACATATATCAAAAGAAATTGGTTGGAAAAATGAAAGAGTTACAATAAACACAGCATCTCTAATCATAATTAGAAGACATAATAGACATTGCTAGGCTAATCATGATATATGTACTGTCAACTTACTTGCTCTCCAATGCAAGCTCTATATTCCTACTAGTGTCGCTGCCATATATTCATTATTCACATATTGAAACAAATAAAAAAATAGTTCCATGGTTAGTAATAATTTGAAATCATTTAATGGAACAATTGAGGAAAATAAAATTTAAAAAAATTCAAGCTTGTGCAACCTTGTTTCTGGAAAATTATAATAACTCATTTTATCTTGTGTTGTTTATATTGCAAACTAAAATAAAATATACTATCTGAAAGTGACTAAGGAGCATGTAATATGAAATATTAATTAAACTATTTACTTGTGCGGAATACAAATAAAAAAGTAAAAGTAATAAGTAAATGACACCAGAAATTTTTATAATGGTTCGAACTTTCCGTTCTACGTCCAATCGCACACTCCTTCTGGATTTAATCGATACCCTCACTTAACCCGGAGGAATAGGTATTACAATGCCTGAGAAACTGAATAGGACCTCAACCGCTTAGACAACCGAATAGGACTTCAACCGCTTGAGATTACTACAACAGGACTTCAACTATAAACCGGAGAACGGTATTTGACTAAGTATGCTCTTGAATAGCACTGATAAGTCAATAATGTACACTCTTCCAATAATCTTCTTCTTTGTGGTATATCATATAGTTCATGAAGAAAGAAAGTAATTTTGATCACAAGATAATATTCTTAAAAGATCGTGTGATCAAAAGATATAAAGCAGGTTGGAATTGAATGCTTGAGAATTCAACAGAAAAGATAGAAAGAATTTTAAGTAGAATTCGTTATTGAAACAATGAAATGAATTGCTTTATATAGAGTTTAATAGCTGCAATCATTTGTGAAAAGAAACAGTGAAAAGTTATGACTGTAACCCTTGATTTAAGAGATGTATTTCTTCATGATGAAGAGGTATCTTTTAAGAAAACTAGCCATTATACAGATTCAACCGGCCGAATAAAATTTGGGAGCCATCTGAATCAACAATTTTTTAAAACAACAAGAAAATAGTTCATTAAAGCCCATTTTCAGTCGGTTGAATATTGTCAGTCAGTCGGCTGAATATTCAAAAATCAATCTGTGCATGTGCACAGATTTACTCGGCTGAATGATCTTGTTCAATCGGCTGAATTCTGTTGATGAATAAAAGTTGCTTTAGCTCAGTTGGTTAGAGCACTTTCTTTCTGAATTAGTGACCCAGATTCGAGTCTTGCTCCATGCATTTTTGAAAACTTGATTTCCATTTAAAATATGATTTCACCAATGACCTGAGTTTGAGCCTTGCTTCATATATTATTATTATTATTTTAAAAACTTTTATTGCTTTTATAAAATGTTTCGAATGTGTATGTATATGTGTGAATACCACTTTGAGAAGATTTTAACATCTGTATACTCTAGATATAACACTCTATGACTAATAGTACTTTATCGGTCACCTTCGTCTTGTCTCTATCGTTGTATATCTCTTCTTGTATCTCCATATATATACTTTTATCCTCTTTTGTACTGTGTATCTTCATTTTGAACTTGTTTGTTTGTCCTTTTTTGGTTTATGTACGTGCAAGTTAGCTTAGAGGTTTTTTGGCATATTTGTATAGTTGTTGTCATTAAAATTCAACAATAGAGGTTCTAACATTCTCCCCCCTTTTTGACGATGACAACTATCCAATTTTAAAAATATTCATTCTATATAAAATAATATTAATATGTTTATAGCTTCTCCTAAGTATAACATCTCCCATGAAGTATAATATCTCCCTATATCAATATGCATATGAATTTCTCCCCCGTTTTCATTATCAAAAAGAATGAGGGAATATAATATATTTTATAAAATATGTTGTAAATAGCAAGATAAACCCAATATTAATTATGAAGAAAATAAATTAGATTTTACCGTATTTGTTGAAGTCCATATTTCATTTTAAGCACGTAATTCTATTAAATGTATGGAACATCCTTTAAAATTCCAAAATCTATCCTTTTCCTTCTGTTTCTCCAAGTACCAACAATAAATAATAATCATTTTTGGTACCCACTTACTATGTTAGGGTCCCAGGGTTAATCATCTGGTAAAAACCTTACCAAAATAGGTGTGATTGTACCCTCTAAAAGAAACAAAATTAATGAAACAATTTTTCAAATAAAAATAACTACTGCTTATAAACTAGGGTATCAAAAAAAGTAACATTTAAAGCATAGGCTACCAAAGGTTCTTATAATTTCCTAAATTTTAGGAAACTACACCCATTTGAGTGTGGTTGAACCTTTATAAATATAGTTTTCATTACAAATCACATTCTTATAATAGTTACTAATATAAAGTTGTTTATCATAATCAATTGTATTAGCTGGAATCCATATTCTAATATTATTAGTCATTAGCTTAGAACATAAAAAATAGTTTCTAAACAAAGTATTATTATGACTGTAAGTGGTTTTAGGACTATCATAGTTACTAGTACTAGCACTAAAATTAGTATACATGGATGCATATCTAGTACTATATTTACTTTTAGCTTGTTTATAACATATACCACTTTTATCATTGTGAGCTTTTGAATTTGTAACTAAGAAAGATAAGATAGCTCTACCTTTAAAGTTTACCATTTTTTCATTTAATTTATCAAAATTTGCTTTAGAATCATAAACTTCTTTTTGCAAAATATTACTATTATCTTTTAAAATCTCACATTCTTTAGATAACTCTAAGTTTCTTTCGATTAAAGTTCCATTCTCTTTTTCAAAAGACAAAATTTAAAGAGCTGGAATTATTTAAAGAATTTCTCAAAAATATATTTTTATTTCGCAAAACATCGACTTCCTTCAAAAGATCATTGTTTTTAACTTCCAACCGCTTATTTTTTTGTAGGAAATCCTTTAGTAAAACAAGTTTTTCTACTGTATTTTCAAAAAATTTAGTTTGTTATACCAAAAGTTTATTTTCCTCTTTTAAATTAGAAATTTCTTGCTCATAATTTTTCAACTTAGCTAATGCAATTTTAGTAACTTTATTCAAAGTTTTACAATCTTTTAATAATTCATCATGTGCTAACAAAAGATCTTTATATAAAGAATCTAAGCATACCGATTGTGATCTGAGTTTAGCCATGAAGCATTAGCTTTTTTGCTCCTTTGATTTATCTTTATTGCTCTTCATCTTTCTATTGCCTTGACTAGATCTCTTTATGGTCATTTATTCTAGGTTGTTGTTATGATCTCTAGAAATACAGGCTCTGATACCAAATGAAGTGACCAAAGATCGTGTAATATGAAATATTAACTAAACTATTTACTTGTGCGGAATATAAATAAAAAAGTTAAAGTAATAAAATAAATGACATTAGAGATTTTTATACTGGTTCGAACTTCCTGTTCCACATCCAGTCCCAGACACCTTCTGGATTTAATCGATACCCTCACTTAACCAGGAGGAACAAGTATTACACCGCCTAAACAACTGAATAGGACTTCAAGGCCTGGACAACTGAATAGGACTTCAATCGCCTGAGGATACTACAACAGGATTTCAACTATAAACAGGGGAAAAATATTTGACTGAGTATGCTCTTGAATAGCACTGATAAGTCAATAATGTACATCCTTCCTAAAATCTTCTCCTTTGTGGTATATCGTGTAGTTTGTGAAGAAAGTAAGTAATTTTGATCACAAGATAATATTCTTGAATGATCGTGTGATCAAAAAATATAAAGCACTTTGGAATTGAATGCTTGAGAATTCAATAGAAAAGATAGAAAAAATTATAAGTAGAATTCGTTATTGAAATAATGAAATGAATTGCTTTATATTGAGTTTAACAGCTGCAATCATTTGTGTAAAGAAACAGTGAAAAGTTATGACCGCAACTCTTGATTTAAGAGATGTACCTCTTCCAGATGAAGAGGTGTCCTTTTAGAAATCTAGCCGTTATACAAATTCAGCCGGTTGAATAAAATTTGGCAGCCATCTGAATCAAAAAAAATTTAAAACAGCAAGAAAACAGTTCATTTTCAGCCAGCTGAATATTGTCGGTCAGTCGGTTTAGTATTCAAAAATCAATATGTTCATGTGCACAGATTCAGTCGGCTGAATGATCTTGTTCAGTCGGCTGAATTCTGTTGATGAATAAAAGTTTCTTTAGCTCAGTTGGTTAGAGCATCTGCTTTTTAAACTAGTGACCCGGGTTCGAGTCTTGCTACATGCATTTTTGAAAACTTGATTTTCATTAAATATGATTTCACTAATGACCCGAGTTCGAGTCTTGCTTCATATATTATTATTATTATTTTTAAAAACTTTTATTGCTTTTATAAAATGTTTCGAATGTGTATGTATATGTGTATATACCACTTTGAGAAGATTTTAACATCTGTATACTCTAGATATGACACTCTATGACTAATAATACTTTGTTTGTCTCCTTTGTCTTGTCTTTATCGTGTATATTTCTTCTCGTATCTCCATATATATACTTTTATCCTCTTTTGTACTATGTATCTTCATTTTGAACTTACAAGGAATGGCTGCCAACTCCCCAGAAATTGAAAGAAGATGGAAGAAAAGTCCCTCTCAAAAATGTTGTGAAAATTAGGTCCCTATTTTTAGATTTTGCCTGATTTATGCCACTTTTGCCCTTAATTTCAATGCTGGACTGATTTTCTGAGAGGGGACAGTTTGGTAAAAAACAAAAAAAAAAACAGGGACTTGATTTACATGGATTTATGAGTAGGGACTTTTTGTGCATGGGCTTTGAGAATAGGGACCTTTGGTCCAAAACCCCTTGAACTTAATTGTTTGTCTCTTTTTGGTACTTATGCACTTGCAAGTTAACTTAAAGGTTCTTTGGCATAATTGTATAGTTGTTGTCATTAAAATTCAACAATAGAGGTTCTAACACTATCTTTGTGCAGTACTGGTTCGGTGATCTCATAGAAATACTATCTCAAAGAAAAAGTTATAAAGAAAATGCTTCTATATTTTTCAAAGGGACACTGATTCAACTCTAAGCAAGATAGGGTCATTCCTTGCCAAGAAGGTAATATTACTAATATATATAAAAAGATAAAAACCTCTAAAAATTCTATGATAAATAATGATTGGAAAATGTTTTCCAAATAAATATTTGACAAGCAAATATATGATTGTCAAATATTTGACAAAACTTTTCTGCAATGGTACTTCCTTTCTTTAAAATAAAATTGTTCAACAATATTGCATCAATACTGTATATTTTAATTTTAAATTGTCAAATATTTTCCATACATGGATTTGATAGACGATAAGTTGAAATTATAGAATACAATTATATAAAAACTGATAATGACAAATATTCGCTATAAAAAAATTTCTTAATGATTGCTAGATACATCAAAAAAACGATAACTAGAAAATCCGAGGAAGGAAAATATTTGTAAGGAAGGTAAATATTTGCCAAGCAAATAATTAACTTTGTAATAATTACAAAACAAATATATCTTATTTATATTTATGGCGATGGAAAAAGTAAAATATATTTTCCTAATTTGTAGAAAAAAGATAAATACAAAGGATGACAAAAGTGCTAAAAACCAACAAAGCTGGATCATCTAAAGAAAAAACTTCAGTTGATGATGATTTAAAGAACCTAACTGTGCAACTACAAAAATAGAAAAAGGAAAATAGGCATTTGGAAAAAGAAAAAAAAAATCTAAAAAAGGAACGAAGATTTGAAAAAACCAAACCAACAAAAAGAAAATGATGAAGAACAAGAGGCCGAAAAAAAGATAAATATGAAGATTCAACTTAAGATGAAAAAAATGAAGATGATGAGTATATTAATGATAAAGGTGATGACGAAGAGGACAGTAAGAGATGACGATGAATGAAGTCAAAAAAGTACATCAAAAATGATAAATCTTCTAATTCAAAAGGTAATTTCTAGGAAAAATTTATTCCAAATATTTATTAGAGATTAATTATACAATCATAGCAGATTATCAAACTAAAGAAAGACTTGGAATTGACTACCCAAGTTTCAAGTTGCTAACATCAAGTGAAAGCCAGAAAAGCAGCCAAATGTTAACTCAAGAATCATGAAACATTCAACAAATTGCTAAAGATTATAAAATCAAGATTGAAATTTATGAGAAAAAATTGAAAAGAAATAAAAGCAAAGTTTCTCCTTCATCTCTGCCAAAAATAGTAAAAAAGGAAACAAAAAGAGGAAAAATCAAAAGTTCCAGATTTTGAATATGAACTTCCTGCACCAAAAAGAAGACAACATGGAGGAAATCGAAAGAAATCAATATATAAAAAAAGGATACAAAAGCTTAATCGAAAGTGTTATCATATAATTGCACAGAATTTGATCACGATAGGATTGAAATTAAACAAGGGATGAAGATAGTGGTTGAAAAAAGGAAGCTTGTAAAACCATGGCAAACAGAGTAATGAGCTTACAAATTTTCACCATGCGTATGGAAATATGTAAGTTATTTAAACAAAACATAATGTACAAATAAACACACACACTCACACATGTATACGTGTGAGAGGCAAATGTTTGCTTGAAAATATATCACATACAGACATTAAGCTTTGATAAAATTCATATTTTACTTTCTGATTTACATGCTATAATACATACTAATATTTCTTTGCTTCTATTAAAACATGAAAGGTTCATGCTATAACCAAGCTAACGATACTGAAATTAGAGGAGTCCATATTTTAGACATGTAATTCAACCGATTTGTTGAATCTAAGGTATATAATTTTACTGTATATTTCCAATATACTAAAATAAATAAAGACGAAAATTTGAAAACTAATATATAAAATTTAATTTTTATAAGGGTCATAGAATGGTTCATAGAATAAAATTAAAGTCAAGACATGAATATGTCATTTACTTAAAGTCCTACACTACGGAATGGATCGTAAAAATGCAGATACATATCACATATGAAATTCTAAGCTAATTAAAATGTAAACACGGTTATCAATAATTAAAAACTACAAATCAACATAAGCTTTAGTGATCGATGTGCTAGAAGAAAGAGCAATAATTTCAAGAAAATATTAGTATCGATTGTTGGACCAAAAAGTGGCATAATACCTCCAATCGAATAAAACAAGAATAGATCTAAAAAATAAAATAGAAATAGTAAAGAACAAACGATTTTTATAGTGGTTTGGCCAAATATCATGCCTACGTCCACTTTATCTTATTAATTTCGAATTTCTCACAAGTACAAGCACGTTTACAATGATTTCAGATCTTGAAAGCAAAGTATAATCGGGACTACAACACTTATTAACAACGGTTGAGGTAGAGAGTAAGAGATTAAGAGTATGAACTCAAAAGATCAAAAATTCCTCTCTATGTTGCTCTAGCCTCGAATCATCCGTCGTAGAACAAGTAAGAGTTCAGATCCGAGAAGATAGAGGAGAAGAACAAGTTAGTTTGGAGCAAAAAACCATGACGGTATCGACCACAATTGCAGTCAGTAGCGACCATAATGGTGATCATTGTAGTGCAAATTACCCTACACTTCCATAAGGTCTAATCTTCCTCAGTCCTCAAATGTATCCCCCGGTAAATCAACTCAGTACCGACCATGTTGTTTTTGTTCAAATCCTTCCCTACTTCTTGAGTTGCTTCATTTGTCTATTACAAGTATGCCCCAAGCTCTTGCTCTTTTCCGTCTTGGTCTCGACGTCCCAATTTACTTAGAAGCTGCTCTGTTTAAAGACGGGATACCACTTGCCTTTGAAAGTATGGTTTCATGAAAATGGCATGCTTTGGATCAAGATAACCAGTACTATATTAATCATAAAGTTGTCTCTCGGTAACCAATCATTACCTTTAAAGCATCGTATCTATTCTGAAAATATATGTTCATCACTTCAAATAGTTGGTATTCCATTCCTTCTTTAGCAATCAAGTTGAAGTTCTTATCACTTCGAAAACCACATCATATCTCGAATAGGTATGCACCTCTTATTCTTCCTTCTCTTTTCTCTTCTCTATTTTTTTAAATGAAGATAGAAACATGTTGGTACCAACCAAATCATGTCCGTACCGACATGATTCTTGAATACAAGTATGAGTACTTAGTACTTAGAAGATTTTAGGCCATCAAAATTTTATTTCCAATCTCAGCCATATCTCTCCCTTACGATTTGACTTTTTACCACCACTAAAGCCATTCGACTTCGATACCTAAATCACCACCGCACCTAGTGCTGCCGCAACCCCTTATAGCATCATCATCATCAACATCGTGATTCCTTACTTGAAGTCGACATCGAATTCACTCGTCTCAGCCTGTTCATTTTCAGATCTAAATTGAATAATAGGTGGGTTCTTGGTCCTTGATGTTGCCATAGCAGCCACCGGCACACTTCATCAATGTCGTCGCGTCATTGGTGATGCTTCAGCCATCATCATCAACCCACCACCAACCATAAGCCAAGACATAATATATGGCCTAATTGGGGCTTATCACTTTCAAGGGGGAACTCGAGTTGTCTATGAGGCCAACACTAAGAAATCCAGGACACCGAGTTGATTTCAAGGTCTATTCGGTGCTGGGTGTTCTCTTCACATTGTCATAATCTTTGCTCTGAATTCTCTCTTGGATAATCTTGATTTAAGCATATGCGACAGGACTTCATTCACTGAATCAACATAAACAATCTTCATCGAGCTTTGGTCAAGTATGGATCGACGACTTGATTTCAGTGAGATGGCTCTGGGAAACAGTCGCATCGAATGCACTATGGCATCCAAATTAGATATTCAAATCGATATTTCAAGTTACACACCATGATCCTGCGTTCTTCAAAAGAAAGTTCTATTTCGATTTGGACAACGGTTTCATTATCGTTCATTCTGAGATAACAGGTTCAATCCGACACACATTTCCATCGTGCGATGGAGCACTTTTGCCAATACGAGTGGGCTATCTACATAGAGTATTCCATACATCATGCTCTGTACACAGGATGCACACTATATAGACTAACACTCGCACTGTTTTGGTCGATGTCTAGAATCTGATCTGTCCATACACGTCGACATCCATTGGATCTTGCGCATTGCTTGCACATGTTTTAGTTAAGCAAATTTTAAAGTAACCATACCTTATTGAGTTCACTATCGAGCTTTTTAGTTCAAAATGACTCGACGATCTTCTCGCCTTAAAGTCCGTACCGATTCTTCTACCACTCAAGCCTCCACGTCTACTCCATTTTGAGCAAGGCGTTCTGTAACACGTGAACTTCAAAAGCAATTTGTTAAAGTGGCACAGTCTTACGGTCAGCCTCGTTCACTGAACGAGCGATGTGCCTCAAGAGTCTTAGATAATCCTCTGGATCAAACTCCATCATTGCTGACCGTAGAGTCATTTAATTCTATTTGCCTTCAGCATGAGCTTCCAAAGAGCGACTGTTTTATTGCAAACAATCGATCAACAAGCATACAGTCCACCTTAGTGCTACACCATGTGCAACAAATACATATGTTTAGGTAGAGTCATTCTATCCTTCAACGAATTTCTCAAATTCTTCTTGTAAAAGATTAGGCTGGCTCTGACAAAAGTGCATCCTAGTGGATACACACTAATTAATTCTTTATATGTCTTCATTATGATGCGATTGAATGATGCTCCAAGATTCGGGGAGCTAACTTATCTTATAAAATTCAAAAAGAGACCAGACTCGCCTTCCTTGCTGACTATTGAAGCTCACAACCGCTTCAAATTTATCGAGGCGCTTCACAACAAGCATAGTCACTTTAAGTGTGAATACTTCTTCATTCGCTGTCCATATGGCTTCAACCGCCTCTGGTTTCCTGGACATAAGTCTCCTCTTCTAAATCTTTTATTCATTTGGATTTTCTTTATCAAAATGCCTAACTCCTTTTAGCATCCTTCACAGACCTCCCCGACTGAGATTAAAATATTCACATGCTTACACTTTAGAGCTCCTAAAGTGAGTTGATTACAACTCCAGACTGCCTTTTTCTTACTCACCAATGAGAGGATTCAACAGTATAGCCGCCTACACCCCGATAGACATGCCATTACTTTTCCGCTCCCTTCCAAGAAATCTCGAACTGCAACCTATCCCTCAACCCCCGTTCATGATGTTGATGATGATAATCAAGGGAGGAGACAAGAGGCATAGAGTCAAAGCGAACATAGGCAAGGAGAAAGTGAGGGTTGAAGAGAGCATGGCAAGAGAATGGGATGAAAGAGAAGGAGAAGAAGAGGGAGGGGATGAGGGGGACAATGAAGATGATGATGAGGACTATGGCCTACGCGACAATGAATTGTATGCGGTGACATACCTCGAAGGCGACACTTTCCATGTCCCGTTTTGTCTGAATTGCTTGGTTATTAAGTCAAAAGAGCTTGCATTAGAGATTACTACTTCTACGGTGGCCACTTCTAAGGCTACCATTACCGAGATTCCTATTCCGGTCATGTCAAGTGTTGATGCCCTGATTCCACTCCTTCGGTTATCCAACCGACTAAATCTTCCACCAGGAGGGTGATATTATCAAGTCATCTGCCAAGGAAATTCCATCAAGCCAAGGTATTTCTCCCATCTTTCCGATCTTCGAGAAACTTCAACTCTCGCTAAAGGACATCACTAACTTATACTATTTTTTCTATCAAGTTACAAGTCAACCGTCGCTGCCTTCCCCACTGTCATCTAAACAAGGCCTGGGTCCGAGTGCTATTTCTACCACCTCAACCTCCATCATCAGAGTGTCGATCATTCCGTCTCTCCCTTCTAGATTTAACCCCAATCCGAATTCTCAGTAGAGAAGGGCATTGGATGTGTTAGAGGAATCAGTTAGTCTACGGAGGAATAGGTTTCAACCATAAGCACAAAGGATCCAGATGATCACATAACAAGGGCAGAGCGGCTGAAACTTGACTATGAGAAAATCAAAATCAAGCTTGAGCCAAGAACTGAAAATTTTTCCACCTTTGAAAATAAGACCACCTAGAGGTCGCGGTTTTGACGATGCTTCAATTTTTTTGATCCTACATCTAACGAGCCTAAAGACCCTATCAATTGAAGCACAAGGAAGAGTATATGCCTTCTAAGGGAAGTACTCCAGAGAAGGAGAGGATCCAAGAGGGGAAGGGCTCAAAGAAGCATCTCGTGAAGCTTGATATCAAGTATGGCAAGCGAGGGAGGAAGAAGTAGGTGACCAACTCAGCATTTGGGAAGACAGTTTCTTTTTGTCTTTTGATGTATTTTGTTTCTTTCTACATACAGGCCTACATTGTGTGGGAGCGCCCCCTGACTGTTGTATAAAAAATTGATATAAATAAAAGACTATTTTTCTACACAATCTTTGTCGTATTTACATTTCTAAACATTTTTCTTTACTTTCCTATATATCTGCCTGCATATATAATATAATCATTTGTGATGTTATTTCATCTATATTATACATGCCTATGTCCATGCAATATCATTTTTTATTGTAACTCTGTACATATAAATAACTCTCTGCAATTGGTTAGTAATATTTCGTTATTTAGTTCTGTTTATCATCACCAAAGTAGTTCTTTGTTGGCTAAACAAATCTATTTTCATTTGGCAATTCCATAGCCAACTTTGTTTTACTTTGTTCAGATTTCATTTTACCATTAACAAGGTTGTAATGAGGGAAGTATCTAGTTTCATACCCTTTCTTATCTCTAAGACATGACGTTTTGGGCATCTATCTCTAGACACCAATTCGATCTCGCATGTATATGGGCATTTGTTGAGTATGTTCTTTAACCTTCATCACTTATCATCGACTAGGCATGTCTCACCAAGCCGTAAGTGTGGTCATACTTGTAAAATGTTCAATCATACACCAATCCTTATCTCGGTGATTCGTATTTCAGATGCTTGACTATGAGCATCCATTTTTGATCTCACCTATCTCTGGGCGTCATCGAAATCACTCAATAACCATCATCATTTTTTTCGGCTGGACATGTCTTGCCAAGATGTAAACGTAGTCATGAAAGTCTCAATTATACACTAGTAACTATCTTAGGAAACCAGTGTTTTAGTTGCCTAACTCCGAGCATCCCTTGTTGACATTGCTTGTCTCTAAGCATTAGTCAAAGATCGGAGGGATATGGTTGAATCGTCCGATGAACTCCAAAATGATTATACTTCCCTAACCGAATCATGAATCAAAGGACATCAATGGTACCTATCTCCAGATACCTGAACACGCTACTAATCATGCATTACAAAGTTATACTTATAAAAACATGGTTCCATTGGTTTTGAAAGCCAACTTTATTTGTAAACAAAAGAAATGTAAAATCTCACCTTATTACATTGCCCCCAGCCAACTAAGGTGGCTCATTTTCAAAAAAAAAAAATCTAAGTGAAATAGAGTCATAGATGCTTGCTATTCCATGCTCATGGAAAAGCGATCCCTTCAACAGTCGGTAACGTGAAAGTTTGATCTCCAAGTTTTGTTCAATTGCATAGGTACTGTTTGCACAAAAAATGGACAAACACCTCAAAGTTGTATAATTTAGTAGATCTTATGTTGTTCTTAGCGATTTGAGTGATTTACGCAAATATATGAAAAGCAGGGGCTAAACTGTAAAAAGACACGCAAATTTATAGTGGTTCAGCCAGAATGTGCCTACGTCCACTTTATATGTTATTTCTCTTCTCTTCTTTTGATTACAAGTACAAAGCTTTGATACAAGTAAAAGAAAGTTGTTTGAAAGTTCCTTCCGTGCTTGAGCTCTCAAACTTCTTCCCATTGTTGTACCCCTGCCCCTCTATTTATAGAGTGAGGTTGGGAGTAGGGGTCTTGGATGTATATAGCTGCTGGTGGGCCTGGGCTGACGTGATCTGGCCTGGCACGTCTTGGTCCGGCAGCGTTTGGTCCGGTGGTAGGAGGTTGGTTCGGCATGGTCTGAAGGAGGTTGGTTCGGCAGTCTGGAATGAGGGTTGGTTCGGCAGTCTCGAGAGAAGGTTGGTTCGGCAGTCTGGAATGAGGGTTGGTTCGGCAGTCTCGAGAGAAGGTTGGTTCGGCAGTCTCGAGAGAAGGTTGGTTCGGCAGTCTCGAGAGAAGGTTGGTTCGGCAGTCTCGAGAGAAGGTTGGTTCGGCAGTCTCGAGAGAAGGTTGGTTCGGCAGTCTCGAGAGAAGGTTGGTTCGGCAGTCTGGAATGAGGGTTGGTTCGGCAGTCTGGAATAGGGTCGAAACGTACCCAACATTTGCCCCCCAAAGCGGGGCGTATGACGGCATACGTTGTGCTTTGTTTTGTCTCGAGTGACCGTATTCGGTACCTGAGCCGAACCGGCTGGTCCGGTCATTCATTCTTCCCTTATAAATAGGGGGCTTAGGCTATCGCTTTTCCTATCAGGTGATTTAGCCGAACCAAGTTATTAAATAAATTAAGCATTCTAGCCGGACCAAGTGATTTAGCCGAACCAGGTACGATTATTTCTGCCGAATGAACTGTTGAGCTGTACTACCGAATGTACCATTGAGTTATACGACCGAATGAACCATTGATTTGTGCCACCGAATGAACCATTGATTTGTGCCACCGAATGACCTATTGAGCTATGCCACCGAATGAACTATTGTACTGAGTGAACACGTGTTTCATACTTCGAACTTTTTTAAGTGAAATTCCATATTATATGCTTACTTGTTTACATCCTTTGTTCTAACACTATGCTTTTCCGGTGTTGTAGATAATGTCTCGCAAAGTAGAAACTCGATCAGACAAGAAGAGATCCGGGGGTGAAGGAGAGTCCTCGGCCGTGCCCCCAGCTCAATCAGGATCGGAGCGTCATGGGCCCGCCCCAAGGTCATTAGTGGATGGATATGGTCCCCAGGAGCTGCTGGATTCCCCGCCTGACTGCTTTCCTAGCTCTCTCAAAGAGGAGCAGCTCGATGTTATATCTCGTTCCTTTGGGATCGATAGAGCCCTCATGCTACTGCCGGGCCCAGGAGTCATGCCATACAATCCTCCCGAAGGATACTTTGCTTATAGTAGGTACCATTGCATGTGTGGTGCTATCCCGCCTCTCAATGCTTGGGTAGTCAGCTTCCTCACGTATCTAAAGGTGGCCCCATTCCAGCTTCAGCCCAACTCTTATGCCATACTGGTGAGCCTTTTTGTTATTTTTCGGAGGAAGTATGGTCGCGCTCCCTCCAACCGGGAGATCCGGTACTTGTATAATTTAAGGGGCTATAAGAAGGGGTCCCCATATATTAGCTTGGAGTCAGCTGTGACCTTCAAGCCGGTCTTGGACCTGTACTCTAAATTCAGCATGTTCCAGAAAGAGAGGTTCTTTGTTAGGGACGACTCCGTCTCCATCCGGCGCTTTACCTTTGGATGTAAGTTGATGCTTTTACTTATAATTTTTATTCCGACTGCGATGCTTCTTCTCATACTTTCTCATTTTTGCTAGCGACAGGTGGCTTTCCGGTTGTGGAGACTGACCGCCTGGTTCAGACGGCGGCTGAGATAGAAGCCATTCTTGGGAAATATAGATCATCTGCCTTCTTGATTAGAAATGCAATTCTTCTGGAATATAACTTGATCCTTCCGCAGCAGTCTGTAGTTAAGCTGAGGGAAACGGCGGAGGAGAGGGCGGCTGCTCAGATCAAGGAAGGTGTTACGGCAGAGAGTAGCAAGAGGAAACCTTTCACAAAACCTCCAGCTATCGGAGGTAAGAAACTCAAGAAATCGGACGGTCCCTCCCCCAGCAATTGTCCACTTACCCGGGAGGAGGAAGACATAGAGGAGGAAAGAGGCGAGGGTGGAGATGGTCGGGATGGTGACAAAGGTGGCGATGGCATCGGGGCCCTACTTCCTGGGCAAGCGGGCGAGATTCAGGAGTGGACGGATGATGCGTTCCACCAGGATTTTGAGGGGTTGGATGAGGATCCGGCTTTGGCAGAGAAGACCGGGAAGGCGGACAAAGCCGGGACTGGTGCAAGTGAGTCTTCTCCGACCAATCCAGCCAAGGTGGCTCCGACGACTCAAGGTGAACTCTTGACTCCTGCATGCTTCATTAATGATAGGGACTTAGGAATATTTTATGACCCGCTCCCGTCCTGGAATGAAATCCAGGACTTATTGCAGTATCCCACTCCTCCCTAGGGTTTGTACAACCACAGCTGTGTTTCTTTTCCCTTTTTTTTTAACTTGTAATTTAACGCGTTTCTCGAATCGTATAGTAATGTAAGATTGTGACACTTGTTCTTTATATCAGGAGTAGGCAAGACGTCCAAAGCTTCAGACCTCCGACACAGGCTTGAGCAATATAAACTTTCCAAAACTTCTGCTAAGCCGAAGCCCTCAACCCAACGCTCCGGGGATGTAGTCGGCTACCGTCCTCTTCTTGGGGTCATCGAAGAGGGTATTCAGCAGAGGAAGAGGAGTCATCCTTTATCCGAAACTTCGCCCGGTCCTCAGCCTCCGGCTCAGCCTATTCATGACATTACTGAGGAGGGTAGCGAGTTTGCACCTTCTCCGCACCCGTCCAGAAACCCTTCTGTTATTCATATCGACCGTCCCGACTTGGCCCGTAATCCATTTGCGGGTCATCCTGATCTGGATCCAAGTTCTCATGATATTATTTTTGACGAAGTCACTGGTGAACACCTTCTCCCCCGTAACCCCATGGTACGAGTACTTGATGAAGCCAAGTCCTTAGATCTCGATCTACTCACTACTCGCATAGTCACTATGGGAGACGAGGCCAAGGCTAATATTGATCGGGTGGCAGAGGAGACCAAGAAGATGATGGGGCATCATGCTCGGCTGGTTAAGGCCGGAGAGGAGATTGGGAGCGCCAATATCCGACTTCGATTGGTGGTTTCGGATCAGGCCAAACAGCTTGCGGATCAGGCTATTCAGATTTCTCAGCATGAGGCTGCTACTGGGCGACTAAGGAAAACCATGAAAGAGGCCAGTCGGGCCGAATTGCGGAGAATGGAAGCTACCTGCAAAGAGCGGATTGACATGGCTATTGCCACAGTGGATGAGGTTCGGAGAGCGGATCTCGAGCAGGTGGAGGAATTGTCCGAGAAACTTGAGGCTGCAGAGCTTGCTCAAGCTAAGTTGAGGGAAGAGATGGAGGCGATGCGGAGGTCCCTTCAGGATGATTGCTCGAGATACAGATTGGAGAGAGATGCTACCGTCGAAAGGTTGTCGGCTTCCGATGCCCGGATGAGGGAGTTTGAGGAGAATGAGGGAATGATGGATGACATGCTCCAGGACATGTATTTCCGGACTTGGAAGCAGGGCAATCTCTCTTGGATGGATGATTATCCCAGGGTCATGGCCAAGATCTATCTTCGGGCTTTGGAGGAGGCTAAGGCTGATGCAGATAAAGAAGGTGGAACGGTCTTCAGTATGGATGTGGTTACTGCCCAGTTCACCAAGGAGGAGAAAGTGGCGGTAAAGGAGGGTATGCGGCTGCTTGCTGCTGAGGAGGCAGGTGTGCAGGTAGAGGATGACGACCAGGATGGTCAAGAAGCAGGTGCTGGTAAGTCTTCCTTTCTAGCCTTTCCGTTAACTTGGTTACTTATCACTAATGAATCCTTTTTATGACCGGACAGGCGGGCAATAGAGCAAGGACAAGACTTCGACGCAGCCGGCTTCCTGATTAGACCTGGAAAATTCTTTTTGTAGGCTTGGCATTGGTGTATCTGTTAGTCTTAAGACAGTAGAGTAACTTCTAAGTTGTAATTCTTGCTACTTGTAATAATCAACATTATTCTTGACGTGTAATTTTTTAACTTAAGCTGATTTTGTCGTTTCTTGAATATTTGTTGCTATTTCGACATATCGTATGAGAAATGTAGCTATGTATATTCTTGTCATTAAATTGTGTTTGATGTTAGACTCTGGTTCTACACCATAATTTTATGACTTGCAATATTAGCGTGTGGTGTGAACAAATTATGGTCATGTATTTGTACATAAAAGAAGAAAATACCGCCTTTCATGTTTTAATCGTAGATGGCAGTCTTGAATATCTTGTAGGACCGAGCATGGAATGTAGTCGAATGTCCTGCCACTGTGAGTCCCTACACCCATTGGCGAGTATCTCCTACTCTGTATCATGTACTTTAGGGATTGTTATAGGGGATAGAAAAAAAAAAAGCTTTTTAAGTAAAATTGAAATACGTGAAATAGTAAAACTTCCAATCACGGAAGGCCTTCGTTGTGCTTAAGTTCGTGGCAAACGGGTTTTGTAGTCACTTTCCCTAGCTGTGGGTCTTGGAGACATTTGTCACCCATCTTACGCCTCCGCGGGGAGTTAATTCTTTTTTACCACAGCCGCACTTAAGACACATCGGAGCCGAGATCGCGCACAGTAACTACCCGGGCCATTATGGCCCGTAATCGTGGGTATTATTCGATTTACTGTGGCCGGCTAGCGTGGGTGCCGATCGTCAACTGTGAACTGCCCTTGGCTGGCCACACCTTATGTTGGGGCTTATAGTCGGTTCACAGTTGCCGGCGAGCCTAACGCCGTAATGAGCTGCCTCGGCTATAGTCGGCCTTCTCGGTGGCTTATAATCGGCTCATTACAGTTGGCTTTAAGGGCCGTCGCGAGCAATGAGTTAACCCGCAGCAGAGGGATGCTGGAGCAAAAGTGTCTCATTGGCGAGGGCATAGATTCGCATAGTACCTGTTAGGTCTTGTCCAGGTGAAGTTGCGTCGTGGAGTGCTTTGAATAGAAATGCTGTACACTCGGGATTTTGTTCAACAGAAAAGGATAAAGTTAACAAGCAGCCAAGATACAAAGGAACAAAAAAAAGAGACAAGGTTTTTTAAAGTGGTTCGGCACGAAAAGGCCTACGTCCACTGATTCTCTTTGTTAATTCACTTCATATGGGCAATACAAGTTAAGAAAAGTATCGACGGAGGTGTTGGATGTTCCATGCCCTCTGGAACACCTCTCCGTCCACTGTTGACAAAATATAGGCTCCGTTGTGGAGATCTTTGTGAATTACATATGGTCCATCCCAGATTGGGTCTAGTGCTCCGGCGCGAGGGAAGATTCGCTTGAGGACAAGATCCCCTTCCTGCAAGGTACGATGCTTGACTTTGGAGTTGTATTGTGCTGCCACTTTTTGCTTGTGGGCTGCTGTTTTGAGGATTGCATCGTTTCTTCTCTCCTCGATTAGATCCAAAGACATGTGAAGGAGTTCTTCGTTCTCTTCTGGGTTATAGTGGATCCGACGATGGGAAGGCACAATAGTTTCAACTGGGAGCATAGCCTCCGATCCGTATGCCAAAGAGAAAGGAGTGTGCCCTGTCGATGTTCTGAAAGATGTGCGATAGGCCCACAGTGCCGTAGGAAGTTCATCCACCCAAGCGCCCTTTGACTTTTCGAGCTTCTTTTTTATTAGAGTTTTCAGAATTTTGTTGACCGCTTCGACTTGTCCGTTTGCCTGGGGATATGCTACGGATGAGAAGCTTTTATGAATTCTGTGTTCTTGGCACCAGTTGGCGAATTCCTCGCTGTCGAATTGAAGTCCATTGTCTGATATGATTTTGAGTGGGACTCCGTACCTGCATAGAACATTTTTGATCAAGAAGTTAATAACTTTTGCTGAAGATACTTTATTTAGAGGTTCCGCTTCCACCCATTTGGTGAAATAATCAACTGCCACTATAGCATATTTGGCCCCGCCTCGGCCCATTGGTAGCTCGCCGATTAAGTCAATTCCCCATATCGCGAAGGGCCAAGGGCTGGTCATCTGAGTAATCTCGGTTGTTGGTAGCCGAGGGATCTTAGCAAATTTTTGGCATCTGTCACACTTCTTGACGAAATCTAAGGCGTCCTTGCTTAAGGTGGGCCAGAAATATCCGTATCAGAGTATCTTTTTTGCTAATGTTTGCCCCCCGGTGTGATCTCCACAGCTCCCCTGATGGATGTTGGATAAGATTTCCTTGGCTTCCCTTCCGGCGACACACCTTAATAATGGGTTAGAGAAACCGCGCCGATAGAGGATGTCTTCTTGTATTGTATAGCGGGATGCTTTCCTCAAGATTTTCTTGACTTCATTACGCCCGTTGGGTAGTGTGCCACTTTGTAGGTAGTCCCGGATGGGAGTCATCCAAGTTGCTTCTTCGGCTGCGGCTATCAGATTCACTTGCTCAAAACTTGGGACCGTTTGCTTTGAGATGGTTACTGCCCCGAAGATGGCGATGTCTCTCATACTCGCTTGCTTTGCCAATTCGTCGGCCTCTTGGTTCTCTTCCCGAGGGATGTGTTTGACTAAGTACTGATCCAATCGGCTGAGAAGCAACCTGGTCTTCTTTAGATATGCTATGAGTCGTTCCTCTCGAGCTTGGAATTCTCCTAGTATTTGATTAACAATAAGTTGAGAATCGCTGTGAAGACACAAAGAATCGGCTCCGATTTCTATGGCAATTTCTAGTCCAGCTATCATTGCCTCATATTCTGCATCGTTGTTGGTGGCAGCGAAATCCAACCTTATAGCATAGTGCAGTTTATTTCCCCTGGGAGTGATTATTACCACACCTGCCCCCGAGCCTTGTTCGTTAGATGCACCGTCCACAAAGAGATTCCACTTGATATCTTCCGATATTTCCAGTTGCTCCTTATCCTCGTTGGTAGTGAACTCTGCAATGAAATCAGCCATGGCTTGTCCCTTGATGGTGGTGCGAGGGTGATAGGTGATATCATATTGACTCAGCTCAATACACCATTTAAGTAGTCGCCCGGAAGTGTCGGGACGATGGAGTACCTGCCTCAGTGGCTGATCGGTCAGAACTTTGATGGAATGGGATTGGAAGTAGTGACGTAGTTTTCATGAGGTGATTAGTAAACAATATGCTAACTTTTCAAGTTTAGGGTATCTGACTTCTGCCCCAGTAAACCTTTTACTGACGAAGTAAACTGGTCGTTGCGTGCGGTTGTCTTCCCTTACCAAGGCAGCGCTTAGAGCGTGAGATGACACAGCAAGGTATAGGTATAATTCTTCGCCTTCGCTTGGGGTCGAGAGTACCGGTGGTTTCTGGAGGTGTTCGATTAGGTTAAGGAAAGCGGTTAAGCATTCGTCCGTCCATTCGAACTTTCCTTTATCTTTCTTTAGAGCTTCGAAAAAGGGGACGCACTTGTCCGTTGCTTTGGAGATGAATAGGCTTAGGGCAGCCACTTTTCCATTTAGTCTTTGCATTTCCTTTCGGGTGGAAGGTATATTGATGTCCCTTAATGCTCGGACTTGTTCAGGGTTTGCTTCTATCCCTCGGGCATGGACGATGAATCCTAAGAATTTTCCCGATGACACTCTGAAGGAGCACTTTAGTGGATTTAACTTCATTCCATACTGTCGAAGTACCTGGAACATTTCGCCTAGGTGGCTTACGTGATCTTTGGCTTTCCGTGATTTTACCAGCATGTCGTCTACATATACTTCCATTGTTCGTCCTATTAGCCCTGCAAACATCTTGTTGACGAGGCGCTGGTAGGTGGCTCCTGCATTTTTAAGTCCGAAGGGCATCACTTTGTAGCAGTATAAACCCCGGTCGGTGATGAAACTAGTGTGGTCTTGGTCGGGAGCATGCATAGGAATTTGGTTATATCCTGAGTATGCATCCATAAAAGACAGGAGTTCGTGCCCGGCTGTGCTGTCTACAAGTTGGTCGATTCTGGGAAGCGGGAAGCAATCCTTTGGGCAGGCGTCGTTTAGGTTGGAGAAGTCAATGCAGGTCCGCCACTTCCCATTAGCCTTCTTTACTAGTACCGGGTTGGCGATCCATTCTGGGTAAATAGCTTCTCGTATGAAGTCATTGGCGAGTAGATTCTTTACTTCTTCATCGAGGGCTGCTGATCGCTCTGCCCCCATACTTCTCTTTTTTTGTTTTACAGGCGCCTTGGTAGGATCAATGTTTAATACGTGGCACGCGATGTCGGGGGAGATTCCGGTCATGTCAGCGTGTGACCAAGCGAATACATCCAAGTTGTGGCGGAGAAAATCAATGAGTTGTTCCTTCAATCCAGCTTTCAGCTGGGACCCAATTTTCAGTAGCCTACTTGAGTCGTGCTTGTCTACAGATATAAACTCCATAGCCTCTGCAGGCTCGGCGGTGGCCTCCTCCTCTTTGTCCCTAGGGTCTAATTCGTTGAAAGGGTCGCTGGTGTATCGAAGAGGAGGGGCTTTCTTTAGTTGCTATGCTTCAAGGTTTTTTGTGCAGAGGGCAATCTCTACACCTTTCCCCTTATCTTTCTTGTGGTTGTTACGAAGTTCGGTTACATAGCAGTCTCGTGCAATATCCTGGTCTCCTTCCACTTCCCCTACCCCATTGTATGTTGGAAATTTCATTTTCAGGCACCATGGGGCTAGGACAATCTGGAAGTCAGACAAGGCTGGTCTTCCTAAGAAGGCGTTGTAGGCCGAATGGTTTTCTACCAGCACAAACGTTTGTTTCCTTACAACAGAGCGGGGATGGCTTCCAATCTCAACAAAGAGGTCCAGCTGCCCGAGGGGCATCTTCGCATCCCCAGTGAAACCGTGTAGTGGTTTATCGCAGGGAGATACATCCTTCATTGATAGCTTCATTTTGTCGATTGCGTGTTTGAACAGGATATTTACAGAGCTTCCAGTGTCTACCAGGATTCGGTAAACTTCGGCGGGACCGAGTCGGGCAGAGATAACCATGGGATCCATGTGAGGGTACTGTCTTCCTTCTAGGTCGCGTTTACTGAATGTGATGTCATCACTTTCTTTCCGCTTTGGGTGGCGCTCTTCTATAACCGCATTGACGCAGTCTCTATTATCTCTAAGCGACTTCCCATATCTTTCCATCTCTCTCCAACTTCTGTCTGCGATGTGCGGACCTCCTGAGATGGTATGGACCACTATCTTCTCTTGACTAGAGCTGCTAGCGTTGCGGTTTCCTCTGTCGGTCCCTGGTGAGGGTAGCCTTGGGTTTTCATTGACCGGAGCTGGAGTTCTGTCTTGACTTTTTACATAACGCTCCAGTTTCTTCCTTCTGATGTGTTCCTCAATCAGATCTCGGAGATGATGGCATTCGTTGGTATCATGTCCGTGAGATTCGTGGAAGCGGCAGAATTTTCCAGACTTCTGTGCGTTATCTGATTCCTTCTTGTATGGTGGGCGTTTGTATCTAACTTCGCCTTGGGTGGCAAGGAAGATATTTTCGACGGTCTCGTTCAAAGGGGTGTAAGTGTCGAATCTTGGTCCTGGCCGATATAGGCGCTTTTCTACCTTCTTGCCCCCAGCATTGTCTCTGGAATCATTTCTTCGAACGTCCCTCGCCACAGCAGGGGCGTTGCCATGGGTCGTCTTACTTTGCTGTCCTGACTGCCCCTCAATGGCAGCATCCTCAAGCCTCATGTATTTCCCGGCCTCATGGAAGAAATCGGGTAAAGTAGCTGGTTTTTCTTTTGTCAACCTTCTAGCAAATTTAGTGTCCGGATGCACCCCACTGCAGAGGGCCATTAGGATAAGCTTCTCATCGGCATCTTGAACTGCGGCTGCTGTGGCGTTGAATCTGGTTAGGTATTGCTGCAGCTTTTCTCCAGGTTTCTGTTTGACGCTGGATAAGGAATAAGCGTCCTTAGGTTGCTCCACATGAATGCGGAACTGACTGATAAATTTTTCTTTCAACATTTCCCATGAGCTGATGGATCCTTCGGGTAGATGACAGAACCAGGAGGTAACAAGATCTGCTAAGAAGAGCGGAAAGCATTTGCACAGTACTCCCTCTGTTGCTCCACTCATGAGCATATGCTGCGTGTACCTCTGTAAGTGTACAACGGGATCGGAGGTTCCTTTGTAGGGTTCCATTGTTGGCATCTTCCATTCTCGGGGGGTGATAGCAATTTCGATATTGCGGGCAAAAGGGCTGGTTACCCTAGCGCCTATCCCTCGATCTCTTTGCTCCCGCTGGACACACTCTCTGAATAAGCGTGCCATCCTCTCATCAGAACTTGGAGCGGATAGAAATGAGTTTGGTTCTGTTCTGTGGGATTGATTCCGTCCAGACGACCTGTAGGGATGGTGTCGTCTATCATTCCTCATATTTTCCCGTGGCTGCCTTTGGTCTTCTGGGAGCATGCTTGGGTCAGCTACAGTTGGCCCTTGCCTTGATCTCCCCCTGTTGGGTTCTGATCTAAGCACTTCCTCGGGTCCAACTTCGGGCTGAACTCTAGCTCGGCCCCGTTCACCGGTGTTTCTGTTGTTAGGCAGCATGACAGGCTCAGCTATAGTTGACCTTCGCCCGGTACCTTCCCCGTTGGGTTCGGTACCAAACGTTTCCTCAGGCCTAACTTCGGGCTGTGCTCGGTCTCGGCTCCTACCACGGCTACTTCTGCCGTTAGCTCCTTCGAAGAAGGAAGATCTTTGCTGTCTCTGAGATCCTCCAGACTGGGACTCGCCCCATGATTCAGTGTTGCGGTTGGATTCTTCAGCGTCCCTCAAGCGTGACATGAGATGGTCCACCAAGGCTTCCTGCTGGGACGTGAAGCGGTTAGTTACTTCAACCACAACTCTGTCCAGATCTGCTCTAGTAATTGCTGCAGGCTGTTCTGCGGCGGGAGCAGTTGGGTTAGCCTGTTCTCCATTTGTTACCGTTGCTGGAGGAGGACGATTTACTTGATTCGTGACAGCTGGATCTGGAAGACTGCTGGATGCGATGTTTTTCCCTTTGTTAACATCTTTTCTCTGTTTGGGAGGCATGTTTTCCAAGTGGCGGACGATGCTGTTAGGAAAACTTGTTAAGTAGATGAAGCTGAAGCTTCGAGCTTCTAGCTCTCAGTGAAAGCACCAAAAATGTTTGCACAAAAAATGGACAAACACCTCAAAGTTGTATAATTTAGTAGATCTTATGTTGTTCTTAGCGATTTGAGTGATTTACGCAAATATATGAAAAGCAGGGGCTAAACTGTAAAAAGACACGCAAATTTATAGTGGTTCAGCCAGAATGTGCCTACGTCCACTTTATATGTTATTTCTCTTCTCTTCTTTTGATTACAAATACAAAGCTTTGATACAAGTAAAAGAAAGTTGTTTGAAAGTTCCTTCCGTGCTTGAGCTCTCAAACTTCTTCCCATTGTTGTACCCCTGCCCCTCTATTTATAGAGTGAGGTTGGGAGTAGGGGTCTTGGATGTATATAGCTGCTGGTGGGACTGGGCTGACGTGATCTGGCCTGGCACGTCTTGGTCCGGCAGCGTTTGGTCCGGTGGTAGGAGGTTGGTTCGGCATGGTCTGAAGGAGGTTGGTTCGGGAGTCTGGAATGAGGGTTGGTTCGGCAGTCTCGAGAGAAGGTTGGTTCGGCAGTCTGGAATGAGGGTTGGTTCGGCAGTCTCGAGAGAAGGTTGGTTCGGCAGTCTCGAGAGAAGGTTGGTTCGGCAGTCTCGAGAGAAGGTTGGTTCGGCAGTCTCGAGAGAAGGTTGGTTCGGCAGTCTCGAGAGAAGGTTGGTTCGGCAGTCTGGAATGAGGGTTGGTTCGGCAGTCTGGAATAGGGTCGAAATGTACCCAACAGGTACCTACCCAACTTGGACAAGTGGCCCCGTACCAGGGAGGATCTCCTTCAAAACAAGGTCTCTTACCTTAAAGGTACAGTTTCTGACCTTGGTATTGAAATGCCTTGCTACTCTTTTCTTGAGCATCTAACATCAGTTAAGCCTCTTCTGTCTTTCATAGACCAAATCAAGGAATTCAAGCAAGAGTTCCTCATTCATATTAGGGTTATAGTGTTTTCTTCAATGAGAAGGGATTTCCAGTTCCATCGGAATAATAGTCTCAACTCCTAGGCTAAAAAAATAGAGTGTACCCACTCGCAAACTTGTGGGTTGTTCTAAAAGACCACAGTGCAATTGGTAACTCATCAACCCAATTGCTCTTGGCTTTTGTTAGTTGTTTTTTCAGGATGAATTTGATGATCTTATTCTCCACCTCCACCTATCCATTTGCTTATAGGTGTGCTATTATGGAATAGATCTTTACAATTCACTACCGGTTGTAAAATTCTTTGAAATCGATACTCTCGAATTGAGTTCCATTGTTAGTGATGATTTTTTATATGACCCGAACTCCACATATGATGTTCTACACCACAAAGTTGATCACTTTCTTCATTGTGATCATGATTAATGGTTTCACTTAAGCCCACTTTGTGGTGTGGTCCAAAGCTACAACAACACACTTCACTCCGCCCTTTGACATCGGTAGCACACCGATTATATCAATTCCCCAAAAAGCAAATGACTATAGGCTAACCATTTGCGTAAGCTCTGTAGGTGATTCCCTTAGTTTTTCGCATACCTTTTGCATTTATAGCTTCATCTGATGTAATAAGCTACGTCGTGGCTGATTGTGGAAAAAATGTATCCATAACGAAGTATCATGGCTAAAGTCTGCCTTCCGATGTGATCACCACATCTTCCTTCATGTACGTCCAGAAGGATTTTCTTATCTTCATTTTTGGTGACATACCTTGACAAGGGTGCTGAGAAATCTCTCTTACAACACTCCCTTTTCCATTATTAATCGTGGTACTTTATGAAGGTTTTGACCCATTCATTGTTTCCATTTGGGAGAGTCCCCTTTAGAAAAAAGTCATTGATTTGAGTTATCCATGACTCCTTTTACTCCTAGGCCCCAAGGTCCAATCGACATTTGTCTAGTCGATGCTCGTAGCCGATAAAGCATCCAAAGGGCTGGCCAGTTTGACCAGTGAATCAGCTTTCGTATTCTCTTCTCTGGATATGTGCATGGTTGTATAATGTTCAATACAATTTAGTATTTCTAGTGTCTTCATTAGGTAAGGGGTAAGTCTCGCTCCCTTAGCCTAAAATTTCTTCTTGACTTGACAGATCACTGATTGAGAGTCATTGAATATATGTATTGTCTTGACCCCTGTTCTTTCAATATTTTGAGTCCCAGAATTAACGCTTCATAATTGGCTTTGTTGTTCGTTGTCGGGAACTCTAGCTTTAGTGCATAGTATATAATTCGTCCTTTCAAGGTCACGAGAATCCCTCCTTCCTTAGAACTACATTCATTGGAAGCTCTATCAATACACAACTTCCATTTGAAAAATTGAACCATATTTTCTTCCTCCTCCTTCCCGAACGGTGAATTGAGCAATGAAATTGGCTAATTTCTATCCTCGTATTGCCTATTAGGATGGTAGGTTATGTCATATTGACTCGGCTCGATATTTCACTTTAATAATCTTCTCGAGGTATTGGGTCGAGGCAGTACTTGCCTTAGTGGATAATAAGTAAACACCTTTATTTGATGATCCTGGAAGTATGGTCACAACTTCCTTGAATCAATCAACAAACAGTACCTTAGCTTCTCCAACTTTCAGTAGTTCTTTTATACTTCAGAAAACCGCTTGTTGATATAGTATACGGGCCTTTGTATCTTAGATTCCTCACGTAACAAGGATGCACTTAGTGCATGAGTAAATACCACCAAGTAAATGAATAAATCTTCTCCTTTCAAATGCTTCGATAAGATTGGCGGTCTGTCCATTTGCTCTAGCAATTTCTGGAAAGCTTCCTAGCATTCCTTGGTCCAAACAAACATTCATTTCTCCTTGTTGAGTGCATCAAAGAACAGTGTACATTTGTCCATCACCTTTAAAATAAATCAACTCAGTGCATAGAATTTCCAATTCAAGCTCTGCATTCCCCTCCTTGTTTTTTAGGCAGTAACATTATTAAATGCTTGAATCTGATCTATATTATCTTCTATGCCCATTGAGTTCAAAATGAAACCTAATCGTATTCACCAATCTTTTATATGTCGCCTCAGCATTCTTTAAACCGAGCGACATCACTCGTTATTAATGCATGCTCAAATTGATGGTGAAACTAGCATGCTCCTAATCTAGAACGTGCATTAGTATTTGGTTGTAGCTACAGTATGCATCCATAAATGATAGCAATTCATGTCCGGCCATTGTGTCCACAAGTTGGTCGATCTTTAACAGTTGGAAGCTATCTTTTGGGGATGTTTTATTCAGGTCTAAATAATTAATGCAAGCCCTTCAGTTTCCATTTGGCTTCTTGACTAATACAGGATTCGATACCCATTCGAGCTATAAGGCACCGTGGATAAAGCCATTTGCCTTCTGCTTTTCCATCTCTTCTTTTATTGCAGTGGATCACTCTAGACCTAGACTGAATCTCTTTTGCTTCATAGGAGGGCATCGTTGACCCACATTCAACGAGTGGCATGCTATATATGGCGATATTTCCTATATATCAGGATGTGTTCAAGCAAACATATCTAGGTTTTTTCAAAAAAACCTTACCAACTCCTTTTTCATTTTCAAGCCGAGCTGAAACCGACATTGGGAACCTAAGAGGAATCATCATCATCAATCGGGATATTGATCATTGGCTCTCCTGGTGCCGCCCTCGCATCCTCTGGCTCTTTCAGGGGGTCCATAGGATTGTAGAAATTACTATAGGACCCTAGTCAAGGCTTTGATGGTAGTTGCTATGCATTCATAGTTTTGATGCAAAGAGCCTTCTCTGTACCTTTCCCTTTCCCACGTCGCTTTGCTTCTATAAGCTCACCGACATGGCATTCCCAACCAGTGCTCTGGTCGCCATGAATTGCTCTAACCCCATTCTCGATTGGGAATTTCATCATCAAAAACCATAGAGCTAGGACTATTCTAAAACTAGCAAGGGCCGTCAGCCTTGAAAAGCTCTGTAAGAAGAAAATTCATTAACTATCACAAAGGTCTGTACCTGCACAATCTTACGGTCTGCTTTACCCAATTCCATCGGTAGACCAATTCATATGATAAGATTTTTGCCTCTTCGGTAAATCCTTGAATACAAGAATTACCTGGCTTTATTTCTTTGGACTAATCTTCGTATAGTCAAACGTCTTCTTGAATAAAATATTAACTGAACTCCCACAGTCAATCAGAATCTGGTGCAAAGTAGCTAGACCAAAAATAGCCGTTATTGTTGGAACAGGGCAAGCCCACAATGAAGCAATCAGGTAAATTTCAATATTTTTCCTTATTGGATCTTTAATGGGCTATGTAGTTTAATTCATTTAGAATTTTTCAAAATGTTCTGTTAAATAAAATCAATATTTTACTTAAATTTATAATTAAAATTTTTATTTTCTATAATTCGTATTATATATATATATGTAATAATACACATAAAGACATACATATGTGTGTGTGTGCGCGCACGCACGCACACAAGTGCAACAAGATAATGTGTACATGGTTTGACATTATAATATTATAGTACAATAATCATATGAACATTATAATATTATAGTAAACAAGAAGAATACCTTTCACCAAAATCCAAAGCTAGCTTGTTGAAACAAAGAAGTTAACACCCTGAATCAAATTCCAATCCTGAAGTTGCTAGCTTCCGAACTGCCTTACCATCGACGATTGTTTGATTTGAGTTCGTATTTAGACTACATAAATATTTTAGGAGAGAAAAGGGGAGTGTTCGGCCAGCAAAAGAAGAGGATGGAGGCTGCCAAAAAGATCTAATCTAAAGTGAGGGTAATGATGTTTATATAAGCGAGAGGCTGGAGAGCAAAAGTCCCTATCATAGCCATCTTATGGTCGGTCGGCCTCAATGTCCCTAGCATAGCAGAAGTTAGCATCCCCTATATTGACCTCAAATCCATTTCAAACCCAAATAATATTTATTACATTTAAATCCAATTTAAATGCGTATCGATATTGAATATCGATTAGTGTTTATATGGCTATTATGTGCACACTATTTATTATTGTTCAATACACATTAAACAAAATTTTATAATTAATAATTCATAAATATTAATTATTTTAATTAACTTATAACAACTACAAATTAATTAAATCGGGTGAGTATTCAATGCTTCGGTTGTTTGACTCATAGGTGTGGATTCGATTAGTAATTATATCGAACAATTTGAATATTAACGTTCATACTTCACTTAGTAAGTGACATGACATTATGCCCAAATTTGTCTCTTACTTGGTTTCGATGAAATCTAATTTTACTTTATTAAGCATTACCCGGTAGTGAAAATTATTTACATCAATTCTCTTTGCTAAAACTATATCACTTGAACTTATGGAATGATTAATGGTCAAAATTCCAATATCGTCCCATATTCAACTCTATAGTCCAATCACAAAGTCGTTGGTTTAATAATAACAATTATTATTAATCAAACTGCTCTGGCTAGAGACTTTGACTTTGAGTTGACTTTAGTTAAACGTGATACTAACCTCATTTAACTTAGGAGTCGAATTTTCTCTTGAATAGTGTTTCATTTCCAATGCTCGTACTCGACCCAACTATAATCGTTCGATGGACACCGTGCCATGATTTGACTATAATCAAAGCAGAGTTTCCACATTGAAGTTCAATAGTATTCTCAAGTTGAGGGAATTGTGTAATATTGTCACATCGATATTTTCTATTTGACTTTAGTTATATTAACCAATAGAAAACTATTGAGCGAGTCAATCTGTAACGACCCAGAATTTATATTAATTAAAATTGGAATATTTAATTGATTTTAAATATTAACAAGTGAAATTAATAAGTCGAATAATTTATTTTTCGAATAATTGGATTTAATTGGATAATTAAATCGATAATTTAATATTTGAAATTCCAGGAATAATTGAAATCTGGATTAAATATGATTAAAAATGATTTATAGAGTTATATTAAATCATATTGAGTTATAGTGATGTTATAGAACTTTTAAAATCGAATTTAAAGTTAAATTGTGAAAATTGAATATTTTAATATTTAATTATCGACTGAAAAATAGCCAATTTTCGAACAGTCTCAGAATTGACGAAACTAGTTCCATTGGATCCGTAATAGTTTGTTATTATCGGATTTCAATTTTCGTAGCAATCAGAGTTATCGTTTGACCGTGGCAGCTCCAAACGCATCGAAATTGTTTTAATATTAATTTGGCGAGTTAAAATAGTCATTTTTCAAAAAGTCTCGGATTTTGTCGAAACTAGTTTCATCGGATCCGTAATGTTAAATTATTGTATGGTTTCAAATTTCGTGTCAATCGGATGTACCGTTTGTCCGGGTCAAGCCAAAACGCATCGAAATCGGTTTGAATCGGTTTAATTTAAATTTGATCGTTTTTCTCCGTAACTCGCACAGATGACCGAATTAGCTCCCGAAACACATTCCACTACGTTCGGAACGCGGGGTAAACCTTAGAAACGCCAGCCGGCACGCTTCGTTTGGAGTTCGGAAATTTTTCGATGAATAGTGTTTTGAGAAATTTTCTATAAAAGGACGTGAATATTTCATTTTGCACTCAGAACCCTCTTCCTTCTTCCAGCCGGCCCTAGCTATTCAATGGCTGAAAAACACTCAACTTCCTCCTCCATTATCTCTCCATCCATCAAACGATTCACGAAATGTTCAACATGAAAGTTGTAGACCTAATCGAGCTCTAGAAGATCAACGGTGGAGATCGTCTGGAGCCAATCAACGGCAAATGGGGCTTGAAGGTAGCAGCTCCTCTCATGTTTTTACAGCAGTAGGTGGGGCCGAGCTTCACAAATCTCTGGCCGAGCATAGAGGAGGTGATGAACTTTCCGATGGTGGTGGAGTGATGTAGTTTCGAGCTTTGTGGTAGCCGTAGTTTAAAACCCTAAATGGTTGGCCTATGGGTTCCAACGTGATATTCACGTACGTGAGTTGATGAGGGAGAAGCATCAGGAAACAGCCCTGATTTGATGAAGAGAATCAATGGCCTGGATGCAGTGAGGTTTAAAAAATAAAATAAAATTATTATTAAAGCTGAAATTGTTTTATATAAATTCGTGTAACTTTAAAAATTCATAACTTCTTCATACGAGGTCCGTTTCGGACGAAACTTTTTGCGTTGGAATCGTATGGTCGAGCACTACACTATGGAAATGGATTGGAGTCGATTGGAGTTAGTGAAAATTTTGGGTATTAAACGTCCGTTTAATTTTATTCGAAATAAAACGCTACGACTATTATCGAAAATTCAAGGTGAGAACTTCTCACTCAATCGAATTGTTTCGATGTAAATTTTAAATAGTTAGATTTAAAATTGCTTGATTGTGTGATTGGATGATATATTGCTATCTGCATTGTTGAAATAGACATTATACGCCGTTATTAAGCGGAGGTTATTTATTAAAAACATATACCGCGATAATTTCACATTGAACTGAAATTGGTATTATATATGTATATAGCAATATATATATATTGGAATATGTATATATTGGAGTTGATTTCCCGCATTGTATAGCGGATGAGACCATATTGCGCCGCATAATAGCGGATAATATTTATTAAACCCATATACCGCGATATTCCGTACTGGAGCAGAGTTGGTATTGTGCTAACATCTGTGGATGCAGGGAAACAGGTTGGAGGGATCCGACTGGATTCCTCACCGTATTGATTTATTTACAGATATTGTGATATTTGTTGATTATCATCTGATGATATGTGATGTTTGATTGTCGTGATTGATGATTGCTGCTGTTGCATCATCGGATCCATTTTTGAAGTTTAAAAATAATGATATTGATTTATAAAGGATTTTTAAAAGTGAATTTTGAAATAAATAGTTGATTTATTTATAAAACAGTTTAAATTGGGATTTTTGAATTATTATGAATGATTTATCTAAAAGATGTACAAAATTGATATTTTATAAATCAAGAATACTGGAATTATAAAACGAGTTTTTATAAGTGTTAAAATGAAAAAAATGGATTTCATAAGTGAACGAAATTTATAGACTTATAATTGGTGAAGTCATAAAATGAATAGATGTTGTAAATAAATGGATTATAAGTTCTTAACTTATAATATAGACTTCCAGTACATAATTGAGTTATATAAATTGAATTGGATAATAAAGGAGATGTATAAATCGAAGTTTTATAAATAGAAATGGGATTTCTAAACATTGTTTTATAAATCCGAAACCAATTGAGTTTGATAAATTAAACATAGAAGTTTAATAAAGGAGATATATTCACGATTTTGGATAGCGAATTGTCAATTATATGATAGGTGTAGTAATGAAGAGTTTGGATGGGAATTTTATACACGATTTTGGACAGTGGATAATTCTTTAAAGTAAAATGCGTAGAAATGTTGAAATTGGTTAATGAAGTATATTCACGATTTTGGACAGTGAATACATTGTTGAATAAAATGGTTATGTTTTGGGAAAGCGATATTATAAAATGAAGTAATTGTTTTAAAAGATGTTTTAAAACGTGTTAAGTATCGAAAACATAGATTTCAACATTCATTGTTGAAATAGACGTTTTCAAGAAATAAGGAAATGGTGGACTATAACACTGTTGTTATAGTAAATGGTTTCCGAAAGGAAATGTTTTATATAGTATTGGGATTTATATATCTATCTAAATTTCGAATCCCTATACTAGTGATTTTGAGTCGTCGTAATGATGTTTTACGTAACATTCGTTTTGACTCAAATAAAATTTGTGAAAGAGAATGATTTCCTTAAAGAATGAAATATATACTTAATTTTGATTTAAGTATATCGAATATTTTCCAAGTGTTGAAAATAAATGATTTGTGAATTACTCATTATTAAATAAGTATGGAAATGCTTTTCCAATACGAAATGAAAGGTTTGAAATTTTATCTTTTAGAGATAAATTGAAAAGTGAATATTTGAAATTGTTTCAAATGGTTAAGTGTGGAAAATTTTATATCTTATAAAGATATTTTTGGAAATTAAATAATTTGGAAAATTATTTGGAATCTGATGATGTTGCGCATCTTTATTGATAGTTAAATAACCGACTATCAATAATTACCTTGAATGGGTATTTGTTGTGATTTGCTTGAATTTGAATGCCACACTTATTTTTGAATAAGCGCTCACTATTCGGGTTAGCCGGGAAAGGACCTTTGGGTCGTATAACCCATTCCGAATATGTGATACGTCGTAATGGATTGCATTTGATGACCGGTGTTGAAGACCGGATATTTTTGAAAACGGAAGGATTACCGTCGAGTTACTCTACATTGGCTGATCTCCGATGTATAGATTTTATCACCCTTAGTGACTGGAAGTCCGGACGTGATTAGAAATTATCCGGATTGCAAGGACTTCTTTGGAAGTGCCTTCGGTTCCGTTCGATCCCGAAACGGACTTGTATGGATGTGTGTCTGACGTTGAACTTTGAGATGTAAAGCTGGTTTCTATCAAATACATTTCTGTTGGTGGCGGAGAATTTATTCTCTTAGCTTAACACCCTTCTCTGAGAGGTACGAGCTCAGAGGTTATGTAGTTGATGGTTACTAGTGATACGTTCCCAATTTGGTAATGTGGCATACGAAGTGCTGTTGATCATTTGTTTTGATCAAAGCGTTGCTTTGTGAAAAAGCGTAGTTTTGTGGACGAGACTTCGTCGAGCCTCACAACCAGGTAATGGTTGAAACAGGAATGTTACGGCAAAGGTTTGTAGGGGTAGCGCCCCTAGGGTATGTCATTTCCTTCTGGATAAAAGGTGATATCATGGTATGGAGGCCAGATATTTTACCTATGTTGATTATACTTTGTAGTTGTTGCTTTGTGATTGAGGATCCTCGGATAAAGGTCGGTGACGACCGGGGGATGACATAGATCGTGTGTTAGCTACCTAGTTACAGCTTTTCGGCGTGAGGTAGCGTCGGCCTTGTGTTTGCAGAGAGCAGGTTGACTCTCAGGGCGTCTTTCTAGAGGCATTTCTATTTCGGTGTAAGGAAGTTCCTTTGCCTGACCATTTGTTGGAAATCCAAAGAAACAATACGAATCATGTATGGTTTTAGTTGTATTACCTGCTATGGAATGTGGCGGTAACCTGCTATTGAACGTAGTAGCTATAGTAAGCATACAATAATGGTTGTATGCTGGCTAAGATTAATATTATATTTTCGAAATGGTTTTCGACACTATGCACTAATGATAATAATATCGAATAATTTTGCATAGTAAGCATCTTTGACTATCATAAGAAGAAATCTCCTCCAATTCTGCATTTGCATTGTGTGTGTGGCGGGATGTCTTATGGTAGTTTCATTTTCCAAAAGCATTGCGAAAATGTTTTATTTTCTTTGAGATAAATTGTTTTAGTTCTCACACCAGTCACCATGACTGACCTGGAGTTTATTGTTTCCTTCCTAAACTCTGGGTGCCCACCAATTTCCACACGGGCAGTCTAGAGTCAGGTTATCAGGTCATTCTGGATTCAGGAGATGCTGTGGAGCTTAGTGGCGAGGTGGATGGCGAGACGTACCACTTGTATATAATATTATTTATTCTGTTGTGTATTCTGTATGAGGACAAGTTTATATAACTATCTAATGTTGTATTGTTGTTGTAAACTCTGATGATGATGTAGTGTATAAAATGATATAGTTCTTTGATTTAAAGATTATTCATTTATCTATTATATGTTGTTCCGCTGCGAATGTGAGATTCTGATGTTGTTCTGTTGTTCTTCTTTCTTTTTCCTCTATCTTTTCTTCTACCTCTTCTTTCTTAAAACCCTAAGTATTCAGTTTTCCTGCATTCGATGGCTCGGCAGTCGATACGGTGGATGTATTGATGTCGATATTCGGAAGTCGAAGAATCGGGTCCTTACAACGTGGTATCAGAGCATATGGTTAAGCGACAACCCTGCTCTGTTGGGTGTTACTCATTAGGGATAGAGTCAGTAGTACTCTAGAATGAGTTTGAGTGTAATAATAGATACGAGCGCGTATTTGTTAGTGAATATAAAATTGTTTTATATTGTGATGATTGGTTTGTTGAGTGGTATATGGATTCTGGTCGGTATTGTCAATACAACTCTATCGATAGGGATCTCTAAACACTTATATAGAACAATTCGGCATGATATTGTTTTGAATTGGGTAAATGAAATAATTTTACCTCGATTATATTTTGTATATAAAGAAATAATTTTTCGGAAATTATTAAAGTGTATATGAATTGATTGTTAAGTTGTTTGAATAAGTTAAATAAAACAACAATTGTGAAAGAATGAAGTATATAAGCAAATGAATTATAATGTATGAAATTATAATTAAAATGATTTGCAAAAGTGAAATAACCTTGTAAAGTAAAATAGTGAAATGATACAAGAAAAGATTTATAAATGTGATTTATAAATAAAAGGAATTTTTGAAGGAATTTTTAAACACTGAATTCACTATTGTTACTGGGAAATAATAAGGGTGATGACAGCAGCATCATCAGTATCATTTTCGAGTTTCTGTGTGATTGATTTGCTACCATAATAAATTGAAAAATTGGAGTTTTGTTGTGATAAACAAATTTGAAATTAAAGTCCAAATTTAAATTGATAAATATAAGTGAAATGAGTTTTATACTTATAACATGATTTGGAAATTTAAATAAATAAGTTGCATAACTTATAAAATGAGTAAATGTAAGCAAAACCAAATGATAAAGTGATTAAACAATTTTGTTAAGCAAAATGTGATATAAATTTGAATGATTGATGAAATTTTATTTTGGTAAAAGGTTAAATGAATTTTGTTAAGAAAAAAAAACAAAATCTGAATTGGATTTATAAGTGGAAACTTAAGTTAATTTGAACAAATGATGTTTGAAATGGAAAATAACTTAAGTGATGTTAAATGAAGTTGATTTTGGTATCGAAGTAAATAATCAAGTGAATTAAATAAATATGAACTTGAGTTATATAAATGAAATTCAACTTTATTTGTTAAATGAATTAGCAATTGAATTAATGAATGAATGAAGGAATGTTAATCAATCTATTGTAAATGAATTGAGATGAAACAATGGATGTAAGTGTTAATTCATTAAAAGCTAATGTTATTAGAAATTGAATAAATTGAATGGAAGATCAAATTAATATTAAACCAATTGGAATTAAATGTGTTGGTTATACATTGGTTGTTATATGGATGTTAGTTGATTGTATATAATTCATTAAGTGTTAATGAAATTGAATTAGCGAAATTAAAAGCTATGTAATTTAATTCAAATTGAAAGTGAAGTAAATAAATTTGAATAGAATTGGATTTGATTTGAATTGAAAGTAAACCAACTTGAATGTAAATTAGTGAATGTAACTAATTAAATAAATGAATGTTGATAAAATCCAATGTAAATGAATCAAATATGATTTAAATTGAAAACCAATTCAATGAATATTAAGGATAAGTGAATCAATATTGATTTGGTATGGATTTGTTGAATGTTTATTGGATGATAGTTGTTTGATGGTTGCATTTATTGCTTTAGTTGCAATTGCTATGTTAGCACATGTAGTTATTATGTTGCTATATGATGTATATCGATATTATTTTCTATATACATGTTCTCATTTGTTTGATTGAGTGTTTAGTAGGTGCAGATGGCGTTTGCTTCGCATTAGGAGCTCGCTTTCGCGCTATATTAGCCGTATACGCTCGCTAAAAATATATAAGGTACATATCTCGGATTAAATATCGTACTTTTACACTTTTTCCCTACGGGATGCCTCATCACTTGATGAGATGTATATTTGTGATATATATAAACTGTCATTTTTTTTCGGATCGAGCCGCGCAAAGGAGGCTATGGCGAATTTTTTCGAAAATTTAAGGCGTTAGAATATTTTTGAGAAATTTGAATATTTTGAAAACTTAGTAAAGTTTTTGTAAGAAGTTTAACTAATGTATTTTTGGAAAAGTTAAACACTTAAGAGATTTGTAAATATAATTTGAACGGTTTGTTTTGAAAAGTTAATAGATTTTGTATCTTCTTCTTACTTGGTAATTTCGAGGACAAAATTCTTTTAAGGGGGGAGTTTGTAACGACCCAGAATTTATATTAATTAAAATTGGAATATTTAATTGATTTTAAATATTAACAAGTGAAATTAATAAGTCGAATAATTTATTTTTCGAATAATTGGATTTAATTGGATAATTAAATCGATAATTTAATATTTGAAATTCCAGGAATAATTGAAATCTGGATTAAATATGATTAAAAATGATTTATAGAGTTATATTAAATCATATTGAGTTATAGTGATGTTATAGAACTTTTAAAATCGAATTTAAAGTTAAATTGTGAAAATTGAATATTTTAATATTTAATTATCGACTAAAAAATAGCCAATTTTCGAACAGTCTCAGAATTGAACGAAACTAGTTCCATTGGATCCGTAATAGTTTGTTATTATCGGATTTCAATTTTCGTAGTAATCAGAGTTGTTGTTTGACCGTGGCAGCTCCAAACGCATCGAAATTGTTTTAATATTAATTTAGCGAGTTAAAATAGTCATTTTTCAAAAAGTCTCGGATTTCATCGAAACTAGTTTCATCGGATCCGTAATGTTAAATTATTGTATGGTTTCGAATTTCGTGTCAATCGGATGTACCGTTTGTCCGGGGCAAGCCAAAACGCATCGAAATCGGTTTGAATCGGTTTAATTTAAATTTGATCGTTTTTCTCCGTAACTCGCACAGATGACCGAATTAGCTCCCGAAACATGTTCCATTGCGTTCGGAACGCGGGGTAAACCTTAGAAACGCCAGCCGGCACGCTTCGTTTGGAGTTCGGAAAATTTTCGATGAATAGTGTTTTGAGAAATTTTCTATAAAAGGACGTGAATATTTCATTTTGCACTCAGAACCCTCTTCCTTCTTCCAGCCGGCCCTAGCTATTCAATGGCTGTAAAACACTCAACTTCCTCCTCCATTATATCTCCATCCATCAAACGATTCACGAAATGTTCAACATGAAAGTTGTAGAGCTAATCGAGCTCTAGAAGATCAACGATGGAGATCGTTTGAAGCGGAGCCAATCAATGGCAAATGGGGCTTGAAGGCAGCAGCTCCTCTAACGTTTTTACAGCAGTAGGTGGGGCCGAGCTTCACAAATCTCTGGTCGATCATAGAGGAGGTGATGAACTTTCCGATGGTGGTGGAGTGATGCAGTTTCGAGCTTTGTGGTAGCCGTAGTTTAAAACCCTAAATGGTTGGCCTATGGGTTCCAACGTGATATTCACGTACATGAGTTGATGAGGGAGAAGCATCAGGAAACGGCCCTGATTTGATGAAGAGAATCAACGGCCTGGATGCAGTGAGGTTTAAAAAATAAAATAAAATTATTATTAAAGCTGAAATTGTTTTATATAAATTCGTGTAACTTTAAAAATTCATAACTTCTTCATACGAGGTCCGTTTCGGACGAAACTTTTTGCGTTGGAATCGTATGGTCGAGCACTACGCTATGGAAATGGATTGGAGTCGATTGGAGACAGTGAAAATTTTGGGTAAAATTAAACGTCCGTTTAATTTTATTCGAAATAAAATGCTACGACTATTATCGGAAATTCAAGGTGAGAACTTCTCCCTCAATCGAATTGTTTCAATGTAAATTTTAAATAGTTAGATTTAAAATTGCTTGATTGTGTGATTGGATGATATATTGCTTTCTGCATTATTGAAATAGACATTATACGCCGTTATTAAGCGGAGGTTATTTATTAAAAACATATACCGCGATAATTTCACATTGAAGTGAAATTGGTATTATATATGTATATAGCAATATATATATATTGGAATATGTATATATTGGAGTTGATTTCCAGCATTGTATAGCGGATGAGACCCTATTGCGCCGCATAATAGCGGATAATATTTATTAAACCCATATACCGCGATATTCCGTACTGGAGCGGAGTTGGTATTGTGCTAACATCTGTGGATGCAGGGAAACAGGTTGGAGGGATCCGACTGGATTCCTCACCGTATTGATTTATTTACAGATATTGTGATATTTGTTGATTATCATATGATGATATGTGATGTTTGATTGTTGTGATTGATGATTGGTGCTGTTGCATCATCGGATCCATTTTTGAAGTTTAAAAATAACGATATTGATTTATAAAGGATTTTTAAAAGTGAATTTTGAAATAAATAGTTGATTTATTTATAAAATAGTTTAAATTGGGATTTTTGAATTATTATGAACGATTTATCTAAAAGATGTACAAAATTGATATTTTATAAATCAAGAATACTGGAATTATAAAACGAGTTTTTATAAGTGTTAAAATGAAAAAAATGGATTTCATAAGTGAACAAAATTTATAGACTTATAATTTGTGAAGTCATAAAATGAATAGATGTTGTAAATAAATGGATTATAAGTTCTTAACTTATAATATAGACTTCCGGTATATAATTGAGTTATATAAATTGAATTGGATAATAAAGGAGATGTATAAATCGAAGTTTTATAAATAGAAATGGGATTTATAAACATTGTTTTATAAATCCGAAACCAATTGAGTTTGATAAATTAAACATAGAAGTTTAATAAAGGAGATATATTCGCGATTTTGGATAGCGAATTGTCAATTATATGATAGGTGTAGTAATAAAGAGTTTGGATGGGAATTTTATTCATGATTTTGGACAGTGGATAATTCTTTAAGCAAAATGCGTAGAAATGTTGAAATTGGTTAATGAAGTATATTCATGATTTTGGACAGTGAATACATTGTTGAATAAAATGGTTATGTTTTGGGAAAGCGATATTATAAAATGACGTAATTGTTTTAAAAGATGTTTTAAAACGTGTTAAGTATCGAAAACATAGATTTCAACATTCATTGTTGAAATAGACGTTTTCAAGAAATAAGGAAATCGTGGACTATAACACTGTTGTTATAGTAAATGGTTTCCGAAAGGAAATGTTTTATATAGTATTGGGATTTATATATCTATCTAAATTTCGAATCCCTATACTAGTGATTTTGAGTCATCGTAACGATGTTTTACGTAACATTCGTTTTGACTCAAATAAAATTTGTGAAAGAGAATGATTTCCTTAAAGAATGAAATATATACTTAATTTTGATTTAAGTATATCGAATATTTTCCAAGTGTTGAAAATAAATGATTTGTGAATTACTTATTATTAAATAAGTATGGAAATGCTTTTCCAATACGAAATGAAAGGTTTGAAATTTTATCTTTTAGAGATAAATTGAAAAGTGAATATTTGAAATTGTTTCAAATGGTTAAGTGTGGAAAATTTTATATCTTATAAAGATATTTTTGGGAATTAAATAATTTGGAAAATTATTGGAATCTGATGATGTTGCACATCTTTATTGATAGTTAAATAACCGATTATCAATAATTACCTTGAATGGGTATTTGTTGTGATTTGCTTGAATTTGAATGCCACACTTATTTTTGAATAAGCGCTCACTATTCGGGTTAGCCGGGAAAGGACCTTTGGGTCATATAACCCATTCTGAATATATGATACGTCGTAATGGATTGCATTTGATGACCGGTGTTGAAGACCGGATATTTTTGAAAACGGAAGGATTACCGTCGAGTTACTCTGCATCGGCTGATCTCCGATATAGAGATTTTATCACCCTTAGTGACGGGAAGTCCGGACGTGATTAGAAATTATTCGGATTGCAAGGACTTCATTGGAAGTGCCTTCGGTTCCGTTCGATCCCGGAATGGACTTGTATGGATGTGTGTCTGACGTTGAACTTTGAGATGTAAAGCTGGTTTCTATCAAATACATTTCTGTTGGTGGCGGAGAATTTATTCTCTTAGCTTAACACCCTTCTTTGAGACGTACGAGCTCAGAGGTTATGTAGTTGATGGTTACTAGTGATACATACCCAATTTAGTAATGTGGCATACGAAGTGTTGTTGATCATTTGTTTTGATCAAAGCGTTGCTTTGTGAAAAAGCGTAGTTTTGTGGACGAGACTTCGTCGAGCCTCACAACCCGGTAATGGTCGAAACAGGAATGTTGCGGCAAAGGTTTGTAGGGGTAGTGCACCTAGGGTATGTCATTTCCTTTGGATAAAAGGTAATATCATGGTATGGAGCCCAGATATTTTACCTATGTTGATTATACTTTGTAGTTGTTGCTTTGTGATTAAGGATCCTCGGATAATGGTCGGTGATGACCGGGGGATGACATAGCTCGTGTGTTAGCTACCTAGTTACAGCTTTTCAGCGTGAGGTAGGGTCGGCCTTGTGTTTGCAGAGAGCAGGTTGACTCTCAGGGCGTCTTTCCAGAGGCGTTTCTATTTCGGCGTAAGGAAGTTCCTTTGCCTGACCATTTGTTGGAAATCCAAAGAAACAATACGAATCATGTATGGTTTTAGTTGTATTACCTGCTATGGAATGTGGCGGTAACCTGCTATTGAACGTAGTAGCTATAGTAGGCATACAATAATGGTTGTATGCTGGCTAAGATTAATATTATATTTTCGAAATGGTTTTCGACACTATGCACTAATGATAATAATATCGAATGATTTTGCGTAGTAAGCATTTTTGACTATCATAAGAAGAAATCTCCTCCAATTCTGCATTTGCATTGTGTGTGTGGCGGGATGTCTTATGGTAGTTTCATTTTCCAAAAGCATTGCGAAAATGTTTTATTTTCTTTGAGATAAACTGTTTTAGTTCTCACACCAGTCACCATGACTGACCTGGAGTTTATTGTTTCCTTCCTAAACTCTGGGTGCCCACCAATTTCCACACGGGCAGTCTAGAGTCAGGTTATCAGGTCATTCTGGATTCAGGAGATGCTGTGGAGCTTAGTGGCGAGCTGGATGGCGAGACGTACCACTTGTATATGATATTATTTATTCCGCTGTGTATTCTGTATGAGGACAAGTTTATATAACTGTCCAGTGTTGTATTGTTGTTGTAAACTCTGATGATGATGTAGTGTATAAAATGATATAGTTCTTTGATTTAAAGATTATTCATTTATCTATTATATGTTGTTCCGCTGCGAATGTGAGATTCTGATATTGTTTTTGTTTCTGATGTTGTTCTGTTGTTCTTCTTTCTTTTTCCTCTATCTTTTCTTCTACCTCTTCTTTCTTAAAACCCTAAGTATTCGGTATTCCTGCATTCGATGGCTCGGCAGTCGATACAGTGGACGTATTGATGTCGATATTTTCGGAAGTCGAAGAATCGGGTCCTTACACAATCCATGTTTATCAAATAACTATCAACATGTAACCCTTTGGCGCCCCTTCAATCACAAGTAATACATTGCCTAACATTTGGAGAGCATTAAGTACTCGAGTCTCAACGGATGTATCAATAACCAGTCTTGATACATCTTGACTAGGAATATTTAACATGGTATGTTCAATTTCATTGTGATAAATTACTCATGGTTACAACACTTTGAAACTACTATAAAAAAACATAACATTTATGGATTTTTCCGTTAAATGTACTTTTAATTAATTAATACAACACATTATATCAAGTATATAATAGAAAGAAAACATCTATTATCAAGACTGGTTACTGAGTTAGATATATGTAAAAAAATTAAATAATTACCACTAGGGCATAGACCTAACTCTATCAATTTCCCACTTGCACTTTGGACCAATTATGGAATCTCTATCCCATCCCTTCAATCAGTTTGATGAAAACTGATCGAGTTAGACCCTTCGTGAATGAATCTGCTATGCTATTTTAATCATCTACTCTGTTATTCAACTCTCTCTAATGCTGATAAACTTACTTTACCATGTGGAACTATTCAGATTATGTTTCTTGACTTCTAGTCAGTTTTATTATTACATCATATAACAACAATATAATATTCTCAATACTTGGAATCACTGTTAGCTCAACTATAAATTTGTGCATTTATATTTATACACTGCTTTTATTGTGGCGCTATTCAAGGCGATATACTTAGCCTTTCGTTGAATCATCCACAACCTTTCATTTGAAACATTTCCATTAAAGCTTCTTAATTAAGGTTTGAACATGAATTGAAATATTATACTCGATGGCACCTGTGAAGTTCAAGTCTGAACACTACTTTAAAAGGAGTTCATTGTTTCTGTAAGCAATTCTCTAGTATTTCATAAATACACAAGAACACTTTAAACTACCATTTATTGATCTTAATTTGGATTTGATATTTGCTTCATGCACCAAATTAATAAGCAAAATATGATATTGTGGACAGTAAAACATGTATGATAATTCATATTGTCAATACATAAGGATTCAATCTTACATGTTCCATATTAACCATTTTAATAAGGTGTCTTTGCATATCGTTCGGGATATTCACAACATCCTTTATACTTATTATAAAAGATATAACTTACAAATCCAATATCGAGTATTAAACAACAAAACTATTACTGATTTTAATGTAAGTACATCGTTAACAATCGCCAGTATGTTGTTTATTTATAATTTAGAAATATCTATGTACCTTTTAATTGTTCTTTTTTACGTACACACGCTTCCTCTGCATTTTGACTGAAAATCAAACTATTTTATATTTCTATCAAACTACTTACTCAATTCTAATGCTTATAGAATGGTACTTTCGTATAGTTCTTGGATCATAACTGAAAACCCAAAAACTCAATATCTCTCCCACTAGCTTCGAGGCACTTTGGTTGTTATGTGCAAAAAGTATATTATAGATCATTATGTAGAATTTTATTTTTCAATGCATATGCACCAAAACACACAGTCATATCAAGCAATAATTTTATGAGTAAACTTCGAATTAGCTTGAGTACATTGAATCGAGTATCCGTTATGTCAATTTCAACAATCGAAATTTATGATGATATTCTTATCATTATTGCTCATTATATTCCAACTATAATATTAATCTTTCTCTTAAAGACATATTTCCTGTCGATGGATCATGTCCCTTTCGGTACAATTGTCAAAATCATGTTTTGATAACATACTTGGAATCTTTTCGAATTTGTGCATCATACCACATCTTAATGGTTTAATTGACAACTGAGGATTATCTATTCTCGATATTGATAAGAAACTCATAGCCTCTCTTCGATGTGCGAGAATACTTGTTATACTCTATAATGCATTGTGTTCATATAGATTAGGTTAATTTTATTTCATCCCACATAATCAATTTTTTCTTTGGATTGTATCCAAATCCATTCTACCACCAACAATTTCTAACAGAAATTCCTTTGCTACGAGTTGGTATTTCTTGAAACAACAGTTGTTTCTCACTGTAATGGAATGAGTATCCATAATTTTTTTATGAATTGCCTTAAATATAAAACTGATTTGGTTTTAGTTTACAAAAATTATGTTTAGCACATAAATAGGTCATCTAATAATAATTGTTTCTAAACTTCTTTTGGGGTGATTCATACAATATCCTTCATATACAATTGTTGCATGTGGTCTTTCGACTCACAACCTATCAACTCCTCAGCCTAGAATATGTTATGGTTTCTTATAAACCCTTATCCTTTATGATTTTGTGAACTATTCTTTAGAAGAAATTAATTTTAACCTCTTGTACTACTCTTAAGCATGCGACCTTATAGAAAGAATTTAACTTAACTTCAGTTGCCATTAATCATACTTTGTTCAACAAAGTTCGATTTCTCCTTTCGATACATCTTTATATATCATAGGAATGAGTGACTTTTAAGATTGAATCTTTATTCATTTTAGGACATTTGGAATTCTTTTCAAGATACTCACCTATTCGATCCAATCGAATTATTTTTATTTTCTACTACATGTTATTTTATTTACTTCCACTTCGTACGCTATGAGAATATCATATATATACAACATATGTACACACGTCTATGTCAGTGAAAACTTATCGGCGAATATAACAAAGTACGTGGAACCGTTTTGGAATTAATAGACTTTGGATTACATAATCTATATATATAAATTCGTAGAGTTCATCAAGTCTTATGATGCTCCCAATGAATTACTGCTTTGCCCTTAATTGTGTTGGAATTGAGCCAACACGCAAAGGGTTAAATCGGTGAATTCTAGTCTTTTTTACATATTTGGATCTTTAATGAGCCTATGTAGTCTAGTTCATTTAGAACTTTTCTAAATTTTATGTTAAATAAAATAATTTTTTATTTGAATTTATAAACAAACTTTTATTTTATATATAATTTTGTATTTTGTTGTATATATGTGTATCATATACACATATGTATGCACGTACACATACTATAGAATATTGTGTACATGGTAACATGCCCGTGTATAGATGTTGTGATTTACATCGCAGCGAACATGTTAGCCCCTCTTGTATTCGATTCGGTGTCTAAATATGTATATATTTGTCTCATAATAAAATATGTAAGAAAATATATAATACAAATACAAATACAAATACACACGCATATATACATACACTAAATGTTAGTTATAAACAATTTTCATATAACACATTTATAAAATATATATATAGACATATATTTATGTTATTATATTTATAAAATAATTAAATCATTAAAATAATTAAATATTAATTTATAGTAATTTTTAACACATACAAATATGTATAATATATAATATGAAAGCCAAAAACAATTTAAGTAAAATAATATTTTATTTTATTTTAAATTAATTTATACAATAAATATGAATATACATAACTATATATAAATGTGTGTGTGTGTAAATTATAAAATTAATTTTTTTTTAAATTATGATCCTACCAATTTTACTCTCAGCTAAATAAAGTTTTTTATTTCTTTTCAATTTTCGATTTTCAATACATTTTAAAATTAAAAGCATGTAAAATTAAATAAAAAAATTATTTTTGAAAGTTTTCTACGTAATATATGTTATGTAATATTTTTATGCAGAATTTTATTATTTATAATAAATAAATACACACACGTATCTCCAATTACGTAAACAATTTTAGGTAAAATAAATAATTAAATATATTTATTCATATAAAATATATTTTTTATTTAATGCCGAATATATATTATACGGTAATAAAAAAATTAATTTAAAACATATGACATGTAACATTGATCTTTTAAATATTGATTTTGATTAATTAATTCATTTAATAATATTATTTAATTTTTTTTATTTTGTAGGTCATGACCATCAAGTAGTTAGTAAGCATACAATTTTTTTTATTATATATAGATATAATAATATACATAACCAACCAATTTGTAATAGCATTTCGATATGCAAGATTTGTAATATAATTAACATCCTATTATATAAATAATATATATAATTATTATATAAAAAATAAAGCAGAGAATTACCTTTCACCAAAGCCCTTGCATACAGGTTGAAATGTTGAATTGATCCTCTTGAACCCATTCACAAAACAGAAGTTGCTAGCTCCCGAACTTCTTTACCATTTACGATCGAATCGAAGTGTTTTGATGTAGTTTTTTACCTAGATTTTTTGGGCTTAGAGGAAGGGTTTACTGGCCGAAAATATCGAAGAGAGAGGAGAGAAAAAGTCTAAAAGAGATGATGTAAAGTGGGGGCATATAAATAAGACGTTAAGAGAGTGAAAAGTGGATCTCATCCTAATATCTCTCTCTTACTATTTCCCCACTTTTTAATCATTCAGACTCCTCCTTTTTGCCATAATATGGCTGACCTAAACACCTATTTACAACTAAAAATAACTTGCCCATATGGGCCTCAAATATGGTCCAAGTCCGAACAAAATTCAATGTAATTTTAAATCTTATTTAAATGTGTATCGATATTGTATATCGATCGGTAAATTTATAACTATTATAAACACATTGTTTAGTACTATTCAATATACATCAAATAAAAATTTATAATTAATATTTTATAATTATAATTAATTAATTAAATTAACTAAAAACAATTTATTAATTAATTAAATCAGGTGGTAAAAGGAATATTCAATGTTCCGGTTGTGTGACTCTTATGTGTAAATTTGGTCAGTGATTAATATTGAATGTTTCAAATATTAACAGTCACACGTCACTTAGCATGCGGTTTGACATTATGGCAAAATTTATTGCATACTTGATTTCTGTAGAATCCAATTTTACTTTAATAAGTGCTACTTGGTAGTGACAATTATTTACATCAACTTTCTTTGTTAAAACTATATCAGTTTGGACTTATGGAATTTGATAATGGTCAAAATTCCAATATCATCCATATTCAACTCTATAGCCCAAACGTAAAGTCCTTGGTTCAATAATAACAATTATTATTAACCGAACTACTCTAGCCAAAAACTTTGATTTTGAGTCGACTTCAGTTGACCTTGGTACTAACATCACATAACCAAGGAGGTGAATTTTCTCTTGAATAGTCACTTCCATGCTCCTACTCGACCCAACTATAGTTGTTTGATAGACAACATGCCACGATTTGATTATAAACAAAGCGGAGTTTCCAGATTGAAGCTTGACATTATTCTCTAGTCGAGAGAGTTGTGTAATATTATCACATCGATATTTTCTATCTGACCTTAGTTATATTAAACAATATAAAAATATCGACGGAGTCATTCCATGGTTATCCAATAACTATCAATACGTAATCCCTTGGTGCCGCCAGCAGTCACGAGCAATATGATGCCTAATATTTGAAGTGCGTTACATACTTTAGTCTCAATAGATATATCGATATCCAGTTTCGATACATCTTAACTAAGAATATTTAAAACGTTATGTTTAATTTCATTCTAACAAATTGCTCATGGTTACAACACTTTGTAATTATAGTCACATAAACATATCATTTATGGATTTCTTAATCAATATACTTTTAATTAAATTAATTAGTTAATATAACATATTATATCAAGTATGTAATAGAAAGAAAACAAATTTCATTTCGAACAAGATTGGTTATCGAGTTAGATATATGTAAAAAATTATATAATTGCCCCTAAGGCGTACATCTATCTTTATCAGTAATCACCATAGGGTCAAACGTTGACGCTTGTACCCCATCAACTCTCTATCTTGAAAAACAATATCATTACTCGGCGTCTTCAGTTGTTTTGAGAGAGCTCCATTTTCTACAGCAAAAAAACTCTTCTACGGTACGTTTTTCTGGGAACTTCCATACATCTTCATCTCATTCCAGCTCTTCTCTGCTAGATGAGGTCATCCAGTTATAGCGTAAATCACAATCCTCCCCTCCTATCACCTAGGTCCCTCTCCGCTGGACCTAGGTCGATCCCTCTAAACATTATGCCCTAGAGGTTTAGCATTTTTCCCGCCATCCTGCAGATCTCTCACGTACCCCTGCAACTTCTTTTTACGTATCAGATCTTCACTCTTAAGCGACGGCAGTCATTGGTATTATGCCCATGAGTATCATGGAAGCGAAAATATATCCTCGAGCCTCATTTGGCCTTGATTGGCTCCCTTCGAGGCGGCTTAAAATAATTATATTTTCCTTTTGTTACACGGTAGAAAATTTCAATCGTATCGTTCAAGGGAGTATGGTCCTCTGGTTTCAAGTACCGTGGACGCTTTTTGGTATCATTCCTTTTATCACCAATGCCCTTGATTTCCTCTTTTTTGGTTGTTATTACTAGTTCCCACATTTACCGCATCATTATCGGCACTCTCGCCGGTTTGCTTGATAATGACGTGCTTGCACAACTTCACTCGACGATCATTCACCATCTTTTCTGTTGGCCAAGTCTACCTCTTCCAAGCGCAAAAACTAGGATGCCTTGTGATAGGAATCCTACATAGTAGGTGGTTGCTTCCTCATTAGCAATCTACCAAACTCTGTATGTGGGTGTATCCCCCGGATTAATGCCATCAACATATCCTCCTTTGTATTGCTTACTTCAGTTGCCGCAGTATTAAATTGGCTTAGAAACCCTTTTAGGATTTCTCCAGCACCCCGATGAATACTCAACAAGGACATTATATCTTTTGATCAAGTGGTGTGGAGCCTGTACTAACCCATAAACTTTCTCGCCAGTTGATCAAATGAAGACATAGACTTCAACGCGAGCCGATGAACAACATCGTAGTCACCCCATTTAAGATTATAGGGAAACAACTGCACCTCACTACATCAGTAGCTTCATCACCATCCATGTGCCACTCATATTTCAATAGATGTTATCTAGGTCATTCGTCTTGTAATATGAAGGCATCATTGTCCTAAAAAACTTTCTAGGATATACTTCTCACAAAATGTCATCGGTAAATGGAGTTTTGCTAAGTGTCAAGCCTTATTATTCATTCTTTCTCCACTGATTTTCATTTAGTAATCTCCTTACCATTATCATCAATATATTCTTGACTGGGTTGATTACTTGGATGGTGACCATCTTGAACAGCCTCGAGTATTTGGCTCTACAAATGCTCTTGGTTTGTTCGATGATGTCTAGGCTCTCCTGGCTCTGGGAGAGGAATTAGTCTGGATCATCTATGATGCCTGGCCGGTTATGTGGTGTTCATCTAAGCACTAACATTCTGTGTTTCGGCATTTTTCTTTGCTTCATTGCCAGTATCCTGCAAGTTGTCCTTATTGTCAGGCAAGTTTAACATATCAGGTAGTTACACTTTGGAACCACCCCCAACATGCTCGGCACTGACTCGATTTTGGTTGATACTGACCATGTTAGACGTGGACAAAATTTGGCCACTTCCTCATGTACTCCTTTTCGACATCCCAAAAACCTTTCCCTTCATCTTCTGCTTTTCGTCTCTCTTGATCTAGCTTACTGAAGATGAACTATCTTCCTCAAAATTTGATGATGATGAATCCTTACGATTTTCCTATACCTTTATGACCGCTGGTCTAACAAAGTGAAGTTTTCTTCCATTCTATCCAAGAGGGCTTTTTGACTACCAACCATTCTTTGGTTAATCCTAATCATCATCCTGTCAATTTCAAGTTTGGATACCACCTTCTATAGGGAAGAAGATCCCGGTAAATCGTTCAACATCTGAGTGGTTTCATTATTATAATGAGAAGCTTTACCTTCTCCGGCAGTGGCTCAAAATCTCACGGAAGGTCTATTATGGGCTATTTCTTCATATCTTATTTTGGTTCCTTCAGAAATCACAGTAACATCATATCTACAACAACAATCTTTTGGATCTGGCTTTTGGAGGCTTGCAATCCACAATACTAAGCTAGATCTACAACTAAGTAGCTCCATTTTCAGTGAAAGCATCAAAAATATTAGACCAAAAAGTGATCCAACACTGCTAGTCAAACAAAAACAAGAATAGAACTACTAAAATCAAATAGAAACGACAAAGAGCGTATCATTTTTATAGTTGTTTGACCAAATCTCGTGCCTGCGTCCACTTAATCTTAACTTCAGATTTGTCACAACTACGAGCACTATTACAGTAATTTTAGATATTGAAAGCCAAATATGGTTGGAATTACAACACTTACTGACGATAGTTAAGGCAGAGAGTAATAAATGAAGAGCAAGAGAACAAAAGATAAAAGTCCTCTCTATGTTGCCCTAGCCACTTTATTTATAGATGGAATTGTCCATCATATTCAATAAATCATGGAAGAATAGGTAAGACTTCGGATCTGAGAAGATAAGGGAGAAAACAAGTCAATTTGGAGCAAATGTCAGTATTTTCAATAATTATGGTCAGTACCGACCATAATGTCATAATAGTGGTAGTTACCCTACGCTTTCATAAGCTCCAACCTTCCACAGTCCTCAGATGTATCCCCTGGTAGATCAACTCTGTAGTGACAGCAATTGTGGTTGGTACCAGCTATGTTGTTTTTGTCCAAATCCTCCCGGACTTCTAGAGTTGCTTCATTTGTCTATTCCAATTATGCCCCCAAGATCTCTATCCATTCTATTTTCATCTCGATGTCTAGATTTATTTAGAAGCTACTCGGTTCAGAGGCTGGATAACACCGCTATGCAATAAAAACCAATATACATTGTTAGCTTTTAATGGAGTTAATAAAAGTTGGAAACATTATAATTCACAAAGACCCAAAAGGCAAAACTTCAATTGCCCATACAAATAAGAAGAACGAATGGTCGTAAATTAAAAATACACATTGATTTTTAGTTACTACTGCAAAATATTTCCCTAGCAACTATGCAATATATCACTAGAAAAATGCTTGTGTTTTATATTTCTAGTCAAACATTTATAACAATGAATCACATAAAATGATTTTTAAATATTTTAACAGGAGACAAAATCATGGAAGTAATGCAATCAATTTATGCAAAAATGGGAATAATTCATCATAACTAAAGTCGATTTTGTGGATTGCCCTCAACAAGAACACATTCAAAAGAAAAGACTTATAATATAAAAAAATTAATTTTAGGACGTTAATACTAATAATTTTTGAAATGATGCAGAATTGATTGCGCAATAGTTATAATGTGATCCATGAAAGATCTATCTAATAATGTACAAATTGAAGGAAAAATGTTATATGAAGATGAAGTAATGCAACAAAGAAGAGCTCTTATTCTGTATGACATAGTAATAAACAAAAAACATGGCCGAGACAAATCGTAAAACTACAATATTTCTCATAAATTATTTTCTTACGGGAAATTACGCCTAAATCATAGAAAATCATCTAACTTGACTGAATGTCATGTACCGTATTTTAAAAACATTCTTTAATGTTGGATGTTTAAGAGGAAATGTTTAAATAGTTAAACAATTCAGAGGAAATATAGATGTTATTTTGTATATGATCATAAATTTTGTATTTTCAATTCAAATAAAAGGCTGGAAAAATCTACACCGGTCAAATGCAAATATTTGACAATTACTAAAATTCTTGACATTTTAAAAAATATCTTATGTTCGATTATGATTTCATTAAATGCATAATCTACTGCTTTTATTACATATATGTTGAACTAATTATTGAATATTATAGTTGGTAAATATTTTTTAAAATGTAATATTTTGATGAAAATTTATTATTATTAGTTGTAAATAATATATTTGCTGTTTAATATCAAATTTCAGCTACACAATATACAAATTATATAGTGTAACAAATAATTACCACTCAATAATATAATATAATAATATAATTGCATCAAAAATCATTACATAACAAAATATCATCAAAATTCACTGGGTGCAACATCCAATCAGCTGCACAGCCTAATTAGATACAATAGAAAACCAATTTGTAATCGAGTTACAACAATGATTACCCGAGTTCATAACTGAAAACAACACCTAATTGGATGCTCAATCTAATCGGGTACTTCTACAACCAAGATATAACAATGGTTAACCGAGCTTATACTCGAAAGCAACACCTAAACGGGTGAATGACCTAATCAGATACAATAGAAAATCAATCTGTAACCGATTTAGAATAATGGTTAACCAAGCTTATAACCCAAAGTAACACGGATACAAGTCATAATTGAGTACAATAGAAAACCAATCTGCAATCGAATTACAACAATGGCTAACCAAGCTTTTAACTGAAAGCAACACCTAATCGGGTGCACGACCTAATCACTACTAGAAATAAGCAAAATAGCAATGGACAGTTTTGTTTGCCGCCGACGGCTACGTCAAGCCATTTTCGACGGTAGGCTATTTTAATTAATTTAGTTTATCACAAAATTATTATTTATTCATTATAGAAGTTTGAAATTCGTTTAAAATGGCTAATTTAATTCCTAAAAATTAAAGAAACAATTTTATTCAATTCTTCAATTTTATGACGGTTTGTGATTAATTAAATTAGTATTTTTGATAACCTTTTGTTGTGTAATTCAATATTCAACTTTATTGAAAATTGAACTCAAACGATCAATCTATGCAACTATCAATTCATCCATTATAAAGCTTTGGTGAATTTTATGCTGTATAACACTTTCATGAATTTAAATATATTTTTTAACTGTTGTGTACCTAATTATGGATTTTTAAATGTATTTAACATTATAAATTCATATGAGATAAAATATTCTGTAGAAAAAGAATTTTTTTTGAAACTTATGTTGATTCAAATTATTTCGTACCTACATTCAAAATATGATAAAAAGGTAAATAAATTTAGGGTGTCGGTCTTAATTCTCAAATTTATAGTCGTTCGTCAACATTCGGAGTAAAAATCTATAGTTCGAAGGCCAAATGATCTTCAAACAATTCATGCCACATATAATTTATAATATATTTATCCAATCCATAAGGCTATAATAAAAAAAATGCAAGGACAAAAATTAGCCTCAAAATCTATCATATTCCAATGAGTTGTATAACACATAGTATATATCGTTAGGACAAATTCTATGAAAATGACCCATTTTAAGTCTAAATTTTTTTCTGTCTGTTTTTTTATAAATCCAACCATATGAATTGGATAAATACATAATATAATAGATATGGTATGAATTTCGTCTCATTTGAAGATCGTTTGATCTTCGAATGAAATGTTTAAGTCTGAATGTTGACGAATGACTATAAAGTTGAAAATCAAGATTGATACGTTGAACCTGTTTATTTTCTTTTCATATTTTGACCGTATGCCTAAAATACCTTGGATCAACATAAAATTCAACAAATCTATTTATTTTTACCAAATATTTTATTTTATACAAATTTATTATCTTAAATGCATTTAAAATTCACAATTAATTATCAAATCATTAAAAAAAGTATTATATAATGAATAAAAATATCATTCTTAATATTTAATAAAAAAGCGGGTTATTATAAAAAGAATTAAAAATTTATATTGGCTACCTAATTCGAAGATTTTATTTCCTTAAGAAATTATATATAGATTGATCGTTGATGGCTGTATATTTAATGTTAGTCTAGGGTTAGCATCTAAGTGAGTTATCCATTTAAACAAAAATGTTTTATTGTAAACTTTTTTAATTTTTTTACAACAAATTAAATTTATTTTCAAAAGAGAGAATATTTTTAAATTTATTTGTGAAATGTAATTATTATTGCTATTAATGGGAAGTAGAATGACCGACCATAAAATTAAAAAAAAAGTGAAAATATAATATTATGTACAAAATAATATGTTAAAATTGAAAATAAGTATAAAAAATTAAAAAGAATAATATATGCTATAATTAATAAAACATTAAAATGTATAAATGAATTAAAAAATAAAATGTCAATCCAACAACAAATCATAATTTTGGGAATCTTGGTATAGGTTGTTTAAATTTCTATCATATTTTTTGAAATAGGATGATCAATTATTTTGTCGATCAAAGGAGGTGGATGTATGAATGGAAGGAAATGAAATGCTCAATAAAGGATCATTTTTACAATGGTGTACATGAATTTATTAAATTTGCTTTAAGTAATAATGGAAACGACGAAGATGTTCATTACCCTTGTAATAACTACAAACATTAGAAGTATTGGAAACCAAATATGGTTAAAGTACATTTGTGTCAAAATGGTTTTCTGCCAGGTTATTATGTGTGGGATCGTCATGGAGAACTTATTGCACCAAATTCTATAGTCTTAGATAAGGAGGTGGATAATGAAAATATTATGGCGAATCCTATAGAAGATATGATTGAAGATGCAGCACGATCAATGTTCCCTACGGTTCAAGTTGATGATGAAGATGTAAGTGTTGAAGAAGAACAAAATACTGTAGCAAAAAAAAATCTATGATTTATTGGATGGTACCAGAAAACTCCTTTAGGATGGTTGTAAAAGTGATACTCAATTATCAGTAACTACTGAATACATTACTAAATTCTAAATTCAACTTCATAAAAGTCATATTTACAGTAGTTGTGCAAGTTGCAAAACGACATATGCCATCCGATAATCTAATGTGCGGAAATCATTATGAATTGAAAAAATTTATGTCTGTTTTCGATTTGTCGTAACAAAAGATAGATACATGTTTAAATGGTTGCATGTCATTTTGAAAAGAGGACTTCAATTTTAGGAAGTGTAGAATATGTAATGAGGAAAAATACAAACCAAGAAAAAAGAAGGGAAAAGAAGTTCCATACAAGAGAATGCATTACTTACCAATCACTTCTAGACAAGGTTATATGCATCTTCTTTTAACGCACCTTATATGAGATGGCATATTGTGAGAACACAGAAAGAAGGTACCTTTATACATCCAACTGATGGAGAAGCAAGGAAACATTTTGATAAAACTTATCCGGCTTTTTCAATTTGGTTCTAAATATTCATCTTGGCATATTATCGTTACACCTTATAATTTGCATCCGGATGCGTTGAAAACTCCATATATGTTTCTTACTATTGTTGTCCCTGGCCTTGATGATCCGACACAAGGAATCAATGTTTATTTACAACCGTTGATTGAAGAGTTCGAAAAACTATGTCATTAAGGAGTTGAAACATACGACGTTTCAAAAAAAGAATTTTCGTATGTTTTCTTCTTTGTTATGGACTGTTGGTGAATTTCTAGCTTATGGAATGCTTTTAGGTTGAAGCATGGTTGGTCGTCTAGCTTGTCCTTATTGCATGGACGAAAGAAGAGTATTTTCTTTACCGCATGAGGATAAAATTACATGGTTTGATTGTCATTGGTGTTTTCTCCATGTTAACCATACTTTTAGAAGGGATAAAATAACTTTCCAGTTAATAGAATAGAGAAGACAACTGCCAACGATTTGGTCAAGCATAGAAATATATGAATTTGTAAAGGAACATCCAAGGATACATGAAACTGGAGTAGAGATTGAAATTCCAGGTAAATCGATGGTTTATATTTGGTGCAAACAAAGTATATTTTGGATGTTACCTTATTGGAAAGATCTCATACTACGTCATGATATTAGCGTGATGCACAATGAATAAACATGTTTGATGATGTGTTTGATACAATTTTGAATGCTAAGGGTAAGATTAAGGACGATGTGAATTTATTCCGTTCTCTTATTATTTTAGTGACCAGGTGAACTTATCATCTGAAAGTGTTCCACGTAATGATGAATGCATTGAACATGATTGTTCTCAAATAAGGTTATCCATTTCTAGACAACTTGGTTGACTTGCAAGAAAATGTATGTAAACATGATTAGACGATAAAGATTACCATATAGCAAAAAATTATGTACTTCTTAATTGAGTTGAATTTGCACCATTTGTTAGGTATAATTACTTAATAATTCTCGATATGTGAATTCTTAAATTTATATTTATTTTAATCATACATCAAGAATATGTGTAATACATAATATTTGCAGTAATTACGAATCACAATGTCCATGCAGCAATCTCAGTAAAATATTTGTTGATTGGTTTTCAAACTGTGTTTATGATCCGAGAAATTATGTAATTGACAAAGGATTGAAATATCTTTCGATGGGACTAAAAAGAAATGTCAAGGCATATCTAATATTCTTAGTCAATGGATTTAAATTCAACACCAAAAAACGTTATGCTGAAAAATTAACTAACTATATCGATGTATTTTTTAAAGGTAGTGATGATCAAGATAAACATATAAAAGATTTTTACGGCGCCTTAACCTAGTTCTTGGAATTGACATATTTTATATGACCTGTAGAGAAATTTTTTATTTTGATATGCAATTGTTCAACAATATTTCAAGTACCGGAATCAATGTGAACAAAGATTATAATCTTATTGAAATATAACATAACTCTCATCACCATAATATGAACCTTTTGTATTAGCCAAGCAGGCACTATAACTTTATTTTGCTTCGTATCCATCCCTAAAATGAGATAAAGCCGACTTTTCGGTAGTTTTAAAACAAAAGCAATGAAATGTTTTGATAGAAGGTAATTTATGTGATTATTAATATTACATGTTTTCCCTAAAAAAATAGTATGTTTTCCTATAATAACATGATATATTCTTCCATAATAAAATGATTTGTCTGTGACAACTATTATGTCCCATGTCGACAATCTTCACATTCATCAGATTCCCCATCTTCTAATCAGAGAGGGACTGCCGCAAGAGGCGATGGTGGCTTCCCATCACATGTGGCTCGTCCCATAGTTAGATTAGCAAGTAAAGCAAGTGGGTAAGTATCAAAATTCATTGCAACATCATAAATATTTTGTGTACGGTATATTATTCATGATTTATTAAAAATCTATATCATAATTAACATAGGATTTTGAATTGGATCCCTTAGATATTGTGCTTGATATTTCTAAGGTTGCCTACAAGGGTAGGATAACTACTTGCTAGCCTAAGTACGAGAATTTCCCATCCCACATTCTAGAGTGTATTTGGCAGAATTATTACGTAAATTAAATGTGTATTTCATTATATATATAACAATTGTGCAATTTGTTGATTAAGTATGAATGTATAATTCATTTTAATTTCAATGTGCAGAGTCCAGTAGATTTACAGGGAATAGATTCCTTTTGCAGAAATTATTGGACCAAAAAAATGCAAAAAAATTACCGTGATACAATGTCAAGCATTAAAAATGAAAAAAAAGCCTGACTGAATGAGTGCAAACTTATGGGAAGCATTAAACGCTTACTGGAAATGTTTAGAAGTGATTGTAAGTTTACTAGTCTTGTATATTTATTAAAAATGTAGTAGAAGTTAGTATAATAGTTGCATCAGTTTAAAAATGTGAAATACAATGTTTATGTTAAATTTACAAGCAAAATCTGAGCATAATTCGGCAAATAGGAATGCAAATCCTATCACACGTCGCGGGGGTTCAATGTTATTCCAACATTGCCGTTAAGAACTGGTAAATTTATAAATTACGATTATAAATATTTATAACATTGTATAGTCATATATATATATAATAATAATACACAGTAATTATTTAAGGTAAGAGAGCATGGTCGTGCCATCTCCTACTTGGAAGTTTTTACTCGTACTCATGCCATCGAGCATGTCAATGAAGATGGCTCAAAAACATACAAATGGCATGACACAAAATCACATGAGTCCATGGTAAGCATAGTTTAAATTATAAGTTATTAATAATCACTTTAAATAATAAGTTATGAATAATTAAAATAATGTAATATGAATTTTAATTGTAATTCTACTTTTAATCGCCAGTTAAATTCTTTAAAGAATTAGACCGCCTGCTCGAGAGAACAGGTCGAGACGAACTAACTACGGATGAGGAGGACATGATTTTTGACGCTATCGATCATGGAACCGCCAACGCAGAATAGGCACAATAGATTTTTGAATCAAGAGGTATGTTTATGTATAATATATTTATAAATAACGTATAACACATTGATTTTATTAATCACACTATTTGCGAATTAGGTGCAATAGAAAACCAATATGTAACCGAGCTTATAACCTAATATAACACCTAATCAGGTGTAATAGAAAACCAATATGTAACGAGCTTATAATCTAAAGTATGATCTATTATACCTCATTAGTTTTCTATTTGAATCATCTCTTTTCCTACATAAAAATTATTTTACTTTTGACTTGATGAGAATGCATGATAACGAAGACGTAATGGAAAGTAAAAATATGGCATGACATTTAACTACCTCAATCAAGGGATAAATCCAAAGTATGATTATTTGAACACAAAACATTCTTTGAATCAAGACAAGCGATCAAATCCAGATCTGCGCAGATACTTCCGTTACTCAATACCTTTCCACGGAATGTTGCATCCTCACTAAGAATTTTGGCACTTCGTCATGTCTGCTCAATAGATACAAATATTGAAGTCCAATATCCGAGGACTCGGTTCATTGGGGAGAAAATTTTGAAAGTCATTCTAGTTTATGGTTAGGTAGTTTTTCAACCTTTTCTACTTTCCATTTCTTTTATAAGCACGATGCATCGGTACCGATCCATAATGGATTGGTACCGATCCATCAGTGTCGATCAATATAAAAGTCTAGGATAAGAATTTTTCACACATTTTATCCTCGTTTCAGCCTTCGACAACTTTACTTGCATTCAAACTCAAGAGTCGTTCTTCATTGATTCCATCTTCAATTCAAGCTTGAACCCCGACTTCCACTCCATATCCCTGTCATGGAATTCACTCCATGAAGTCGATCCACCAAAAGGACAAGCCTTTGACAAATTCTAGTGAATAATCCAAGGCAGGGCCCTCATGCCTCGTTGTCAGATTCGACTCGCACCATTGACTTCGTAGTTGCCGAGTTATCCTCAAAAGCTCCATCGACCACCATTTCGTCACCACCTCGCCAATCCATTTCCCTTAGTCGCCGCCATTTGATGATACTTTATAGTGTCTTGCTGTAAGATCTACAAGCAATATTACATATATCCAGCCATACCATAACCGAGCGTTTTGCAACGTAAGATGCATGCACATGTGTATTAAAACTAATTCTGAAAGAAACAGATTAACCAACTTTCAATTTTGCATAGGATATTGAACAAATAAGAGAAATGAAATGCGGCCGATCAAATAACCCTCTGTATTGTAACTACAATCAACGGCTGATACATATCTTTATCATCCAATGGCTTCAAACTACTGGGCTTATATCTCTCGGCCCGTTAGCATGTTTTATGTATCATAAATACAGACTGTATAAATATCATTCTGTATCAATCATCATTTAGTGTATTTAGAAACAATTCAAGGAAATCAATAAAATACATTTTTATCAAATTTTTTAGTTTGGTATCAGAGCATTAAAAAAAACTTGTCTAACAGCAAGAAACGCCTTGCCTCTAATTCCATCAGATCTATAGTCATCATTTGGAGATCAGGCTGCGTTTTTGAATCATCCGAGAATTCAAGAATTAGAATTCTCATCATCTTATTACTGCTTTAAGCAGTTTTCTCATATCTGCTTCAAGATTGAGTGCAGTTTCTTGATCTCATCTGTTTCAAGATCGAGATTAGTCTCATTTTGACACTTGCCTCGCCAAGAATCTCCCTGTCAGATTCTCTTTCATCATCTAGAGAGTCTGGCTGCATAGTTTGTCAATTTTTTTCCTTCAAGATATCATCTCTAAAACCGTCCGTTCAAGTCAAGATTCAATCTCTACACTATGGCAGAAGGAAATCAAGATAACTCTAGAAATACTTCAACAAATTCAGCCCCACTTCAATACTTCAAGGAGGTTACTCCATCTATCCAGTATGTTCACTCCACTCTTCTTGCTCATGAGGGAAGAATTGAACAAAAGAAACCTGTAATCTCAGAATTCTCTGCTAATTTTGTGAGCAACAGTAAAGGCAGAACTCAAGAAAGAAACACCAATGCAAAAAATCAAGCAAGTAATCATCAAAGAAGAAATATGCAATTCAGAGGTAGAGGGAGAGGAAGATGGAGTAACAACAATAGTAACAGACTTAGATGTCAAATCTGTGAAAAATATAGGCACAGTGCAAATAAGTGCTACTTCAGATTTGACACAAACTATACACCATCACAACAAGCCAACAATAATTCAAGAAACTTCATTCCAAATGTCAATATGATCAATACTCAACAAGAGGGAAAAAGTCATTATGATAATCAAGAGTGCACAAAAATGGAGGACATCCAGGATGGAAACTGGTATCCAGACACAAGAGCAACAAATCATATGACTAACAACCTCAACAACTTAAATCTTGGCAATAAAGAATACAAAGGTAAGCATTCTTTACATATGGGGAATGGTAAACCCATTACTATTACTCATAATGAATGTGCTTATATAAATGGAAATAAATAGTATGCAAGAAAAACGCAAGAAAATAAGACCGACGGAGCCAAAGATTTCCGAATTTGGAAAAACGACGAACTGACATCTTGCTCAGAAGATGGTTTAGAATTTTTCTATGTAAAAATATTTAGGTTTCGAAAACATTTTATTTTCATCGCTTTTTAACTGATTAAATTGAAGTAAATTTACATGCGAAATAAATGTTCATATTTTCGGACGAAAATTTACCAGTTGCTATGTTTAACTAACGCATTCCAAATATCAAATTTATATTTCAAATTTTTATCGTTTAAAATTTCACAAAATTTTAACTAATTACGTTATAAAAACAGTTGAAATTTACGGGTCGTTACACTCTCCCCCACTCAAAACTTTTCGTCCTCGAAAAGGAACGAGGTAGGAGAATAGAAACAACCAGAAAGAAAAACAGGTTTGAAATACAAAATAACAATTAATTTAAACCATATAAATTCCAATTTAAATTAATTGATATTCAATAATTGATTTAATCCATTTGATTTCACTAAAAACAATCTCAACTATTTCTAAATTCATTATCTTATTATCCCATTTTCTTCAATTTACAATTTCTAAAACCATAAATTTGAATAGTCTTTTATTATAATCATATTTTCTTCAACAATTTTAAGTTCTTCTTTATTCCAAATTACTGTTAACTTTATTCCACTTAATATATCTTATTACATATATTTAAACCATATAAATTAATTTAAACTATATAAATTTCAATCTAAATTAATTTATATTCAATAATTGGTTTAAATTTAAGGTATTTCCATAAGTTGATCTAATTTTAATTTATTTATTTACCTTCAAAACAAAATTTATTTTCAATTATCTCATTATTCTATTTATCTCTATTAACATTTTATAATTAAAATTTAAGTGTATAACATTTATTATAAACACTCAATTTTATTTATAAATTCAATTTATCTTATATATTATCCAATTACATATTCAACTTCTGAATGATTTAGGTAAGTTGTATTAGAATGCAGTTGAACAATATACAAATAAAATTTTCCTAATTCAATTATTCAAGTTTAAATTTTTATTCCAAATTTTGGTTTTATTTATAATTAAAATCATCCTTTAACAAAATTTAAGAATTAGATTTCCGATAAACTTTAACAATTTAGAGATATATATAATATATTTATATCAAATCAAATTAAATTTTAAAATAAGATACCTATATATATGTAAATCAAAATATACTGAAGAAATTCAAATCAAAATATTTTTCAAACAAAACCGTAGCAAAGCTACAGAATAGTATCTCCACTTCGAAACTCGAAAATGAATGTCGATGATGCGGCCGCCATCACCAAAATTATTTTCTAGCGACAAAGAGAAGAGCACTGATTTTAACATTTTAAAAATTCTTTGAAAGCGATTTCTATTTGAAAATACTTTAAATAATATACATTAAAATTCTTTGGAAACAAATCATAGTCAAAATACCTTTAAATAATGTGCATTTTAAACCTTTAAAACCATAGTTCGAAATCATTGGAAATTAAATTATCAAATTCTTGATTTAAATACATTTTAAATTCCAAATCAAATTATAGCCAAGTTTTATAGATTCATTTATTTATATTATGCAATAGTCAAGGTTTACAAAACAATAAATGAAAATCAAATATTATCATTTCTGACAACAAATTCATTAAGAATTTAATTTCAGAAAACTTATATTTATATATAATATAATCATCCAAAACTATTTATTTTACCAAATTTGAAAACGATATTGTGTCAGTTTGCTCTGCTCAAGTGTTTTGGAAATCCTATCGATAGCGTTGATCAGACGAATCGATCGGAAACCCAAATCAACATCAACAACTCAAACAACACAATATATTCTAAAACATTTTAAATATTAATTTACAAATACACTTCCTCGCTCGACGATACAAGAATGGATTCAAAGCAAGGATAGAGATTCAAATTTGATGGACTCAAATTAAAGAGAATTTTGATTCGAAGATAAGTTCGAAACAAAGATATGATAATTAAATAACAAAGTAGGAAGATTGATAAGTTTAGATAAATCGCGGCCAACCTTAACCGGGTCGGCCATGACTTCAAGAATTGGATCGATGCAGGATTTCGAGGCAAATCTTCATTCGATTTCAAGAAATAGAATTCAGGTATAGCAGGAGATAGATAGCATCGTAAACCGAGGATACAGAAATCTCCGGTAAATCAATGCTTGTTGTAAAGGAGTTTCACCCATTTACAAATAATTCGAAGATTGGCAAGACCGTCGATTCATTATAAGGGTCATTCGAAGTGGAGTTATGTGATGCTCCAGAATTGAAAGAAGACGAATAGTGAGGGACACGAATGAACTTTTGGAACCACAGGGAACGTTCCAAAAATTCAAAGGAATCGAGTCAAAAGGAAGAGATTCAACTCGAATGAAAGTGATTCTGTAAATACATTTACCCTATATGTTAAGTTTTGCCTAGAGCTACCAAAGCTCTGATACCAACTGTAACGACCCGTTATTTTGGACCATTCGCATCCATTATAAGTGTATAGGTAGACACTCATGCCGGAGTTGAATTGCTCAAAATACCGCATTGTTAATTTAAATTTGGCAAAACTGAACATATACAGTAAATAAATAATCACAGATCACAGACACAGAGTAATAAATGCAGCGGAAATAAAAGAGATAGTAGTTCATGAAGCTACTATATAAATGTATAAGTTACATCAGAGTTAAACCAGATTCAACGGAAGAGTAATACGATACATCAGATACAAATCAGAATACATCACTGGAATCATCGAATACTGAAAGCAGAATAGATGGCTGGATCTTCAAGCAAAGCTCCAACTCCAAAGGTGAGTCTCAAATACTGGTACACTCGGTCTGACCCGAGCGTAAAGCAAAACACAAGACACTCGAGTCAGGATTAACATTCTTATATTAATAAATCCAACTCAAGTGAAATAGCAATTGAAATACAAGTAACTCAAAGGATGTTTGGAATAACCATCCTTTAAGGATCCGTTAAACTATCTACTAGGTAGTAATATACGCTAAGTAGATAATGTCTATCAGTAATATAAGGTATTAAAATAGTGTTAAGTCATGGCCCATTCCACCCTTAACACATTTTTATTCCCAAAAGCATATACAAGACCATAGTTTCCCCAAAAATGGAAGTCACCAGAGGGCAATCCATATACTAAAGGTACAAACCAAAATCGTAGTGGTCGCGAATAAAGGAATACAAGTATGACAAGGCACATGAGGCAATACCCAAGGTAGTGATACTACCGTTTGCTTTATCCGGACTGGTGAGAACGCAACGCCGCAGCGCCCGCAACACCATGAAACAACACTCCCAAAATCAAGGGTGCACCAATCGACAACAAGTAATGAGTAGTTCGAAGAAGTGTGTCCACTTGAGGTCGCTAATCCTCCATTGGCCCGGCACGGCTCCTGTTTTAGTCATTTCCAATTTGACACAAGTGTCAAGGCTATCCATTATCGTTCTCTTTCTTCAGTCATCACGTACATCATTCCAACCACTTCATTCTGGATCATCACTCCGTGTATAGTTATTAAAGTGGTTTTCGATTTAGATAGAGAGTATATCCATAACCGATTCCGGTCTCTTTAATAACTTTCATAATTATTTCACCGATTGGTCGTTTATATATTTCAAAACCAAATCAAATTCAATTTCAATTTCAATTCGTAAATCAACATTTCACTTGTCTTCCAAAAACCAATTTCCATACTTTACGTTTCAAAACTTCCAAATCATAATTTCAAAATCTTATAATTCAATTTCAATTTCTATTTAAAACAATTCAAATATTGATCCAAGTTCGTATATAAGTTTCAATTCGAAATCATTTAAATTAACTTAATTTTTACATTCAAATCAATTTGAATTCATTTATCGATTTCATTTAATATTCGTTAAGAAAATTTATCATTCAAGCAATTTCTATTTAACTTCCAATTCATTAAATCAACTATTTAAGTTCAACTTCCTTATATCAAAACTTACAAATTGAATTAAATTAAATTCATCAAATCAAATTCTTTAAGTTACAAGTCTTACATTAATTTCAATAAATCACATTTTATTTCTTGTTAAAGAAATTCAACTTCACTTATTTACTTACTTAAATAAATTTCCAATACTTAATTAATAAAGAACTCAATTTCATTTATTTCCGAAGTAAAAATTTACTTATTCAAAAGTTCAATTTTACTTATTAAAGAATTCAATTCAATTTAATCATTAAATAATTCAATCTTATTTAATTATTAAATAATTCAAAACTTAATTATTAAATAATTTCAAAGTTTAATAATTTCAAACTTAATTATAATTTCAAACTTAATTATAATTTTAAACTTAATTATTAAATCATTTCAAAGTTTAATAATTTCAAACTTAATTATTAAATCGTTTTCCAAATTAAACACATTCTTTCATCAATTACATTGTTAATATTTTATTTCAGATTATTAAATATTAACATTTTCCTTTTATCAAAATTCAAATTTCAACTTCATTTCAAAACTATATTAATTATTCAAAAAAAAATTCTCGTTTTATTTTTAAATCAAATTATTGACCAATCGGGTTTTATTTAATTTCCTATCCTAGGTCAAAGTTCAATTTGGGTATTTATCATTTCAACCCGATTCCAATTCAATTCAAAATATCAAAGCATAACAAAGGGAACTTGTAGTGTGATAACTGGGATGGTGTCAAAGTAAATAAACAAGCAATAACAACAATCAATAACAATCCAATAATCAATTCAAATAATCCCGAAATAACCATATTTATTCGCATTGTTATTTGTACGAATTAATATAATTATTTCTAGAATCTACACTATCATTTCATGTAGATTAAAGATTATTACATTACAGTTCTTCACTTGTCATCTATTTACAATTTCGTACATCATCAATTTAACAACATACATTCAGTGGTTCAAGGTGTAATTAAACAAATCATACGTGTCAATAAATTTAACAGTTAAAGGGGTCATATTATACAAATGTCATTTAATCAAATTTAACATTTAACTATCCTATATCAAGTTCAATTGCATACTATTTATCATTTTAACATTAACAATTTAACGTCCAATATAAACATCAACAATCAATAAATTATCAGCCAAACTGTATTATCATCGCATAAATAATTAACAGATAATGGTGTCAGATGTCACAGGTGAACTGATATGAACTGATACAGGTAATAGCATATATAACAGTGTAATTAACTAATAGCAGCATATTTCAATTGTCGTTTCAATTGAAATCCAATTTAATAAATAAAAGAACGTTAATCGTGAGTGAGTGCTCATCTTCCAAGGCTAGAAGAAATTTGACGACTCGACAAGATACAAATTGGATTACGATCTAGACTGTCGAACAATCCAAGCAACAACTCAAAGCAAAGTAAGCTGAAAGCAAATTTTTGACGAACAAAGCTATCGAAGAAAGCTACACACAACCTATATAAACTGGCATCGAGAGAAAACAAACGGAAACGTGGTGGTTCAAGGCGAGGAGAATACCACCTGGATCTGGGTAGATAAGGCGAGGCGCAAGAGTGTGGTGCGGCAAGGTTGACCGGATGCGAGTGAAAGGTGGCGATGAAGCTTTGGTTGTAGGTGGATGAAGTGTCATCACGTGGAGGAGCTAGCCGATGGTGGTTGGAAAGAGAAGAGGGGAAAAAAACGGAGACCGCCTGCTGGGTGGTGGATGGCGTGAGCTGCCTAGCGGAGGGAGGAGCACGGTTGGGTGCTTGGCTGTCCCAAGGACGGAGGCTGGTGGGTGGCGTGTCTGTCTCGGTTGGTCGTTGGGTTGCAGTGGATCGCGCAGGGGTGAAGAGGTGGGGTGGAAGGCGCCTACGGCTCGTCGGAGTTTGTGCACCCGGTTGTCAGATCCGGAGGTGGTGGGTGAGGTTCCGGCTTGAAGAAACGGGCCGGACTTGGCGATGGTGATGCACGCGGCGGCTGTTCATGCATGAAAGAGGGAGCACGGGATCTTGGTCCGTGCGCCGTTTCTCGGTTTCAGGGAAGAGGAGGAGTAGGATGCTGTGGTGATTTGTCGGAATGGTGGGCTTACGGCCATTGGCTTTGGTGCTTGGGTGGTGAAGAGAGCATGCGCGTCAATTGGTTGGCGGAGGAGTTTGGGAAGAAAGGAAAAGGAATATATTATGTGAGGAGAAGGAAATAGGAAGAGCAGAGGAAATAAATGGCAGCAAGCATTTTTATCAAGTGATGGTGGGAATAGTGAAGAGGAGGAGCTACGTGAGAAGAAAGTGAGTGGCTTAAGTTTTGAATTGAACAGATTCACATGAGTTTGTCTACCAATATTTTTCTTAGAAATGAAAAATGAAGACCAAAAGAAAAGAGATTTGCACGGCAAAATGGTTAATAGATGAAAGCTGAACTGACTTCAACGTTAAAAATATTGATTGCAGTGGCTAGGAAATAGTAAATAGCTTGTTTTCGAAAGAAAAAAAAATTATAAATGACAACCAGTAGGAATCGAGAAGTCAGCACGAATTAAGGAGAAATATTTAAAGCTAGAGGCTAACTGAATTCAGTAGACAGATAGATGAATGGTCACAAAATAACGCATCGAACCGGTACCGGTTATCGTCTTTTTCCCGGATTCCACCAAATACTGGCTTCCAACACAGAATTGAATATACCGTATAGATCAGCATGACGAGGCGATCACAACGGTATACAGATGTTAGCAGTACGATCGAATTATAAAAATTCGAAATTTCTACTAACGGAAAATGCAAGAAAAACGCAAGAAAATAAGACCGACGGAGCCAAAGGTTTCCGAATTTGGAAAAACGACGAACTGACATCTTGCTCAGAAGATGATTTAGAATTTTTCTATATAAAAATATTTAGGTTTCGGAAACATTTTATTTTCATCGCTTTTTAACTGATTAACTAATTACGTTATTAAAACAGTTGAAATTAACGGGTCGTTACAGATACAAGTACTATATATCTTTTGTTGATGCTTACAGTAGATATGTATGGATATATTTCCTAAAGACTAAGTCCGAAACTCATAGTGCAGTTTTACAGTTTTTAGTCAATGGAGAAAAACAAACAAACTGTCAATTAAAAGTTATTCAAACTAATGGTGGTTCAGAATTCATGCCATTAAAGGAGTACTTCCAAAAGAGAGGAATAACACAAAGAATGACATGACCATACACATCAAAATAAAATGGGCTTGTAGAGAGAAAGCACAGACACATTGTTGAGACATGCCTCACTTTACTAGCTCATGCATCAATGCCACTAAAATTCTGGCCAGATGCATTTGCAACTTCAATATACTTGATAAAAAGGTTACCCACAAAAGTGCTAAAATTTAAAAGTCCATTAAAATTACTTTACAAAATTAAACCTGATTATCAAGCACTAAAAGTATTTGGGTGTCTATGCTTTCCTTATTTAAGATGGTATAATACTAACAAGTTGAGTTTCAAATCATCTTCTTGCACCTCTCTGGGTTATGCAACTAATCAGAAAGGGTACAAGTGCTTAGACACTAATGGCAGAATCTACATATCTAGGCATGTGGTTTTCAATGAGAAGGTTTTTCCTTTCAACAAGTCAGAGATCAAGACCACACAAAAAATATACAATCCAAAGTACTTACTACCACCAATACCCAGTCAACTGGATGAAATTACATCAGAACAAACAGAGACATGATATGAAAATCAGACTGAACAACCTACACCAATGTCAATTCAAAGGGACTTCAACCCAGAACCAAATCAGGAGTCCAACAAATCATCAGATAGCTCAACTCACTCATCACAGCAAGACAACAACTTTTTATCAGATTCTCATCAAGTATTGGATGATGCACAATCACCCAATACTCAACATGAATCCACATCAAATGACAGAAGTCAACAACCTGCAAGAGCTGGTCATCACATGACAACAAAGGCAAAAAGTGGCATATTCAAACCAAAAATATATAATGCAGACTTGGAAATTGAAGAGCCAAGCACATATCAGCAAGCCATTCAAAATGAAAGATGGGTCACTGCTATAAAAGAAGAACATGATGCACTTATGAGGAACAAAACATGGACACTTGTTCCTTTGCCACCCAACAAAAATATTGTAGGATGCAAGTGGACATATAGACTAAAGAAAAATGCCGATGGTCCAGTCTCTAAATACAAGGCAATATTAGTAGTTAAGGAGTATTCACAACAACATGGGTTTGATTTTAATGAAACTTTTTCACCAGTTGTGAAACCCACATCTATTAGAATTATCCTAACAATTGCTTTGCATAGAGATTGGATCATCAAGCCACTAGATATAAATAATGCATTTTTAAATGGTATATTGCAGAAGGAAATTTACATGGATCAGCCTCAAGGATTCCAAAAAGGATATGACAACTATGTTTGTAAGATAAACAAGGCAATATATGGGCTTAAACAAGCCCAAAGGGTGTGGTTTGACAAGTTAAAATTAACTTGAGCTAAACTTGGTTACAATCCTACAAAATATGATAATTCATTGTTTACCAAGTTTAGCAATGATGCTATTATTTATGTCCTGATATATGTCGATGATTTTATTATTACAGGAAACAATGCCACAAAAATAAACAATTTCACACTACATCTAAACAAGGAATTTTCTGTCAAAGACCTGGGAAACTTACACTATTTTCTTGGCATTGAAGTGAAGAAAGTTTCATCCACCACATTGCATTTAAATCAAAGCAAATACATTACTGACATACTGACCAAATCTAAGATGCTTCAGGCAAATTCTCTATGCACACCAATGACAAGCAACTTGCATTTATCAAAAAATAATGGTAATCCAATAACTAACGATAAGCACTATAGAAGTATTGTTGGAGCACTACAGTATGTCACAATAACAAGACCAGAGATCACATACAGTGTAAACAAAGTTAGCCAGTTCATGCACAAACCACTTGATGAGCATTGGAAAGCAGTTAAAAGAATTCTCAGATATCTCAAAGGAACTGTAAATCAGGGACTAATTTTACAATCATGCAAAACACTTAACATCAATGGTTATGCAGATGTAGATTGGGTTACTGACTATGATGACAGAAAATCAACCAGTGGATACGGTATATTTTTAGGCAAAAATCCTATTTTCTGGTGTTCAAAAAAACAGCCCACAGTATCAAGATCAAGCATTGAAGTTGAGTATAGGAGTGTCGCTAGTGCTACAACATAGATAATGTGGATTGAGTCGTTACTAAGTGAATTAAAAGTCAAGACTAACAGTAAAGCAACAATGTGGTGTGATAATCTAAGTGCAACATTACATGCAGCAAATCCAGTTTTGCATTCAAGAACAAAACATATGGAACTGGATTTATATTTCGTAAGAGAACAAGTTATGAAAGGAAAGCTGATGATAAATCATATACCTGCAGCTTACCAGAAGGCAGAGATCTTAACAAAACCTCTGTCCAAACAAAGCTTCTTCATATTGAAGCAAGAGTTTCACGTCGAATATGTAAAGCTCTATCTCAAAGCTACAGATATGACATCAAGCAGAGATGCAAAGCCCTCTATGAGAAAGTTGCAAAGCAAGGACCTTTCATAAGCTCAACTCTCAAATAATCAACATGCCAAAAAATTAAAGCTCAAATACAAAGATTCAGATCCAATATCATTCAAAGACGGAAAATCTTCTACAAAACCAGTGCAAACCAAGGATTTTGTAGAAGCTCGTCACTGGAAAAATAATCATCTCAAATTCTATCCTAACAGCACTCAACTTCCAAATTGCAACTCGATATCTCTGTAGAGAGATCCCAAATCCTCACAAAGTCTCAGAAAGTTCTAAGCATTGCAAAATTGAGTGCTTATTTTTGAAAATCTTCTGATCGGCTTTGAATGAGCAAAAATCGCAAACTCAAACTTCGTTAGGTTTAAAAGGGGGAAATAAGAGAAATGAAATGCGGTCGATCAAATAACCCTTTGTATTGTAACTACAATCAACGGCTGATACTTATCTTTATCATCCAATGGCTTCAAACTATTGGGCTTATATCTCTCAGCCCGTTAGCATGTTTTATGTATCATAAATACAGACTGTATAAATATCATTCTGTATCAATCATCATTTAGTGATTCAGAAACAATTCAAGAAAATCAATAAAATTCATTTTTATCAAATTTCCAGTTTGAACATTTTTAAGTGAACAAATACAGTATATATAAAGCTTATAAAGTGTACGGTTGAAAGGATCATAAAAGTAATTTATAAAGTTCACACAGATAGCATCCATAACAAAAGGTTGATTTAAATGGATGAACTGGTCTCTTTGTTTAGTCAGGAGGGCATTAAATAATTAAGCATGAAATATATTCAACATATGGAAACAGAAACCCGTAGGTAGTGATTCAGCTGCATTCTTACATATTAATTGATAAAGTAAATATCGAAACCAAAAGACAGAGAAGAGAAACATGTGGCTAGTCAACATATACACACATATGCATTAACTCAAAAAAACAAATGAATCAAGGAGCCGAGATAAAGAACAAGTAGCAGGCAGCTAGCCCCATATATTATATTGACTGACTGACCTATACGCATATATGGCATGCATGGTGAGGTCAAACAATTGGGACTGGATCAAAATAAAATATTGAAAGAAGAATTGAAGGACTTTAAATCAGATAGATAGATGGTTGATTGAGACCAAATCGTTAATGAGGAAATTGGTCAAATGAAGGGTCAACTATCATGCAATAAAGAAAGTCGTTATATAATCAAAAACGTGTAAATATATCGGCATGCATGCATGTTAATTAATGTTTGAAATATATGAGAAGCAGCCACTCTATATATAAGAGATCGATCGATCTCTCTATTTACCAATATCACATAAATAAATATTACAAATAAAACATTCCGTACAAGATCAAATCAGCAAGGAAGAAAGAAAGAAAGAAATGGAGTACCAAGCAAATAAAAACGAAAAGCCATGGCTACTGATATTGCTCTTCATCATATCCATATTAGTAAGCATGATGGGCTATCCACTGATGAAGAAGCCAAGCTCAAGCTCAAGCTGGACTGCAAAGGCAGTAAAGGAGGCAGAGGCAGTGGCCGCAATAGACTGCTCCGGGCATGGCAGAGCTTACTTGGACGGAATCGTCGTCCATGGAGCTCCCATGTGCGAGTGCAACACTTGCTACACCGGTCCCTATTGCTCCACTTTGCTCCCTAACTGCTCCTCTGATGTTGTAAGCGGCGACGCTTTGTTTCTCGAAAAATATTGGATGCAACACAAATCCAACGCCGCTCTTCTCATATCACCCTGGCATAGAATGAGCTATTTCTTCCAGCCATCTTCCGGCAATACCATCAACGCCGAGCTTGAAAAACACGTCAGACTTTTACATCAGGCCGTCGGTAATGCCAAAGCCGATGACAAGTACATCGTCTTCGGTACCGGCGTCACTCAACTCCTCAACGGTCTAGTCATCGCCCTTTCCCCAAACGATATATCACCCGATGTGCAACCATCAAAAGTTGTCGCTGCCGTCCCTTACTATCCCGTCTTCAGAAAGCAAACCAAATTCTTTCGTTTTACCGGCTACGAATGGAAAGGGAACGCATTCGATTACGTTAACGCCGCTTCTCCTCAAAACATCATAGAATTGGTGACTTCGCCCAATAATCCCGAAGGTCGATTTCACCATTCCATTATCAATGGCTCTTTAGCAATCCACGACCACGTCTACTATTGGCCGCATTATACCCCAATTGCACAACCCGCCGACGAAGATATCATGTTGTTTTCCATGTCCAAATACACTGGACATTCCGGCAGCAGATTCGGGTACGACGGTCCTTTTTATTTTTTCTTCTTCTTAATTAGTAACGTTGACTTTATTTTATATACACCGTCAACGGTGGTCTGCATCATTCATGCATGCTAATTATTAACAAATTACATATTATATGTACAGGTGGGCGCTTATAAAGGACGTGAAAGTATACGATAGGGTAATGGAGTACATGACCGAGAACACGGAAGGAACTTCCCACGATACGCAACTTCGAACCTTGAAACTAATAAAGGAGATCTTGTTGCAAATGAAAACGAAACGGGAAACAATGGCCGACATCAACCAATTTGGCTATCAAACATTGTCTAAAAGATGGGCTGAACTTACCAAGCTAGTTGCATCTTCAGATCGATTCTCCCTTCAAAACCTCTCTCTACAATATTGCAACTACTTCAAAAAAGTTAGAGACCCCTCACCATGTATGTTCCTAGCTAGCTACTTAATTAATTTCTCTAACTTTGTTCGTTTATATCTTCAAACCAACTGCATATATACATGCTTAACGCAATTGCTAATTTACATCAATTAATCGCAGCATTCGGATGGCTAAAGTGTGAATGGGAGGAAGACACGGATTGTGAAGCTCTACTCAGGAATGCTCAAATTAAAACTCAAAGCGGAGTGCTTTTTGAAGCCGATAGTCGTTACACACGCTTGAGTTTAATCAAGACGGAGGACGACTTCGATCAAATGATGGAGAAGTTAAAGCCTCTTGTATCTGCAAAAAGGAGCATTCACCTAATGGAAGGAAGCATGGACTAATTTAATTCATCATCCTTCCTCATGACATATATATACCTTCAATTATTCCGATTCCTTTGATTATTAATTTTATTAACTCTATTATTTCATTCCTTTTTATACCACCACCATTTCAATTTCACCTACGCTTGGATATTGGATGGTGGTTTGTTATTGTACCCTTGATCAAATTGTAGTCAATAAAGTCAAATTATTATTATGTTAATTAGTGGTTATTATTTGATACTCCATGAATGAATGAAATGTTAAATATATTTTATATCCATGACCACAGTAGTTCAGGTTTCATATTTTAGATAAACTTACTCCCCCATGAACATACACAGAGATATGAACAATATGCCTCTTTCTGCATGCACGTTACTGATTGAATTTGCAACACAGAGCCTTAGCTGCAGAGTCACCTGATTTGCAAAGCACCCAGCCTATGATGAACCTAATTCTTATTGAAACAATTCAACAAATACTTCTCCTTCATCGTAAAACAAATATACTATACATCCACATTGCAAACAATTACCTGCAAGTTATAAACACCGAAGATGTTACAGAAGATGTTTACTGCATTACTTATTAATGTTGCTTAATGGTAGCATCAATTAATGTCATCAAAATTGCCTAGACAGCAAAGATTTTGAGGTATGCAGTAAATAAATTCATACCGATCCCAGTTTTCACTTCGCACACTTTCATCTCATCTCTTTTCAGATCGATTACCATATTATTCAGCTGTATTCTAAATGTTTTTGAACTTCAACCTTTGAGCCCAGTTCCTTAACTCATAAATTCTTCAAAATACCAAAACAACTTCTCTAAGCATGAATGTAATTCGCATTATCGCATTGCTTATCCTTTTTGTACTACCAAAAACGCTAAATCTCAAAACGCGGATCCTCAATTCATTTGCCTTGATGGTCAGAAGCGATGGATTGGATGTTTGGTTAACGCCTGAGGAGTCTGGGAACTTGAGAAGAAAATTGGAGGTTTAAATGTGGAATTTTCTCTTAACGATTATTCCAATCGTTTTTCCAATGTTTAATCCAAAACTATTTCAAATCCTTTTTTCTCCTAAAACTACAAACTTGGAAGAGTGGGATTATGCCACATTTTAATGGTTTACCATCTTTTTTATTTGCTATTTTTTTCAGCTGTTTTTACCGTATTTGCTAACAACAGCTGATAATTAAATTTGATTCCATGAAATATTAAATTGAGTCGAAATTACACCGTGTTTTTAATATTTTCCTAGAATAGCAACGAATGTGTATGCTTAGATTTTGAAATTTTGAGATAAAAGGAAATTGTGTTTTCGAACTGATTATTTTAGATATAACTCTAAGTATCTTACCATGGAAATGACCAATTCTAACGGACAATGCTGCTTTCTTTCTTATTTTTTTAAAACGAAATTTTGACTCACGTCCTTATTATTGAAAATAATCTGTCGACTATCGCTTTTTCAACACCAATCAAAGAACAAATCGCCATCGACTCAATTGAAAAACCAAAAACCTAATTCCTAAATAAAAATTGAAAACATTTGTAGGCTTATAGAAGGAGAAATTTAATGTTTGAAATTAATAACCAAAGACGCCTACCGTGACGAACACTGAACAAACCAAAACGAATAACCTAAAAACAAAGAAGAAAAAGTAAATAATATCGAATTTTTACTGTAATATTAATAATGGTAAAATTTTAAAAGGTAAAATTTTGATTGACAATAGGTTGAGATAGTACTACTTCCATTTACACAGATAACTGGGCAAATATTTGAATATCAAATATTGACATGACAAATATTCGACATAATAAAAGTTTGTCAATGAATGCTTGATATATGAGTGAAATTTTACTGTAAATATTGATAATGACAAATATTTGACACGTATAATTTTGATTGATGATACGTTGAAATAGTAGTATATAATAAGATTAATAACTAAGAATAACAAATATTTGCCGTAAGCAATTTTTATCAAATATTTTCCGTAAGCAATTTTTGATAATAATCGCTAGATATATTAGAAAACTTCTAATATAAAGACCGAGAATGTCAAATATTTGTCATATTCTATTTTGATTGATTATAGGATAAAATTGTAGTATACATTTACATACAAACAAACAACAGCAATATTTACCATAAATATTTGCAAAGCACATATGCCATGCAAAATATTTGTCATCCATGTATTTGACACCAAATTGAGAATTTCATAACTTTTATAGGTACCAAGAAGAAGATACAAAAACGTTGCAAACAAAGCTTCTTTTGCACAAAAAGTTGCAGCCCAAAATTACAAAAAAAAGAAGAATCTCAAGCAACTCAAAAGACGTTTGTTGATGACCAAAGACAAGAAACAAGTGTTGAAACTAAAGACGTAAATTCATCAGAACAGTTTGCATTTTCTTTGGATTCCAACGAACTTCGACAATATATTCATCTATCATCATTAAAAAAAACAACCATAAAGAAAATGCAGTGATAAAAGAAAAGCTGAAAAATAATAGCTTCAAAAAACCAAAACAAAAGATGGATAAAAAGATGTAAAAGATAGAGGAGAAAGCCACAGATGCAACTTAAAATCTTTCCACACCCTGATCCAAAATTTGAAAAAAAGAGAAGCTACTTCAAAAAAAAAACATAACATAATTGAAGCTTACATTCTTCAGTATGATCAAACTATTCCTTGAAAGATCAATAACAAAGGAAGACATAACCAAAGAATCAGCTTACATAGACTTGATAATAGATGCCTTTTGAACAGAAGATAATTGCTTTAATTTTGGGATATGAAAGTAAATTTGAAAGAAAATGACATATCAAAAAAATTTGGTTGGAAAAATGAATAAGTTACAATAAACACTGCATCGCCTCTAAAAAATGCAGACATGAATGTAGAAGTGAAAAGCTTCAAACAAAAATATTTGTTGAACTGAAAACGATGGAAGCAAAAGAGATAGAATCAAGCCTAAGGGAAGTTTGAAAGGAAAGATATTAGAAGACACAATAGACGCTGCATGGCTAATCATAATATATCTACGGTCAGCTTACTTGCTCTACAATGCAAGCTCTGCATTTCCACTAGTGTCGCTGCTATATATTCACAAATTGAAACAAATGAAAACAATTTCATGGTCACCAATAATTCGAAAGCATTTAATGGAACAACTAAGGAAAAAAAATCTTCGAAAAATTCGAGCTTGTGCAACATTATTTCTAGTAAATTATAATAACTCATTCTATCTTGTGTAGTTTATATTGCAAACGAAAATAAAATATACTATCTTTGTGTGGTACTGGTTCCGTATCCGTATGGAAATAAAATCCCAAAGAAAAAGTTACAAAGAAAAAGCTTCTATATCTTCAAAATGGACACTGATGCAACTCCAAGCAAAATAGGGTCATTCCTTACCAAGAAGGTTATATTACTAATACACATGAAAAGATAAAAACGTCTAAATATTCTATGATAAATAACGATTGGGAAATATTTTCCAATCAAATATTTGACAAGCAATGTATGATTATCAAATATTTGACAAAACCTTTCTCCAATGATATTTCATTTCTTTAAAATAAAATTGTTCAACGATATTGCATAACTATTGTATGTTGAATTTGAAACAGTCAAATATTTGATTGTCAGATATTTTTCATACATGGTTTGGATAGATGATAAGTTGAAATTGTAGTATACAATTAGATGAAAACTGAGAATGAATAATATTTTCTATAAATAATTTTCTTAATGATTGCTAGATATAAACAACTATAAAAACCGAGGAAGGAAAATATTTGAAAGGAAGGCAAATATTTGTCAGACAAATAATTACAAAACAAATATATCTTATTTATATTTATGACAATGGCAAAAGTAAAATATATTTGTCCTAATTTGTAGAAATAAGAAGAAAAACAAAGGATGACAAAAGAGCTAAAAACCAACAGAGTTGGATCATCTAAAGGAAAATTTTCAGTTGATGATGAAATAATGAACTTAAAAGCGCAACTACAAAAATGGAAAAAAGGAAAATACGGATCTGGAAAAAAGGAACAAAAATCTAAAAAAGAGAATGAAGATTTGAAAAAAGCAAAGCAACAAAAAGAAAATGATGAAGAACAAGAGGCTAAAAAAGAAGATGAATATGAAGATTCAACTGAAGAAGAAAACAATAAAGATGATGATGATGAGTACATTAACGATGAAGGTAATGATGACGAGGATAGTGAAAAATGATGATGAGGGAGATGTTGATGGTGATGATGAAAGTGGTAATGAAGAACTTTACGAAGGAAATGAAGGTGATGGGCATGAAGATAATGAAGACAACACTAATAAAGATGATGTAAATGCAAAAGGAGGTAAAACAAATGATACAAATAATGAGGATGATAAAAACGAAGAGAACAAAAAAATTGCGGTTGAATAGGAATTGGAAGATCAAAGCAGAAAAGAAAGTAAAACTAAAAAATAAGCACGATAAATGAAATGGATGGTAGTGACGAAACAATCTTCAACGAATATGAAATAACAATCACACTAAAAATACTAATGGGAAAAGAAAGATGAAGACAAAAGAGAACAATCAACTGTAAAAAAGGAGGAAACGGAAAAAAGTAAATATTAACAAATAGTAAATTTACTAAGAAAAATTTAGTCTGACAAATATCTATCTAGTAAATATCTGTGTAGTAAATATTTGTTAAACATATATTAGAAATAAAATATTTAACAATCCAAAACTTTTGACAAATCAGGTGAAAAATAAAAAAAGTTGATGATGAATTAAGAAGATTTTGATGGTGAAGAGGAGCACATAGATCAAGAGCAAAGTGACATCTTTAAAGTAAAAGTTATAATATCCAAATATATAAACCTTCTATGTCATATATTTGCTTGGCATTTATTTGACTTACATATATCTATTAACCAATGATTTGCCAAAGAATATTTTATTTAAAGTTACTTATTTTCACATAATATATGTTTAAAAATATATAGTATAATTAGTTATTGCCACAAGTAGTAGATTCAATAGAAAATATTCACAAAGACGCCAAAAAAAAGATAACTAGAAATAGAATAAAAAGAAAAAGACTCTTTGAAGCATAAAGGTAAGATGTCAACAAGATTATTCCTCATGTTAATAATTTCCCAAACACTAATTATAAATTAATTATAGAGATTCAAGAAAAACTCATCTGACTCTTAAAATTTCATACTACTACCAGCCATTCAAACTCAGGAAAATACAAAGAATGAAAGTCAAGAAGCTTTAGGGTAGAAAGATGCCAAAAAGTACAGCAAAAAAAGTTAAATCTTCTAATTCAAAAGGTAATTTCTAAAAAAATTTACGTCAAATATTTATTATAGATTAATTATACAATCAAAGCAGATAATCAAACTAAAGAAAGACCTAGAATTGACTACCTAAGTTTCAAGCTACTAACATCAAGTGAAATCCAGAAAAGCAACCTAATGTTAACTCAAGAATTAGAAAACATTCAAAAAATTGGCTAAAGATTATAAAATCAAGATTGAAAATGATGAGAAAAATATTGAAAAAAAAGTTTCTCCTTCTTCTCTGTCGAATATAGTAAAAAGGAAACAAAAAGAGAAATATCAAAAGATCCATATTTCGAACATGAATTTCCCACAACAAGAAAAAGACAATACCGGAGGAAATCGAAAGAAATCAATATCAACAAAAGAAAAGATGCAAAAGCTCAATCCGAAGTGTTATCATATAATAGCACAAAATCTTATCACGGTATGAGTGAAATTAAAGAAGAGATGAAAATAGTGGTAAAAAAAGCAAGCTTACAAAAACATGACTAAAAGAGTAATGAACTTATAAATTTTTACCATGTAGATGGAAATATGCAAGTTATTTAAACAAAACATAATGTACAAATAAATACACACACATATATTTCTTGAAAAATACGTTACTTACAGACATTAACCATTGATAAAATTCATGTTTTACTTTCTGATTTACATGCCATAATACATATTAATATTCTTTTGCTTCTGTAAAAACATGAAAGTCGCATACTATAACCAGTTTAATGATACTGAAATTAGAGGAGTACATATTTTAGACATATAGTTCAAATGATTTATTGAATCCAAGGTATATAATTTTACCATATACTTTCAATATATTAAAATAAATGTAGATGAAAATATGAAAAATAAAATATAAAATTTAATATTTATGAAGGTGATAGACTAGTTCATAGAATAAAATTAAAGCCATGACATAAATATATCATTTACTTCAAGTCCTACACTTTGATAAGGAATAATTAACACTGCAAATACATATCAAATATGAAATTGTAACCTAATTAAACTACAAATATAGTTATCAATAAGTAAAAACTATAAATCAACATATTAAGATTTAGTGATCGATGTGCTAAAAGAGCAATAATTTCAAGAAAATATTAATATCGCTTGTTGGACCAAAAAGTGGCATAACACCTCCAATCAAAATAAAACAAGAACATATCTACTAAAATCAAATAGAAATAGCAAAGAAAACACATTTATAGTGGTTTGGCCAAATCTCATGCCTACGTCCACTTAGTCTTATTAATTTCGGATTTGTCAAAAGTACAAGCACTATTACAATGATTTTAGATCTTTAAAGTAAAGTATGTTCAGGATTACAACACTTAGTGACAATGGTTGAGCCGTTGATGTAAAAAGTAAGGGATGGAAAGTGTGGGCTCAAAAGATCAAAAAGTCCTTTCTGTGTTGCACTCCTCGAATCATCTTCTATATTCGCTAAATAATGGAAGTACAAGTATGAATTCAGATCCGAGAAGATAGAGGAGAAGATCAAGTCATTCTAGAGCAAAAAAATAATGATGGTATAGACTACAATTGTGGTCGGTACCGACCATAACGATCATCATTGTAATGCATGTTCCCCTGCACTTCGATAAGCTCTAACCTTCCACAATCCTAAGATGTATCCCCCTAGTAAATGTACCGATCACAATTATGGTCAATACCGGCCATGTTGTTTTTTTCAAAATCATCCCCTACTTCTTGAGTTACTTCATCTTTCTATTCTAAGTATGCCCCAAGCTCTCACTCCATTCTGTCTTGGTCTCGACATCCAAATTTACTTAGAAGTTGCTCTGTTCAAAGGAAAGGTAACACCTGCCTTCGAAAGCATGCTTCCGTGAAACTAGGCATGCTTTGAATTAAGATAAGCGATGCTATCTTAATTACATAGGGTCTCCTGGTAGACAATCATCACCATTGAAGCATCGTATCTATTCCGAAGTTATCCGTTCTTTATTTTAAGTAGTTGGTATTCCATTCCTTCTTTAGCAATTAAGTTGATGTTCTTATCACTTCAGAAATCCCATCGTATCTCGAATAGGTATGTTTCTCTTTTTTTCTCTATTTTTTTAAATGAAGATAGAAACATGTTGGTATCGACCAAATCATGTCAGTACCGACATGGTTCTTAAATACGAGTATAAGTACTTGGTACTTAGAAGATTTTTGCCACTTGAATTTTATTTTCCAATCTTAAGCATACTATCTCTTACGAATTCGACTTCTCACCACCACCAAAGCCATTCAACTTTGCTACCTAAACTCCCACCGCACCTAGTGCTGTCGCAACTCCTCATTGCATCGTCATTGTCAACATCATGATTTCCTACCTAAACTCGGCACTGAATTCATTCATCTCAGGCTGTTCATTTTCAAATCTAAATTGAACAATAAGTGGGTTCTTGATCCTTGATGTCGCCAATGCTGCCACTACCGCACTTCGTCAATGTCACTGCATCATGGTGATGCTTCGGTCGTCATCATTAACCCACTGTCGACCATAAGCCAAGACATAACACGTGGCCTAACTAGGGCTTATCACTTTCAGGGGGAACTCAGGTTGCCTATGAGGCCGACATTAAGTAATCCCAGGCTCGACATCGAGTTGATTTCATGGTCTATTCAGTGCTTGGTGTTCACTTCATGTTATCAGAATCTTTGCTCCAAATTCTTCCTTGGATAATATTGATTTGACCGCTGGGCAATTAAAGCGCTTAGCAGTTCTATAATGGCGGTGTTGCAAAAAGTTATAGTGAGGATGAAGCGGGGATATAGGGGAAAATTGCAGAAGTGCAAAAAGCTTCACTAGATATATATCCAAAAAATTAAAGTTAAGTTTTTCTTATTCTCACATCATTATATAGGAAAAGGAAATATTGTTTAATCTTATTGTAACATCCCATAAATTTAACGATAATTAATTACAAAGAAATTAATTAATAATTAGTAATGCCAGAAGTAGAATTTTCACAAACATCATAATTTGGATACGAAACTTGTACCGTTGCATTCGTGGTGATTTTTCGATCAATTTTCATACATAAAGTTTTATGATGGGAGTTCAAATGAAAGTTACCGACGTTTGAAGATATCAGATCAAAATTAATTCTACATGTAATTAAGGAAATATATGTAAGTAGTTAATGTTAATGGTTGCTTAACGTTTAAGTATAATTAATGTCAAATCAGATCTTCTAAATATATATATATAATGAATAAAGGGACACGAATTAACACATAACAAAGCAGGCAACTGGTCGACCCTAAATTGGGACCGGTTGACCGCTAGCATCTAAGTGGTCGACCGCTTGTGTGTTGGCGGTTGTGCATTGAACCTAGGCCGAATGGCTCGCATTGAATATAATATAATCTAATGCCTGACATTGGTTCGAACCTCTATATATACGGGCCCAACCACTCACTTTTCTTCTCATATTTTAGCACAGCAAAGCTCTGCCATTTTCTCTTCTCCAAAAATTCTTAAATCCAAATAAAACTATAATCTATATACATATATACAAGTGGAGAATAGTGGAAAATAATGGAGAAGAAAAATATGATCGAATCAAATCGCCAAAGCAAAGATAAAATTAAAAATCCAAATCTACATTAAACTCAAATCTCTTCCCTGATCTAAATTTCTAATGGGTATGTATATTCTTTCGGTACATATTTCGGTAGGAAGGAAACAGAGTCAAATAGAAATAATATGGTTTAGATCTGGAGATTTGGAAGCTTAAAGGTGAGTGGAAAACTTATATATTGGATTTATATCATTGTAAATATGTTCATGTATGCTTGAAAGTAATTTTGGAGTTGTAGGCTTAAATACATACATGTAATAAATTGATAAACCAAGCATACATGTTCTATGAATGTTTAACTTTGATTTAATATTGCATATATTTGAATCTAGAAAATAAGGTTAAAAGTAGTCCGTAAATTAATAAGATTGTATAGTAATTCCAAGTTTGTTGGTTAAACGATACATGTCAGTAAATGTGAATAGGAAGTTATTATAAATTGGACGGTGATTTATGTTGTATTTTAATTCATTAGAATGAAGTTGTTGCAATGTAAATTTCTATAAGTTATCCAGTTTTATAATAAACAAATGTCTAACGTTTGAAATATTAAGGAATATGCCTAAAAGAAAGAGATGTATAAAATATGGATGTTTATCGTATTTTGTACTATTTATTTCAACAATAATAGAAAAGGTAATTCCTCATAATTTTAAACGAAACACAGGTCCTCTTAGGTAAGTCATAGAAAATTACAATGTTAACATTTCCTTTTAGAGGATGTAATTCCAAGCATTAAAGTGCAGAAATCCCTAAGTATAACCAAAGTATTCTAAGTAGAAATAATAACAATAATTCAATTATAAATCTAACTTATGCGATAAGTTAGAAAGTAAACCAAAGGCACAATGAAATGAGTATATAAAAAGATTATAGTAATCAAAGGATGTTAGTAACATTTAAAAAGGGAAAGTAGAATATAGTTAATAATATTGAATACAAGTTAAGTAGTAAAAGGCGATTAATCTATTAAATTAAAGTAAGTGGCAAATGACATTAAAATGACATTAATGAAACAAGAAGTAAGTTGTGTAAAAATAACTAAACCCAAAATTCCCAAGAAAAACATGAATCTCAATCAACTCAAAAGACATTTGTTGATGACCAAAGACAAGAAATAAGTGCTGAAACTGAAGATGAAATCTCATAAGAACAATCTGCATTTTCTTTAGAATTTAATGAACTCCAACAATATATTCATCTATCATCATTAAAAAGAAAACAACCACAAGGACAACGCAGTGATAAAAAAATAGCTGCATAATAATAGCTTTAAAAAACAAAAATCAAAAGATGTACAAAAAACATGGAAAAAATATAGGAGAAAGCTACAAAAGCAGCTTAAAATCTTTCCACACGTTGATCTAGAATTTTAAAAAAGGGATGCTACTTAAAAAAAAACCATAACACAATTGAAGTTTACTCCATTCTTCAGTATGATCAAACCATTCCTCAACGGATCAATAAAAAAGGAAGACATAACCAAAGAATCAGCTTCCGTCGACATGATAATAGATGCCTTTTCAACAGAACATGATTGCTTTAATTTTGGGATATGAAAGTAATTTTGAAAGAAAATGATTTGTCAAAAAAATTTGGTTGGAAAAATGAAAGAATTACAATAAACACTGCATCACTGATCATAATTAGAAGACATAATAGACATTGCTAGGCTAATCATAATATATCTAATGTCAACTTACTTGCTCTCCAATGCAATCCCTGCATTCCTACTAGTGTCGCTGCCATATATTCATTATTCATAGATTGAAACAAATGAAAACAATTTCATGGTTAGTAATAATTTGAAAGCATTTAATGGAACAAGGAAAGAAAATAAAATTTCAAAAAAATTCGAGCTTGTGCAACCTTGTTTTTGGTAAATTATAATAACTCATTCAATCTTATGTAGTTTATATTGCAAAGTAAAATAGAATGTACTATCTTTGTGCAGTACTGGTTCGGTGACCTCATAGAAATAGTATCTCAAAAAAAAGTTAGAAAGAAAATGCTCCTATATTTTCCAAATGGACAACGAGGCAACTCCAAGCAAAATAGGTTCATTCCTTGCCAAGAAGGTAATATTACTAATAATATTAGAAAAATCAAAACCTCTAAAAATTCTATGATAAATAATGATTAGAAAATATTTGCCAAATAAATATTTGATAAGCAAATTAATATTTGACAAACCTTTCTACAAGATACTTCATTTCTTTAAAATAAAATTGGTCAACAATATTTCATACATACTGTATATTGAATTTGAAATTGTCAAAATATTTGATTTTCAAATATTTTCCACACATGGTTTTGATAGATGGTAAGTTGAAATTATAGAATACAATTATATAAAAACTGATAATGATGAATTTTTGCTATAAAAAAATTTCTTAATGATTATTAGATATATCAAAAAACAACAACTAAGACATTATTCCCAAACAAGTTGGGATCGACTAGAAATGGAACCCAAAACTAATTGACAAAATCAATTTAAAAGTTATAACAACAACAACAACAATAATAAAAACCATGATAATAATAAAAAAATTAAATTCAATAAGTAAACTAATAATAATAATAATAATAACTAATTAAATAAAAAATAGATTAAAAAATAAAAATAAAAAGTAAAATAAAATATTAAAAAAACCATGATGATGATAATAATAATAGTAATAATGGTACTAATAGTAATATTGACCGAAGACCAAAACTACGTCTTAGGCTCCTATTCACTAGTCCTATAACCTAAATCTTATAACACTACCCCTAAACCAACCCTAAGAAAAAGAACTCCAAGCTCATGGTTCTGGTACGTGGATCGCTAACTTCCACGCGCTCATGTCCGACACCAGCTCTTCGGATATATTTCAATCCTTCAAGTCTCTTTTTACTACTTCCTCTCATGTTAACCTTGGTCGACCTCTACCTCTCTTTGAGCATTCGACGCGGCCTATAATTCCAACGTGCATTGGTGCCTTGAGAAGCCTCCGTTGGAGACGTCCAAACTATCTTAAGCAGTGTTGGACTAGCTTCTCCTCAATTGGTGCTACTCCTAGTTTATCAAGTATATCAGCATTTCTAATTCGGCCTCTTCTTGTATTACCGTAGCTCCATCGTAGCATATGCATCTCTGCTACACATATCTTCTGGACATATTGGCTTTTAGTAGGCCAACATTCTGCACCATACAACATTGCAGGCCTGATTGTCATTCTATAGAACTTTCCTTTAAGCTTCTGTGGGACTTTCTTATCTTAGAGAATGCCATATGCTTTTCACCATTTCACTTATCCCGCTCGAATTCTAAAACTAACATCTTCATCAACCTCACCATCATCCTGCAACATTGATCCTAAATATCGAAAGGATTCCTTCTTAGGCACTACTTGTCCGGCCAGAGTGACATCTCCATTCTCTGACCTGACGCCACGGAACTCGCACTTCATATACTCTGTTTTAGTTCTACCAAGCCAAAAAACCCTTTATTCTAAAGTTTGCCTCCATAGCTCCAGTTGTCTATCAACCCAAATCCTACTTTTGTCAATTAGCACAACATCATCAACAAAGAGCATACACCAAGGAATCTCACCTCTATACCCTTCGTAACCTTATCCATCGCTAGAGTAAAAATGTAGGGGCCCAAAGCTGACCCTTAATGTAATCCTATGTTAGTGGGAAAGTTACTGATTTCACCCTCGCATGCTTTGACACTAGTCATAACATCATCGTACATATCCTTGATAAGAGTAATGTACTTTGTTGTGACTCTTTTCTTTTCTAGAGCCCACCACATAACTTTTCTCGGTACCTTGTCATAAGCTTTCTCCAAATAGATAAATACCATGTATAGATCCTTCTTTTGCTCCCTAAACCTACTCCATAAGTTGTCTTAGCAAGAAAATCGCCTCTGTGGTCAACCTCCCATGCATGAAACCAAAATGGTTTTTTGAAACGCTTATCATCCTTTTTAATCGATGCTTAATGCCTCTCTTCTAAAGTTTCATTATATGACTCATAAGCTTAATTCCTCTATAGTTTGTGCAACTTTGAATATCTCCTTTATTCTTAAAAATTGGAACTAATATGCTTCTCCTCCACTCATTTGGCATCTTGTTTGATTTGAAAATATTATTGAACAACTTAGTTAGCTAGGCTATCCCTGCATCTCCAAGGCATCTCAAAACCTTAATGAGAATGTCATCAAGCCCCAATGCCTTGCCTACTTTCATCCGTTTTAGCTCCTCCTTTACCTCGGACTCTTGAATTCTTTGAGCAAAATGTCTACCAGTGTTATCAAAAGAGTCGTCCAGCTTGATCGTAGTGATATCACCTTCTTCATTGAATAGCTTGTCAAAGTAATATCTCCATCTATTTTATATCTCATTGTCCTTTACCAAAAGCCTATTATTGTCATCCTTAATGCATTTAACATGGCTGAAGTCTCTCGTCTTCCTCTCGAGGAGCTTAGCTACCATATAGACTTTTTTTTCCTTCCTTCATACTTAGCTTTTGATATAGATATTCATACACCCGACCCCTTGCTTCACTCGCCGCTGTCTTTGCGTTCTTCTTTTCCACTTTGTACTTTTGCATGTTGTCCTCACTCCTGTGATGATGTAAGCACTTATAGCATTCCTTCTTCTCTTTGATAGCCTTCTCCACATCACTATTCCACCACAATGAATCATTATGTTTGCGTCTGTGTAGTTAATTCCCCGCTATAACCTTGCTATATCTCATAGCGGATTTCTACCGCTATGATTTTTCCATATAGCCCCAAATGTAGCCTTTCAGTTGTAAGCCCTGCAATATCCCGTTATTCCCACTATATTCCCCTATTTTCGTTATATCTTCTTTAAAAGAAATCAATTGAAAAATGACATTTATACATTATAAAAATTATGAAATTAATTTATTTAATTGAATTTTTAATATTTTTTAGAAATGAAAATACTCTAATACTCTACTAAATTCAATTATGTTATATAATAGTTTTACGTTTATTTACAGTATATTCGCACATGTTTTTATTTAAAATTATTTATGTATTAATTATAATTCAATTAAATGGTAATTTTCATCTAATTACCATTTATATATTTGTTAAAACATTAAGTACGAGTTTTATATGTTATTTTGGAGTCATCCTCTATATCCTCGCTGTATCCCCGCTATGACTTTTTGCACCTCCACCGCATTGAATCTGCCGAGCGCTTTAATTGCACATGTTTGCGTTTATTTCCTTTCGTTATCCCAAACACATAGTAGCCATTTTCCGAATGCGCATTTCCATCTCATCCCACATGTCATTTGCTTCTCCTTCCATATTCCATGCTCCTTCTCCCATTACTCTATCCTTAAACACCCATTAGTCATCTTCTTTGAACTTTCACCATTTCTTCTGACTAATCTTGGCTCCTTTATCCCGTCAAACATGTATTCGAAGATGAAACTCAGATGTCAAAATCTGATGGTGTGAGATGACACATTCTACAGGTATAACTTTGCAATTTATACAAGTTCGTTTGTCATCTCTTCTAATAAGGACAAAATCAATCTGGCTAGAGTATTGGCCACTACTTAAAGTAACTAAGTGCGATTGTCTCTTTATAAAGAAGGTATTACCTATCATATGGTCATAAGCAATAGCGAAATTCAGCATTTCTTCTCTTTCTTGGTTCCTATCGCAATATCCAAAATCATCATGCACTCTCTCAAACCCCCCACTAGTTGTACCAACATGGTTGTTGAAATCTCCTCCTATGAAAAGTTTCTTGCTACTAGGCACATCTCTAACCATGACATCTAACTCTTCCTAGAAATTCCTCTTAACGGCGTCACTTAGGCCTATTTGTGGGGCATAGGCACTAATGATGTTCAAAACAATATCACCAACTATCAGCTTGATTAGGATGATCATGTCTCCCTGTCTCCTGATGTCGACCACTCCATTTTTAAGGTTCTTGTCAATTAAGATACCTACCCCGTTCTTGTTACGTTCTTTTTTCCCGTGTACCATAATTTGAAGCCTGTGTTCTCCACCTTCTTCCCGTCCATTTGGTCTTTTGAACGCATAAGATATTTACACTTCCCCTAGTTATAGTATCATCCATCTCTCTTAACTTTCCTGTTAAGGATCCTACATTCCAAATACCTACCAAATCCTACTTTCATCGGCTAACTTCCTTGCCCTTCGCACCCACCAAGTAAAGGGCGAAGACATTTTCTCATTTATCACTACATCTGGGCATCGGTGTAGCACACCACTAAAGGAGTGACGATCCTGCCCTTGCATATTTATCACCATACCTAAGCCTCGACATGGTGTGCCACTAAGGTAGTGGTGACCCAGCCCTTGCTCACTTATCACCGTACTCGAGCTTCGACATAGAGCATTGCTAAGAGAGTTACACTGCAACAAAATATAATAAGGTTCCATTTCAATAAGAGATTATATGGTTTTTATATTGGCTCGCCAAGCCTATTACAACCCTCTTCCATTATCGGGGGAATAGACTGTATCAAAAAAACAGTAAATACAAAAGCCGAGGAAGGAAAATATTTGCAAGAAAGGTAAATATTTATCAGGCAAATAATTAACTTTGTAAATAATTACAAAAAAAATATGTCTCATTTATATTTATGACTATGGAAAAAGTAAAATATATTTGTCCTAATTTGTACATAAAAGAAGAAAAATAAAGGATGACAAAAGTGCTATTAGAGCTAGATCATCTAAAGAAAAAAATTTAATTGATGATGAGATAAAGAACCAAAAAGTGCAACTACAAAAAACAAAAAAGGAAAATATGCATCTGGAAAAAGAAAACAAAATTCTAAAAAAAGAACGAATATTTGAAAAAACCAAAGCAACAAAAAGAAAATGATGAAGAACGGGAGGATGAAAAAGAAGATGAATATGAAGATTCAACTTAAGAAGAAAACAATGAAGATGATGAGTACATTAGTGATAAAGGTGATGACGAGGAGGAAAGTGTGAGATGATGATGAGGGAAATGATGATGAAGGTGATAATGAAAAACTTTACGAGGGAAATGATAAAGATCGAAATAAAGATGATGGAAATGAAGATGATGAAGACAATAACAATAAAAATGATGAAAATGCAGGACGTAAAACAACAGATAAAAATTACGAGGCTGGTAAAAATGAAGAGAACAAAAAATTGTAGTTGAATAAGAATTGGAACATCAAAGAAGAAAAGAAACTGAAAAAAAAAACATGCGCGATAAATAAAACGGATGGTAGTGATGAAACAATCTTGGACGAATATGAAATAACAATCATACCAAAAATACCAATGGGAAAAGAAGGATGAAGACAAATTAGAAACATCAACTGAAAAAAAGAGGAAATATAAAAATGTAAATGTTCACAAATAATAAATTTACTATGAAAATTCAGTCTGGCAAATATTTGCCAAGTAAATTTGTCTGGCAAATATTAGTCAGACATATATTAGCAAATAAAATATTTGACAATCCAAAACTTTTGACAAACTAGGTGAAAAAATAAAAAAATTGATGATGAATCAAGAAAGTTTTGGTGGTGAAGAGGAGCACATAGATCAAGAGCAAAGTGACATCTTCAAAGTAGAAGGTATATTATCCAAATACAAAAACCTTTTACATCAAATATTTTCCTAGCGTTTATTTGATATACATATATCTGCTAACCAATGATTTGATGAAGAATCTTTTAATAAATTAATTTACTTTCACAAAATTTATTCATAAAAACATACGGTATAATTAGTTATTACCACAAATAGCAGATTCAGCAGAAAATATTCACAAAGGTGCCAAAAAGAACTGGAAATAGAATAAAATGAAAAAGACTATTTGAAGCATAAAGGTAAGATGTCAACAAGATTATTCTTATGTTAATAATTTTCCAAACACTAATTATAATTTAATTACAAAGACTCAAGAAAAACTAACATCTGACTCTTAAACTTTCAAATTACTACCAGCTGGTCGAACTTAAGACAATACAAAGAATGAAAGTCAAGAAGCTTTGGGGCAAAAGGAAGTCAAAAAAAGATAAATCTTCTAATTCAAAAGGTAATTTCTAATAAAAATTTACATCAAATATTTATTAAAGATTAATTATACAATTATAGAAGATAATCAAACTAAAGAAAGACCTGGAATTGACTACCAAGTTTCAAGCTACTAACATCAAGTGAAAGTCTGGAAAGCAGCTAAATGTTAATTCAAGAATCATAAAACATTCAACAAATGGCTAAAGATTATAAAATCAATATTGAAAATGATGAGGAAAATTCAAAAAGAAATAAAAGCAAAGTTTCTCCTTCTTCTCTACCAAAAATAGTAGAAAAGGAAACAAAAAGTGGAAAATCAAAAGATCCGGATTTTGAATATGAACTTCCTCTAGCAAAAAATAGACAATGCTGGAGGAAATCAGAAGAAATCAATATCAACAAAAAAATGATACAAAAGCTTAACCAGAAGTGTTATCATATAATAGCACATAATCTGATCATGATAGAAGTGAAATTAAAGAAGTGACAAAGATAGTGGTTGAAAAAAGCAAGCTTGTAAAAACATGGCTAACAGAGTAATGAGCTTACAAATTTTTACCATGCACATGGAAATATGTAATCTATTTAAATAAAACATAATGTACAAATAAACACACACACAGACAGACACTCTCACACATATGTATGTGTGAGAGGCAAATGTTTGTTTGAAAAGATATCGCTTACAGACATTAACCTTTGATAAAATTAATAATTTACTTTCTGATTTACAAGCCATAATACATATCACATGTAAAATTCTAAGCTAATCAAAATGTAAACATGATTATCAATAATTGAAAACTATAAATCAACATATCAAGCATTAGTGATCGATGTGCTAGAAGAAAGAGCAATAATTTTAAGAAAATATTGATACCACTTGTTGGACCAAAAAGTGGCACAATACCTCCAATCGAACAAAACAAGAATAGATCTAGAAAAATCAAATAAAGATAGTAAAGAACACGAATTTTATAGTGGTTAGCCAAATCTCATGCCTACGTCCACATAGTCTTATTAATTTCGAATTTGTCACAAGCACCAAGCACTATTATAATGATTTTGGATCTTGAAAGCAAAGATAGTCGGGACTACAATGCTTATTGACAACGGTTGAGGTAGAGGGTAAGAGATGAAGAGTATGAGCTCAAAAGATAAAAAAAATCCTCTCTATATTACTCTAGCCTCAAATCATCCGTCGTATTCGCTAAATCATGGAAGAACAAGTAAGAGTTCAGATCCGAGAAGATAGAGGAGAAGAACAAGTCAGTTTGAAGCAAAAAATCATGACGATATCGACCACAATTGCGGTTAGTATCGAACATAATGGTGATCACTGTAGTCCAAGTTCCCCTATGCTTCCATAAGCTCCAACGTTCCACAGTTCTTAGTTATATCCCTCGGTAAATCAACTCGGTACCGACCATGTTGTTTTTGTACAAATCCTCCCCTATTTCTTAAGTTGCTTCGTATGTCTATTACGAATATGCCTCAAGCTCTCGCTTTATTCCATCTTGGTCTGGACGTCTAAATTTACATAGAAGCTGCTCTGTTCAAAGACTAGATAACACTTGCCTTCGAAAGTATGGTTTCATGAAAATGAAATGCTCCAGATCAAGACAACCAATACTATCTTAATCACATAGTTGTCTCTAGGCTGCCAATCATTACCTTTGAAGCATCGTATTTGTTTCGAAAATATCCATTCATCACTTCAAATAGTTGGTATTCCATTCCTTCTTTAGCAATCAAGTTGAAGTTCTTATCACTTCAGAAACCACATCATATCTCGAATAGGTATGCTTCTCTTATTCTTCCTTCTCTTTTCACTTCTCTAATTTTTAAATGAAGATAGAAACATGTTGGTACCGACCAAATCATGTCGGTGCTGACATGATTCTTGAATACAAGTATGAGTACTTGGTACTTAGAAGATTTTTGCCATTGGAATTTTATTTTGCAATCTTAGCCATATCTCTCCTTTATGAATTCGACTTCTCACAACCACTAAAGCTATTCAACTTTGATACCTGAACCACCATCGCATCTAGTGTTGCCGCAACCCCTCATAGCATCATCATCATCAACATCGTGATTCCCCACCTAAACTCAACATCGAATTCATTAGTCTCAGCCTGTTCATCTTCAGACCTAAATCGAACGATAGGTGGGTTCTTGGTCCTCGATGTGGCCGTAGCAGCCACCGGAACACTTCATCAACATTGCTGCATTGTTGGTGATGCTTCATCCATCGTCATCAACCCACCACTGACCATAAGCCAAGACATAATATGTGGCCTAGTTTGGGCTTATCACTTTTAAGGGGGAAATCAGGTTGCCTATGAGGTCAACACTAAGAAATTCCAGGCTCGACATCGAGTTGATTTCATGGTCTATTCTGTGCTTGGTGTTCGCTTCACATTATCGTAATCTTTGCTCTGAATTCTTCCTTGAATAATCTTGATTTAGGCATATGCGACAAGAATTCATTCACTAAATCAACATAAACAATCTTCATCGAGCTTTGGTCGAGTATGGATCGACCACTTGATTTCAGTGAGATGGTTCTGGGTAACAGTTGCATCTAATAAACTATGGCATCCAAATTGGATATTCAAATTGATATTTCAAGTTACACACCATGATCCTGTGTTCTTGAAAAGAAAGTTCTATTTCGATTTGGACAATGGTTTCATTATCATTCATTCTGAGATAACAAGTTTAATTCGACAAATAGTTCCATCATGCGATGGAGCTCGTTTGCTAATACGAGTGAGATATCTACACAGAGTATTCCATAAACTATGCTCTATACACAGGTTACACACTATATAGACTGATACTTCGCATTGTTTTGGTCGATGTCTAGAATCTGATTGGTCAATACACGTCAACATCCATTGGATCTGGCACATCGCCTATACATGTTTTAATTAAGAAAATTCTAAAGTAAAACATACTTGACTGAGTTCATTATCTGGCCTTTTAGTACAGAATGACTCGATGATCTTCTCACCTTAAAGTCGTAGAGGTTCTTCTACCGCTCAAGCCTCCACGTCTACTCCATTTGGAGCAAAGGTTTCTATAACATATGAGCTTCAAAAGCAATTTGTTACAGTGCCATAGCCTTACAGTCCGCCTCGTTCACTGAATGAGCGATGTGCCTCAAGAGTCTTAGATAATCCTCCAAATCAAACTCCATCAATGCTGACTACAGAGTCTTCCATTTGCCTTCAGCACGAGATTCCAAAGAGTGGCTGTATTTTATTGCCAACAATCGATCAATGAGCACACAATCCACCTTAGGGCTACACCAAGTGCAAAAAATATATGTGTTTAGGTGGAGTCATTCTGACCTTCAACGAATTTCTCAAATTCTTCTTAGTGGGCTGGCTCCGACACAAGTGCATCCTAGTGGATATGCACTAATTAATTCTTTGTATGTCTTCTTTATGATGCGACTGAATGATGCTCTAAAATTCAAGGAGCTAACTTATCTTAAAAGATTCAAAAAGAGATCAGACCTGCCTTCTTTGCTGATTGTTGAAGCTTATAATCGCTTTAAAGTTATCGAGGTGCTTCAATACAAGTGTAATTACTTTAAGAGTGAATACTTCTTCGTTCACTATCCATACGGCTTCAACCACCTCTGGTCGCCTGGACATAGGTTTCCTCTTCTAAATATTTTCTTCATTTGGATTTTCATTATCAAAATGCCTAACTCCTTTTATGTATCCTTCATAGACCTCCTAGATTGAGATGATAAAATGCACATGCTTACACCTTAGTGCTCCTAAAGCGATTTGATTACCAATTCCAGACTGCCTCTTTCTTACTCACCAATGAGAGGATTCACCAACATAGCCGCCTACAACCCGATAGACATGCCATTACTTTTTCGCTCCCTTCTAAGAAATCTCGAACTACAACCTATCCCTCAGCCCCTATTCGTGATGTTGATGATGATAATCAAGGGAGAGGACAAAGGCCATAGAGTCGAAGTGAACATAGGCAATGAGAAAGTGAGAGTTGAAGAGAATGTGGCAAGAGGAGGGGATAAAGGAAGTGGAGAAGAAAGAGAAGGAGAAGAAGAGGGAGAGGATGAGGGAGACGATGTAGATGATATTGAGGACTATGGCCTAGGCGACAATGAATCATCTAGGGAGACATCCCTCAAAGGCGACACAGTTCATGTCCCCTCCCATCTGAAGCGCTTGGTTATTAAGTCCTCCTAGCATGGCCCTGGTCCAAACTCTAGTACCAGTTGGAGAAGTGACACCTCCCATGGGTTCTTCTAAGAATATCTTTGGCTCGTTGGGTGAACTCGACAGTCGTTCAGCCTTTGTACCAAAGTTGTTACATTTCAAGATATTCTTAATGTAAATCCTAAAGATTTAACTTCCCGTTTGGGGATCTTCTTGCCGAGGGTGATGAAACTACATCCTTTTTAATCCCCAAACACGGTCTGTAGAGTACTTAGGGAAATACCAGCACTTCACACACTTTTAGAATCACGAACACCTACACTCTACAATCGTCCTTAATTTAGTGCTTTGTTCTGATACACCCTTTCTTCCTTTTAGGTACAACTGGAAGAGATCGCATGGGATATCTCCACTCCAGTGTGAGCCAGCACCGCTTGTTGACTCCAAACATTTACACATAGCATCTCGACACATAGCAGGAGTCTAAAGATGATAGAAGAGGGAGAAGAGATAAAGAGCATCGGTATGAGGAGGCCAAACAAAGGCACCAGAACGAGGAGAAAAAGAGTTATGATGTGGAAAAGAAATAGCGCCATCAAGTGAAATCACGAGGTCCTTGTGGTCACTCCCGGTGCAACTTAGGTGGCTCTCTGCCATGTATTCACTCTCAGACTCCCTGATAACAACCTCCATTGACTCAACTTAGGTGGCCTCTTTGACAATCAATCAGACGATCATCCAATCATTCAAATTAGAGAGGAAAGGTCATGATAGGACGGTGTTGGTCTATAAAACAGAGCTGGTTAATCTTACTAAAGAAAGAGATGGTGCACTAAGATCGGCCAAAAACTCGAAAGAGTTAATAGAAGAAACGTCAAGAGCCCACACACAAGTCACCACATTAATGAAAGATTAAATCAAAACTGCTCATTAAGAAAATGCAGAACTTACAGAACAGGTTAAGATAAAGAATGGACAACTGAAAACCCTCCAGGCTAAGGTAGACAGTCTAAAGGACAATCTGAAAGATGTGGTAGATTCCAAAGAACAAGCTAAAATTGACCCCACCGAAGCCAGAGAGGATATTGTAGAACTTAAGATGAAGTCTAATCGGGCTAATAAGGAAATGAATGCCACTCTCTTGTAATTCTTCGCCAACATCATAGACAACAACAATATAAAGTGACTAGGGATGAGTTATTCTGCTATGTTAGTAGAGATCTGAGAAGAAATACTTCGCAGAGCTACTGCAGACAGTGAAGGCGTAACCAAAGAAACATTGAAGGCTGCTCTTTTGGTGAGGAAGACATTGCGGCTTTATAGGAAGACAAAGAAATTCTAGTTGCATAAGATGCAGTTGTAGGGAAGGTAACTATAGAGGCTCCTATTGAGTCATGCATTGGGTCGAGCAGAATCATTTACTCTTAAGTCAAAAGAACCTACAATAGAGATTACTACTTCCACGGTAGCCACTTCTAAGGCTACCATTACCGAGATTCCAATTTTGGTCATGTCAAGTGCTGATGCTCTTGATTCCACTCCTACGGCTATCCAACCGACTAAATCTTCCACTAGGAGGATGAAATCATCAAGTCACCGACCAGGGAAATTCCGTCTAGCCAAGGTATTTCTCTCATCTCTTCGATCTTCGAAAAACTTCAACTCTCCCTAAAGGACGTCACTAACTTATACTATTTTTCTGTCAGGCTACATGTCAACCGTTGCTTCCTCATCCACCATCATCTACACAAGGCCTAGGTCTATGTGCTATTTCTACCATCTCAACCTCCTTCATAATAGAGCCAATCATTCTGTCTCTCCCTTCCAGCTTCAGCCCCAATCCGGATTCTCAACAGAGAGTGGCATTTGATGGGTTAGAGGAATCAATCAGTCTAAGGAGGAAGAGGTTTCAATCATAAGCACAAATGACCCAGATGATCATATCACAAGGGCGGAGAGGCTGAAACTTGACTATAAGAAAATCAAGATCATGCTCCAGCCAAGAACTGAAAAGTTTGCCTCCTTTGAAAATAAGATCATGCTTCAATTTTGTTGAACTTGCATCTAACAAGCCTAAAGACCCCATCAATTGAACCACCGAGGAAGAGTATATGCCTTCTGAAGGAAGTACTACAGAGAAGGAGAGGATCCAAGAGGGGAAGGGCTCAAAGAAGCGTCTCATGAATCTTAATATCAAGTGTGGCAAGCGTGGGAGGAAGAAGTAGGCAACCGACTCAGCTTTTGGAAAGATAGTTTTTTTTGTCTTTTGATGTCTTTTGATGCATTTTGTTTCTTTCTGCATATAGGCCTACATTGTGTGGGAGTGCCTCCTAACTTTTGTATAAAAAGCTGATATAAATAAAAGACTGTTTTTCTGACAGTCTTTGTCGTATTTTCATTTCCAAACCTTTTGGTTTACTTGCCTATATATTTTCCTGCATATATAATATAATCATTTCTGATGTTGTTTCATCTGTATTATACATGCCTGTGTCCGTGCAATATCATTATTCATTATACTCTATACATATAAATAACTCTCTGCAATTGGTCAGTAATATTTCGTTATTTAGTTCCATTTATCATCACTAAAGTAATTCTTTTTGGCAAAACAAAACTATTTTCATTTGGCAATTCCGTAGCCAACTTTGTTTTACTTTGGTTGGATTTCATTTTACTATAAACAAGGTTGTAATTGGAAAGAATCTAGTTTTGTGCTATTTCTTATCTCTAAGATACGACGTTTTGGCATCTATCTCTGGACACCGATTCGATCTCGCCTATCCATGGGCATTGGTTAAGTATGTTCTTTAACCTTCCTTGCTTATCATCGGCTAGGCATGTCTCATCGAGCCGTAAGTGATGTCATACTTGTAAAAGGGTTCAATCATACACCAATCATTATCTCAGTGATTTGTATTTTAGATGCTTGACTATGAGCATCCCATTTTGATCTCGCTTATCTCTGGGCATCATCGAAATCACTCAATAACCATCATCATTTGTTTTCAGCTACGCATCTTGCTAGGATGTAAACGTAGTCGTGAAAGTCTCGATTATACACCAGTTCCTATCTTCGGAAACCAGTGTTTTAGTTCCTTAACTCCGGTCATCCCTTGTTGACTTTGCCTGTCTCTGAGAATTAGTCAAAGATCGGAGGTAAAAGGGTGAATCATCCGATAAAATCCAAAATGATTATACATCCCTAACCCGATCATGGATCAAAGGACTTCATTGGTACCTATCTCAAGATAACAGATCACACTACTAATCATGCATTAGAAAGTTATACTTATAAGAACATGGTTCCATTGGTTTTGAAAGCTAACTTTATTTGTAAACAAAAGAAATGGAAACTTTCACCTTATTGTATTGCGTCCAGTCAACTAGGGTGGCTCATTTTCGGAAACAAAAAATCCAAGCGAAATAGAGTCGTAGATGCTTGCTATTCCATGCTCGTGAAAAAGCGATCCCTTCCACAGTCGATAGCTTGAAAGTTCGATCTCCAAGTTTTGGTCAATCACATAGGGATCTTTCCAATTTAGACAAGTGCCCCCGTACCAGGGAGGACCTCCTTCAAAACGAGGTCCTTTAACTCAAAGGCACGGTTCTCGACCTTGGTATTGAAATGCCTTGCTACTCTTTTCTTGAGCAACTACCACAAGTTCAGCCTCTTCTCGCTTTCATAGACCAAGTCAAAGGATTCAAGCAAGAGTTCCTCATTATATTAGGATTATAGTTTTTCTTCAATGAGAAGGGATATCCAGTTCTATCAAAATCATGGTCTCAACTCCTAGGCCAAAAAAATGGAGTGTACCAGTCGCGGACTTGTGGGTTATTCTATAAGCCAACAATGCAAGTGGTAACTCATCAACCCAACAGCCATTGGCTTTCGTTAGTTGTTTCTTTAGGATGAATTTGATGATCTTTTTCACCACCTCCACCTATTCATTTGCTTATGGGTTTGCTATTGTGGAAAAGCTCTTCGCAATTCGGTACCGATTGTAAATATTTTTGAAATCGATACTCTCGAATTGAGTTCCATTGTTAGTGATCATTTTTTATACGACTCTAATTCTACATATGATGTTTTACACCACAAAATTGATCACTTTCTTCATTGTGATCATGATTAATTGTTTCTCTTCAACCCACTTTGTGATGTGGTCCAAAGCTATAATAACATACTTTGCTCCGACCTTTGACATCGGTAGCACACAGATTATATCAATTCCCCAAACCGCAAATGACCATAGGCTAACCATTTACGTAACATTTGTAGATGGGTCCCTCAGCATTTTGCAAAACTTTTGCATTTATCACTTCATCTGATGTAATAAGCTGCACCGCGGCTAATTATGGGTAAAATTTATCCATAACGAAATATCTTCTTGGCCAAAGTCTGCCCTTCGATGTGATCACCACGTCTTCCTTCGTGTACATCCAAAAGGATTTCTTATCTTCATCTCTAGTGACACACCATGGCAAGAGGGTTGAGAAACCTCTCCTATACAACACTCCCTCTTTCATTATGAAGCTTTGTACTTTATGAAGGAGTTTGAGCCATTCATTCCTTCTATTCGGGAGAGTTCCCTTCAGCAAATATTCTTTGATTGGAGTTATCCATGACTCCTTTTCCTCCTAGGCCTCCAAGGTCCAATCGACATCCATATGGATGATGCTCTAGTCGATAAAGCATCCACAGGGCTGGCCTGTTTGGCTAGTGAATTAGCTTCTGTATTCCCTTCTCTGGGTAAGTGCGTGATTGTATAATGTTCAATATCATTCAATAGTTCCAGTGTCATCAAGTAAGGGGTAAGTCTTGCTTCCTTAGCCTGAAATCCCTTCTTGACTTCGCAGATCACCAATTGAGAGTCACTGAATATATGTACTGTCTTAACCGCTGTTCTTTCAATATTTGAGTCCCAGAATTAAAGCTTCATATTTAACTTTGTTTTCATTGCCATGAATTCTAGCTTTAGTGCGTAATATATTATTCATCCTTTCAAGGTCACGAGAATCGCTCCTTCCTAGAAACTACGTTCACTAGAAGCTCTATCAATGTACAACGTCCATTTGGAAAATTAAACCATATTTTCTTCCACTTCTCCATCATGGACGGTGAATTGGGCAATGAAATCGGCCAATTTCTTTCCTCGTATTGCCCATTAGGATGGTAGGTTATGTCATATTGACTCGGCTTGATATTTCACTTCAACAATCTTCCCGAGGTCTCGGGGTTGATGCAACACTTGCCTTAGTGGATAATAAGCCAACACCTTTATTAGATGATCCTAGAAATACAGTCATAACTTCCTCGAAGCAATCAATAAGTAGTACCCCAGCTTCTCCAAGTTTCGGTAGTTCTTTTCTACTTTGGAAAACGGCTTGTTGCTATAGTATACGGGCCTTTGGGTCTTAGATTCCTCACGTACCAAGGATGCACTTAGTGCATGAGCAGATACCACTAAGTAAATGAATATATCTTCTCCTTTCAAAGGCTTCGACAAGATTGGCAGTCTCTCCATATGCTCTTGCAATTTTTGGAAAGCTTCCTATCATTTCTTGGTCCAAACAAACTTTCTTTTCTCCTTGCTGAGGGCATTAAAGAATAGCATACATTTGTCCATCACCTTTGAAATAAATTGACTCAGTGCGGTGACTTTCCCATTCAAGCTCTGCATTTCCCCCCTTTTCCTTGGGCAGTAATATCGTTTAATGCTTGAATCTGATCTACATTATCTTCCATGCTCATTGAGTTCAAAATGAAACCGAAGCGTTTGCCTGATGCGACTTCAAATGAACATTTCAATAGATTAAGATTCATTCCATATTTCTAGAGCACATCGAATATTGCAGTGAGGTATCCATGTGATTCATCAATCGTTGTGACATTACTAGCATATCATACAAATAATACTCCATCGTCCATCTCATTTGAGTTTTAAACATCGTATTCACTAACCTTTGGTAAGTAGGCCCAGCATTCTTCAAACCGAGCAACATTACTTAATATTAACGCATGCCCAAATCTTTGATGAAACTAGCGTGCTCCTGATCTTGAACGTGCATTGTTATTTGGTTATAGCTAGAGTATGCATCCATAAAGGATAGCAATTCGTGTCTGGTTATTGAGTCCACAAGTTGGTCTATCTTCGATGGTAGGAAGCTGGCTTTTGGGGATGTTTTTATTCAAGTCTAAATAATCAATGCAAGTCCTCCATTTTCCATTTGGCTTCTTGACCAACACAGGATTCGATACCCATTCGAGGTATAAGGCATCATGGATAGAGTCCGCCTCTTCTTTTAGTGTAACAGATCACTCTAGACCTAGACTACATCTCTTTTACTTCATAGGAGGGCATCTTGGGCCCACATTCAATGCGTGGCACGCTATATATGGCAATATTCCATATGTATCAGGATGTGTTTAGCCAAACATATCTAGGTTTTTCCACAAAAAACCCTACCAACTCCTTTTCATTTTCAAGCCGAGTTGGTAACCGACCTTGGAAAGTTGAGAGGTATTATCATGAATCGAGATATTAATCATTATCTCTGCTGCTGCTGCCCTCGCATCCTCTACCTCTTTTAGAGGTTCTGTAGGATTGTAGAAATTACTATATGACCCTAGTCAAGGCTTCGGTGGTAGTTGCTATGCATTCTTAGTTTTGATGCAGAGATGCTTCTATCTACCTTTCCCTTTCCCACGTCACTTTGCCTCTCTGAGCTCACTAGCATTGCATTCTCGACCAGTGCTCTGGTCATTTGAACAGCTCCAATCCAATTCTCGATTAGGAATTTCATCATCAAACACCATAGAGCTAGGGCTATTCTAATACTAGCAAGGGTCGGCCTTGAAAAGCTTTGTAAGCAGAAAATTCATTAACTATCACAAAGGTCTGTACCTGCATAATCTTACGGTCTGTTTTCCCAATTCCACCAATAGATCAATTCACATGATAAGCTCTTTTGCCTCTTTGGTAAATCCTTGAATGTGAGATTTACCTAGCTTTATGTTCTTCGGACTAATCTTCGTACAGTCCAACGTCTTCTTGAATAGAATATTAACCGAACTCCCTCAGTCAATCAGAATCTGGTGCAAAGTAGCTGGCTAAAAATAGCCGTAATTGTTGGATAGGGCAAGCCCACAACGAAGGAATTGGGTAAATTTCAATATTCTTCCTTATTGGATTTTTAATGGGCTATGTAGTCTAATTCATTTAGAATTTTTCGAAATGTTCTGTTAAATAAAATCAATATTTTATATAAATTTATAGTTAAATATTTATTTTATATAATTCGTATTATATTAAAAATATATGTAACAATACACATATATATATATATATATGTTTATGCAAGTGCAACAATATAATGTGTACATAGTTTGACATTATAATATTATAGTACAATAGTCATATAAACATTATAATATTATAGTAAAGAAGAAGAATATCTTTCACCAAAATCCAAAGCTAGCATGTTGAAACGAAGAAGTGAATTCCTTAAATCAAATTCCAATCCTAATATTGCTTGTTTCCGAATTGCCTTACTATCGACGATTGTTTGATTTTAATTTGTATTTAGACTGCATGAATATTTTAGGAGAGGGAAAGTGACGCAGCGGATATTACAAAAACAATGTAGATCGATGAATGTAGTAATCGGTGGATTGGAAGATACTGAAATGCCCAAATTCGTTGATCCGAAGATGCCGAATTCTTGCTATCTCTGACACGTTGATCGCGCACGATACCGTGAGGAGAGATCTTCAATTCTTCGATCGTTGATCAAGCGCACTTGATTCCGCGAATCGGCTTCTACAATCGTTGAATCGAGCGCACTCGATTATCCGAGAGAGGAGATAGGAGATTACACTCGACTACCAATTTGGTGAAAGCACAAAGCTAACAAAACAAGAGTTTTATTTCAAATCAACTAAACTATTACAAGTGTGACACTCGGCCTATTTATAGGCGTTCAACTTTACAACAGAAATTACATCAACTCCTAAGTCGGCACCGACCTAACAACCTCCGACTTACAACTCAACATGACTTACGACTTAAAAGTAACAACATACAGACGATATACGACTTACAAAATAGACGACATACGAAACAGTCGACATACGACTTAAGAAATACAACACATTAGTACATAGCGACTTAACAATGCCACGAGTTAACAGATGACGACTTAACAAAGCAACACAACAACATCTTTTTGCGACTTAAGACTCAACGGCTTAAGATAGCCGCGACTCAACATTCATGTATATTACAAACGACTCACGACTTATAAAAGTTGCGACCTACGACTTATACTCTTTACCCATCAGCGGCTTAAGAAATCTACGGCTCTGATTAAAGCGGCTTTGGAATCCACGGCTCCAGTCTTCAGCGACTTAACTCTCGACTCGTTAGGTCGTAACCCGCTTTACATCCTAGGTCGTAACTCGGCAACGACTTATTCCCTGCTTCGTTAAGTCGTACACTCACCAAAACACTTCCCTTAAGTCGCTGCCGGCTTAAACCTTCGCATTTTCCAACTTGTGTTGCTCTTCCTGTAGTCTTAGGTCGTAACCCAGCGCGTCCCTTAAGTCGTTGACGACTCATAGCTCCTTCCTTAAGTCGGTCGCGACTTATACCTCCTTCCTTAAGTCGGTTACGACTTATGCCTTCACCTTCCTCACTACTTACTCGACTTATGTCTTTGCCTTCCTTGAGTTGGTCACGACTTATGCCTTTGATGCTTTTACTCCTGTTAAGTCGGTCATGACTTAAATCTTCTATCATGTTAAGTCGGTCACGACTTATACCTTTGACAAATGTGGGCTGCGCTGCATCATCCTCCCCAGGTTAATAAAAATTCGACCTCGAATTTGTAAATTCTTCCACATCAGCTCGTTCATTCCCATGATATGGTACGAGATGTTTAACATTGAACACATCAGAAGTGTACACATCTTCTGGCAGCTTCAACTTATAAACATTTTCATTAATTCATTTCATGACTTCTACAGGACCAATTTTTCTGGCTTTCAACTTGTTATACGCACCCACTGAAAAACGATCTTTCGTTAACACTGCATAAACCAAATCACCTTCATTAAATTCAACACTCCTTCGCTTCAGATCTACAGATCGTTTGTATTTCTCATTTGCCTTTTCCAATCGTTCTTGAACGGTTCTATGACACTCCGTCAACCCTTCAACAAAATCAGCAGCTTTCTTAACTGTTCCCTTCGAGTGTGGTATTACCGTTAATTCCAACGGTCCCTTCGGTAAGCTCGAATACACTACCTGAAACAGACTAAACCCAGTACTTCGATTTACAGCATGATTATGAGCAAACTCTGCCTGGCATAACTTCACATCCCAACTCTTCAGATTGTCTTGCACAAGACACCTCAACAAATTTCCCAACGATCTGTTCACGACCTCGGTCTGTCCATCCGTTTGCGGATGATAAGCGCTGCTAAAGTTCAACTTCGTTCCCACCATTTTCCACAAACTTAGCCAAAAATGACTTAGAAAACGAGTATCCCTATCCGACACGATAGATTCTGGCAATCCATGAAGTCGATATATCTCTTTGAAAAACAACTGAGGAACATGAACAGCATCCGCCGTCTTCTTACAAGCAATAAAATGTGCCATCTTCGAAAATCGATCCACTACCACATAAATGGAATCGTTTCCCCGTTGTGTTCTTGGCAACCCCAACACAAAGTCCATACTCACATCAACCCATGGTTTAGTTGGTACCGGTAATGGCATATATAAACCAGCATTAGTCGCAGTTCCTTTCGAAACCTGACAAATATGACAACGCTCCACAAACCTCTCCACCTCTTTCCTCATCGATGGCCAAAAGTAAGATTGCGAAATTAATTGCAATGTACGGTCTCTCCCAACATGTCCTTCTTCATGTAGCTCTTTAACAATTATCATTCTCAAACTACAATCAGGTATGCACAATCGATTTCCCTTGAACAGAAAACCATCTACCATCACGAACTCATCCGTCTCCCCATTCTTGACTTTATCAACAAACTTCATAAAGTAAGGATCTTCAACAAATAATTCCGGTAGTTCTTCAAACCCTGTCACTTCAACCTTCAATGTAGTTAACAAGTGACTTCTTCTACTCAACGCATCCGCAACACGATTCATCACTCCTGATTTATGTTTCACAACAAATGTAAACTGTTGCAGATATGCAATCCATGATGCATGTCCCGCTGAAATCTTGTCTTGTCCTTGTAAATGTTTCAACGCCTCATGGTCAGTGTAAAGAACAAACTCTTTCTGAAATAGATAATGTCTCCAGTGTTTGATAGCTTGCACAACAGCATAGAATTCCACATCATATGTACTGTATCTCATCTTTGCTCCTGACAACTTCTCACTGAAATATGCAATCGGACGTCCCCTTTGACTCAACACTCCTCCAATTCCAACCTTTGACGCATCAGTATGTAATTCAAACAACAACTGAAAATCAGGTAACGCTAGAATTGGTGCTGTCGTCAACAACTCCTTGATTCGTTCAAAAGCATCCCCTGCTTCCTCTGTCCATGAAAACTGTTTACCCTTCATACAATCAGTCACAGGTGCCATCACACTACTAAAGTGTCGGATAAATCTTCGATAAAATGAAGCCAACCCGTGAAAACTACGAACTTCCGTTATCGTCTTGGGCTGCGGCCAATCTCTAATCGCTTCAACTTTACTTTGGTCAACCTGTATTCCTTTTTCCGACACAACATACCCCAGAAATAAAACACTATGCGTCATGAACACGCATTTCTTCGTTGCAGCATAAAATTGTTCTTGTCGCAGTACCATCAGTACTTCTCTCAGATGATTCAAATGTTCCTCTGGACTCCCACTATAAATCAGAATATCATCGAAATACACTACCACAAACTTCCCAATGAATGGTCTAAAAATCTGATTCATCACCCTCATGAAAGTACTCGGTGCATTTGATAAGCCAAACGGCATAACCAACCACTCGTATAGACCCTCCCTGGTTTTAAAAGCAGTCTTCCACTCATCTCCTGGTCTGATACGAATTTGATGATATCCGCTCTTCAAATCAATCTTCGAAAATATAGTAGCTCCGCTTATTTGATCTAACAAGTCATCCAACCTTGGCATTGGAAATCTATATCTCACAGTAATCTTATTCAATGCTCGACTGTCAGTGCACATCCTCCACGTTCCATCCTTTTTGGGTACCAATAAAGCTGGTACAGCACAAGGACTTAAACTCTCCCGCACACGCCCCTGTTCAAGCAATTCTTCCACTTGCCTTCGCAACTCTTCATGTTCCTTCGGACTCATTCGATAATGTAGTCTGTGTGGCAACACAACACCTGGAACAAGATCTATCTGATGTTGTATATCCCTCAACGGTGGTAATTCCGTTGGTAACTCCTCTGGAAATACATCGTCAAATTCTTTAAAAACTGGTTTTACTTCTTCTGGGATTTCAACCTCTTCCTGACTCTCTCGCCCAATCAACAAGAACACTTCAGGCTCCTCCTCTACTTCCTTCACAAACTCCTTCAAAGATAACAAAGTTTTGAGCTCTTCAATCTCCTCCAACTTGTTTTCCTCTTGTTGTCGCTTCTTTGGAACTAGAGTAATCTTTGTGCCTTCAAACATGAAACTATAACTGTTGGTACGCCCATCATGTTGCACCGCCCTATCATACTGCCACGGTCTCCCCAGCAACAAATGACAAACGTCCATATCTACCACATCGCACCAGATTTCGTCTTTATATTTCTTCCCAATTGAAAACTTCACACAAGCCCTTCGTCCAACCTTCACCTCCCCTCCTTTCCTCAACCAAGCTAGCTTGTACGGTTTCGGATGTTTCTCAGTCTTCAATGCCAACTTCCTCACAGCTTCTGAAGAAATTATATTATCACAGCTTCCAGCATCAATAACAAATTTGCAAACCTTTCCCAGAATGGTACATGTTGACTGAAAAATATTGCTCCTTAACCAACTACAATCCTCCTCTTGCTTTGGTGTTAAACAAGACCTCTTCATCATTAGATTGTAACCTTCGTCTCCCGACACTTCTTCTTCCTCCTCATCAGGTGGTGAATTGGAACATTCAGCTTCTTCATCCTCATCCTCAACCTCCGCTATCATAGCTCTCTTCTTCGGCTTTGGACATTCGCTACTTTTGTGGCCCAATTCTTGGCAATTATAACACTTGAAACCATTATTGACTTTTGTCTTCCCAACCTCATTCACAACTGGTTTTGCAACAACTTTTGAAACATTAGAACTTCCACTAACACCATTCACTTGATTATTAGAATTTGTAAACACACCACCTCCTCGTCGTCCCTGTTTCTCCCATGCCAACGCTTTCTGATGTGCTTCCGCTACAGATCTGGGATCAAACATGTTAACCATATCCTGAATCTGCATTCGCAATCCCCCAATGAATCTAGATGTCATCTGCTCTTCCGTTTCCATAATATCATTCCTTGCAATAAGCTGATAAAATTCATCTGCGTAATCATTAACATTCTTTGTACCCTGCCTCAAATTCTGCAAACGTTGATACATCAAAGATTGATAATTGTATGGTAAGAACGTTGCTTTCATCAATTTCTTCATCTTCTTCCAAGATTCAACTTTTGACTTTCCCATCCGTTCACGTGTAAGTTTGGTTTGCTGCCACCATGCCAAAGCTCTACCCCTCAACCTCGTAGCAACCAACTTCACTCTACGATGTTCTGGAACTTCTTTGAAGTCAAAAATCTCTTCAACATTAGTCACCCAATCTAGAAACTCCTCCGCTTGCATACCACCTTTGAATTCAGGAATTTCAGTCTTCATCCCCGACTCCCACTTGTGATCATACTCAGAGTGATTTCTTCCTTGTCCTCGAACACTACCACCATCATACTCCTCTTCAAAATCCGAGGTATATCGTTGTCTATCTCGTCCACCCACATCTCTACTACCATCACGTCTTCCACCATCATCCCTTCTATCTACATTCCTCCGTTCACGATCATCCACGTTCCTCCCACGCCTTTGATCATTGTCAACACTTCTTTCTCGATTGGATTGTGGTGAGACTCTACTTCCTCCATGGTTAGATTCAGGTGAAACCCTTCTCCGATTTTGATTCATCTCTAACATCATCTTCTCTAACCGACCAATTCCTTCGTTAAGCTTTTCACTAAAGTTTTCATTGATTCGTTGCTCCATCTCATCAGCCTCTTCTCTTCGATACAAAGCTTCAACGTTTTGGTGACGATTAGCTCTCCTTGGCGGCATACTTGAAACTTTACAAACTCTTCAAATTCAAACACAATTCGAACTTTGATCCAAATGAAATGGATCGAAAACTCCACACTTGTTGCAAATCGTGATGAACACGATGAACACAACTTCTCCAAATGATAAGATCCGATCTCTAAACTTCAATACAAAGTCGAACAACTTCAACTTGCTCTCGGCCGTGATAAACAAAAACTCCAAAATTATTAGGCTCCAAGTCTCGATCTAGCTATGATTGGCTAGAACAAGCTCTGATACCAAAACTGACGCAGCGGATATTACAAAAACAATGTAGATCGATGAATGTAGTAATCAGTGGATTGGAAGATACTGAAATGCCCAAATTCGTTGATCCGAAGATATCGAATTCTAGCTATCTCTGACACGTTGATCGCGCACGATATCGTGAGGAGAGATCTTCAATTCTTCGAGCGTTGATCAAGCGCACTTGATTCCGCGAATTGGCTTCTACAATCGTTGAATCGAGCGCACTCGATTATCCGTGAGAGGAGATAGGAGATTACACTCGACTACCAATTTGGTGAAAGCACAAAGCTAACAAAACAAGAGTTTTATTTCAAATCAACTAAACTATTACAAGTGTGACACTTGGCCTATTTATAGGCGTTCAACTTTACAACAGAAATTACATCAACTCCTAAGTCGGCACCGACCTAACAACCTCCGACTTACGACTCAACATGACTTACGACTTAAAAGTAACGACATACAGACGATATACGACTTACAAAATAGACAACATACGAAACAGTCGACATACGACTTAAGAAATACAACACATTAGTACATAGCGACTTAACAATGCCACGAGTTAACAAATGACGACTTAACAAAGCAACACAACAGCATCTTTCTGCGACTTAAGACTCAACGGCTTAAGATAGCCGCGACTCAACATTCATGTATATTACAAACGACTCACGACTTATAAAAGTTGCGACCTACGACTTATACTCTTTACCCATCAGCGGCTTAAGAAATCTACGGCTTTGATTAAAGCGGCTTTGGAATCTACGACTCCAGTCTTCAGCGACTTAACTCTCGACTCGTTAGGTCGTAACCCGCTTTACATCCTAGGTCGTAACTCGGCAACGACTTATTCCCTGCTTCGTTAAGTCGTACACTCACCAAAACACTTCCCTTAAGTCGCTGCCGGCTTAAACCTTCGCATTTTCCAACTTGTGTTGCTCTTCCTGTAGTCTTAGGTCGTAACCCAGCGCGTCCCTTAAGTCGTTGACGACTCATAGCTCCTTCCTTAAGTCGGTCGCGACTTATACCTCCTTCCTTAAGTCGGTTACGACTTATGCCTTCACCTTCCTCACTACTTACTCGACTTATGTCTTTGCCTTCCTTGAGTTGGTCACGACTTATGCCTTTGATGCTTTTACTCCTATTAAGTTGGTCACGACTTAAATCTTCTATCATGTTAAGTCAGTCATGACTTATACCTTTGACAAATGTGGGCTGCGCTGCATCAGAAAGGGAACGTTCGACCAGCAAAAGAAGAGGATAGAGGCTACTAAAAAGATCTAATCTAAACTGAGGGTAATGATGTTTATATAAGCAATAGGCTAGAGAGCAAAAATAGGATCAAGATCCTTAAATTTCTCTTACTCATTCCCTTCTTTTAAACACTCAAAATCCCTTCCCCTAGCCATTTTATGGTCGGCCGGCCTCAATGTCCCTATCACAGCCTAACTTAGCATGCCCCATATGGACCTCAAGTTCATTTCAAGCCCAAATAATATTTATTACATTTAAATCTAAAGTATAGATATTGAATATCGGTTAGTGTTTATATAACTATCATGTGCACACTATTTATTCTAGTTCAATACACATTAAATAAAATTTTATAATCAATAATTCATAAATATCAATTAATTTAATTAACATATAACAACTATAAATTAATTAAATCTGGTGAGTATTCAATGTTTTGGTTGTGTGACACATAGGCATGGGTTCAGTTAGCGATTAATGTCGAACAAATTATTTTCATCAATTCTCTTTGCTAAAAATATACCACTTTGGACTTATGTAACTTGGTAATGGTCAAAATTCCAATATCGTCCATATCCAACTCTGTAGTATAGACACAAAGTCCTTGTTCAATAATAACAATTATTATTAATCAAACTGCTTTGGCCAGAGACTTTGACTTTGAGTTGACTTTAGTTAACCATGATACTAACCTCATATAGCCGAGGAGTCGAATTTTCTCTAGAATATTGTTTCACTTCCAATGCTCCTACTCGACCTAACTATTGTCGTTCGATGGACACCGTACCACAATTTGACTATAATCAAAGCAGAGTTTCCACATTGAAGCTCAATAGTATTCTAAAGTTGAGGGAATTGCGTATTATTATGACATCAATATTTTCTATTTGACTTTTGTTATGTTAACCAATAGAAAACTATTGAGCGAGTCATTCCATGGTTATTGAAGGACTATCAGTATGTAATCCTTTGGTGCCCCTTGCAGTTACGACACTACTAGAAAAGCTTGAAATACCGACAACACTTGGCGATGGCTTCCGAGGGCCTATTGCGATACTTTTCGATGGCTTTCAATGGACCGTCGGTGGCCGTTGGAAACCGTTTGAAAGACTCCATCGGTGGCCGTTGAAACCGTGAAAGTTCATGTTATACAGGTCTTAGTCGAGACCATTCTTCCTCAAATGAACTGAACGAATGTATATTCTAAAATTCCTAAAACCCCATTTCCAAGCTTCCCAACCTCAAATTCAAGTGTTTGAATCTTACACGGCTCCTAAATCACTATCTATTGCTTCTAATCTCAGGTATAACCTCTAATTTTTGCAAAAAAACCTAATTTTTAATCTAAACCTAGATTTGCCTAATTTGATAAATTAGGGCTAACTGGCGATTCTAATTGTTTCTAATAGCCTAATGATGATTTATAGTATCCCATGGAATACTTATTTCATTTGTTAGCTTTAAATTGTGAAATGTAGGTATAATTTGTGAATTTATGTTTATGTGTAAACCATTATATATGTGTTGTTTTTAAAGCATTGTCTTATGTTAATTGGGGTGTTTATATGTTCTTATATGTGTGTAAGTGTTAATTATTACACACACACACATGCATACTAATAATTAAATAAATTGTTTTCTATAGAAAACGTCATAAAATAATAATTTACATATCTACTATAATATGCTGAATTAACCTTGTTTGATAAAATACACGAAATAATGTGGTAAATTAATAATTTTCGAAAGATATAAAATTAGTAAATTTTCAACCGTTTACAAATAATAACATATTATCTAATAAATAAGAAGACAAACTATAAAACTTCCTATTTTTGTATAAACTACTTTTTATTATGTACCTTAGAGAGTTTTTGGCCCGTCTGAAAAGTGTTGTACAAGATCGTTATATAAATATTCGTTTTTGTCACAAAATGGACATTTATATACATTTATTACAATACTTACTAGATTTGTCCCTGTATTGGACAAGTTATAAACATAGTAAATAATTACATTCCGTACATTATTTCGTTTTAAACGTTTCACAACATTTTTCCTTCACTTTGCTATTTTTTTTCCGTGTACATGCATTTATGTACAATAAAAGGAAACAAAGGGGAAGTGCTACCAAAATTTTGTTGAATCGTTTAAAACAAAATAATTTATGAAATGTAATTTTAATGTGCTTGTAATGGGAAGTAGGATGACTGACCAACCATAAACCAACGTTTCAATATTGTATTCTTAAGTTGGGTTAAATTGACGCCTATAAGATTATGTATCACTACATTGAAAAATAAAATCTCAATTCATAAAATGGCCAATATTTATTTTGAATTTGTAACATATTTTTTTAAATAGAAAAAATGATTGATTATTTTGTTGATCGGAGGAGATGGATGTATCAAAGAAGGGGGCTGAGAGGCTCAATAAAGGAAGAATTTTATAATGGTATAAACATATTCGTTGAATTCACTTTAAGTAATAATGGAAACGATGTAGAAATCCATTGTCCGTGTAGTAGGTGTAAACATTTGAAGTATTTTTTACCAGATATTGTGAAAGTTCATTTGTGCAAAAACGGTTTCGTACTGGAGTATTATGTTTGGGATCGTCATGGAGAAGTTGTAGCACATACTCCTGTAGGGTTTGAATTAGAGGTGATTGGTAATGAAATTGTTATGAAGAATCGTATAGAAAATATGCTTGAAGATGTAGCACGATCAATGTTCCCTACGGTTGAAGTTGATGATGACGATGTAAATGTTGAAGAACCAAATATTGAAGTAAATTTTTTTTACGATTTATTGGATGTTGCTAAGAAACCTCTTTAGGATGGTTGTAAAAGCGGCACTTAGTTATTAGTAACTGCAGAATATATTGCAATGAAGTCAAAATACAACATTACCGAAGCCGGATTTACAGCTGTTGTACAAGTTGCAAAACGACATATGCCGCTCGATAATTTAATGTGTGAAAATCACTATGAAGTTAAAAAATTTATGTCAGCTTTTGGTTTACCATATCAAAAAATAGATACATGTTTAAATGGCTGTATTTTGTTTTGGAATGAGGTCACTCTTAGGAAGTGTAGAATATGTAACGAGGACAGGTACAAACCAAGAAAAAAGAAGGGAAAAGAAGTTCCATACAAACATATGCATCACTTGCCCATCACTCCTAGGCTTCAAAGATTATATGCATCTTCTGTAACTGCACCTCATATGAGATGGCATAGTATGAGAACAGAGGAAGAAGGTACGCTTACACATCTAGCCGATAGAGAAGCATGGAAGCATTTTGACAAAACTTATCCCACTTTTGTAGCGGAAAGTCGTAATGTTAGACTTGGATTACGGATGGTTTTTCACCATTTTCTCAATTTGGTGCTATGTGTTCATCATGACCCATTAACGTCACACCTTATAATTTACCTCTGTGGATGTATATGAAAAATCCATATATGTTTCTTACTGTTGTTGTTCTTGGCCCCAATAATCCAACACAAGGAATCGATGTTTATTTACAATCGTTGATTGAGGAGTTAAAAACACTGTGGAACGAAGGAGTAGAAACATACGACATTTCAAAGGAAATTTTTTTTGTATGTTTGCTTCTTTGTTGTGGACTATAAGTGATTTCCTACTTATGCATTGCTTTTAGGATGGAGCACATCCAGTCGTCTAGCTTGTCCTTATTGCATGAAAGAAACACAGGCATTTTCTTTACCGAATGGTAAGAAAATTTCATGGTTTGACTGCCATTTTTGTTTTCTCCATGTCAATCATCCCTTCAGAGGAGATAGAAAAACAAATTAGCTAATAAATTAGAAACCAGACAACCACCAACGATATGGTCAAGCGAAGACATATACGAATTTGTAAGGGACTATCCAAAGATACATGAAACTGGAGTACAAACTGAAATTGCAGGTAAATCGACTATTCATAATTAGTGCAAACAAAGTATATTTTGGAAGTTGCCTTATTGGAAAGGTCTTCTACTTCGTCATAATTTTGATGTGATGCACAACGAGAATAATGTATTTAAAAATGTTTTTAACATAATTTTGAATGTCAAGGGGAAGACTAAGGACGATTTAAAATCAAGACGCGATATACAAGAATTAGGCAAACGTCTTGAGCTTCATAAGAACCCAAACGACAATAAAAAAAACCCAAAGCGTGCTATGAGTTAGATAATAATCAAGTTAAAGTTGTGTTAAAATGGGTGGAAAGATTAAGATTTCCTAATGGGATTTCATCAAATCTTCGTAGATGTATTGATTTTAAAAATGGTAGATTGAGTGGGATGAAAAGCCACGACTGTCACATAATGATGGAAAATTTATTACCCGTTGTATTCAAAGAACTATTGCCCTTAAAAGTTTGGAAGGTAATAATGGAACTTAGTCTGTTTTACAAAGAGCTTTGTTCGACTACGTTAAAAGTTCAACGTTTACGTAAACTTGAAGAAGATATTCCTATATTGCTCTGCAAATTGGAGAAAATATTTCCACCGGGTTTTTTAATGTAATGGAGCATTTACCTGTTCATCTCTCATCTAAAGCACGACTTCGAGGTCCTATGCAATATGGATGGATGTATCCATTTGGGAGGTATGAAATATGTTACCTATTAATTTAATTATATTTGGAAGTAAAATTTAATGTAAATTATTTTTTCATAGATACTTAAATCATCTGAAGAAAAAACTGAGGCAAAAAGCATGAGTTGAAGGTTCGATCTGTAAATCATACATCGAAGAAGAAGCGTCGTTCTTTTTCTCTCACTATTTTAGTGACCATGTGAACATATCATTCGAAAGTATTCCATGTAATGATGAAGGCGACGAACAAGAGTCCTCTCAAACAATGTTATCTATTTTTAGACAAAATGGTCGACCTTCTGGTAAATGTGTGGACGTATGGTTAGACTATAGAGATCTTCATGTAGCACACACTTATATTCTTCTTAATTGTGCTGAGGTTGCACCATTTGTTAGATAATATGATATAATAATTCTTGATTTATTCATTTCAATAATGCATGCGCATGTAGAATATAAAGCAATATTTTATTAATATATGCAATATTTATGAAAGAGAACATCCACGCGGAGATCTCAGTAAAGAATTTTCAGATTGGTTTTCAAAGTAGTTTATGAACCATGAAATTGTGTGGTCGATGAAGGAATTGAAACATCTTGCGTTCGGACCAAAAAGAAATGTCAAGACATATCCACTATATTTCAATAATGGATATAAATTCAACACCAAAGAATGTGGGCTGAAAAATTAACTAATAATATAGGTGTATTTGTTAAAGATAGAGATGATCCAGATAATCACATAAATGATTTTTTATGGCATTTTAACCCAAATCTTGCAACTGACATATTTCTCACGACCCGTAGATAATTTTTTATATTTAGATGCAATTGGCTTAGCAATGTTCCAGGTTCTGGAATTAATGTGCACAAGGATAATCTTATTTAAATAAAGCACACATCGCATTATCACAAGTACGATCCTTTTATACTAGCCAAACAAGCATTGCAAGTTTATTACATTCCTTATCCTTCTATAAAAAGAGATAAAGCAGATTGGTCGGCATTTTTTAAAACAAAGGAAAGATTTACGTTTGATAGAAAAAATATTCCTAACGAATAAGCTTATCAGGTAGATCTTGAGCGAAGCAATGAAATAATAATAATAGACGATTGTATTGATTTTAGAGCTCTGAACGATGAATCAAACGTTTTTGTAGCAGCATTTGAGAGTAGAGAGGAAAATAATGTATAATATGAGACTGAATCTAAATCAGAAGACGACGAGGATTGATAAAATATTATGTTGAATTCTGATGTATTATGCAATTTATGTAATTGATGACATTTATTTTGCAAGTTATGTAATTTATGTCATTTATGAAATCGAATCTGCTTATCGTCATTTACATAATTTATGTCATTTATGTAATTTATGCCATTCGTGTAATTTATGTCATTCATGTCATTTAGTTAGCAATTTATATTAAAAATGCTATATTCTGCTTATTGTCGAAATATGAGACCCAATCTGAATCGGGTATATTTTGCAATGTATGTACTTTGCATCATTTATGTCATTATTATACAGTATATGTAATTATTATGCTATTATTCTCTTATAAAATGATGTGTCAATGACAGGTATCATGTCGTCCAAAAGGAGGAGCTCATCCCATTCTTCCGAAGGCTATGGTAGCGGTCCATCACAGCCGCCAGTGCATCCCACATTTTTCTGTTAAATGTACTTCTAATTAAATTAATTAATTAATACAACACATTATATCAAGTATATAATAGAAAGAAAACATCTTTTATTTCGAACAAGATTGGTTATCGAGTTAGATACATGTAAAAAATTACATAATTTCCACCAGTGCATACACCGAACTCTATTAATCCCCCACTTGCACTTGGATCCAATTATGGAATCTTTATCCTATCCCTTTAATCGGTTTGATGAGAATTGATCGAAAAAGACCCTTCGCGAATGAATCTGCTATGTTGTTTTAAGCATTTACTAAGTCAATTAACTCTCTCTAATGCTAATAAACTTCCTTTACCATGTGGAACTCTTCAAGTCATGTTTCTTGACTTCTAGTGAGTTTCATTATTACATCATATAACAATGATATAGTACTCTCAATAGTTGGAATCACTCTTAGATCAATTATGAATTTGTCCATTTATATTTATACATTGCTTTTGTTGCGGCGCTATTTAAATGATGTATATAGCCTTCCATTGGATCAACCACAACCTTTCGTTTGGAACATTTCCAATTTAATGCTTCTTATTTAAATTTTGAACATGAATTGACATATTATGCTCATGGCACTTATGAAGTTGAAGTCCGAACATTCCTTCATAAGGGATTCATAGTTTTTGTAAACAATTCTCTAGTATTTCGTAAATACTAGAAAACACTCTAAAATACCATTTAGTGATCTTAATTTAGATTTGATATTTGCTTCATGCATTAAATAGATAAAAAATATGATGTTGTAGAAAATACATAAGGATTCAATCTTACATGTTCTATATTAAACATTTTAATAAGGTGCTGCATATCGTTTGGGACATCCCCAACATCCTTTATACTTATTATAAATGATATAACTTACAAATCCAGTATTGAGTATTAAATAACCAAAATATTACTGATTTTAACATAAGTACATTGTTAACAACTAGCAGTAGGTGGTTTATTTATAATTTAGAAAATGTAACCTTTAATTATTCTTTCTTATGGATGCATGCTTCCTCTACGTTTTGACTGAAAATTAAATATTTGATATTTCTATCAAAATACTTTCTCAATTCTGATGCTTATAGAATGGTACTTTCGTATGGTCCTTGGATCATAACTGAAAACCCACAAACTCAATATCCTTCCCGCTGACTTTGAGATATTTTGGTTGCTATGTGCAAACAGTCTATTCTAAATCATTATTTAGAATTCTTTTATTTCAAAGCATATGTACCAAAACACAAAGTCATATCAGGTGATAATTTTGTGAGTAAATTTCAAATTAACTTGAGTACATTGAAGGGAGAATTTGATACGTTAGTTTCAACAATTAAAATTTACAATTTTATTCTTATCAATATTGCTCATAATATTTCAACTGCATTAGTCTTTCTCTTGAAGACATATTTTTTGCCGATGGATCATATCCCTTCGGGTACAATTACTAAAGTCATATTTTGAAAACATACTTGGATCCTTTCGAATTTGTGCATCGTACCACATGGAAGAGTCAATGCTCTTAATGTTTTAATTGACAATTGAGGATTATCTATTCTCGATATTAATAAGAAATACATAGTCTCTCTACAATGTACAAGAATACTTATTATTCTCTATAATGCATTATGTTTATTTCGGTTAGGTTAATTTCATTTCATCCCATATAATCAATTTCTTCTTTGTATCGTATCCAAATCCAATCTACCACCAATAATTTATAAAAGAAATACTTTTGCTACAAAGTTGGTATTTCTTGAAACAAAAGTTGTTTCTCAATGTAATGGAACGAGTATCCATAAAAATTTTATGAATTGCCTTATATATAAAATTGATTTGGTTTTGGTTTACAATAATTATGTTCAAAACATAAATAGGTCATCCAATGACAATCGTTCCCAAACTTGTTTTGGGCTGATTCATACAAGATCCCTTACATACAATTATTGCATGTAGCCTTTCAACTCACATAATCTGCCAACTCCTAGCCCGAGGATACGTTGGGGTTTCTTATAAACCAATATCTTGTACGGTTTTGTGAACTATTTTTTAGATGAAACCTCATGTACTACTCTTAATCATACGACCTTATATAAAGAGGTTACCGCAACTTCACTCACCGTTAATCATACTTTGTTCAACAAAGTTTGGTTACTCCTTATCGATACATCATTATGTATCATAGGAAGGAGTGACTTTTGAGATTGAATCTTTATTCATTTTTAGGTACGTTTGAACCTTTTTCCAAGATACTCACCTATTCGACCAAATAAAATCATTTTTATTTTCTATTACAGGTTACTTTATTTGCTTCCGTTTTATACTCTATGAGAGTATCATAGACATACACATGTGTATCATACACCCACGTCCATGTCAGTGATAACTCATCGGTGAATATAACGAAGTACGTGGAACCATCTTGGAATTAATAGACTTTCGATTGCATACGTCTATATGTATCAATTCGTAGAGTTCATTAACTCTTATGATGCTCCCACTAAATATGTGCTTTGCCTTTAATTGTGTTGGAACTGTGCCAACACGCAGCGGGTTAAGTGGGTGAATTTCAATTTTTTTTACATATTTGGATCTTTAAAGAGCCTATGTAGTCTAATTCATTTTGAACTTTTCTAAATTTTATGTTAAATAAAATCAATTTTTATTTGAATATATAAAGAATTTTTTTATTTTATACATAGTTTTGTATTATAATGTATATATGTGTATCTAATACATATATGTGTGTATATGCACGTGCAACATAATAATTTGTACATGGTTTAACATGCCAGCTTATAGATGTTGGGATTTACACCCCAATAGGCATGTTAGTCCCTCTTTTATTCGATTCACTGTCAAAATATCTGTTTGTTTGTATCACAATAAAATATATTATACAAATATAAATACACACACACATACACACACATATTAAATGTTAGTTATAAACAATATTTATATAACACATTTATAAAATTTATATCTATGTAGAGATATGTATGTTAATATATATAAAAAATAATTTAATAATTAAGTTAATTAAATATTAATTTATAAATATTGTTTAACACATAAATATGTGTGTAATACATAATATGAAAGCCAAAAACAATTTATTAAAAAAATATTTTATTTTATTTTTAATTAATTTATACAATACTCCCACTCGATCCACTCAATAATATTTTATTTTATTTAAAATTAATTTATTAAAATAATATTTTATTTTATTTTAAAATAATACATACGAAAGACAAATTTTTCTTGAATAGTGTTTCACTTCCAATTCTCCCACTCAACCTAACTATAGTCGTTCGATGGACGACGTGCCATAATTTGACTATAATCAATGTGGAGTTTCGACATTAAACCCAATAGTATTCTCAAGTTGAGGGAATTGTGTAATATTGTCACATCGATATTTTCTATTTGACCTTAGTTATATTAAACAGTAGAATATTATCGAATGAGTCATTCCATGGTTATCCAATAACTATCAATAAGTAACCTTATGGTGCTGCCAGCAGTCATGAGTAATATGATGCCTAACATTTGAAGTGCGTTATGTACTCTAGTCTTAATAGATGTATCGATATCCAGTCTCGATACATATTAACTAGGAATATTTAAAACGCTATGTTAAATTATATTTGACAAATTACTCATGGTTACAACACTTTGTAACTATTGTCACATATAACATATTATAGTAAGTATATAATAGAAAGAAAACAAACTTCATTTCGAACAAGATTGGTTATCGAATTAGATATTTGTAAAAAATTATATAATTGCCCCTAGGGCATACATCTAACTCTATCAGTAATCACCATGAGATCAAATGTTGACACTTTGCACCCCATCAACTTCTCTATCTTGATAAACAATATCATCACTCATCGTCTTCAATTGTTTTGCAAGAGCTCCATTTTCGATAATAAAAAAACTCTTCTACGGTACGTGTTTCTATGAACTTCCATACCGCTCAATCTATTTCCAGCTCTTCTCCGCTATATGAGATCCTCCAATTATGGTATTAATCACAATCCTACCCTCCTACCACCTAGGTCCCTCTCCGTTGGACCCAGGTTGATCCCTCTAAGAGCTATGCCCATGAGGTTGAGCATTTTGCCTGCCATCCTGCGGATCTCTCACATACCCCTACAACTTCTTTTTACGTATCAAATCTTCAATCACATATCTTAAGTGACAACACTCATTGGTATTGTGCCCATGAGTGTCATGGAAGTGACAATACTTCCTCGAGCTCCGTTCGGCCTTGGTTGGCTCCCTTTGAGATGGCTACTTGTAATTCTATTTTTCTTTTGTTACAAGGTAGATATTTTCAATCGTATCATTCAAGAGAGTATAATCCTCTGGTTCCAAGTACCTCAGATGCTTTTTGGTATCATTCCTTTTATCACTAATGCCCTTATTTCCTCTTTTTTGGTTGTTATTTCGAGTTCCCACATTTATCACATCATTATCAACACTCCCAATGGTTTACTTAATAGTGATGTGCTTTGCACAACTTCATTCGACAATCAACCAATAGCTTTTCTAGTTGCCAAGTCTGCCTCTTCTGGCGCAAAATTTGGGATGCTTTGTGATAGAACTCCTCCATGGTAGGTGGTTGCTTCCTCTTTAGCCATCTTTCATACTCTGTATCTAGGTGTATCCCTTAGATTAATGCCATCAACATAATATCCTCCTTTAGATTGCTTACTTCAGTCGCCGCAGTACTAAATTGGCTTAGAAAATCTTTTAGGATTTCTCCAGCACCCTGATGAATACTCGATAAGGACATTATACCTTTAGATCAAGTGGTGTGGGGCCTGAACTACCCCATAAACTTTCTTGCCAGTTGATTAAATGAAGATATGGACTTCAGCACGAGCCGAGTGAACCACATCATAACCACCCATCTAAGATTATAGGGAAATAGCTGCACCTCACTACATCAGTAGCTCAATCACCATCCATGTGTCACTCATATTTCAATAGATGTTATTTGGTTCGTTCGTCTAGTTATATGATGACATCATTGGCATAAAAAACTTTCTCGGATATACTTCTCGCAAAATGTCATCAAAAAATGGAGTCTTACTAGGTGTCAAGCCCCATTATTCATTCTTTCTCCACTTATTTTCATTCAGTAACCTCCTTAACATTATCAATAATATATTCTTGACTGGGTTGATTATTTGGATGACGACCATTAGGAACAATTTCGAGTGTTTTGACTCTACAAACATTGTTGGTTCGTTCGATGATGTTTAGGATCTCCTGGCTCTGGGAGAGCAATTAGTCTGGATCTTCTATGGTGCATGGCCGGTTATGTGGCGTTCATCTAAGCACCAACATTCTGTGTTCCAGCGTTTTGCTCTGCTTTATTGCCAGCATCCTGCAAGTCATCCTTATTGTTAGACAAGTTTAATACATCAAGTAGTTACACTCTTGAACCACCTCCAACAGGCTTGGTACTGACTCAATTTTGGTCGGTACCGACCATGTTGTACGTGCACAAATTTTGGCCACTTCCACCCGTGCTCCTTTTTGACATCCCAACAACCTTTCCCTTCATCTTTTGTTTGTCACCTATCCTGTTCTAGCTTGATGAAGATGAAATATCTTCCTCAAAATTTGACGATGATGAATCTTTATGGCTCTTGCTATACCTTTATGGCCGCTGGACTAACAAAGCGAAGTTCTCTTGCATTCTATCTAAGATAGCTTTCTGACTATCAACCATTCTTTAGTTTATCCCAATCATCATCCTTTCAATTTCAAGTTTGGATACCACTTCCTATAGGGAAGAAGATGCCGGTAAATCATTCAATATATGAGTGGTTTCATTATTACAATGAGAAACTTTATCTTCTTCGGCAGTCGCTCCAGATCTCATGGAAGTTCTCCTACGGGCTATTTCTTCAGATCTTATTTTAGCTACTTCCAAAATCACAGTAACATTAGATATACAACAACTATCTTTCGGATCAAACTTTTGGAGGCTTGCAATCCACAATACAAAGCTAGATCTACAACTAAGAAGCTCCATTTTCAGTGAAAGAATTAAAAATATTAGACCAAAAATTGATACAACACCGCTAATCGAACAAAAATGAGAATAGATCTACTAAAATCAAATAGAAACGACATATAAGGCACCATTTTTAGAGTGGTTTGGCAAATGTCATGCCTACGTCCACTTAATCTTATTAATTTCATATTTTCCAAAGTACGAACATTGTTACAATGATTTTAGATCTTGAAAGCAAAATATGGTTGAAATTACAACACTTAGTGACATAAGTTAAGGAAGAGAGTAAAAGACGAAGAGTATGAGGTCAAAAGATCAAAGAGGCCACTCTATGTTGCTCTAGCCTCTTTATTTATAGATGGAGTCGTCTATTATATTCAATAAATCATGGAAGAATAGGTAATACTTCAAATTCGAGAAGATAGGGTAGAAAACAAGTCAATTTGGAGCAAATGTTGGTACCGTCAACAATTATGGTCGATATCGACCATAATGGTTGTCATAAGTAGTTCCCCTATGCTTCCATAAGCTCCAACCTTCCACGGTCCTTAGATGTACCCCCTTGATAGATCAACTTTGTAGTGACAACAATTGTGGTTGGTATCGACTATGTTGTTTTTATCCAAATCCTCCCCTAATTCTTGATTTGCTTCATTTATCTATTCCAATTATGCCTCCCAAGCTCTCTATCCATTCTATTTTCCATCTCAACGTCCAGATTTACTAAGCAACTACTTAGTTCAGAGGCTGGATAACACCGCTATGCAATAAAAACCACTATACATTGTTAGAGTTTAGTGGAATTAATAAAAGTTGGAAACATTATGATTCACAAAGACCCAAAAGGCAAAACTTCAATTGCCAATACAAATAGGAAGCATGAATGGTCGTAAATTAAAAATATACGTTGATTTTTAATTACTTCTGTAAAATATTTGTCTAGCAACTATGTAACATCTGACCAGAAAAATACATGTGTTTTATAATTCCAGTCAAACATTTATAACAATGAATCACATACAATGTTTTCAATTATTTTCAACAAGAGACAAAATCATGGAAGTGATGCAATCAATTTATGCAAAAAAAGGGAATAATCCATCAGAACTAAGTCAATTTTGTGGGTTGCCCCTAACAAGAACACTGTTCGAAAGAAAAAACTTATAATATAAAAAAATTAATTTAAGAACGTTAATAGTAACAATTTTTTGAAATGATGCAGAATTGATTGTGCGATAGTTATAATGTGATCCATGGAAGATCTATCCAACAATGTACAAATTGAAGGAAAAATGTTGTAGAAGATGAAGCAATGCAACAAAGAAGAGCTCACATTCTGTATGACATGGTAATAGACAAAAAAACCATGGTTGGAGACAGATCCTGAAACTACAAAATTTCTCAAAATTATTTTCTTACAGGAAACTATGCTTAAATCATAGAAAATTATCTAACTTGACTAAATATTATGTACTGATTTTAAAAACATTCTTTAATGTTGGATATTGATTGTTGGATGTTTAAGAGGAAATCTTGAAATATAAACAATTCAAAGGATATATGGATGTTATTTTGTATATTCAATTCAAATAAAAGAATGGAAAAATCTATACCAGTCAAATGCAAATATTTGACAATTACTAAAATTCTTGACATTTTACAAAATATCTTATGTTTGATTATAATTTCATTAAATGCATAATCAACTGCTTTTATAACATATATGTTGAACTAATTACCGAATATTTTATTTGGTAGATTTTTTTTTAAAATGTAATATTTTGATGAAATTTATTATGATTAATTGTATACAATATATTTGCTGTTTAATATCAGATTTCAGCTACACATTATACAAATTATATAGTGTAACAAATAATTGCCACTTAATAATATAATATAACAATATAATTGCATCAAAAATCAATACATAAACAAAATAGCATCAAAATTCATCGGGAGCAACATCCAATCAGCTGCACAGCCGAATCAGAGACAACAGAAAACCACCATTTTTACCTTGGATCGACATAAGATTCAACAGATTTATTTATTTTTACCAAATTTTTATTTTATATGAATTTATTATCTTAAATACATTTAAAATTCACAATTAACTATCAAACCAATAAAAATGTATTGTATAACGAATAAAAATAAATTTTCTAATATTCAATAAAAAAACGGGTTATTGTAAACTTTTTAAAAAAATTATATTGACTACCTGATTCCAAGATTTTATTTCCTTACTGAATTATATGTAGATTGATAGTTGACATGCGTATATATAATGTTGTTTAAGAATCGTCTAGGGTGAGCATCTAGGTGAGTTAGCCATTTAAACAAAAATGGGTTATTGTAAAACAATTTAAATTTTTTATAACAAATTAAATTTATTTTAGAAAGAGAAAATATTCTTTATTTATAGTCGTCGAAAGTCATCAAAAGCCGTCGAAAAATCACGAATAGGGCTGCAGCCGACCCTGTTTCTTCTTTATTTCCTATATTTTCTAAAGCCTAAAGCCCTATTTCTAAACCCCCAAATCTGTCCCAAACTGTCCGTAGGTAGGCCCGTCAATGGATATTTTCGAATGCAGATTATGTCATATCCATCTCCGCATCTAAAATCATTTTTGGATATCAAATATCCACATCCGCGGATACGGATGGATATTAGATAATTATCCTATCCACTAACGATAGATTATCAAGAAATATAAATTGAATGTTTTTGTTTAACATAATTTTTTTTCAATCCCATTAATTATTAAAGCATTAAAATAAAAAATATGATGATAATAAATATTTTGTGCAGTTGATAAGCATTTAATGCGTATAGTATAAACTTCTAACTTATAAAAACAATAAAAATATCTTTCATTGTACTAAAATACACATAATTTAAATTATAATCTTGAAAACAACCGAACGGATAATTTTTGGATGCGGATGTTTTCGTATTCGCATCCACATCCGTTTTTCGACATTGGATATTTATCCGCTTTTCAAATACGGATATGATGGATTTTGGATTTTTGAATACCCATTGACAGCCCTATCCCTGGCCATTGCAATCTACCAAAAATCACAATCTTCATCAAATAGGATTCTCCAAGCTTCAATCCATCAAAAATTGGGTATATTCTTTTCCTAAACTAATTAGTTCAAATTTTGATAAAGATTATAGTGTTAATTTATGCTTAAATTTATTAATAATAGCCTATTTACTGGTTATAATTGCGTATTGGTTGATTTGGAAATGTTAATTGGGGTTATTAGTGTTTAAATTGTAATTATAAAATAGGATTAATATCAAATCCGAAAATTAATGTATAATTTGGGCTAATTTGGGCTGATTAGTGTATCTGGTTAAAAATTTAACATAATTTAGTGTTAATTATTGTATGTGTTGGCTAAAGCATCAAAAAAATTATTTACTTTATTTCTTTAATAGTGTATACTATTAATTATATATAAATTTAGTTTATGTGTATTTTATTAGTGTATAATGTTAATTTCTTATTAGTGTATAATAAATTTAAATTAGTGTTGGCTAAAATGTAAAAAAAAACAATCTTTTATTATTTTTTAATTGTTCGAATTCAAATAAGGAATTAGTGTATAATGTTAATATAAACAAACTAGTGTATAATGTAATTTATTTTTTATATCCCTTAGATTTTTTGGCTCCATCTGACAAGTATTATATATGATCGTTACATAGATATTCGTTTTTACTATAAAACAGACATCAGTATTCATTTGATATGTATTTGTCGGATTTGTTCCTGTATTGGACAAGTTATAGGCACAATATAATAATTACATTTTGCAAATAATTTCACGTGAAAAGGTTCACAAAATTTCGACAGCACTTCCTTTTTGTTCTCTTTATATACGCATTCGTGTACGATATAGAGAACAAAGGGAAGTGTTGGCAAAATTTTGTTAAATCGTTTAAGATGAAATGATTTGTGAAATGTAATTATTATTGTGCTTGTAATGGGAAGTAGGATGACCAACCATAAAAAGTAAAAAATAATACTCTGAAAATATAATATTATGTAAAAAATAATATGTTAAAATTGAAAATAAGATTTTATTAAAAAAAGTAAAAAGAATAATATATGGTATAATTAATAAAACATAATAATGTATAAATGAATTGAAAAATAAAATGTCAATCCAAAAAAAATCGTAATTTTTGGAATCTTGCTATAGATTTTTTAAAGTGGAAAATAGCCACAAGGGCCTCTTTAGCTAGTGCAATTAGTTTCTAGGACGCACAACTGAAATAATTAGTTTTAAGGACAAAATGCAAAATAATTAGTTTCTAAGGCCTAAAAACCTATGAAATTATGTCCTTGAAAGTAATTGGACTGCTGACTTTGTCCTTAAAAGTAATTATTCTGCCAACTTTGGCCTTGAAATTAATTTCTATGGATGTGTGTCCTAGAAACTAATCGGACTGCAAAGTTTTTCCTTCTAGTGAAATGCCCCTTTTTTAAATTTCTATCATATTTTTTAAAATAGGAAAAATGATTAATTATTTTGTCGATCGAAGGAGGTGGATGTATAAACGAAAGAAAATGAAAGGCTCAAAAAAGGAACATTTTTATAATGGTGTACATGAATTTATTAAGTTCACTTTAAGTAATAACGGAAACGACGAAGAGGTTCATTGCCCTTGTAATAACTACAAACATTTGAAGCATTGGAAACTTGATATGGTTATAGTACATTTGTGTCAAAATGGTTTTGTGCCAGATTATTATGTGTGGGATTGTCATGGAGAACTTATTTCACATAATCCTATAGCGTCAGATGAGGAGGTGGATAATGACAATGTTACGCGAACTCTATAGATGATATGATTGAAGATGCAGTATGATCAATGTTCTCTACAGTTCAAGTTGGTAATGAAGATGTAAATCAAGAAGAACCAAATATTAAAGCAAAAAATCTATGATTTATTGGATGCGACTAAGAAACCCCTATCGAATGGTTGTAAAAGCGATAGTCAATTATCATCGACTACTAAATACATTACTATGAAATCTAAATTCAACTTCATAGAAGTCGGATTTATAGTAGTTGTACAAGCTCAAAACGACATATGCCATCCGATAATCTAATATGCGAAAATCATTATGAAGTGAATAAACTTATGTCTATTTTTTATTTGTCGTAACAAAAGATAGATACATGTTTAAATGGTTGCATGTTGTTTTGAAATGAGGACATCAATTTTAGAAAGTGTAGAATATGTAACGAGGAAAGATACAAACCAAGAAAAAAGAAGAAAAAGGAAGTTCCATACAAGAGAATGCATTACTTACCCATCACTTCTAGACTTCAAAGGTTATATGCATCTTCTTTTACCGCACCTCATATGAGATGGCACATTGTGAGAACACAGAAATAATGTACCATAATACATCCAGCTGATGGAGAAATATGGAAACATTTTTATAAGAATGAATCAATGTAACAATGTTTATTTACCACCATTGATTGAAGAGTTGAAAATTGAGTTGAAACATATGACATTTCAAAAAAAGAATTTTCGTATATTCACTTCTTTGTTATGGACCATTGGAGATTTTCCAGCTTATGGAATGTTTCAGGTTGAAGCATGGCTGGTCATCTAGCTTCTCCTTATTGCATAGAGGAAAAACGAGCATTTTCTTTACCACATGGGAAGAAAATTACATGGTTTGATTATCATTGGTGTTTTCTCCATGTTAATCATACTTTTAGAAGAGATAAAATAACTTTCTAGTTAATATAGTAGAAACAAGATAACCACCAACGATTTGGTCAAGCGAAGAAATATATGAATTTGTAAAGGAATATCCATAGATACATGAAACTGGAGTAGAAATTGAAATTCCAAGTAAATTAATGGTTTATATTTGGTGAAAACAAAGTATATTTTGAAAGCTACATTATTGGAAAGATCTCATACTACGTCATAATGTTGACGTGATGCACTATGAAAAACATGTTTGATAATGTGTTTGGTACAATTTTGAATGTTAAGGGAAGATTAAGAACGATGTGAAATAGAAGAATTGTAAGCGTCTCGAGCTTCATATCAAGCCAAATCGCAATAAAAAACCCAAAGCATGTTATGAGTTAAACAATAACCAAGTAAAACTTGTGCTAAAATGGATGGAAGGATTAAGATTACCTGATGGGGTTTCTTCTAATCTTCGTAGAAGTATCGACTTTAAAAACAAAAAAATGAGCGGGATGAAAAGTTACGATTGCCATGTAATGATGGAAAATTTGTTACCCGTAGTGTTTAAAGAACATACCCATAAAAGTTTGAAGGGTTATAATGGAACTTAGTTTGTATTATAAAGAGCTTTGTTCGACTACGTTAAAAGTTGAGTATCTACGTAAACTTGAAGTAGATATTTCTATACTGCTTTGCAAATTGAAGAAAATCTTTCCTCTGGTTTTCTTTAATGTAAAGGAGCATTTACTTGTTAATTTATCATTTGAAGCACTTCTTTGAGGTCCGGTACAATAGGTTGGATGTATCCATTTGAAAGGTAATAATATTAAGTATGTTAAATATTAATTCAATTTCAAATTAAAAATTACATATATAAATTTAATTTGAAATAATTTTATAATAGGTATTAAATCATCTAAAAAAATTAGACAAAAAGCATGAGTTGGAGGTTCGATTTACAAATCATATATCGAAGAAGAAATTAAATTCTTTTTTTCTCATTATTTCAGTGACCATGTGAACTTATCATTTGAAAGTGTTCCACATAATGATGAATGCGTTGAACTTGATTCTTCTCAAATAATGTTATCTATTTTTAGACAACATGATCAACCTGGAAGAAAATGTATGAAAATATGATTAGAAGATAAAGATTACCATGTAGCAAAAACATATGTACTTCTTAATTGCGTTGAATTTGCACCGGTTGTAAGGTATAATTACCCAATAATTCTCGATATGTGAATTCTTAAATTTTTATTTATTTTAATCATACTCAAAGAATATGTGAAATATATAATATTTGGAGTATTTACAAATCACAACATCCATGCGACGATCTCAGTAAAAAATTTGTTGATTGGTTTTCAAACTACGTTTATGATATGAGAAATTGTGTAGTTGACGAAGGATTGAAATATCTTGCGATGGGACTAAAAAGAAATGTTAAGACATATCTAATATTCTTAGTCAATAGATTTAAATTCAACAGCAAAAAACGTGGTGCTGAAAAATTAACTATACCAATGTATTTGTTAAAGATAGTGATGATCCAAATGAACATATAAAAGATTTTTATGGCGTCTTAACCTATGTCTTGGAATTTATGCGACCTGGAGAGAAAGTTTTTATATTTAGATATGCAATTGGTTTAGGAATCAACGTGCACAAAAATTATAATCTTATTGAAATAAAACATAACTCGCATTACCATAAGTACGATCTTTTTGTATTAGCCAAGCAGACACTACAAGTTTATTTTGCTTTGTATCCATTCCTAAAATGAGATAAAGCAGATTAGTCGGCTATTTTTAAAACAAAGGCAAGATTTACATTTGATGCAAATAATATTCCAAATGAACAAGCTTATCAGCCCGATCTTGCGAAAAATAATGAAATAATAATAACTGATAATCATACAGATTTTGGACCTTTGAACGATGAATCATATATTTTAGTAGAAGCATTTGAGACTATAGAGGAAAACAAAATAGAATACAAGACCAAGTCTAAGTCAGAAAACGACGAAGACTGATTATTAGTGTATGTTTCGATAGAAGGTAATTTACGTGATTATTAATGTTACATGTTTTTCCCAAAAAAATAATATGTCTTCCTATAATAAAATGGTATGTTCTTTCATAATAAAATGATATGTCTGTGACAGATATTATGTTTCCATGTCGACAATCTTCACATTCATCAGATTCCCATCTTCTAATTAGAGAGGGACTGCCACATGGGGCGATGGTGGCTGCCCATCATATGTGGTCTGTCCTATAGTTAGATTAGCAAGTAAAGCGAGTGGGTAAGTATCAAATTTATTGCAACATCATAAATATTTTGTATATGATTTATTACTCATGATTTATTATATATCTTATCATAATTAACAAACGATTTTGAACTGTAACTCTCAGATATTGTGCTTGATATTTCTAAGGCTGCCCGCAAAGGCAGAAAAACTGCTTCCTAACCTAAGTGGGAGAATAACTCACCCCACGTTGTGGAGTGTATTTGGCAGGATTTTTACGTAAATATAAATGTGTATTTCATTATATAAATAACAATTGTAAAATGTTGACTAAGTATAAATGTATAATTCATTTTAATTTCAATGTGTAGAGGGCAATAGATTTACAAGAAACAGACTCCCTTTACAGAAATTATTGGACCAAAAAAATACAGAAAAATTACCGCGATACAATGTCAAGCATTAAAAACGAAAAAAAAGGTATGATTGAATACAACCTTATAGGAAGCATTAAATGCTTACTGGAAAAGTCCAGAAGCGATTGTAAGTTTACTAGTCTTGTATATTTATTAAAAATTTAGTAGAAGTTAGTATAATAGTTGCATCAGTTTAAAAATGTGAGATACAAAATTTATGTTGATTTATAGGCAAAATCTGAGCAGAATTCGGTAATAGGAGTGCAAATCCTGTCACACGTCGTGGGGGTTCAATTTTATTCCAACATTACCGTCAAGAACGGGTAAATTTATAAATTGCGATTATAAATACTTATAACATTGTATAATCATATATATGTATTTAATAGTAATAATAATACATAGTAATTATTTCAGGTAAGAGAGCATAGTCGTGCCGTCTCCTACTTGGAAGTTTTTACTCGTGCACACGTCGTCGAGCATGTCAATGAAGACGACTTAAAAATATACACATGATATGCCACAAAATCACAAGAGTCCATGGTAAGCATAGTTTAAATTATAAGTTATTGATAATCATTTTAAATTATAAGTTATAAATAATTAAAATAATTTAGTACAAATTTTAATAGTAATTCTACTTTTAATCGCAGGATAGATTCTTTAAAGAACTAGACCCCCAACTCGAGAGAACAGGTCGAGACGAGCTGACTGCGAATGAGGAGTACATGATTTTTGATGCTATCATGGAATCGCCAACACGGAATATGCGCTATGGTTTTGCGAATCAAGAGGTAATTTTTATGTATAATATATTTATGAATAACGTATAACATGTTGATTTTATTAATCACACTATATGAAACTCATACACTTTGGTAAAAATGTTATAGCTTAGACGAAAGCAAGTGAGCTATAGAAGAGCTCAGGACGATCAAGAGATTATAGACCTGAGAGCCCGGATTGCTCACCTCGAGGATCGTGACAAGCGCCGGACCGAGGAGATGTACCAAATGTTGGATGAGCGCTTTGCTGGGTATATGCAACAATATAGTAGATTTCCTTCGTCACGGGGATTTGGAGGCGATGAGGAATAAGTATGATTTTTTTTATGTTGAGATACTATATATATGCACTTTGATGTTGTAAGGTAGTATGAGAGTTATATATAATTTGGGATGGGTGAGGTTGGTTTGATGTGATGTATGATTCATTTTGTGATGTTAACAAATGTTAGTGATTAAACTATGTGGTGGAATTTTGAGATTGAACTTATGCTTATGGTACATATTGATGCATTTTTTATTATTTTATGTGATATATTATGTGGTATATGTGATATGTGCGAGTTGGGTATTAATATATATGACTTATATGTGTGAAATAGTGCTGCGATATCTGTTGTTATATATATGTTGTTTGAGGCATGAATCGTGGTTGAATTACAAAAAGAAAAGTTTTAGATTTTACGAATGCTTTCGGTTGGCCAAAATGTGGCAAACTCAATGCTTGCCACGTGTACTTGACGCGGTGATGAAAACCGTCGAACGATCCGATGAAGACCGTCGAAAAGTTGTCGACAAAGCCGTCGAAAAGTCCGTCGAGATGTGTAATTACACGTCGGCTTTCGACGGTTTACGACGGCCGCCGACAGCTATTAACCGTCGAAATAACTATTCCCTCTTATAGTGAATCAAGTACACTAGAAAATCAATCTGGTATGAATTAAAACAATGGTTGACCGGGCTTATAACCTAATGTAACACATAATCAGGTGCAATAGTAAACCAATATGTAATCGAGCTTATAACCTAGTGTAACACCTAATCGGGTGTAATGTAACCGAGCTTATAACCCAAAGTATGATCTATTGTACTTCGTTAATTTTGAATCATTTCCTTTCCTACATATAAATTGTTTTACTTTTGACTTAATGAGAATGCATGATAACAAAGACGTAATGGAAAGTAAAAATATGGCATGACATTTAACTACCTCAATCAAGGGATAAATTCAAAGTATGCTTCTTTGAACACAAAACGTGCTTTGAATCAAGACAAGCAATCAAATTCAGGTCTGCGTAGATGCTTCCGTTACTCAATACATTTCTATGGAATGTTGCATCCTCACCGAGAATTTTGGCATTTCGTCATGTCTGCTTGGTAGATACAAATATTGAAGTCTGTTATCCGAGGACTGTTCATTGGAGAGAAATTTTTGAAAGTCATTCTAGTTTATGGTTACGTAGTTTTTCATCCTTTTCTACTATCCATTTCTTTTATAAGAACGATGCATCGGTGCCGATCCATAATGGATTTGTACTAATCCATCAGTGTCGATCCATATAAAAGTCCAGGCTAAGAATTTTTAACACATTTTATTCTCGTTTCAGCCTTCAACAACTTTACTTGCATTCAAAATCAAGAGTCGTTTTTCATCGATTCCATCTTCAATTCAAGCTTGAATCCCGACTTCCACTCCATATCCCTTTCACACCATGAAGTCGACCAATCCAAAAGAACAAGCTTTTGACAAATTCTATTGAATAATCCAAGGCAGCCCCCTCATGCCTCGTTGCCAGATTCGACTCGCACCGTTGACTCCGTAGTTGCTGAGTCATCCTCAAAAGCTCCATCGATCGCCATTTCTTCAGCTCCTCGCCAATTCATTTAACCTAGTCGTTGCAATTTTGATAATACTTCAATCAAAGAGAAGGGTAAGACAAGACGGGGTGTCTGCAAGAACTCGGATGGGACAAAATTGATGATGGTAATGGATGAGCGCAAATTCTTGATATATGATAGCTATGGATCGATAACAATCAATTTTTGGCATTGCTCCGTGGAATGGTAATTCTACTTCTCGATGAATTCAAGTGTCGGCATGACTCGGGCAGCAAATTCCACCAACGCTCGAATTTGTTTGTTAAAGTCTACTTTTCCTGTAAAGATGGAATCGTCTCTCTGGGATCTCCCAGCCGAGAGATAGAGTTCTGAAACACCTCGAATTTTGGTAATTTGAAAATAATTCTAGCTACTTTGGTTTTAAACAAATATATTTAGTAAAATCTTTTTTGTGGCAGAAAACATGGTACATACGCTTATGCTCAATATCATGCCTTTAAAATGACTCGAACCTCCACGCTATTTAGCATGAGATTTTAAGTCTCGCGTGTATACCATTTCACCATCAAGGCATCTTAATGAATCGTATTTGCATGAATATAATAACTGTCTAGCGTGAAATATGGAATATACAAACAAAGGTGGATAGAGTGTTGGGGTATTTCTATCGATCGGTCATGTCATATAGGTCCGAGTGCGTAAAAGGTTAATCTTGACATAGGTGAAAGGTATTTTTGTGAGAATAATGATGTGATAGGACATAACAAAAGTAAATTTAGTTTTAGATCAAATACAAAAACAAAAGTTGCATGAATTCAAAATTGCCAAAGCTTATATATTTTCAACAATTTACATAATTAAGGTTTGTCCTTTCTGTGCTAAGTAATACGAACAGGAGTTTAAGGATGTGGGTCTAAAGTTTTTTTAAGCTTAACAAGTTAATTACATTATATAAGGTGGTGCAGCCATCAAAATTCAAAATGAAGACTAAGTTATCAGTTAGGAAAGGTCATGAACTGCCGCTGGTGCAAATAGGTAAATGTTATGTACCACTCCTACTGCACTGCATGCGTGCATACTTATATATATATATATATATATAAAATAAAGAAACCAAAAGATAAAGACAATATATATATATATAAACCAAACAAAGTAAAAACCTAGACAAACACTAATTAATTGGCCCCATATATTTGACCTGCACCTGCTATAAGTTATATACATATGGTTCTGTTCAAAAGATGGAGACTGGATCAAACTCAAAAGTCGAGAGCATAAAGAAAGAAAAGACTTTTAAATCAAACGGTTGATTGAGACCAAATCGTTAATGAGGAAATTGGTCAAATGAAGGGTCAAATATCATGCAATAAAGAAAGTCGTTATATAATCAAAAACGTGTAAATATATAGGCATGCATGTTAATGTTTGAAATATATGTGAAGCAGCCACTCTATATATAAGAGATCGATCGATCTCTCTATTTACCAATATCACATAAATAAATATTACAAATAAAACATAGGTTCAATCCGTACAAGATTTTCCTATAATTGTAACGAATGTGTATGCTTAGATTTTGAAATTTTGAAATAAAAGAAGATTGTGGTTTCAAACTGATCGTTTTTTATATAATTCTAAGTAACTTACAATGGAAACAACCAATTTTAACTGACAATGCTGCTTCCTTTCTTATTTTTTTCAAGGGAAATTTTGACTCACATACTTATTATTGAAAATAATACGTCGACTATCGGTTTTTTCAACACCAATCGAAGAACAAATCGCCATTGACTCAACTGAAAAACCAAAAACCTAATTCCTAAATAAAAATGGAAAACATTTGTAGATTTATAAAAGGAGAAATTCAATGTTTGAAATTGGCAACCAAAGACGCCTACTGTGACGAACAATGAATAATCTAAAAGGAAAACCATAAAAACAATGAAGAAAATGTAAATAATATCGAAAAGTTACTGTAATATTAATAATGGTGAATATTTGAAAGATATAATTTTGGTTGATGATAGATTGAAATAGCACTACTTCCATTTACCCTGATAACTGGCCAAATATTGACATCTCAAATATTTTACGTAATAAACGTTGGTTAATGAATGCTTAGATTCCATGAAATAAAAGCAAAGCAACAAAAAGAAAATGATGAAGAACAAGAGGCTAAAAAAGAAGATGAATATGAAGATTCAACTGAAGAAGAAAACAATAAAGATGATGATGATGAGTACATTAACGATGAAGGTAATGATGGCGAGGATAGTGAAAAATGACGATGAGGGAGATGTTGATGGTGATGATGAAGGTGGTAATGAAGAACTTTACGAAGGAAATGAAGGTGATGGGCATGAAGATAATGAAGACAACACTAATAAAGATGACTGGAAATTGAATAAAAAGAAAAAGACTCTTTGAAGCATAAAGGTAAGATGTCAACAAGATTATTCCTCATGTTAATAATTTGCCAAACACTAATTATAAATTAATTATAGAGATTCAAGAAAAACTAACATCTGACTCTTAAACTTTCATACTACTACCAGCTAGTCAAACTCAGGAAAATACAAAGAATGAAAGTCAAGAAGCTTAAGGGTAGAAAGATGCCAAAAAGTACAACAAAAAAAGTTAAATCTTCTAATTCAAAAGGTATTTCTAAAAAAATTTACGTCAAATATTTATTATAGATTAATTATACAATCAAAGCAGATAATCAAACTAAATAAAGACCAAGAATTGACTACCTAAGTTTCAAGCTACTAACATCAAGTGAAATCCAGGAAAGCAACCTAATGTTAACTCAAGAATTAGAAAACATTCAAAAAATTGGCTAAAGATTATAAAATCAAGATTGAAAATGATGAGAGAAAAATTGAAAAAAAAGCTTCTCCTTCTTCTCTGTTGAATATAGTAAAAAGGAAATAAAAAGAGAAATATCAAAAGATCCAGATTTCGAACATGAATTTCCCTCAACAAGAAAAAGACAATACCGGAGGAAATCGAAAGAAATCAATATCAACAAAAGAAAAGATGCAAAAGCTCAATCCGAAGTGTTATCATATAATAGCACAAAATCTGATCACGGTATGAGTGAAATTAAAGAAGAGATGAAAATAGTGGTAAAAAAAGCAAGCTTACAAAAACATGACTAAAAGAGTAATGAACTTATAAATTTTTACCATGCAGATGGAAATATGCAAGTTATTTAAACAAAAAATAATGTACAAATAAATACACACACATATATTTCTTGAAAAATACGTTACTTACCAACATAAACCTATGATAAAATTCATGTTTTACTTTCTGATTTACATGCCATAATACATATTAATATTCTTTTGCTTCTGTTAAAACATGAAAGCCGCATACTATAACCAGTTTAATGATACTGAAATTAGAGGAGTGCATATTTTAGACATATAGTTCAAATGATTTATTGAATCCAAGGTATATAATTTTACCATATACTTTCAATATATTAAAATAAATGTAGATGAAAATATGAAAAATAAAATATAAAATTTAATATTTATGAAGGTGAAAGACTAGTTCATAGAATAAAATTAAAGCCATGACATAAATATATCATTTACTTCAAGTCCTACACTTTGATAAGGAATAATTAACACTGCAAATACATATCAAATATGAAATTGTAACCTAATTAAACTATAAATATAGTTATCAATAAGTAAAAACTATAAATCAACATATCAAGATTTAGTGATCGATGTGCTAAAAGAGCAATAATTTCAAGAAAATATTGATATCGCTTGTTGGACCAAAAAGTGGCATAACACCTCCAATCAAAATAAAACAAGAACATATCTACTAAAATCAAATAGAAATAGCAAAGAAAACACATTTATAGTGGTTTGGCCAAATCTCATGCCTACGTCCACTTAGTCTTATTAATTTCAGATTTGTAAAAAGTACAAGCACTATTACAATGATTTTAGATCTTTAAAGTAAAGTATGTTCAGGATTACAACACTTAGTGACAATGGTTGAGCCGTTGAGGTAGAAAGTAAGGGATGGAAAGTGTGGGCTCAAAAGATCAAAAAGTCCTTTCTGTGTTGCACTCCTCGAATCATCTGCTATATTCGCTAAATAATGGAAGTACAAGTATGAATTCAAATCCGAGAAGATAGAGGAGAAGATCAAGTCATTTTAGAGAAAAAAAATCATGATGGTATAGACTACAATTGTGGTCGGTACCGACCATAATGATCATCATTGTAATGCAAGTTCCCCTGCACTTCCATAAGCTCTAACGTTCCACAATCCTAAGATGTATCCCCCTGGTAAATGTACCGATCACAATTATGGTCAATACCGGCCATGTTGTTTTTTCAAATTCATCCCCTACTTCTTGAGTTACTTCATCTATCTATTCTAAGTATGCCCCCAAGCTCTCACTCCATTTTGTCTTGGTCTCGACATCCAAATTTACTTAGAAGTTGCTCTGTTCAAAGGCAAGGTAACACCTGCCTTCGAAAGCATGCTTCCATGAAACTAGGCATGCTTTGAATTAAGATAAGCGATGCTATCTTAATTACATAGGGGTCTCCTGGTAGACAATCATCACCTTTGAAGCATCGTATCTATTCCGAAGTTATCCGTTCTTTATATTAAGTAGTTGGTATTCCATTCCTTCTTTAGCAATTAAGTTGATGTTCTTATCACTTCGGACATCCCATCGTATCTCGAATAGGTATGTTTCTCTTTTTTTTCTCTATTTTTTTAAATAAAGATAGAAACATGTTGGTATCGACAAAATCATGTCAGTACCGACATGGTCCTTGAATACGAGTATAAGTACTTGGTACTTAGAAGATTTTTGCCACTTGAATTTTATTTCCAATCTCAACCATATCTATCTCTTACGAATTCGACTTCTCACCACCACCAAAGCTATTCAACTTTGCTACCTAAACTCCCACCGCACCTAGTGCTGTCGCAACTCCTCATTGCATCGTCATTGTCAACATCATGATATCCCACCTAAACTCGGCACTGAATTCATTCATTACAGGGTGTTCATTTTCAAATCTAAATTGAACAATAAGTGGGTTCTTGATCCTTGATGTCGCCAATGCTGCCACTACCGCACTTCGTCAATGTCACTGCATCATCGTGATGCTTCAGTCGTCATCATTAACCCACTGCCGACCATAAGCCAAGACATAACACGTGGCCTAACTAGGGCTTATAACTTTCAGGGGGAACTCGGGTTGCCTATGAGGCCGACATTAAGTAATCCCAGGCTCGACATCGAGTTGATTTCATGGTCTATTCAGTGCTTGGTGTTCACTTTATGTTATCAGAATCTTTGCTCCGAGTTCTTCCTTGGATAATATTGATTTGACCGCTGGGCAATTAAAGCGCTTAGCAGTTCTATAATGGCGGTGTTGCAAAAAGTTATAGTGAGGATGAAGTGGGGATATAGGGGAAAATTGCAGAAGTGCAAAAAGCTTCACTAGATATATATCCAAAAAATTAAAGTTAAGTTTTTCTCATTCTCACATCATTATATAGGAAAAGGAAATATTGTTTAATCTTATTGTAACATACCATAAATTTAACGATAATTAATTACAAAGAAATTAATTAATAATTAGTAATGCCAGAAGTAGAATTTTCACAAACATCATAATTTGGATACGAAACTTGTACCGTTGCATTCGTGGTGATTTTCTGATCAATTTTCATACATAAAGTTTTATGATCGGAGTTTAAATGAAAGTTTCCGACGTTTGAAGATATCAGATCAAAATTAATTCTACATGTAATTAAGGAAATAAATGTAAGTAGTTAATGTTAATGGTTGCTTAACGTTTAAGTATAATTAATGTCAAATCAGATCTTCTAAATATATATATATATATATATATATATATAATGAATAAAGGGACACGAATTAATACATAACAAAGCAGGCAACTGGTCGACCCTAAATTGGGACCGGTTGACCGCTAGCATCTAAGTGATCGACCGCTTGTGTGTTGGCGGTTGTGCATTGAACCTAGGTCGAATGGCTTGCATTGAATATAATATAATCTAATGACTTACATTGATTCGAACCCCTATATATACAGGCCCAACCACTCACTTTTCTTCTCATATTTTTGCACAACAAAGCTCTGCCATTTTCTCTTCTCCAAAAATTCTTAAATCCAAATAAAACTATAATATATATAAATATATACAAGTGGAGAATAGTGGAAAATAATGGAGAAGAAAAATATGATCGAATCAAATCGCCAAAGAAAAGATAAAATTAAAAATCCAAATCTACATTAAACTCAAATATCTTCCCTGATCTAAATTTCTATTGAGTATGTATATTCTTTCGGTACATATTTCGGTAGGAAGGAAAGGGAGGAATAATATGGTTTAGATCTGGTGATTTGGAAGCTTAAAGGTGAGTGGGAAACTTATACAATATTGGATTTATATCATTGTAAATATGTTCATGTATGCTTGAAAGTAATTTTGAAGTTGTAGGCTTAAATACATACATATAATAAATTGATAAACCATGCATACATGTTCTGTGAATGTTTAACTTTGATTTAATATTACATATATTTGAATCTAGAAAATAAGGTTAAAAGTAGTCCGTAAATTAATAAGATTGTATAGTAATTCCAGGTTTGTTGGTTAAACGATACATGTCAGTAAATGTGAATAGGAAGTTATTATAAATTGTACTGTGATTTATGTTGTATCTTAATTCATTAGAATGAAGTTGTTGCAATGTAAATTTCTATAAGTTATCCAATTTTATAATAAACAAATGTCTAACGTTTGAAATACTAAGGAATATGCCTAAAAGAAAGAGATGTATAAAATATGAATGTTTACCGTATTTTGTCCTATTTATTTCAACAATAATAGAAAAGGTAATTCCTCATAATTTTAAACGAAACACAGGTCCTCTTTTAGGTAAGTCTTAGAAAATTGCAATGTTAACATTTCCTTTTGGAGGATGTAATTCCAAGCATTAAAGTGCAGAAATCCCTAAGTATAACCAAAGTATTCTAAGTAGAAATAATAACAATAATTCAATTATAAATCTAACTTATGCGGTAAGTTAGAAAGTAAACCAAAGGCACAATGAAATGAGTATATAAAAAGATTATAGTAATCAAAGGATGTTAGTAACATTTAAAAAGGGAAACTAGAATATAATTAATAATATTGAATACAAGTTAAGTAGTAAAAGGTGATTAATCTATTAAATTAAAGTAAGTGGCAAATGACATTAAAATGACATTAATGAAACAAGAAGTAAGTTGTGTAAAAATAACTAAACCCAAAATTCTCAAGAAAAATATGAATCTTAATCAGCTCAAAAGACATTTGTTGATGACCAAAGACAAGAAATAAGTGCTGAAACTGAAGATGAAATCTCATAAGAACAATCTGCATTTTCTTTAGAATTTAACGAACTCCAATAATATATTCATCTATCGTCATTAAAAAGAAAACAACCACAAGGACAACGCAGTGATAAAAAAACAGCTGCATAATAATAGCTTTAAAAAACAAAAACCAAAAGATGTACAAAAAGACGGAAAAAATATAGGAGAAAGCTACAAAAGCAGCTTAAAATCTTTCCATGCGTTGATCTAGAATTTAAAAAAAGGGATGCTACTTCAAAAAAACCATAACACAATTGAAGCTTACTCCATTCTTCAGTATGATCAAACCATTCCTCAACGGATCAATAACAAAGGAAGACATAACCAAAGAATCAGCTTCCGTCGACATGATAATTGATGCCTTTTCAACAGAACATGATTGCTTTAATTTTGGGATATGAAAGTAATTTTGAAAGAAAATGATTTGTCAAAAAATTTGGTTGGAAAAATGAAAGAATTACAATAAACACTGCATCGCTGATCATAATTAGAAGACATAATAGACATTGCTAGGCTAATCATAATATATCTAATGTCAACTTACTTGCTCTCCAACGCAATCCCTGCATTCCTACTAGTGTCGCTGCCATATATTCATTATTCATAGATTGAAACAAATGAAAACAATTTCATTGTTAGTAATAATTTGAAAGCATTTAATGGAACAAGGAAAGAAAAAAAAATTCGAGCTTGTGCAACCTTGTTTTTGGTAAATTATAATAACTCATTCAATCTTATGTAGTTTATATTGCAAACTAAAATAAAATGTACTATCTTTGTGCAGTACTGGTTCGGTGACCTCATAGAAATAGTATCTCAAAAAAAAACTTAGAAAGAAAATGCTCCTATATTTTCCAAATGGACACTGAGGCAACTCCAAGCAAAATAGGGTCATTCCTTGCCAAGAAGGTAATATTACTAATAATATTAGAAAAATGATAAATAATGATTAGAAAATATTTGCCAAATAAATATTTGATAAGCAAATATTTGACAAAACCTTTCTACAAGATACTTCATTTCTTTAAAATAAAATTGCTCAACAATATTTCATATATACTGTATATTGAATTTGAAATTGTCAAATATTTGATTGCCAAATATTTTCCACACATGGTTTTGATAGATGGTAAGTTGAAATTATAGAATACAATTATATAAAAATTGATTATGATGAATTTTGCTATAAAAAAATTTCTAAATGATTGCTAGATATTTAAAAAAACAACAACTAAGCCATTATTCCCAAACAAGTTGGGATCGACTAGAAATGGAACCCAAAACTAATTGACAAAATCATTTTAAAAGTTATAACAACAACAACAATAATAAAAACCATGATGATAATAATAATAAAATAAAATTAAATAAGTAAACAAATAATAATAATAATAACTATGTAAAATAAAAAAAATAGATTAAAAAATAAAAATAAAACGTAAAATAAAATATTAAAAAAACCATGATGATGATAATAATAATAGTAATAATGGTACTAATAGTAATATTGATCGAAGACCAAAACTACGTCTTAGGCTCCTATTCACTAGTCCTATAACCTAAATCTTATAACACTACCCCTAAACCAACCCTAAGAAAATGAACTCCAAGCTCATGGTTCTGGTACGTGGATCGCTAACTTCCATGCGCTCCTGTACGACACCAACTCTTCGGATATATTTCAATCATTCAAGTATCTTTTTACTACTTCCTCTCATGTTAACCTTAGTCGACCTCTACCTCTCTTTGAGCATTCGACGTGGCCTATAATTCCAACGTGCATAGGTGCCTCGAGAGGCCTCCGTTGGAGATGTCCAAACTATCTTAAGCAGTGTTGGACTAGCATTGGTGCTACTCCTAGTTTGTCAAGTATATCAGCATTTCTAATTCGGCCTCTTCTTGTATTACCGTAGCTCCATCGTAGCATATGCATCTCTGCTACACATATCTTCTGGACATATTGGCTTTTTGTAGGCCAACATTCTGCACCATACAACATTGCAGGCCTGATTGTCATTCTATAGAACTTTCCTTTAAGCTTCTGTGGGACTTTTTTATCTTGGAAATGCCATATGCTTTTCACCATTTCACCTATCCCGCTCGAATTCTAAAACTAACATCTTCATCAACCTCACCATCATACTGCAACATTGATCCTAAATATCGAAAGGATTCCTTCTTAGGCACTACTTGTCCGGTCAGAGTGACATCTCCATCCTCTGACCTGACGCCACGGAACTCGAACTTCATATACTCTGTTTTAGTTCTGCCAAGCCAAAAAACCCTTAATTCTAAAGTCTGCCTCAAAAGCTCCAGTTGTCTATCAACCCCAATCCTACTTTCGTCAATTAGCACAACATCATCAACAAAGAGCATACACCAAGTAATCTCACCTTTATACCCTTCGTAACCTTATCCATCGCTAGGGTAAAAATGTAGGGGCCCAAAGCTGACCCTTAATGTAATCCTAAGTTAGTGGGAAAGTTACTGACTTCTATCCTTATCGAGGAGCTTAGCTACCTTATAGATTTTTTTTCCTTCCTTTATACTTAGCTTTTGATATAGATCTTCATACGCCCGACCCCTTGCTTCACTCGCCGCTGTCTTTGCGTTCTTCTTTTCCACTTTGTACTTTTGCATGTTGTCCTCACTCCTGTGATGATGTAAGCACTTATAGCATTTCTTCTTCTCTTTGATAGCCTTTTGCACATCACTATTCCACCACAATGAATCATTATGTTTGCGTCTATGTAGTTAATGCCTCGCTATAACCCTGTTATATCTCATAGCGGATTTCTACCGCTATAATTATTCCATATAGCCCCAAATGTAGCCTTTCCGTTTTAATTCCCGCAATATCCCGTTATTCCCACTATATTCCCCTATTTTCGTTATATCTTCTTTAAAAGAAATCAATTGAAAAATGACATTTATACATTATAAAAATTATGAAATTAATTTATTTAATTGAATTTTTAATATTTTTCAGAAATGAAAATACTCTAATATTCTACTAAATTCAATTATGTTATATAACAGTTTTACGTTTATTTACAGTATATTCGCACATGTTTTTATTTAAAATTATTTTTGTATTAATTATAATTCAATTAAATGGTAATATTTCATCTAATTACCATTTATATATTTGTTAAAACATTAAGTACGAGTTTTATATGTTATTTTGGAGTCATCCTCTATATCCTCGCTGTATCACCGCTATGACTTTTTGCACCTCCACCGCATTGAATCTGCCGAGCGCTTTAATTGCACAGGTTTGCGTTTATTTCCTTTCGTTATCCCAAACACCTAGTAGCCCTTTTCCAAATGCGCATTTCCATCTCATCCCACATGTCATTTGCTTCTCCTTCCATATTCCATGCTCCTTCTCCCATTACTCTATCCTTAAACACCCATGAGGCGTCTTCTTTGAACTTTCACCATTTCTTCTGACTAATCTTGGCTCCTTTGTCCCGTCGAACATGTATTCGAAGATGAAACTCAGATGTCAAAATCTGATGGTGTGAGATGACACATTCTACAGGTATTACTTTGCAATTTAAACAAGCTCGTTTGTCATCTCTTCTAATAAGGACAAAGTCAATCTGGCTAGAGTATTGGCCACTACTTAAAGTAACTAAGTGCGATTGTCTCTTTATAAAGAAGGTATTACCTATCATGTGGTCATAAGCAATAGCGTAATTCAATATTTCTTCTCTTTCTTGGTTCCTATCGCCATATCCAAAATCATCATGCACTCTCTCAGACCCCCCACTAGTTATACCAACATGGTTGTTGAAATCTCCTCCAATGAAAAGTTTATTGCTAATAGGCACATCTCTAACCATGACATCTAACTCTTCCTAGAAATTCCTCTTAACGGCTCACTTAGGCCTATTTGTGGGGCATAGGCACTAATGATGTTCAAAACCATATCACCAACTATCAGCTTGATTAGGATAATCATGTCTCCCTGTCTCCTGACGTCGACCACACAATTTTTAAGGTTCTTGTCAATTAAGATACCTACCTCATTCTTGTTACGTTCTTTTCCCATGTACCATAATTTGAAGCATGTGTTCTCCACCTTCTTCCCGTCCATTTGGTCTTCTTAACGCATAAGATATTTACACGTCTCCTAGTTATAGTATCAGCCATCTCTCTTAACTTTCCTGTTAAGGATCCTACATTCCAAATACCTACCAAATCCTACTTTCATCGGCTAACTTCCTTGCCCTTCGCACCCACCAAGTAAAGGGCGAAGACATTTGCTCATTTATCACTACATCTGGGCATCGGTGTAGCGCGCCACTAAAGGAGTGACGATCCAGCCCTTGCATATTTATCACCATACCTAAGCCTCGACATGGCATGCCACTAAGGTAGTGGCGACCAAGCCCTTGCTCACTTATCACCGTACCCGAGCTTCGGCATAGCGCGTTGCTAAGAGAGTTACAGTGCAACAAAATATAATAAGGTTCCATTTCCATAAGAGATTATATGGTTTTTATATTGGCTCGCCAAGCCTATTACAACCCTCTTCCATTATCGGGAGGGACAGACTGTATTAAAAAAACAGTAAATACAAAAGCTAAGGAAGGAAAATATTTGCAAGAAAGGTAAATATTTATCAGGCAAATAATTAACTTTGTAAATAAGTACAAAACAAATATGTCTCATTTATATTTATGACTATGGAAAAAGTAAAATATATTTGTCCTAATTTGTACAGAAAAGAAGAAAAATAAAGGATGACAAAAGTGCTATTAGAGCTGGATCATCTAAAGAAAAAAATTTAGTTGATGATGAGATAAAGAACCAAAAAGTGCAACTACAAAAACCGAAAAAGGAAAATATGCATCTGGAGAAAGAAAACAAAATTCTAAAAAAAGAACGAATATTTGAAAAAACCAATGCAACAAAAAGAAAATGATGAAGAACGGGAGGATGAAAAATAAGGCGAATATGAAGATTCAACTTAAGAAGAAAACAATGAAGATGATGAGCACATTAATGATAAAGGTGATGACGATGAGGACAGTGTGAGATGATGATGAGGGAAATGATGTTGAAGGTGATGATGAAGGTGATAATGAAAAACTTTACGAGGGAGATGATAAAATCGAAATGAAGATGATGGAAATGAAGATGATGAAGACAATAACAATAAAAATGATGAAAATGCAGGACGTAAAACAACGGATAAAAATTACGAGGCTGGTAAAAATGAAGAGAACAAAAAAATTGTAGTTGAATAAGAATTGGAACATCAAAGAAGAAAAGAAACTAAAAAAAAACATACACGATAAATAAAACAGATGGTAGTGATGAAACAATCTTTGACGAATATGAAATAACAATCATACCAAAAATACCAATGGGAAAAGAAGGATGAAGAAAAAACAGAAACATCAACTGAAAAAAGGAGGAAATATAAAAAAGTAAATGTTCACAAATAATAAATTTACTAAGAAAAATTCAGTCTGGCAAATATTTGCCAAGTAAATTTGTTTGGCAAATATTAGTCACACATATATTAGCAAATAAAATATTTCACAATCCAAAACTTTTGACAAATCAGGTGAAAAAATAAAAAAATTGATGATGAATCAAGAAAATTTTGGTGGTGAAGAGGAGCACATAGATCAAGAGCAAAGTGACATCTTCAAAGTAGAAGGTATATTATCCAAATACAAAAACCTTTTACATCAAATATTTTCTTAGCGTTTATTTGATATACATATATCTGCTAACCAATGATTTGATGAAGAATCTTTTAATAAATTAATTTACTTTCACAAAATTTATTCATAAAAACATACGGTATAATTAGTTATTACCACAAATAGCAGATTCAGCAGACAATATTCACAAAGGTGCCAAAAAGAAAGAGAACTGGAAATAGAATAAAATGAAAAAGACTATTTGAATTATAAAGGTAAGATGTCAACATGATTATTCTTATGTTAATAATTTTCCAAACACTAATTATAATTTAATTACAAAGACTCAAGAAAAACTAACATCTGACTCTTAAACTTTCAAATTACTACCAGCTAGTCGAACTTAAGACAATACAAAGAACGAAAGTCAAGAAGCTTTGGGGTAAAAGGAAGTCAAAAAAAGATAAATCTTCTAATTCAAAAGGTAATTTCTAATAAAAATTTACTTCAAATATTTATTAAAGATTAATTATACAATTATAGAAGATAATCAAACTAAAGAAAGACCTGGAATTGACTACCAAGTTTCAAGCTACTAACATCAAGTGAAAGTCAGGAAAGCAGCTAAATGTTAATTCAAGAATCATATAACAATCAACAAATGGCTAAAGATTATAAAATCAATATGGAAAATGATAAGGAAAAATTGAAAAGAAATAAAAGCAAAGTTTCTCCTTCTTCTCTACCAAAAATAGTAGAAAAGGAAACAAAAGGTGGAAAATCAAAAGATCAGGATTTTGAATATGAACTTCCTCTAGCAAAAAAAAGACAATGCTGGAGGAAATCAGAAGAAATCAATATCAACAAAAAAATGATACAAAAGCTTAACCAGAAGTGTTATCATATAATAGCACATAATCTGATCATGATAGGAGTGAAATTAAAGAAGAGGCAAAGATAGTGGTTGAAAAAAGCAAGCTTGTAAAAACATGGCTAACATAGTAATGAGCTTAAAAAATTTTACCATGCACATGGAAACATGTAAGCTATTTAAATAAAACAAAATGTACAAATAAAAACACACACACACACAGACACTCTCACACATATGTATGTGTGAGAGGCAAATGTTTGTTTGAAAAGATATCACTTACAAACATTAACCTTTGATAAAATTAATATTTTACTTTCTGATTTACAAGCCATAATACATATCACATGTAAAATTCTAAGCTAATCAAAATGTAAACATGATTATCAATAATTGAAAACTATAAATCAACATATCAAGCATTGGTGATCGATGTGCTAGAAGAAAGAGCAATAATTTTAAGAAAATATTGATACCACTTGTTGGACCAAAAAGTGGCACAATACCTCCAATCGAACAAAACAAGAATATATCTAAAAAAATTAAATAGAAATAGAAAAGAACATGAATTTTATAGTGGTTAGCCAAATCTCATGCCTACGTCCACTTAGTCTTATTAATTTCGAATTTGTCACAAGTATCAAGCACTATTATAATGATTTTGGATCTTGGAAGCAAAGATAGTCGGGACTACAATGCTTATTGACAAAGGTTGAGGTAGAGGGTAAGAGATGAAGAGTATGAGCTCAAAAGATAAAAAAAATCCTCTCTATATTACTCTAGCCTCGAATCATCCATCGTATTCGCTAAATCATGGAAGAACAAGTAAGAGTTCAGATCCGAGAAGATACAGGAGAAGAACAAGTCAGTTTGAAGCAAAAAATCATGACGATATCAACCACAATTGCGGTTGGTATCGAACATAATGGTGATCACTGTAGTCCAAGTTCCCCTATGCTTCCATAAGCTCTAACGTTCCACAGATCTTAGTTATATCCCTCGGTAAATCAACTCGGTACCGACCATGTTGTTTTTGTACAAATCCTCCCCTATTTCTTAAGTTGCTTCATATGTCTATTACGAGTATGCCTCAAGCTCTCGCTTTATTCCATCTTGGTCTGGACGTCTAAATTTACTTAGAAGTTGCTCTGTTCAAAGACTGGATAACACTTGCCTTCGAAAGTATGGTTTCATGAAAATGAAATGCTCCAAATCAAGACAACCAATACTATATTAATCACATAGTTGTCTCTAGGCTGCCAATCATTACCTTTGAAGCATCGTATTTGTTTCGAAAATATCCATTCATCACTTCAAATAGTTGGTATTCCATTCCTTCTTTAGAAATCAAGTTGAAGTTCTTATCACTTCAGAAACCACATCATACCTCGAATAGGTATGCTTCTCTTATTCTTCCTTCTCTTTTCACTTCTTTATTTTTTAAATGAAGATAGAAACATGTTGGTACCGACCAAATCATGTCGATGCTTACATGATTCTTGAATACAAGTATGAGTACTTGGTACTTAGAAGATTTTTGCCATTGGAATTTTATTTTGCAATCTTAGCCATATCTCTCCTTTATGAATTCGACTTCTCACCACCACTAAAGCTATTCAACTTTGATACCTAAACCACCAACGCATCTAGTGTTGCCGCAACCCCTCAAAGCATCATCATCATCAACATCGTGATTCCCCACCTGAACTCAACATCGAATTCATTAGTCTCAGCCTGTTCATCTTCAGACCTAAATCGAACGATAGGTGGGTTCTTGGTCCTTGATGTGGCCATAGCAGCCACCGGAACACTTCATCAACGTCGCTGCATTGTTGGTGATGCTTCATCCATCGTCATCAACCCACCACCGACCATAAGCCAAGACATAATATGTGGACTAATTTGGGCTTATCACTTTTAAGGGGGAAATCGGGTTGCCTATGAGGTCAACACTAAGAAATTCCAGGCTCGACACCGAGTTGATTTCATGGTCTATTCAGTGCTTGGTGTTCGCTTCACATTAACGTAATCTTTTCTCTGAATTCTTCCTTGAATAATCTTAATTTAGGCATATGCGACAAGAATTCATTCACTGAATCAACATAAACAATCTTCATCGAGCTTTGGTCGAGTATGGATCGACCACTTGATTTCGGTGAGATGGTTCTGGGTAACAGTTGCATCGAATGAACTATGACATCCAAATTGGATATTCAAATAGATATTTCAAGTTACACACCATGATCCTGTTTTCTTGAAAAGAAAGTTCGGTTTCAATTTGGACAACGGTTTCATTATCATTCATTCTGAGATAACAAGTTTAATTCGATAAATAGTTCCATCATGCGATGGTCCTCGTTTCCTAATACGAGTGGGATATCTACACAGAGTATTCCATACACTGTGCTCTATACACAGGATACACACTATATAGACTGATACTTCGCATTGTTTTAGTCGATATAAAGAATCTAATTGGTCAATACACGTCAACATCCATTGGATCTGGCACATCGCCTATACATGTTTTAATTAAGAAAATTCTAAAGTAAAACATACTTGACTGAGTTCATTATCTGGCCTTTTAGTACAGAATGACTCGATGATCTTCTCACTTTAAAGTCGTAGAGGTTCTTCTACCGCTCAAGCCTCCATGTCTGCTCCATTTGGAGCAAAGGGTTCTATAACATATGAGCTTCAAAAGCAATTTGTTATAGTGCCATAGCCTTACAGTCAGCCTCGTTCACTGAATGAGCGATGTGCCTCAAGAGTCTTAGATAATCCTCCAAATCAAACTCCATCAATGCTGACTACAGAGTCTTCCATTTGCCTTCAGCATGAGATTCCAGAGAGTGACTGTATTTTATTGCCAACAATCGATCAATGAGCACACAATCCACCTTAGGGCTACACCATGTGCAACAAATATATGTGTTTAGGTGGAGTCATTCTGACCTTCAACGAATTTCTCAAATTCTTCTTGGTGGGTTGGCTCCGACACAAGTGCATCCTAGTGGATACGCACTAATCAATTCTTTGTATGTCTTCTTTATGATGCGACTGAATGATGCTCTAAAATTCAAGGAGCTAACTTATCTTAAAAGATTCAAAAAGATTTCAGACCTGCCTTCCTTGCTGATTGTTGAAGCTTATAATCGCTTCAAAGTTATCGAGGCACTTCACTACAAGTGTAATTACTTTAAGAGTGGATACTTCTTCGTTCACTATCCATACGGCTTCAACCACCTCTGGTCGCCTGGACATAGGTCTCCTCTTCTAAATATTTTTTTCATTTGGATTTTCATTATCAAAATGCCTAACTCCTTTTAAGTATCCTTCATAGACCTCCTAGATTGAGATGATAAAATGCACATGCTTACACCTTAGTGCTCCTAAAGCGAGTTGATTACCAATTCCAGACTGCCTCTTTCTTACTCACCAATGAGAGGATTCACCAACATAGCCGCCTACAACCCGATAGACATGCCATTACTTTTTCGCTCCCTTCCAAGAAATCTCGAACTACAACCTATCCCTCAGCCCCTATTCATGATGTTGATGATGATAATCAAGGGAGAGGACAAAGGCCATAGAGTCGAAGTGAACATAGGCAATGAGAAAGTGAGGGTTGAAGAGAATGTGGCAAGAGGAGGGGATAAAGGAAGTGGAGAAGAAAGAGAAGGAGAAGAAGAGGGAGAGGATGAGGGAGACGATGAAGATGATATTGAAGACTATGGCCTAAGCAACAATGAATCGTCTAGGGAGACATCCCTCAAAGGCGACACTGTCCATGTCCCCTCCCATCCGAAGCGCTTGGTTATTAAGTCCTCCTAGCATGGCCCTGGTCCAAACTCTAGTACCAGCTGGAGAAGTAACACCTCCCATGGGTTCTTCTAAGAATATCTTTGGCTCGTTGGGTGAACTCGACAGTCGTTCAGCCTTTGTACCAAAGGTGTTACTTTTCAAGATATTCTTAACGTAAATCCTAAAGATTTAACTTCCGTTTGGGGATCTTCTTGCCGAGGGTGATGAAACTACATCCTTTTTAATCCACAAACACGGTCTGTAGAGTACTTAGGGAAATACCAGCACTTCACACACTTTTAGAATCATGAACACTTACACTCTACAATCGTCCTTAATTAAGTGCTTTGTTCTGATACACCCTTTCTTCCTTTTAGGTACAACTGGAAGAGATCGCATGGGATATCTCCACTCTAGTGTGAGCCAACACCGCTTGTTGACTCCAAACATTTACACATAGCTTCTCGACACATAGCAGGAGCCTAAAGATGATAGAAGAGGGAGAAGAGATAAAGAGCATCAGGATGAGGAGGCCAAACAAAGGCGCCAGAACGAGGAGAAAAAGCGTTATGATGTGGAAAAGAAATAGCGCCATCAAGTGAAATCACGAGGTCATTGTGGTCACTCTCGACGCAACTTAGGTGGCTCTCTGCCATGTATTCACTCTCAGACTCCCCGATAACAACCTCCATTGACACAACCCTACATCACTACTATTTCTACCTCCCATATATCCAAATAATTTTCAACTCATGCAGCTCCACCTCCGCCCTCATATAGGCCCATCTACAACTATCGATGTTAGGATGCATGTCAACTTTCTTGTTTGTTGCCTAATGAAAGTCATGTTTGCTTGCAATGCCTGAGACATCACTCTTTAAGATGCTAACCAAAGAATAGATGGGTTAAGGAAATTTCGGACTAGCTTTTAGAGTAGAAGAAGCTGGCCAAGGGCCTCTTTGACAATCAATCAGACGATCATCCAATCATTCAAATTAGAGAGGAAGGGTCATGATAGGACAATGTTGGTCTATAAAATAGAGCTGGTTAATCTTACTAAAGAAAGAGATGGTGCACTAAGATCGGCCAAAAACTCGAAAGAGTTAATAGAAGAAACGTCAAGAGCCCACACACAAGTCACCACATTAATGAAAGATTAAATCAAAACTGCTCATTAAGAAAATGCAGAACTTACAGAACAGGTTAAGATAAAGAATGGACAACTGAAAACCCTCCAAGCTAAGGTAGACAGTCTAAAGGACAATCTGAAAGATGTGGTAGATTCCAAAGCACAAGCTCAAAATGACCCCACAGAAGCCAGAGAGGATATTGTAGAACTTAAGATGAAGGCTAATCAGGCCAATAAAGAAATGAATGCCACTCTCTTGTAATTCTTCGCTAACATAATAGACAACAACAATATAAAGTGACTAGGGATGAGTTATTCTGCTACGTTAGTAGAGATCTGGGGAGAAATACTTCATAGAGCTACTGCAGACAGTGAAGGCGTAACCAAAGAAACATTGAAGGCTACTCTTTTGGTGAGGAAGACATTGCGGCTTTAGAGGAAGACAAAGCAATTCTAGTTGCATAAGATGCAGTTGCAGGGAAGGTAACTATAGAGGCTCCTATTGAGTCATGCATTGGGTCGAGTAGAATCATCTACTCTTAAGTCGAAAGAACCTACAATAGAGATTACTACTTCCATGGTAGCCACTTCTAAGGCCACCATTACCGAGATTCCAATTTTGGTCATGTCAAGTGCTGATGCTCTTGATTCCACTCCTATGACTATCCAACCGACTAAATCTTCCACTAGGAGGATGAAATCATCAAGTCACTGACCAGAGAAATTCCGTCTAGCCAAGGTATTTCTCTCATCTCTTCGATCTTCGAGAAACTTCAACTCTCCCTAAAGGACGTCACTAACTTATACTATTTTTTTGTCAAGCTACATGTCAACCGTTGCTGCCTCCTCCACCGTCATCTACACAAGGCCTAGGTCTGTGTGCTATTTCTACCACCTCAACCTCCTTCATAATAGAGCCAATCATTCTGTCTCTCCCTTCAAGCTTTAGCCCCAATCTGGATTCTCAGCCGAGAGTGGCATTTGATGGGTTAGAGGAATCAGTCAGTCTAAGGAGGAAGAGGTTTCAATCATAAGCACAAATAACCCAGATGATCATATCACAAGGGCGGAGAGGCTGAACTTGACTATGAGAAAATCAAGATCATGCTCAAGCCAAGAACTGAAAAGCTTGCCTCCTTTGAAAATAAGATCATGCTTCAATTTTTTTGAACTTTCATCTAACAAGACTGAAGACCCCATCAATTGAACCACCGAGGAAGAGTATATGCCTTCTGAAGGAAGTACTACAGAGAAGGAGAGGATCCAAGAGGGGAAGGGCTCAAAGAAGCATCTCACGAATCTTAATATCAAGTGTGGCAAGCGAGGGAGGAAGAAGTTTTGGTCAATCACATAGGGATCTTTCCAATTTAGACAAGTGCCCCCGTACCAAGAGGACCTCCTTCAAAACGAGGTCCTTTAACTCAAAGGTACGTTTCCCGACCTTGGTATTGAAATGCCTTGCTACTCTTTTCTTGAGCAACTACCACAAGTTCAGCCTCTTCTCGCTTTCATAGACCAAGTCAACGGATTCAAGCAAGAGTTCCTCATTATATCAGGATTATAGTTTTTTCTTCAATGAGAAGGGATATCCAGTTCTGTCAGAATCATGGTCTCAACTCCTAGGCCCAAAAAATGGAGTGTACCAGTCGCAGACTTGTGGGTTATTCTATAAGCCCACAATGCAAGTGGTAACTCATCAACCCAACAGCCTTTGTCTTTCGTTAGTTGTTTCTTCAGGATGAATTTGATGATCTTTTTCACCACCTCCACCTATTCATTTGCTTATGGGTTTGCTATTGCAGAAAAGCTCTTCGCAATTCGGTACTGATTGTAAAAGTTTTTGAAATCGATACTCTCGGATTGAGTTCCATTGTTAGTGATCATTTTTTATACGACTCTAATTCTACATATGATTTTTTACACCACAAAATTGGTCACTTTCTTCATTGTGATCATGATTAATGGTTTCTCTTCAACCCACTTTGTGATGTGGTCCAAAGCTATAATAACATACTTTGCTCCGCCCTTTGACATCGGTAGCACACCGATTATATCAATTCCCCAAACCGCAAATGACCATAGGCTAACCATTTATGTAAGCTTTGTAGATGGGTCCCTCAGCATTTTGCAAAACTTTTGCATTTATCACTTTATCTGATGTAATAAGCTGCACCGCGGCTAATTATGGGTAAAATGTATCCATAACGAAGTATCTTCTTGGCCAAAGTCTGCCCTTCGATGTGATCACCACGTCTCTTCCTTCATGTACATCCAAAAGGATTTTCTTATCTTCATCTCTAGTGACACACCATGGCAAGAGGGTTGAGAAACCTCTCCTAAACAACACTCCCTCTTTCATTATGAAGCTTGGTACTTTATGAAGGAGTTTCATCCATTCATTCCTTCTATTCGGGAGAGTTCCCTTTAGCAAATAGTCTTTGATTAGAGTTATCCATGACTCCTTTTCCTCCTAGGCCTCCAAGGTCAAATCGACATCCATATGGATGATGCTCTAGTCGATAAAGCATCCACAGGGCTGGCCAGTTTGGCTAGTGAATTAGCTTTTGTATTCCCTTCTCTGGGTATGTGCGTGATTGTATAATGTTCAATATTATTCAATAGTTCCAGTGTCTTCATCAAGTAAGGGGTAAGTCTTGCTTCCTTTGCCTGAAATCCCTTCTTGACTTGGCAGATCACCAATTGAGAGTCACTGAATATATGTACTGTCTTAACCGCTATTCTTTCAATATTTTGAGTCCCAGAATCAAAGCTTCATATTTAACTTTGTTTTCATTGCCATGAATTCTAGCTTTAGTGCGTAATATATTGTTCATCCTTTCAAGGTCACGAGAATCGCTCCTTCCTAGAAACTACGTTCACTAGAAGCTCTATCAATGTACAACGTCCATTTGGAAAATTAAACCATATTTTCTTCCTCTTCTCCATCATGGACGGTGAATTGGGCAATGAAATCGGCCAATTTCTTTCCTCGTATTGCCCATTAGGATGGTAGGTTATGTCATATTGACTCGGCTCGATATTTCACTTCAACAATCTTCCCGAGGTCTCGGGGTTGATGCAACACTTGCCTTAGTGGATAATAAGCCAACACCTTTATTAGATGATCCTAGAAATACAGTCATAACTTCCTCGAAGCAATCAACAAGCAGTACCCCAGCTTCTCCAAGTTTCGGTAGTTCTTTTCTACTTTGGAAAACGGCTTGTTGCTATAGTATACGGGCCTTTGGGTCTTAGATTCCTCACGTACCAAGGATGCACTTAGTGCATGAGCAGATACCACTAAGTAAATGAATATATCTTCTCCTTTCAAAGGCTTCGACAAGATTGGCAGTCTCTCCATATGCTCTTGCAATTTTTGGAAAGCTTCCTAGCATTTCTTGGTCCAAACAAACTTTCTTTTCTCCTTGCTGAGGGCATTAAAGAACGACACACATTTTTCCATCACCTTTGAAATAAATTGACTTAGTGCGGTGACATTCCCATTCAACCTCTGCATTTCCCTCCTTTTCTTTTGGCAGTAATATCGTTTAATGCTTGAATCTTATCTACATTATCTTCCATGCTCATTGAGTTCAAAATGAAACCGAAGCGTTTGCCTGATGCGACTTCAAATGAACATTTCAATAGATTAAGATTCATTCTATATTTCCAGAGCACATTGAATATTGCAGAGAGGTATCCATGTGATTCATCAATCGTTGTGACATTACCAGCATATCATACAAATAATACTCCATCGTCCATCTCATTTGAGTTTTAAACATCGTATTCACTAATCTCTGGTAAGTAGGCCCAACATTCTTCAAACCGAGCAACATTACTTAATATTAATGCATTCCCAAATCTTTGATGAAACTAGCGTGCTACTGATCTAGAACGTGCATTGTTATTTGGTTGTAGTCAGAGTATGCATCCATAAAGGATAGCAATTCATGTCTAATCATTGAGTCCACAAGTTGTTCTATCTTCGATGGTAGGAACCTGTCTTTTCGGGATGTTTTATTCAAGTCTAAATAATCAATGCAAGTCCTCCATTTTCCATTTGGCTTCTTGACCAACACAGGATTCGATACCCATTCGAGGTATAAGGCATCATGGATAGAGTCCGCCTCTTCTTTTAGTGTAACGGATCACTCTAGACCTAGACTACATCTCTTTTACTTCATAGGAGGGCATCTTGGGCCCACATTCAATGCGTGGCATGCTATATATGGAAATATTCCACATATATCAGGATGTGTTTAGCCAAACATATCTAGGTTTTTCCATAAAAAAACCCTACCAACTCCTTTTCATTTTCAAGCCGAGTTGGTAACCGACCTTGGAAAGTTGAGAGGTATTATCATGAATCGAGATATTGATCATTATCTCTGCTGCTACCGCCCTCGCATCCTCTGCCTCTTTTAGGGGTTTCGTAGGATTGTAGAAATTACTATATGACCCTAGTCAAGGCTTCGGTGGTAGTTGCTATGCATTCGTAGTTTTGATGCAGAGATCCTTATATGTACCTTTCCCTTTCCCACGTCACTTTGCCTCTCTGAGCTCACTAACATTGCATTCCCGACCAGTGCTCTGGTCGTTTGAACAACTCCAACCCCATTCTCGATTAGGAATTTCATCATCAAACACCATAAAGCTAGGGCTATTCTGATACTAGCAAGGGTCGTCGGCCTTGAACAGTTTTATAAGTAGAAAATTCATTAACTATCACGAAGGTCCGTACCTACACAATCTTACGGTCTGTTTTTCCCAATTCCACCAATAGATCAATTCACATGATAGGCTCTTTTGCCTCTTCGGTAAATCCTTGAATGTGAGATTTACCTAGCTTTATGTTCTTTGGACTAATCTTCGTACAGTCCAATGTCTTCTTGAATAGAATATTAACCGGACTCCCATAGTCAATCAGAATCCGGTGCAAAGAAGCTGGCTAAAAATAGCCGTAATTGTTGGATAGGGCAAGCCCACAACGAAGGAATTGGGTAAATTTCAATATTCTTCCTTATTGGATTTTTCATGGGCTATATAGTCTAATTCATTTAGAATTTTTAGAAATGTTCTGTTAAATAAAATCAATATTTTATATAAAAATATAGTTAAATATTTATTTTATATAATTCGTATTATATTAAAAATATATGTAACAATACACATATATATGTTTATGCAAGTGCAACAATATAATGTGTACATAGTTTGACATTATAATATTATATTACAGTAGTCATATAAACATTATAATATTGTAGTAAAGAAGAAGAATAGCTTTCACCAAAATCCAAAGCTAGCATGTTGAAACGAAGAAGTGAACTCCTTAAATCAAATCCCAATCCTAATGTTGCTTGTTTCCGAATTGCCTTACCATCGATGATTGTTTGATTTTAATTTGTATTTAGACTGCATGAATATTTTAGGAGAGGGAAGGGGAACGTTCGACTAGCAAAAGAAGAGGATGGAGACTACTAAAAAGATCTAATCTAAAGTGAGGGTAATGTTGTTTATATAAGCAACAGGCTAGAGAGCAAAAATAGGATCAAGATCCTTAAATTTCTCTTACACATTCCCTTCTTTTAAACACTCAAAATTCCTTCCCCTAGCCATCTTATGGTCGGCGGGCCTCAATGTCTCTATCACAACCGAACTTAGCATGCCCCATAATGGCCTCAAGTTCATTTCAAGCCCAAAAAATATTTATTACATTTAAATCTGAAGTATCGATATTGAATATCGGTTAGTGTTTATATAACTATCATGTGCACACTATTTATTCTTTTTCAATACACATTAAATAAAATTTTATAATCAATAATTCATAAATATCAATTAAATTTAATTAACATATAACAACTATAAATTAATTAAATCTGGTGAGTATTCAATGTTTTGGTTGTGTGACTCATAGGCATGGATTCAGTTAGCGATTAATGTCGAACAAATTATTTGCATCAATTCTCTTTGCTAAAACTAAACCACTTTGGACTTATGTAACTTGGTAATGGTCAAAATTCCAATATTGTCCATATTCAACTCTATAGTACAGACACACAGTCCTTGTTCAATAATAACAATTATTATTAATCAAACTGCTTTGGCCGAAGACTTTGACTTTGAGTTGACTTTAGTTAACCATGATACTAACCTCATATAGCCAAGGAGTCGAATTTTCTCTTGAATATTGTTTCACTTCCAATGCTCCTACTCGACCTAACTATTGTCGTTCGATGGACACCGTACCACAATTTGACTATAATCAAAGCAGAGTATCCATATTGAAGCTCAATAGTATTCTCAAGTTGAGGGAATTGCGTAATATTATGACATCAATATTTTCTATTTGACTTATGTTATGTTAACCAATAGAAAAATATTGAGCGAGTCATTCCATGGTTATTAAATGACTATTAGTATGTAATCCTTTGGTGCCCCTTGCAGTTACGACACTACTAGAAAAGCTTGAAATACCGACAACACTTGGCGATGGCTTTCGAGGGCCTATTGCAACAGTTTCTGATGGCTTTCAACGGGCCGTCGGTGGCCGTTGGAAACCGTTTGAAAGACTCCATCGGTGGTCGTTGAAACCGTCGAAAGTTCACGTTATACAGGTCTCAATCGAGACCTTTCTTCCTCAAATGAACTGAACGAATTTATCTTCTAAAATCCCTAAAACCCCATTTCCAAGCTTCCAAACCTCAAATTCAAGTGTTTGGATCTTACACGGCTCCTTAATCACTATCTATTGCTTCCAATCTCTGGTATAACCTCTAATTTTTGCAAAAAACCTAATTTTTAACATAAACCTAGATTTGCCTAATTTGATAAATTAGGGCTAACTGGCGATTCTAATTGTTTCTAATAGCCTAATGATGATTTATAGTATCCCATGGAATACTTATTTCATTTGTTAGCTTTAAATTGTGAAAGGTAGGTATAATTCGTGAATTTATGTTTATGTGTAAACCATTATATATGTGTTGTTTTTAAAGCATTGTCTTGTGTTAATTGGGGTGTTTATGTGTTCTTATATGTGTGTAAGTGTTAATTATTATATATATACACACACACATGCATACTAATAATTAAATAAATTGTTTTCTATAGAAAACGTCATAAAAAAATAATTTACATATCTACTATAATACGCCGAATTAACCTTGTTTGGTAAAATATGCGAAATAATGTAGTAAATTAATAATTTTCGAAAGATATAAAATTAGTAAATTTTCAACCATTTACAAACAATAACATATTATCTAATAAATAAGAAGACAAACTATAAAACTTCCAATTTTTGTATAAACTACTTTTTTATTATGTCCCTTAGAGAGTTTTTGGCCCGTCTGACAAGTGTTGTACATGATCGTTATATAAATATTCGTTTTTGTCACAAAATGGACATTTATATACATCTAGTACAATACTTACTAGATTTTTCCCTGTATTGGACATGTTATAAATATAGTAAATAATTACATTTTGTACATTATTTCGTTTTAAATGGTTCACAAAATTTCGCCCTCACTTTTCTATTTTGTTTCCGTGTACATGCATTTGTGTACAGTAAAAGGAAACAAAGGGGAAGTGCTACCGAAATTTTGAATTGTTTAAAACAAAATAATTTATGAAATGTAATTTTAATGTGTTTGTAATGGGAAGTAGGATGACTGACCAACCATAAACCGACGTTTCAATATTGTACTCTTAAGTTGGGTTAAATTGACGCGTATAAGATTATGTATCACTACATTGAAAAATAAAATCTCAATTCATAAAATGGCCAATATTTATTTTTGAATTTGTAACATATTTTTTAAATAGAAAAAATGATCGATTATTTTGTTGATCGGAGGAGATGGATGTATCAAAGAAGGGGGCTGAGAGGCTCAATAAAGGAAGAATTTTATAATGGTATAAACATATTTGTTGAATTCACTTTAAGTAATAACGGAAACGATGTAGAAATCCATTTTCCGTGTAGTAGGTGTAAACATTTGAAGTATTTTTTACTAGATATTGTGAAAGTTCATTTGTGCAAAAACGGTTTCGTACTGGAGTATTATGTTTGAGATCGTCATGGAGAAGTTGTAGCACATACTCCTGCAGAGTTTGAATTAGAGGTGATTGGTAATGAAATTGTTATGAAGAATCATATAGAAAATATGCTTGAAGATGCAGCACGATCAATGTTCCCTACGGTTGAAGTTGATGATGACGATGTAAATGTTGAAGAACCAAATATTGAAGTAAATTTTTTTACGATTTATTGGATGCTGCTAAGAAACCTCTTTAGGATGGTTGTAAAAGCGGCACTCAGTTATCAGTAACTACAGAATACATTGCAATGAAGTCAAAATACAACATTACAGAAGCCAGATTTACAGCTGTTGTACAAGTTGCAAAACGACATATGCCGCTCGATAATTTAATGTGTGAAAATCACTATGAAGTTAAAAACTTATGTCAGCTTTTGGTTTATCATATCAAAAAATAGATACATGTTTAAATGGTTGTATGTTGTTTTGGAATGAGGTCACTCTTAGGAAGTGTAGAATATGTAATGAGGAAAGGTACAAACCAAGAAAAAAAAGGGAAAAGAAGTTCCATACAAACATATGCATCACTTGCCCATCACTCCTAGGCTTCAAAGATTATATGCATCTTCTGTAACTGCACCTCATATGAGATGACATAGTATGAGAACAGAGGAAGAAGGTACGTTGACACATCTAGTCGATAGAGAAGCATGGAAGCATTTTGATAAAACTTATCCCACTTTTGCAGCGGAAAGTCTTAATGTTAGACTTGGATTACGGATGGTTTTTCACCATTTTCTCAATTTGGTGCTATGTGTTCATCATGACCCATTATCGTCACACCTTATAATTTACCTCTGTGGATGTATATGAAAAATCCATATATGTTTCTTACTGTTGTCGTTCTTGGCACCAATAATCCAACAGAAGGAATTGATGTTTATTTACAATCATTGATTGAGGAGTTAAAAACACTATGGAACGAAGGAGTAGAAACATACGACATTTCAAAGAAAAAAATTTCGTATGTTTGCTTCTTTGTTGTGGAATATAAGTGATTTTCCTGCTTATGCGTTGCTTTTAGGATAGGGCACATCCAGTCGTCTAGCTTGTCCTTATTGCATGAAAGAAACACGGGCATTTTCTTTATCGAATGGTAAGAAAATTTCATGGTTTGACTGCCATTGGTGTTTTCTCCATGTCAATCATCCCTTCAAAGGAGATAGAAAAAAAATTAGCTAATAAATTAGAAACCAGACAACCACCAACGATATGGTCAAGCGAAGACATATACAAATTTGTAAGGGACTATCCAAAGATACATGAAACTGGAGTACAAACTGAAATTGCAGGTAAATCGACTATTCATAATTGGTGCAAACAAAGTATATTTTGGGAGTTGCCTTATTGGAAAGGTCTTCTACTTCGTCATAATTTTGATGTGATGCACAACGAGAATAATGTATTTAATAATGTATTTAACATAATTTTGAATGTCAAGGGGAAGACTAAGGACGATTTAAAATCAAGACGCGATATACAAGAATTATGCAAACGTCTTAAGCTTCATATGAAACCAAACGACAATAAAAAAACCCAAAGCGTGCTATGAGTTAGATAATAATCAAGTTAAAGTTGTGTTAAAATGGGTGGAAAGATTAAGATTTCCTAATGGGATTTCATCAAATCTTCGTAGATGTATTGATTTTAAAAACGGTAGATTGAGTGGAATGAAAAGCCACGACTGTCACATAATGATGGAAATTTTATTACCCGTTGTATTCAAAGAACTATTGCCCTTAAAAGTTTGGAAGGTAATAATGGAACTTAGTCTGTTTTACAAAGAGCTTTGTTCGACTACGTTAAAAGTTTAACGTTTATGTAAACTTGAAGAAGATATTCCTATATTGCTCTGCAAATTGGAGAAAATATTTCCATCGGGTTTTTAATGTAATGGAGCATTTACCTGTTCATCTCTCATCTAAAGCACGACTTCGAGGTCCTATGCAATATGGATGAATGTATCCATTCGGGAGGTATGAAATATGTTACCTATTAATTTAATTATATTTGGAAGTAAAATTTAATGTAAATTATTTTTTCATAGATACTTAAATCATCTGAAGAAAAAAGTGAGGCAAAAAGCATGAGTTGAATGTTCGATCTGTAAATCATACATCGAAGAAGAAGCGTCGTTCTTTTTCTCTCACTATTTCAGTGACCATGTGAACATATCATTCGAAAGTATTCCACGTAATGATGAAGGCGACGAACAAGAGTCCTTTCAAATAATGTTATCTATTTTTAGACAAAATGGTCGACCTTCTGGTAAATGTTTGGACGTATGGTTAGACTATAGAGATCTTCATGTAACACACACTTATATTCTTCTTAATTGTGCTGAGGTTGCACCATTTGTTAGATAATATGACATAATAATTCTTGATTTATTCATTTCAATAATGCATGCGCATGTAGAATATTAAGTAATATTTTATTCATATATGCAATATTTATGAAAGAGAACATCCACGCAGAGATCTCAGTAAAGAATTTTCTGATTGGTTTTCAAAGTAGTTTATGAACCGTGAAATTGTGTGGTCGACGAAGGAATTGAAACATCTTGCGTTCGGACCAAAATGAAATGTCAAGACATATCCACTATATTTCAACAATGGATATGAATTCGACACCAAAGAATATGAGCTGAAAAATTAACTAATAATATAGGTGTATTTGTTAAAGATAGAGATGATCCAAATAATCACATAAATGATTTTTATGGCATTTTAACCCAAATCTTACAACTGACATATTTCTCACGACCTGTAGAGAATTTTTTCTATTTAGATGCAATTGGCTTAGCAATGTTCCAGGTTCTGGAATTAATGTGCACAAGGATAATCTTATTTAAATAAAGCACACATCGCATTATCACAAGTACGATCCTTTTATACTAGCCAAACAAGCATTGCAAGTTTATTACATTCCTTATCCTTCTCTAAAAAGAGATAAAGCAGATTGGTCGGCATTTTTTAAAACAAAGGCAAGATTTACGTTTGATAGAAAAAATATTCCAAACAAATAAGCTTCTCAGGTCGATCTTGAGCGAAGCAACGAAATAATAATAATAGACGATCGTATTGATTTTAGAGCTCTGAACGATGAATCAAACATTTTGGTAGTAGCATTTGAGAGTAGAGAGGAAAATAATGTATAATATGAGACCGAATCTGTAACGACCCACATTTTTGACCGTTCAAGTCGACAAAACATACACACATGCCGACTCAAACAATCCAAAATACAGATAGTTATTGGGGTTAAATAAGAAAAGAAAAGAAAGAACAAGAACAAACTCAGAATCTCGCAGCGGAAGGAACAAGATATAATAATAAAATAACAGTTCATGAAGCTGTTAAATAAATAAATTTGATTATTATTATACATCATAAATCAGAGTTACATACATATCAGAGATAATACAACAATGCAGCGGAAAAATAATACAGTAGTAGAATACAAATGATGTAATACCAAACTCCGTCTTCGTCCTCCAGAATAGATCTTCAACCTTATCTGAAATGCTCAGGCTGACCCGAGCGTAATGAAAAGACAAAACACTCGAGTCAGGACTAAAATATCTCATGTAAGTTAAATCGAATAAGTAAATATGAGTGTGACGACGTCGGAGATGTTTACGGGTTTTAGACACCTCCTATCCAGTGTTTAATGTGCGTGCATTAACTTAAGAGATGTTCGGGATTTCCATAAAACTATCTACTATATAATAGAATACGCTATATACAATAATGTCTATCATAAAGTAAAATATCAAACTAGCGTTAAGTCATGGCCCATTCCACCCTTAACACATTTTTATTCCCAAAAGCATATACAAGACCGTAGTTTCCCCAAAACCGGAAGTCACCAGAGGGCAATCCATATACTAAAGGTACAAACCAAAATCGTAGTGGTCGCGAATAGGATAATCAGTATGATAAGGTACATGAGGCAATACCAACTAGGATACTAGTAGTTGCGTGATCCGGACTAATGTTGGGCATAGCAGCTACTACCCCAACACCGTGAAACAACACTCCCAAAATCGAGGGGTGCACCCAAATCGAATCACAAAAGCAATAACATGGTAACGAAGAAGTGTGTCCGCTAGAGGTGGCGAACCTCAATGGCCCGACGCGGCTCCTGTTTTAGTCATGTCAGGGGTCATCCAATATCATTCTCTTTCTTCAGTCAATGCGTTCACCAAATCATCCACTTCGTTCTGGATCAACACTCCGCGTATACTAGTTATTAAAGTGGTTTTCGGTATCGACAGAGAGTATGTCCGTATCCGATCCCGGTCTCTTTAATAACTACGTATTTTTACACCGATGGCTCTTTTACATTTCAAATCGATTCATAATTGATATCAAAATATCATATTCACTTCAAAATCAAATCCATTTCAAATATCATCATATCTATTCAAGATGTAAGATTCCGTTTCAAAATCATTTTTCGCCTCAATATCTCATTTCGATTTCAAAATCATTTTTCGCCTCAATATCTCATTTCGATTTCAAAATCATTTTTCGCCTCAATATCTCATTTCGATTTCAAAAATCATTTTTCGCCTCAATATCTCATTTCGATTTCAAAATCATTTTCGCCTCAATATCTCATTTCGAATTTCAAAATCATTTTTCGCCTCAAATTCCACAAAACGATTCACATAAACTCGAATTCCAAAATTTAAAATTTAATCAAATTTCAAATCCTCAATTCCAACTCGATTCAGCTTCTCAATAAACCATTTCAAATTATCAATTTCAAATACATATTTGAACCACAAAATAAACAATTTCACTTCCATATATTTCGAAACTTTAAATATTTCACATTTCAAAACAGTTCATATATTTATATAAGAATATAAGATTCGCTTTAAAACCATTTCGTATTCAAATTAGAATATACTTCAAATTAAACATCCGTATTAAGTAGTTTACTTAATCTCTGGAACAATTCCAATTCAATAAACTTAGATTAACATTCGGATTTCAAGAATTCATTTAAGTATTACATTCCAAATCGATTTCAGTTCAAATCCTATTCAAATCAATTTTATCTTCAAATTTAATTCAATAGTTTCGATTTAGTCCAATTCACAAATTTCTTTGAATTTCAATTCAATTCCAAATTAATTAAATCTCAATTTCAAATTAATTTTCAATTCCAAACTCAAACTTGAAATATCATTTCATATAAATTCTCTTAGAAATATTCAGAGTTCGATTAAAAGTCCAATCTTTTAAAACAAATCAACTTTCAAAAATTTACGCCGTATTTCAAAAATTTTACTTAAAATCTAAACTTCAAATAATTAAACAATTTCATTTACCAAGTTTAAATTCCAACATCTCGAGCTTCAATTCAAAATAATTCAATTTCCATAAATTGGGTTTTTCCTTAAAATCAATTCATTTAAATAATTTCAAAACAACTTTTAAAATCATTTAATTTAACCAACCCGGTGTCCGTATATAATTTTCTAACCTATGGCCAAGTGGATATATAATTATTTCAATTTTAATTTCAAGGATGGATATATATCATTTCAATCCAAATAGATGTCATAGGTATATCATTTCAACCTATTTCTTAATTTATTCGAAATGATTCAGTTTACAGTTTATATGCAATAAACAATATACATGATGATAGCATCATATATCAAAATAAATAAACAACCAATATCGACCAATAGCATCCATCACAACCAATCAACCATAAAGCCAATAACATTCACAACAATTTTTATAATGATCAATATCGAGTAATATACTGCCAATTTAAATTTAAATTTATTTTGACGGTCAATTTAAATCCTATCAATTAATTCATATATCAATATAGATGATAATTAAACCTACCAAACAACAGCCAATAAATTCCATATCACTTCATAATATAAATTTAACTAACGAAAATTATTTTAGTCAATTGTGAGCGTATAAACACTCACCTTGAATTTTCAATTTCAAATCAAATCGAACAACGTTTGATTTAATCTGAAATTTTAGTTAGCTCCAAACATCCCCAATCAATTCCATGACGTAGAGCTCGTCACCACGATTCCAACGCAAAAAGTTTCGTCCAATTCTGATAACGAAAGAAGAAATTATGCTATTTTCAAGATTGAATACAAATTTATATAATTAAATTACAAATTCTCTTTTTTTTATACCAGAAGCACATCCAGCCGTACATCACAAACAACAGATCTGGGCCGCAGATTCGCTCCTTCTTCCATCTCTCATACGCAACTACCAGGAGCACAAAACCTATCGCACGCGTCTCTTTCTTCCATAGGCACGCAACTAGGAGCGACCGGACGTTGATCAGGGGATTCCATCGCGTGCGCCTCTCCTTGCTCCACCTCCGCGCCAAGTTTCGCCACCCCATTCGCCACCGTTTGCATGCAAACCAAGAAAATACGCACGACATTCAAAGCCAAATCTGGACCAATCCGTGATGAATTAGCACGAATCAACCTTATGGATTTGAAGAGCTCGTCGAGATCTACAACCCTATGGCCAAGTGGATATATAATTATTTCAATTTTAATTTCAAGGATGGATATATATCATTTCAATCCAAATAGATGTCATAGGTATATCATTTCAACCTATTTCTTAATTTATTCGAAATGATTCAGTTTACAGTTTATATGCAATAAAAAATATACATGATGATAACATCATATATCAAAATAAATAAACAACCAATATCGACCAATAGCATCCATCACAACCAATCAACCATAAAGCCAATAACATTCACAACAATTTTTATAATGATCAATATCGAGTAATATACTGCCAATTTAAATTTAAATTTATTTTGACGGTCAATTTAAATCCTATCAATTAATTCATATATCAATATAGATGATAATTAAACCTACCAAACAACAGCCAATAAATTCCATATCACTTCATAATATAAATTTAACTAACGAAAATTATTTTAGTCAATTGTGAGCGTATAAACACTCACCTTGAATTTTCAATTTCAAATCAAATCGAACAACGTTTGATTTAATCTGAAATTTTAGTTAGCTCCAAACATCCCCAATCAATTCCATGACGTAGAGCTCGTCACCACGATTCCAACGCAAAAAGTTTCGTCCAATTCTGATAACGAAAGAAGAAATTATGCTATTTTCAAGATTGAATACAAATTTATATAATTAAATTACAAATTCTCTTTTTTTTATACCAGAAGCACATCCAGCCGTACATCACAAACAACAGATCTGGGCCGCAGATTCGCTCCTTCTTCCATCTCTCATACGCAACTACCAGGAGCACAAAACCTATCGCACGCGTCTCTTTCTTCCATAGGCACGCAACTAGGAGCGACCGGACGTTGATCAGGGGATTCCATCGCGTGCGCCTCTCCTTGCTCCACCTCCGCGCCAAGTTTCGCCACCCCATTCGCCACCGTTTGCATGCAAACCAAGAAAATACGCACGACATTCAAAGCCAAATCTGGACCAATCCGTGATGAATTAGCACGAATCAACCTTATGGATTTGAAGAGCTCGTCGAGATCTACAACCCTATGGCCAAGTGGATATATAATTATTTCAATTTTAATTTCAAGGATGGATATATATCATTTCAATCCAAATAGATGTCATAGGTATATCATTTCAACCTATTTCTTAATTTATTCGAAATGATTCAGTTTACAGTTTATATGCAATAAACAATATACATGATGATAGCATCATATATCAAAATAAATAAACAACCAATATCGACCAATAGCATCCATCACAACCAATCAACCACAAATCCAATAACATTCACAACAATTTTTATAATGATCAATATCGAGTAATATACTGCCAATTTAAATTTAAATTTATTTTGACGGTCAATTTAAATCCTATCAATTAATTCATATATCAATATAGATGATAATTAAACCTACCAAACAACAGCCAATAAATTCCATATCACTTCATAATATAAATTTAACTAACGAAAATTATTTTAGTCAATTGTGAGCGTATAAACACTCACCTTGAATTTTCAATTTCAAATCAAATCGAACAACGTTTGATTTAATCTGAAATTTTAGTTAGCTCCAAACATCCCCAATCAATTCCATGACGTAGAGCTCGTCACCACGATTCCAACGCAAAAAGTTTCGTCCAATTCTGATAACGAAAGAAGAAATTATGCTATTTTCAAGATTGAATACAAATTTATATAATTAAATTACAAATTCTCTTTTTTTTATACCAGAAGCACATCCAGCCGTACATCACAAACAACAGATCTGGGCCGCAGATTCGCTCCTTCTTCCATCTCTCATACGCAACTACCAGGAGCACAAAACCTATCGCACGCGTCTCTTTCTTCCATAGGCACGCAACTAGGAGCGACCGGACGTTGATCAGGGGATTCCATCGCGTGCGCCTCTCCTTGCTCCACCTCCGCGCCAAGTTTCGCCACCCCATTCGCCACCGTTTGCATGCAAACCAAGAAAATACGCACGACATTCAAAGCCAAATCTGGACCAATCCGTGATGAATTAGCACGAATCAACCTTATGGATTTGAAGAGCTCGTCGAGATCTACAACTTTGCTTTTGGAATTTTTCGATTTCGTTGAACGGATTGAGAGATAAAGAGGAAAGAAGTTCGAGCAATTTCAGCCATGGAATAGGTGGCGGCCATGGTTTGAAATTAGGGTTTCTGAAATGAAATAATGATAAAACTGTCTCGGTTTACAAGCGTATTTATAAAGGTAGGTCCAAAATCATCCGAACTCCAATCGAGACGTGCCGCCAGGCGTTTATAAGGTTTTACCCATATTCCGAACGCAATGGAACTAGTCCCAAGGCCTAATTCAATCGTATGTGGAAGATAGCTTTTGAAGTCGATTATTTTAATTAAATTCGACGTTAAATTTCTACGCGTTTCAAGCTCGCACGGCCAAACGACAAGTCCGATTGCTACAAAAATTGAAACCCTACAATAATTTACTGTTACGGATCCGATGAAACTGGTTTCGTCGAAATCCGAGACAGTTGTAAAAATGGCTATTTCTAGTGTTTAACTACAATATAAAATTCCCAATTTTAAATTATTAACTTTTAAATCAAATTTCAAGTGTTCACAAATTTCATTTTTAAATTCACAATAATTAACAATCTTTTACAATGCAGTTTCCAATTATAAATCCAGTATAAAAGATTACATTAGATTCAGCGTTCAGTTATATTGTAATTCAAATTCAAGTTATTTAATTCTAATTAAATTCTTTTATTTTGATTTACACTTTCATTATTGAATCAACCATTTACTTATACATTATTATCAATAGTTTATAATTCATTTACTTTCATTTTCTTCAGCTATCATCTTATTTAAATTCACAGTAATATTAAATTACATTCATTTACGTTGATTTCAATATTATAACTTCAGTATTAAATGTAACATTTTATTTATTTCGTTGTTTACAATCCAATTCAATTCGTTTCAATTACTTGTTACACTCAAATTTAAATCTTTACTTACGTTCAATTACAAGTTAACATCTTTATCATATTACAGTTTCAGTTATTATCCAATTTCAATCAACTGTAATATTAAGTTACATTTATTTATATTAGTTTCAATAACATAAACTTCCACTATTAAATCTACCATTTTATTTATTCTTTTCTTACAATCATAACCTTTTTGGTTTACACTCAAATTCAATTCATTATTTACATTCAATACAAGTTAACATCCATATTTAATTTACAAATAAGTTATTTCAGAATTCAGTTTTGCATTTAACTTGTAATTCACATTTAACAACACAAAATTTTATTTCCTTCAGATTTTTATCCAAATTTTTTATTTTAATTCGTATTTTTAAAGTGTTAAAAATACGGGTCGTTACAGAATCTAAATCAGAAGACGACGAGGATTGATAATATATTATGTTGAATTCTGATGTATTATGCAATTTATGAAATTGATGACATTTATTTTGCAAGTTATGTAATTTATGTCATTTATGAAATCGAATCTGCTTATCGTCATTTACATAATTTAAGTCATTTATGTAATTTATGCCATTCGTGTAATTTATGTCATTCATGTCATTTAGTTAGCAATTTATATTAAAAATGTTATATTCTACTTATTGTTGGTATATGAGACCCAATCTGAATCAGGTATATTTTGCAATGTATGTACTTTGCGTCATTTATGTCATTATTATACAGTATATGTAATTATTATGCTATTATTCTCTTATAAAATGATGTGTTAATGACAGGTATCATGTCGTCCAAAAGGAGGAGCTCATCCCATTCATCTGGAGGCGATGGCAGCGGCCCACCATAGCCGCCACAGCGTCCAGCTATGTATCCGGTGCCTAAAGCGGAGGGATAAGTATTAAATTTTTTTCAACATCATAAATATTTTGTGTACGATATAATAATCTATATCATGTTTACCACAGGGGTTCGACCTACAGCCGTCAGCTGTAGTTCTATCAGTTTCTAGAGACTCGTATAAGAGTTGGATGACGGCTTTCTAGCCCAAGTGGGATAATATCCCTTTCCACATCATGGAGTGCATATGGCAGGATTTCATTGTAAGTATAATCTTCTATTTTCCATTCTCAATTATTTTTTCGATTATTTACTGTTCACCTTATATTTTTTAATTATTTGTCGCTTGTTTATCATGAAATTCAGGCCGTAGTCGACGTCCAAGCAGCCAACATGCAGCTGGTACGAACTACTGGACGCAGAAGATGAGGAAGAATTACCGGGATTCTATGTCGGTTGTGAAGTATAAAGGGGAGAAGCCGAACTGAATGGGAGCAAGTGTGTGGAAGGGTTGGCTGGCGCATTGGGATAGCGATTAAATGAAGGTAAGTGTATTGATCTTTTATTAATTATTCAATTGATATGTAAATGTCAAAAAATATTTGGTAAGTAAATAATGTATTCTTTGTTTAAATGTACAGACAGAGTCACAGAGAAACTCTACAAATAGGAACATGAATCTTATCACTCATCGAGGAGGGTCCAAGTCATTCCAACAATATCGCCAGGAGTTGGTAAATTTGTTAACTATGAATTGTAAATAGTTATTATGCTGTATAATTTTGAATATAAAATAATAGTACATAATAATCAATTTCAGGAAGCGGAGGCGCAGGGTATTATATCGTACATGGATGTATTTACCCGTACTCATGTCGTTAAGTATGTAAATCCAATCGGGACTGTTTCATATACATGGCAAGATGATAAATGTGGAAGAGCCATGTAAGCATATTTTAGTTTATATATTATTAGTAATTTTTTAATTTTTAAAGTATATTGAATTAAGATATTATGCTATTAATTTCAAATTTATTTTTATTTGTTCATGCAGGCACGGTTTATGAAACAAAGGCAGAAACTCCTGTAGGAAACAGGTTGAGAGCAGCTGACTACGGATGAGGAGGATGTCATTTTTGAGTCAGTCATGGACCCACCTTCACGGAACAGGCGTTACGGTTTTGGAAATCAAGCGGTAATGAATAGTATATTTAGATATAACAATTTAGTAATCTTTCAGTTCTAAAGAACTTCACATCGCTTTAGTTTCGATAATAAGTTTATAAATATAATAATTAAAATATTATGTTATAGCTTCGATGGTAAGATTATAGTAATTGAACTTTTACTAAATTAAATAAGTATTGCAGGGTAGATAGAGGAGAGCCAGCTAAAGCAGAGCTCAGATCGATCTAGCAGAGATCGAGGAGTTGAGAGCTAGGGTGGCGCAGTTGGAGGAGAAGAACCGTCGGTAGGCCATTGAGATGACACAGCTACTGGACCAGCATATTGCTGAGTACATGCAGTAGTATGGTGGCCGCTTTCTATCTTCAACTAGTTCTGGAGGTGATTAACATGAGTAATAGGTATGTTTTTTTGTTATTCGACATTGTTTAGTATTGTTTGATGATACATTGAGATTTGTTTTGTATATTATTCGATGGTATATTTGGAGATGGTGAGTTGATGAAGGTGTGTTGTTGATGATAACATTTGAGTTGTTGCACGGTGTACATATTGTATGATGACATATATATATATATATATATATATATATATATATATATTATGTTAACGAAGTTTTGGTTGGTTTAATGTTATGTAAGTTTTGGTTGGTTTAATTTTCTTTATGTGATTAGAGTATATTTGTATGATTTGACATTATATTGAATATCTGAATTCGATATATGGTTGTGTGTGACTATATTATATTTCTAAATTGTGAATGTGAGGCTAACATGTAGCAAAATTCTGGAAAAATACTTCAGGTTTTTCGACGGTTTCCAACGGCTGCTGACGGCTTATAGGTCAACAATTTTTGATGGATTTCGACGGCTAGCTACGGTTTTATTGCTTCCTCTTGATCGGCTACGTGTCTACGATGGCCGTCTAGAGCCGTCGGGTCTTCTGTCGGTAGCCGTCGGAAATCGTACGATGGATGCTGTTGGAAGCCACCGGAAAAACTATGTGTTGACGGGACAACTTTCGACGGTTTTTTTCGTTAGTTTCTGACAGCTACCGACGGCCGCCGATGGGTTTCTACCGTCGAAAATCGAAAGATTTCTTGTAGTGCAAGTAATAGTTGCCCAACATCTAGAGAGCGTTAAGTACTCAAGTCTCAACAAATGTACCGATATCTAGTCTCGATGCATCTTGACTAGGAATATTTAACAAGGTATGTTTAATTACATTGTGATAAATGGTTACAACACTTTGTAACTGCTATCACAAAAACATAACATTTATGGATTTTTCTGTTAAAATTACTTCTAATTAAATTAATTAATTAATTAATACAACACATTATATCAAGATTATAATAGAAAGAAAACATCTTTTATCAAGATTGGTTATCAAGTTAGATATATGTAAAAAAAAACTGCATAATTACCCCCAGGGCATACACCTAACTCTATCATTCTCCCACTTGCACTTGAGGCTAATTTTGGAATCTCTATCCTATCCCTTCAATCAGTTTGATGAAAACTGATCGAGCTAGACCCTTCGTGAATGAATCTGCGATGCTGTTTTATTCATCTACTATATTATTCAACTCTCGCCGATGCTGATAAACTTCCTTAACCATGTGGAACTATTCAGATTATGTTTCTTGACTTCTAGTAAGTTTTATTATTACATCATATAACAATGATATTATATTCTCAACACTTGGAATCACCCTTAGTGCAATTATAAAATTTTCCATTTATATTTGTACATTGTTTTATTATGGCCCTATTCAAGACGATGTACTTAGCCTTTCGTTTAATCAGCCATAACTTTTCATTTGGAACATTTCCAATTTAAAGCTTCTTATTTAAGGTTTGAACATGAATTGAAATATTATACTCGATGGCTCTTGTGAAGTTCAAGTCTGAACACTCCTCAAAAAGGAGTTCGTTGTTTCTTTAAACAATTACCTAGTATTTCATAAATACTCAAGAACACTTTAAACTACAATTTAGTGATCTTAAATTGGATTTGATATTTGCTTCATGCACCAAATTCATAAGAAAAATATGATATTATAGACAATACAACATGTATGATAATTCATATTATCAATACATAAGGATTCAATCTTACATGTTTCATATTAAACATTTTAATAAGGTACCTTTGCATATCGTTTAGGATATTTACAACATCCTTTATACTTATTATAAAACATATAACTTACAAATCCAATATCGAGTATTAAACAACCAAACTATTATTGATTTTAATGTAAGTACATCGCTAACAATCAGCAGTATGTTGGTTTTTTATAATTTAGAAGTATCTATGTACCTTTAAAACGTTCTTTCTTATGGATACACACTTTCTCTACATTTTGGCTGAAATCAAACCATTTGATATTTCTATCAAACTACTTACTCAATTCTAATGCTTATAGAATGGTAATTTCGTATAGTTCTTGGATCATAACTAAAAACCCATAAACTCAATATCTCACCTACTGACTTCGAGAGACTTTGGATGTTATGTGCAAAAGGTGTATCCTAGATCATTATGTAGAATTTTCAACGCATACGTACCAAAACACAAATTCATATCAAGCGATAATTTTGTGAGCAAACTTTGAATTAACTTGAGCACATTGAATGGGGAATCTATTGTGTAAATTTCAACAATAGATCTTTATGATGATATCCTTATCAATGTTGCTCATTATATTCCAACTGCAATATTAGTCTTTCTCTTAAAGGCATATTTGTTGTCGATGGATCATATCCCTTTGGGTACAACTACCAAAATCATATTTTGATTATACTTGGAATCTTTTTGAATTTGTGCATCATACCACATCTTATTGGTTTAATTGACAACTGAGGATTATCTATTCTCGATATTGATAAGAAACTCATAGTCTCTCTTCGATGTGTGAGAATACTTGTTATACTTTATAATGCATTGCTTTCGTTTAGGTTAAGTTAATTTTATTTCATCCCACACAATCAGTTTCTTCTTTGGATTATATCCAAATCCATTCTACCACCCGTAATTTCTAATAGAAATTCCTTTGCTACGAAGTTGGTATTTCTTGAAACAACATTTATTTTTCAGTGTAATGGAACAAGTATCCATAAAAAATTTATGATTTGTTATAAAACTAATTTGGTTTTAGTTTACAAAAATTATGTTCAGCATATAAATAGGCCAACCAATGACAATCGTTTCTACACTTCTTTTGGGGTGATTCATACAAGTTCCTTCACATACAATTATTGCATGCAGTCTTTCGACTCACACAACCTGCCAACTCCTCAGTCTAGGATATGTTATGATTTCTTATAAACCCTTATCTTTTATGATTTTGTAACTACTCTTTAGATAAAATTAATTTTAACCTCTTGTACTACTCTTAAGCATGCGACCTTATAGGAAGAAGTTAACTTAAGTTCACTCACCTTAATCATACTTTGTTCAACCAAGTTCGATTACTTCTTTCGATACACCTTTATGTATCATAGGAAAGAGTGACTTTTGAGATTGAATCTTTATTCATTTTTAGGATGTTTGGAACTCTTTCTAAGATATTCACCTATTCGATCAAATTGAATCGTTTTTATTTTCTATTACATGTTATTTTATTTACTTCCGCTTCATACTCTGTGAGAATATCATAGATATACTACATATGTACACACGTCCATGTCACGGATAACTAATCAGTGAATATAACAAAGTACATGGAACTATTGGAATTAATAGACATTGGATTACATACATCTATATGTATCAATTCGTAGGGTTCATCAACTCTTATGATGCGCATACTGAATGGGTGTTTTGCCCTTAATTGTGGTGGAATTAGGCCAGCATGCAAAGGGTTAAATGGGTGAATTCCGTTTTTTTACATATTTGGATCTTTAATGGTCTCACTACAACAAAAAGGACGTTTTGCAGCGTATTAAAAGTGCTGCCATAATCATTAGCAACATTTCGAAGAATGCTGCCTAATATCATGCTGCAATAGAGTTAGGAAATTCTACAACGTTTTTGAAATGCTGCTAAATAAATGGCTATTGATGCATTTAAAATCGCTGTAGTATATTAAATTTGGTGTTAATTAAAAGCTCCAAACTCATTTAGCAGAGTTTTGGCAACGCATTGTAATATCATTACTTAGGAGAACCAGTAATATAGCAGTAGTATTCAAAAGTAAGTTATGCAGCCATTTGAAACGCTGCGGTATATCAATGTTTTTTCTACATTTTACAACTATTACAGCAGTTTTAAATCAACTATATAAACCATGAATAATGTATTCAAAACAGCTCAATTTATAAAACACTAATATATATTATCCGATATTATAAGCAGTTATAACGATTAAACATAATCAAAGCTACATCAATTTCATACATAATAAAATTTAGTCATATACAACGTTTCATGAACAATATTTTAAGCACAAACGTTAACGACATAAAATCTTACAAAAAGAGCTTACTAAAAGAGAGAATATAAATCATGGAAAGTCCAAGCCCATCTACTTTAAAAGTCCAGTATGCCTATAGGAAAAAAAAGCAATAGAGATCAGCAGTAGAAGAAAACAAATCCAAAAAGGAGATGAGATACAGACAGGGATCCATTATCATATCAATTTTCACATATTCCGTTATCATTTCTCTTTCTACTTTTCATTTACTACTAACTCAGAAAACCAAAGTATTCGATACAATTAAAAAGAAAAATGACTTAAAAACTCAAATTCAAGTGTAAAATAGTGTGCAATCAGTTAAAAAGACAAGATTATCATTCACTTCACTCTGTATTACCAATATAACATCTCAGATTCACTTAAAGTTCTTATCCAAAGAAAAATACCCTAAATTTAGTTTGGGTTAATCAAGAGACCCAGGTTGATATGGCTTAGCAAACTGTGATGGTAAGAATTCTCTAGTAGTGTAGATCTATTCTATGTTCAAAAAATAATTGATGTAAATATTCATCACAGTGTGACTATATACAAGCTAATTGTAAAATTAAGTTTATCTATCTAATTTGTATGTGTCATGGCTTATCTATATATTAAATAATACATTTTCACATAATATAGTTAAGATTACATCTAATAATTATCCTTAACATACTATATATTATTTATGATCATGATAGCATTTGTGATAGCATTTCGATATACAAGATTCATAATATAATCTAACATCTTATTATATAAATAATATATATAAATATAATATAAAAAATAAAAAGAGAATTACCTTTCACCAAAGCCCTTGCATGCACGTTGAAATGTTGAATCGATCCTCTTGACTCCATTCACAAATCAGAAGTTGCTAGCTCCCGAACTTCTTTACCACTGACGATCGAATCAAAGCGTTTTGATGTAATTTTCTACCTGGATTTTTGGGGCTTAGAAGAGTGGTTTGTTGGCCGAAAATATCAAGGAGAGAGGAGAGCAAAAGTCTAAAAGAAATGATGTAAAGAGGTGGCATATAAATAAGAATTTAAGAGAGAGAAAAGTGGATCTCATCCTAATTTCTCTCTCTTACTATTTCCCCTCCTCTTTTTAATCATTCGAACTCCTCCTTCTTGCCATAATATGGCAGGTATAAACACCCCTCTACAACCGAAAATAACTTACCCATGTGGGTCTCAAATCTTGTCCAAGTCTGAATAATGTTTAATGTAATTTTAAATCTTATTTAAACGATTTGACCATAATCAAAGCGAAGTTTCAACATTGAAGCTTGACGGTATTCTCAAGTCGAGGGAGTTGTGTAATATTACCATATCGATATTTTCTATTTAACCTTAGTTATATTAAACAATAGAAAACTATCAAGTGAGTCATTATATGGTTATTCAATAACTATTAGTACATAACCCCTTGGTTCCCTCAGCAGTCACGAGTAACACGCTGCCGAAAATTTAGAGAGTGTTACATACTCTAGGTTCAACGGATGTATCGATATCCAGTTTTGATACATCTTGACTAGGAATATTTAACATGGTATTTTTAATTTCATTGTGACGAATTGCTCATGGTTACAACACTTTGTAACTACTATCACAAAAACATACCATTTATGGATTTTTCTGTTAAATGTACTTCTAATTAAATTAATTAATTAATACAACACATTATATCAATTATATAATAGAAAGAAAACATCTTTTATTTCGAACAAGATTGGTTATCGAGTTAGATACATGTAAAAAATTGCATAATTTCCCCCAGTGCATACACCGAACTCTATTAATCCCCCACTTGCACTTGGGTCCAATTATGGAATCTTTATACTATCCCTTCAATCGGTTTGATGAGAATTGATCGAATTAGACCTTTCACGAATGAATCTGCTATGTTGTTTTAAGCATTTACTAAGTCAACTAACTCTCTCTAATGCTAATAAAATTCCTTTACCATGTGGAACTCTTCAAGCTATGTTTCTTGACTTCTAGTGAGTTTCATTATTACATCATATAACAATGATATAGTACTCTCAATAGTTGGCATCACTCTTAGATCAATTATAAATTTGTCCATTTATATTTATACATTGCTTTTGTTGCGGCGCTATTTAAATGATGTATATAGCCTTCCGTTGGATCAACCACAACCTTTTGTTTAGAACATTTCCAATTTAATGCTTCTTATTTAAATTTTGAACATGAATTGACATATTATGCTCATGGCACTTATGAAGTTGAAGTCCGAACATTCCTTCATAAGGGATACATAGTTTTTGTAAACAATTCTCTAGTATTTCGTAAATACTAGAAAACACTCTAAAATACCATTTAGTGATCTTAATTTAGATTTGATATTTGCTTCATGCATTAAATAGATAAAAAAATATGATGTTGTAGAAAATACATAAGGATTCAATCTTACATGTTCTATATTAAACATTTTAATAAGGTGCTGCATATCGTTTGGGACATCCCCAAAATCCTTTATACTTATTATAAATGATATAACTTACAAATCCAGTATTGAGTATTAAATAACCAAAATATTACTGATTTTAACATAAGTACATCGTTAACAACTAGCAGTAGGTGGTTTATTTATAATTTAGAAAATGTAACCTTTAATTATTCTTTCTTATGGATGCATGCTTCCTCTACGTTTTGACTGAAAATTAAATATTTGATATTTCTATCAAAATACTTTCTCAATTCTGATGCTTATAGAATGGTACTTTCATATAGTCCTTCGATCATAACTGAAAACCCACAAACTCAATATCGTTTCCACTGATTTTGAGATATTTTGGTTGCTATGTGCAAACAATCTATTCTAAATCATTATTTAGAATTCTTTTGTTTCAAAGCATATGTACCAACACACAAAGTCATATCAGGCGATAATTTTGTGAGTAAATTTCAAATTAACTTGAGTACATTGAAGGGAGAATTTTATACGTTAGTTTCAACAATTGAAATTTAATATTTTATTCTTATCAATATTGCTCACAATATTTCAACTGCATTAGTCTCTCTTGAAGACATATTTTTTGCCGATGGATCATATCTCTTCGGGTACAGTTACTAAAGTCATATTTTGAAAACATACTTGGATCCTTTCGAATTTGTGCATCGTACTACATGGAAGGGTCAATGCTCTTAATGTTTTAATTGACAATTGAGGATTATCTATTCTCGATATTAATAAGAAATACATAGTCTCTCTACAATGTACAAGAATACTTATTATTCTCTATAATGCATTATGTTCATTTAGGTTAGGTTAATTTCATTTCATCCCATATAATCAATTTCTTCTTTGTATCGTATCCAAATCCAATCTACCACCAATAATTTATAAAAGAAATACTTTTGCTACGAAGTTGGTATTTCTTGAAACAAAAGTTGTTTCTTAATGTAATGGAACGAGTATCCATAAACATTTTATGAATTTCCTTATATATAAAATTGATTTGGTCTTGGTTTACAATAATTATGTTCAAAACATAAATAGGTCATCCAATGACAATCGTTCCCAAACTTGTTTTGGGCTGATTCATACAAGATCCCTTACATTCAATTATTGCATGTAGCCTTTCAACTCACATAACCTACCAACTCCTAGCCCGAGGATACGTTGGGGTTTCTTATAAACCATTATCTTGTATGATTTTGTGAACTATTCTTTAGATGAAACCTTATGTACTACTCTTAAGCATACGACCTTATATAAAGAGGTTACCGCAACTTCACTCACCGTTAATCATACTTTGTTCAACAAAGTTTGGTTACTCCTTATCGATACATCATTATGTATCATAGAAAAGAGTGACTTTTGAGATTGAATCTTTATTCATTTTTAGGTACGTTTGGACCTCTTTCCAAGATACTCACCTATTCGACCAAATAAAATCATTTTTATTTTCTATTACATGTTACTTTATTTGCTTCCGTTTTATACTCTTTGAGAGTATCATAGACATACACATGTGTATCATACACCCACGTCCATGTCAGTGATAACTCATCGGTGAATATAATGAAATACGTGGAACCATCTTGGAATTAATAGACTTTCGATTGCATACGTCTATATGTATCAATTCGTAGAGTTCATTTACTCTTATGATGCTCCCACTAAATATGTGCTTTTCCTTTAATTGTGTTTGAAATGTGCCAACACGCAGCGGGTAGTGGGTGAATTTCAATTTTTTTTATATATTTGGATCTTTAAAGAGCCTATGTAGTCTAATTCATTTTGAACTTTTCTAAATTTTATGTTAAATAAAATCAATTTTTATTTAAATATATAAAGAATTTTTTTATTTTATACATAGTTTTGTATTATAATGTATATATGTGTATCTAATACATATATGTGTGTATATGCACGTGCAACATAATAATTTGTACATGGTTTAACATGCCAGCTTATAGATGTTAGGATTTACACCCCAACAGGCATGTTAGTCCCTCTTTTATTCGATTCGCTGTCAAAATATGTATTTGTTTGTATCACAATAAAATATATTATACAAATATAAATACACACATACACACACATATTAAATGTTAGTTATAAACAATATTTATATAACACATTTATAAAATTTATATCTATGTAGAGATATGTATGTTAATATATATATAAAATAATTTAATAATTAAGTTAATTAAATATTAATTTATAAATATTGTTTAACACATAAATACGTGTATAATACATAATATGAAAGGCAAAAACAATTTATTAAAATAATATTTTATTTTATTTTTAATTAATTTATACAATACTCCCACTCGATCCACTCAATAATATTTTATTTTATTTTAAATTAATTTATTAAAATAATATTTTATTTTATTTTAAAATAATACATACGAAAGACAAATTTTTCTTGAATAGTGTTTCACTTCCAATTCTCCCACTCAACCTAACTATAGTCGTTCGATGGACACCGTGCCACAATTTGACAATAATCAGTGTGGAGTTTCGACATTAAACTCAATAGTATTCTCAAGTTGAGGGAATTATGTAATATTGTCACATCGATATTTTCTATTTAACCTTAGTTATATTAAACAGCAGAATATTATCGAATGAGTCATTCCATGGTTATCCAATAACTATCAGTAAGTAACCCTATGGTGCTGCCAGCAGTCAAGAGTAATATGATGCCTAACATTTGAAGTGCGTTATGTACTCTAGTCTTAATAGATGTATCGATATCCAATCTCGATACATATTAACTAGGAATATTTAAAACGCTATGTTAAATTATATTTGACAAATTACTCATGGTTACAACACTTTGTAACTATTGTCACATATAACATATTATAGTAAGTATATAATAGAAAGAAAACAAATTTCATTTCGAACAAGATTGGTTATCGAATTAGATATTTGTAAAAAATTATATAATTGCCCCTAGGGCATAAATCTGACTCTATCAGTAATCACCATGGGATTAAATGTTGACGCTTTGCACCCCATCAACTTCTCTATCTTGAAAAACAATATCATCACTCATCGTCTTCAATTGTTTTGCAAGAGCTCCATTTTCGATAATAAAAAAACTCTTCTACGGTACGTGTTTCTATGAACTTCCATACCGCTCAATCTATTTCCAGCTCTTATCCGCTAGATGAGGTCCTCCGATTATAGTATTAATCACAATCCTACCCTCCTACCACTTAGGCCCCTCTCCGCTGGACCCAGGTTGATCCCTCTAAAAGCTATGCCCATGAGGTTTAGCATTTTTCCTGCCATCCTACGGATCTCTCACATACCCCTACAACTTCTTTTTACGTATCAGATCTTCAATCACATCTCTTAAGTGACAACACTCATTGGTATTGTGCCTACGAGTGTCATGGAAGTGACAATACTTCCTCGAGCCCCGTTCGGCTTTGGTTGGCTCCCTTTGAGATGGCTTCTTGTAATTCTATTTTTCTTTTGTTACAAGGTAGATATTTTCAATCGTATCATTCAAGAGAGTATAATCCTCTGGTTCCAAGTACCTCGGATGCTTTTTGGTATCATTCCTTTTATCACCAATGCCCTAATTTCCTCTTTTTTGGTTGTTATTTCGAGTTCCCACATTTATTGCATCATTATCAACACTCCCACTGATTTGCTTAATAGCGATGTGCTTTGCACAACTTCATTCGACAATCAACCAATAGCTTTTCTAGTTGCCAAGTCTACCTCTTATAGCGCAAAATTTGGGATGCTTTGTGATAAAACTCTTCCATGGTAGGTGGTTGCTTCCTCTTTAGCCATCTTTCATACTTTGTATATGGGTGTATCCCTTAGATTAATGCCATCAACATAATATCCTCCTTTGGATTGCTTACTTCAGTCGCCGCAGTACTAAATTGGCTTAGAAAATCTTTTAGGATTTCTCCAGCACCCTGATGAATACTCGATAAGGACATTATACCTTTAGATTAAGTGATGTGGGGCCTGAACTACCCCATAAACTTTCTTGCCAGTTGATTAAATGAAGATATGGACTTCAGCACGAGCCGAGTGAACCACATCATAGCCACCCATCTAAGATTATAGGGAAATAGCTGCACCTCACTACATCAGTAGCTCAATCACCATCCATGTGTCACTCATATTTCAATAGATGTTATCTGGTTCGTTCGTCTAGTTATATGATGACATCATTGGCATAAAAAACTTTCTCGGATATACTTCTCGCAAAATGTCATCAAAAAATGGAGTCTTCCTAGGTGTCAAGCCCCATTATTCATTCTTTCTCCACTAATTTTCATTCAGTAACCTCCTTAAAATTATCAATAATATATTCTTGACTGGGTTGATTATTTGGATGGCGACCATTAGGAACAATTTCGAGAGTTTTGACTCTACAAACGTTGTTGGTTCTTTCGATGATGTTTTGGATCTCCTGGCTCTGGGAGAGCAATTAGTTTGGATCTTCTATGATGCATGGCCGATTATGTGGCGTTCATCTAAGCACCAACATTATGTATTCCAGCGTTTTGCTCTGCTTTATTGCCAGCATCCTGCAAGTCATCCTTATTGTTAGACAAGTTTAATACATCAAGTAGTTGCACTCTTGAACCACCTCCAACAGGCTTGGTAATGACTGAATTTTGGTCGGTACCGACCATGTTGGACGTGCACAAAATTTGGCCACTTCCTCCCGTGCTCCTTTTCGACATCCCAACAACCTTTCCCTTCATCTTTTGTTTGTCGCCTATCCTGTTCTAGCTTGATGAAGATGAACTATCTTCCTCAAAATTTGACGATGATGAATCTTTATGGCTCTTGTTATACCTTTATGGCCGTTGGGCTAACAAAGCGAAGTTCTCTTGCATTCTATCTAAGATAGCTTTCTGACTATCAACCATTCTTTAGTTTATCCCAATCATCATCCTTTCAATTTCAAGTTTGGATACCACTTCCTATAGGGAAGAAGATGCCGGTAAATCATTCAATATATGAGTGGTTTCATCATTACAATGAGAAGCTTTATCTTCTTCGGCAATCGCTCCAGATCTCATGGAAGTTCTCCTACGGGCTATTTCTTCAGATCTTATTTTAGCTCCTTCCAAAATCACAGTAACATTAGATATACAACAACTATCTTTCGGATCAAACTTCTGGAGGCTTGCAATCCACAATACAAAGCTAGATCTACAACTAAGAAGCTCTATTTTCAGTGAAAGAATTAAAAATATTACACCAAAAAGTGATACAACACCGCTAATCGAACAAAAATGAGAATAGATCTACTAAAATCAAATAGAAACGGCATAGAAGGCACCATTTTTAGAGTGGTTTGGCAAATGTCATGCCTACGTCCACTTAATCTTATTAATTTCATACTTTTCCAAAGTACGAACATTATTACAATGATTTTAGATCTTGAAAGCAAAATATGGTTGAAATTACAACAATTAGTGACAACAGTTAAGGAAGAGAGTAAAAGACGAAGAGTATGAGGTCAAAAGATCAAAAAGTCCGCTCTATGTTGCTCTAGCCTCTTTATTTATAGATGGAGTCGTCTATTATATTCAATAAATCATGGAAGAATAGGTAATGGTTCAAATTCGAGAAGATAGGGTAGAAAACAAGTCAATTTGGAGCAAATGTTGGTACCGTCAACAATTATGGTCGATACCGACCATAATGGTTGTCATAAGTAGTTGCCCTATGCTTCCATAAGCTCCAACCTTCCACGGTCCTTAGATGTACCCCCTTGATAGATCAACTATGTAGTGACAACAATTGTGGTTGGTATCGACTATGTTGTTTTTATCCAAATCCTCCCCTAATTCTTGATTTGCTTCATTTATCTATTCCAATTATGCCTCCCAAGCTCTCTATCCATTCGATTTTCATCTCAACGTCCAAATTTACTAAGCAACTACTTAGTTCAGAGGCTGGATAACACCGCTATGCAATAAAAACCACTATACATTGTTAGAGTTTAGTGGAATTAATAAAAGTTGGAAACATTATGATTCACAAAGACCCAAAAGGCAAAACTTCAATTGCCAATATAAATAGGAAGAATGAATGGTCGTAAATTAAAAATATACGTTGATTTCTAATTACTTCTGTAAAATACTTGCCTAGCAACTATGTAATATCTGACCAGAAAAATACATGTGTTTTATAATTCCAGTCAAACATTTATAACAATGAATCACATACAATATTTTTAAATATTTTCAACAAGAGACAAAATCATGGAAGTGATGCAATCAATTTATGCAAAAAAGGGGAATAATCCATCAGAATTAAGTCAATTTTGTGGGTTTCCCCTAACAAGAACACCGTTCGAAAGAAAAAACTTATAATATAAAAAAATTAATTTAAGAACGTTAACAGTAACAATTTTTTGAAATGATGCAGAATTGATTGTGCAATAGTTATAATGTGATCCATGGACGATCTATCCAACAATGTACAAATTGAAGGAAAAATGTAGTAGAAGGTGAAGCAATGCAACAAAGAAGAGCTCACATTCTGTATGACATGGTAATAGACAAAAAAACCATGGCTGGAGACAGATCCTGAAACTAAAAAATTTCCCAAAATTATTTTCTTACAGGAAACTATGCTTAAATCATAGAAAATTATCTAACTTGACTAAATATTATGTACTGATTTTAAAAACATTCTTTAATGTTGGATATTGATTGTTGGATGTTTAAGAGGAAATCTTGAAATATAAACCATTCAAAGGAAATATGGATGTTATTTTGTATATTCAATTCAAATAAAAGAATGGAAAAATCTATACCAGTCAAATGCAAATATTTGACAATTACTAAAATTCTTGACATTTTACAAAATATCTTATGTTTGATTATAATTTCATTAAATGCATAATCAACTGCTTTTATAACATATATGTTGAACTAATTACCGAATATTTTAGTTGGTAGATATTTTTTAAAATGTAGCATTTTGATGAAAATTTATTGTGATTAATTGTATACAATATATTTGCTGTTTAATATCAGATTTCAGCTACACATTATACAAATTATATAGTGTAACAAATAATTGCCACTTAATAATATAATATAACAATATAATTGCATCAAAAATCAATACATAAACAAAATAGGATCAAAATTCATCGGGAGCAACATCCAATCAACTGCACAGCCTAATCAGAGACAACAGAAAACCACTAGTTTTACCTTGGATCGACATAAGATTCAACAGATTTATTATTTTTACCAAAATTTTATTTTATATGAATTTATTATCTTAAATACATTTAAAATTCACAATTAACTATCAAACCAATAAAAAATGTACTGTATAACGAATAAAAATAAATTTTCTAATATTTAATAAAAAACGGGTTATTGTAAACTTTAAAAAAATTATATTGACTACCTGATTCCAAGATTTTATTTCCTTACTGAATTATATGTAGATTGATGGTTGACATGTGTATATATAATGTTGTTTAAGAATCGTCTAGGGTGAGCATCTAGGTAAGTTAGCCATTTAAACAAAAATGAGTTATTGTAAAACAATTTAAAATTTTTATAACCAATTAAATTTATTTTAGAAAGAGAGAAAATATTCTTTATTTATAGTCGTCGAAAGCCATCAAAAGCTGTCGAAAATTCACGAATAGGGCTGCAGCCGACCCTGTTTCTTCTTTATTTCCTATATTTTCTAAAGCCTAAAGCCCTATTTCTAAACACCCAAATCTGTCCCAAACTGTCCATAGGTAGGCCTATCAATGGATATTTTCGAATGGAGATTATGTCATATCCGTCTCCGCATCTGAAATCATTTTCGGATATCAAATATCCACATCCACGGATACGGATGGATATTAGATAATTATCCTGTCCACTAACGATCGATAATCAAGAAATATAAATTGAAAGCAAGTTGAAACTCATACACTTTGGTAAAAATGTTATAGCTTAGACGAAAGCAAGTGATCTATAGAAGAGCTCGGGACGATCAAGAGATTATAGACTTGAGAGCCCGGATTGCTCACTCGAGGATGGTGACAGGCACCGAACCGCGGAGATGTACCAAATGTTGGATGAGCGCTTTGCTAGGTATATGCAACAATATAGTAGATTTCCTTCATCATAGGGATTTGGAGGCGATGAGGAATGGGTATGATTTTTTTTATGTTGAGATATTATATATATGCACTTTGATGTTGTAAGGTAGTATGAGAGTTATATATAATTTGGGATGGGTGAGGTTGGTTTGATGTGATGTATGATTCAGTTTGAGATGTTGACAAATGTTAGAGATTGAACTATGTGATGGAATTTTGAGATTGAACTTATGCTTATGGTACATATTGATGCATTTTTTATTATTTTATGTGATATATTATGTGGTATATGCGATATGTGCGAGTTGGGCATTAATATATATGACTTATATGTATGAAATTGTGTTGCGATATCTACTGTTATATATATGTTGTTTGAGGCATGAATCGCGGTTGAATTACAAAAAGAAAAGTTCTAGATTTTACGAATGCTTTCGGTTGGCCAAAATGTGGCAAACTCAATGCTTGCCACGTGTACTTGAAGCGGTGATGAAAACCGTCGAACGATCCGATGAAGGCCGTCGAAAAGTTGTCGACAAAGCCGTCGAAAAGTCCGTCGAGATGTGTAATTACTCGTTGGCTTTCGACGGTTTACGACGGCCGCCGACAGCTATTAACCGTCGAAATAACTATTCCCTCTTATAGTGAATCAAGTACACTAGAAAATCAATCTGGTATGAATTACAACAATGGTTGATCGGGCTTATAACCTAATGTAACACCTAATCAGGTGCAATAGAAAACCAATACGTAATCGAGCTTATAACCTAGTGTAACACCTAATCGGGTGTAATGTAACCGAGCTTATACTCGTTGGCTTTCGACGGTTTACGACGGCCGCCGACAGCTATTAACCGTCGAAATAACTATTCCCTCTTATAGTGAATCAAGTACACTAGAAAATCAATCTGGTATGAATTACAACAATGGTTGATCGGGCTTATAACCTAATGTAACACCTAATCAGGTGCAATAGAAAACCAATACGTAATCGAGCTTATAACCTAGTGTAACACCTAATCGGGTGTAATGTAACCGAGCTTATAACCCAAAGTATGATCTATTGTACTTCGTTAATTTTGAATCATTTCCTTTCCTACATATAAATTATTTTACTTTTGACTTGATGAGAATGCATGATAACGAAGACGTAATGGAAAGTAAAAATATGGCATGACATTTAACTACCTCAATCAAGGGATAAATCCAAAGTATGCTTCTTTGAACACAAAACGTGCTTTGAATCAAGACATGCAATCAAATTCAGGTTTGCGCAGATGCTTCCGTTACTCAATACATTTCTATTGAATGTTGCATCCTCATCGAGAATTTTGGCATTTCGTCATGTCTGCTCAGTAGATACAAATATTAAAGTCTGTTATCCGAGGACTGTTCATTGGGGAGAAATTTTTGAAAGTCATTCTAGTTTATGGTTATGTAGTTTTTCATCCTTTTCTACTTTCCATTTCTTTTATAAGCACGATGCATCGGTGCCGATCCATAATGGATTTGTACTGATCCATCAGTGTCGATCCATATAAAAGTCCAGGCTAAGAATTTTTAACACATTTTATTCTCGTTTCAACCTTCAACAACTTTACTTGCATTCAAAACCAAGAGTCGTTCTTCATCGATTCAATCTTCAATTCAAGCTTAAATCCCGACTTCCACTCCATATCCCTTTCACTCCATGAAGTTGATCCATCCAAAAGAATGAATAATCCAAGGCAGCGCCCTCATGCCTCGTTGCCAGATTCGACTCGCACCGTTGACTCCGTAGTTGCTGTGTCATCCTCAAAAGCTCCAGCGATCGCCATTTCGTTAGCTCCTCGCCAATCCATTTAACCTAGTCGTTGCAATTTTGATAATACTTCAATCAAAGAGAAGGGTAAGACAAGACGGGGTGTCTGCAAGAACTCGGATAGGACAAAATTGATGATGGTAATGGATGAGCGCAAATTCTTGATGTATGATAGCTATGGATCGATAACAATCAATTATTGGCATTGCTCCATGGAATGGTAATTCTACTTCTCGATGAATTCAAGTGTCGGAATGACTCGGGCATCAAATTCCACCAACGCTCGAATTTGTTTGTTAAAGTCTACTTTTCTTGTAAAGATGGAATCGTCTCTCTGGGATCTCCTAGCCGAGAGATAGAGTTCTGAAACACCTCGAATTTCGGTAATTTGAAAATAATTCTAGCTACTTTGGTTTTAAACAAATATATATAGTAAAATCTTTTTTGTGGCAGAAAACATGGTACATACGCTTATGCTCAGTATTATGTCTTGAAAATGACTCGAACCTCCACGCTATTTAGCATGAGATTTTAAGTCTCGCGTGTATACCATTTCACCATCAAGGCATGTTAGTGAATCGTATTTGCATGAATATGATAACTGTCTAGCATGAAATATGGAATATACAGACAAAGGTGGATAGAGTGTTGGGGTATTTCTATCGATAGGTCGTGTCATATAGGTCCGAGTGCGTAAAAGGTTAATCTTGACATAGGTGAAAGGTATTTTTGTGAGAATAATGATGTGATAGGACATAACAAAAGCAAATTTAGTTTTAGATCAAATACAAAAGTTGCATGAATTCAAAATTGCCAAAGCTTATATATTTTCAACAATTTACCTAATTAAGGTTTGTCCTTTCTGTGCTAAATAATAGAACGCGTTTGGATTATAAGATAAAATGCGTAAATAAAGAAAGCAAACCAGTAAAGGAAAATTTTGAAAAGACTTTATTTTTACAGCAACACTTACATAAAAAGCATTAGCAAGATAAACATATTACAAGTTTGTTTTTATTTGAAACATAAGTTGGCATGCTTTCAAATAATTTATAAAGTTTACAGAATCCATATATATGTCTAAACCAGTTCTAGCCCAGCCATCATTTATTGCATTTAGCTACGACGGTAATACGAACAGGAGTTTTAGGATGTGGGTCTGAAGTTTTTTTTAAGCTTAACAAGTTAATTACATTATATAAGGTGGTGCAGGCATCAAAATTCAAAACGAAGACTAAGTTATCAGTTAGGAAAGGTCATGAACTGCTGCTGGTGCAAATAGGTAAGTGTTATGTACCCCTCCTGCTGCACTACATGCGTGCATACTTATATATATATCATAGAATGAGCTATTTCTTCCAGCCATCTTCCGGCAATATCATCAATGCCGAGCTTGAAAAACACGTCAGACTTTTACATCAGGCCGTCGGTAATGCCAAAGCCGATGACAAGTACATCGTCTTCGGTACCGGCGTTACTCAACTCCTCAACGGTCTAGTCATCGCCCTTTCCCCAAACGATATATCACCCGATGTGCAACCATCAAAAGTTGTCGCTGCCGTCCCTTACTATCCTGTCTTCAGAAAGCAAACCAAATTCTTTCGTTGTACCGGCTACGAATGGAAAGGGAACGCATCCGATTATGTTAACGCCGCTTCTCCTCAAAACATCATAGAATTGGTGACTTCGCCCAATAATCCCGAAGGTCGATTTCACCATTCCATTATCAATGGCTCTTTAGCAATCCACGACCACGTCTACTATTGGCCGCATTATACCCCAATTGCACAACCCGCCGACGAAGATATCATGTTGTTTTCCTTGTCCAAATTCATTTGCCTTGATGGTCAGAAGCGATGGATTGGATGTTTGGTTAACACCTGAGGAGTCTGGGAACTTGAGAAGAAAATTGGAGGTTTAAATGTGGAATTTTCTCTTAACGATTATTCCAATCGTTTTTCCAACGTTTAATCCAAAACTATTTCAAATCCTTTTTTTCTCCTAAAACTACAAACTTGGAAGAGTGGAATTATGCCACATTTTAATGGTTTACCATCTTTTTTATTTGCTATTTTTTTCAACTATTTTTACCATATTTGCTAACAGCTGATAATTAAATTTGATTCCATGAAATATTAAACTGAGTCGAAATGACCAATTTTAACGGACAATGCTGCTTCCTTTCTTATTTTTTTAAAGGGAAATTTTGACTTACATTCTTATTATTGAAAATAATTTGTTGACTATCGCTTTTTCAACACCAATCGAAAAACAAATCGTCATCGACTCAACGGAAAAACCAAAAACCTAATTCCTAAATAAAAATGAAAAACATTTGTAGATTTATAAAAGGAGAAATTCAATGTTTGAAATTAGCAACTAAAGACGCCTACCATGATGAAAAATCTTAAAGGAATAACCTAAAAAAAAGAAGAAAAATGTTTTAACGGACAATGCTGCTTTCTTTCTTATTTTTTTAAAGCGAAATTTTGACTCACGTCCTTATTATTGAAAACAATCTGTCGACTATCGCTTTTTCAACACCAATCAAAGAACAAATCGCCATCGACTCAACTGAAAAACCAAAAACCTAATTCCTAAATAAAATTTGAAAACATTTGTAGGCTTATAGAAGGAGAAATTTAATGTTTGAAATTAGCAACCATAGACGCCTACCGTGACGAACACTGAACAAACCAAAACGAATAACCTAAAAACAAAGAAGAAAAAGTAAATAATATCGAATTTTTACTGTAATATTAATAATGGTAAACTTTTAAAAGGTAAAATTTTGATTGAAAATAGGTTGAAATAGTACTACTTCCATTTACACAGATAACTGGGCAAATATTTGAATATCAAATATTGACATGACAAATATTCGACATAATAAAAGTTTGTCAATGAATGCTTGATATATGAGTGAAATTTTACTGTAAATATTGATAATGACAAATATTTGACACGTATAATTTTGATTGATGATACGTTGAAATAGTAGTATATAATAAGATTAATAACTAAGAATAACAAATATTTGCCATAAGCAATTTTTATCAAATATTTTCCATAAGCAATTTTTGATATTAATCGCTAGATATATTAGAAAACTTCTAATATAAAGACCGAGAATGTCAAATATTTTTCATATGCTATTTTGATTGATTATAGGATAAAATTGTAGTATACATTTACATACAAACAAGCAACAGCAATATTTACCATAAATATTTGCAAAGCACATATGCCATGCAAAATATTTGTCATCCATGTATTTGACACCAAATTGAGAATTTCATAACTTTTATAGGTACCAAGAAGAAGATACAAAAACGTTGCAAACAAAGCTTCTTTTGCACAAAAAGTTGCAACCCAAAATTACAAAAAAAGAAGAATCTCAAGCAACTCAAAAGACGTTTGTTGATGACCAAAGACAAGAAACAAGTGTTGAAACTAAAGACGTAAATTCGTCAGAACAGTTAGCATTTTCTTTGGATTCCAACGAACACCGACAATATATTCATCTATCATCATTAAAAAAGACAACCATAAAGAAAATGCAGTGACAAAAGAAAAGCTGCAAAATAATAGCTTCAAAAAACCAAAACAAAAGATGGATAAAAAGATGTAAAAGATAGAGGAGAAAGCCACAGATGCAACTTAAAATCTTTCCACACCCTGATCCAAAATTTGAAAAAACGAGAAGCTACTTCAAAAAAAATCATAACATAATTGAAGCTTACATTCTTCAGTATGATCAAACTATTCCTTGAAGGATCAATAACAAAGGAAGACATAACCAAAGAATCAGCTTGCATAGACTTGATAATAGATGCCTTTTGAACAGAAGATAATTGCTTTAATTTTGGGATATGAAAGTAAATTTGAAAGAAAATGACATATCAAAAAAATTTGGTTGGAAAAATGAATAAGTTACAATAAACACTGCATCGCCTCTAAAAAATGCAGACATGAATGTAGAAGTGAAAAGCTTCAAACAAAAATATATGTTGAACTGAAAACGATGGAAGCAAAAGAGATAGAATCAAGCCTAAGGGAAGTTTGAAAGGAAAGATGTTAGAAGACACAATAGACGCTGCATGGCTAATCATAATATATCTATGGTCAGCTTACTTGCTCTACAATGCAAGCTCTGCATTTCCACTACTGTCGCTGCAATATATTCACAAATTGAAACAAATGAAAACAATTTCATGGCCACCAATAATTCGAAAGCATTTAATGGAACAACTAAGGAAAAAAAATCTTCAAAAAATTCGAGCTTGTGCAACATTATTTCTAGTAAATTATAATAACTCATCCTATCTTGTGTAGTTTATATTGCAAACTAAAATAAAATATACTACCTTTGTGTGGTACTGGTTCCGTATCCGTATGGAAATAAAATCCCAAAGAAAAAGTTACAAAGAAAAAGATTCTATATCTTCAAAATGGACACTGATGCAACTCCAAGCAAAATACGGTCATTCCTTACCAAGAAGGTAATATTACTAATACACCTGAAAAGATAAAAACGTCTAAATATTCTATGATAAATAACGATTGGCAAATATTTGCCAATTAAATATTGACAAGCAAATGTATGATTATCAAATATTTGACAAAACCTTTCTCCAATGATATTTCATTTCTTTAAAATAAAATTGTTCAACGATATTGCATAACTATTGTATGTTGAATTTGAAACTGTCAAATATTTGATTGTCAAATATTTTTCATACATGGTTTGGATAGATGATAACTTGAAATTGTAGTATACAATTAGATGAAAACTGAGAATGAATAATATTTGCTATAAATAATTTTCTTAATGATTGCTAGATATATCAAAAAACAACAACTATAAAAACCGAGGAAGGAAAATATTTGAAAGGAAGGCAAATATTTGTTAGACAAATAGTTAACTTTGTAAATAATTACAAAACAAATATATCTTATTTATATTTATGACAATGGCAAAAGTAAAATATATTTGTCCTAATTTGAAGAAATAAGAAGAAAAACAAAGGATGACAAAAGAGCTAAAAACCAACAGAGCTGGATCATCTAAAGGAAAATTTTCAGTTGATGATGAAATAATGAACTTAAAAGCGCAACTACAAAAATGGAAAAAGGAAAATACGGATCTGGAAAAAGGAACAAAAATCTAAAAAAGAGAATGAAGATTTGAAAAAAGCAAAGCAACAAAAAGAAAATGATGAAGAACAAGAGGCTAAAACAGAAGATGAACATGAAGATTCAACTGAAGAAGAAAACAATAAAGATGACGATGAGTACATTAACGATGAAGGTAATGATGACGAGGATAGTGAAAAATGACGATGAGGGAGATGTTGATGGTGATGATGAAAGTGGTAATGAAGAACTTTACGAAGGGAATGAAGGTGATGGGCATGAAGATAATGAAGACAACACTAATAAAGATGATGAAAATGCAAAAGGAGGTAAAACAAATGATACAAATAATGAGGATGATAAAAATGAAGAGAACAAAAAAATTGCAGTTGAATAAGAATTGGAAGATCAAAGCAGAAAAGAAAGTAAAACTAAAAAATAAGCACGATAAATGAAATGGATGGTAGCGACGAAACAATCTTCAACGAATATGAAATAACAATCACACTAAAAATACTAATGGGAAAAGAAAGATGAGGACAAAAGAGAAAGATCAACTGAAAAAAGGAGGAAACGGAAAAAAGTAAATATTGACAAATAGTAAATTTACTAAAAAAATTTAGTCCGACAAATATCTGTCTAGTAAATATTTGTTAAACATATATTAGAAATAAAATATTTAACAATCCAAAACTTTTGACAAATCGGGTGAAAAATAAAAAAAGTTGATGATGAATTAAGAAGATTTTGATGGTGAAGAGGAGCACATAGATCAAGAGCAAAGTGACATCTTTAAATTAAAAGTTATAATATCCAAATATATAAACCTTTTATGTCATATATTTGCTTGGCATTTATTTGAATTACATATATCTATTAACCAATGATTTGCCAAAGAATCTTATATTTAAAGTTACTTATTTTCACATAATATATGTTTAAAAATATATAGTATAATTAGTTATTACCACAAGTAGTAGATTCAATAGAAAATATTCACAAAGATGCCAAAAAAAAAGATAACTGGAAATAGAATAAAAAGAAAAAGACTCTTTGAAGTATAAAGGTAAGATGTCAACAAGATTATTCCTCATGTTAATAATTTCCCAAACACTAATTATAAATTAATTATAGAGATTCAAGAAAAACTAACATCTGACTCTTAAACTTTCATACTACTACCAGCCAGTCAAACTCAGGAAAATACAAAGAATGAAAGTCAAGAAGCTTTAGGGTAGAAAGATGCCAAAAAGTACAGCAAAAAAGTTAAATCTTCTAATTCAAAAGGTAATTTCTAAAACAATTTACGTCAAATATTAATTATAGATTAATTATACTATCAAAGCAGATAATCAAACTAAAGAAAGACCTAGAATTGACTACCTAAGTTTCAAGCTACTAACATCAAGTGAAATCCAGGAAAGCAACCTAATGTTAACTCAAGAATTAGAAAACATTCAAAAAATTGGCTAAAGATTATAAAATCAAGATTGAAAATGATGAGAAAAAAATTGAAAAAAAAGTTTCTCCTTCTTCTCTGTCGAATATAGTAAAAAGGAAACAAAAAGAGAAATATCAAAAGATCCAGATTTCGAACATGAATTTCCCATAACAAGAAAAAGACAATACCGGAGGAAATCGAAAGAAATCAATATTAACAAAAAAAAGATGCAAAAGCTCAATCCGAAGTGTTATCATATAATAGCACAAAATCTGATCACGGTATGAGTGAAATTAAAGAAGAGATGAAAATAGTGGTAAAAAAAAGCAAGCTTATAAAAACATGACTAAAGGAGTAATGAACTTATAAATTTTTACCATGCAGATGGAAATATGCAAGTTATTTAAACAAAACATAATGTACAAATAAATACACACACATATATTTCTTGAAAAATACGTTACTTACAGACATTAACCTTTGATAAAATTCATGTTTTACTTTCTGATTTACATGCCATAATATATATTAATATTCTTTTGCTTCTGTTATAACATGAAAGCCGCATACTATAACCGGTTTAATGATACTGAAATTAGAGGAGAACATATTTTAGACATATAGTTCAAATGATTTATTGAATCCAAGGTATATAATTTTACCATATACTTTCAATATATTAAAATAAATGTAGATGAAAATATGAAAAATAAAATATAAAATTTAATATTTATGAAGGTGATAGACTAGTTCATAGAATAAAATTAAAGCCATGATATAAATATATCATTTACTTCAAGTCCTGCACATTGATAAGGAATAATTAACACTGCAAATACATATCAAATATGATATTGTAACCTAATTCAACTGCAGATATAGTTATCAATAAGTAAAAACTATAAATCAACATATCAAGATTTAGTGATCGATGTGCTAAAAGAGCAATAATTTCAAGAAAATATTGATATCGCTTGTTGGACTAAAAAGTGGCATAACACCTCCAATCAAAATAAAACAAGAACATATCTACTAAAATCAAATAGAAATAGCAAAGAAAACACATTTATAGTGGTTTGGCCAAATCTCATGCCTACGTCCACTTAGTCTTATTAATTACGGATTTGTCAAAAGTACAAGCACTATTACAATGATTTCAGATCTTTAAAGTAAAGTATGTTCAGCATTACAACACTTAGTGACAATGGTTGAGCCGTTGAGGTAGAAAGTAAGGGATGGAAAGTGTGGGTTCAAAAGATCAAAAGGTCCTTTCTGTGTTGCACTCCTCGAATCATCTGCTATATTCGCTAAATAATGGAAGAACAAGTATGAATTCAGATCCGAGAAGATAGAGGAGAAGATCAAGTCATTTTAGAGCAAAAAAATCATGATGGTATAGACTACAATTGTGGTCGGTACCGACCATAATGATCATCATTGTAATGCAAGTTCCCTTGCACTTCCATAAGCTCTAACCTTCCACAATCCTAAGATGTATCCCCCTGGTAAATGTACCGATCACAATTATGGTCAATACCGGCCATGTTGTTTTTTCAAAATCATCCCCTACTTCTTGAGTTACTTCATCTATCTATTCTAAGTATGCCCCAAGCTCTCACTCCATTCTGTCTTGGTCTCGACATCCAAATTTACATAGAAGTTGCTCTGTTCAAAGGCAAGGTAACACCTGCCTTCGAAAGCATGCTTCCGTGAAACTAGGCATGCTTTGAATTAAGATAAGCGATGCTATCTTAATTACATAGGGGTCTCCTGGTAGACAATCATCACCTTTGAAGCATCGTATCCATTCCGAAGTTATCCGTTCTTTATTTTAAGTATTTGGTATTCCATTCCTTCTTTACCAATTAAGTTGATGTTCTTATCACTTCGGAAATCCCATCGTATCTCGAATAGGTATGTTTCTCTTTTTTTCTCTATTTTTTTAAATGAAGATAGAAACATGTTGGTATCGACCAAATCATGTCAGTACCGACATGGTTCTTGAATACGAGTATAAGTACTTGGTACTTAGAAGATTTTTGCCACTTGAATTTTATTTTCCAATCTCAACCATATCTATCTCTTACGAATTCAACTTCTCACCACCACCAAAGCCATTCAACTTTGCTACCTAAACTCCCACCGCACCTAGTGCTGTCGCAACTCCTCATTGCATTGTCATTGTCAACATCATGATTTCCCACCTAAACTCGGCAGTGAATTCATTCATCTCAAGCTGTTCATTTTCAAATCTAAATTGAACAATAAGTGGGTTCTTGATCCTTGATGTCACCAATGCTGCCACTACCGCACTTCGTCAATGTCACTGCATCATGGTGATGCTTCAGTCGTCATCATTAACCCACTGCCGACCATAAGCCAAGACATAACACGTGGCCTAACTAGGGCTTATGACTTTCAGGGGGAACTCGGGTTGCCTATGAGGCCGACATTAAGTAATCCCAGGCTTGACATCGAGTTGATTTCATGGTCTATTCAGTGCTTGGTGTTCACTTCATGTTATCAGAATCTTTGCTCTAAGTTCTTCCTTGGATAATATTGATTTGACCACTGGGCAATTAAAGCGCTTAGCAGTTCTATAATGGCGGTGTTGCAAAAAGTTATAAGGGGGATGAAGCGGGGATATAGGGGAGAATTGCAGAAGTGCAAAAAGCTTCACTAGATATATATCCAAAAAATTAAAGTTAAGTTTTTCTCATTCTCACATCATTATATAGGTAAAGGAAATATTGTTTAATCTTATTGTAACATCCCATAAATTTAACGATAATTAATTACAAAGAAATTAATTAATAATTAGTAATGCCAGAAGTAGAATTTTCACAAATATCATAATTTGGATACGAAACTTGTACCGTTGCATTCGTGGTGATTTTCTGATCAATTTTCATACATAAAGTTTTATGATCGGAGTTCAAATGAAAGTTACCGACGTTTGAAGATATCAGATCAAAATTAATTCTACATGTAATTAAGGAAATAAATGTAAGTAGTTAATGTTAATGGTTGCTTAACGTTTAAGTATAATTAATGTAAAATCAGATCTTCTAAATATATATATATATAATGAATAAAGGGACATGAATTAACACATAACAAAACAGGCAACTGGTCGACCCTAAATTGGGACCGGTTGACCGCTAGCATCTAAGCGGTCGACCGCTTGTGTGTTGGCGGTTGTGCTTTGAACCTAGGCCGAATGGCTCGCATTGAATATAATATAATCTAATGCCTGACATTGATTCGAACCCCTATATATATGGGCCCAACCACTCACTTTTCTTCTCATATTTTAGCACAGTAAAGCTCTGCCATTTTCTCTTCTCCAAAAATTCTTAAATCCAAATAAAACTATAATCTATATACATATATACAAGTGGAGAATAGTGGAAAATAATGGAGAAGAAAAATATGATCGAATCAAATCGCCAAAGCAAAGATAAAATTAAAAATCCAAATCTACATTAAACTCAAATCTCTTCCCTGATCTAAATTTCTAATGAGTATGTATATTCTTTCGGTACATATTTCGGTAGGAAGGAAAGGGAGTCAAATAGGAATAATATGGTTTAGATCTGGAGATTTGGAAGCTTAAAGGTGAGTGGAAAACTTATACAATATTGGATTTATATCATTGTAAATACGTTCATGTATGCTTGAAAGTAATTTTGGAGTTGTAGGCTTAAATACATACATGTAATAAATTGATAAACCATGCATACATGTTCTGTGAATGTTTAACATTGATTTAATATTGCATATATTTGAATCTAGAAAATAAGGTTAAAAGTATTCCGTAAATTAATAAGATTGTATAGTAATTCCAGGTTTGTTGGTTAAACGATACATGTCAGTAAATGTGAATAGGAAGTTATTATAAATTGGACGGTGATTTATGTTGTATTTTAATTCATTAGAATGAAGTTGTTGCAATGTAAATTTCTATAAGTTATCCAGTTTTATAATAAACAAATGTCTAACGTTTGAAATATTAAGGAATATGCCTAAAAGAAAGAGATGTATAAAATATGGATGTTTACCGTATTTTGTACTATTTATTTCAACAATAATAGAAAGGTAATTCCTCATAATTTTAAACGAAACACAGGTCGTCTTTTAGGTAAGTCATAGAAAATTGCAATGTTAACATTTTCTTTTGGAGGATGTAATTACAAGCATTAAAGTGCAGAAATCCCTAAGTATAACCAAAGTATTCTAAGTAGAAATAATAACAATAATTCAATTATAAATCTAACTTATGCGATAAGTTAGAAAGTAAACCAAAGGCACAATGAAATGAGTATATAAAAGATTATAGTAATCAAAGGTTGTTAGTAACATTTAAAAAGGGAAAGTAGAATATAGTTAATAATATTGAATACAAGTTAAGTAGTAAAAGGCGATTAATTTATTAAATTAAAGTAAGTGGCAAATGACATTAAAATGACATTAATGAAACAAGTAGTAAGTTGTGTAAAAATAACTAAACCTAAAATTCCCAAGAAAAATATGAATCTCCATCAACTCAAAAGACATTTGTTGATGACCAAAGACAAGAAATAAGTGCTGAAACTGAAGATGAAATCTCATAAGAACAATCTGCATTTTCTTTAGAATTTAACGAACTCCAACAATATATTCATCTATCATCATTAAAAAGAAAACAACCACAAGGATAACGCAGTGATAAAAAAACAGCTGCATAATAATAGCTTTAAAAAACAAAAATCAAAAGATGTACAAAAAGACGGAAAAAATATAGGAGAAAGCTACAAAAGCAGCTTAAAATCTTTCCACGCGTTGATCTAGAATTTAAAAAAAGGGATGCTACTTAAAAAAAACCATAACACAATTGAAGCTTACTCCATTCTTCAGTATGATCAAACCATTCCTCAACGGATCAATAACAAAGGAAGACATAACCAAAGAATCAGCTTCCGTCGACATGATAATAGATGCCTTTTCAACAGAACATGATTGCTTTAATTTTGAGATATGAAAGTAATTTTGAAAGAAAATGATTTGTCAAAAAAATTTGGTTGGAAAAATGAAAGAATTACAATAAACACTGCATCGCTGATCATAATTATAATATATAATAGACATTGCTAGGCTAATCATAATATATCTAATGTCAACTTACTTGCTCTCCAATGCAATCCCTGCATTCCTACTAGTGTCGCTGCCATATATTCATTATTCATAGATTGAAACAAATGAAAACAATTTCATGGTTAGTAATAATTTGAAAGCATTTAATGGAACAAGGAAAGAAAATAAAATTTCGAAAAAATTCGAGCTTGTGCAACCTTGTTTTTGGTAAATTATAATAACTCATTCAATCTTATGTAGTTTATATTGCAAACTAAAATAAAATGTACTATCTTTGTGCAGTACTGGTTCGGTGACCTCATAGAAATAGTATCTCAAAAAAAACTTAGAAAGAAAATGCTCCTATATTTTCCAAATGGACAACGAGGCAACTCCAAGAAAAATAGGTTCATTCCTTGCCAAGAAGGTAATATTACTAATAATATTAGAAAAATCAAAACCTCTAAAAATTCTATGATGAATAATGATTAGAAAATATTAGCCAAATAAATATTTGATAAGAAAATATTTGACAAAACCTTTCTACAAGATACTTCATTTCTTTAAAATAAAATTGCTCAACAATATTTCATACATACTGTATATTGAATTTGAAATTGTCAAATATTTGATTGCCAAATATTTTCCGCACATGGTTTTGATAGATGGTAAGTTGAAATTATAGAATACAATTATATAAAAACTGATAATGATGAATTTTTGCTATAAAAAAATTTCTTAATGATTGCTAGATATATCAAAAAACAACAACTAAGCCATTATTCCCAAATAAGTTGGGATCGACTAGAAATGGAACCCAAAACTAATTGACAAAATCAATTTAAAAGTTATAACAACAACAACAAAAATAATAAAAACCATGATAATAATAATAAAATAAAATTAAATAAGTAAACTAATAATAATAATAATAATAACTAAGTAAAATAAAAATAGATTAAAAAATAAAAATAAAAAGTAAAATAAAATATTAAAAAAACCATGATGATGATAATAATAATAGTAATAATGGTACTAATAGTAATATTGACCGAAGATCAAAACTACGTCTTTGGCTCCTATTCACTAATCCTATAACCTAAATCTTATAACACTACCTCTAAACCAACCCTAAGAAAAAGAACTCCAAGCTCATGGTTCTGGTACGTGGATCGCTAACTTCCACGCGCTTCTGTCTGACACCGGCTCTTCGGATATATTTCAATCCTTCAAGTCTCTTTTTACTACTTCCTCTCATGTTAACCTTGGTCGACCTCTACCTCTCTTTGAGCATTCGACGCGGCCTATAATTCCAACATGCATACGTGCCTCGAGAAGCCTCCGTTGGAGATGTCCAAACTATCAGTGTTGGACTAGCTTCTCCTCAATTGGTGCTACTCCTAGTTTGTCAAGTATATCAGCATTTCTAATTCGGCCTCTTCTTGTATTACCGTAGCTCCATCGTAGCATATGCATCTCTGCTACACATATCTTCTGGACATATTGGCTTTTAGTAAGCCAACATTCTGCACCATACAACATTGCAGGCCTAATTGTCATTCTATAGAACTTTCCTTTAAGCTTCTGTGGGACTTTCTTATCTTAGAGAATGCCATATGCTTTTCACCATTTCACCTATCCCGCTCGAATTCTAAAACTAACATCTTCATCAACCTCACCATCATACTGCAACATTGATCCTAAATATCGAAAGGATTCCTTCTTAGGCACTACTTGTCCGGCCAGAGTGACATCTCTATCCTCTGACCTGACGCCACGGAACTCGCACTTCATATACTTTGTTTTAGTTCTACCAAGCCAAAAAACCCTTTATTCTAAAGTCTACCTCCATAGCTCCAGTTGTCTATCAACCCCAATCTTACTTTTGTCAATTAGCACAACATCATCAACAAAGAGCATACACCAAGGAATCTCACCTTTATACCCTTCGTAACCTTATCCATCGCGAGGGTAAAAATGTAAGGGCCCAAAGCTGACCCTTAATGTAATCCTATGTTAGTGGAAAAGTTACTGATTTCACCATCGCATGATTTGACACTAGTCATAACATCATCGTACATATCCTTGATAAAAGTAATGTACTTTGTTGTGACTTTTTTTTTCCAGAGCCCACCACATAACTTTTCTCGGTACCTTGTCATAAGCTTTCTCCAAATAGATAAATACCATGTATAGATCCTTCTTTTGCTCCCTAAACCTACTCCATAAGTTGTCTTAGCAAGAAAATCGCCTCTGTGGTCAACCTCCCATGCATGAAACCAAATTGGTTTTTGAAATGCTTATCATCCTTTTTAATCGATGCTTAATGCCTCTCTCCTAAAGCTTCATTGTATGACTCATAAGCTTAAGTCCTCTGTAGTTTGTGCAACTTTGAATATCTCCTTTATTCTTAAAAATTGGAACTAATATGCTTCTCCTCCACTCATTTGGCATCTTGTTTGATTTGAAAATATTATTGAACAACTTAGTTAGCTAGGTTATCCCTGCATCTCCACATCTTAATGAGGATGTCATCAAGCCCCAATGCCTTGCCTACTTTCATACGTTTTACCGCCTCCTTTACCTCGGACTCTTGAATTCTTCTAGCAAAATGTCTATCGGTGTTATCAAAAGAGTCGTCCAGCTTGATCGTAGTTCTATCACCTTCTTCATTGAATAGCTTGTCAAAATAATCTCTCCATCTATTTTTTATCACATCGTCCTTTACCAAAAGCCTATTATTGTCATCCTTAATGCATTTAACTTGGCTGAAGTTTCTCGTCTTCCTCTCGAGGAGCTTAGCTACCCTATAGACTTTTTTTTGCCTTCCTTCATACTTAGCTTTTGATATAGATCTTCATACGCCCGACCCCTTGCTTCACTCGCCGCTGTCTTTGCGTTCTTCTTTTCCACTTTGTACTTTTGCATGTTGTCCTCACTCCTGTGATGATGTAAGCACTTATAGCATTCCTTCTTCTCTTTGATAGCCTTTTGCACATCACTATTGCACCACAATGAATCATTATGTTTGCGTCTATGTAGTTAATGCCCCGCTATAACCTTGCTATATCTCATAGCGGATTTCTACCGCTATGATTTTTCCATATAGCCCCAAATGTAGCCTTTCCGTTTTAAGCCCCGCAATATCCCGTTATTCCCACTATATTCCCCTATTTTCGTTATATCTTCTTTTAAAAATATCAATTGAAAAATGACATTTATACATTATAAAAATTATGAAATTAATTTATTTAATTGAATTTTTAATATTTTTCAGAAATGAAAATACTCTAATATTCTACTAAATTCAATTATGTTATATAATAGTTTTACGTTTATTTACAGTATATTCGCACATGTTTTTATTTAAAATTATTTATGTATTAATTATAATTCAATTAAATGGTAATTTTTCATCTAGTTACCATTTATATATTTGTTAAAACATTAAGTACGAATTTTATATGTTATTTTGGAGTCATCCTCTATATCCTCGCTGTATCCCCGCTATGACTTTTTGCACCTCCACCGCATTGAATCTGCCGAGCGCTTTAATTGCACAGGTTTGCGTTTATTTCCTTTCGTTATCCCAAACACATAGTAGCCATTTTCCGAATGCGCATTTCCATCTCATCCCATATGTCATTTGCTTCTCCTTCCATATTCCATGCTCCTTCTCTCATTACTCTATCCTTAAACACCCATGAGGTATCTTCTTTGAACTTTCACCATTTCTTCTGACTAATCTTGGCTCCTTTATCCCGTCGAACACATATTCGAAGATGAAACAAAGATGTCAAAATCTGATGGTGTGAGATGACACATTCTATAGGTATAACTTTGCAATTTACACAAGCTCGTTTGTCATCTCTTCTAATAAGGACAAAGTCAATCTGGCTAGAGTATTGGCCATTACTTAAAGTAACTAAGTGCGATTGTCTCTTTATAAAGAAGGCATTACCTATCATGTGGTCATAAGCAATAGCGAAATTCAATATTTCTTCTCTTTCTTGGTTCCTATCGCCATATCCAAAATCATCATGCACTCTCTCAGACCCCCCACTAGTTGTACCAACATGGTTGTTGAAATCTCCTCCTATGAAAAGTTTCTTGCTGCTAGGCACTTCTCTAACCATGACATCTAACTCTTCCTAGAAATTCCTCTTAACGGCTTCACTTAGGCCTATTTGTGGGGCATAGGGACTAATGATGTTCAAAACCATATCACCAACTATCAGCTTGATTAGGATGATCATGTCTCCCTGTCTCCTGACGTCGACCACTCCATTTTTAAGCTTCTTGTCAATTAAGATACCTACCCCGTTCTTGTTACGTTCTTTTCCCGTGTACCATAATTTGAAGCCTGTGTTCTCCACCTTCTTCCCGTCCATTTGGTCTTTTGAACGCATAAGATATTTACACGTGAACTAGTTATAGTATCAGCCATCTCTCTTAACTTTCCTGTTAAGGATCCTACATTCCAAATACCTACCAAATCCTACTTTCATCGGCTAACTTCCTTGCCCTTTGCACCCACCAAATAAAGGGCGAAGACATTTGCTCATTTATCACTACATCTGGGCATCAGTGTAGCGCGCCACTAAAGGAGTGACGATCCAGCCCTTGCATATTTATCACCATACCTAAGCCTCGACATGGCGTGCCGCTAATGTAGTGGTGACCCAGCCCTTGCTCACTTATCACCGTACTCGAGCTTCGGCATAGCACGTTGCTAAGAGATTTACACTACAACAAAATATAATAAGGTTCCATTTCCATAAGAGATTATATGGTTTTTATATTGGTTCGCCAAGCCTATTACAACCCTCTTCCATTATCGGGGGGATAGACTGTATAAAAAAACATTAAATACAAAAGCCGAGGAAGGAAAATATTTGCAAGAAAGGTAAATATTTATCAGGCAAATAATTAACTTTGTAAATAATTACAAAACAAATATGTCTCATTTATATTTATGACTATGGAAAAAGTAAAATATATTTGTCCTAATTTGTACAGAAAAGAATAAAAATAAAGGATGACAAAAGTGCTATTAGAGCTGGATCATCTAAAGAAAAAAATTTACTTGATGATGAGATAAAGAACCAAAAAGTGCAACTACAAAAACCAAAAAAGGAAAATATGCATCTGGAAAAAGAAAACAAAATTCTAAAAAAAGAACGAATATTTGAAAAAACCAAAGCAACAAAAAGAAAATGATGAAGAACGGGAGGATGAAAAAGAAGATGAATATGAAGATTCAACTTAAGAAGAAAACAATGAAGATGATGAGTACATTAGTGATAAAGGTGACGACGACGAGGAAAGTGTGAGATGATGATGAGGGAAATGATGATGAAGGTGATAATGAAAAACTTTACGAGGGAAATGATAAAGATCGAAATGAAGATGATGGAAATGAAGATGATGAAGACAATAACAATAAAAATGATGAAAATGCAGAACGTAAAACAACGGATAAAAATTACGAGGCTGGTAAAAATGAAGAGAACAAAAAAATTGTAGTTGAATAAGAATTGGAACATCAAAGAAGAAAAGAAACTAAAAAAAAACATGCACGATAAATAAAACGGATGGTAGTGATGAAACAATCTTCGACGAATATGAAATAACAATCATACCAAAAATACCAATGGGAAAAGAAGGATGAAGACAAAACATAAACATCAACTGAAAAAAGGAGGAAATATAAAAAAGTAAATGTTCACAAATAATAAATTTACTAAGAAAAATTCAGTCTGGCAAATATTTGCCAAGTAAATTTGTCTGGCAAATATTAGTCAGACATATATTAGCAAATAAAATATTTGACAATCCAAAACTTTTGACAAACTAGGTGAAAAAATAAAAAAATTGATGATGAATCAAGAAAATTTTGGTGGTGAAGAGCAGCACATAGATCAAGAGCAAAGTGACATCTTCAAAGTAGAAGGTATATTATCCAAATACAAAAACCTTTTACATCAAATATTTTCTTAGCATTTATTTGATATACATATATCTGCTAACCAATGATTTGATGAAGAATCTTTTAATAAATTAATTTACTTTCACAAAATTTATTCATAAAAACATACGATATAATTAGTTATTACCACAAATAGAAGATTCAGCAGAAAATATTCACAAAGGTGCCAAAAAGAAAGAGAACTGGAAATAGAATAAAATGAAAAAGACTATTTGAAGCATAAAGGTAAGATGTCAACAAGATTATTCTTATGTTAATAATTTTCCAAACACTAATTATAATTTAATTACAAAGACTCAAGAAAAACTAACATCTGACTCTTAAACTTTCAAATTACTACCAGCTAGTCGAACTTAAGACAATACAAAGAATGAAAGTCAAGAAGCTTTGGGGCAAAAGGAAGTCAAAAAAAGATAAATCTTCTAATTCAAAAGGTAATTTCTAATAAAAATTTACTTCAAATATTTATTAAAGATTAATTATACAATTATAGAAGATAATCAAACTAAAGAAAGACCTGGAATTGACTACCCAAGTTTCAAGCTACTAACATCAAGTAAAAGTCAGGAAAGTAGCTAAATGTTAATTCAAGAATCATAAAACATTCAACAAATGGCTAAAGATTATAAAATCAATATTGAAAATGATGAGGAAAAATTGAAAAGAAATAAAAGAAAAGTTTTTCCTTTTTCTCTACCAAAAATAGTAGAAAAGGAAACAAAAAGTGGAAAATCAAAAGATCCGGATTTTGAATATGAACTTCCTCTAGCAAAAAAAAGACAATGCTGGAGGAAATCAGAAGAAATCAATATCAACAAAAAAATGATACAAAAGCTTAACCAGAAGTGTTATCATATAATAGCACATAATCTGATCATGATAGGAGTGAAATTAAAGAAGTGACAAAGATAGTGGTTGAAAAAAGCAAGCTTGTAAAAACATGGCTAACAGAGTAATGAGCTTACAAATTTTTACCATGCACATGGAAATATGTAAGCTATTTAAATAAAACATAATGTACAAATAAACACACACACAGACAAACACACTCACACATATGTATGTGTGAGAGGCAAATGTTTGTTTGAAAAGATATCACTTACAGACATTAACCTTTGATAAAATTAATATTTTACTTTCTGATTTACAAGCCATAATACATATCACATGTAAAATTCTAAGCTTATCAAAATGTAAATATGATTATCAATAATTGAAAACTATAAATCAACATATCAAGCATTAGTGATCGATGTGCTAGAAGAAAGAGCAATAATTTTAAGAAAATATTGATACCACTTGTTGGACCAAAAAGTGGCACAATACCTCCAATCGAACAAAATAAGAATAGATCTAGAAAAATCAAACAGAAATAGTAAAGAACATGAATTTTATAGTGGTTAGCCAAATCTCATGCCTACGTCCACTTAGTCTTATTAATTTCGAATTTGTCACAAGCACCAAGCACTATTATAATGATTTTGAATCTTGAAAGCAAAGATAGTCGGGACTACAATGCTTATTGACAACGGTTGAGGTAGAGGGTAAGAGATGAAGAGTATGAGCCCAAAAGATAAAAAAATCCTTTTTATATTACTCTAGCCTCGAATCATCCGTCGTATTCGCTAAATCATGGAAGAACTAGTAAGAGTTCAGATCCGAGAAGATAGAGGAGAAGAACAAGTCAGTTTGAAGCTAAAAATCATGACGATATCGACCACAATTGCGGTTGGTATCGAACATAATGGTGATCACTATAGTCCAAGTTCCCCTACGCTTCCATAAGCTCCAACGTTCCACAGTTCTTAGTTATATCCCTCGGTAAATCAACTCGGTACCGACCATGTTGTTTTTGTACAAATCATCCCCTATTTCTTAAGTTGCTTCGTATGTCTATTACGAGTATGCCTCAAGTTGTCGCTTTATTCCATCTTGGTCTGGACGTCTAAATTTACTTAGAAGCTGCTCTATTCAAAGACTGGATAACACTTGCCTTCGAAAGTATGGTTTCATGAAAATGAAATGCTCCATATCAAGACAACCAATACTATCTTAATCACATAGTTGTCTCTAGGCTGCCAATCATTACCTTTGAAGCATCGTATTTGTTTCCAAAATATCCATTCATCACTTCAAATAGTTGGTATTCCATTCCTTCTTTAGAAATCAAGTTGAAGTTCTTATCACTTCAGAAACCACATCATATCTCGAATAGGTATGCTTCTCTTATTCTTCCTTCTCTTTTCACTTCTCTATTTTTTAAATGAAGATAGAAACATGTTGGTAACGACTAAATCATGTCGGTGCTGACATGATTCTTGAATACAAGTATGAGTACTTGGTACTTAGAAGATTTTTGCCATTGGAATTTTATTTTGCAATCTCAGCCATATCTCTCCTTTATGAATTCGACTTCTCACCACCACTAAAGCTATTCAACTTTGATACCTAAACCACCATCGCATCTAGTGTTGTCGCAACCCCTCATAGCATCATCATCATCAACATCGTGATTCCCCACCTGAACTCAACATCGAATTCATTAGTCTCAGCCTGTTCATCTTCAGACCTAAATCGAACGATAGGTGGGTTCTTGGTCCTTAATGTGGCCATAGCAGCCACCGGAACACTTCATCAACGTCGCTGCATTGTTGGTGATGCTTCATCCATCGTCATCAACCCACCACTGACCATAAGCCAAGACATAATATGTGGCCTAATTTGGGCTTATCACTTTTAAGGGGGAAATCGGGTTGCCTATGAGGTCAACACTAAGAAATTCCAGGCTCGACACCGAGTTGATTTCATGGTCTATTAAGTGCTTGGTGTTCGCTTCACATTATCGTAATCTTTGCTCTGAATTCTTCCTTGAATAAAATTGATTTAGGCACATGCGACAAGAATTCATTCACCGAATCAACATAAATAATCTTCATCGAGCTTTGGTCGAGTAGGGATCGACCACTTAATTTCGGTGAGATGGTTCTGGGTAACAGTTGCATCGAATAAACTATGGCATCCAAATTGGATATTCAAATCGATATTTCAAGTTACACACCAAGATCCTGTGTTCTTGAAATGAAAGTTCTGTTTCGGTTTGGACAACGGTTTCATTATCATTCATTCTGAGATAACAAGTTTAATTCGACAAATAGTTCCATCGTGCGATGGAGCTCGTTTGCTAATACGAGTGAGATATCTACACAGAGTATTCCATACACTGTGCTCTATACACAGGATACACACTATATAGACTGATACTTCGCATTGTTTTGGTCGATGTCTAGAATCTGATTGGTCAATACACGTCAACATCCATTGGATCTGGCACATCGCCTATACATGTTTTAATTAAGAAAATTCTAAAGTAAAACATACTTGACTGAGTTCATTATCTGGCCTTTTAGTACAGAATGACTCGATGATCTTCTCACCTTAAAGTCATAGAGGTTCTTCTACCGCTCAAGCCTCCATATCTGCTCCATTTGGAGCAAAGGGTTCTATAACATATGAGCTTCAAAAGCTATTTGTTACAGTTCCATGGCCTTACAGTAAGCCTCGTTCATTGAATGAGCGATATGCCTCAAGAGTCTTAGATAATCCTCCAAATCAAACTCCATCAATGCTGACTACAGAGTCTTCCATTTGCCTTCAGCACGAGATTCCAAAGAGTGACTGTATTTTATTGCCAACAATCGATCAATGAGCACACAATCCACCTTAGGGCTACACCATGTGCAAAAAATATATGTGTTTAGGTGGAGACATTCTGACCTTCAACGAATTTCTCAAATTCTTCTTAGTGGGCTGGCTCCGACGCAAGTGCATCCTAGTGGATACGCACTAATTAATTCTTTGTATGTCTTCTTTATGATGCGACTGAATGATGCTCTAAAATTCAAGGAGCTAACTTATCTTAAGAGATTCAATAAGAGATCAGACCTGCCTTCCTTGCTGATTGTTGAAGCTTATAATCGCTTCAAAGTTATCGAGGTGCTTCACTACAAGTGTAATTACTTTAAGAGTGAATACTTCTTCATTCACTATCCATACGACTTCAACCACCTCTGGTCGCCTGGACATAGGTCTCCTCTTCTAAATATTTTCTTCATTTGGATTTTCATTATCAAAATGCCTAACTCCTTTTATGTATCCTTCATAGACCTCCTAGATTGAGATGATAAAATGCACATGCTTACACCTTAGTGCTCCTAAAGCGAGTTGATTACCAATTCCAGATTGCCTCTTTCTTACTCACCAATGAGAGGATTCACCAACATAGCCGCCTACAACCCGATAGACATGCCATTACTTTTACGCTCCCTTCCAAGAAATCTCGAACTACAACCTATCCCTCATCCCCTATTCGTGATGTTGATGATGATAATCAAGGGAGAGGACAAAGGCCATAGAGTCGAAGTGAACATAGGCAATGAGAAAGTGAGGGTTGAAGAGAATGTGGCAAGAGGAGAGGATAAAGGAAGTGGAGAAGAAAGAGAAGGAGAAGAAGAGGGAGAGGATGAGGGAGACGATGAAGATGATATTGAGGACTATGGCCTAGGCGACAATGAATCATCTAGGGAGACATCCCTCAAAGGCGACACAATCCATGTCCCCTCCCATCCGAAGCACTTGGTTATTAAGTCCTCCTAGCATGGCCCTGGTCCAAACTCTAGTACCAGTTGGAGAAGTGACACCTCCCATGGGTTCTTCTAAGAATATCTTTGGCTCATTGGGTGAACTCGATAGTCGTTCGGCCTTTGTACCAAAGTTGTTACTTTTCAAGATATTCTTAACGTAAATCCTAAAGATTTAACTTCCCGTTTGGGGATCTTCTTTCCGAGGGTGATGAAATCCTTTTTAATCCCCAAACACGGGCTGTAGAGTACTTAGGGAAATACCAACACTTCACACACTTTTAGAATCACGAACACCTACACTCTACAATTGTCCTTAATTAAGTGCTTTGTTCTGATACACCCTTTCTTCCTTTTAGGTACAGCTGAAAGAGATCGCATGGGATATCTCTACTCCAGTGTGAGCTAGCACCGCTTGTTGACTCCAAACATTTACACATAGCATCTCGACACATAGCAGGAGTCTAAAGATGATAGAAGAGGGAGAAGAGATAAAGAGCATCAGTATGAGGAGGCCAAAAAAAGGCGCCAGAACGAGGAGAAAAAGCGTTATAATGTGGAAAAGAAATAGCGCCATCAACTGAAATCACGAGGTCCTTGTGGTCACTCCCGACGCAACTTAGGTGGCTCTCTGCCATGTATTCACTCTCAGACTCCCCGATAACAACCTCCATTGACTCAACTTAGGTGGCCTCTTTGACAATCAACCAGACGATCATCCAATCATTCAAATTAGAGAGGAAGGGTCATGATAGGACAGTGTTGGTTTATAAAACAGAGCTGGTTAATCTTACTAAAGAAAGAGATGGTGCACTAAGATCGACCAAAAACTCGAAAGAGTTAATAGAAGAAACGTCAAGAGCCCACACACAAGTCACCACATTAATGAAAGATTAAATCGAAACTGCTCATTAAGAAAATGCAGAACTTACAGAACAGGTTAAAATAAAGAATGGACAACTGAAAACCCTCCAGGCTAAGGTAGACAGTCTAAAGGATAATCTGAAAGATGTGGTAGATTCCAAAGCACAAGCTCAAATTGACCCCACCGAAGCCAGAGAGGATATTGTAAAACTTAAGATGAAGTCTAATCGGGCTAATAAGGAAATGAATGCACACTCTTGTAATTCTTCGCCAACATCATAGACAACAACAATATAAAGTGACTAGGGATGAGTTATTCTGCTATGTTAGTAGAGATCTGGGAAGAAATACTTTGCAGAGCTACTGCAGACAGTGAAGGCGTAACCAAAGAAACATTGAAGGCTGCTCTTTTGGTGAGGAAGACATTGCGGCTTTAGAGGAAGACAAAGCAATTCTAGTTGCATAAGATGCAGTTGCAGGGAAGGTAACTATAGAGGCTCCTATTGAGTCATGCATTGGGTCGAGCAGAATCATTTACTCTTAAGTCAAATGAACCTACAATAGAGATTACTACTTCCACGGTAGCCACTTGTAAGGCCACCATTACCGAGATTCCAATTTTGGTCATGTCAAGTGCTGATGCTCTTGATTCCACTCCTATGGCTATCCAACCAACTAAATCTTCCACTAAGAGGATGAAATCATCAAGTCACTAGCTTATACTATTTTTCTGTCAAGCTACATGTCAACCGTTGCTACCTCCTCCACCGTCGTCTACAAGGCCTAGGTCTGTATGCTATTTCTACCACCTCAACCTCCTTCATAATAGAGCCAATCATTATGTCTCTCCCTTCCAGCTTCAGCCCCAATTTGGATTCTCAGCAGAGAGTGGCATTTGATGGGTTAGAGGAATCAGTCAGTCTAAGGAGGAAGAGGTTTCAATCATAAGCACAAATGACCCAGATGATCATATCACAAGGGCGGAGAGGCTGAAACTTGACTATAAGAAAATCAAGATCATGCTCAAGCCAAGAACTGAAAAGTTTGCCTCATTTGAAAATAAGATCATGCTTCAATTTTTTTTGAACTTGCATCTAACAAGCCTGAAGACCCCATCAATTGAACCACCGAGGAAGAGTATATGCCTTTTGAAGGAAATACTACAGAGAAGGAGAGGATCCAAGAGGGGAAGGGCTCAAAGAAGCGTCTCACGCATCTTAATATCAAGTGTGGCAAGCGAGGGAGGAAGTAGGCAACCGACTCAGCTTTTGGAAAGATAGTTTCTTTTTGTCTTTTGATGCATTTTGTTTCTTTCTGCATATAGGCCTACATTGTGTGGGAGTGCCTCCTAACTTTTGTATAAAAAGTTGATATAAATAAAAGACTCTTTTCCTGACAGTCTTTGTCGTATTTGCATTTCCAAACCTTTTGGTTTACTTGCCTATATAGTTGCCTGCATATATAATATAATCATTTCTGATGTTGTTTCATCTGTATTATAAATGCCTGTGTCCGTGCAATATCATTATTCATTATACTCTATACATATAAATAACTTTCTGCAATTGGTCAGTAATATTTCGTTATTTAGTTCCATTTATCATTAATTCTTTCTTGGCTAAACAAAACTATTTTCATTTGGAAATTCCGTAGCCAACTTTGTTTTACTTTGGTCGGATTTCATTTTACCATAAAGAAGGTTGTAATTGGAAAGAATCTAGTTTTGTGCTATTTCTTATCTCTAAGATACGATGTTTTGGCATCTATCTCTGGACACCGATTCGATCTCGCCTATCTACGGGCATTGGTTAAGTATGTTCTTTAACCCTCCTTGCTTATCATCGGCTAGGAATGTCTCATCGAGCCGTAAGTGATGTCATACTTGTAAAAGGGTTCGATCATACACCAATCCTTATCTCAGTGATTCATATTTTAGATGCTTGACTATGAGCATCCCATTTTGATCTCGCTTATCTCTGGGCATCATCGAAATCACTCAATAACCACCATCATTTGTTTTCGGCTACGCATCTTGCTAGGATGTAAACGTAGTCGTGAAAGTCTCGATTATACACCAGTTCCTATCTTCGGAAACCAGTGTTTTAGTTCCTTAACTCCGGTCATCCCTTGTTGACTTTGCCTGTCTTCGAAAATTAGTCAAAGATCGGAGGTATAAGGGCGAATCATCCGATAAAATCCAAAATGGTTATACATCCCTAACCCGATCATTGATCAAAGGACTTCATTGGTACCTATCTCAAGATAACAGATCACGCTACTAATCATGCATTAGAAAGTTATACTTATAAGAACATGGTTCCATTGGTTTTGAAAGCTAACTTTATTTATAAACAAAAGAAATGGAAACTTTCACCTTATTGTATTGCGTCCAGTCAACTAGGGTGGCTCATTTTCAGAAACAAAAAATCCAAGTGAAATAGAGTCGTAGACGCTTGCTATTCCATGCTCGTGAAAAAGCGATCCCTTCCACAGTTGATAGCTTGAAAGTTCGATCTCCAAGTTTTGGTCAATCACGTAGGGTTCTTTCCAATTTAGACAAGTGCCCCCGTACCAAGGAGGACCTCCTTCAAAACGAGGTCCTTTAACTCAAAGGTACGGTTCCCGACCTTGGTATTGAAATGCCTTGCTACTCTTTTCTTGAGCAACTACCACAAGTTCAGCCTCTTCTCGCTTTCATAGACCAAGTCAAGGGATTCAAGCAAGTGTTCCTCATTATATTAGGATTATTGTTTTTTCTTCAATGAGAAGGGATATCCAGTTCTATCAGAATCATGATCTCAACTCCTAGGCCAAAAAAATGGAGTGTACCAGTCGCAGACTTGTGGGTTATTCTATAAGCCACAATGCAAGTGGTAACTCATCAACCCAACAGCCATTGGCTTTCATTTGTTGTTTCTTCAGGATGAATTTGATGATCTTTTTCACCACCTCCACCTATTCATTTGCTTATGGGTTTGCTATTGCGGAAAAGCTCTTCGCAATTTGGTACCGATTGTAAAAGTTTTTGAAATCGATACTCTCAGATTGAGTTCCATTGTTAGTGATCATTTTTTATACGACTCTAATTCTACATATGATGTTTTACACCACAAAATTGATCACTTTCTTCATTGTGATCATGATCAATGGTTTCTCTTCAACCCACTTTGTGATGTGGTCCAAAGCTATAATAACATACTTTGCTCCGACCTTTGACATCGGTAGCACACCGATTATATCAATTCGCCAAACCGCAAATGACCATATGCTAACCATTTACGTAACCTTTGTAGATGGGTCCCTCAGCATTTTGCAAAACTTTTGCATTTATCACTTCATCTGATGTAATAAGCTGCACCGCGGCTAATTATGGGTAAAATGTATCCATAACGAAGTATCTTCTTGGCCAAAGTCTGCCCTTCGATGTGATCACCACGTCTTTCTTCGTGTACATCCAAAAGGATTTTCTTATCTTCATCTCTGGTGACACACCATGGCAAGAGGGTTGAGAAACCTCTCCTATACAACACTCCCTCTTTCATTATGAAGCTTGGTACTTTATGAAGGAGTTTGAGCCATTCATTCCTTCTATTCGGGAGAGTTCCCTTCAGCAAATATTCTTTGATTGGAGTTATCCATGACTCCTTTTCCTCCTAGGCCTCCAAGGTCCAATCGACATCCATATGGATGATGCTCTAGTCGATAAAGCATCCACAGGGCTGGCCAGTTTGGCTAGTGAATTAGCTTTTGTATTCCCTTCTCTAGGTATGTGCGTGATTGTATAATGTTCAATATCATTCAATAGTTCCAGTGTCTTCATCAAGTAAGGGGTAAGTCTTGCTTCCTTAGCCTGAAATCCCTTCTTGACTTGGCAGATCACCAATTGAGAGTCACTGAATATATGTACTGTCTTAACCGCTGTTCTTTCAATATTTTGAGTCCCAGAATTAAAGCTTCATATTTAACTTTGTTTTCATTGCCATGAATTCTAGCTTTAGTGCATAATATATTATTCATCCTTTCAAGGTCACGAGAATCGCTCCTTCCTAGAAACTACGTTCACTAGAAGCTCTATCAATGTACAATGTCCATTTGGAAAATTAAACCATATTTTCTTCCTCTTCTCCATCATGGACGATGAATTGAGCAATGAAATCGGCCAATTTCTTTCCTCGTATTGCCCATTAGGATGGTAGGTTATGTCATATTGACTCGGCTCGATATTTCACTTCAACAATCTTCCCGAGGTCTCGGGGTTGATGCAACACTTGCCTTAGTGGATAATAAGCCAACACCTTTATTAGATGATCCTAGAAATACAGTCATAACTTCCTCGAAGCAATCAACAAGTAGTACCCCAGCTACTCCAAGTTTCGGTAGTTCTTTTCTACTTTGGAAAACGGCTTGTTGCTATAGTATACGGGCCTTTGGGTCTTAGATTCCTCACGTACCAAGGATGCACTTAGTGCATGAGCAGATACCACTAAGTAAATGAATATATCTTCTCTTTTCAAAGGCTTTGACAAGATTGGCAGTCTCTCCATATGCTCTTGCAATTTTTGGAAAGCTTCCTAGCATTTCTTGGTCCAAACAAACTTTCTTTTCTCGTTGCTGAGGGCATTAAAGAACGGCATGCATTTGTCCATCACCTTTGAAATAAATTGACTTAGTGCGGTGACTTTCCCATTCAAACTCTGCATTTCCCTCCTTTTCTTTGGGAAGTAATATCGTTTAATGCTTGAATCTGATCTACATTATCTTCCATGCTCATTGAGTTCAAAATGAAACTGAAGCGTTTGACTGATGCGACTTCAAATGAACATTTCAATAGATTAAGATTCATTCCATATTTCCAGAGCACATCGAATATTGCAGTGAGGTATCCATGTGATAAATCAATCGTTGTGACATTACTAGCATATCATACAAATAATACTCCATCGTCCATCTCATTTGAGTTTTAAACATCGTATTCACTAACCTTTTGTAAGTAGGCCCAGCATTCTTCAAACCGAGCAGCATTACTTAATATTAATGCATGCCCAAATCTTTGATGAAACTAGCGTGCTCCTAATCTAGAACGTGCATTGTTATTTGGTTGTAGCCAGAGTATGCATCCATAAAGGATAGCAATTCGTGTCTGGTCATTGAGTCCACAAGTTGGTCTATCTTCGATGGTAGGAAGCTGTCTTTTGGGGATGTTTTATTCAAGTCTAAATAATCAATGCAAGTCCTCCATTTTCCATTTGGCTTCTTGACCAACACAGGATTCGATACCCATTCGAGGTATAAGGCATCATGGAAAGAGTTCGCCTCTTCTTTTAGTGTAACAGATCACTCTAGACCTAGACTACATCTCTTTTACTTCATAGGAGGGCATCTTGGGCCCACATTCAATGCGTGGCACACTATATATGGCAATATTCCATATGTATCAGGATGTGTTTAGCCAAACATATCTAGGTTTTTCCACAAAAAACCCTACCAACTCCTTTTCATTTTCAAGCCGAGTTGATAACCGACCTTGGAAAGTTGAGAGGTATTATCATGAATCGAGATATTGATCATTATCTCTGCTGTTGCCGCCCTCACATCCTCTGCCTCTTTTAGGGGTTCCGTAGGATTGTAGAAATTACTATATGACACTAGTCAAGGCTTCCGTGGTAGTTGCTATGCATTCGTAGTTTTGATGCAGAGATCCTTCTATGTACCTTTCCCTTTCCCACGTCACTTTGCCTCTTTGAGCTCACTAACACTACATTCCCGACCAGTGCTCTGGTCGTTTGAACAGCTCCAACCCAATTCTCTATTAGGAATTTCATCATCAAACGCCATAGAGCTAGGGCTATTCTGATACTAGCAAGGGTCGTCGGCCTTGAAAAGCTTTGTAAGCAGAAAATTCATTAACTATCACAAAGGTCTGTACCTGCACAATCTTACAGTCTGTTTTTCCCAATTCCACCAATAGATCAATTCACATGATAAGCTCTTTTGCCTTTTTGGTAAATCCTTGAATGTGAGATTTACCTAGCTTTATGTTCTTCGAACTAATCTTCATACAGTCCAACGTCTTCTTGAATAGAATATTAACCGAACTCCCACAGTTAATCAGAATCCGGTGCAAAGTAGCTGGCTAAAAATAGCCGTAATTGTTGGATAGGGCAAGCCCACAATGAAGGAATTGGGTAAATTTCAATATTCTTCCTTATTGGATTTTTAATGGGCTATGTAGTCTAATTCATTTAGAATTTTTCGAAATGTTCTGTTAATTAAAATCAATATTTTATATAAATTTATAGTTAAATATTTATTTTATATAATTCGTATTATATTAAAAATATATGTAACAATACACACATATATATATATATATATGTTTATGCAAGTGCAACAATATAATGTGTACATAGTTTGACATTATAATATTATAGTACAATAGTCATATAAACATTATAATATTATAGTAAAGAAGAAGAATAGCTTTCACCAAAATCCAAAGCTAGCATGTTGAAACGAAGAAGTGAACTCCTTAAATCAAATTCCAATCCTAATGTTGCTTGTTTCCGAATTGCCTTACCATCGATGATTGTTTGATTTTAATTTGTATTTAGACTGCATGAATATTTTAGGAGAGGGAAGGGGAACGTTCGACCAGCAAAAGAAGAGGATGGAGGCTACCAAAAAGATCTAATCTAAGGTGAGGGTAATGATGTTTATATAAGCAACAAGCTAGAGAGCAAAAATAGGATCAAGATCCTTAAATTTATCTTACTCATTCCCTTCTTTTAAACACTCAAAATCCCTTCCCCTAGCCATCTTATGGTCGACCGACCTCAATGTCCCAATCACAGCCTAACTTAGCATGCCCCATATGGGCCTTAAGTTCATTTCAAGCCCAAATTATATTTATTACATTTAAATCTAAAGTATCAATATTGAATATCGGTTAGTGTTTATATAATTATCATGTGCACACTATTTATTCTTGTTCAATACACATTAAATAAAATTTTATAATCAATAATTCATAAATATCAATTAATTTAATTAACATATAACAACTATAAATTAATTAAATCTGGTGAGTATTCAATGTTTTGGTTGTGTGACTCATAGGCAAGGATTCGGTTAGCGATTAATGTCGAACAAATTATTTGCATCAATTCTCTTTGCTAAAACTATACCAATTTGGACTTATGTAACTTGGTAATGGTCAAAATTCCAATATCGTCCATATTCAACTATGTAGGATAGACATAAAGTCCTTGTTCAATAATAACAAATATTATTAATCAAACTGCTTTGGCCAAAGACTTTGACTTTGAGTTGACTTTAGTTAACCATGATACTAACCTCATATAGCCGAGGACTCGAATTTTCTCTTGAATATTGTTTCACTTCCAATGCTCCTACTCGACCTAACTATTGTCGTTCGATGAACACCGTACCACAATTTGACTATAATCAAAGCAGAGTTTCCACATTGAAGCTCAATAGTATTCTCAAGTTGAGGGAATTGCGTAATATTATGACATCGATATTTTCTATTTGACTTTTGTGATGTTAACCAATAGAAAACTATTGAGTGAGTCATTCCATGGTTATTGAATGACTATCAGTATGTAATCCTTTGGTGCCCCTTGTAGTTACGACACTACTAGAAAAGCTTGAAATACCGACAACACTTGGCGATGGCTTCCGAGGGCCTATTGCGACAGTTTTCGACGGCTTTCAACGGGCCGTCGGTGGCCGTTGGAAACCATTTGAAAGACTCCATCGGTGGCCGTTGAAACCGTCGAAAGTTCACGTTATACAGGTCTCAGTCGAGACCTTTCTTCCTCAAATGAACTGAACGAATTTAACTTCTAAAATCCCTAAAACCCCATTTCCAAGCTTCCCAACCCAAATTCAAGTGTGTGGATCTTACACGGCTCCTGAATCACTGTCTATTGCTTCCAATCTCAGGTATAACCTCTAATTTTTGCAAAAAAAACCTAATTTTTAACCTAAACCTAGATTTTCCTAATTTGATAAATTAGGGCTAACTGGCGATTCTAATTGTTTCTAATAGCCTAATGATGATTTATAGTATCCCATGGAATACTTATTTCATTTGTTAGCTTTAAATTGTGAAATGTAGGTATAATTCATGAATTTATGTTTATGTGTAAACCACTATATATGTGTTGTTTTTAAAGCATTGTCTTGTGTTAATTGGGGTGTTTATGTGTTCTTATATGTGTGTAAGTGTTAATTATTATATATACACACACATGCATACTAATAATTAAATAAATTGTTTTCTATAGAAAACGTCATAAAAAAAATAATTTACATATCTACTATAATACGCCGAATTAACCTTGTTTGATAAAATACGCGAAATAATGTGGTAAATTAATAATTTTCGAAAGATTTAAAATTAGTAAATTTTCAACCGTTTACAAACAATAACATATTATCTAATAAATAAGAAGACAAACTATAAAACTTCCCATTTTTGTATAAACTACTTTTTTATTATGTCCCTTAGAGAGTTTTTGGCCCGTCTGACAAGTGTTGTACATGATCGTTATATAAATATTCGTTTTTGTCACAAAATGGACATTTATATACATCTATTACAATACTTACTAGAATTTTCCCTGTATTGGACAAGTTATAAACATAGTAAATAATTACATTTTGTACATTATTTCGTTTTAAACGGTTCACAAAATTTCGCCTTCACTTTTCTATTTTGTTTCCGTGTACATGCATTTGTGTACAATAAAAGGAAACAAAGGGGAAGTGCTACCAAAATTTTGTTGAATCGTTTAAAACAAAAATTTTTATGAAATGTAATTTTAATGTGTTTGTAATGGGAAGTAGGATGACTGACCAACCATAAACCAATGTTTCAATATTGTATTCTTAAGTTGGGTTAAATTAACGTGTATAAGATTATGTATCACTGCATTGAAAAATAAAATCTCAATTCATAAAATGGCCAATATTTATTTTTGAATTTGTAACATATTTTTTAAATAGAAAAAATGATCGATTATTTTGTTGATCAAAGGAGATGTATGTATCAAAGAAGGGGGCCGAGAGGCCCAATAAAGGAAGAATTTTATAATGGTATAAACATATTCGTTGAATTCACTTTAAGTATTAATGGAAATGATGTAGAAATCCATTGTCCGTGTAGTAGGTGTAAACATTTGAAGTATTTTTACCAGATATTGTGAAAGTTCATTTGTGCAAAAATGGTTTCGTACTGGAGTATTATGTTTGGGATCGTCATGGAGAAGTTGTAGCACATACTTCTGCAGGGTTTGAATTAGAGGTGATTGGTAATGAAATTGTTATGAAGAATCGTATAGAAAATATGCTTGAAGATGCAGCACGATCAATGTTCCCTACGGTTGAAGTTGATGATGACAATGTAAATGTTGAAGAACCAAATATTGAAGTAATTTTTTTTTACGATTTATTGGATGCAGCTAAGAAACCTCTTTAGGATGGTTGTAAAAGCGACACTCAGTTATCAGTAACTGCAGAATACATTGCAATGAAGTCAAAATACAACATTACCGAAGCTGGATTTACAGCTGTTGTACAAGTTGCAAAATGACATATGTCGCTCGATAATTTAATGTGTGAAAATCACTATGAAGTTAAAAAACTTATGTCAGCTTTTGGTTTACCATATCAAAAATAGATACATGTTTAAATGGCTGTATGTTGTTTTGGAATGAGGTCACTCTTAGGAAGTGTAGAATATGTAATGAGGAAAGGTACAAACCAAGAAAAAAGAAGGGAAAAGAAGTTCCATACAAACATATGCATCACTTGCCCATCACTCCTAGGCTTCAAAGATTATATGCATCTTCTGTAACTGCACCTCATATGAGATGACATAGTATGAGAACAGAGGAAGAAGGTATGTTGACACATCTAGCCGATAGAGAAGCATGGAAGCATTTTGACAAAACTTATCCCACTTTTGCAGCGGAAAGTCATAATGTTAGACTTGGATTACAGATGGTTTTTCACCATTTTCTCAGTTTGGTGCTATGTGTTCATCATGACCCATTATCGTCACACCTTATAATTTACCTCCATGGATGTATATGAAAAATCCATATATGTTTCTTACTGTTGTCGTTCTTGGCCCCAATAATCCAACACAAGGAATCGATGTTTATTTACAATCGTTGATTGAGGAGTTAAAAACACTGTGGAACGAAGGAGTAGAAACATACGACATTTCAAAGAAAAAAAATTTCGTATGTTTGCTTCTTTGCTGTGGACTAAAAGTGATTTTCCTGCTTATGCATTGCTTTTAGGATGGAGCACATCCAGTCGTCTAGCTTGTCCTTATTGCATGAAAGAAACACAGGCATTTTCTTTACCGAATGGTAAGAAAATTTCATGGTTTTACTGCCATTTTTGTTTTCTCCATGTCAATCATCCCTTCAGAGGAGATAGAAAAAAAAATTTGCTAATAAATTAGAAACCAGACAACCACCAACGATATGGTCAAGCGAAGACATATACGAATTTGTAAGGGACTATCCAAAGATACATGAAACTGGAGTACAAACTGAAATTGCAGGTAAATCGACTATTCATAATTGGTGCAAACAAAGTATATTTTGGGAGTTGCCTTATTGGAATGGTCTTCTACTTCGTCATAATTTTGATGTGATGCACAACGAGAATAATGTATTTAATAATGTTTTTAACATAATTTTGAATGTCAAGGGCAAGACTAAGAACGATTTAAAATCAAGACGTGATACACAAGAATTATGCAAACGTCTTGAGCTTAATATGAAACCAAACGACAATTAAAAAACCCAAAGCGTGCTATGAGTTAGATAATAATCAAGTTAAAGTTGTGTTAAAATGGGTGGAAAGATTAAGATTTCCTAATGGGATTTCGTCAAATCGTAGATGTATTGATTTTAAAAATGGTAGATTGAGTGGGATGAAAAGCCACGACTGTCACATAATGATGGAAAATTTATTACAGGTTGTATTGAAAGAACTATTGCCCTTAAAAGTTTGGAAGGTAATAATGGAACTTAGTCTGTTTTACAAAGAGCTTTGTTCGACTACGTTAAAAGTTCAACGTTTACGTAAACTTGAAGAAGATATTCCTATATTGCTCTGCAAATTGGAGAAAATATTTCCAACAGGTTTTTTAATGTAATGGAGCATTTACCTGTTCATCTCTCATCTAAAGCACGACTTCGAGGTCCTATGCAATATGGATGGATGTATCCATTCGGGAGGTATGAAATATGTTACCTATTAATTTAATTATATTTGGAAGTTAAATTTAATGTAAATTATTTTTTCATAGATACTTAAATCATCTGAAGAAAAAAGTGAGGCAAAAAGCATGAGTTGAAGGTTCGATCTATAAATCATACATCGAAGAAGAAGCGTCGTTCTTTTTCTCTCACTATTTTAGTGACCATGTGAACATATCATTCGAAAGTATTCCACGTAATGATGAAGGCGACGAACAAGAGTCCTCTCAAACAATGTTATCTATTTTTAGACAAAATGGTCGACCTTCTGGTAAATGTGTGGACGTATGGTTAGACTATAGAGATCTTCATGTAGCACACACTTATATTCTTCTTAATGGTGCTGAGGTTGCACCATTTGTTAGATAATATGACATAATAATTCTTGATTTATTCATTTCAATAATGCATGCGCATGTAGAATATAAAGCAATATTTTATTAATATATGCAATATTTATGAAAGAGAACATCAACGTGGAGATCTCAGTAAAGAATTTTCTGATTGGTTTTCAAAGTAGTTTATGAACCGTGAAATTGTGTGGTTGACGAAGGAATTGAAACATCTTGCGTTCGGACCAAAAAGAAATGTCAAGACATATCAACTATATTTCAACAATGGATATAAATTCAACACCAAAGAATATGGGCTGAAAAATTAACTAATAATATAGGTGTATTTTTTAAAGATAGAGATGATCCAGATAATCACATAAATGATTTTTATGGCATTTTAACCCAAATCTTGCAACTGACATATTTCTCACGACCCGTAGAGAATTTTTTTCTATTTAGATGCAATTGGCTTAGCAATGTTCCAGGTTCTGGAATTAATGTGCACAAGGATAATCTTATTTAAATAAAGCACACATCGCATTATCACAAGTACGATCCTTTTATACTAGCCAAACAAGCATTGCAAGTTTATTACATTCCTTATCCTTCTCTAAAAAGAGATAAAGCATATTGGTCAGCATTTTTTTAAAACAAAGGCAAGATTTACGTTTGATAGATAAAATATTCCAAACGAATAAGTTTATCAGGTAGATCTTGAGCGAAGCAACGAAATAATAATAATAGACGATCGTATTGATTTTAGAGCTCTGAATGATGAATCAAACATTTTGGTAGTAGCATTTGAGAGTAGAGAGGAAAATAATGTATAATATGCAACCGAATCTAAATCAGAAGATGACGAGGATTGATAAAATATTATGTTGAATTCTGATGTATTATGCAATTTATGTAATTGATGACATTTATTTTGCAAGTTATGTCATTTATGAAATCGAATCTACTTATTGTCATTTACATAATTTATGTCATTTATGTAATTTATGCCATTCGTGTAATTTATGTCATTCATGTCATTTAGTTAGCAATTTATATTAAAAATGCTATATTCTGCTTATTGTCAGAATATGAGACCCAATCTGAATCAGGTATATTTTGCAATGTATGTACTTTGTGTCATTTATGTCATTATTATACAGTATATGTAATTATTATGTTATTATTCTCTTATAAAATGATGTGGCAATGACATGTATCATGTCGTCCAAAAGGAGGAGCTCATCCCATTCTTCCGAAGGCGATGGTAGCGGCCCATCACAGCCGCCACAGCGTCCAGCTATGTATCTGGTGCCTAAAGCGGAGGGGTAAGTATTAAATTTTTTTAGCATTGTAAATATTTTGTGTACGATATAATAATCTATATCATGTTTACCACAGGGGTTCGACCTACAGCCGTCAGTTGTAGTTCTATCAGTTTCTAGAGACTCGTATAAGAGTTGGATGACGGCTTTCTAGCCCAAGTGGGATAATATCCCTTTCCACATCATGGAGTGCATATGGCAGGATTTCATTGTAAGTATAATCTTCTATTTTCCATTCTTAATTATTTTTTCGATTATTTACTGTTCACCATATATTGTTTAATTATTTGTCGCTTGTTTATCATGAAATTCAGGTCGTAGTCGACGTCCAAGCAGCCAACATGCAGCTGGTACGAACTACTGGATGCAGAAGATGAGGAAGAATTACCGGGATTCTATGTCGGTTGTGAAGTATAAAGGGGAGAAGCCGAACTGAATGGGAGCAAGTGTGTGGCAGGGTTGGCTGGCGCATTGGGATAGCGATGAAATGAAGGTAAGTGTACCGATCTTTTATTAATTATTCAATTGATATGTAAATGTCAAAAAATATTTGGTAAGTAAATAATGTATTCTTTGTTTAAATGTACAAACAGAGTCATAGAGAAACTCTGCAAATAGGAACATGAATCTTATCACTCATCGAGGAGGGTCCAAGTCATTTCAACAATATCGCCTGGAGTTGGTAAATTTATTAACTGTGAATTGTAAATAGTTATTATGCTGTATAATTTTGAATATAAAATAATAGTACATAATAATCAATTTCAGGAAGCGGAGGCGCAGGGTCTTGTATCGTACATGGATGTATTTACCCATACTCATGTCGTTAAGTATGTAAATCCAAACGGGACTGTTTCATATACATGGCAAGATGATAAATGCGGAAGAGCCATGTAAGCATATTTTAGTTTATATATTATTAGTAATTTTTTTAATTTTTAAAGTATAATGAATTAAGATATTATGTTATTAATTTCAAATGTATTTTTATTTGTTCATGCAGGCACGGTTTATGAAACAAAGGCAGAAACTCCTGCAGGAAACAGGTCGAAAGCAGCTGACTACGGACGAGGAGGATTTCATTTTTGAATCAGTCATGGACCCACCTTCACGGAACAGGCGTTACGGTTTTGGAAATCTAGCGGTAATGAATAGTATATTTAGATATAACAATTTAGTAATCTTTCAGTTCTAAAGAACTTCACATCGCTTTAGTTTCGATAATAAGTTTTTAAATATAATAATTAAAATATTATGTTATAGCTTCGATAGTAAGATTATAGTAATTGAACTTTTACTAAATTAAATATGTATTGCAGGGTAGAAAGAGGAGAGCCAGCAAAAGCAGAGCTCAGATCGATCTAGCAGAGATCGAGGAGTTGAGAGCTAGGGTGGTGTAGTTGGAGGAGAAGAACCATCGGTAGGCCATTGAGATGACACATCTACTGGACAAGCGTATTGCTGAGTACATGTAGTAGTATGGTGGCCTCTTTCCATCTTCAACTAGTTCTGGAGGTGATTAACATGAGTAATAGGCATGTTTTTTTGTTATTCGACATTGTTTAGTATTATTTGATGATACATTGAGATTTGTTTTGTATATTATTCGATGGTATATTTGGAGATGGTGAGTTGATGACGGTGTGTTGTTGATGATAACATTTAAGTTGTTGCACGGTGTATATATTGTATGATGACACACACACACAGATATATATATATATATATATATATATATATATATATATATTATGTTAATGAAGTTTTGGTTGGTTTAATGTTATGTAAGTTTTGGTTGGTTTAATTTTCTTTATGTGATTAGAGTATATTTGTATGATTTGAGATTATATTGAATATCTGAATTCGATATATGGTTGTGTGTGACTATATTATATTTCAAAATTGTGAATGTGAGGCTAGCATGTAGCAAAATTCTGGAAAAATACTTCAGGTTTTTCGACGGTTTCCAACGGCTGCTGACGGCTTATAGGTCAACAATTTTCGATGGATTCCGATGGCTAGCTATGGTTTTGTTGCTTCCTCTTGATCGGCTACGTGTCTACGACGGCAGTCTAGAGCCGTCGGGTCTTCTGTCGGCAGCCGTCGGAAATCGTACGACGGATGCTGTTGGAAGCCACCGGAAAAACTATGCGTTGACGGGACAACTTTCGATGGTTTTTTTCATTAGTTTCTGACAGCTATCGACGGCCGCCGATGGTTTTCTACCGTCGAAAATCGTACGTAGTGTGAGTAATAGTTGCCCAACATCTAGAGAGCGTTAAGTACTCAAGTCTCAACAAATGTACCGATATCTAGTCTCGATGCATCTTGACTAGGAATATTTAACAAGGTATGTTTAATTACATTGTGATAAATGGTTACAACACTTTGTAACTACTATCACAAAAACATAACATTTATGGATTTTTCTGTTAAAAGTACTTCTAATTAAATTAATTAATTAATTAATACAGCACATTATATCAAGATTATAATAGAAAGAAAACATCTTTTATCCAGATTGGTTATCAAGTTAGATATATGTAAAAAAACTACATAATTACCCCTAGGGCATACACCTAACTCTATCATTCTCCCACTTGCACTTGATGCCAATTTTGGAATCTCTATTCTATCCCTTCTAATGCAGCTCAGGCCAGAGATGAAGGTCTAAGTCGCACACGACTTAAGGAAGAAGCTATAGGTCGTCCACGACCTAAGGAGTCACGTGAGGGGGAGCTGCGACTTAATTCCAGCAGGTTGCGACTTAACAAAGCTCGGGGAAAAAAACTATGACCTAACAGAACAGATGAAAAGGAGTTACGACGTAACGAGAGCTTAAGTCGTTCGGGTTGGATAAGTCGCACACGATCTAACGGCACGGCTATAAGTCGTCCACGACTTAACAAGAAGCAGGAAGGAGAAGTGGGTTACGACTTAGTTGTGTCATTGAATGCTAAGTCGTAAGTCGGGAAGTTGCATTCGCTTTAAGTCGTTAGTCTTTCGTTCTTGAGTCGTGAGTCGTTAGGTCGTCTACGACTTAAGTGTTGTAAATTTGTAATGTTGTATGGGTTGTAATACTAGTGCTTGAGTCGTGGAGTGTTAAGTCGCTGCCGACTTATGATGAGTCGTAAGTCGTATACGACTTAAGGGTCTGGATTGTAAAATGCTATAAATAGGCGTGAGTTGTACATTTGAAAGTTAGTTGATTTTGAATAAAATTCTTGTTTGTTAGCTTTGTGCTTTCAATTAAAATCGGTAGTTGAGTGTAATCTCCTATCTCCACCTTCGACATTCGAGTGCGCTCGAATCTTTGATCGTTGAAGCCAATTCGCGGAATCAAGTGCGCTTGATCAACGCTCGAAGAATTGCAGATCTCTCGTCATGGTATCGTGCGCGATCAACGTGTCAGAGATAGCTAGAATTTGGTATCTTCGGATCAACGAATTTGGGCATTCAGTATTTCTCAATCCACCGATTGCTATTTTCATCGTAACATCAATTTTTGTATTCCGCTGCTGCGTCATTTGGTATCAGAGCCTGTTTTAGCCAATCATAGCTAAATCGAGTCTTGGAGCCAATTCTTTTGAAGAAGTTTGAAGAGATCAAGTCGAGCCGAGCTATATCACTCAAGGCCGGGTTAAGTCGTGTACATCATTTGGTATCTTTTGATTTGTCCAAACCGAGAATTGAAGTGTTTGTGAAGTTTTCAAGTATGCCGCCAAGAAGAGCTAATCGACATCAAAACGTTGAAGCATTGTATCGAAGAGAAGAAGCCGATGAGATGGAGCAAAGAATTAATGAAAACTTTAGTGAGAAACTTAATGAAGGAATTGGACGATTAGAGAAGATGATGTTAGAGATGAATCAAAATCGGAGAAGGGTTTCACCTGAATCCAACCATGGGGGAAGTAGAGTCTCACCACATTCCAATCGAGAAAGAAGTGTTGATGATGATCAAAGACGTGGGAGGAATGTGAATGATCGTGAACGGAGGAATGTAGATAGAAGGGATGTTGGTGGAAGACGTGATGGTAGTAGAGATGTTGGTGGTCAGGATCGACATCGATATACATTGGATTTTGAAGAAGAGTATGATGGTGGTAGTGTTCATGGACGAGGACGTGGACAAGGAAGAAATCAGTCAGAGTATGATCACAAGTGGGAATCTAGGATGAAGACTGAAATTCCAGAATTCAAAGGAGGTATGCAAGCTGAAGAGTTTTTGGACTGATTGTCTAATGTGGAGGAGATTTTTGATTTCAAGGAAGTTCCAGAACATCGTAGAGTGAAGTTGGTTGCTACAAGGTTGAGGGGTAGAGCTTTGGCGTGGTGGCAGCAAACAAAACTTACACGTGAACGGATGGGGAAGTCAAAGGTTGAATCATGGGAAAAGATGAGGAAAATGATGAAAGCCACATTCTTACCTTATAATTATCAATCGCTTATGTATCAGAGGCTGCAAAACTTGAGGCAAGGAACGAAGTCTGTTAATGACTATACTGATGAATTCTATCAACTGATTGCAAGGAACGATATCATGGAGACAGAGGAACAATTAACAGCTAGATTTGTTGGAGGATTGCGTATGCAGATTCAAGACATGGTAAATATGTTTGATCCCAGATCTGTAGCGGAAGCACACCAGAAAGCGTTGGCTTGGGAGAAACAGGGAAGAGGAGGAGGTGGTGTGTTTACAAATTCCAACAATCAAGTGAAGGGTGTTAGTGGAAGTTCTAATGTTTCAAAAGCTGTTGCAAAACCAGTTGTGAATGAGGTTGGAAGGACGAAAGTCAATAATGGTTTCAAATGCTATAATTGCCAGGAAGTGGGTCATAAGAGCAGCGAATGTCCAAAGCCGAAGAAGAGAACTATGATTGTTGAAGTGGAGGATGAGGATGTCGAAGAAGATCTCAATTCACAGCGTGATGAGGAGGAAGAAGTGTCGGGAGACGAAGGATGTAATCTTGATGCTACAAAGATCTTGTTTAACCCCAAAGCAGGAGGAAGAGTTGAGTTGGTTGAGAAGTAACATTTTCCAGTCAACATGTACTATTTTGGGAAAGGTCTGTAAATTTGTCATCGATGCTGGGAGTTGCGATAATATCATTTCAACGGAAGCTGTGAGAAAGTTGAAATTGAAAACTGAGAAACATCCTAGTCCATATAAACTTGCTTGGTTGAGGAAAGGAGGAGAAGTAAAAGTAGAGAGGCGAGCTCATGTTCCATTTTCCATTGGAAAGAAATACAAGGATGAGATTTGGTGTGACGTAGTTGACATTGATGTTTGCCATTTGCTGTTGGGAAGGCCGTGGCAGTACGATCGGGAGGTACAACATAATGGTCGAACAAATAGCTACAGTTTCTTGTTCGAAGGCACGAAGATTACCTTAGTTCTGAAAAAGCGACAGCAGAATGAGAACAAGTTAGAGGAGATCGAGGAATTGAAAACTTTGTTGACATTGAAGGAGTTCGTGGAAGAGATAGAAGAGAGTCCTGAAGTTTTTATGTTGATTGGGCATGAAAGTAGTGAAGTTGCTGAAGTTCCAGAGGAAGTGAAACCAGTTTTGGAGGAATTCAATGATGTGTTTCCAGAGGAGTTACCGAAGGAGTTACCACCGCTTAGAGACATACAACATCAGATTGAGTTGGTGCCAGGTGCTGCATTGCCTCATAGACCACACTATCGGATGAGTCCAAGGGAACACGAGGAGTTAAGGAGACAGGTGGAGGAATTACTGGAACAGGAGCGAGTTCAGGAGAGTTTGAGTCCTTGTGCAGTGCCAGCTTTGTTGGTACCGAAGAAGGACGGGACGTGGAGAATGTGCACTGACAGTCGAGCATTGAATAAGATTACTGTAAGATATAGATTTCCAATGCCGAGGTTGGATGACTTGCTAGATCAATTGAGCGGGGCTACTATCTTTTCGAAGATTGATTTGAAGAGCGGATATCATCAAATTCGTATCAGGCCAGGTGATGAGTGGAAGACTGCTTTTAAAACCAGGGAGGGTCTATACGAATGGCTGGTAATGCCATTTGGCTTATCAAATGCGCCGAGTACATTTATGCGGGTGATGAATCAGATTTTTAGACCATTCATTGGGAAGTTTGTGGTGGTGTATTTCGATGATATTCTGATATATAGTGGAAGCCCAGAGGAACATTTGAATCATCTGAGAGAAGTGTTGATGGTACTGCGACAAGAACAATTTTATGCGGCAACGAAGAAATGTGTGTTCATGACGCATAGTGTTTTATTTCTGGGATATGTTGTATCACAGGAAGGAATACAGGTGGACCAGAGTAAGGATGAGGCGATTAGAGATTGGCCGCAACCCAAGACGATAACGGAAGTTTGTAGTTTTCACGGGTTGGCTTCATTTTGTAGAAGATTTATTCCACACTTTAGTAGTGTAATGGCACCTGTTGCAGATTGTATGAAGGGTAAACAGTTTTCATGGTCAGAGGAAGCAGGGGATGCTTTTGGGAAGATCAAGGAGTTGTTGACGTCTGCACCAATTCTAATATTACTGGATTTTCAGTTAGTATTTGAACTACATACTGATGCATCCAAGGTTGGGATTGGAGGAGTGTTGAGTCAGAGGGGACGTCCTATTGCATATTTTAGTGAGAAGCTATCGGGAGCGAAGATGAGATATAGTACATATGATGTGGAATTTTATGCTGTTGTGCAAGCTATTAAACACTGGAGACACTATCTATTTCAGAAAGAGTTTGTTCTGTACACTGATCATGAGGCGTTGAAGCATTTACAAGGGCAAGACAAGATTTCAGCAAGACATGCATCATGGATTACCTATTTGCAGCAGTTTACGTTTGTTGTCAAACATAAGTCAGGAGTGACGAATCGTGTGGCTGATGCTTTGAGTAGGAGGAGTCATTTATTGACAACAATGAAAGTTGAGGTGACAGGTTTTGAATTATTACCAGAATTATTCGTTGATGATCCTTACTTCACAAAGTTTGTAGATAAAGTCAAGAAGGGGGAGACAGATGAGTTTATGATGGTGGATGGTTTTCTGTTTAAAGGAAATCGATTATGCGTACCGGATTGTAGTTTAAGAATGCAGATTGTGAAGGAGCTACATGAAGAGGGCCATGTGGGTAGAGACCGTACACTACAGCTGATTTCTCAGTCTTACTTTTGGCCATCAATGAGGAAAGAAGTGGAAAGGTTTATGGAGCGATGTCATATCTGTCAAGTTTCGAAAGGAACTGCGACCAATGTTGGATTATATATGTCGTTACCTGTACCAACTAAGCCTTGGGTTGATGTGAGTATGGACTTTGTGTTGGGATTGCCGAGAACGCAGCGTGGTAATGATTCCATTTATGTGGTGGTTGACCGATTTTCGAAAATGGCACATTTTATTGCTTGTAAGAAGACGGCGGATGCTGTTCATGTTGCTCAGTTATTTTTCAAAGAGATATATCGACTTCATGGATTGCCAGAATCTATTGTGTCGGACAGGGATACTCGTTTCCTGAGTCATTTTTGGCTAAGTTTGTGGAAGATGATCGAAACGAAGTTGAATTTTAGTAGCGCTTACCATCCACAAACTGATGGGCAAACAGAGGTGGTTAACAGATCGCTGGGGAATTTATTGCGATGTATGGTGAAAGATAATCTGAAGAGTTGGGACATGAAGTTATGTCAGGCAGAGTTTGCTCATAATCATGCATTGAATCGTAGTACGGGATTCAGTCCATTTCAGATTGTATATTCTAGTATGCCAAAGGGACCGTTGGACTTAACGGTAGTACCACAACCAAAGGGGACGGTTAAACGAGCTATTGATTTTGTTGATGGGTTGACTGAATGTCGTAAAATCGTCCAGGAACGATTGGAAAAGGCGAATGAGAAGTATAAACGCTCTGCAGATCTGAAGCGAAGAAGTGTTGAGTTTAATGAAGGAGATTTGGTATATGCTGTGTTAACAAAGGACCATTTTCCAGTGGGCGCTTATAACAAGTTGAAAGCCAGAAAAATTGGTCCTGTAGAAGTCGTGAAACGGATTAATGAAAATGCTTATAAGTTGAAGCTGCCGGAGGATGTGTACACTTCTGACGTGTTCAATGTTAAGCATCTCGTACCATATTATGGGGATGAACGAGCCGATGTGGAAGAATTTACAAATTCGAGGACGAATTTTTCTCAACCTGGGGAGGATGATGTAGCTCAGGCCAGAGATGAAGGTCTAAGTCGCACACGACTTAAGGAAGAAGCTATAGGTCGTCCACGACCTAAGGAGTCACGTGAGTGGGAGCTGCGACTTAATTCCAGCAGGTTGCGACTTAACAAAGCTCGGGGAAAAAAACTACGACCTAACAGAACAGATGAAAAGGAGTTACGGCGTAACGAGAGCTTAAGTCGTTCGGGTTGGATAAGTCGCACACGATCTAACGGCACGACTATAAGTCGTCCACGACTTAACAAGAAGCAGGAAGGAGAAGCGGGTTACGACTTAGTTGAGTCGTTGAATGCTAAGTCGTAAGTCGGGAAGTTGCATTCGCTTTAAGTCGTTAGTCTTTCGTTCTTGAGTCGTGAGTCGTTAGGTCGTCTACGACTTAAGTGTTGTAAATTTGTAATGTTGTATGGGTTGTAATACTAGTGCTTGAGTCGTGGAGTGTTAAGTCGCTGCCGACTTATGATGAGTCGTAAGTCGTATACGACTTAAGGGTCTGGATTGTAAAATGCTATAAATAGGCGTGAGTTGTACATTTGAAAGTTAGTTGATTTTGAATAAAATTCTTGTTTGTTAGCTTTGTGCTTTCAATTAAAATCGGTAGTTGAGTGTAATCTCCTATCTCCACCTTCGACATTCGAGTGCGCTCGAATCTTCGATCGTTGAAGCCAATTCGCGGAATCAAGTGCGCTTGATCAACGCTCGAAGAATTGCAGATCTCTCGTCACGGTATCGTGCGCGATCAACGTGTCAGAGATAGCTAGAATTCGGTATCTTCGGATCAATGAATTTGGGCATTCAGTATTTCTCAATCCACCGATTGCTATATTCATCGTAACATCAATTTTTGTATTCCACTGCTGCGTCACCTTCAATCAGTTTGATGAAAACTGATCGAGCTAGACCCTTCGTGAATGAATCTGAGATGCTGTTTTAATCATCTACTCTATTATTCAACTCTCACCGATGCTGATAAACTTCCTTAACCATGTGGAACTATTCAGATTATGTTTCTTGACTTCTAGTAAGTTTTATTATTACATCATATAACAATGATATTATATTCTCAACACTTGGAATCACCCTTAGCGCAATTATAAATTTTTCCATTTATATTTGCACATTGTTTTATTATGGCACTATTCAAGACGATGTACTTAGCCTTTCGTTTAATCAGCCATAACTTTTCATTTGGAACATTTCCAATTTAAAGCTTCTTATTTAAGGTTTGAACATGAATTGAAATATTATACTCGATGGCTCTTGTGAAGTTCAAGTCTGAACACTCCTCAAAAAGGAGTTCGTTGTTTCTTTAAACAATTACCTAGTATTTCATAAATACTCAAGAACACTTTAAACTACAATTTAGTGATCTTAAATTGGATTTGATATTTGCTTCATGCACCAAATTCATAAGAAAAATATGATATTATAGACAATACAACATGTATGATAATTCATATTATCAATACATAAGGATTCAATCTTACATGTTTCATATTAAACATTTTAATAAGGTACCTTTGCATATCGTTTAGGATATTTACAACATCCTTTATACTTATTATAAAACATATAACTTACAAATCCAATATCGAGTATTAAACAACCAAACTATTATTGATTTTAATGTAAGTACATCGCTAACAATCAGTAGTATGTTGGTTTTTTATAATTTAGAAGTATCTATGTACCTTTAAAACGTTCTTTCTTATGGATACACACTTTCTCTACATTTTGGCTGAAATCAAACCATTTGATATTTCTATCAAACTACTTACTCAATTCTAATGCTTATAGAATGGTACTTTCGTATAGTTCTTGGATCATAACTAAAAACCCATAAACTCAATATCTCACCTACTGACTTCGAGAGACTTTGGATGTTATGTGCAAAAAGTGTATCCTAGATCATTATGTAGAATTTTCTTTTTCAACGCATACGTACCAAAACACAAATTCATATCAAGCTATAGCTTTGTGAGCAAACTTAGAATTAACTTGAGCATATTGAATGGGTAATCTGTTATGTAAATTTCAACAATTGAACTTTATGACAATATCCTTATCAATGTTGCTCATTATATTCCAACTGCAATATTAGTCTTTCTCTTAAAGGCATATTTGTTGTCGATGGATCATATCCCTTTGGGTACAACTACCAAAATCATATTTTGATTATACTTGGAATCTTTTTGAATTTGTGCATCATACCACATCTTATTGGTTTAATTGACAACTGAGGATTATCTATTCTCGATATTGATAAGAAACTCATAGTCTCTCTTTGATGTGCGAGAATACTTACTATAATTTATAATGCATTGCTTTCGTTTAAGGTAAGTTAATTTTATTTCATCACATACAATCAGTTTCTTCTTTGGATTGTATCCAAATCCATTCTACCACCCGTAATTTCTAACAGAAATTCCTTTGCTACGAAGTTGGTATTTCTTGAGACAACATTTATTTCTCAGTGTAATGGAACAAGTATCCATAAAAAATTTATGATTTCTTATAAAACTAATTTGGTTTTAGTTTACAAAAATTATGTTCAACATATAAATAGGTCACCCAACGACAATCGTTTCTAAACTTCTTTTGAGGTGATTCATACAAGTTCCTTCACATACAATTATTGCATGCAGTCTTTCAACTCACACAACCTGCCAACTCCTCAGTCTAGGATATGTTATGATTTCTTATAAACCCTTATCTTTTATGATTTTGTAACTACTCTTTAGATGAAATTAATTTTAACCTCTTATACTACTCTTAAGCATGCGACCTTATAGGAAGAAGTTAACTTAAGTTCACTCACCTTAATCATACTTTGTTGAACCAAGTTCGATTACTTCTTTCGATACACCTTTATGTATCATAGGAAAGAGTGACTTTTGAGATTGAATCTTTATTCATTTTTAGGATGTTTGGAACTCTTTCTAAGATATTCACCTATTTGATCAAATTGAATCGTTTTTATTTTCTATTACATGTTATTTTATTTACTTCCGCTTCATATTCTGTGAGAATATCATAGATATACTACATATGTACACACGTCCATGTCACGGATAACTCATCAGTGAATATAACAAAGTACATGGAACTGTTTTGGAATTAATAGACATTGGATTACATACATCTATATGTATCAATTCGTAGGGTTCATCTACTCTTATGGTGCGCATATTGAATGGGTGTTTTGCCCTTAATTGTGGTGGAATTAGGCCAGCACGCAAAGGGTTAAATGGGTGAATTCCGTTTTTTTACATATTTGGATCTTTAATGGTCTCACTACAACCAAAAGGACCTTTTGCAGCGTATTAAAAGTGCTGCCATAATCATTAGCAACATTTTGAAGAATGCTGCCTAATATCATGCTGCAATAGAGTTAGGAAATTCTGCAACGTTTTTGAAATGTCGCTAAATAAATGGCTATTGATGTATTTAAAATCGCTGCAGTAAATCAATTTTGGTGTTAATTAAAAGCTCCAAACTCATTTAGCAGCGTTTTGGCAACGCATTGTAATATCATTACTTAGGAGAACCAGTAATATAGCAGTAGTATTCAAAAGTAAGTTATGCAGCTTTTTGAAACGCTGCGGTATATCAACGTTTTTTCTACATTTTACAACTATTACATCAGTTTTAAAACAACTATATAAACCATGAATAATGTATTCAAACCAGCTCAATTTATAAAACACTAATATATATTATCCGATATTATAAGCAGTTATAACGATTAAACATAATCAAAGCTACATCAATTTCATACATAATAAAATTTAGTCATATACAACGTTTCATGAACAATATTTTAAGCACAAACGTTAACGACATAAAATCTTACAAAAAGAGCTTACTAAAAGAGAGAATATAAATCATGGAAAGTCCAAGCCCATCTCCTTCAAAAGTCCAGTATGCCTATAGGAAAAAAAGCAATAATGATCAGCAATAGAAGAAAACAAATCCAAAAAGGAGATGAGATACAAACAGTGATCCATTATCATATCAATTTTCACATATTCCATTATCATTTCTCTTTCTACTTTTCATTTACTACTAACTCGGAAAACCAAAGCATTTGATACAATTAAAAAGAAAATTGACTTAAAAAACTCAAATTCAAGTGTAAAATAGTGTGCAATCAGTTAAAAAGACAAGATTATCATTCACTTCACTCTGTATTACCAATATAACATCTCAGATTCACCTAAAGCTCTTATCCAAAGAAAAATACCCTAAATTTAGTTCGGGTTCATCAAGAAACCCAGGTGGATATGGCTTAGCAAACTGTGATGGTAGGAATTCTCTAGTAGTGTAGATGTATTCTATGTTCAAAAAATAATTGATGTAAATATTCATCACAGTGTGACTATATACAAGCTAATTGTAAAATTAAGTTTATCTATCTAATTTGTATGTGTCATGGCTTATCTATATATTAAATAATACATTTTCACATAATATAGTTAAGATTACATCTAATAATTATCCTTAACATACTATATATTCTTTATGATCATGAATGAAATATATTTGATCATATATCAATGTAATAAACATTTTATTATTTTCATAAGAAAATAATTCCACATCTAGTAAACTAATTGTTATATCAAGAAAAAAAACATTCAAATGCTTTAACTAAATTGAAATTATTTATCATAAACTTGTAATTGTTGTTGTTCTTGTTATAAACTTAGATAATCTTATAAAATTTAGTTAATTTATTATTATTATTTATAAAAATTAGTTAACTTAGTTAAATTATTATTCTTATTATTATAAATTTAGTTAATTTTTATAAAACTTAGTAAACTTGGCTAATATTTTATAATTTATTATTATAAGCTTAGTTAATTTTTATAAAACTTAGTTAACTTAATATTATTATTATTTATAGAACTTTGTTAACTTAGTTTAACTATTATTATTATTATAAATTTAGTTAATTTTTATAAAACTTAGTTAACTTTCTTAGTATTTTATAATTTATTATTGCTGTTATTATTATTATTATTATTAACTTCGCTGATTTATTATTATTTATAAAATTTAATTGACTTAGTTAAATTATTTTTATCATTATTATAAATTTAGTTAATTTTTATAAAACTTAGTTAACATGGTCAATATTTTATAATTTATTATTATTATTAATAACTTAGTTAATTTATTATTATTATTATTTATAAAACTTAGTTAACTTATTATTATCATTATTATAAGTTTAGTTAATTTCTGTAAAACTTAATTAACATTATTAATATTTTATAATTTATCATTATTATTATTATTAACAACTTAGTTAATTTATTATTATTATAATTGATAAAACTTAATTGACTTAGTTAAATTATTATTATCATTATTATAAATTTAGTTAATTTTATAAAACTTAGTTAACTTGGATAATGTGCTATAATTTATTATTATTATTATTATTAACTTAGTTATTTTACATATTTAGATCTTTTGGACTTATGTAGTCTAATTCATTTAGAACTTTTATAAATTTTATGTATAATATTGTATATATGTGTATCATATACATATATGTATGCACAAACACATGCAACAGAACAATGTGTATATGGTTTAACATATCTATGTATAGATGTTGTGATTTACATCGCAACGAACATGTTAGCCCCTCTTGTATTCGATTCGCTGTCTAAATATGTATATATTTGTCTCATAATAAAATATATAAGTAAATATATAATATAAATACAAATACACAAACACACACACACACACACACACAAAAACATATATATATATATATATACATATATTAAATGTTAGTTATAACAATTTTTACATAACACGTTTATAAAATTTATATATATCTATATGTATGTATGTATGTATGTTAATATATATAATAATTAAATATTAATTTATAGAATAATTTTTAACACATACATATATGTATAACATATAATATGAAAGCCAAAAACAATTTATCAAAACAATATTTTATTTTATTTTAAATTAATTTATATATTATATATCAATATACATAATTAGATATAAATATGTGTGTGTATAAAGAATAATTTTTTTTTAATTATGATTCTACTAGAGCTGCTCTTGGCCAAATAAGGTTTTTTATTTCTTCTTGGTTTTTGATTTTTAATACATTTTAAAATTAAAAGCGCGTAAAATTAAATAAAAAATTATTTTCAAAAGTTTTCTGCATAATATATGTTATGTAAAAATTTTATGTAGAATTTTATTATTTATAATAAATAAATATATGTATATATACACACATATATATTTCAAATTACGTAATAATTTCAGGTAAAATAAATAATTAAATATATTTATTCATATAAAACATATTTTTTATTTCTACTGAATATATATTATACAATAATAATAAAATTAATTTAAAACATATGAAATAAAACATTAATCTTTAATTTTATTTAAAAATATTTTTTTTATTTGCAGGTCATGACCATCAAGCAAGTGGTAAGCATAAATTTTTTATTTATTATATTTAGATATAATAATATATAAAACCAAACAATTTGTGATAGCATTTTGATATACAAGATTCATAATATATTCTAACATCTTATTATATAAATAATATATATAAATATAATATAAAAAATAAAAAGAGAATTACCTTTCACCAAAGCCCTTACATGCACGTTGAAATGTTGAATCGATCCTCTTGACTCCATTCACAAATCAGAAGTTGCTAGCTCTCGAACTTCTTTACCACTGACGATCGAATCAAGCGTTTTGATGTAATTTTGTACCTGGATTTTTGGGGCTTAGAAGAGTGGTTTGTTGGCCGAAAATATCAAGGAGAGAGGAGAGCAAAAGTCTAAAAGAAATGATGTAAAGAGGTGGCATATAAATAAGAATTTAAGAGAGTGAAAAGTGGATCTCATCCTAATTTCTCTCTCTTACTATTTCCCCTCTTTTTAATCATTCGAACTCCTCCTTCTTGCCATAATATGGCAGGTCTAAACACCCCTCTACAACCGAAAATAACTTACCCATATGGGTCTCAAATCTTGTCCAAGTCCGAATAATATTTAATGTGATTTTAAATCTTATTTCAACGATTTGACCATAATCAAAGCGGAGTTTCCACATTGAAGCTTGACGGTATTCTCAAGTCGAGGGAGTTGTGTAATATTACCATATCGATATTTTCTATTTGACCTTAGTTATATTAAACAATAAAAACTATCGAGTGAGTCATTATATGGTTATTCAATAACTATTAGTACATAACCCCTTGGTTCCCTCAGCAGTCACGAGTAACACGCTGCCGAAAATTTAGAGAGCGTTACGTACTCTAGGTTCAACGGATGTACCGATATCCAGTTTTGATACATCTTGACTAGGAATAATTAACATGGTATTTTTAATTTAATTGTGATGAATTGCTCATGGTTACAACACTTTGTAACTACTATCACAAAAACATACCATTTATGGATTTTTCTGTTAAATGTACTTCTAATTAAATTAATTAATTAATACAACACATTATATCAAGTATATAATAGAAAGAAAACATCTTTTATTTCGAACAAGATTGGTTATCGAGTTAGATACATGTAAAAAATTACATAAGTTCCCCCAGTGCATACACCGAACTCTATTAATCCCCCACTTGCACTTGGGTCCAATTATGGAATCTTTATCCTATCCCTTCAATCGGTTTGATGAGAATTGATCGAATTAGACCCTTTGCGAATGAATCTGCTATGTTGTTTTAAGCATTTACTAAATCAATTAACTCTCTCTAATGCTAATAAACTTCCTTTACCATGTGGAACTCTTCAAGCTATGTTTCTTGACTTCTAGTGAGTTTCATTATTACATCATATAACAATGGTATAATACTCTCAATAGTTGGAATCACTCTTAGATCAATTATAAATTTGTCTATTTATATTTATACATTGCTTTTGTTGTGGCGCTATTTAAATGATGTATATAGCCTTCCATTGGATCAACCACAACCTTTCATTTGGAACATTTCCAATTTAATGCTTCTTATTTAAATTTTGAACATGAATTGACATATTATGCTCATGGCACTTATGAAGTTGAAGTCCGAACATTCCTTCATAAGGGATTCATAGTTTTTGTAAAGAATTCTCTAGTATTTCATAAATACTAGAAAACACTCTAAAATACCATTTAGTGATCTTAATTTAGATTTGATATTTGCTTCATGCATTAAATAGATAAAAAATATGATGTTGTAGAAAATACATAAGGATTCAATCTTACATGTTCTATATTAAACATTTTAATAAGGTTCTGCATATCGTTTGGGACATCCCTAACATCCTTTATACTTATTATAAATGATATAACTTACAAATTCAGTATTGAGTATTAAATAACCAAAATATTACTAATTTTAACATAAGTACATCGTTAACAACTAGCAGTAGGTGGTTTATTTATAATTTAGAAAATGTAACCTTTAATTATTCTTTCTTATGGATGCATGCTTCCTCTACGTTTTGACTAAAAATTAAATATTTGATATTTCTATCAAAATACTTTCTCAATTCTGATGCTTATAGAATGGTACTTTCGTATGGTCCTTGGATCATAACTGAAAACCCATAAACTCAATATCGTTCCCGCTGACTTTGAGATATTTTGGTTGCTATGTGCAAACAGTCTATTTTAAATCATTATTTAGAATTCTTTTGTTTCAAAGCATATGTACCAAAACACAAAGTCATATCAGGCGATGATTTTGTGAGTAAATTTCAAATTAACTTGAGTACATTGAAGGGAGAATTTGATACGTTAGTTTCAACAATTGAAATTTACAATTTTATTCTTATCAATATTGCTTATAATATTTCAACTGCATTAGTCTTTCTCTTGAAGACATATTTTTTGCCGATGGATCATATCCCTTCGGGTATAATTACTAAAGTCATATTTTGAAAACATACTTGCATCCTTTCGAATTTGTGCATCGTACTACATGGAAGAGTCAATGCTCTTAATGTTTTAATTGACAATTGAGGATTATCTATTCTCGATATTAATAAGAAATACATAGTCTCTCTAGAATGTACAAGAATACTTATTATTCTCTATAATGCATTATGTTCATTTAGGTTAGGTTAATTTCATTTCATCCCATATAATCAATTTCTTCTTTGTATCGTATCCAAATCCAATCTACCACCAATAATTTATAAAAGAAATACTTTTGCTACGAAGTTGGTATTTCTTGAAACAAAAGTTGTTTCTCAATGTAATGGAACGAGTATCCATAAACATTTTATGAATTGCCTTATATATAAAATTGATTTGGTTTTGGTTTACAATAATTATGTTCAAAACATAAATAGGTCATCCAATGACAATCGTTCCCAAACTTGTTTTGGGCTGATTCATACAAGATCCCTTACATACAATTATTGCATGTAGCCTTTCAACTCACATAACCTGCCAACTCCTAGCCCGAGGATACGTTGGGGTTTCTTATAAACCATTATCTTGTACGATTTTGTGAACTATTCTTTAGATGAAACCTCATGTACTACTCTTAAGCATACGACCTTATATAAAGAGGTTACCGCAACTTCACTCACCGTTAATCATACTTTGTTCAACAAAGTTTGGTTACTCCTTATCGATACATCATTATGTATCATAGGAAGGAGTGACTTTTGAGATTGAATCTTTATTCATTTTTAGGTACGTTTGAACCTCTTTCCAAGATACTCACCTATTTAACCAAATAAAATCATTTTTATTTTCTATTACATGTTACTTTATTTGCTTCCGTTTTATACTCTATGAGAGTATCATAGACATACACATGTGTATCATACACCCACGTCCATGTCAGTGATAACTCATCGGTGAATATAACGAAGTACGTGGAACCATCTTGGAATTAATAGACATTCGATTGCATACGTCTATATGTATCAATTCGTAGAGTTCATTAACTCTTATGATGCTCCCACTAAATATGTGCTTTGCCTTTAATTGTGTTGGAACTGTGCCAACATGCAGCGGGTTAAGTGGGTGAATTTCAATTTTTTTTTACATATTTGGATCTTTAAAGAGTCTACATAGTCTAATTCATTTTGAACTATTCTAAATTTTATGTTAAATAAAATCAATTTTTATTTGAATTTATAAAGAATTTTTTTATTTTGTACATAGTTTTGTATTATAATGTATATATGTGTATCTAATACATATATGTGTGTATATGCACGTGCAACATAATAATTTGTACATGGTTTAACATGCCAGCTTATAGATGTTGGGATTTACACCCCAACAGGCATGTTAGTCCCTCTTTTATTCGATTCGCTGTCAAAATATGTATTTGTTTGTATCATAATAAAATATATTATACAAATATAAATACACACATACACACACATATTAAATGTTAGTTATAAACAATATTTATATAACACATTTATAAAATTTATATCTATGTAGAGATATGTATGTTAATATATATAAAAAATAATTTAATAATTAAGTTAATTAAATATTAATTTATAAATATTGTTTAACACATAAATATGTGTGTAATACATAATATGAAAGCCAAAAACAATTTATTAAAATAATATTTTATTTTATTTTTAATTAATTTATACAATACTCCTAGTCGATCCACTCAATAATATTTTATTTTATTCAAAATTAATTTATTAAAATAATATTTTATTTTATTTTATTTTAAAATAATACATACGAAAGACAAAATTTTCTTGAATAGTGTTTCACTTCCAATTCTCCCACTCAACCTAACTATAGTCGTTCGATGGACGCCGTGCCATAATTTGACTATAATCAATGTGGAGTTTCGACATTAAACTCAACAGTATTCTCAAGTTGAGGGAATTGTTTAATATTGTCACATCGATATTTTCTATTTGACCTTAGTTATATTAAACAGTAGAATATTATCGAATGAGTCATTCCATAGTTATCCAATAACTATCAGTAAGTAACCCTATGGTGCTGCCAGCAGTCATGAGTAATATGATGCCTAACATTTGAAGTGCGTTATGTACTCTAGTCTTAATAGATGTATCGATATCCAGTCTCGATACATATTAACTAAGAATATTTAAAACGCTATGTTAAATTATATTTGACAAATTACTCATGGTTACAACACTTTGTAACCATTGTCACATATAACATATTATAGTAAGTATATAATAGAAAGAAAACAAATTTCATTTCGAACAAGATTGGTTATCGAATTAGATATTTGTAAAAAATTATATAATTGCCCCTAGGGTATACATCTAACTCTATCAGTAATCACCATGGGATCAAATGTTGACGCTTTGCACCCCATCAACTTCTCTATCTTGAAAAACAATATCATCACTCATCATCTTCAATTGTTTTGCAAGAGCTCCATTTTCGATAATAAAAAAACTCTTCTACGGTACGTGTTTATATGAACTTCCATACCGCTCAATCTATTTTCAGCTCTTCTCCGCTAGATGAGATCCTCCAATTATGGTATTAATCACAATCCTACCCCCTACCACCTAGGCCCCTCTCCGTTGGACCCAGGTTGATCCCTCTAAGAGCTATGCCCATGAGGTTTAGCATTTTGCCTGCCATCCTGCGGATCTCTCACATAGCCCTACAACTTCTTTTTACGTATTAGATCTTCAATCACATCTCTTAAGTGACAACACTCATTGGTATTGTGCCCATGAGTGTCATGGAAGTGACAATACTTCCTCGAGCCCCGTTCGGCCTCGGTTGGCTCCCTTTGAGATGGCTTCTTGTAATTCTATTTTTCTTTTGTTACAAGGTAGATATTTTCAATCGTATCATTCAAGAGAGTATAATACTCTGGTTCCAAGTACCTCAGATGCTTTCTGGTATCATTCCTTTTATCACTAATGCCCTTATTTCCTCTTTTTTGGTTGTTATTTCGAGTTCCCACATTTATCGCATCATTATCAACACTCCCACTGGTTTGCTTAATAGCGATGTGCTTTGCACAACTACATTCGGCAATCAACCAATAGCTTTTCTAGTTGCCAAGTTTGCCTCTTCTAGCGCAAAATTTAGGATGCTTTGTGATAGAACTCCTCCATGGTAGGTGGTTGCTTCCTCTTTAGCCATCTTTCATACTCGGTATCTAGGTGTATCCCTTAGATTAATGCCATCAACATAATATCCTCCTTTGGATTGCTTACTTCAGTCGCCGCAGTACTAAATTGGCTTAGAAAATTTAGGATTTCTCCAGCACCCTGATGAATACTCGATAAGGACATTATACCTTTAGATCAAGTGGTGTGGGGCCTGAACTACCCCATAAACTTTCTTGCCAGTTGATTAAATGAAGATATGGACATCAGCACGAGCCGAGTGAACCACATCATAACCACCCATCTAAGATTATAGGGAAATAGCTGCACCTCACTACATCAGTAGCTCTATCACCATCCATGTGTCACTCATATTTCAATAGATGTTATCTGGTTCGTTCGTCTAGTTATATGATGACATAATTGGCATAAAAAACTTTCTCGGATATACTTCTCGCAAAATGTCATCAAAAAATGGAGTCTTGCTAGGTGTCAAGCCCCATTATTCATTCTTTCTCCACTGATTTTCATTCAGTAACCTCCTTAACATTATCAATAATATATTCTTGACTGGGTTGATTATTTGGATGGCGACCATTAGGAACAATTTCGAGTGTTTTGACTCTATAAACGTTGTTGGTTCGTTCAATGATGTTTAGGATCTCCTGGCTCTGGGAGAGCAATTAGTCTGGATCTTCTATGGTGTATGGCCGGTTATGTGGCATTCATCTAAGCACCAACATTCTGTGTTCCAGCGTTTTGCTCTACTTTATTGCCAACATCCTGCAAGTCATCCTTATTATTAGACAAGTTTAATACATCAAGTAGTTACACTCTTGAACCACCTCCAACAGGCTTGGTACTGACTCAATTTGGTCGGTACCGACCAGGTTGGACGTGCACAAAATTTGGCCACTTCCTCCCGTGCTCCTTTTCGACATCCCAACAACCTTTCCCTTCATCTTTTGTTTATTGCCTATCCGGTTCTAGCTTGATGAAGATGAACTATCTTCCTCAAAATTTGACGATGATGAATCTTTATGGCTCTTTCTATACCTTTATGGCTGCTGGGCTAACAAAGCGAAGTTCTCTTGCATTCTATCTAAGATAGCTTTCTGACTATCAACCATTCTTTAGTTTATCCCAATCATCATCCTTTCAATTTCAAGTTTGGATACCACTTCCTATAGGGAAGAAGATGCCGGTAAATCATTCAATATATGAGTGGTTTCATCATTACAATGAGAAATTTTATCTTCTTCGGCAGTCGCTCCAGATCTCATGGAAGTTCTCTTACGGGCTATTTCTTCAGATCTTATTTTAGCTACTTCCAAAATCACAGTAACATTAGATATACAACAACTATCTTTCGGATCAAACTTTTGGAGGCTTGCAATCCACAATACAAAGCTAGATCTACAACTAAGAAGCTCCATTTTCAGTGAAAGAATTAAAAATATTAGACCAAAAATTGATACAACACCGCTAATCGAACAAAAATGAGAATAGATCTACTAAAATCAAATAGAAACGGCATATAAGGCACCATTTTTAGAGTGGTTTGGAAAATGTCATGCCTACGTCCACTTAATCTTATTAATTTCATACTTTTCCAAAGTACGAACATTATTACAATGATTTTAGACCTTGAAAGAAAAATATGGTTGAAATTACAACACTTAGTGACAACAGTTAAGGAAGAGAGTAAAAGACGAAGAGTATGAGGTCAAAAGATCAAAGAATCCGCTCTATGTTGCTCTAGCCTCTTTATTTATAGATGGAGTCGTCTATTATATTCAATAAATCATGGAAGAATAGGTAATACTTCAAATTGATAAGATAGGGTAGAAAACAAGTCAATTTGGAGCAAATGTTGGTACCGTCAACAATTATGGTCGATACCGACCATAATGGTTGTCATAAGTAGTTCCCCTATGCTTCCATAAGCTCCAACCTTCCACGGTCCTTAGATGTACCCCCTTGATAGATCAACTATGTAGTGACAACAATTGCGGTTGGTATCGACTATGTTGTTTTTGTCCAAATTGTCCCCTAATTCTTGATTTGCTTCATTTATCTATTCCAATTATGCCTCCCAAGCTCTCTATCCATTCTATTTTCATCTCAACGTCCAGATTTACCAAGCAACTACTTAGTTCAGAGGCTGGATAACACCGCTATGCAATAAAAACCACTATACATTGTTAGAGTTTAGTGGAATTAATAAAAGTTGGAAACATTATGATTCACAAAGACCCAAAAGGCAAAACTTCAATTGCCAATACAAATAGGAAGCATGAATGGTCGTAAATTAAAAATATACGTTGATTTTTAATTACTTCTGTAAAATATTTGCCTAGCAACTATGTAATATCTGACCAGAAAAATACATGTGTTTTATAATTCCAGTCAAACATTTATAACAATGAATCACATACAATGTTTTCAAATATTTTCAACAAGAGTCAAAATCATGGAAGTGATGCAATCAATTTATGCAAAAAAGGGAATAATCCATTAGAACTAAGTCAATTTTGTGGGTTGCCCCAAACAAGAACACCGTTCGAAAGAAAAAACTTATAATATAAACAAATTAATTTAAGAACGTTAAGAGTAACAATTTTTTGAAATGATGCAGAATTGATTGTGCAATAGTTATAATGTGATCCATGGAAGATCTATCCAACAATGTACAAATTGAACGAAAAATGTTGTAGAAGATGAAGCAATGCAACAAAGAAGAGCTCACATTCTGTATGACATGGTAATAGACAAAAAAACCATGGCTGGAGACCGATCCTGAAACTACAAAATTTCTCAAAATTATTTTCTTACAGGAAATTATGCTTAAATCATAGAAAATTATCTAACTTGACTAAATATTATGTACCGATTTTAAAAACATTCTTTAATGTTGGATATTGATTGTTGGATGTTTAAGAGGAAATCTTGAAATATAAATAATTCAAAGGAAATATGGATGTTATTTTGTATATTCAATTCAAATAAAAGAATGGAAAAATCTATACCTGTCAAATGCAAATATTTGACAATTACTAAAATTATTGACATTTTACAAAATATCTTATGTTTGATTATAATTTCATTAAATGCATAATCAACTGCTTTAATAACATATATGTTGAACTAATTACCGAATATTTTATTTGGTAGATATATTTTTTAAATGTAATATTTTGATGAAAATTTATTATGATTAATTGTATACAATATATTTGTTGTTTAATATCAGATTTCAGCTACACATTATACAAATTATATAGTGTAACAAATAATTGCCACTTAATAATATAATATAACAATATAATTGCATCAAAAATCAATACATAAACAAAATAGCATCAAAATTCATCGGGAGCAACATCCAATCAGCTGCACAGCCGAATCGGAGACAACAAAAACCACTATTTTTACCTTGGATCGACATAAGATTCAACAGATTTATTTATTTTTACCAAAATTTTATTTTATATGAATTTATTATCTTAAATACATTTAAAATTCACAATTAACTATCAAACCAATAAAAAATGTACTGTATAACGAATAAAAATAAATTTTCTAAATTTAATAAAAAAACGGGTTATTGTAAGTAAACTTTAAAAAAAATTATATTGACTACCTGATTCCAAGATTTTATTTCCTTACTGAATTATATGTAGATTGATGGTTGACATGTGTATATATAATGTTGTTTAAGAATCGTCTAGGGTGAGCATCTAGGTGAGTTAGCCATTTAAACAAAAATGGGTTATTGTAAAACAATTTAAATTTTTTATAACAAATTAAATTTATTTTAGAAAGAGAAAATATTCTTTATTTATAGTCGTCGAAAGTCATCAAAAGCCGTCGAAAAATCACGAATAGGGCTGCAGCCGACCCTGTTTCTTCTTTATTTCCTATATTTTCTAAAGCCTAAAGCCCTATTTCTAAACCCCCAAATATGTCCCAAACTGTCCGTAGGTTATGCAGATTATTTTCGAATGCAGATTATGTCATATCTGTCTCCGCATCTGAAATCATTTTCGAATATCAAATATCCACATCTGCGGATACAGATGAATATTAAATAATTATCCTATCCACTAACGATCGATAATCAAGAAATATAAATTGAAAATTTTTATTTAACATAATTTTTTTTCAAACCCATTAATTATTAAAGCATTAAAATAAAAAATATGATGATAATAAATATTTTGAGCGGTTGATAAGCATTTAATGCGTATAGTATAAACTTCTAACTTAAAAAACAATAAAAAATATCTTTCATTGTACTAAAATACGCATAATTTAAATTATAATATTGAAAACAACCGAACAGATAATTTTCGGATGCGGATGTTTTCGTATCCGCATCCACATCTGTTTTTCGACATTGGATATTTATCCGCTTTTCAAATAAGGATATGATGGATTTTGTATTTTCGAATACCCATTGACAGCCCTATCCCTGGCCATTGCAATCTATCAAAAATTGCAATCTTCATCAAATTGGATTCTCCAAGCTTCAATCCATCAAAAATTGGGTATATTCTTTTCCTAAACTAATTAGTTCAAATTTTGATAAAGATTATAGTTGTAACGACCCGGAAATTTCGAACCCGAAATTCCAGATAGTTAGAAGAAAAAGAAAAGAGATAGAAGAAAGAAACAGAACAAGACACAGATTCTCACATTCGCAGCGGATCAAATTACAATAGCAAATAATAATATCAGTTATACAAAGAAAAACTGTATCAGTTAATTACAATTTTACATATCAGAGTTACAACATCTCTTAATCACTGGACAGTTAAAATAACTCGTCCCAATAAGTAACAATATCACACTCCATACGTTCCTGCCATCCAGCTCGCCTCCTGAGCTCCAGAACGTCCTTACCTGGAAATCTGTAATACTCGGTCTGACCCGAGCATTACATCAAAGTAACACCCGGGTCAGGCTGGAAACCAGCGTGAGTAAATCCATATAATATTAAATTCCAAGCTATATAGCTTATGTGAATTACCAGGGTAACTCGTACCTTTTACGAGTTCTTACTTATTATAACCAATCATTTATCACACACATCAGTTCTCAGGATTAAATGTCCAGGTTACTTAACTTATTTCATTCCAGCCTGATTTACTCCATATATCCAATTTATAAGGAAATTTTAAATTATTATTCGAAGTGGTTTCGGGTATTTTCGATATCCGACCCCGGTCTCTTCGAATCAAATGTCATCCTTTAAGCCAAGATGTTTAAGATAAACAATTTAATTTAAATTCAGGTTATTATATTCATATAGCAATTTTATCACAGATGAATAACTTACATTATTACAATTCATCCAAAACATCTCATATCATAGAGCATCACAATCACATATCAAATATATCAAGCAGTCTAAGGCATTTAATATCATTCAATCATCCATAAGCAAATTTGATCATTTCCAAATTAATTCAATTGATTCTAATTGAATTTCTAACCTCAATTACTTACATTCTTTCATTTAACATTAATTAAATCAATTAATTATATTTAATTAATCAATCAACCCTTAATTATTCATCTTGATTTATCATCCTTGATTAATCATCCTTGATTAATCATTCTTTAATTACAATAAGTAATTATACTTTACCCATCCATGCTAATTTCATTGATCCTTAATTAATCAATCTTTAATTAATTACACTAATTAATTAATTACACTAAGTAGTTGATCCTTGATTACTTCCATTAAGTAATTAATTGGTCACTAATTACATCTTAATCACTTAATTAACTAACCACTAGCTATTAATTTATAAATCTTGAACATTATTAAATTAAACTAATTAATCACTTTTAATTACTTCATTTAATTAATTTGTCATTAATTATTCAAATCCTAATTATCTCTCAAGATAATTCTTTATTCATTAATGACTCACTTATCATTAACCAAAATTTAAATACATTTCACCTTTAAATTAAACTTTAAATTAAATTTAACTAAACAAATTTAAGTTAAACAAACTTCAAATCTTCTAAATCAAATGTTTTAAGAAAAACATTTATTTTACATAATAGTTTAAAATTAAATTCAATTTAAATTTAAAACTTGTTGTATAAAACCCTTTAAAAATTCCTGCACTTTAACCCTACTTCGGGTCCTACCTGGGAATAGCTCGAGTCTAGACTCGAGATTCATCCACTCCTTCCATTTTTTCCTTTTGTTAAAACATAAAACATGAAAACACGACTGCACTCTCGAACTACACGAAGACGAGCCCGAGCTTCCAGCCTAATTTCTCGAGCTTCCCTTCGAGACTTCTTTCCCAAAACAAAACTGGCACACTGATACGTTGTGCACCTGCACTCAACGTCGACGACGATCCAACCTCCAAGTCCACCTCCGACGAGTCGCCTACGGCTACCATCATCGATCCCAAACATCCAAGTAGTAAAACAGAATCGAAATCGAAAAATGAACAGAACGAACCCATAGAAGCAAAGCACTGTAACCTAGATCCGCCTCGCCTAGACTACTCAGACCATCAGAGATCACGTGACTTCACCCAGAGCTTCGACAACGTCAAACACTCCTACCCTATCCACCCGATGATGTTCCGATGCCTCAACGAGTCCAATAATGCCTCGTAAAGACTCTTAACCCAAATGCAGAACAAAAACCCTACAACCACCTCATGTCGTCTCCACGGTAATCGAAAAATTCAGAAGACAATCTTGTTGAGACCCCAGGCCCTTCATCCTCCTCCAAGCACGATCCCGTGACTCCAAATTACATTGATCATCAGAAAATTACTCAAACCCAATTCATGTTCATCACGCGAATTTCCCCTAAATACTCACTTAAAAATCCTGATTTCGATTTTAAAATTCATAGTTTCCAATTACGAATCAAGTTATATTCCTGAAACCTTCAATTATTGAAATCGAAATTTTTTTTTTATATAAAAATCAAGTTTTTACTGTAATTTCACTTCCTAGTGGAAAATTTCCTACAAACTTACCTGAAATCATTTTTAAGTTAAAACCTAGTTATTTTCTTAACAATTTATGTTTAAGCATCAATACAAATACTGATCACTGAGAGTACAATTGACTTTGGATTATTCTTGCATTCTTTAGATTAAGAACAGAGAATAATATTTGAAAATACTGTCATTCTCAAGAATATATTTATGTATTCCTACACATAACTATTTAAATTAATCATGCAAAACATTGTCTCAATTTAAGATCAGGTTTACTGCATGCATTCAGAGATTAAACAGTTTTAAAGTTTTCAATAACATCACTCAAAATCAAACAACTAAAGAGGATTTGATTACTCACTTTTCATTTGAACAGAGAACCTGGAATATTCTTTAAATCTGGAATTGCTTGAGTTTGAATTTGGTATTGAACTTTGTTGTTGAGATGATCGTTGAGTTGTTTACAGGTTGAAAACTGAATGCTATTGCTATGATCTTTGAAAGTTTGAAACTAGAACTTGTTTGCTGATTTCTCCCAGGTTAAAATTCTGAAGGAGATTGTTTGCTTCTTGTTTTTATTTTCTGGTTTATAATTCTTTTCAGGTTTGTACATATGCTAAAATTTTTTATTTCGAATCAAAGAAGAGAAGTAAAGATGTGTTTAGCCTTAATTTCCTAATATTTTAAAAATAAAAGAAAATAAATAATAGTGACACTTGTTATATTGCTTCCATTTGTCCTTAGCTTGAGTTAATTTTCTTACATGTGTTATTATGCATGAGTTTATTATGTTTAAAATCAGTTAATTATCAAATTAACAGATGTAAAAAAATCCGGGTTATCACATTCCTCCCCCCTTAGAATCTTTTCGTCCTCGAAAAGGAACGAAACCAGAATTTATTTAAAATCCTTAATATCAGTTAAATTTTCTCTTTTGAACATATTTTTAAAACACTTTAAAAATCTTTTAATATTACTAAATTAGTTTTTATAAAAATACTTTTATAACTTGATGTTTCAACAAGTCAATCATTGTTCTCACAGAAATTCGGTCATACGTTGATCAGGCGTAAGACTGAAAATCTATAAGTACTCGGTAAACTCGTTTTCAACACCCAGTGAAAATATTTTGGAAAATAATTTTATTGAAAATATCGAAAATATTTTTGAAAATAGAGGAAATATCTTTGGTGAGAATGCTCTGGAAATCATCACCCCCATCCATGGTCGAAGTTAACCCGATGGTTACGTTGCCGTCCCGGCAAAATCCACAGATAACTGTAGGTCTCCGCGCTCCTCGATTACGCCATGGAACCCGCTACAGATCGCATTTACATCCAGGGTTACGTTGCCATCGCAGCAAAAGTCCATGTAACTGTAGGCATCAGCGCCACCGAATTTCGCTGCCAAATAATGAAACTTCTCCCACATAGGTCGCAGTCTACCGATATAAAATCAAACGCAGACTGTTGGCTCTCAGCGGCACAAACGACTTTCGCTATGTTACCATAGTGTCACAGTCTACCGATATAAAATCAAACATAGACAGTTGGCTCTCAGCGGCACACATGACTTTCGCTATGGTCTGCAGTAGATCGCAGTGACATCGAGTTAAACTGTCGTCACAGCATAACCCAAATGCCTCTGTGGGCACCAGCCCCTCGACTTTCGCTACACAAATAATCCTCAGGAACTAGTTTGTCCGGACTCCTCACAGGATCAACTTTAGAATCCCCCCTTGGGGTTCAAGGCAGTACCACCCAGTGGCACTCCTGAGAAGTTCATTTCAAGGAAGCGCCTTTTTTTCCCAGAGCTATTTTCAAAACACTTTGTACTATACACTTATAGTATCTTCAAATCATATCCTTTATGATTTATCAAAATCTCATTTACTCAAAATCGATTACCAAAATCGATAATTCTCAAACTAGGCTTTCCAAATTCCCAAAATTGATTTTCCCAAAAATCAAAAGCCATTTCCAAATTCATAGGTTCTCAAAACCTTTTTCAAAATCATTCTCATAAGATCCTCTATATATATAGATATATATACTTTTAAAAATCTTTGGATCAGTTCAAACTTGTATAAAACCTCTTTTTATACTTCAAATATTTCCAAAAACCCTTTTATTCTGGCTAGATTCAATAAGGGAAGTTTATCATATTACAAAATATAACTTTATTTATTGCCAAATCAAATATTCAAGTTTGATTTCTTTATAAAGTTATTTACCCTTTACTTACTTCCATAAAGTAAATTTCAACCAAAGAAATATCCAATTCCATTATATTTCACCAATATACTTTTCATTTCAAAACCATTTCAAATTCCTTATTCACAAATTTTCAATGTCAATTTCATACAAACTCGTATGATGTACACATATCATTCGTACGCTATATCAATTTGATCTCTCACTCGATCACACAATTTCACTTTCGAACTAGTATCGTCCACCTGACTTCCTAGTGTGGACTTAGATCTGGTTTCTTGATCAGAAACCATCATTCTCCTTGCATAGTCGTAGCTATGATAGAGAATATCCAGAACCAATCAAAAATCCATATCCAGGTTCGCCGTCGAAAATCGAGCGGAAAATACCAACTCGGATCGATAATACTATCTCGAAATTCTGTGTTCGAATCTGGATCAAATCACTATGCGAATAGAATAATATACGTATATCCTACGTATTTATCTTTATTGGTTATTAGCCAAATCAATTCTCTTTTCTATTCAGATTTCCTTTAATTCCATTCACTTATTCTCAATTGCTTCCATTGCCAATTGAGTTATTACTTCAATTATAAACGGTTTGAACTCTGACTTATTTAAATTTAAAAATATCTTGAATTTTTTTTTAAAGTAGATAAGTAGTTGAAAAATAGTTATTAGTTTGTAAAATAGCTGTAAAATAGTTAAGTAGTTATAAAATAGTTAGATAATTGCAAAATAGTTTTTAAAATAGTAATTAGATATAAGTAACTGAAAAATAGTAATTAGTTTATAAGACAATTTCAAAATAGTTAAATAGTTCTAAAATAATTGTAAAATAAGTATAGGATAGTTTAGGGTTTAAGAAGAAAGATTGTATAGTAAATAGTTTGGAAAATATATTTGTACTAAAACAATTTATTTTGAGAATAAACCAGAGCCAAACTGTTTAGTTTTCCAATCTCCATTAAAATCAATTTCCCATTAAATTGATCAAATCCCAATTCAAGTTGAATTAACCTTAATTCCTTTCCAAATTCAGATCAAATTCCATTTGATTTTAAACATATTCACTTTTATTACTATTTCAAATTAATTCAAATAAATTTCAAATTGAACAAATTTTCAATTCACATTAATTCCAGTTTGAATTAACCCCAATTCCCATTTGAATTTGAACTCATTCAACTTCAATTTTATTTCAAATTATTTCAATTCAAATTTTCCATTTAAACTTATGCTTATCCATCTTTGATCACAATTCTAGTTAATTCAAATCAAATTCAATCTGAACTAATTCCATTCAAATCTCAATTTAAAACCATCTCGAATTATATAAATTCGAGTTAAATATTTTAAATGTTGATTTAATCCTTTAAATTAAATTAACCCTTTACTTTTAAATCAATCAACCTTTATTTTTAATTTAACAACTTAAATCTTTAAACCATTTAATTCTGAATCCGAATTCCAAAATTCCATTTTAAAATATCTTTACTTAGCTTATTTCAAATTTCGAATTAGAGTTCAAAAACAATTTAATCTTCAGATTCTAATTTATTATCCATTTCCAATTTTCCAGATCTCAAACCCATTTTGAGATCACTCATAACTCCCATTTAAATTAACCATTTTAACTACCCAAGTTAAATTTAAATTTCATCTTGAAATTTCCAATTCAAGTTATTCATTCAAACTTATTTAACTTCCTCCAAGTTAAATTAAATTTACTTAATCCGGTCAACTTTACACAATTTGAATTCCCATTCAAATTTTAAACTTCAGATTAATAATCTTTCCCCCTTTAAGTTTTAAAAACTTACTACACCTTGGGTTTCACATCATATTCCAATTTAAAACTCAATACTAAGAGTTATTTCAAATCATCTTTAATATTATGTATATCCTCATATATACATTTTCTTTACATACCAAGTTATACCTTAATTTTTTTAAACCACCTTTGGTTTTAATTCAAAAATAATTTCAAGTTTTCTGGATTTAGAATTTAAAATTTCACAATTTAAAATTATCTTCAATTCCAATTTATAAGTTATACTCACTTAAATGTTTACTTCCCTAAACATTTCATTTTGCTAAATCATTAACAACATTCATTATTAAACACAATTACCATTTATGATAATAACCAAGATTATCATATCTGGAAACCAATTCATTGTTATCTTTATTCTTGATAACATTTCTACAAATTCAAGATTTTAATTTCAGTTTGGATTCATTTCAAACTTATCTTCATTCAATTTCAAATTTGGTTGTATTACTACTTAATTCTTATTATTTTATTTAATTCCAATGATTTAACAACCAATTTCATTAATATATTTAATAATTAGAAAATTATTTCTATATATATATATCAAAAGATAAACTTATATAAAAATTATTTATTTTTAAAACCATTTTAAAACCTTTATATAACAAATACGTTCTCATATATATATACACTCAACTCATTCTAGGGTACTATTGACCCTATCCTTAATGAGTAATCCCGACAGAGCCAAGGTTCTCGCTTAACCTTCCGCTCTGATACCAAGTGTAACGACCCGGAAATTTCGAACCCGAAATTCCAGATAGTTAGAAGAAAAAGAAAAGAGATAGAAGAAAGAAACAGAACAAGACACAGATTCTCACATTCGCAGCGGATCAAATTACAATAGCAAATAATAATATCAGTTATACAAAGAAAAACTGTATCAGTTAATTACAATTTTATATATCAGAGTTACAACATCTCTTAATCACTGGACAGTTAAAATAACTCGTCCCAATAAGTAACAATATCACACTCCATACGTTCCTGCCATCAAGCTCGCCTCCTGAGCACCAGAACGTCCTTACCTGGAAATCTGTAATACTCGGTCTGACCCGAGCATTACATCAAAGTAACACCCGGGTCAGGCTGGAAACCAGCGTGAGTAAATCCATATAATATTAAATTCCAAGCTATATAGCTTATGTGAATTACCAGGGTAACTCGTACCTTTTACGAGTTCTTACTTATTATAACCAATCATTTATCACACACATCAGTTCTCAGGATTAAATGTCCAGGTTACTTAACTTATTTCATTCCAGCCTGATTTACTCCATATATCCAATTTATAAGGAAATTTTAAATTATTATTCGAAGTGGTTTCGGGTATTTTCGATATCCGACCCCGGTCTCTTCGAATCAAATGTCATCCTTTAAGCCAAGATGTTTAAGATAAACAATTTAATTTAAATTCAGGTTATTATATTCATATAGCAATTTTATCACAGATGAATAACTTACATTATTACAATTCATCCAAAACATCTCATATCATAGAGCATCACAATCACATATCAAATATATCAAGCAGTCTAAGGCATTTAATATCATTCAATCATCCATAAGCAAATTTGATCATTACCAAATTAATTCAATTGATTCTAATTGAATTTCTAACCTCAATTACTTACATTCTTTCATTTAACATTAATTAAATCAATTAATTATATTTAATTAATCAATCAACCCTTAATTATTCATCTTGATTTATCATCCTTGATTAATCATCCTTGATTAATCATTCTTTAATTACAATAAGTAATTAACTCTCAATCAATTTCTCAAATTAATTATACTTTACCCATCCATGCTAATTTCATTGATCCTTAATTAATCAATCTTTAATTAATTACACTAATTAATTAATTACACTAAGTAGTTGATCCTTGATTACTTCCATTAAGTAATTAATTGGTCACTAATTACATCTTAATCACTTAATTAACTAACCACTAGCTATTAATTTAAAAATCTTGAACATTATTAAATTAAACTAATTAATCACTTTTAATTACTTCATTTAATTAATTTGTCATTAATTATTCAAATCCTAATTATCTCTCAAGATAATTCTTTATTCATTAATGACTCACTTATCATTAACCAAAATTTAAATACATTTCACCTTTAAATTAAACTTTAAATTAAATTTAACTAAACAAATTTAAGTTAAACAAACTTCAAATCTTCTAAATCAAATGTTTTAAGAAAAACATTTATTTTACATAATAGTTTAAAATTAAATTCAATTTAAATTTAAAGCTTGTTGTATAAAACCCTTTAAAAATTCCTGCACTTTAACCCTACTTCGGGTCCTACCTGGGAATAGCTCGAGTCTAGACTCGAGATTCATCCACTCCTTCCATTTTTTCCTTTTGTTAAAACATAAAACATGAAAACACGACTGCACTCTCGAACTACACGAAGACGAGCCCGAGCTTCCAGCCTAATTTCTCGAGCTTCCCTTTGAGACTTCTTTCCCAAAACAAAACTGGCACACTGATACGTTGTGCACCTGCACTCAACGTCGACGACGATCCAACCTCCAAGTCCACCTCCGACGAGTCGCCTACGGCTACCATCATCGATCCCAAACATCCAAGTAGTAAAACAGAATCGAAATCGAAAAATGAACAGAACGAACCCATAGAAGCAAAGCACTGTAACCTAGATCCGCCTCGCCTAGACTACTCAGACCATCAGAGATCACGTGACTTCACCCAGAGCTTCGACAACGTCAAACACTCCTACCCTATCCACCCGATGATGTTCCGATGCCTCAACGAGTCCAATAATGCCTCGTAAAGACTCTTAACCCAAATGCAGAACAAAAACCCTACAACCACCTCATGTCGTCTCCACGGTAATCGAAAAATTCAGAAGACAATCTTGTTGAGACCCCAGGCCCTTCATCCTCCTCCAAGCACGATCCCGTGACTCCAAATTACATTGATCATCAGAAAATTACTCAAACCCAATTCATGTTCATCACGCGAATTTCCCCTAAATACTCACTTAAAAATCCTGATTTCGATTTTAAAATTCATAGTTTCCAATTACGAATCAAGTTATATTCCTGAAACCTTCAATTATTGAAATCGAAATTTTTTTTTTATATAAAAATCAAGTTTTTACTGTAATTTCACTTCCTAGTGGAAAACTTCCTACAAACTTACCTGAAATCATTTTTAAGTTAAAACCTAGTTATTTTCTTAACAATTTATGTTTAAGCATCAATACAAATACTGATCACTGAGAGTACAATTGACTTTGGATTATTCTTGCATTCTTTAGATTAAGAACAGAGAATAATATTTGAAAATACTGTCATTCTCAAGAATATATTTATGTATTCCTACACATAACTATTTAAATTAATCATGCAAAACATTGTCTCAATTTAAGATCAGGTTTACTGCATGCATTCAGAGATTAAACAGTTTTAAAGTTTTCAATAACATCACTCAAAATCAAACAACTAAAGAGGATTTGATTACTCACTTTTCATTTGAACAGAGAACCTGGAATATTCTTTAAATCTGGAATTGCTTGAGTTTGAATTTGGTATTGAACTTTGTTGTTGAGATGATCTTTGAGTTGTTTACAGGTTGAAAACTGAATGCTATTGCTATGATCTTTGAAAGTTTGAAACTAGAACTTGTTTGCTGATTTCTCCCAGGTTAAAATTCTGAAGGAGATTGTTTGCTTCTTGTTTTTATTTTCTGGTTTATAATTCTTTTCAGGTTTGTACATATGCTAAATTTTTTTATTTCGAATCAAAGAAGAGAAGTAAAGATGTGTTTAGCCTTAATTTCCTAATATTTTAAAAATAAAAGAAAATAAATAATAGTGACACTTGTTATATTGCTTCCATTTGTCCTTAGCTTGAGTTAATTTTCTTACATGTGTTATTATGCATGAGTTTATTATGTTTAAAATCAGTTAATTATCAAATTAACAGATGTAAAAAAATCCGGGTTATCACAATAGTGTTAATTTATGCTTTAATTTATTAATAATAGCCTATTTACTGGTTATAATTGCGTATTGGTTGATTTGGAAATGTTAATTGGGGTTATTAGTGTTTAAATTGTAATTATAAAATAGGATTAATATCAAATCCGAAAATTAATGTATAATTAGGGCTAATTTGGGTTGATTAGTGTATCTGGTTAAAAATTTAACATAATTTAGTGTTAATTATTGTATGTGTTAGCTAAAGCATCAAAAAAATTATTTACTTTATTTCTTTAATAGTGTATACTGTTAATTATATATAAATTTAGTTTATGTGTATTTTATTAGTGTATAATGTTAATTTCTTATTAGTGTATAATAAATTTAAATTAGTGCTGGCTAAAATGTAAAAAAAACAATCTTTTATTAGTTTTTAATTGTTCGAATTCAAATAAGGAATTAGTGTATAATGTTAATATAAACAAACTAGTGTATAATGTAATTTATTTTTTATATCCCTTAGATTTTTTGGCTCCGTCTGACAAGTATTATATATGATCGTTACATAGATATTCGTTTTTACTATAAAACAGACATCATTATTCATTTGATATGTATTTGTCGGATTTGTTCCTGTATTGGACAAGTTATAGGCACAATATAATAATTACATTTTGCAAATAATTTCACGTGAAAAGGTTCACAAAATTTCGACAGCACTTCCTTTTTGTTCTCTATATACACGCATTCGTGTACGATACAGAGAACAAAGGGAAGTGCTGCCAAAATTTTGTTGAATCGTTTAAGATGAAATGATTTGTGAAATGTAATTATTATTGTGCTTGTAATGGGAAGTAGGACGACCAACCATAAAAAGTAAAAAATAATACTCTGAAAATATAATATTATGTAAAAAATAATATGTTAAAATTGAAAATAAGATTTTATTAAAAAAAGTAAAAAGAATAATATATGGTATAATTAATAAAACATAATAATGTATAAATGAATTGAAAAATAAAATGTCAATCCAAAAAAAATCGTAATTTTTGGAATCTTGCTATAGATTTTTTAAGTGGAAATTAGCCACAAAGGCCTCTTTAGCTAGTACAATTAGTTTCTAGGACGCACAACTGAAATAATTACTTTTAAGGACAAAATGCAAAATAATTAGTTTCTAAGGCCTAAAAACCTATGAAATTATGTCCTTGAAAGTAATTGGACTGCTGACTTTATCCTTAAAAGTAATTATTCTGCCGACTTTGGCCTTGAAATTAATTTCTATGGATGTGTGTCCTAGAAACTAATCGGACTGCAAAGTTTTTTCTTCTAGTGAAATGCCCGTTTTTTAAATTTCTATCATATTTTTTAAAATAGGAAAAATGATCAATTATTTTGTCGATCGAAGGAGGTGGATGTATGAACGAAAGAAAATGAAAGGCTTAATAAAGGAACATTTTTATAATGGTGTACATTAATTTATTAAGTTCACTTTAAGTAATAATGGAAACGACGAAGAGGTTCATTGCCCTTGTAATAACTACAAACATTTGAAGCATTGGAAACCTGATATGGTTATAGTACATTTGTATCAAAATGGTTTTGTGCCAGATTATTATGTGTGGGATTGTCACGGAGAACTTATTGCACATAATCCTATAGCGTCAGATGAGGAGGTGGATAATGACAATGTTATGCGAACTCTATAGATGATATGATTGAAGATGCAGTATGATCAATGTTCTCTACAGTTCAAGTTGGTAATGAAGATGTAAATTTGAAAGAAGAACCAAATATTAAAGCAAAAAATCTATGATTTATTGGATGCGACTAAGAAACCCCTTTCGAATGGTTGTAAAAGCGATAGTCAATTATTAGCGACTACTGAATACATTACTATGAAATCTAAATTCAACTTCATAGAAGTCGGATTTACAGTAGTTGTACAAGCTCAAAACGACATAGGCCATCCGATAATCTAATGTGCGAAAATCATTATGAAGTGAAAAAACTTATGTCTGTTTTTTATTTGTCGTAACAAAAGATAGATACTTGTTTAAATGGTTGCATGTTGTTTTGAAATGAGGACATCAATTTTAGAAAGTGTAGAATATGTAACGAGGAAAGATACAAACCAAGAAAAAGAAGAAAAAGGAAGTTCCATACAAGAGAATGCATTACTTACCCATCACTTCTAGACATCAAACGTTATATGCATCTTCTTTTACCGCACCTCATATGAGATGGCACATTGTGAGAACACAGAAATAATGTACCATAATACATCCAGCTGATGGAGAAATATGGAAACATTTTTATAAGAATGAATCAATGTAACAATGTTTATTTACAACCATTGATTGAAGAGTTGAAAATTGAGTTGAAACATACAACATTTCAAAAAAAGAATTTTCGTATATTCACTTCTTTGTTATGGACCGTTGGTGATTTTCCAGCTTATGGAATGTTTCAGGTTGAAGCATGGCTGGTCATCTAGCTTCTCCTTATTGCATAGAGGAAAAACGAGCATTTTCTTTACAACATGGGAAGAAAATTACATGGTTTGATTATCATTGGTGTTTTCTCCATGTTAATCATACTTTTAGAAGAGATAAAATAACTTTCTAGTTAATATAGTAGAAACAAGATAACCACCAGCGATTTGGTCAAGCGAAGAAATATATGAATTTGTAAAGGAATATCCATGGATACATGAAACTGGAGTAGAAATTTAAATTCCAAGTAAATTAATGGTTTATATTTTGTGCAAACAAAGTATATTTTGAAAGCTACCTTATTGGAAAGATCTCATACTACGACATAATGTTGACGTGATGCACAATGAAAAACATGTTTGATAATGTGTTTGGTACAATTTTGAATGTTAAGGGAAGATTAAGAACAATGTGAAATAGAAGAATTGTAAGCGTCTCGAGCTTCATATCAAGCCAAATGGCAATAAAAAACCCAAAGCATGTTATGAGTTAAACAATAACCAAGTAAAACTTGTGCTAAAATGGATGGAAGGATTAAGATTACCTGATGGGGTTTCTTTTAATCTTCGTAGAAGTATCGACTTTAAAAACAAAAAAATGAGCGGGATGAAAAGTCACGATTGCCATGTAATGATGGAATTTTTTTTACCCGTAGTGTTTAAAGAACATACCCATAAAAGTTTGAAGGGTTATAATGGAACTTAGTTTGTATTATAAAGAGCTTTGTTCGACTACGTTAAAAGTTGAGTATCTACGTAAACTTGAAGTAGATATTTCTATACTGCTCTGCAAATTGAAGAAAATATTTCCTCTGGTTTTCTTTAATGTAAAGGAGCATTTACTTGTTAATCTATCATTTGAAGCACACTTCTTTGAGGCCCTCTACAATAGGTTGGATGTATCCATTTGAAAGGTAATAATATTAAGTATGTTAAATATTAATTCAATTTCAAATTAAAAATTACATATATAAATTTAATTTGAAATAATTTAATAATAGGTATTAAATCATCTAAAAAAATTAGACAAAAAGCATGAGTTGGAGGTTCGATTTACAAATCATATATCGAAGAAGAAATTTCATTCTTTTTTTCTCATTATTTCAGTAACCATGTGAACTTATCATTTGAAAGTGTTCCACATAATGATGAAAGCGTTGAACGTGATTCTTCTCAAATAATGTTATCTATTTTTAGACAACATGGTCGACCTGGAAGAAAATGTATGAAAATATGATTAGAAGATAAAGATTACCATGTAGCAAAAACATATGTACTTCTTAATTGCGTTGAATTTGCACCGGTTGTTAGGTATAATTACTTAATAATTCTCGATATGTGAATTCTTAAATTTTTATTTATTTTAATCATACTTAAAGAATATGTGCAATATATAATATTTGGAGTATTTACAAATCACAACATCCATGCGACGATCTCAGTAAAAAATTTGTTGATTGGTTTTCAAACTACGTTTATGATATGAGAAATTGTGTAGTTGACGAAGGATTGAAATATCTTGCGATGGGACTAAAAAGAAATGTTAAGACATATCTAATATTCTTAGTCAATAGATTTAGATTCAACAGCAAAAAACGTGGTGCTGAAAAATTAACTATACCAATGTATTTGTTAAAGATAGTGATGATCCAAATGAACATATAAAAGATTTTTACGGCGTCTTAACCTATGTCTTGGAATTTATGCGACCTGTAGAGAAATTTTTTATATTTAGATATGCAATTGGTTTAGGAATCAACGTGCACAAAAATTATAATCTTATTGAAATAAAACATAACTCGCATTACCATAAGTATGATCTTTTTGTATTAGCAAAGCAGACACTACAAGTTTATTTTACTTTGTATCCATTCCTAAAATGAGATAAAGCAGATTAGTCGGCTGTTTTTAAAACAAAGGCAAGATTTACATTTGATGCAAATAATATTCCAAATGAACAAGCTTATCAGCCCGATCTTGCGAAAAATAATGAAATAATAATAATTGATAATCATACAGATTTTGGACCTTTGAACAATGAATCATATATTTTAGTAGAAGCATTTGAGACTATAGAGAAAAACAAAATAGAATACAAGACCAAGTCTAAGTCAGAAAACGACGAAGACTGATTATTAGTGTATGTTTCGATAGAAGGTAATTTACGTGATTATTAATGTTACATGTTTTTCCCAAAAAAATAATATGTCTTCCTATAATATGATATGTTCTTCCATAATAAAATGATATGTCTATGACAGATATTATGTTTCCATGTCGACAATCTTCACATTCATCAAATTCCCATCTTCTAATTAGAGAGGGACTGCCACAAGGGGCGATGGTGGCTGCCCATCATATGTGGTTTGTCCTATAGTTAGATTAGCAAGTAAAGCGAGTGGGTAAGTATCAAATTTATTGCAACATCATAAATATTTTGTATATGATTTATTACTCATGATTTATTAAATATCTTATCATAATTAACAAACGATTTTGAACTGTAACTCTCAGATATTGTGCTTGATATTTCTAAGGCTGCCCTCAAAGGCAGAAAAACTGCTTCCTAACCTAAGTGGGAGAATAACTCACCCCACGTTGTGGAGTGTATTTGGTAGGATTTTTACGTAAATATAAATGTGTATTTCATTATATAAATAACAATTGTAAAACGTTGACTAAGTATAAATGTGTAATTCATTTTAATTTCAATGTGTAGAGGGCAATAGATTTACAAGAAACAGACTCCCTTTACAGAAATTATTGGACCAAAAAAATACAGAAAAATTACCGCGATACAATGTCAAGCATTAAAAATGGAAAAAAAGGTCTGACTGAATACAACCTTATGGGAAGCATTAAAAGCTTATTGGAAAAGTCCAGAAGCGATTGTAAGTTTACTAGTCTTGTATATTTATTAAAAATATAGTAGAAGTTAGTATAATAGTTGCATCAGTTTAAAAATGTGAGATACAAAATTTATGTTTATTTACAGGCAAAATCTGAGCAGAATTCGTTAATCGGAGTGCAAATCCTGTCACACGTCGTGGGGGTTCAATTTTATTCCAACATTACCGTCAAGAACTGGTAAATTTATAAATTGCGATTATAAATACTTCCAACATTGTATAATCATATATATGTATTTAATAGTAATAATAATACATAGTAATTATTTCAGGTAAGAGAACATAGTCATGCCGTCTCCTACTTGGAAGTTTTTACTCGTGCACACGTCGTTGAGCATGTCAATGGAGATGACTTAAAAATATACACATGATATGACACAAAATCACAAGAGTCCATGTTAAGCATAGTTTAAATTATAAGTTATTGATAATCATTTTAAATTATAAGTTATAAATAATTAAAATAATTTAATACAAATTTTAATAGTAATTCTACTTTTAATCGCAGGATAGATTCTTTAAAGAACTAGACCCCCAACTCGAGAGAACAGGTCGAGACGAGCTGACTGCGGATGAGGAGTACATGATTTTTGATGCTATCATGTAACCGCCAACACGGAATATGCGCTATGGTTTTGCGAATCAAGAGGTAATGTTTATTTATAATATATTTATGAATAACGTATAACATGTTGATTTTATTAATCACACTATATGAAACTCATACACTTTGGTAAAAATGTTATAGCTTAGACGAAAGCAAGTGAGCTATAGAAGAGCTCGGGACGATCAAGAGATTATAGACTTGAGAGCCCGGATTGCTCACCTCGAGGATCGTGACAGGCGCCGGACCGAGGAGATGTACCAAATGTTGGATGAGCGCTTTGCTGGGTATATGCAACGTCAATATAGTAGATTTCCTTCATCATAGGGATTTGGAGGCGATGAGGAGTATGTATGATTTTTTTTATGTTGAGATATTATATATATGCACTTTGATGTTGTAAGGTAGTATGAGAGTTATATATAATTTGGGATGGGTGAGGTTGGTTTGATGTGATGTATGATTCATTTTGAGATGTTGACAAATGTTAGTGATTGAACTATGTGGTGGAATTTTGAGATTGAACTTATGCTTATGGTACATATTGATGCATTTTTTATTATTTTATGTGATATATTATGTGGTATATGCGATATGTGCGAGTTGGGCATTAATATATATGACTTATATGTGTGAAATTGTGCTGCGATATCTATTGTTATATATATGTTGTTCGAGGCATGAATCGCGGTTGAATTACAAAAAGAAAATTTTTAGATTTTACGAATGCTTTCTGTTGGCCAAAATGTGGCAAACTCAATGCTTGCCACGTGTACTTGACGTGGTGATGAAAACCGTCGAACGATCCGATGAAGACCGTCGAAAAGTTGTCGACAAAGCCGTCGAAAAGTCCATCGAGATGTGTAATTACTCGTCGACTTTCGACGGTTTACGACGGCCGCAGACTGCTATTAACCGTCGAAATAACTGTTCCCTCTTATTGTGAATCAAGTACACTAGAAAATCAATCTGGTATGAATTACAACAATGGTTGACCGGGCTTATAACCTAATGTAGCACCTAATCAGGTGCGATAGAAAACCAATATGTAATCGAGCTTATAACCTAGTGTAACACCTAATCGAGTGTAATGTAACCGAGCTTATAACCCAAAGTATGATCTATTGTACTTCGTTAATTTTGAATCATTTCCTTTCCTCCATATAAATTATTTTACTTTTGACTTGATGAGAATGCATGATAACGAAGACGTAATGGAAAGTAAAAATATGGCATGACATTTAACTACCTCAATCAAGGGATAAATCCAAAGTATTCTTCTTTGAACACAAAACGTGCTTTGAATCAAGACAAGCAATCAAATTCAGGTCTTCACAGATGCTTCCGTTACTCAATACATTTCTATGGAATGTTGCATCCTCACCGAGAATTTTGGCATTTCGTCATGTCTGCTCAGTAGATACACAAATATTGAAGTCCGTTATCCGAGAACTGTTCATTGGGGAGAAATTTTTGAAAGTCATTCTAGTTTATGGTTGTGTAGTTTTTCATCCTTTTCTACTGTCCATTTCTTTTATAAGCACGACGCATCAGTGCCGATCCATAATGGATTTGTACTGATCCATCAGTGTCGATCCATATAAAAGTCCAGGCTAAGAATTTTTAACACATTTTATTCTCGTTTCAGCCTTCAACAACTTTACTTGCATTCAAAATCAAGAGTCGTTCTTCATCGATTCCATCTTCAATTCAAGCTTGAATCCCGACTTCCACTCCATATCCCTTTCACACCATGAAGTCGATCCATCCTAAAGAACAAGCTTTTGACAAATTCTATTGAATAATCCAAGGCAACGCCCTCATGCCTCGTTGCCAGATTCGACTCGCACCGTTGACTCCGTAGTTGCTGAGTCATCCTCAAAAGCTCCATCGATCGCCATTTCGTCAGCTCCTCGCCAATCCATTTAACCTAGTCGTTGCAATTTTGATAATACTTCAATCAAAGAGAAGGGTAAGACAAGACGGGGTGTCTGCAAGAACTCGGATAGGACAAAATTGATGATGGTAATGGATGTGCGCAAATTCTTGATGTATGATAGCTATGGATCGATAACAATCAATTATTGGCATTGCTCCGTGGAATGGTAATTCTTCTTCTCGATAAATTCAAGTGTCGGCATGACTCGGGTAGCAAATTCCACCAACGCTCGAATTTGTTTGTTAAAGTCTACTTTTCCTGTAAAGATGGAATCGTCTCTCTAGGATCTCCCAACCGAGAGATAGAGTTCTGAAACACCTCGAATTTTGGTAATTTGAAAATAATTCTAGCTACTTTGGTTTTAAACAAATATATATAGTAAAATCTTTTTTGTGGCAGAAAACATGGTACATACGCTTATGCTCAATATTATGCCTTGAAAATGACTCGAACCTCCACGCTATTTAGCATGAGATTTTAAGTCTCGTGTGTATACCATTTCACCATCAAGGCATGTTAGTGAATCGTATTTGCATGAATATGATAACTGTCTAGCGTGAAATATGGAATATACAAACAAAGGTGGATAGAGTGTTGGGGTATTTCTATCGATCGGTCGTGTCATATAGGTCCGAGTGCGTAAAAGGTTAATCTTGACATAGGTGAAAGGTATTTTTGTGAGAATAATGATGTGATAGGACATAACAAAAGTAAATTTAGTTTTAGATCAAATACAAAAACAAAAGTTGCATGAATTCAAAATTGCCAAAGCTTATATATTTTCAACAATTTACATAATTAAGGTTTGTCCTTCCTGTGCTAAATAATAGAACGCGTTTGGATTATTAGATAAAATGCGTAAATAAAGAAAGCAAACCAGTAAAGGAAAATTTTGAAAAGACTTTATTATTAGATAAACATATTACAAGTTTGTTTTTATTTCAAACATACGTTGTCATGCTTTCAAATAATTTATAAAGTTTACAGAATCCATATATATGTCTAAACCAGTTCTAGCCCAGCCATCATTTATTGCATTTAAGACGGTAATACGAACAGGAGTTTTAGGATGTGGGTCTGAAGTTTTTTTAAGCTTAACAAGTTAATTACATTATATAAGGTGGTGCAGGCATCAAAATTCAAAATGAAGACTAAGTTATCAGTTAGGAAAGGTCATGAACTGCTGCTGGTGCAAATAGGTAAGTGTTATGTACCCCTCCTGCTGCACTGCATGCGTGCATACTTATATACAGTGGCGGAGGCAGGACGTCACGTTGGGGAGGGCACGAAATCCAAAATCATTAAAAAAGGGAACCAGGGATAACGTTCGGTGGAAAAAATTTTGAACAACGTTTATATTTGAGTGAAGCTAATAGATCTACAATTAGAATCTAGGATACAGAGGCAATAGGTCGAGTATGCATTGTAATTGGTAAGCCTATCACATTAGGTTAGATTACTGCTAACTGTATAAGAAAATGCTAGTAAATCAAAAACAAATGTCGAAGAAACTAGGCCTTCTCATCATGCAACCACAATGTATGAAATTGAAGCATCAACAGATATCAATGATCAACCTGCAAGTAAGGAAAGAAACTGTCGGCAACATAAATGGAAAGAAGCTAATAGCAAGGCAGAACTAAAGAAAAACTAGTACCTTCAGACTGTGCAAGAGATATGCATAATTCTATAGAAAAGGCATATACTATACACACTCCAAGAAAGAAAGGATAACAACATATACAGTATATAAATCCAAGCAAAGAAAATAATGGAGTGCAGACTGAAAATGAATTTTAAGTTCTATTAGACAAAAAAAGATGACATTTTACTTGATAGTACAAGAAGCACCAACTCACCTATCTTTGATGTTGAAGAAAATCTTGAAGTATTTGATGTGGATCTAAAATTTTCTTTAAAGAGTCTGAACTGTTGCAAAAAAATAACTAACAAGATTGAAAACTGCTCAATCGGAAATGATTCTTGATTTTATTTTTTTCTCTATTTTTCCTTTTAATTTCTGGGGTAGGCACGTGCCTACCCCAGTTGCAGATGTATATTATATATATATATATATGTATGTATGTATATATGTGTATATGTATATATGTATATATGTGTGTGTGTGTGTGTATATATATAAAATAAAGAAACAAAAAGATAAAGACAATATATATATATAAACCAAACAAAGTAAAAACCTAGACAAACACTAATTAATTGGCCCCATATATTTGACCTGCACCTGCTATAAGTTATATACATATGGTTCTGTTCAAAAGATGGAGACTGGATCAAACTCAAAAGTCGAGAGCATAAAGAAAGAAAAGACTTTAAAATCAAACGGTTGATTGAGACCAAATCGTTAATGAGGAAATTGGTCAAATGAAGGGTCAAATATCATGCAATAAAGATAGTCGTAGGTTAATCAAAAACGTGTAAATATATAGGCATGCATGCATGTTAATGTTTGAAATATATGTGAACTAGCCACTCTATATATAAGAGATCGATCGATCTCTGTATTTACCAATATCACATAAATAAATATTACAAATAAAGCATAGGTTCAATCCGTACAAGATCAAATCAGCAAGGAAGAAAGAAAGAAAGAAATGGAATACCAAGCAAATAAAAATGAAAAGCCATGGCTACTGATATTGCTCTTCATCATATCCATATTAGTAAGCATGATGGGCTATCCACTGATGAAGAAACCGAGCTCAAGCTCAAGATGGACTGCAAAGGCAGTAAAGGAGGCAGAGGCAGTGGCCGCAATAGACTGCTCCGGGCATGGCAGAGCTTACTTGGACGGAATCGTCGTCCATGGAGCTCCCATGTGCGAGTGCAACACTTGCTACACCGGTCCCCATTGCTCCACTTTTCTCCCTAACTACTCCTCTGATGTTGTAAGCGGCGACGCTTTGTTTCTCGAAAAATATTGGATGCAACACAAATCCAACGCCGCTCTTCTCATATCACCCTGGCATAGAATGAGCTATTTCTTCCAGCCATCTTTCGGCAATATCATCAACGCCGAGCTTGAAAAACACGTCAGACTTTTACATCAGGCCATCGGTAATACCAAAGCCGATGATAAGTACATCGTCTTCGGTACCGGCGTCACTCAACTCCTCAACGGTCTAGTCATCGCCCTTTCCCCAAACGATATATCACCCGATGTGCAACCATCAAAAGTTGTCGCTGCCGTCCCTTACTATCCCATCTTCAGAAAGCAAACCAAATTCTTTCGTTTTACCGGCTACGAATGGAAAGGGAACGCATCCGATTACGTTAACGCCGCTTCTCCTCAAAACATCATAGAATTGGTGACTTCGCCCAATAACCCCGAAGGTCGATTTCACCATTCCATTATCAATGGCTCTTTAGCAATCCACGACCACGTCTACTATTGGCCGCATTATACCCCAATTGCACAACCCGCCGACGAAGATATCATGTTGTTTTCCATGTCCAAATACACTGGACATTCCGGCAGCAGATTCGGGTACGACGGTCTTTTTTATTTTTTCTTCTTCTTAATTAGTAACGTTGACTTTATTTCATATATACTGTCAATGGTGGTCTGCATCATTCATGCATGCTAATTATTAACAAATTACATATTGTATGTACAGGTGGGCGCTTATAAAGGACGTGAAAGTATACGACAGCGTAATGGAGTACATGACCGAGAACACGGAAGGAACTTCCCACGATACGCAACTTCGAACCTTGAAACTAATAAAGGAGATCTTGTTGCAAATGAAAACAAAACGGGAAACAATGGCCGACATCAACCAATTTGGCTATCAAACATTGTCTAAAAGATGGGTTGAACTTACCAAGCTAGTTGCATCTTCAGATCGATTTTCCCTTCAAAACCTCTCTCCACAATATTGCAACTACTTCAAAAAAAGTTAGAGACCCCTCACCATGTATGTTCCTAGCTAGCTACTTAATTAGTTTCTCTAACTTTGTTCGTTTATATCTTCAAACCAACTGCATATATACATGCTTAACGCAATTGATAATTTACATCAATTAATCGTAGCATTCGGATGGCTAAAGTGTGAATGGGAGGAAGACACGGATTGTGAAGCTCTACTCAGGAATGCTCAAATTAAAACTCAAAGTGGAGTGCTTAATTTTTGAAGCCGATAGTCATTACACATGCTAGAGTTTAATCAAGACGGAGGACGACTTCGATCAAATGATGGAGAAGTTAAAGCCTCTTGTATCTGCAAAAAGGAGCATTCACCTAATGGAAGGAAGCATGGACTGATTTAATTCATCATCCTTCCTCATGACATATATATACCTTCAATTATTCTGATTCCTTTTATTATTAATTTTATTAACTCTATTATTTCATTCTTTTTTTATACCACCACCATTTCAATTTCACCTACGCTTGGATATTGGATGGTGGTTTGTTATTGTACCCTTGATCAAATTGTAGTCAATAAAGTCAAATTATTATTATGTTAATTAGTGGTTATTATTTGATACTCCATGAATGAATGAAATGTTAAATATATTTTATATCCATGACCACAGTAGTTCAGGTTTCATATTTTAGATAAACCTACTCCCCCATGAACACACACAGAGATATGAACAATATGCCTCTTTCTGCATGCACGTTACTGATTGAATTTGCAACACAGAGCCTTAGCTGCAGAGTCACCTGATTTGCAAAGCACCCAGCCTATAATGAACCTAATTCTTATTAAAACAATTCAACAAATAATTCTCCTTCATCGTAAAACAAATATACTATACATCCACATTGCAAACAATTACCTGCAAGTTATAAACACCGAAGATGTTACAGAAGATGTTTACTGCATTACTTATTAATGTTGCTTAATGGTAGCATCAATTCATGTCATCAAAATTGCCTAGACAGCAAAGATTTTGAGGTATGCAGTAAATAAATTCATACCGATCCCAGTTTTCACTTCGCACACTTTCATCTCATCTCTTTTCAGATCGATTACCATATTATTCAGCTGTATTCTAAATGTTTTTGAACTTCAACCTTTGAGCCCAGTTCCCTAACTCATAAATTCTTCAAAAGACCAAAACAACTTCTCTAAGCATGAATGTAATTCGCATTTTCGCATTGCTTTTCCTTTTTGTACTGCCAACAATCGCTAAATCTCAAAACGCGAATCCTCAATACATTTGCCCTGATGGTCAGAAGCGATGGATTGGATGTTTGGTTAACGCCTGAGGAGTCTGGGAACTTGAGAAGAAAATTGGAGGTTTAAATGTGGAATTTTCTCTTAACGATTATTCCAATCGTTTTTCCAACGTTTAATCCAAAACTATTTCAAATCCTTTTTTCTCCTAAAACTATAAACTTGGAAGAGTGGAATTATGCCACATTTTAATGGTTTACCATCTTATTTATTTGCTATTTTTTTCAGCTGTACCATATTTGCTAACACCAGCTAATAATTAAATTTGATTCCATGAAATATTAAATTGAGTCGAAATTACACCATGTTTTAAAGATTTTCCTAGAAAAGCAACGAATGTCTACTTAGATTTTGAAATTTTGAAATAAAAGGAAATTGTGTTTTCGAACTGATTATTTTAGATATAACTCTAAGTATCTTATAATGGAGATGACCAATTCTAAAGGACAATGTTGTTTTCTTTCTTATTTTTTTAAAGCAAAATTTTGACTCACGTCCTTATTATTGAAAATAATCTGTCGACTATCGCTTTTTTGACACCAATCAAAGAACAAATCGCCATCGACTCAACTGAAAAACCTAAAACCTAATTCCTAAATAAAAATTTAAAACATTTGTAGGCTTATAGAAGGATAAATTTAATGTATGAAATTAGCAACCAAAGACGCCTACTGTGAGGAACACTGAACAAACCAAAACGAATAACCTAAAAACAAAGAAGAAAAGGTAAATAATATCGAATTTTTACTGTAATATTAATAATGGTAAAATTTTAAATGGTAAAATTTTGATTGACAATAGGTTGAAATAGTACTACTTCCATTTACACAGATAACTGGGCAAATATTTGAATATCAAATATTGACATGACAAATATTCGACATAATAAAAGTTTGTCAATGAATGCTTGATATATGAGTGAAATTTTACTGTAAATATTAATAATGACAAATATTTGACACGTATAATTTTGATTGATGCACTACTAGAAAATACTTCAATTTCCTACGCAAAATTTCCTACGCCTTTCCTACGCCAAAAGACAGGGCGTAAGAAATAGGTAGAAAGAGGTAAAGGCGTGGGAAAGACGTAAGGAAATTTCCTACACCTTTCCTACGCCTCGTTTATTTTTCTACATATTGAAGTTGGCGTAGAAAAGGCGTAGGAAATTTCCCACACCAAAATTATAACATAGAAAAGATATAGATAATCTCCTACGCCATTTCCATGTCTCCGTTAATTTTCTACAAATCCAGACTGGCGTAGGAAAGACGTAGAAAATTCCCTACGTTAAATTTTGTCGTAGAAAAGATGTAAATAATCTCCTACGTCATTTCTATGCCTCTGTTAATTTTCTACAAATCCAAATTAGCGTAGGAAATGTGAAGAAAATTTTCGACGCCTTCCCAATGCCTCAGTACAACGAAAATATAGGTTTTTTAAAATTTAACCCTGTACGCTTCCTCCTAACCCCCAGTTATTCAACACATCAATAAATATCATTACACATCTCTTTTATTTCATGAATTTTTAATTTATATTTATATTTTGTTTTTATTTAATAATTATCTATCTAAAATTAAAACGCTAAAAATATTACTCATTTTTCATTAAACAAGCACTGTGTAATAAATAATTAACATTATTTATATTCTATACTATATATTTTTAATTTATATAATTGTTTAGTAATATAAATATTTATATACCTTTTGCTGATGGATAATGAGTCTAAGAGGAAAAAAAACATTGTATTGTGCCAATATATTCTGAAAATTTCGTTTTCCCTCCACACAAGCACACTCTTTTCTAAACTAAACAAATATAAATCCAACAATCCCCAAATCAACTCACAGTACCCAGCTCAAAAAAATAAAAATAAAACCCTAGCTCCCACGGTTTTGCATCGCCACCTTGCCTCCATCCTATTGTCGCCGCCACGCCTTCGTCCTTTCACCTCCTCGCCTCGCCTCCATCCTGTAGCTGTCGTACCTCAGTGCCGCGATCTGGAGTACGATATGTAAATTGATGCTTCCTTCGATTCAGTTGTGTCTGAAGTTTGTTGAGGTTGAAAGCTTGCGTCTTAACAATGTTGCCACAAGTATGATTCTAAGATTTGGATCTAATAATTACTGGAATGTTTGTTTGATTTTTGGAGATTGAAATGATACCGTTGTGGGAAAAAAATTGTTTTAGATCGGGAATTTTGCAGTCACGAAGTTGATCTTGTATCTGGACATGGTACTTTATTTCTGGAAGCTTGCCTGAGCTAGATTTTTGCATCTATTTGCTGAAGGTGAATAGGTTAGTGCAGTGCCGGTATATCTACCTTAATTATATCATGTGCCTGAAGTTTTGAAACTGGATCTACACTTTTGTTTGCTCATTTATTGTTAATGAGGCTGTCGATCTGAAACCTTGATATTACGTGGGAACCTGAGATTGAACTAATAACGATCTTAGAATTATATATTATAATGTATACAATGTTGACCTGCTGTATATTTTGCTGAAAATGAGCATTTTTGAAATTAAGTTAGTTTATTCATTGTAGATTTTGTGTACTGAAATTGCTTTTAGGGTGGTACAATCATATTTAAAACTGGAAAACTGTTAAAGTAAACATCGAAATGGTTGAGTGGACCGCTAGATATGGAGAGAATGGATGGAAACAATGAAATATTTAGTTTAACACATCATGATTTCATTTAATTAGTTTAACACGTGCAAGTATAATCTTGCTACTATGATTTCTATTACCTCTAACATCAGAGGCCATCTATGAGTCTATTCGAAAAAAATTGTATGCACAAACTGGATGAAGATATAAGATTTGTACTAGCATTTTTAGATGGATGAAAATAATACAAATTTCAGCATCACCGACCAACCAATTTGTTTAATTTTTTATTATCATGACCATGTATGTTTTATGTAACTAGTATTTAACTTTCTGCCAAACATAATTTTAATTAGTTTAAAATGTAGAAATTGACGCAATATTTTATGTAATGTAGAAATATAAAGAAGCCACTTATAGCATCAACAAGGCGAAGCATAGACTAGAGCCAAACTAAAGGAGAAGGTGAAGCGTCAAGAAGGGGAGATTCAAATGCTAAGACGCAATATAAACAACTCTCTGAGATGTTTTGACAGCAATTTGATGGAGAGTCAAATAGTCGTCGAGATGAGGGGTGAGGGTATTTTTATTATTCTAAGTGGTATCCATATGATGTTATGTATTATGAACATATTATCATACTGTTTAGACGTATGAGAACTTGTTTAATGTTATTTTGACTTTGTAACATGGTGGAGATATTTAAACTTAATTGATGATGAATGATTTGGTATGATGTCTTTTTTTTTGAAATTTGTATAAATATTTTAATATGTTGAGATTAGTTGTTTAATGTTGATAGAGTGATGCAGATTGATATTGTGTTTAATGGAATGAAACATAATAATAATATATCAAAATTACTTTAGAAAAGGTGTAGGAAAGACGTAGGCAAATCAAATTTTAATATAGTAAAAGAAGTCGTGTGGATGCCGTAGGAAAAACGTAGGAAATAAAGGCGTAGGGAAGACATAAGTAATGAATGGAGTAGGAAAGGCGTAGGAAACAACCCGACGTACGGTGTAGGTAAGGCGTAGGTATATTTTTACCTACGCAGGTTTTACCTACGCCAGTATTGGGGGTAGGCGGCGCGTAGGTATTGCGTTTAGCTATGCCCCGCCTACGCCATTTTGGCGTAGGTAAATTCCAGTTTTCTTGTAGTGCTGTAACGCCCCACCCCGAGACCCACCTTAGTAAAGAGAATTAACAAGTAATTCCGTCTACTAAAGCGGAGAATAGGGCTGGTTAAGGGCGACCATCTATAATTTTGTCTTAAACATCTATTGAATACGTCGATAAATGCAATATTTTTTTTTTTCAACTCAAGTGGATCGAGATACCCAGTAAATGCTTAATCCAAAACTATAGGTGGCTAACGGATCTATCAGAACAAAATACAATAACTGAATGTAAATCACATCACAGAACAGTAACCAACATCATATATATACATATACACTGGTACATGTTCAGTACAATACAATATGAATACAATAAAGGTGGCACTCAACCACACTATAAACATCGAACCAAATGTAAATACATCAGAGTCAAGTGGAAAGAAATATAAACTACACAAAAGTGCTAGGCTGATATCTAAGCAGATGCATCAAAGCTAAGTCACGTAACTGATAGCTAGCCTGAAACAACTCGATCTGACCCGAGTACAAAATACACGGGTCAGTCTAGCTAAAACAATTAGTTAATGAGGATAGACGATAATATGAAGCATAAGATACAAGGTGATAATTCTTTTCGAATGAGAAGAGGCAACATAAAGAATATAACCCATGACTTAAGTGAACTAATGTCACTTAAGTATACAAAGACCTCAAAAGAGGTAAATTCAATAATAATACTCAAATAATATAAACATTCGCCATATCATCGGCAACATCCCAAAATGTCTACATGGTTTCCACAAACCATATCTCCTCAAAAGGAGAAACAACAATACAAACTCTTGCCAAATGGCAAACATTCTCAAATAGGATGATTCAAAACTCAAATATAGAAGAATCTCCAAATTCAATCATACCTCATCTCCTCGGTATGAATGTATATAAATCTAAATCTCAACTCGCAAAATGGAAAAACCCAGAATATCCTATAAAATCATGAAATCATCCAAATTCATAAATCAAGGAACTCGATAAGAGTTCAAAACATCATAAATGAAATCACCATATATATAACATCTCATATTGCACTAGGCTATCGATGTAATAAAACATCTTAAAGTGGTGAAATCACAATAAAATAGAAAACTCAGAAAACCTGGATTGGCCAAATCCCATTTGCATGCCGAAGCGATGCTGCACGTGCCATTCTCAGACGGCCGAAGCCTCTGACAAGGTCGCTAACACCTCCCAAAGCAATTCGTCCTCATGACAAGGTCGCTGACACCTCTCCAAGCCATTTTGCCAGCCCTAACAAGGTCGCTAACACCTCCCAAAGCAGTTCTCCCTCATGACAAGGTCGCTAACACCTCTTAAAGCAGTTCTGTTAGGTAAACATCGTGAATGTCTCACAAACTCACGGACAGGAACCCGAAAAGTGTTAACGTGTGTCCCATACCACACGTTCGCACTTAGCGGTTTACTAACCGCTAGTCGATGCCACACTAAGAACATCATAAAACTCAGAAAATCATATCTCGCCTCGTCTCATTGGTGCACTACAACAAAACAGTCGTATTACAACTTTTAGTTTACAACTAACACAAACCGACAATTGTTATAGGTTATTTTTAACAACTGTTTATTTCTAACAGTTGTAACAAAGGTATTTTTAACAACTTTATCTATACAGCAGTTGCAATATACGTCTATAACAATTGCTTTTTTTATACCAGTTGTAAATACTCAATTATAATAACTGTCCATCCCAGTTGTCTTTTGAATAGATACAGTTTCCCTTTCCACCTCATCAAAATTTTCACCTTCCCTCCCTTCATTTTTCTTGGCCGCTCAATTTACTCACTCGATACACTAAAACTCACCGTCAAAATTTCATACACCTAAACCCTAACCCCATCTCGTTTACCTCGCCGCTCTTGCCATATTCCACGAAGCTAAACACACTCCCCGCCCTAGCCATCCACGAAGCAGACCACCGCTCGTTGTCGTTGCCATCGACGAAACCCACGAACCCTAGCTGCGCTCTTCTCTGCCATCTGCTTGTCATTGCCGCTGATATAGGTATGGTATCGTTAAGATTATTTCAGTGACATGAATTAAAAGGTTATTTCAGTGCGTAACTTTGAATCTTCGTTTTTTTGCCAATCGTTAAGAAAGTATATTGTTCTTTCTGATGATAAAGTTTGAAGTGTGGTTCTGTCTTGATGATTACGTATGAAGTTATTATTCCTTCCTCCTGCGCTGTTCTGAAAACTTATCGTTTCATTATAAATTAAGTACTTAATTTTCAGCCTTTGGGACATTCCAATAAATAAAAAGGAATGTGACAATTTATTAATGTTTTGTACCTTCAGGTTCCATAATTCTGTTAAATCAATATATATATATATGATTTTATCACTACTGTACTCGTCATAAATCTTGATTTCGTGTGCTGATTTGGCTTTAACCAACATTGATACTAATTTCAATGCTAACATAAAGGATAAAATTTCATTTGGGTATTATTTTCCACCGAATAAAAAGGCAAGTGACTGTTTTCTTCATATTTTATGCTTTCCGCTTCACTGTTTTTTTTGTTACTCAACATATGCATTGTTTACTGTTACTGTGGTCATCGTAGATCATGGTTTCATGTGGTTGATCAGCTCTAACCAAAATTAGATCTAATTAAAATACTGGCTTGAAATAGAATAGCAAACCTTTATAGGAAGATAGCTGGGTAAACATTTATTCACAGTCTAAGGAAAAATTAATGTTTGTTTAACTGTCCCTCAGCTTGATTCATGATACTCTTCTTGAAACGACAATTTGTTCAACGTAGACATCTCACACAGTATTATGTCGGTGTGGTGAATCCGAACTTGCGACATTCACAGCTGATGTCACAGCTACCGTGACAGAGAAGTATAACTGCCAAAAGCTCTGTGCTCCTATCAGTCTAAATAAATTGAATTTGTGTCACTTAACCTTCTTTTTTTCCCTTATATTCTGATTTCTTTGTCCGATCTGTTAGCTTCAGTTCATTCAATATATTCTTCTTTAAATTCAGGAATTTGCAGAAAGGACACAATGTGGTTTTATTTTGCTTAATTTACCTTTTTTTGATTATTCTAAAATTTGATGCAAACTGCAACAATTCCATTTACGTACTATGATTAATACTTCATGGTATAATCAATGGCCTTCGTATCATTCAATGATTTATTACAATTAGTATATTTGTCTCTTTAAGATCTTAGCAATCTATTAAGCTGTGGTCCTTCATCTATATTAATTACTCTTTTTATCATGTTTAACTTCTACCTATTAATTTTTTATTCAAATATTATTATGATCATGCAGTGATGTAATAATACAAGTGTGGCAGTAGTATGAAAATGCCTGCATGATTATGATATATGATTACATATGTAGAGAGTAACAAAGGGAACAATTCGTATATATGTATAAAATATCAAATTATAATGTCTGGTATTTTCATATCAATGGCTACAAATTCCTAGTGAGTGGAGAAGTCACACCATGAGTGTTAATTTATACAGCATGAAGAGTGAATTTAAAGCTTCTTTTTGTTTATCAGCCATCAAAAGTTTAGCTATTCTTTTTTAATGTGCAATCACTACTATTTCAGACTAGCAATCAATGTCAAAAGAACATGAGAGACAAACAGTAATTAAGTAGAGCTACCCACATATATTTCTTTTTAATTTGTTGGTCCACATATATTGACATTACATATGGAAAACTTTTGAAAGTAACAGATGTTTGGATCCAATATATAAGTGAGTCGAATAAGTAGAGCATTATTTTAATATTTAAAAGGAAATGCAAGTTGAATTATACCTGAGAAAATTCAACCTTACCTGAATGATTTGCCAAGCAAACTCTAGGTCAATTCTGCAAATATTTACTACTTAGTATTCTGTAATATGTGTCAGTTGACCATAATTCTTACCTTTAACTGAATTTAAATAAAAATACCAAATTAAATTAAATGTCTGCTCAGAAATTATATCATACCTGATTATATAATGAATTTAAGTAACATACATCTGAGGTAGAACATTTTCCTTGCACAAATCCTCGATTTATACAATTAACATAAACCATAGATTCGCAATATCTCCATGAATTCCCACAACTATCCTGAAATGTTTAGCCTTGCATAATAGCAGCAGTTCAAGAAAGTTGTGGAAATGTATGAAGAAATTGGGGGTTAAAGAAATTGAATTTAAATCATCAAAGTCAAGTTTTACATGTAGCATTTAAAGGGAGGGACTATTTAAAACTTACTAGTTTTTTTGTTGTTGCAGTTACTAGTTTCTTTTCCACGTGTGCCCAATCTGATCCACATAAGATATGGACAAAACATGGATCAACTTACCAAGGTTTCGTAATTTTTGATTAATAATTTTGTACTTATAACTATGTAGGGTTGACTAAGGATATGTTTATTTTTTTTAGAATGACAGAGAAATATAGGCAAGCCGCTCGAAATTTCATACATAAGCATGCTGAAAGTGAGGGTAATCCAGAAAAAATTATTTGCCCCTATCGTCGATGTAGGAACCTTATTTGGCATTCTCCAAGAGATGTTGTGACACATTTGGTGTGTTTTGGAATTAATCCAACATATGATGTATGGATCTTTCATGGAGAAGCGCGTCATTCACGAAATGAAGCCGACGAAGTGGCAGATACATACAGAATGTACTTCGATGCACAAATTGAAGACGAGGAGAATGAATATCGTGTTAATGATAAACATAGGGAAGGGACTAAGAAATTGTTGGAGACAGCTGAAATACCTTTATATCCTGGTTGTATAAGCCACACAAAGTTGTCTGCTATGATACTTCTTTATAAACATAAGGCTCGAAATGGTATAACCGACACGGCATTTACGGAACTTCTTATGCTCATCAAGGATATGCTACCTAAGGAAAACAAGCTTCCTAATTCAACATACACAACAAAGAAGTTGATTAAATCATTTGGTTTAGGTTATAGGAATATACACGCATGCGCAGATGATTGTTGTCTATTTAGAAAAGAGCTTGCACATTGTGATTTTTGTCCTAAATGCGGCAAATCTCGTTGGAAAAAGAACAAGACAAGAGAAGATGGAAAGCAATCCAAAATACCTATGAAGGTTTTGAGATACTTTCCACTCATACCAAGGTTGAAAAGAATGTTCATGTCGCCAGAGACATCAGAACAATTAAGATGGCATAGCAGTAATAAAAGAGAAGATTGTAAACTACAACATCCTGTAGATTCCTCTCAGTGGTCTACAATTGATAGAATGTATCCCTCCTTTGCATCCGATCCACGAAATTTAAGGCTTGGCCTCGCAAGTGATAGCTTTAACCCTTTTGGTGATTGGAATTCAACATATAGTTGTTGGCCAGTGTTTCTTGTTGCTTATAACTTCCCTCTGTGGCTTTGTATGCATAAAGATAATATGATGCTATCTTTATTAATTCCCGGACCGCGACAACCAGGAAATGATATCGACGTGTATCTGCAACCACTTATTGAAGTTTTGAACAAATTGTGGAATAAAGGGGTAAAGGTGTATGATGCATTCAATCGTAGCGAATTTAGATTAAATGCAATTCTGATGTGGACAATAAATGATTTTCTAGCTTATGGAAATTTAGCAGGTTGCACTGTAAAAGGTAAGAGAGCATGTCCTGTTTGTGGCATTAATACATGTTCAATATGGCTACCATTTAGTAAAAAATGCGCATACTTGGGCCATAGACGATTTCTTGCACCTAATCATGAATATCGCCACCGGAAAAACTTATTCGATGGAACCATAGAAAATAGACAAGTGCATCCAATACATACCGGTGCTCAAATCTTCGAAGATGTCAAAGATATCGTTAATGAGTGGGGGAAAAAGACAAAGGAGGAAGAGATAGGCGGTAGAAAAAGAAAGCGGGGAGATGTGAAGAAAAAAGGTATCCAAATGTGGAAAAAGAAGTCCATTTTCTTTGATTTGCCTTATTGGAAGGTAAAAGATAATTAAAAATAAAATGCCTTTTCATTTGATAGCCATGTCTAGTAATTAGTATTTTACTATCAATCTATTACACACATTTTTCTGGTTTTCGCAGACACTTCCTTTGCGTCACAATCTAGATGTAATGCATGTCGAAAAAAATATTTGCGAGAGCATTCTTGGTACATTGCTTGATATCAAAGGAAAAACAAAAGATGGAATTACTTCAGGTCAAGATCTGGAAGCAATGCGTATAAGGAAGATGTTGGAAGTAAAGTATTACTTCCTGCTGCACCATGCACCTTAACAGACCAAGAAAAAGAGATCTTTTACGATAGAATGAGGAATTTGAAGGTGCCTGATGGGTATAGCTCAAATATTGGGAAATGTTTTGTAAAACAGGAAAAAATTTCAAGTCTTAAGTCTCATGATTATCATGTTTTGCTGCAACAACTATTGTCTGTAGTGTTGAGAGGGCTTTTGCCCGTAGGTACAAGGAATGCATTACTGTGACTATGTTCATTTTATAATGACTTATGCCAAAGAGTGCTTGATAGAGATAAATTAGAATCCATGGAGAATCAAATTGCATTAACATTATGTGACCTTGAGAGATTCTTTCCCCCCTTCCTTTTTTGATATCATGATTCACTTGATGGTACATTTGGGGAGGCAGGCAAGAATATGCGGACCAGTACAATACCGGTGGATGTATACATTTGAGAGGTAATTTTTTTATGAATACTTAACGTAATTAATAAAATATGCGCTTATGAAAGCATTTTATGCTTATGTCTTGATTATAGGTATATGAAAATACTCAAGGGTTATGTTAAAAATCAAGCCCAACCTGAAGGGTGCATAGCTGAGCGCTATTCTGCTAAAGAATGCATTAAGTATTGTGCTAGATATATTGAAGATGGGTATGAATTTGGAGGAAATAAAAATCGAAATGAAGTGCAACAAAGTGATTCCATTCTCGATGGGCGTCCGATTTCCAAAGGAAAACCCATGTTACTTTCCGAGGAGGTGATTGATGCTGCTCATCGGTATGTGCTATTCAATACCGATGAAGTGGAGCCGTACATAGAGTAAGTATAAGTTCAACTCGATCATTCTATATGAAAGCAATTAAATTTTAACTTGTACATTTGCATATGCATAATGCACAAAGGAGGAGTTGAAACGTTTGTACCCTCGACTTTTACAAAATGATATGGAATTGTCAAAACTGCATTCAGAGACTTTTAGTTATTGGTTCGGAAAAAAGGTTGAAATAGTTATATTTTCTTTCATTAAACCAATTAAGCTTCATATATGCACATATTATTGTCCTATATCGTTATATTCGACATTTTGTATGTCTAGGTTAAAGATGAGAGAAATGTTTCAGATGTTAGCAAAATAATAAAATGGCTTTCGTATGGGCCTCGATCGCAAGTAGTTTCTTATACTGGCTATATTGTCAATGGATGACGTTTCCATACTAAAAACAATGAGAAGTCTATGCAAAATAGCGGTGTTTCCATTGAGGCAAATACAATTCGTGCAGACGGGTCCGTAGAGAAAATTATTTATTATGGTATCTTGCATGAGATTTTGTTGTTGGACTACCGTTTGTTTCAAGTTGCTTTGTTTAAGTGTGATTGGGCAAATATTTATCGTGGAGTTAAGGTTGAAGATGGCTTTACATTAGTTAATTTACATCAGTTCCAAAATCAATTTGCAAGCGATCCTTTCATCTTAGCAACACAAGTTGTACAAGTGTTTTTCTCTAGAGAAAGTAGTTCTTCAAATTGGTATGTTGTTTTGAAAGCACCTCCTAGAGGTTTTCATGAATTGGAAAAATATGAGGAGGAGGAAAACTCAACGAGTAAACCACTAGATGAGTCGCTACTTAATGATAGGGATGTTGATAATGAAGACGAAAGTTACATAAGAAAGGATTGCGATGGCATTTTGGTAAGAATAAGCATTCATTGTTGATATGTTGTTTTATATGTAGTCATATGCGTTAAAGTGTTTAGTTATGTTGTTATATAAACCGATGAATAAATTTCTCTTCGTATTAAAAAGATACGACTTATCAAATCACATATTAATTTACTCGATTTTTTGATAGAAGTGTATCAAAACAATTTTACATCGTATCGCACGTGGTTGTTTTCATATTTTTATTGATATTATTCATAGTCGTTATATATCAAAAAAGTCCTATACTAATTAGTATAATGTTAATTTTTTACATATTATGATTTTTTTTCTAGGTTGATCACTTGGAGAAAGAAGCTTGAACTTATTGCATCTATGGGTAAGAACGAGCAACATCAAGGAGAGGTAAATGCTATTGCTATTTTTACCTCAATTCCAACTATAACCCTAACTAATGCTATATTTATTCAAATAATTTCAGAGATCTAAGCAAGCACATAAAAGATCGAAGAAGCAAAGTCTTTCTGCACTTGCAGCTGCTCGTGGTCTAACAGAGGCTAACGGTGGTATTAGAATCTCTAAAATGAAAGATGTTGAAGTTGAAGTTGGTTGTACTCTTAAGGATATGAATGTGACTGTTAGAAAATCTCCACGCAAGCATGGTGAAATTCCTCCATCCATCATTCCTTGTCATTATTCAACCCCCCTACAAAACGTTACTACCACACGGTCCTCCAAATCTCTTCATTTCGCTTCCCTTCAAAACGTCATTACCACACACACGTCCAATACTCATGTTTCAACTTCCCTTCAAAACTTCAATACCACACACTCATCCAATCCTCCTGATTCAACTCCCCTCCAAAACGTCGTGACCACACAAACGTCCAATCCTCACGATTCAACTCCCATTCAAAATGTCAATCCCACACAATCATCCAATCCTCTTAATTCAACCCCTCTCCAAAACGTCATTACCACACAAACGTCCAATCCTCATGATTTAGCTCCCCTTCAAAATGTCAATACCACACACTCATCCAATCCTCTTGATTCAACCAACTTAGATTTTTCCTCCGAAGAGGCGAACATGGTCAAAACTAAGAGGAAAAGAGGAAAAACAATGATGAGATTATTTTCTTTGACACCAAATGAGAAGGTTGAAATTGAGTTCAATGAACTAAATCAACCTACTGGTCCAAATTCCAAATATTTATCATCGTATCTTGGGACTTTAGCAAGGGAGATGGTACCTGTGACCATTAGCAATTGGAAGAAAGTCGATGACAAATTAAGGGCTGATATATGGACATGTATTCAGGTACTACAATAAATCACCATGATATATAGAAAAGTAGACTTTGGCTCATGTTTTTATAACCAAACTTTGGCTATCAACCAATACTTAACATTGGCTTATTTTTAAGTAGGCATTTCTGTATAGTATTTAGAAATAACCTATGTGTAAGGAATATTTCTAAATAAGCAGTTTTGTCTATTTTAACATGCAAAATAACATACCTATAACATGTAGCAGTTTTGTCTTATGATATCTACATTACATACCATTAGCCTATTTCTAAATATTGGCTTATTTACAAATGAGCAGTTTTGTATGGTATTTTGAAATAACCTATCTGTAATGAATATTGACCCTAAAATTGACCCTAAAATAACCTACCTGTAACATGTAGCAGTTTTATCTTATGATAACACAGTAGATATTGACCTTAAAATTTAATTAATTAAGTTGTTTTAGGGTAAAAAGACGTCAACCATATGAAATTTTGAGAAACGTGTAAATTTTGAATTTTGATAATGGTATTGAAGCTGTAAATTAAGATTATTTTGAGAAACGTGTAAATTTTGAATCTTGATAATGGTATTGAAGCTGTAAATGCTCACTGGCAGTCGGTATTTATTTTGAATTATTGGTTTTGGAGCTTTGCAAGAAATAATTTCAATACCGGTTAAATTTTGAAAGTACTGTTACTTCTATGCTTTTCATAGTAACATGAATTTCTGGTAACAACCTTGTCTATTATCTTCTTTTGTAATTAAAGAAATAAAACTCTCTTCCATTTCTTGGTATTCATAGCTTCATCATCTTCTTATACAATCAGTCAATCACACCAATGTTTGTTGGTTGTTCAGATCCTTTTCTTTTCAATTTCTTTTTTGTCTAAACGTTTGTCGATAATGACGTGATTGGATTTCAAGGCCTCTACATAACAATTTTATCATTGAACTGGTAGTCAGTCCTTTTTTTCATTGTTTTTATAATATGGTTAATGATGTCAATGTAATTAGTGAGGACTGATCATTTGTCTTTTTAATTTTCGTTGTTAACAAACCAGTTTAATTCACATCCATTTCACCATGGGGCTGGGCTAAGCACATTATTAATAGAAAATTACTTTGTTCTTATTTGTTCCCTAAATAACCGTGATAACTCTTGGATTGATGTGAAATGTGAGTCTAAAGGTCTGATCCTACAATATGATTCAATACTATGTTATACAGCAGTGAATGAGAGTGAGATAAAGAGAGATATAGTCAAATGTATAAGTTGAGAAATGAAATTTGTAATCAACTTGCATATTTTCTAATTCCTTCAATACTATGTTATACAGCAGTGCATGTTCTGGCCCCTGCAATTGCTAACAATAATTGAAAAATAATAACGCCAAAAACATCTACCATATAACTTCTAGACATACTAGATTCCTAATCTTCGGCTAATTGTGTGGTTCTTCATGTATGCAACTTCATGTGATCAGCTTGTCTTGTAAGATTCGCAAGATGATGTTTGTTGATTTATACATAATGTAACTATGCAATTTAGATTTTATTCATACTGTACAGGCAAGATTCAAGTTGGATGATATATACCAAAATATGTTCCTTCAGATGGTGGGCCTACGATGGAAAGAGGCAAAATAAAGGCTAGTCAAAGCTATAAAAGTTGCAGCAAAGAGTCTCGATGCTTCCAACAAATTAGACATATTAAAACCGAATAATATTAAAAGTGCTCAAGAGTGATTTTATCAACGAGAAATTAACAGAAGAGTTTGAGGTAGTTGGTTTTGTTTTGATGGATACAATTAAGAATTTTTCATTTCAGTTTATTATACCAAATTCTAATGAATTTCTCTTATGTAGTCGACAAGCAATAAATACAAGGCCATACGAGCGTTGAATACAGTTCCACACACTATGAGTCGAAAGGGTTACACAAGACTGGCAGATGATATGGTAAAAAAAAATAACTTGTAAAATTCATTTATAATCGGTATCAAAAAAATATAATCAGTATCAAAAAAATATCCAAAATGGTTTAGTATTTAGTTGTTAAGCTCTTTTTGCAGAAAAAAGAAAGTGGTTGCTCATCAGATATCAGTAGGGAGGATTTGTGGTGCAGAGGTCACACAAAGAAAAATGGAGAACGACCAAATTCTGTTGTCGCCAATTACATAGTAAGGATGGATAATACATCAAATTATTTTTCCATTTTTCATTTTGACTCCATTTAACCATTTCGCCGACTAATAGTCAAATTTGATATATTTTACTTGACATGTATTTTTGCAATTGTCTCTAGTATTTGAATGTTACATTTAATGTTGCGACATATAAAAATGAATATTTTTGAATTTGTAGGCTAAGGTAAAAGAGTATAAAAACACTCAAATTTCTCAAGGAACGGTATCATTGAACGAAGATGGAGTGTCAAAGGTTTTTGGTCATGAACACAGAGGTAGAATAAGGGGGCTAGGTTTTGGGGTTACACCAACTTAGTTCGGAGTACGTATGATTAGTTCAAAAAAAGTACGTGACTTAGAAAATCAAATTACAACCTTGCAAGCACAAATGAAAGAGCTCTCTGATTTGTTTATGGCTGTAAGTTATAATTGATTCATTGTGTTAACGAGTAATTAATATATGTTTAATTTATTAGTGCGTGCTAACATTTTTTTTTTCAATAGAACATCAATGGTAAACAAAATGTAGCGGAAGAACCTGTGACTCCTCGTGGCAATACACCTCAGGTATTTCCGAAACAATGTCATATTTCATTCGCATGTTTTTGTGTATGACCTTCACAGTTGACAGTATCCCCATGCACAACAACACATTCACCATAGTTAGTACCTTCACAGTTGACATATAAAAAACGAAATAACGGTCAAAGATGTCGAGGTCGAGAATGTGACCTTAATCGTTCCATCTTTTGTCCAACCTGCAATGGTATTTAGGATAAGCCTTCCTTATGTGACACACATTCTCTCTTTATCCATGATGAATCTGAGCCTTCCAATCCCACTATGGAATCTATGCTATGAGATTCTTTTCTTTAGCTCTTTGCACGTTGCATGTGTATTTGTCTAGGATCCTGTATAAACTACTGTTGTCTTTGACCATAGTGAAGATATCAGTTCATTTTTTAACTACAACTTATTTATAAAGTAGTATGATATTGAATACTATAACCGATTATAACCCAAAGAGGACGGTTAATCATGCATTTACTGATCTCATTTTCATTATATTTGATTGTTTATGTATTTCTTTTATATATATAACTGTTTTGAAATTATATATTTTATTATATAGACCTTGATTTTCCTCTTCATTCCAAGTACAAGTAGCTTAGCACGTAAGGAGTATCTAACCTAAACAAAAAGACAAACAAAAATGTTGACTGAGCTACGAAAGACAACTGAAAACCATAGATATGCGAAGAAAATGGATTTTAATTTATATGTACAGATCTCAGATGTTCCCGGAGGGGATGATATATAATATAACAATGCTTCCTTCCACCATTTTGTTGGTCAAGGTCAAATTTTGCATTCATGGCCCAGTTAATGTGTTCAATGGAATATTATTATTATCAAATTGTAGTTCTAATACAGTGATGAATATTTATTTGTTTGCTGTGTTTTTCTCGTGTATATGGGCAATCCTACGTATGGGCAAGCTTAGATAACTAAGAAGTAAAATATATCTATATTTACATTACCATAAACAAAATCAAATTTATTTAAACTTTAACATTCTTATTAAATATCACTTCTTAGTCGGGTGTTAGGCTGTGTTTGTTGTTACTATACTTGATTGTCATGCATTTTCCTAGACCTGGTTGCTAGCTATGAGAATGGCTATTTAAAAGATATGTGTTACGTTGGTCTTGTTTATGCTTTGATTAGGCTGTGCACTTCCCTGACCATCCTTGTTTGCCCATAACCTTTGTGTGCATTCGTCCTTGTTGCTGGCATCTGTTGTGTGTATATGTTGTACATGTGCATTAGTGGGTATGTATATGTATGCAGAGATGTATATTTGTATGAATATATTTATGTGTTGGTGTTTGAGTGTTTTCGAGAGGGTGATTATGTGCTTGCCTGTTTTCTCTTAAGGTTGTATATGTTTAATACAGAGCTGCATCTAATTGTTTCAGCTACACCAGACATTCCATTGTGTTCCAGATGTGCCGGTGGTTGTGAAACTACGCTGCAACCTGGTACTAAATTGTCTATAATATTTTTTAACATTATTAATCGTATCACCAGACATTCCATTGTGTTCCAGATGTGCCGGGGGTTGTAAAACTAACGAAAAAAACTAGAGCAGCCACGTATATCAAAATTCAAATCATGTCCAGCTAAATGGTTTCATAAAAATTCTGAATACACTTGTCCTGTCCACCACAAGCCCAAACACTGATATTCCTGCTTTGTTGTTCTCAAAGTACCTAACTGCATTGTAGCACAATTTTATTTATTCTGACAGTCAGCGAATTGTCTGGAAAAAAAGTGCAACATTGCGTTAAGAGCGTTAAGTTGTCCAAATTTTTTTGTGTTTGTGTGTTTTGTCTTATGTGTATTACTTGTTTTTCTCCCTTTGTGCAGCTATGAGTTTCATTGTATAGGGTTTCACCATAATGATTTATTTTTGCAGTCTCATCGGAGTAGCAACAACGTCACAACTGGTGTTGATATACAATTTTAGCAGCAGCCTAGAAAGTGCAAATTATTGAGTTGGCAAAGGAATGTTGTCGCAGAAGCAACAATCGCATCTACAGACCCTAATGTTTTAGTGCATCATGTACCACTAGGAGCAGATGCTTGGAAAGTTTGGGTCGATGCAGTGGTGGATCCTGAAGCTTTTCTATTTAGGCCTACTTTAGATATCTATACGATTGGACAAGCGGTTGGGACGCCTATTGCTTGGCATAAAGAATTTATCTCTTTTAATTAGTACGTATATGTACTTTTACTGATTTATGTGATAGATTTAATTATGTTTTGGAACGGATTATGAATTCATAAATGGTGTAAACTTGAATCGTTTTTGAATGTGAATGGTTCGTGTTGTTTCAAGTATTTGAATGATTGTGGTTATTATTAACGAAATATTGGTTTTAATTATAATATTACGAAATTTATGGTTAATAGCAGTTGTGAAAAGATGATTTATAATAGTTTGTAGCAGTTGTAAAAAAATTTGGTGCAACTGCCATCACTAGTTATAGTACATCCTACTACAACTATTACAAACTGTTGTATAATGTTAACGCAACAGGCGGAAACAGTTGTTAAAATATTTATTGCAACTGTAGTAAATAGTTGTAAATAAGTCTTTTACAACTGTTAAAGCAGTTGTAAAAGATTATGTTACAACACTTGTTGACAGTTGCAAAATAATCTTATAACAACTAATTTTGGCTCTTGTGATAAACTTTAGTACAAGTGCAAATAGCAGTTGTAAAAAGTCTTTTACAACTGCCGAAAGCAATCGTAAATAATTCTTTTATAACCGCTATTTGCAGTTGCAAAAAAACTTATTACAACTTCTTATGCAACTGTATGTGCCCCTTGTAAAATAATCTCCCTCTATTACAACTGTGGATGTAAAGACTGGCGGATGCCAGTTGTAATAGACCTATTACAACTGTTTTTGGCAGTTGTGAAAGTATGTTTTTATTGTAGTGGCGAGTGATAAAGAGACACCATACTCGTCTCATCTCATCGACAAGTATTAAATGGCATCATAACTTGTCTCATCTCATCGACAAGTGAATACATCGTGATGGTTCCTCATAAACCATAAATCTCAAAATATGAAATCATTTACTCAAGACTTGCCTTATATCACTGGCAAGTAAATAAAACATCGTGATGGTTCTCATCGAACATACTCCTACATAGGAGATCTCAAACCATAATATTTGCCAAATCTTGGCCATCTTAAATTATTCCAATAAATAGGAATTATAAAACTCAAAATACGCCATAAAATGGCAAAACATCTCAGGATCATTAATCTCAAATAGCTTCGATCGTACAAGTCCGGAATTAACCGAAATAGTAAACGCACATGTCCCATACCACATGTTTTACTAAATCGTTTAATACTTTTTCTCATACGTTCAAATAGTGCAAAAGTGTGTATTTTACATTTAAAATAGTTTACTAGAGAAAACAAGCTTTTAAATTATTATTATTTTTCCGAAATGATTAGTAAAACCAGTATTTGAAATTCCTTTATTATAGGAAATAAATAGATTTTATATTAGAAAAATAATTTTAAAATACTATATAATAATAATTTAAAATTTTCATTTATTTTCAAAATCACTTCAAAATGGTTTAGTGAAAACTGTGCTCGAAAATGAAAAACAAGAAAGATAACCCAAGACCAATAACTTGAGTTCAATATGAATTCAATTCAAATTTAACCCAAAATCAATTCAAATTCTATTTAAATTTGAATTTAAGATTCTCCAAATATAGCTAGTCTATTGATAGGCATTATAGCTTTCAAAACATCTCAAAAACAATCACCAAAAATCAAATAAGAATGAGAGCAAAAATAAGCTAATACACTCTACAAGTCAATAATTGTTATTGTTGTCGTTTTGCTCTTGTACCGGCAACAAACAAATACAGTTTTAACCAACCAAACATCAAAATTTTAGAAAACATAAAACATGAAACTTTTAGCACAAAGTTTAAACTTTCCGAAAGATCTAAGATTATCAAATTCGGTTAAGAGACAAAGAAGTTATGGAAAATTTTAGTTCAGTTTCAACCACGGAGCAAATATTACTTTTGCTCTCAGGTTAGCAGTAGTAAAGTTAAATTTTGACATAGAAACACTCAAAATTATAAAAAAACTCAACACATTAAAGTTATAGTATATGATCTGTGCTTTCCAGAACATCCAAAATTATCAAAATCCGATCAAAAATGAGAAAGTTATGTCTAATTTTGTTTCAGCTTCAAGCACAGAGCAAATATAGATTTTGCTCTCGGGTTAGCAGTAGTAAAATCAAATTTTTACATAGCTAACCTAAAAATTACAGAAAACATAAAACATAAAAATTGTAGTATATGATTTAAGCTTTCCGGAACATCCAAAATTATCAAAATCGGTTAAGAAACAAAGAAGTTATGGCCAAAATAATGTGGTAACCAGAAACAAGGAATTTAGATAACAAAGAACAGAGACTTTTATATTTTCAGTAAGCAATTCTATAAACGATTTACACAGCATTCAACCTTTCTAGCCAGAATTTGTGAGTACTAAACTCACCTGGTAATTTAGCAAAGATTTTCGTAGCAAGCAATGATCTTTGGCGGGGAAATGGAGCTCTAGGCACCTGTATTTGCTGAAAGAAGAATATGTAACAGGAAACAAAACATTACAGACAAATTCATCTCTCCATTCAAGAAGTTTTGATGAAATAACTTGTATTGGATGGAGATTACCTTCTCTATTCTTGTCTTAATGGATTAACTCCTTGAATTAGCAGCAAATTAGGTGAAATTTGATTTTAATTTGAGGAAGCCATTGAATTTTCTTTGTTATTTACTGTAAATGTTATTTTGAGAAGAAGGAACAAATGGAAACTATGTACAGTAAGTTTTCACAAGTCAGAAGCCTCTACATCTAGGCTAATAGATCCTCTTATCTATCCAATTAGGTCCAAATGTGAAGATACTTAGTGAAAATTGAGTTATGTACATGTTTTAGCTCATTATATCACAAAATACACATATTTTCTCAAATTTTAATTCAATACAATAAGATGCTGATACGTTGAAATAGTGGTATACGATAAGATTAATAACTAAGAATAACAAATATTTGCCATAAGCAATTTTTATCAAATATTTTCCATAAGCAATTTTTGATAATAATCGCTAGATATATTTGAAAACTTCTAATATAAAGACCGAGAATGTCAAATATTTGTCATATGCTATTTTGATTGATTATAGGATAAAATTGCAGTATACATTTACATACAAACAGACAACACCAATATTTACCATAAATATTTGCAAAGCACATATGCCATGCAAAATATTTGTCATCCATGTATTTGACACCAAATTGAGAATTTCATAACTTTTATAAGTACTAAGAAGAAGATACAAAAATGTTGCAAACAAAGCTTCTTTGCACAAAAAGTTGCAACCCAAAATAACAAAAAAAAGAAGAATCTCAAGCAACTCAAAAGACATTTGTTGATGACCAAAGACAAGAAACAAGTATTGAAACTAAAGACGTAAATTCGTCAGAACAGTTTGCATTTTCTTTGGATTCCAACGAACTCCGACAATATATTCATCTATCATCATTAAAAAAAACAACCATAAAGAAAATGCAGTGACAAAAGAAAAGCTGCAAAATAATAGCTTCAAAAAAAAAAAGATGGATAAAAAGATGGAAAAGATAGAGGAAAAAGCCACAGATGCAACTTAAAATCTTTCCACACCCTGATCCAAAATTTGAAAAAAAGAGAAGCTACTTCAAAAAAAAAACATAACATAATTGAAGCTTACATTCTTCAGTATGATCAAACTATTCCTTGAAGGACCAATAACAAAGGAAGACATAACCAAAGAATCAGCTTACATAGACTTGATAATAGATGCCTTTTGAACATAAGATAATTGCTTTAATTTTGGGATATGAAAGTAAATTTGAAAGAAAATGACATATCAAAAAAATTTGGTTGGAAAAATGAATAAGTTACAATAAACACTACATCGCCTCTAAAAAATGCAGACATGAATGTAGAAGTGAAAAGCTTCAAACAAAAATATTTGTTGAACTGAAAATGATGGAAGCAAAAGAGATAGAATCAAGCCTAAGGGAAGTTTGAAAGGAAAGATATTAGAAGACACAATAGACGCTGCCTGGCTAATCATAATATATCTACGATCAGCTTACTTGCTCTACAATGCAAGCTCTGCATTCCCACTAGTGTCGCTGCTATATATTCACAAATTAAAACAAATGAAAACAATTTCATGGTCACCAATAATTCAAAATAATTTAATGGAACAACTAAGGAAAAAAAAATCTTCAAAAAATTCAAGCTTGTGCAACATTATTTCTGGTAAATTATAATAACTCATTCTATCTTGTGTAGTTTATATTGCAAACTAAAATAAAATATACTATCTTTGTGTGGTACTGGTTCCGTATCCTTATGGAAATAAAATCCCAAAGAAAAAGTTACAAAGAAAAAGCTTCTATATCTTCAAAATGGACATTGATGTAACTCCAAGCAAAATAGGGTCATTCCTTACCAAGAAGGTAATATTACTAGTACACATGAAAACATAAAAACGTCTAAAAATTCTATGATAAATAATGATTGGCAAATATTTGCCAATCAAATATTTGAGAAGCAAATGTATGATTATCTAATATTTGACAAAACCTTTCTCCAATGATATTTCATTTCTTTAAAATAAAATTGTTCAACGATATTGCATAACTATTGTATGTTGAATTTGAAACTATCAAATATATGATTGTCAAATATTTTCCATACATGGTTTGGATAGATGATAAGTTGAAATTGTAGTATACAATTAGATGAAAACTGAGAATGAATAATATTTGCTATGAATAATTTTCTTAATGATTGCTAGATATATCAAAAAACAACAACTATAAAAACCGAGGAAGGAAAATACTTGAAAGGAATGCAAATATTTGTCAGACAAATAATTAACTTTGTAAATAATTACAAAACAAATATATCTTATTTATATTTATGACAATGGCAAAAGTAAAATATATTTGTCCTAATTTGTAGAAATAAGAAGAAAAACAAAGGATGACAAAAGAGCTAAAAACCAACAGAGCTGGATCATCTAAAGGACAATTTTCAGTTGATGATGAAATAATGAACTTAAAAGCGCAACTACAAAAATGGAAAAAGGAAAATACGGATCTGGAAAAAGGAACAAAAATCTAAAAAAGAGAATGAAGATTTGATAAAAGCAAAGCAACAAAAAGAAAATGATGAAGAACAAGAGGCTAAAAAAGAAGATGAATATGAAGATTCAACTGAAGAAGAAAACAATAAAGATGATGATGATGAGTACATTAACGATGAAGGTAATGATGGCGAGGATAGTGAAAAATGACGATGAGGGAGATGTTGATGGTGATGATGAAGGTGGTAATGAAGAACTTTACGAAGGAAATGAAGGTGATGGGCATGAAGATAATGAAGACAACACTAATAAAGATGATGAAAATGCAAAAGGAGGTAAAACAAATGATACAAATAATGAGGATGATAAAAATGAAGAGAACAAAAATATTGCAGTTGAATAAGAATTGGAAGATCAAAGCAGAAAAGAAAGTAAAACTAAAAAATAAGCACGATAAATGAAATGGATGGTAGTGACGAAACAATCTTCAACGAATATGAAATAACAATCACATTAAAAATACTAATGGGAAAATAAAGATGAAGACAAAAGAGAAAGATCAACTGAAAAAAAGGAGGAAACGGAAAAAAGTAAATATTAACAAATAGTAAATTTACTAAGAAAAATTTAGTCCGACAAATATCCGTCTAGTAAATATCTGTCTAGTAAATATTTGTTAAACATATATTAGAAATAAAATATTTAACAATCCAAAAATTTTAACATATCAGGTGAAAAATAAAAAAAAGTTGATGATGAATTAAGAAGATTTTGATGGTGAAGAGGAGCACATAGATCAAGAGCAAAGTGACATCTTCAAAGTAAAAGTTATAATATCCAAATATATAAACCTTTTATGTCATATATTTGCTTGGCATTTATTTGACTTACATATATCTATTAACCAATGATTTGCCAAAGAATCTTTTATTTAAAGTTACTTATTTTCACATAATATATGTTTAAAAATATATAGTATAATTAGTTATTACCACAAGTAGTAGATTCAATAGAAAATATTCACAAAGAGGCAAAAAAAAAAGATAACTGGAAATAGAATAAAAAGAAAAAGACTCTTTGAAGCATAAAGGTAAGATGTCAACAAGATTATTCCTCATGTTAATAATTTTCCAAACACTAATTATAAATTAATTATAGAGATTCAAGAAAAACTAACATCTGACTCTTAAACTTTCATACTACTACCAGCCAGTCAAACTCAGGAAAATACAAAGAATGAAAGTCAAGAAGCTTTAGGGTAGAAAGATGCCAAAAAGTACAGCAAAAAAAGTTAAATCTTCTAATTCAAAAGGTAATTTCTAAAAAAATTTACGTCAAATATTTATTATAGATTAATTATACAATCAAAGCAGATAATCAAACTAAAGAAAGACCTAGAATTGACTACCTAAGTTTCAAGCTACTAACATCAAGTGAAATCCAGGAAAGCAACCTAATGTTAACTCAAGAATTAGAAAATATTCAAAAAATTGGCTAAAGATTATAAAATCAAGATTGAAAATGATGAGAGAAAAATTGAAAAAAAAAGCTTCTCCTTCTTCTCTGTCGAATTTAGTAAAAAGGAAATAAAAAGAGAAATATCAAAAGATCCAGATTTCGAACATGAATTTCCCACAACAAGAAAAAGACAATACCGGAGGAAATCGAAAGAAATCAATATCAACAAAAGAAAAGATGCAAAAGCTCAATCCGAAGTGTTATCATATAATAGCACAAAATCTGATCACGGTATGAGTGAAATTAAAGAAGAGATGAAAATAGTGGTAAAAAAAAGCAAGCTTACAAAAACATGACTAAAAGAGTAATGAACTTATAAATTTTTACCATGCAGATGGAAATATGCAAGTTATTTAAACAAAACATAATGTACAAATAAATACACACACATATATTTCTTGAAAAATACGTTACTTACAGACATTAACCTAAGATAAAATTCATGTTTTACTTTCTGATTTACATGCCATAATACATATTAATATTCTTTTGCTTCTGTTAAAACATGAAAGCCGCATACTATAACCAGTTTAATGATACTGAAATTAAAGGAGTGCATATTTTAGACATATAGTTCAAATGATTTATTGAATCCAAGGTATATAATTTTACCATATACTTTCAATATAATAAAATAAATGTAGATGAAAATATAAAAAATAAAATATAAAATTTAATATTTATGAAGGTGAAAGGCTAGTTCATAGATTAAAATTAAAGCCATGACATAAATATATCATTTACTTCAAGTCCTACACTTTGATAAGGAATAATTAACACTGCAAATACATATCAAATATGAAATTGTAACCTAATTAAACTGTAAATATAGTTATCAATAAGTAAAACTATAAATCAACATATCAAGATTTAGTGATCGATGTGCTAAAAGAGCAATAATTTCAAGAAAATATTGATATCGCTTGTCGGACCAAAAAGTGGCATAACACCTCTAATCAAAATAAAACAAGAACATATCTACTAAAATCAAATAAAAATAGCAAAGAAAACACATTTATAGTGGTTTGGCCAAATCTCATGCCTACGTCCACTTAGCCTTATTAATTTCAGATTTGTCAAAAGTACAAGCACTATTACAATGGTTTTAGATCTTTAAAGTAAAGTATGTTCAGGATTACAACACTTAGTGACAATGGTTGAGCCGTTGAGGTAGAAAGTAAGGGATGGAAAGTGTGGGCTCAAAAGATCAAAAAGTCCTTTCTGTGTTGCACTCCTCGAATCATCTGCTATATTCGCTAAATAATGGAAGTACAAGTATGAATTCAGATTCGAGAAGATAGAGGAGAAGATCAAGTCATTTTAGAGCAAAAAAATCATGATGGTATAGAGTACAATTGTGGTCGGTACCGACCATAATGATCATCATTGTAATGCAAGTTCCCCTACACTTCCATAAGCTCTAACCTTCCACAATCCTAAGATGTATCCCCCTGGTAAATGTGCCGATCACAATTATGGTCAATACTGGCCATGTTGTTTTTTCAAAATCATCCCCTACTTCTTGAGTTACTTCATCTATCTATTCTAAGTATGCCCCCAAGCTCTCACTCCATTTTGTCTTGGTCTCGACATCCAAATTTACTTAGAAGTTGCTTTGTTCAAAGGCAAGGTAACACCTGCCTTCGAAAGCATGCTTCCGTGAAACTAGGCATGCTTTGAATTAAGATAAGCGATGCTATCTTAATTACATAGGGGTCTCCTGGTAGACAATCATCACCTTTGAAGCATCGTATCTATTCCGAAGTTATCCATTCTTTATTTTAAGTAGTTGGTATTCCATTCCTTCTTTAGCAATTAAGTTGATGTTCTTATCACTTCGGAAATCCCATCGTATCTCGAATAGGTATGTTTCTCTTTTTTTTTCTCTATTTTTTTAAATGAAGATAGAAACATGTTGGTATCGACCAAATCATGTCAGTACCGGCATGGTTCTTGAATACGAGTATAAGTACTTTGTACTTAGAAGATTTTTGCCACTTGAATTTTATTTTCCAATCTCAACCATATCTATCTCTTACGAATTCGACTTCTCACCACCACCAAAGCCATTCAACTTTACTACCTAAACTCCCACCGCACCTAGTGCTGTCGCAACTCCTCATTGCATCGTCATTGTCAACATCATGATTTCCCACCTAAACTCGGCACTGAATTCATTCATCTCAGGCTGTTCATTTTCAAATCTAAATTGAACAATAAGTGGGTTCTTGATCCTTGATGTTGCCAATGCTGCCACTACCGCACTTCGTCAATGTCACTGCATCATGGTGATGCTTCGGTCGTCATCATTAACCCACTGCCGACCATAAGCCAAGACATAACACATGGCCTAACTAGGGCTTATCACTTTCAGGGGGAACTCGGGTTGCCTATGAGGCCGACATCGAGTAATCCCAGGCTCGACATCGAGTTGATTTCATGGTTTATTCAGTGCTTGGTGTTCACTTCATGTTATCAGAATCTTTGCTCCGAGTTCTTCCTTGGATAATATTGATTTGACCGCTGTGCAATTAAAGTGCTTAGCAGTTCTATAATGGCGGTGTTGCAAAAAGTTATAGTGAGGATGAAGCAGGGATATAGGGGAAAATTGCAGAAGTGCAAAAAGCTTCACTAGATATATATCCAAAAAGTTAAAGTTAAGTTTTTCTCATTCTCACATCATTATATAGAAAAAGGAATATTGTTTAATCTTATTGTAACATCCCATAAATTTAACGATAATTAATTACAAAGAAATTAATTAATAATTAGTAATGCCAGAAGTAGAATTTTCACAAACATCATAATTTGGATACGAAACTTGTACCGTTGCACTCGTGGTGATTATCTTATCAATTTTCATACATAAAGTTTTATGATTGGAGTTCAAATGAAAGTTACCGAAGTATGAAGATATCAGATCAAAATTAATTCTACATGTAATTAAGGAAATAAATGTAAGTAGTTAATGTTAATGGTTGCTTAACGCTTAAGTATAATTAATGTCAAATTAGATCTTCTAAATATATATATATATATATATATAATGAATAAAGGGACACGAATTAACACATAACAAAACAAGCAACTGTTCGACCCTAAATTAGGACCGGTTGACCGCTAGCATCTAAGCGGTCGACTGCTTGTGTGTTGGTGGTTGTGCATTGAACCTAGGCCGAATGGCTCGCATTGAATATAATATAATCTAATGCCTGACATTGATTCGAACCCCTATATATACGGGCCCAACCACTCACTTTTCTTCTCAAATTTTAGCACAGCAAAGCTCTGCCATTTTCTCTTCTCCAAAAATTCTTAAATCCAAATAAAACTATAATCTATATACATATATACAAGTGGAGAATAGTGGAAAATAATGGAGAAGAAAAATATGATCGAATCAAATCGCCAAAGGAAAGATAAAATTAAAAATCCAAATCTACATTAAACTCAAATCTCTTCCCTAATCTAAATTTCTAATGAGTATGTATATTCTTTCGGTACATATTTCGGTAGGAAGGAAAGGGAGTCAAATAGGAATAATATGGTTTAGATCTGGAGATTTGGAAGCTTAAAGGTGAGTGGAAAACTTATACAATACTGGATTTATATTATTGTAAATATGTTCATGTATGCTTGAAAGTAATTTTGGAGTTGTAGGCTTAAATACATACATGTAATAAATTGATAAACCATGCATACATGTTCTGTGAATGTTTAACTTTGATTTAATATTACATATATTTGAATCTAGAAAATAAGGTTAAAAGTAGTCCGTAAATTAAAAAGATTGTATAGTAATTCCAGGTTTGTTGGTTAAATGATACATGTTAGTAAATGTGAATAAGAAGTTATTATAAATTGGACTGTGATTTATGTTGTATTTTAATTCATTAGAATGAAGTTGTTGCAATGTAAATTTCTATAAGTTATCCAGTTTTATAATAAACAAATGTCTAACGTTTGAAATATTAAGGAATATGCCTAAAAGAAAGAGATGTATAAAATATGGATGTTTACCGTATTTTGTCCTATTTATTTCAACAATAATAGAAAAGGTAATTCCTCATAATTTTAAACGAAACACAGGTCCTCTTTTAGGTAAGTCATAGAAAATTGCAATGTTAACATTTCCTTTTGGAGGATGTAATTCCAAGCATTAAAGTGCAGAAATCCCTAAGTATAACCAAAGTATTCTAAGTAGAAATAATAACAATAATTCAATTATAAATCTAACTTATGCGATAAGTTAGAAAGTAAACCAAAGGCACAATGAAATGAGTATATAAAAAGATTATAGTAATCAAAGGATGTTAGTAACATTTAAAAAGGGAAAGTAGAATATAGTTAATAATATTGAATACAAATTAAGTAGTAAAAGGTGATTAATCTATTAAATTAAAGTAAGTGGTAAATGACATTAAAATGACATTAATGAAACAAGAAGTAAGTTGTGTAAAAATAACTAAACCTAAAATTCCCAAGAAAAATATGAATCTCAATCAACTCAAAAGACATTTGTTGATGACCAAAGACAAGAAATAAGTGCTGAAACTGAAGATGAAATCTCTTAAGAACAATCTGCATTTTCTTTAGAATTTAACGGACTCCAACAATATATTCATCTATCATCATTAAAAACAAAACAACCACAAGGACAACGCAGTGATAAAAAAACAGCTGCATAATAATAGCTTTAAAAAACAAAAATCAAAAGATGTACAAAAAGACGGAAAAAATATAGGAGAAAGCTACAAAAGCAGCTTAAAATCTTTCCACGCGTTGATCTAGAATTTAAAAAAAGGGATGCTACTTCAAAAAAACCATAACACAATTGAAGCTTACTCCATTCTGCAGTATGATCAAACCATTCCTCAACGGATCAATAACAAAGGAAGACATAACCAAAGAATCAGCTTCCGTCGACATGATAATAGATGCCTTTTCAACAGAACATGATTGCTTTAATTTTGGGATATGAAAGTAATTTTGAAAGAAAATGATTTGTCAAAAAAATTTGGTTGGAAAAATGAAAGAATTACAATAAACACTGCATCGCTGATCATAATTAGAAGACATAATAGACATTGCTAGGCTAATCATAATATATCTAATGTCAACTTACTTGCTCTCCAATGCAATCCCTGCATTCCTACTAGTGTCGCTGCCATATATTCATTTTTCATAGATTGAAACAAATGAAAACAATTTCATGGTTAGTAATAATTTGAAAGCATTTAATGGAACAAGGAAAGAAAATAAAATTTCGAAAAAATTCGAGCTTGTGCAACCTTGTTTTTGATAAATTATAATAACTCATTCAATCTTATGTAGTTTATATTGCAAACTAAAATAAAATGTACTATCTTTGTGCTGGTTCGGTAACCTCATAGAAATAGTATCTCAAACAAAAGTTAGAAAGAAAATGCTCCTATATTTTCCAAATGGACACTGAGGCAACTCCAAGCAAAATAGGGTCATTCCGTGCCAAGAAGGTAATATTACTAATAATATTAGAAAAATGATAAATAATGATTAGAAAATATTTGCCAAATAAATATTTGATAAGCAAATATTTGACAAAACCTTTCTACAAGATACTTCATTTCTTTAAAATAAAATTGCTCAACAATATTTCATATATACTGTATATCGAATTTGAAATTGTCAAATATTTGATTGCCAAATATTTTGCACACATGGTTTTGATAGATGGTAAGTTGAAATTATAGAATACAATTATATAAAAATTGATAATGATGAATTTTTGCTATAAAAAAATTTCTAAATGATTGCTAGATATATCAAAAAAACAACAACTAAGCCATTATTCCCAAACAAGTTGGGATCGACTAGAAATGGAACCCAAAACTAATTGACAAAATCAATTTAAAAGTTATAACAACAACAACAATAATAAAAACCATGATAATAATAATAAAATAAAATAAAATAAGTAAACAAATAATAATAATAATAATAACTAAGTAAAATAAAAAAATAGATTAAAAAATAAAAATAAAAGGTAAAATAAAATATTAAAAAAACCATGATGATGATAATAATAATAGTAATAATGGTACTAATAGTAATATTGACCGAAGACCAAAACTACGTCGTAGGCTCCTATTCACTAGTCCTATAACCTAAATCTTATAACACTACCCCTAAACCAACCCTAAGAAAAAGAACTCCAAGCTCATGGTTCTGGTACGTGGATCGCTAACTTCCACGCGCTCCTGTCCGACACCAGCTCTTCGGATATATTTCAATCATTCAAGTCTCTTTTTACTACTTCCTCTCATGTTAACCTTGGTCGACCTCTATCTCTCTTTGAGCATTCGACGCGGCCTATAATTCCAACGTGCATAGGTGCCTCGAGAGGCCTCCGTTGGAGATGTCCAAACTATCTTAAGCAGTGTTGGACTAGCTTCTCCTCAATTGGTGCTACTCCTAGTTTGTCAAGTATATCAGCATTTCTAATTCGGCCTCTTCTTGTATTACCGTAGCTTCATCGTAGCATATGCATCTCTGCTACACATATCTTCTGGACATATTGGCTTTTAGTAGGCCAACATTCTGCACCATACAACATTACAGGCATGATTGTCATTCTATAGAACTTTCCTTTAAGCTTCTGTGGGACTTTCTTATCTTAGAAATGCCATATGCTTTTTACCATTTCACCTATCCCGCTCGAATTCTAAAACTAACATCTTCATCAACCTCACCATCATACTACAACATTGATCCTAAATATCGAAAGGATTCCTTCTTAGGCACTACTTATCCGGTCAGAGTGACATCTCCATCCTCTGACCTGACGCCACGAAACTCGCACTTCATATACTCTGTTTTAGTTCTACCAAGCCAAAAAACCCTTAATTCTAAAGTTTGCCTCCACAGCTCCAGTTGTCTATCAACCCCAATCCTACTTTCGTCAATTAGCACAACATCATCAACAAAGAGCATACACCAAGGAATCTCACCTTTATACCCTTCGTAACCTTATCCATCGCTAGGGTAAAAATGTAGGGGCCCAAAGCTGACCCTTAATGTAATCCTATGTTAGTGGGAAAGTTACTGATTTCTATCCTTATCGAGGAGCTTAGCTACCATATAGACTTTTTTTGCCTTCCTTCATACTTAGCTTTTGATATAGATCTTCATACGCCCGACCCCTTGCTTCACTCGCCACTGTCTTTGCATTCTTCTTTTCCACTTTGTACTTTTGCATGTTGTCCTCACTCCTGTGATGATGTAAGCACTTACAGCATTTCTTCTTCTCTTTGATAGCCTTTTGCACATCACTATTCCACCACAATGAATCATTATGTTTGCGTCTATGTAGTTAATGCCCTGCTATAACCCTGCTATATCTCATAATGGATTTCTACCGCTATGATTTTTCCATATAGCCCCAAATGTAGCCTTTCCGTTTTAAGCCCCGCAATATCCTGTTATTCCCACTATATTCCCCTATTTTCGTTATATCTTCTTTAAAAGAAATCAATTGAAAAATGACATTTATACATTATAAAAATTATGAAATTAATTTATTTAATTGAATTTTTAATATTTTTCAGAAATGAAAATACTCTAATATTCTACTAAATTCAATTATGTTATATAACAGTTTTACGTTTATTTACAGTATATTCGCACATGTTTTTATTTAAAATTATTTATGTATTAATTATAATTCAATTAAATGGTAATTTTTCATCTAATTACCATTTATATATTTGTTAAAACATTAAGTACGAGTTTTATATGTTATTTTGGAGTCATCCTCTATATCCTCGCTGTATCCCCGCTTTGAATTTTTGCACCTCCACCGCATTGAATCTGCCGAGCGCTTTAAGTGCACAGGTTTGCGTTTATTTCCTTTCGTTATCCCAAACACCTAGTAGCCATTTTCCGAATGCGCATTTCCATCTCATTCCACATGTCATTTGCTTCTCCTTCCATATTCCATGCTCCTTCTCCCATTACTCTATCCTTAAACACCCATGAGGCGTCTTCTTTGAACTTTCACCATTTCTTCTGACTAATCTTGGCTCCTTTATCCCATCGAACACGTATTCGAAGATGAAACTCAGATGTCAAAATCTGATGGTGTGAGATGACACATTCTACAGGTTCAACTTTGCAATTTATACAAGCTCGTTTGTCATCTCTTCTAATAAGGACAAAGTCAATCTGGCTAGAGTATTGGCCACTACTTAAAGTAACTAAGTGCGATTGTCTCTTTATAAAGAAGGTATTACCTATCATGTGGTCATAAGCAATAGCGAAATTCAATATTTCTTCTCTTTCTTGGTTCCTATCGCCATATCCAAAATCATCATGCACTCTCTCATACCCCCCCCCCACTAGTTGTACCAACATGGTTGTTGAAATATCCTCCTATGAAAAGTTTCTTGCTACTAGGCACATCTCTAACCATGACATCTAACTCATCCTATAAATTCCTCTTAACGGCTTCACTTAGGCCTATTCGTGGGGCATAGGCACTAATGATGTTCAAAACCATATCACCAACTATCAGCTTGATTAGGATAATCATGTCTCCCTGTCTCCTGACGTCGACCACTCCATTTTTAAGGGTCTTGTCAATTAAGATACCTACCCCGTTCTTGTTACGTTCTTTTCCCGTGTACCATAATTTGAAGCCTGTGTTCTCCACCTTATTCCCGTCCATTTGGTCTTCTTAACGCATAAGATATTTACACGTCTCCTAGTTATAGTATCAGCCATCTCTCTTAACTTTCCTGTTAAGGATCCTACATTCCAAATACCTACCAAATCCTACTTTCATCGGCTAACTTCCTTGCCCTTCGCACCCACCAAGTAAAGGGCAAAGTGACATCTTCAAAGTAGAAGGTATATTATCCAAATACAAAAACCTTTTACATCAAATATTTTCTTAGCGTTTATTTGATATACATATATCTGCTAACCAATGATTTGATGAAGAATCTTTTAATAAATTAATTTACTTTCACAAAATTTATTCATAAAAACATACGGTATAATTAGTTATTACCACAAATAGCAGATTCAGCAGAAAATATTCACAAAGGTGCCAAAAAGAAAGAGAACTGGAAATAGAATAAAATGAAAAAGACTATTTGAATTATAAAGGTAAGATGTCAACAAGATTATTCTTATGTTAATAATTTGCCAAACACTAATTATAATTTAATTACAAAGACTGAAGAAAAACTAACATCTGACTCTTAAACTTTCAAATTACTACGAGCTAGTCAAACTTAAGACAATACAAAGAATGAAAGTCAAGAAGCTTTGGGGTAAAAGGAAGTCAAAAAAAGATAAATCTTCTAATTCAAAAGGTAATTTCTAATAAAATTTACTTCAAATATTTATTAAAGATTAATTATACAATTATAGAAGATAATCAAACTAAAGAAAGACCTGGAATTGACTACCCAAGTTTCAAGCTACTAACATCAAGTGAAAGTCAGGAAAGCAGCTAAATGTTAATTCAAGAATCATAAAACATTCAAAAAATGGCTAAAGATTATAAAATCAATATGGAAAATGATGAGGAAAAATTGAAAAGAAATAAAAGCAAAGTTTCTCCTTCTTCTCTACCAAAAATAGTAGAAAAGGAAACAAAAGGTGGAAAATCATAAGATCGGGATTTTGAATATGAACTTCCTCTAGCAAAAAAAAGACAATGCTGGAGGAAATCAGAAGAAATCAATATCAACAAAAAATGATACAAAAGCTTAACCAGAAGTGTTATCATATAATAGCACATAATCTGATCATGATAGGAGTGAAATTAAAGAAGAGACAAAGATAGTGGTTGAAAAAAGCAAGCTTGTAAAAACATGGCTAACAGAGTAATGAGCTTACAAATTTTTACCATGCACATGGAAATATGTAAGCTATTTAAATAAAACATAATGTACAAATAAACACACACACACAGAGACACTCTCACACATATGTATGTGTGAGAGGCAAATGTTTGTTTGAAAAGATATCACTTACAAACATTAACCTTTGATAAAATTAATATTTTACTTTCTGATTTACAAGCCATAATACATATCACATGTAAAATTCTAAGCTAATCAAAATGTAAATATGATTATCAATAATTGAAAACTATAAATCAACATATCAAGCATTAATGATCGATATGCTAGAAGAAAGAGCAATAATTTTAAGAAAATATTGATACCACTTGTTGGACCAAAAAGTGGCACAATACCTCCAATCGAACAAAACAAGAATAGATCTAAAATATCAAATAGAAATAGTAAAGAACACGAATTTTATAGTGGTTAGCCATATCTCATGCCTACGTCCACTTAGTCTTATTAATTTCGAATTTGTCACAAGCACCAAGCACTATTATAATGATTTTGGATCTTGAAAGCAAAGATAGTCGGGACTACAATGCTTATTGACAACGGTTGAGGTAGAGGGTAAGAAATGAAGAGTATGAGCTCAAAAGATAAAAAAATTCCTCTCTATATTACTCTAGCCTCGAATCATCCGTCGTATTCGCTAAATCATGGAAGAACAAGTAAGAGATCAGATCCGAGAAGATAGAGGAGAAGAACAAGTCAGTTTGAAGCAAAAATCATGATGATATCGACCACAATTGCGGTTGGTATCGAACATAATGGTGATCACTGTAGTCCAAGTTCCCCTATGCTTCCATAAGCTCTAACGTTCCACAGATCTTAGTTATATCCCTAGGTAAATCAACTCGGTACCAACCATGTTGTTTTTGTACAAATCCTCCCCTATTTCTTAAGTTGCTTCGTATGTCTATTACGAGTATGCCTCAAGCTCTCGCTTTATTCCATCTTGATCTGGACGTCTAAATTTACTTAGAAGTTGCTCTGTTCAAAGACTGGATAACACTTGCCTTCGAAAGTATGGTTTCATTAAAATGAAATGCTCCAGATCAAGACAACCAATACTATCTTAATCACATAGTTCTCTCTAGGCTGCCAATCATTACCTTTGAAGCATCGTATTTGTTTCGAAAATATCCATTCATCACTTCAAATAGTTGGTATTCCATTCCTTCATTAGCAATCAAGTTGAAGTTCTTATCACTTCAGAAACCACATCATACCTCGAATAGGTATGCTTCTCTTATTCTTCCTTCTCTTTTCACTTCTCTATTTTTTAAATGAAGATAGAAACATGTTGGTACCGACCAAATCATGTCGATGCTGACATGATTCTTGAATACACGTATGAGTACTTGGTACTTAGAAGATTTTTGCCATTGGAATTTTATTTTGCAATCTCAGCCATATCTCTCCTTTATGAATTCGACTTCTCACCACCACTAAAGCTATTCAACTTTGATACCTAAACCACCATCGCATCTAGTGTTGCCGCAACCCCTCATAGCATCATCATCATCAACATCGTGATTCCCCACCTGAACTAAGCATCGAATTCATTAGTCTCAGCCTGTTCATCTTCATACCTAAATCAAACGATATGTGGGTTCTTGGTCCTTGATGTGGCCATAGCAGCCACCGGAACACTTCATCAACGTCGCTGCATTGTTGGTGATGCTTCATCCATCGCCATCAACCCACCACCGACTATAAGCCAAGACATAATATGTGGCCTAATTTGGGCTTATCACTTTTAAGGGGGAAATTGGGTTGCCTATGAGGTCAACACTAAGAAATTCCAGGCTCGACACCGAGTTGATTTCATGGTCTATTCAGTGCTTGGTGTTCACTTCACATTATCGTAATATTTTCTTTGAATTATTCCTTGAATAATCTTGATTTAGGCATATGCGACAAGAATTCATTCACTGAATCAACATAAACAATCTTCATCGAGCTTTGGTCGAGTATGGATCGACCACTTGATTTCGGTGAGATGGTTCTGGGTAACAGTTGCATCGAATGAACTATGGCATCCAAATTGGATATTCAAATCGATATTTCAAGTTACACACCATGATCCTATGTTCTTGAAAAGAAAGCTATGTTTCGATTTGGACAACGGTTTCATTATCATTCATTCTGAGATAACAAGTTTAATTCGACAAATAGTTCCATCGTGCGATGGTGCTCGTTTGCTAATACGAGTGGGATATCTACACAGAGTATTCCATACACTGTGCTCTATACACAGGATACACACTATATAGTCTGATACTTCGCATTGTTTTGGTCGATGTCTAGAATCTGATTGGCTAATACACGTCAACATCCATTGGATCTGGCACATCGCCTATACATGTTTTAATTAAGAAAATTCAAAAGTAAAACATACTTGACTGAGTTCATTATCTGGCCTTTTAGTACAGAATGACTCGATGATCTTCTCACCTTAAAGTCGTAGAGGTTCTTCTACCGCTCAAGCCTCCACGTCTGCTCCATTTGGAGCAAAGGGTTCTATAACATATGAGCTTCAAAAGCAATTTGTTATAGTGCCATAGCCTTACAGTCAGCCTCGTTCACTGAATGAGCGATGTGCCTCAAAAGTCTTAGATAATCCTCCAAATCAAACTCCATCAATGCTGACTACAGAGTCTTCCATTTGCCTTCAATACGAGATTCCAGAGAGTGACTGTATTTTATTGCCAACAATCGATCAATGAGCACACAATCCACATTAGGGCTACACCATGTGCAACAAATATATGTGTCTAGATGGATTCATTCTGACCTTCAACGAATTTATCAAATTCTTCTTGGTGGGCTGGCTCCGACACAAGTGCATCCTAGTGGATACGCACTAATTAATTCTTTGTATGTCTTCTTTATGATGCGACTGAATGATGCTCTAAAATTCAGGGGGCTAACTTATCTTAAAAGATTCAAAAAGAGATCAGACCTGCCTTCCTTGCTGATTGTTGAAGCTTATAATCGCTTCAAAGTTATCGAGGCGCTTCACTACAAGTGTAATTACTTTAAGAGTGGATACTTCTCCGTTCACTATCCATACGACTTCAACCACCTCTAGTCGCCTGGACATAGGTCTCCTCTTCTAAATATTTTTTTCATTTGGATTTTCATTATCAAAATGCCTAACTCCTTTTATGTATCCTTCATAGACCTCCTAGATTGAGATGATAAAATGCACATGCTTACACCTTAGTGCTCCTAAAGCGAGTTGATTTCCAATTCTAGACCGCCTCTTTCTTACTCACCAATGAGAGGATTCACCAACATATCCGCCTACAACCCGATAGACATGCCATTACTTTTTCGCTCCCTTCCAAGAAATCTCGAACTACAACCTATCCCTCAGCCCCTAGTCATGATGTTGATGATGATAATCAAGGGAGAGGACAAAGGCCATAGAGTCGAAGCGAACAAAGGTAATGAGAAAGTGAGGGTTGAAGAGAATATGATAAGAGGAGGGGAAAAGGAAGTGGATAAGAAAGAGAAGGAGAAGAATAGGGAGATGATGAGGGAGACGATGAAGATGATATTGAGGACTATGGCCTAGGCGACAATGAATCGTCTAGGGAGACATCCCTCAAAGGTGACACAGTCCATGGCCCTTCCCATCCGAAGCGCTTGGTTATTAAGTCCTCCTAGCATGGCCCTGGTCCAAACTCTAGTACCAGCTGGAGAAGTGACACCTCCCATGGGTTCTTCTTAGAATATCTTTGGCACGTTGGGTGAACTCGACAGTCGTTCAACCTTTGTACCAAAGGTGTTACTTTTCAAGATATTCTTAACGTAAATCCTAAAGATTTAACTTCCCTTTTGGGGATCTTCTTGCCGAGGGTGATGAAACTACATCCTTTTTAATCCCCAAAAACGGTCTGTAGAGTACTTAGGGAAATACCAGCACTTCACACACTTTTAGAATCACGAACACCTACACTCTACAATCGTCCTTAATTAAGTGCTTTGTTCTAATACACCCTTTCTTCCTTTTAGGTACAACTGGAAGAGATCGCATGGGATATCTCCACTCCAATGTGAGCCAACACCGCTTGTTGACTCCAAACATTTACACATAGCATCTCGACACATAGCAGGAGTCTAAAGATGATATAAGAGGGAGAAGAGATAAAGAGCATCAGGATGAGGAGGCCAAACAAAGGCGCCAGAACGAGGAGAAAAAGCGCTATGATATGTAAAAGAAATCGCGCCATCAAGTGAAATCACGAGGTCCTTGTGGTCACTCCCGACGCAACTTAGGTGGCTCTCTGCCATGTATTCACTCTCAGACTCCCCGATAACAACCTCAATTGACTCAACCCTACATCACTACTATTTCTACCTCCCATATATCCAAATAATTTTCAACTCATGCAGCTCCACCTCCGCCCTCATATAGGCCCATCTACAGTTATCGATGCTAGGATGCAGGTCAACTTTCCTGATTATTGCCTAATGGAAGTCATGTTTGCTTGCAATGCCTGAGACATCACTCTTTAAGATGATAACCAAAGAATAGATGGGTTAAGGAAATTTCGGACTAGCTTTTAGAGTAGAAGAAGCTGGCCAAGGGCCTCTTTGACAATCAATTAGACGATCATCCAATCATTCAAATTAGAGAGGAAGGGTCATGATAGGACTGTGTTGGTCTATAAAATAGAGCTGGTTAATCTTACTAAAGAAAGAGATGGTGCACTAAGATTGGCCAAAAACTCGAAAGAGTTAATAGAAGAAACGTCAAGAGCCCACACACAAGTCACCACATTAATGAAAGATTAAATCAAAACTGCTCATTAAGAAAATGCAAAACTTACAGAACAGGTTAAGATAAAGAATGGAAAACTAAAAACCCTCCAGGCTAAGGTAGACAGTTTAAAGGACAATCTGAAAGATGTGGTAGATTCCAAACCACAAGCTCAAATTGACCCCACCGAAGCCAGAGAGGATATTGTAGAACTTAAGATGAAGGCTAATCGGGCTAATAAGGAAATGAATGCCACTCTCTTGTAATTCTTCGCCAACATAATAGACAACAACAATATAAAGTGACTAGGGATGAGTTGTTCTGCTACGTTAGTAGAGATCTGGGAAGAAATACTTCGCAGATCTACTGCAGACAGTGAAGGCGTAACCAAAGAAACATTGAAGTCTGCTCTTTTGGTGAGGAAGACATTGCGGCTTTAGAGGAAGACAAAGCAATTCTAGTTGCATAAGATGCAGTTGCAAGGAAGGTAACTATAGAGGCTCCTATTGAGTCATGCATTGGGTCGAGAAGAATCATCTACTCTTAAGTCAAAAGAACCTACAATAGAGATTACTACTTCCACGGTAGCCACTTCTAAGGCCACCATTACCGAGATTCCAATTTTGGTCATGTCAAGTGCTGATGCTCTTGATTCCACTCCTACGGCTATCCAACCGACTAAATCTTCCACTAGGAGGATGAAATCATCAAGTCACCGACCAGGGAAATTCCGTCTAGCCAAGGTATTTCTCTCATCTCTTCGATCTTCGAGAAACTTCAACTCTCCCTAAAGGACGTCACTAACTTATACTATTTTTCTATCAAGCTACATGTCAACCGTTGCTGCCTCCTCCACCGTCATCTACACAAGGCCTAGGTCTGTGTGTTATTTATACCACCTCAACCTTCTTCATAATAGAGCCAATCATTCTGTCTCTCCCTTCCAACTTCAGCCCCAATCCGGATTCTCAGCAGAGAGTGGCATTTGATGGGTTAGAGGAATCAGTCAGTCTAAGGAGGAAGAGGTTTCAATCATAAGCACAAATAACCCAGATGATCATATCACAAGAGCAGAGAGGCTAAAACTTGACTATAAGAAAATCAAGATCATGCTCAAGCCAAGAACTGAAAAGCTTGCCTCCTTTGAAAATAAGATCATGCTTCAATTTTTTTGAACTTGCATCTAACAAGCCTGAAGACCCCATCAATTGAACCACCGAGGAAGAGTATATGCCTTCTGAAGGAAGTACTACATAGAAGGAGAGGATCCAAGAGGGGAAGGGCTCAAAGAAGTGTCTCACGAATCTTAATATCAAGTGTGGCAAGCGAGGGAGGAAGAAGTAGGCAACCGACTCAGCTTTTGGAAAGATAGTTTCGTTTTGTCTTTTGATGCATTTTGTTTCTTTCTAAATATAGGCCTACATTGTGCGGGAGTGCCTCCTAACTTTCGTATAAAAAAGTGATATAAATAAAAGACTGTTTTCCTGACAGTCTTTGTCGTATTTGCATTTCCAAACCTTTTGGTTTACTTGCCTATATATTTGCCTCCATATATAATATAATCATTTATGATGTTGTTTCATCTGTATTATACATGCCTGTGTCCGTGCAATATCATTATTCATTATACTCTATACATATAAATAACTCTCTGCAATTGGTCAGTAATATTTCGTTATTTAGTTCCATTTATTATCACCAAAGTAATTCTTTCTTGGCTAAACAAATTTATTTTGATTTGGAAATTCCATAGCCAACTTTGTTTTACTTTGGTCGGATTTCATTTTACCATAAACAAGGTTGTAATTGGAAAGAATCTAGTTTTGTGTTATTTCTTATCTCTAAGATACGACGTTTTGGCATCTATCTCTGGACACCGATTCGATCTCGCCTATCTATGGGCATTGGTTAAGTATGTTCTTTAACCTTCCTCGCTTATCATCGGCTAGGCATGTCTCATCGAGCCGTAAGTGATGTCATACTCGTAAAAGGGTTCAATCATACACCAATCCTTATCTCAGTGATTCGTATTTTAGATGCTTGACTATGAGCATCCCATTTTGATCTCCCTTATCTCTAGGCATCATCAAAATCACTCAATCACCAACATCATTTGTTTTCGGTTACGCATCTTGCTAGGAAGTAAACAAAGTCATGAAAGTCTCGATTATACACCAGTTCCTATCTTTGGAAACTAGTGTTTTAGTTCCTTAACTCCGGTCATCCCTTGTTGACTTTGCATGTCTCCGAGAATTAGTCAAAGATTGGAGGTATAAGGACAAATCATACGATAAAATCCAAAATGATTATACATCCCAAACCCGATCATGGATCAAAGGACTTCATTGGTACCTATCTCAAGATAACAGATCACGCTACTAATCATGCATTAGAAAGTTATACTTATAAGAACATGATTCCATTGGTTTTAAAAGCTAACTTTATTTGTAAATAAAAGAAATGGAAACTTTCACCTTATTGTATTGCGTCCAGTCAACTAGGGTGGCTCATTTTCAGAAACAAAAAATCCAAGTGAAATAGAGTCATATATGCTTGCTATTCCATGCTCGTGAAAAAGCGATCCCTTCCACAGTCGATAGCTTGAAAGTTCGATCTCCAAGTTTTGGTTAATCACATAGGGATCTTTCTAATTTAGACAAGTGCCCCCGTACCAGGGAGGACCTCCTTCAAAATGAGGTCCTTTAACTCAAAGGTACGATTCCCGACCTTGGTATTGAAATGCCTTGCTACTCTTTTCTTGAGCAACTACCACAAGTTCAGCCTCTTATCACTTTCACAGACCAAGTCAAGGGATTCAAGCAAGAGTTCCTCATTCATATTAGGATTATAGTTTTTTCTTCAATGAGAAGGGATATCCAGTTCTATCAGAATCATGGTCTCAACTCCTAGGCCAAAAAAAATGGAGTGTACCAGTCGCGGACTTGTGGGTTATTCTATAAGCCCACAATGCAAGTGGTAACTCATCAACCCAACAGCCATTGGCTTTCGTTAGTTGTTTCTTCAGGATGAATTTGATGATCTTTTTCACCACCTCCACCTATTCATTTGCTTATGGGTTTGCTATTGCGGAAAATCTCTTCGCAATTCGGTACCGATTGTAAAGGTTTTGGAAATCGATACTCTCGGATTGAGTTCCATTGTTAGTGATCATTTTTTATACGACTCTAATTCTACATATGATGTTTTACACCAAAAAATTGATCACTTTCTTCATTGTGATCATGATTAATGGTTTCACTTCAACCCACTTTGTGATGTGGTCCAAAGCTATAATAACATACTTTGCTCCGACCTTTGACATCGGTAGCACACCGATTATATCAATTCCCCAAACCGCAAATGACCATAGGCTAACCATTTACGTAAGCTTTATAGATGGGTCCCTCAGCATTTTGCAAAACTTTTGCATTTATCACTTCATCAGATGTAATAAGCTGCACCGCGGCTAATTATGGGTAAAATGTATCCATAACGAAGTATCTTCTTGGCCAAAGTCCGCCCTTCGATGTGATCACCACGTCTTCCTTCGTGTACATCCAAAAGGATTTTCTTATCTTCATCTTTGGTGACACACCATGGCAAGAGGGTTGAGAAACCTCTCCTATACAACACTCCCTCTTTCATTATGAAGCTTGGTACTTTTTGAAGGAGTTTGAGCCATTCATTCCTTCAATTCGGGAGAGTTCCCTTCAGCAAATAGTCTTTGATTGGAGTTATCCATGACTCCTTTTCCTCCTAGGCGTCCAAGGTCCAATCGACATCCATATGGATGATGCTCTAGTCGATAAAGCATCCATAGGGCTGACCAGTTTGGCTAGTGAATTAGCTTTTGTATTCCCTTCTCTGGGTATGTGCGTGATTGTATAATGTTCAATATCATTCAATAGTTCCAGTGTCTTCATCAAGTAAAGGGTAAGTCTTGCTTCCTTAGCCTGAAATCTCTTCTTGACTTGGCAGATCACCAATTGAGAGTCACTGAATATATGTACTGTCTTAACCGCTATTCTTTCAATATTTTGAGTCCCAGAATTAAAGCTTCATATTTAACTTTGTTTTCATTGCCATGAATTCTAGCTTTAGTGCGTAATATATTATTCATCCTTTCAAGGTCACGAGAATCGCTCCTTCCTAGAAACTACGTTCACTAGAAGCTCTATCAATGTACAATGTCCATTTGGAAAATTAAACCATATTTTCTTCCTGTTCTCCATCATGGACGGTGAATTGGGCAATGAAATCGGCCAATTTCTTTCCTCGTATTGCCTATTAGGATGGTAGGTTATGTCATATTGACTCGGCTCGATATTTCACTTCAACAATCTTCCCGAGGTCTCGGGGATGATGCAACACTTGCCTTAGTGGATAATAAGCCAACACCTTTATTAGATGATCCTAGAAATACAGTCATAACTTCCTCGAAGCAATCAAGAAGCAGTACCTCGGCTTCTCCAAGTTTCGGTAGTTCTTTTCTACTTTGGAAAACGGCTTGTTGCTATAGTATACGGGCCTTTGGGTCTTAGATTCCTCACGTACCAATGATGCACTTAGTGCATGAGCAGATACCACTAAGTAAATGAATATATCTTCTCCTTTCAAAGGCTTCGACAAGATTGTCAGTCTCTCCATATGCTCTTGCAATTTTTGGAAAGCTTCCTAGCATTTCTTGGTCCAAACAAACTTTCTTTTCTCCTTGCTGAGGGCATTAAAGAACGGCATACATTTGTCCATCACCTTTGAAATAAATTGACTCAGTGCGGTGACTTCCCATTCAACCTCTGCATTTTCCTCCTTTTCTTTGGGCAGTAATATTGTTTAATGCTTGAATCTTATCTACATTATCTTCCATGCTCATTGAGTTCAAAATGAAACCGAAGCGTTTGCTTGATGCGACTTCAAATGAACATTTCAATAGATTAAGATTCATTCCATATTTCCAGAGCACATCGAATATTGCAGAGAGGTATACATGTGATTCATCAATCGTTGTGACATTACCAGCATATCATAGAAATAATACTCCATCGTCCATCTCATTTGAGTTTTAAACATCGTATTCCCTAACCTTTGGTAACACTACGCCATAGATGACCTTCTGCAACATTTTTGCAAGGTGTTGCCAGCTAAAATGTTGCGATAGATATAAAATTTTGGTCCTACTGCAACGTTGTATTTTTGGTGGTACCTTAGCCATAAAAATGTGTTGCTCTAGCTAAACAAGTGTAACACGATGCAACATTTTTATGAAGTGTTGCTATAGATGTATTCGGATTAAAAAATTAATAAAATTAGCAATCCGCGTGAATACGATCCAACGATCTACATTTAATCTGATTGTTAAAATGGATCACCACTACAATTTGTCCCAAATTTTCGTTTTCCCTCTTTACTTTTCATATCATTTCGTTCTCACCCCCAATTTCCAAATCCCTAATTTCGTTTTCCCTAATCTGTATGGAAGATATTCCCTTTTAACCCAATCGGATCTGATGCTATTACATTTCTATTCAATCTTCCACTCCAGTATTCAGAGGACACAAGTTCGTTTTCTATTCAATTGGCAGCTGAAGTAGTTCGTTTAGCTCCACACCCGAAGTACAAGAGAAGAGTTCGAATCAAAAAAGAGTTACCAAGCACATGATCCTGATAATAAATTTAAAGTCGGAGATTACGTGGGTCTTGAAAAGATTAGGCCGATAAGCAAGACTGAGACTTTTCTTGCTGTTCCTGTTGCTGCCAGGAACACACCTAAGAGCGTCGAGACTGTGCCTCTTGAGTTGCTTGAGATACCACTGCAGTCAAATGAAGAGCAGGCTGTCTAATTTCCGGTTTGTTTTGACCTTTTTTTTTCATTTTGTGATATTTGATACTGTGGATTTATGCATTTTCTGTATCTGAATGGTAAGTTTCAAAATTTCATCTTGCTTCGTGTATTTTGAGGTCTATTGTTGAATTTGGATTGGAGTGGTCTTCCATATTGCACCTTGAAGATAGAATAGAGAATGACTGGAAGAGCTATTTTGTAATGCACTAAAAGTGTTCGATACTTTATGTGAATGGTATTGTTATCAAAATGTCCAGTTTCCTGTAGTTTCACATTGATATACTTCAAATTTTTCACTGCATTTTGTTCTTTCATGTTCGAAAAATGACATATCACGTATATATACGCTTTCTACTGTTGTAAAACCACTTATCTGCACCACAAACATTTGGCGTAGTGTCTGGATGCGGTCGGTGAAGTGATGTAGCGGGCTATGGTTGTTCCAGTTTGGATGCGGTCGGTGAAGTGATGATGGGTATGAATTGTAATTGAATTGAATTGAATTTGTATGAATTGTAATGCTTGAGTAAACGAGTTTGGTTTTTCTTTTGTAGGCTAATGATGGTCCAAATCTGAAGATATATAGCTTGGTGCTTTGAACTAATGTACATGTATGAACTGACATTTGATTCTCTTGTTGATGAAAGGCGAAGCAGTCTGCTTAGAGTTGATGGTCCAAATCTGTAGATATATAGCTTGCAGTGAGAAGCAATGTTGTTTGCTATCAACCAAGGGTGGTGCTTGGTTTTGTTGCGAATTTGCAGTGTGAAAGTTTGATGATGTTTGGGTTGTCGGAATGGGTAATCAGCGATTGTGATTAGGCGATTTGGCAACCTGAAGTCGAATTTGGCAACTGAAATAGTTTGTTGGTGAGGCAATTAGAGGATGGAGGCTGGTGGTTTAGAAGTATGTGTGGTGCATCATTTTACGTCGTTTCAAAGAAGGCTCGCCCGGACCCGCTTCTCGGCTCGCCTTCGGCTCGGCACTCGGCTCGTCATATATTTGTCAGTGTCGGTGTCTGTATAAATTGAGACTGCATATGTAATGAGTGAACTGAGTGATGTAGTAAGGAATATCTGTATATGTGAATATCAGTGTTATATATCATTGAATTGTAAAATAGTGGAGTCAGGAATTTGTACTATTTTATATGTTGAAATAAAATATTTATTTAAATAAATTACTGTTTGAATATCAAATTCTGTGCTATAGCATTTTATTAAATAAATATTTATTTCTATTAAAAAATCAAATATGCTCTACATTGTGGGCCCCACAACTTCAGAAAGTTAATATCTATCGCAACATTTTTGGAATGTTGCTACAGATACCTATGGGTGTTGCCATAGACCCAAATAGGTTTCTATTGCAACAATATTACTTATGTTGCCTTAGATAGTCAAAATGTTGCCTTTGAGGTCTAAGGCAACGGCAAAAATTGCATCACCCTAAAAGTGTTGCCATAGACCTATGGCAACATTTTTCGGGCCTGAGCCAACATTTTTTTTGTGTTGCAGAAGGTCATCTATGGCGTAGTGTAAGTAGGCCCAACATTCTTCAAACCGAGCAACATTACTTAATATTAATGCATGCCCAAATCTTTGATGAAACTAGCGTGCTCCTGATCTAGAACGTGCATTGTTATTTAGTTGTAGCCAGAGTGTGCATCCATAAAGGATAGCAATTCTTGTCTGGTCATTGAGTCCACAAGTTGGTCTATCTTCGATGGTAGGAAGCTGTCTTTTGGGGATGTTTTATTCAAGTCTAAACAATCAATGCAATTCCTCCATTTTCCATTTGGCTTCTTGACCAACACAGGATTCGATACCCATTCGAGGTATAAGGCATCATGGATAGAGTCCGCCTCTTCTTTTAGTGTAACGGATCACTCTAGACCTAGACTACATCTCTTTTACTTCATAGGAGGGCATCTTGGGCCCACATTCAATGCGTGGCACGCTATATATGGCAATATTCCACATATATCAGGATGTGTTTAGCCAAACATATCTAGGTTTTTCCATAAAAAAAACCCTACCAACTCCTTTTCATTTTCAAGCCGAGTTGATAACCGACCTTGGAAAGTTGAGAGGTATTATCATGAATCGAGATATTGATCATTACCTCTGCTGCTGCCACCCTCGCATCCTCTGCCTCTTTTAGGGTTTCCGTAGGATTGTAGAAATTACTATATGACCCTAGTCAAGGCTTCGGTGGTAGTTGCTATGCATTCGTAGTTTTGATGCAGAGATCCTTCTATGTACCTTTCCCTTTCCCACGTCACTTTGCCTCTCTGAGCTCACTAACATTGCATTCCCGACCAGTGCTCTGGTCGTTTGAACAGCTCCAACCCTATTCTCGATTAGGAATTTCATCATCAAACACCATAGAGCTAGGGCTATTCTGATACTAGCAAGGGTCGTCGGCCTTGAAAAGTTTTGTAAGTAGAAAATTCATTAACTATCACAACGGTCCATACCTGCACAATCTTACGGTCTGTTTTTCCCAATTCCACCAATAGATCAATTCACATGATAGGCTCTTTTGCCACTTTGGTAAATCCTTGAATGTGAGATTTACCTAGCTTTATGTTCTTCGAACTAATCTTCGTACAGTCCAACGTCTTCTTGAATAGAATATTAACCAAACTCCCACAGTTAATCAGAATCCGGTGCAAAGTAGCTGGCTAAAAATAGTCGTAATTGTTGGATAGGGCAAGCCCACAACGAAGGAATTGGGTAAATTTCAATATTCTTCCTTATTGGATTTTTAATGGGCTATGTAGTCTAACTCATTTAGAATTTTTCGAAATGTTCTGTTAATTAAAATCAATATTTTATATAAATTTATAGTTAAATATTTATTTTATATAATTCGTATTATATTAAAAATATATGTAACAATACACATATATATGTTTATGCAAGTCCAACAATATAATGTGTACATAGTTTGACATTATAATATTATAGTACAATAGTCATATAAACATTATAATATTCTAGTAAAGAAGAAGAATAGCTTTCACCAAAATCCAAAGCTAGCATGTTGAAACGAAGAAGTGAACTCCTTAAATCAAATTCCAATCCTAATGTTGCTTGTTTCCGAATTGCCTTACCATCGACGATTGTTTGATTTTAATTTGTATTTAGACTGCATGAATATTTTAGGAGATGGAAGGGGAACGTTCGACCAGCAAAAGAAGAGGATGGAGGCTACCAAAAAGATCTAATCTAAAGTGAGGGTAATGATGTTTATATAAGCAACAGGCTAGAGAGCATAAATAGGATCAAGATCCTTAAATTTCTCTTACTCATTCCCTTCTTTTAAACACTCAAAATTCCTTCCCCTAGCCATCTTATGGTCGGCCGGCCTCAATGTCCCTATCACAGCCTAACTTAGCATGCCCCATATGGGCGTCAAGTTCATTTCAAGCCCAAATTATATTTATTACATTTAAATCTAAAGTATCGATATTGAATATCGGTTAGTGTTTATATAACTATCATGTGCACACTATTTATTCTTGTTCAATACACATTAAATAAAATTTTATAATCAATAATTCATAAATATCAATTAATTTAATTAACATATAACAACTATAAATTAATTAAATCTGGTGAGTATTCAATGTTTTGGTTGTGTGACTCATAGGCGTGGATTCAGTTAGCGATTAATGTCGAACAAATTATTTGCATCAATTCTCTTTGCTAAAACTAAACCAGTTTGGACTTATGTAACTTGGTAATGGTCAAAATTCCAATATCGTCCATATTCAACTCTATAGTACAGACACAAAGTCCTTGTTCAACAATAACAATTATTATTAATCAAACTGCTTTGGCCGGAGACTTTGACTTTGGGTTGACTTTAGTAAACCATGATACTAACCTCATATAGCCGAGGAGTCAAATTTTCTCTTGAATATTGTTTCACTTCCAATGCTCCTACTCGACCTAACTATTGTCGTTTGATGGACACCATACCACAACTTGACTATAATCAAAACAGAGTTTCCACATTGAAGCTCTATAGTATTCTCAAGTTGAGGGAATTGCGTAATATTATGACATCGATATTTTCTATTTGACGTATGTTATGTTAACCAATAGAAAACTATTGAGCGAGTCATTCCATGGTTATTAAATGACTATCAGTATGTAATCCTTTGGTGCCCCTTGCAGTTACGACACTACTAGAAAAGCTTGAAATACTGACAAAACTTGGCGATGGCTTCCGAGGGCCTATTGCGACAGTTTCCGACGGCTTTCAACGGGCCGTCGGTGGGCGTTGGAAACCGTTTGAAAGACTCCATCGGTGGCCGTTGAAACCGTTGAAAGTTCACGTTATACAGGTCTCAGTCGAGACCTTTCTTCCTCAAATGAACTGAACGAATTTATCTTCTAAAATCCCTAAAACCCCATTTCCAAGCTTCCAAACCTCAAATTCAAGTGTTTGGATCTTACACGGCTCCTGAATCACTATCTATTGCTTCCAATCTCTGGTATAACCTCTAATTTTTGCAAAAAACCTAATTTTTAACCTAAACCTAGATTTTCCTAATTTGATAAATTAGGGCTAACTGGCGATTCTAATTGTTTCTAATAGCCTAATAATGATTTATAGTATCCCATGGAATACTTATTTCATTTGTTAGCTTTAAATTGTGAAATGTAGGTATAATTCGTGAATTTATGTTTATGTGTAAACCATTATATATGTGTTGTTTTTAAAGCATTTTCTTGTGTTAATTGGGGTGTTTATGTGTTCTTATATGTGTGTAAGTGTTAATTATTATATATATACACACACACACATGCATACTAATAATTAAATAAATTGTTTTCTATAGAAAACGTCATAAAAAAATAATTTACATATCTACTATAATACGCCGAATTAACCTTTTTTTGATAAAATACGTGAAATAATGTGGTAAATTAATAATTTTCGAAAGATATACAATTAGTAAATTTTCAACCTTTTACAAACAATAACATATTATCTAATAAATAAGAAGACAAACTATAAAACTTCCAATTTTTGTATAAACTACTTTTTTATTATGTCCCTTAGAGAGTTTTTGGCCCGTCTGACAAGTGTTGTACATAATCGTTATATAAATATTCGTTTTTGCCACAAAATGGACATTTATATACATCTAGTACAATACTTACTAGATTTGTCCCTGTATTGGACAAGTTATAAACATAGTAAATAATTACATTTCGTACATTATTTCGTTTTAAACGGTTCACAAAATTTCGTCCTCACTTTTCGATTTTTTTTCCGTGTACATGCATTTGTGTACAATAAAAGGAAACAAAGGGGAAGTGCTACGGAAATTTTGTTGAATCGTTTAAAACAAAATAATTTATGAAATGTAATTTTAATGTGTTTGTAATGGGAAGTAGGATGACTGACCAACCATAAACCAACGTTTCAATATTGTATTCTTAAGTTAGGTTAAATTGACGCATATAAGATTATGTATCACTACATTGAAAAATAAAATCTCAATTCATAAAATGGCCAATATTTATTTTTGAATTTGTAACATATTTTTTTAAATAGAAAAAATGATCGATTATTTTGTTGATCGGAGGAGATGGATGTATCAAAGAAAGGGGCTGAGAGGCTCAATAAAGGAAGAATTTTATAATGGTATAAACATATTCGTTGAATTCACTTTAAGTAATAACAGAAACAATGTAGAAATCCATTGTCCATGTAGTAGGTGTAAACATTTGAAGTATTTTTTACCAGATATTGTGAAAGTTCATTTGTGCAAAAACAGTTTCGTACTGGAGTATTATGTTTGGGATCGTCATGGAGAAGTTGTAGCACATACTCCTGCAGGGTTTGACTTAGAGGTGGTTGGTAATGAAATTGTTATGAAGAATCGTATAGAAAATATGCTTGAAGATGCAGCACGATCAATGTTCCCTACGGTTGAAGTTGATGATGACGATGTAAATGTTGAAGAACCAAATATTAAAGTAAATTTTTTTTACGATTTATTGGATGTTGCTAAGAAACCTCTTTAGGATGGTTGTAAAAGCGGCACTCAGTTATCAGTAACTGCAGAATACATCGCAATGAAGTCAAAATACAACATTACCGAAGCCGGATTTACAACTGTTGTACAAGTTGCAAAACGACATATGCCGCTCAATAATTTAATGTGTGAAAATCACTATGAAGTTAAAAAACTTATGTCAGCTTTTGGTTTACCATATCAAAAAATAGATACATGTTTAAATGGATGTATGTAGTTTTGGAATGAGGTCACTTTTAGGAAGTGTAGAATATGTAACGAGGAAAGGTACAAACCAAGAAAAATGAAGAGAAAAGAAGTTCCATACAAACATATGCATCACTTGCCCATCACTCCTAGGCTTCAAAGATTATATGCATCTTCTGTAACTGCACCTCATATGAGATGGCATAGTATGAGAACAGAGGAAGAAGGTACGTTGACACATCTAGCCGATAGAGAAGCATGAAAGCGTTTTGACAAAACTTATCCCACTTTTGCAGCGGAAAGTCGTAATGTTAGACTTGGATTACAGATGGTTTTTCACCATTTTCTCAATTTGGTGCTATGTGTTCATCATGACCCATTATCGTCACACCTTATAATTTACCTCTGTGGATGTATATGAAAAATCCATATATGTTTCTTACTGTTGTCGTTCTTGGCCCCAATAATCCAACACAAGGAATCGATGTTTATTTACAATCGTTGATTGAGGAGTTAAAAACACTGTGGAACGAAGGAGTAGAAACATACGACATTTCAAAGAAAAAAAAATCGTATGTTTGCTTCTTTGTTGTGGACTATAAGTGACTTTCCTACTTATGCATTGCTTTCAGGATGGAGCACATCCAGTCGTCTAGCTTGTCCTTATTGCATGAAAGAAACACAGGCATTTTCTTTACCGAATGGTAAGAAAATTTCATGGTTTGACTGCCATTTTTGTTTTCTCCATGTCAATCATCCCTTCAGAGGAGATAGAAAAACAAATTAGCTAATAAATTAGAAACCAGACAACCACTAACGATATGGTCAAGCGAAGACATATACGAATTTGTAAGGGACTATCCAAAGATACATGAAACTGGAGTACAAACTGAAATTGTAGGTAAATCGACTATTCATAATTGGTGCAAACAAAGTATATTTTGGGAGTTGCCTTATTGGAAAGGTCTTCTACTTCGTCATAATTTTGATGTGATGCACAACGAGAATAATGTATTTAATAATGTTTTTAACATAATTTTGAATGTCAAGGGGATGACTAAGGACGATTTAAAATCAAGACGCGATATACAAGAATTATGCAAACTTCTTGAGCTTCATATGAAACCAAACAACAATAAAAAAACCCAAAGTGTGCTATGAGTTAGATAATAATCAAGTTAAAGTTGTGTTAAAATGGGTGGAAAGATTAAGATTTCCTAATGGGATTTCATCAAATCGTAGATGTATTGATTTTAAAAATGGTAGATTGAGTGGGATGAAAAGCCACGACTATCACATAATGATGGAATATTCAAAGAACTATTGCCCTTAAATGGAGCATTTACCTGTCATCTCTCATCTAAAGCACGACTTCGAGGTCCTATGCAATATGGATGGATGTATCCATTCGGGAGGTATGAAATATGTTACCTATTAATTTAATTATATTTGGAAGTAAAATTTAATGTAAATTATTTTTTCATAGATACTTAAATCATCTGAAGAAAAAAGTGAGGCAAAAAGCATGAGTTGAAGGTTCGATCTGTAAATCATACATCGAAGAAGAAGCGTCGTTCTTTTTCTCTCACTATTTCAGTGACCATGTGAACATATCATTCGAAAGTATTCCACGTAATGATGAAGGCGACGAACAAGATTCCTCTCAAACAATGTTACATATTTTTAGACAAAATGGTCGACCTTCTGGTAAATGTTTGGACATATGGTTAGACTATAGAGATATTCATGTAGCATACACTTATATTCTTCTTAATTGTGTTGAGGTTGCACCATTTGTTAGATAGTATGACATAATAATTCTTGATTTATTCATTTCAATAATGCATGCGCATGTAGAATATAAAGCAATATTTTATTCATTTATGCAATATTTATGAAATAGAAAATCCACGCGGAGATCTCAGTAAAGAATTTTCTGATTGGTTTTCAAAGTAGTTTATGAACCGTCAAATTGTGTGGTCGATGAGGGAATTGAAACATCTTGCATTCAGACCAAAAAGAAATGTCAAGACATATCCACTATATTTCAATAATGGATATAAATTCAGCACCAAAGAATATGGGCTGAAAAATTAACTAATAATATAGGTGTATTTGTTAAAGATAGAGATGATCCAAATAATCACATAAATGATTTTTTATGGCATTTTAACCCAAATCTTGCAACTGACATATTTCTCACGACCTGTAGAGAATTTTTTTTCTATTTAGATGCAATTGGCTTAGCAATGTTCCAGGTTCTGTATTAATGTGCACAAGGATAAATTTATTTAAATAAAGCACACATCGCATTATCACAAGTACGATCCTTTTATACTAGCCAAACAAGCATTGCAAGTTTATTACATTCCTTATCCTTCTCTAAAAAGAGATAAAGCAGATTGGTCGGCATTTTTTAAAACAAAGGCAAGATTTACGTTTGATAGAAAAAATATTCCAAACGAATAAGCTTCTCAGGTAGATCTTGAGCGAAGCAACGAAATAATAATAATAGACGATCATATTGATTTTAGAGCTCTGAACGATGAATCAAACGTTTTGGTAGTAGCATGTGAGAGTAGAGAAGAAAATAATGTATAATATGAGACCGAATCTAAATCAGAAGACGACGAGGATTGATAATATATTATGTTGAATTCTGATGTATTATGCAATTTATGTAATTGATGACATTTATTTTGCAAGTTATGTAATTTATGTCATTTATGAAATCGAATCTGCTTATCGTCATTTACATAATTTATGCCATTTATGTAATTTATGCCATTCGTGTAATTTATGTCATTCATGTCATTTAGTTAGCAATTTATATTAAAAATGCTATATTTTGCTTATTGTCGGAATATGAGACCCAATCTGAATCGGGTATATTTTGTAATGTATGTACTTTGCGTCATTTATGTCATTATTATACAGTATATGTAATTATTATGCTATTATTCTCTTATAAAATGATGTGTCAATGACATGTATCATGTCGTCCAAAAGGAGGAGCTCATCCCATTCATCTGGAGGCGATGGCAGCGGCCCATCACAGCCGCCACAGCGTCCAGCTATGTATCTGGTGCCTAAAGCGGAGGGGTAAGTATTAAAATTTTTTCAGCATCATAAATATTTTGTGTACGATATAATAATCTATATCATGTTTACCACAGGGGTTCGACCTACAGCTGTCAGTTGTAGTTCTATCCGTTTCTAGAGACTCGTATAAGAGTTGGATGACGGCTTTCTAGCCCAAGTGGGATAATATCCCTTTCCACATCATGGAGTGCATATGGCAGGATTTCATTGTAATTATAATCTTCTATTTTCCATTCTCAATTATTTTTTCGAATATTTACTGTTCACCCTATATTGTTTAATTATTTGTCGCTTGTTTATCATGAAATTCAGGCCGTAGTCGACGTCCAAGCAGCCAACATGCAGCTGGTATGAACTACTGGACGCAGAAGATGAGGAAGAATTACCGAGATTCTATGTCGGTTGTGAAGTATAAAGGGGAGAAGTCGAACTGAATGGGAGCAAGTGTGTGGGAGGGTTGGCTGGCGCATTGGGATAGCGATGAAATGAAGGTAAGTGTATTGATCTTTTATTAATTATTCAATTGATATGTAAATGTCAAAAAATATTTGGTAAGTAAATAATGTATTCTTTGTTTAAATGTACAGACAGAGTCACAGAGAAACTCTGCAAATTGGAACATGAATCTTATCACTCATCGAGGAGGGTCCAAGTCATTCCAACAATATCGCCAGGAGTTGGTAAATTTATTAACTGTGAATTGTAAATAGTTATTATGCTGTATAATTTTGAATATAAAATAATAGTACATAATAATAAATTTCAGGAAGCGGAGGCGCAGGGTATTATATCGTGCATGGATGTATTTACCCGTACTCATGTCGTTATGTATGTAAATCCAACTGGGACTGTTTCATATACATGGCAAGATGATAAATGCAGAAGAGCCATGTAAGCATATTTTAGTTTATATATTATTAGTAATTTTTTATTTTTTAATGTATAATGAATTAAGATATTATGCTATTAATTTCAAATGTATTTTTATTTGTTCACGCAGGCACGGTTTATGAAACAAAGGCAGAAACTACTGCAGGAAACAGGTCGAGAGCAGCTGATTACGGACGAGGAGGATGTCATTTTTGAGTCAGTCATGGACCCAACTTCATGGAACAGGCGTTACGGTTTTGGAAATCAAGCGGTAATGAATAGTATATTTAGATATAACAATTTAGTAATCTTTCAGTTCTAAAGAACTTCACATCACTTTAGTTTCGATAATAAGTTTATAAATATAATAATTAAAATATTATGTTATAGCTTCGATGGTAAGATTATAGTAATTGAACTTTTACTAAATTAAATAAGTATTGCAGGGTAGATAGAGGAGAGCCAGCCAAAGCAGAGCTCAGATCGATCTAGCAGAGATCGAGGAGTTGAGTGCTAGGGTGGCGCAGTTGGAGGAGAAGAACCGTCGGTAGGCCATTGAGATGACACAACTACTGGACCAGCGTATTGCTGAGTACATGCAGTAGTATAGTGGCCGCTTTCTACCTTCAACTAGTTCTGGAGGTGATTAACATGAGTAATAGGTATGTTTTTTTGTTATTCGACATTTTTTAGTATTGTTTGATGATACATTGAGATTTGTTTTGTATATTATTTGATGGTATATTTGGAGATGGTGAGTTGATGACGGTGTGTTGTTGATGATAAAATTTGAGTTGTTGCACGGTGTACAAATTGTATGATGACATATATATATATATATATATATATATATATATATATATATATATATATATATAATGTTAACGAAGTTTTGGTTGGTTTAATGTTATGTAAGTTTTGGTTGGTTTAATTTTCTATATGCGATTAGAGTATATTTGTATGATTTGAGATTATATTGAATATCTGAATTCGATATATGGTTGTGTGTGACTATATTATATTTCTAAATTGTGAATGTGAGGCTAGCATGTAGCAAAATTCTGGAAAAATACTTCAGGTTTTTCGAAGGTTTCCAACGGCTGTTGACGGCTTATAGGTCAACAATTTTCGATGGATTCCGACGGCTAGCTACGGTTTTATTGCTTCCTCTTGATCGGCTACGTGTCTACGATGGCCGTTTAGAGCCGTCGGGTCTTTTATCGGCAGCCGTCGGAAATCATACGACGGATGCTGTTGGAAGACACCGGAAAAACTATGCGTTGATGGGACAACTTTCGACGGTTTTTTTCGTTAGTTTCTGACAGCTACCGACGGCCGCCGATGGGTTTCTACCATCGAAAATCGAACGATTTCTTGTAGTGCGAGTAATAGTTGCCCAACATCTAGAGAGCGTTAAGTACTCAAGTCTCAACAAATGTATTGATATCTAGTCTCGATGCATCTTGACTAGGAATATTTAACAAGGTATGTTTAATTACATTGTGATAAATGGTTACAACATATTGTAACTACTATCACAAAAACATAACATTTATGGATTTTTCTATTAAAAGTACTTCTAATTAAATTAATTAATTAATTAATACAACACATTATATCAAGATTATAATAGAAAGAAAACATCTTTTATCAAGATTGGTCATCAAGTTAGATATATGTAAAAAAACTACATAATTACCCCTAGGGCATACACCTAACTCTATCATTCTCCCACTTGTTCTTGAGGCCAATTTTGGAATCTCTATCCTATCCTTTCAATCAGTTTGATGAAAACTGATTGAGCTAGACCCTTCGTGAATGAATCTACGATGCTGTTTTAATCATCTACTCTATTATTCAACTCTCACCGATGCTGATAAACTTCCTTAACCATGTGGAACTATTCAGATTATGTTTCTTGACTTTTAGTAAGTTTTATTATTACATCATATAACAATGAAATTATATTCTCAACACTTGGAATCACCCTTAGTGCAATTATAAATTTTTCCATTTATATTTGTACATTGTTTTATTATGGCCCTATTCAAGACGATGTACTTAGCCTTTCGTTGAATCAGCTATAACTTTTCATTTGGAACATTTCCAATTTAAAGCTTCTTATTTAAGGTTTGAACATGAATTGAAATATTATACTCGATGGCTCTTGTGAAGTTCAAGTCTGAACACTCCTAAAAAAGGAGTTCGTTGTTTCTTTAAACAATTACCTAGTATTTCATAAATACTCAAGAACACTTTAAACTACAATTTAGTGATCTTAAATTGGATTTGATATTTGCTTCATGCACCAAATTCATAAGAAAAATATGATATTATAGACAATACAAAATGTATGATAATTCATATTGTCAATACATAAGGATTCAATCTTACATGTTCCATATTAAACATTTTAATAAGGTACCTTTGCATATCGTTTAGGATATTTACAACATCCTTTATACTTATTATAAAACATATAACTTACAAATCCAATATCGAGTATTAACAACCAAACTATTATTGATTTTAATGTAAGTACATCGTTAACAATCAGCAGTATGTTGGTTTTTTATAATTTAGAAGTATCCATGTACCTTTAAAACGTTCTTTCTTATGGATACACACTTTCTCTACATTTTGGCTGAAATCAAACCATTTGATATTTCTATCAAACTACTTACTCAATTCTAATGCTTATAGAATGATACTTTCGTATAGTTCTTGGATCATAACTAAAAACCCATAAAATCAGTATCTCACCTACTGACTTCGAGAGACTTTGGATGTTATGTGCAAAAAGTGTATCCTAGATCATTATGTAGAATTTTCTTTTTCAACGCATACGTACCAAAACACAAATTCATATCAAGCGATAACTTTGTGAGCAAACTGAAATAATTACTTTTAAGGAAAAAATGCAAAATAATTAGTTTCTAAGGCCTAAAAACCTATGAAATTATGTCCTTGAAAGTAATTGGACTGCTGACTTTGTCCTTAAAATTAATTATTCTGCCGACTTTGGCCTTGAAATTAATTTCTATGGATGTGTGTCCTAGAAACTAATCAGACTGCAAAGTTTTTCCTTCTAGTGAAATGCCCCTTTTTTAAATTTCTATCATATTTTTTAAAATAGGAAAAATGATCAATTATTTTGTCGATCGAAGGAGGTGGATGTATGAACGAAAGAAAATGAAAGGCTCAATAAAGGAACATTTTTATAATGGTGTACATGAATTTATTAAGTTCACTTTAAGTAATAATGGAAACGACGAAGAGGTTCATTTCCCTTGTAATAACTACAAACATTTGAAGCATTGGAAACTTGATATGGTTATAGTACATTTGTGTCAAAATGGTTTTGTGCCAGATTATTATGGGTGGGATTGTCACAGAGAACTTATTGCACATAATCCTATAGCGTCAGATGAGGAGGTGGATAATGACAATGTTACGCGAACTCTATAGATGATATGATTAAAGATGTAGTATGATCAATGTTCTCTACAGTTCAAGTTTGTAATGAAGATGTAAATCTAAAAGAAGAACCAAATATTAAAGCAAAAAATCTATGATTTATTGGATGCGGCTAAGAAACCCCTTTCGAAAGGTTGTAAAAGCGATAGTCAATTATCAGCGACTACTGAATACATTACTATGAAATCTAAATTCAACTTCATAGAAGTTGGATTTACAGTAGTTGTACAAGCTCAAAATGACATAGGCCATTTGATAATCTAATGTGCGAAAATCATTATGAAGTGAAAAAACTTATGTCTGTTTTTTATTTGTCGCACAACACCAGAAAGGCAATTTCCTCACGGTTATAAGCGTGACAAAACTAATTTGTCACGGTTATAACCGAGAAAATAGGTACCGTGGGAAAATTCAGTCACACTTTTGCTCACGGTTATAACCGTGACAAAATAGTAATTTCTCACGCTTATAACCGTGAAAGAATAGTATTTACTCACGGTTATAACCGTGACAAAACAGTAATTTCTCACGCTTATAACCGTGACAGAATAGTATTTACTCACGGTTATAACTGTGACAAAATAGTAATTTCTCACACTTATAACCGTGACAAATGCAAATTATATCACAGTTATAACCATTACGAAAGGTTATTTTCTAACACTTATAACCATGATAACTAAAACAATATCAAACAAACATACGATCAATAATTAGAACAACACCAAACATTTATGTTTCATTCAAACACCACAAAGGATACTTCATACCAACACCACAAATTATAGCATACAAGCATAATATATATAACAAACTTTAAAACACAGTTTCAGAATATAACTACATAGTGTTCAGTAACTTACTAATAACGCAAACGATACTCGGGCCAAATCACAAAACCCCCTTCAACTAATTCGGATAGTGTGTAATGGCTATTTTGTGGTGCTTCATAAATTGAAGCTTCTGGATCGTAAACATTCTCCACCCAAACAACTTGCTCTCCTTCAACCACCTTTCTACCATGACATATCTTTTGCGTCCCAATGTGTCCTTTTGCTACTTTCGTCAAATCCACTAACAATAGCGTTACTGGTTGTTTCTCTCTCGTAGAAGATCCCATTATTCCATTTAGTGGAGCACCTAAGCTATCTCCAAGACTGTTGAGATTTTGCTCTATATTAGAAGCAGCTTCTCCTCATGGTGTCGGCACATTTCCTCCAATATGATTTACAAGCATCTTTATACATTGTCTCATATCATTTATAGCTAAACTCATTGTTTTCTTCTCTTCACGCATTTCTGTTTTTCATTGTTGATTTGCATTCTCTTTGTAATTGGTAATGGCTTTTGAAGCTTGAGAGAGTCTTACTTGCTTTACATTAGACGTAGAGCTAATTGCTCGGTAATAGCTTCGCTTTTTATCATCCCGAAAAGCTTCGGCAACGGGATCTTTTTCAAAATCTTCTAAACTTCTTATTCCATCTTCTCCATTAACACTAGATTCCGATTTTTGTCTTTCTTCGGCTGCTTCTATCAATGTCTACACAATTCATAATTTTGTAAAGATGTAAAATTACATAGCAGAGGTTAAATATATAATTGAAACTGAAATTAGCAGATGTCAATTTTCATTTGTAATCATATTCATAAATTACATGTATATTTGATTGTATACAATTGCTTGCATGTGATAAGAAGACTATAAATTACAGGGGTGCCGATTGTTCATAATAGTTGTAATATAACTTGCAGTATGCAATATCAATAACAGAAGGATGAATGTAAAAAATAAATACTATGAGGTCAGTTTGGTTTTAATTATTATTTTTACTTGACAGCAGTTTTATTCATTAACTCATAAATTGACAGTGTCATATTTTATTTTCAATTATTCGTTCAAAAATGCATTGAAGATCCATATATTGAACTTTGAACATATATAAAGTTTTCAGGTTTCACATGAACACGATATGACAAACTGGGCATAAAGATTTATTTTTCTTTTCAAGTAGAATGCAATATTAACTTTGAACCCAAGAAAAAGTGATAATTTGTATGGCTATCAGACCGTAGAGTGGAGACAGGTTTTATCCTTTAAGCACCCACAGCAAAAGAAAATAAAAAACATTCAATACTTCCAGTAAGTAAACTGATGACCCTATGACCACTGCTAGATGGTTGCCTTTTCCAGCATTATTTTTGTTATAATGTCGAGAAAATGGCCACAATGAGATGTTCTCAAACTGAAGAAGATGACTGAATATGGTTGTTGATTGTGGGCAGGGGAAAGGTATGGTTGTTGATTGTGGGCAGGGGAAAGGTAGGGCTAAGTTGATGATGTGCAGAGGAATGATGGGTGGTCATATATGAATGACAGCAGTGATTGCTGCCGCTTGGAACAGTGAAGCATTGGCACTAGTAAGATTGTATAGGTATGGTTGCTGTTTGCAGTGGTTGATGGCAGTGTTCAGAGGTCAGGTGGATGATGACTGTTGTATGTATGGTGCATATGTCAGGGAATGGATATATGCATAGAGGATGGTAAGGAATTGCTGTTGTGACTGGGGCAGAGTGGTGATGTGTTGGTCAGTGAAAGGGGAGAAAGAAGGGGATGGAGATTGTTGAAGTTGAAGTGATGGTGAAGCGGTGATGGTTTGTGGAGAAGTGTTGATGGCAGTTAATGGTAGACAATGACAATTTGTAAGTGTGTTGCACTGAAACTTGTTGAGGCAGTGAATGTGTGCACAGTAAGGCTGTGAATGTAGTTGAAGTGTGTAAAAAAAAGAAAATATGAAATGTAATTGCAGAATTGTAAAAGGAAATTGTAAATGCAAAATTGTAAAAGACTTAATATTTTTCAGCGGCGCAAGGAAGCACCTCTCCGATTTTTTTACTTGTGTGCACCACTTTCCATGCCTTTGCTCGTGTAATTTTACATTTGGGATTATCAGTTTCCTACATAAATAAATGTAAATATATTAAACAATTATACAATATTATCGCGATTAGTTGTGAAAGACTTACTACGTACCAATTCTTCATATAGTCTACTATAAAATTTTCTTCCCAATGTTTGATTTATGGTGTTCTTTCTTTTATTATCAGCATTCGTCTTGCATTGTTTTTTCTTCTTATCAGCATACTCAATGTTGATGAACCCCTCCCACTGAACTTTATCAATGTCTTCGGGTCGGTTATCAATCGCAAGACGCCTAGGCAATAACTCTCCTTCTTTTGTTTTAAGATATAGCTTTCTCAATTTCGTTTTTGTTGTTCTGAAGTACTGTGAAAACGCCTTCTCTAAAATAGGTCGAACTAAATCGGGGTTTATATTCAAATCAAACTCCTTCTATAGAATGGTAAAATAAATGTTCTAATTATGATTTTGTACTTCAAATATGCACAAAAAGAAAATCATTCTTGTAAAAATTGTAAATTCAAATACCATGAGTGCTTTCCATAAATTATCCCTGAAAAACCCATCAACTTTCCTCCAATCATCATAGCTAATGGGAATATGCCTTCGAATTAGAGTGCCACAACGGGAACTCCACTTTGTTGCATCGTCGCCTTTAGCACCATCCATCTCAACAATTATCTAGTACTTTTTATTTGGTGGGGGAGGAGGAACTTCTTCTTCTCTGCTTTCTATATGTCTACTGCAACTAGCCGACATACTGCCAAAATATAATGCAAGAGATATAACAACCTATCTACAAAATATAATGCCATAAAATTATATAAAGAACTATATACATTTTAAAACTGCCACTTAAAACTCACATATTTCCAAAAGTCTATCATGCTTTCTGTTCATATTCATTAATTTTGAATTTTTACATCTCAATTCATACGAATGGAAAGCTTCACGCATAATGACTGAGAATACTAATAAAGTTACAAAACAAGCAACTACTACTACAATCAAGCTCGTCTATTTGGATTCAATACATTTCAACAACGTTGTTAAGTTAGATTGCTCCTTTAAAACTGACTGGAAGTTTGTTGGCATCTCGTAATCATCCATGCTATCAGTCAAGCGTTTAGGTGAACGTCATACAATGGACCAATCGGGATTTTGTATGTCTGGTATGTAAAAAACTTGACTTGCTTCTAATGCAAGAATTGCAGGCTCATCATACTCTTCGTCGCTGCTTTTAAGTTTTTTAGATTCACCATCAACAAATTAGAGTCCGGAAAAATCTTACAACCATGCATTTTATCAGCAATATTGACCCACTCACAATAGAATACTACATGTGAAAATTCATAATAACCAACTTCAATGATTTCCTTGATAATACCATACCAAGTGGTGTCATCATCTATAGGATTCAAATCTTTCGCACTTGCAACAAATGTTGTTATTGCATCCATACAAACACCGCTATCTTGCGTTGAAAGGGTGTCATCATAGCGCTGTGGAGAAAATACATAACCATTTATTCTATACTTAAGATGAGTTTTGGCTTCCCACGCTGGTCCACTAACGTAATACCATAACAATGAATCCATGCATTTTTCTTCCATTAACTATTAAAATAATTTAATTAAGTTAAATAATGTTAATTTGAATATCGAATTATGATCTTTGTGGAATTTAACAAACCTTCTTGTACAACCACTCAATGAATTCAGTTTGCACTACTACTTCCGTCCTTGCATGGAGCTTCTTTCTACTTCATTGAGCATCTTCTAAAGACGATCGGTATTCGCTACAAACCAATATATGGTGGCGTAAGTAAATATTAAAGTTACATCTTATAGCTTGTAGAAAAAAAATGCAAACCTATAATAATCATCTCGGTTTGGAATTTCCATCCTAAAAAGTATCCACCTTCGAATTTGAGTACGTTGTATGCCGGATAACTTGATAGTTTTACCCTCAATGATGGAACGTTCATAAATGTCATCTCCGTTCTCATCTAAAAATGGTGCTTGTTTAGAGCTATGATTACCAGTACGTGGATTTGGCATATAATCCATGGCATATTTAACGGATTCTGAAACAAGATATGCTTCGGAAATTGATCCCTCCGCGTAGCGTTTATTGCTTGGTATGTCTTTGCATTCCTTCATAGATCTAATATAAAAATACATCATTTACGTTACTATTGAAAAAGAATCATGTGATAATTATATTTAAAAAATGCCGCACCTTTCAAATGGATACATCCATGTATAACTAACTGGTCCACATAGTAGTGCCTGATCAGCTAAATGAACCATTAGATGTATGCTTATGTCAAAAAATTGAGAGGGAAAATAATGCACCAACACGCATAATGCCTCGGCAATCATATCTTTGGCAGCTTGGACATGCTCTCGAATTAAAACCTTCGAATAAATAATATTGAAGTACAAGCATACTTGTAATATCGCACGTCTTAAGTCACGACACTTTGGATAAGCATGTTGAACCATGATAGGAAAAAAATACTGGATAATAACATGATAGTCATATGACTTTCTAATATTCAAACTGGGTGGTTGAATATTTACTAAGTTGCTTAACTTAGTCCCAAAGCATGATGGAAGTTTTGCATCTTTTAGAACTTGACAACATTACATCCTGTATGTTTTATCAAATGCAAATTTGGAAGATTGTTTGTATCTATCAAACAGCAAGTTAATGAAATGCTCCGATACATTCTTCTCAGTGTGCATCACGTCAATAGTATGTCGCACTCTATGACTACTCCAATACTCTAAGCCAAAAAGAATCGACTTCTTATACCATAATGGTCTTTCATCATCGCCATTTTCGTTTACAAAATGTTCATCGTCAAGGTCGATATCATCTACTATGCGTTTTTTGTTTTTTGTTATTTTACCGGGTGCATATTTGATATGAGAAAGCTTTTCTAAAAGAGTTGATCCCGTCAATCGTGTTGGAGGTTCCTTATCCTCTATATTCTTATACCATCCATGTTTCAATGCCCTATATGGATGACCATTCTTTAAAAATCTTCTATACTTCGTATAAACAATCTTATTTCCAATGCGTTTTGATTCAGTCTCCATAGCACAAACAGGACATGCTTTGTAACCATGTGTTACACAACCAGATAAATTTCCAAATGCAGGTAGATAATGAATTCCCCAAAATAGCATTGCTCTCAAAGTGAAATGCTCTTTCTTATCCATGTCAAATGCAGGCACTCCCTCTGTCCATAGCTGCTTCAATTCATCGACAAGGGGTTCCAAATACACATCAATATCTTTACTAGGTGCTCTTGGTCCAGGAATTAACAAGCATAACATTTGAAACTCCGACTTCATACATAATGAAGGGGGTGAGTTATAAGGAACCGTATACATAGGCCAGCAACTACAATTACTTGATTGTGTTGCACTAGGGTTAAACCCGTCAGTAGCAATACCAAGCCAAACATTTCGCCCATTTTTACCAAACTCTGGCCACTTGTTCTTCAACGATCTCCATTCGGCTGAGTCAATAGGATGACGCATGGAATTCCAGCAAGGTTTTGCTTCACTATGTCATAACATTTTTCGAGCTATCCATGGTATAGTATACAACCTTGTTAATCTCGGAGTTATTGGAAAATATTTCAAAACTTTTCGAGGTTGTTTTGTCATTTTTACCAGTTCCCCTTGATTTTTACCTTTAAATCTGGACATATGACAACGTGGATATTCCAACGCATCATTGTATTCCTTCCAAAACAATATACAATCATTTTCACAAGCATGTATACACTCTACTTTCATTCCCAAATCCTTTAACATTTGTTTCATTGTCGAGTACTTCTCCGGTATTGTATTTTCCTTTGGAAGCCACCGCTTCAATCGTATCAACAACTCGGTCATACTGTTTCCTGACCAATTAAAATCTTTTTTTAAATTGTGAAGCTCTATAATGACACTTAATGTTGTAAGACCATCTTCACAAGAAGGGTATAATTTTTCATTTGCTTTTCTTTTGTATTCCTGATACTTTTTCCAATGGTTACCATCACCGACGCCTTCAACGCTACCATATACTCTATATGCATCATCAACAAAGTCTTCAAGCGCATCTCCTACATGGTTCTGTTCTTGAAATTGATTAGAGTTGTAAGCCTCATAGGTATTATGTCGCGTAGTATTGACCACCACATCATTGTCGCTTCCCTCGCCATGGAAAAACCATTCATCGTATGTTGGATCCATACCATGAATGATCAAGTGTTTTTCTACTAATTTAAAAGCCAACTTTTTTGAATTCCTACACTTTATACAAGGACAGCTGCATAGTCCAAAGTCCAGTGATGAATGACTCTTCGCGAATTCCATAAAATATCGAACTCCTTGTATATATTCATTGGTATTCCTATGCCGAATTCTAATCTACTCTCTCGATGTAGGCTTCGACATTAGCAAGAAAATTTATTTGTTCCCACAATTTTATGTAAATACAACATTAATACATAAACGAAGCATTAAACAACATGCTAATATAAATAAAATAATACATGAACTACTTACGGTTGGTCGAAGACATATGTTTCAAGATTTTGGCCTATAATGCCCAACACTTAACTATTTATGTTGTCCCTGATCTCATACAGAGAGGACTCATTTATGATGATTATATTAAATTACTTCAAACAATAATTTGGTTTCGAATGATCTGTAATTAAAATTTATTAAGCATTTTCTTTATGCTTATTGAGGTTCTTAATGTTTATTACTTTTTATACAAAAAATTACTCATTTATTGTAAGCTAACACTAACAAGCGAGTAGCACTGTGCATATATTTTACTGCAAACAAATGCAACCAAAACTAGAATAATAATCATGTGCAAAATGGTGAAGAGAAGGTGTAAACAAATCTTGAAACTCTGTCGATGTGGGTTTCTCAAATATAAAATATACGGTACAAGATAAATATATTATCTAGTTCAAATAAAACTCAAGCAAGACCAATGCATTTAAGATAATAAAACTGCAAAGAGATGACCAAGAACACTAGAAACTTATGTTGCCACTGTTATATAGAGTATAGAATATAATGATTTTCATAATTACTATTCACGTAAACAGTTGTATCTAGATAGACTTTGCAAACTTACAAAAACGCATCTAAGCAGATTTTATAAAATATTGAATAAAGAGGCTATTCAAATTTTATATATCTTACCCACCTATGAAATGAATATCAATTGTCTGAAAAACTTGCAATCTATTATGTACTAATTATGATTGGCGCTAATCATAGTTGTAATGCAATTTCCGATAAGAAAATAAAGCTGAGATATAAGGAGAAATATGTGTCCAGAATCTGAAACTTTTTTTCCTATTCCCAGATAAACAAGCTTTACTTAGCTAAACTAATTATATATGTATTATATTGAGTGAGATTGCATATGTGCCTGTACTCATGTGTATTAAATACACGGGAGAGGGTATGTACACATTAAGAATGAAGCAATGAAATAACTTGAACCCAGCAATATAGGATAGCGGTAAAAGCAAATAACAAAGATAGCAATAATAATGCACGTCTCAAAACTAAGACTACAACAAAGTAAAAATTATTTCTTGATCGATGCCTTTAATTTTCCGCTATTTCCAGGACTGTCTTTCTTATAAAATACATTGTAAGAGCACATTGTCTCTTCACATATAAATAACGTCAAAAAGAATAGACGTATATGTTTAGTAGAAGAAACAAATTATTTATCAGAAACAACAATAACTTCCAAGTAGAATAAAAGTTGAAATACCTAAAACATATAAAGATGGCAATAGCAATATCAGTTCAACACAAAATAGCAATAAAGATTAACTCAACCAGATTCCACATGAAAGTATAACTCAACCAGATTCCACAAAATAGCAATAAAGATGGCAAAATCAGTTCAACACATAGATTCACATCTAAAATAAATAGTGATAGAATTTGAATAAACCTAGATCTTGACATGAAAGTACACCCCGAATCAAACCTTAGATGTCGACGTGAATGCGAGATCCCTGAGAGCGAACTGTAGGAGAAAAGTCAGCTATTGAATACAGTGAACCGGAGGATTCGAAACCCTAAATCGCCTAAATCGCGAGACAACGATGTATTTTGATGATAAGAGAATGTGTTGCAAGTGGAGAAAGCAGGGAGTGAGCAAACGAAAATTGGGAATTACACAGCCCTCCCTGATAGTTCGAAATATTTACAAATTTACCACCGTTTCTCACGGTAATAAACGTTGGCCCTGGTTGTCACGTTTATTTCCGTTATTAATTTATAATGATAATAACTGTGACAAACTGGGATAGAAAAAGCGTTGCAAAACTGCTTATTTGGTGTTGTGTCGTAACAAAAGATAGATACATGTTTAAATGGTTGCATGTTGTTTTGAAATGAGGACATCAATTTTAGAAAGTGTAGAATATGTAACGAGGAAAGATAAAAACCAAGAAAAAAGAAGAAAAAGGAAGTTCCATACAAGAGAATGCATTACTTACCTATCACTTCTAGACTTCAAAGGTTATATGCACCTTCTTTTACCGCACCTCATATGAGATGGCACATTGTGAGAACACAGAAATAATGTACCTTAATACATCCAGCTGATGAAGAAATATGGAAACATTTTGATAAGAATGAATGAATGTAACAATGTTTATTTACAACCATTGATTGAAGAGTTGAAAATTAAGTTGAAACATACGACATTTCAAAAAAAGAATTTTCGTATATTCACTTCTTTGTTATGGACCGTTGGTGATTTTCCAGCTTATGGAATGTTTCAGGTTGAAGCATGGCTGGTCATCTAGCTTCTCCTTATTGCATAGAGGAAAAACGAGCATTTTCTTTACCACATGGGAAGAAAAATACATGGTTTGATTATCATTGGTGTTTTCTCCATGTTAATCATACTTTTAGAAGATATAAAATAACTTTCTAGTTAATATAGTAGAAACAAGATAACCACCAGCGATTTGGCCAAGCGAAGAAATATATGAATTTGTAAAGGAATATCCATAGATACATGAAACTGGAGTAGAAATTGAAATTCCAAGTAAATTAATGGTTTATATTTGGTGCAAACAAAGTATATTTTGAAAGCTACCTTATTGGAAAGATCTCATACTACGTCATAATGTTGACGTGATGCACAATGAAAAACATGTTTGATCATGTGTTTGGTACAATTTTGAATGTTAAGGGAAGATTAAGAACGATGTGAAATCAAGATGTGAAATAGAAGAATTGTAAGCGTCTCGAGCTTCATATCAAGCCAAATGGCAATAACAAACCCAAAGCATGTTATGAGTTAAACAATAACCAAGTAAAACTTGTGCTAAAATGGATGGAAGGATTAAGATTACCTAATGGGATTTCTTCTAATCTTCGTAGAAGTACCGACTTTAAAAACAAAAAAATGAGCGGGATGAAAAGTCACGATTGCCATGTAATGATGGAAAATTTGTTACCCGTAGTGTTTAAAGAACATACCCATAAAAGTTTGAAGGGTTATAACAGAACTTAGTTTGTATTATAAAGAGCTTTGTTCGACTACGTTAAAAGTTGAGTATCTACGTAAACTTGAAGTAGATATTTCTATACTTCTCTGCAAATTGAAGAAAATCTTTCCTCCGGTTTTCTTTAATGTAAAGGAGCATTTACTTATTAATCTATCATTTGAAGCACTTCTTAGAGGTCCTCTACAATAGGTTGGATGTATCCATTTGAAAGGTAATAATATTGAGTATGTTAAATATTAATTCAATTTCAAATTAAAAATTACATATATAAATTTAATTTGAAATACTTTTATAATAGGTATTAAATCATCTAAAAAATTAGACAAAAAGCATGAGTTGGAGGTTCTATTTGCAAATCATATATCGAAGAAGAAATTTCATTCTTTGTTTTTCATTATTTCAGTGACCATGTGATCTTATCATTTGAAAGTGTTCCATATAATCATGAATGCGTTGAACGTGATTCTTCTCAAATAATGTTATCTATTTTTAGACAACATGGTCGACCTGAAAGATTATGTATGAAAATATGATTAGAAGATAAAGATTACCATGTAGAAAAAACATATGTACTTCTTAATTGCATTGAATTTGCACCGGTTGTTAGGTATAATTACTTAATAATTCTCAATATGTGAATTCTTAAATTTTTATTTATTTTAATCATACTTAAAGAATATGTGCAATATATAATATTTGGAGTATTTACAAATCACAACATCCATGCGACGATCTCAGTAAAAAATTTGTTGATTGGTTTTCAAACTACGTTTATGATATGAGAAATTGTGTAGTTGACAAATGATTGAAATATCTTGCGATGGGACTAAAAAGAAATGTTAAGACATATCTAATATTCTTAGTCAATAGATTTAAATTCAACAGCAAAAAACATGGTGCTGAAAAATTAACTATATTATTGTATTTGTTAAAGATAGTGATGATCCAAATGAACATATAAAAGATTTTTACAGCGTCTTAACCTAGGTCTTGGAATTTATGCGACCTGTAGAGAAATTTTTTATATTTAGATATGCAATTGGTTTAGGAATCAACGTGCACAAAAATGAGATAATTTGCTTTGTATTAGCCAAGCAGAAAAATCAACGTGCACAAAAAATTTGTTGATTGGTTTTCAAACTACGTTTATGATAAAACATAACTCGCATTACCATAAGTACGATCTTTTGTATTAGCCAAGCAGACACTACAAGTTTAATTTGCTTTGTATCCATTCCTAAAATGAGATAAAGCAGATTAGTCGGCTGTTTTTAAAACAAAGGCAAGATTTACATTTGATGCAAATAATATTCCAAATGAACAAGCTTATCAGCCCGATCTTGCGAAAAATAATGAAATTATAATAACTGATAATCATACAGATTTTGGACCTTTGAACGATGAATCATATATTTTAGTAGAAGCATTTGAGACTACAGAGAAAAACAAAATAGAATACAAGACCAAGTCTAAGTCAGAAAACGACGAAGACTGATTATTAGTGTATGTTTCGATAGAAGGTAATTTACGTGATTATTAATGTTACATGTTTTTCCCAAAAAAATAATATGTCTTCCTATAATAAAATGATATGTTCTTCCATAATAAAATGATATGTCTGTGACAGATATTATGTTTCCATGTCGACAATCTTCACATTCATCAGATTCCCACCTTCTAATTAGAGAGGGACTGCCACAAGGGGCGATGGTGGATGCCCATCATATGTGGTTTGTCCTATAGTTAGATTAGCAAGTAAAGCGAGTGGGTAAGTATCAAATTTATTGCAACATCATAAATATTTTGTATATGATTTATTACTCATGATTTATTAAATATCTTATCATAATTAACAAACGATTTTGAATTGTAACTCTCAGATAGTGTGCTTGATATTTCTAAGGCTGCCCGCAAAGGCAGAAAAACTGCTTCCTAACCTAAGTGGGAGAATAACTCACCCCACGTTGTGGAGTGTATTTGGCAGGATTTTTACGTAAATATAAATGTGTATTTCATTATATAAATAACAATTGTAAAATGTTGACTAAGTATAAATGTATAATTCATTTTAATTTCAATGTGCAGAGGGCAATAGATTTACAAGAAACAGACTCCCTTTACATAAATTATTGGACCAAAAAAATACAGAAAAATTACCGCGATACAATGTCAAGCATTAAAAACGGAAAAAAAGGTCTGACTGAATACAACCTTATGGGAAGCATTAAATGCTTATTGGAAAAGTCCAGAAGCGATTGTAAGTTTACTAGTCTTGTATATTTATTAAAAATTTAGTAGAAGTTAGTATAATAGTTGCATCAGTTTAAAAATGTGAGATAGAAAATTTATGTTGATTTATAGGCAAAATCTGAGCAGAATTCGGTAATAGGAGTGCAAATCCTGTCACACGTCGTGGGGGTTCAATTTTATTCCAACATTACCGTCAAGAACTGGTAAATTTATAAATTGCGGTTATAAATACTTATAACATTGTATAATCATATATATATATATGTATTTAATAGTAATAATAATACATAGTAATTATTTCAGGTAAGAGAGCATAGTCATGTCGTCTCCTACTTGGAAGTTTTTACTCGTGCACACGTCGTCGAGCATGTCAATGAAGATGGCTTAAAAATATACACATGTTATGACACAAAATCACAAGAGTCCATGGTAAACATAGTTTAAATTATAAGTTATTGATAATCATTTTAAATTATAAGTTATAAATAATTAAAATAATTTAGTACAAATTTTAATAGTAATTCTACTTTTAATCGCAGGATAGATTCTTTAAAGAACTAGACCCCCAACTCCAGAGAACAGGTCGAGACGAGCTGACTGCGGATGAGGAGTACATGATTTTTGATGCTATCATGGAACCGCCAACACGGAATATGCGCTATGGTTTTGCGAATCAAGAGGTAATGTTTATGTATAATATATTTATGAATAACGTATAACATGTTGATTTTATTAATCACACTATATGAAACTCATACACTTTGGTAAAAATGTTATAGCTTAGACGAAAGCAAGTGATCTATAGAAGAGCTCGGGACGATCAAGAGATTATACACTTGAGAGCCCGGATTGCTCACCTCGAGGATGGTGACAGGCGCCGGACCGAGGAGATGTACCAAATGTTGGAAGAGCGCTTTGCTGGGTATATGCAACAATATAGTAGATTTCCTTCATCACAGGGATTTGGAGGCGATGAGGAATGGGTATGATTTTTTTTTATGTTGATTATATATATGCACTTTGATGTTGTAAGGTAGTATGAGAGTTATATATAATTTGGGATGGGTGAGGTTGGTTTGATGTGATGTATGATTCATTTTGAGATGTTGACAAATGTTAGAGATTGAACTATGTGGTGGAATTTTGAGATTGAACTTATGCTTATGGTACATATTGATGCATTTTTTATTATTTTATGTGATATATTATGTGGTATATGCGATATGTGCGAGTTGGGCATTAATATATATGACTTATATGTGTGAAATTGTGCTGCGATATCTTTTGTTATATATATGTTGTTTGAGGCATGAATCGCGGTTGAATTACAAAAAGAAAAGTTTTAGATTTTGCGAATGCTTTCGGTTGGCCAAAATGTGGCAAACTCAATGCTTGCCACGTGTACTTGACGCGGTGATGAAAACCGTCGAACGATCCGATGAAGGCCGTCGAAAAGTTGTCGACAAAGCCGTCAAAAAGTCCGTCGAGATGTGTAATTACTCATTGGCTTTCGACGGTTTACGACGGCCGCCGACAGCTATTAACCGTCGAAATAACTGTTCCCTCCTATAGTGAATCAAGTACACTAGAAAATCAATCTGGTATGAATTACAACAATGGTTGATCGGGCTTATAACCTAATGTAACACCTAATCAGGTGCAATAGAAAACCAATATGTAATCGAGCTTATAACCTAGTGTAACACCTAATCGGGTGTAATGTAACCGAGCTTATAACCCAAAGTATGATCTATTGTAGTTCGTTAATTTTGAATCATTTCCTTTCCTACATATAAATTATTTTACTTTTGACTTGATGAGAATGCATGATAACGAAGACGTAATGGAAAGTAAAAATATGGCATGACATTTAACTACCTCAATCAAGGGATAAATCCAAAGTATGCTTCTTTGAACACAAAACGTGCTTTGAATCAAGACAAGCAATCAAATTCAGGTCTGCGCAGATGCTTCCGTTACTCAATACATTTCTATGGAATGTTGCATCCTCATCGAGAATTTTGGCATTTCGTCATGTCTGCTCAGTAGATACAAATATTGAAGTCCGTTATTCGAGGACTGTTCATTGGGGAGAAATTTTTGAAAGTCATTCTAGTTTATGGTTATGTAGTTTTTCATCCTTTTCTACTTTCCATTTCTTTTATAAGCACGATGCATCAGTGCCGATCCATAATGGATTTGTACTGATCCATCAGTGTCGATCCATATAAAAGTCTAGGCTAAGAATTTTTAACACATTTTATTCTCATTTCAGCCTTTAACAACTTTACTTGCATTCAAAATCAAGAGTCGTTCTTCATCGATTCCTTCTTCAATTCAAGCTTGAATCCCGACTTCCACTCCATATCCCTTTCACTCCATGAAGTCGATCCATCCAAAAGAACAAGCTTTTGACAAATTCTATTGAATAATCCAAGGCAACGCCCTCATGCCTCGTTGCCAGATTCGACTCGCACCGTTGACTCCGTAGTTGCTGAGTCATCCTCAAAAGCTCCATCGATCGCCATTTCGTTAGCTCCTCGCCAATCCATTTAACATAGTCGTTGCAATTTTGATAATACTTCAATCAAAGAGAAGGGTAAGACAAGACGGGGTGTCTGCAAGAACTCGGATAGGACAAAATTAATGATGGTAATGGATGAGCGCAAATTCTTGATGTATGATAGCTATGGATCGATAACAATCAATTATTGGCATTGCTCCATGGAATGGTAATTCTACTTCTCGATGAATTCAAGTGTCGGCATGACTCGAGCAGCAAATTCCACCAACGTTCGAATTTGTTTGTTAAAGTCTACTTTTCCTGTAAAGATGGAATCGTCTCTCTGGGATCTCCTAGCCGAGAGATAGAGTTCTGAAACACCTCGAATTTCGGTAATTTGAAAATAATTCTAGCTACTTTGGTTTTAAACAAATATATATAGTAAAATCTTTTTTGTGGCAGAAAACATGGTACATACACTTATGCTCAATATTATGCCTTGAAAATGACTCGAACCTCCACGCTATTTAGCATGAGATTTTTAGTCTCGTGTGTATATCATTTCACCATCAAGGCATCTTAGTGAATCGTATTTGCATGAATATGATAACTGTCTAGCGTGAAATATGGAATATACAGAGACAAAGGTGGATAGAGTGTTGGGGTATTTCGATCGATCGGTCATGTCATATAGGTCCGAGTGCGTAAAAGGTTAATCTTGACATAGGTGAAAGGTATTTTTGTGAGAATAATGATGTGATAGGACATAACAAAAGTAAATTTAGTTTTAGATCAAATACAAAAACAAAAGTTGCATGAATTCAAAATTGCCAAAGCTTATATATTTTCAACAATTTACATAATTAAGGTTTGTCCTTCCTGTGCTAAATAATAGAACGCGTTTGGATTATTAGATAAAATGCGTAAATAAAGAAAGCAAACCAGTAAAGGAAAATTTTGAAAAGACTTTATTTTTACAGCAACACTTACATAAAAAGCATTAGCAAGATAAACATATTACAAGTTTGTTTTTATTTGAAACATAAGTTGGCATGCTTTCAAATAATTTATAAAGTTTACAGAATCCATATATATGTCTAAACCAGTTCTAGCCCAGCCATCATTTATTGCATTTAGCTAGGACGGTAATACGAACAGGAGTTTTAGGATGTGGGTCTGAAGTTTTTTTTAAGCTTAACAAGTTAATTACATTATATAAGGTGGTGCAGGCATCAAAATTCAAAACGAAGACTAAGTTATCAGTTGGGAAAGGTCATGAACTGCTGCTGGTGCAAATAGGTAAGTGTTATGTACCCCTCCTGCTGCACTGCATGCGTGCATACTTTTATATATATAAACCAAACAAAGTAAAAACCTAGACAAACACTAATTAATTGGCCCCATATATTTGACCTGCACCTGCTATAAGTTATATACATATGGTTCTGTTCAAAAGATGGAGACTGGATCAAACTCAAAAGTCGAGAGCATAAAGAAAGAAAAGACTTTAAAATCAAACGGTTGATTGAGACCAAATCGTTAATGAGGAAATTGGTCAAATGAAGGGTCAAATATCATGCAATAAAGAAAGTCGTTATATAATCAAAAACGTGTAAATATATCGGCATGCATGCATGTTAATTAATGTTTGAAATATATGTGAAGCAGCCACTCTATATATAAGAGATCGATCGATCTCTCTATTTACCAATATCACATAAATAAATATTACAAATAAAACATTCCGTACGAGATCAAATCAGCAAGGAAGAAAGAAAGAAAGAAATGGAGTACCAAGCAAATAAAAACGAAAAGCCATGGCTACTGATATTGCTCTTCATCATATCCATATTAGTAAGCATGATGGGCTATCCACTGATGAAGAAGCCAAGCTCAAGCTCAAGCTGGACTGCAAAGGCAGTAAAGGAGGCAGAGGCAGTGGCCGCAATAGACTGCTCCGGGCATGGCAGAGCTTACTTGGACGGAATCGTCGTCCATGGAGCTCCCATGTGCGAGTGCAACACTTGCTACACCGGTCCCCATTGCTCCACTTTGCTCCCTAACTGCTCCTCTGATGTTGTAAGCGGCGACGCTTTGTTTCTCGAAAAATATTGGATGCAACACAAATCCAACGCCGCTCTTCTCATATCACCCTGGCATAGAATGAGCTATTTCTTCCAGCCATCTTCCGGCAATACCATCAACGCCGAGCTTGAAAAACACGTCAGACTTTTACATCAGGCCGTCGGTAATGCCAAAGCCGATGACAAGTACATCGTCTTCGGTACCGGCGTCACTCAACTCCTCAACGGTCTAGTCATCGCCCTTTCCCCAAACGATATATCACCCGATGTGCAACCATCAAAAGTTGTCGCTGCCGTCCCTTACTATCCCGTCTTCAGAAAGCAAACCAAATTCTTTCGTTTTACCGGCTACGAATGGAAAGGGAACGCATCCGATTACGTTAACGCCGCTTCTCCTCAAAACATCATAGAATTGGTGACTTCGCCCAATAATCCCGAAGGTCGATTTCACCATTCCATTATCAATGGCTCTTTAGCAATCCACGACCACGTCTACTATTGGCCGCATTATACCCCAATTGCACAACCCGCCGACGAAGATATCATGTTGTTTTCCATGTCCAAATACACTGGACATTCCGGCAGCAGATTCGGGTACGACGGTCTTTTTTATTTTTTCTTCTTCTTAATTAGTAACGTTGACTTTATTTCATATATACCGTCAACGGTGGTCTGCATCATTCATGCATGCTAATTATTAACAAATTACATATTGTATGTACAGGTGGGCGCTTATAAAGGACGTGAAAGTATACGACAGGGTAATGGAGTACATGACCGAGAAAACGGAAGGAACTTCCCACGATACGCAACTTCGAACCTTGAAACTAATAAAGGAGATCTTGTTGCAAATGAAAACGAAACGGGAAACAATGGCCGACATCAACCATTTTGGCTATCAAACATTGTCTAAAAGATGGGCTGAACTTACCAAGCTAGTTGCATCTTTAGATCGATTCTCCCTTCAAAACCTCTCTCCGAAATATTGCAACTACTTCAAAAAAGTTAGAGACCCCTCACCATGTATGTTCCTAGCTAGCTACTTAATTAATCTCTCTAACTTTGTTAGTTTATATCTTCAAACCAACTGCATATATACATGCTTAACGCAATTGCTAATTTACATCAATTAATCGCAGCATTCGGATGGCTAAAGTGTGAATGGGAGGAAGACACAGATTGTGAAGCTCTACTCAGGAATGCTCAAATTAAAACTCAAAGCGGAGTGCTTTTTGAAGCCGATAGTCGTTACACACGCTTGAGTTTAATCAAGACGGAGGACGACTTCGATCAAATGATGGAGAAGTTGAAGCCTCTTGTATCTGCAAAAAGGAGCATTCACCTAATGGAAGGAAGCATGGACTGATTTAATTCATCATCCTTCCTCATGACATATATATACCTTCAATTATTCTGATTCCTTTGATTATTAATTTTATTAACTCTATTATTTCATTCTTTTTTATACCACCACCATTTCAATTTCACCTCCGCTTGGATATTGGATGGTGGTTTGTTATTGTACCCTTGATCAAATTGTAGTCAATAAAGTCAAATTATGATTATGTTAATTAGTGGTTATTATTTGATACTCCATGAATGAATGAAATGTTAAATATATTTTATATCCATGACCACAGTAGTTCAGGTTTCATATTTTAAATAAACTTACTCCCCCATGAACATACACAGAGATATGAACAGTATGCCTCTTTCTGCATGCACGTTACTGATTGAATTTGCAACACAGAGCCTTAGCTGTAGAGTCACCTGATTTGCAAAGCACCCAGCCTATGATAAACCTAATTCTTATTGAAACAATTCAACAAATACTTCTCCTTCATCGTAAAACAAATATACTATACATCCACATTGCAAACAATTACCTGCAAGTTATAAACACCGAAGATGTTACAGAAGATGTTTACTGCATTACTTATTAATGTTGCTTAATGGTAGCATCAATTCATGTCATCAAAATTGCCTAGACAACAAAGATTTTGAGGTATGCAGTAAATAAATTCATACCGATCCCAGTTTTCACTTCGCACACTTTCATCTCATCTCTTTTCAGATCGATTACCATATTATTCGGCTGTATTCTAAATGTTTTTGAACTTCAACCTTTGAGCCCAGTTCCCTAACTCATAAATTCTTCAAAAGACCAAAACAACTTCTCTAAGCATGAATGTAATTCGCATTTTCGCATTGCTTTTCCTTTTTGTACTGCCAACAATCGCTAAATCTCAAAACGCGGATCCTCAATTCATTTGCCCTGATGGTCAGAAGCGATGGATTGGATGTTTGGTTAACGCCTGAGGAGTCTGGGAACTTGAGAAGAAAATTGGAGGTTTAAATGTGGAATTTTCTCTTAACGATTATTCCAATCGTTTTTCCAACGTTTAATCCAAAACTATTTCAAATCCTTTTTTCTCCTAAAACTACAAACTTGGAAGAGTGGAATTATGCCACATTTTAATGGTTTGCCATCTTTTTTATTTGCTATTTTTTTCAGCTGTTTTTACCATATTTGCTAACAACAACTAATAATTAAATTTGATTCCATGAAATGTTAAATTGAGTCGAAATTACACCGTGTTTTTAAGATTTTTCTAGAATAGCAACGAATGTGTATGCTTATATTTTGAAATTTTGAAATAAAAGGAAATTGTGTTTTCGAACTGATTATTTTAGATATAACTCTAAGTATCTTACAATGGAGATGACCAATTCTAACGGACAATGCTGCTTTCTTTCTTATTTTTTTAAAGCGAAATTTTGACACCAATCAAAGAACAAATCGCCATCGACTCAACTGAAAAACCAAGAACCTAATTCCTAAATAAAAATTGAAAACATTTGTAAGCTTATAGAAGGAGAAATTTAATGTTTGAAATTAGCAACCAAAGACGCCTACTGTGACAAACACTAAACAAACCAAAACGAATAATCTAAAAACAAAGAAGAAAAGGTAAATAATATCGAATTTTTACTGTAATATTAATAATGGTAAAATTTTAAAAGGTAAAATTTTGATTGACAATAGGTTGAAATAGTACTACTTCCATTTACACAGATCACTCGGCAAATAATTGAATATCAAATATTGACATGACAAATATTCGACATAATAAAAGTTTGTCAATGAATGCTTGATATATGAGTGAAATTTTACTGTAAATATTGATAATGACAAATATTTGACACTTATAATTTTGATTGATGATACGTTGAAATAGTAGTATACAATAAGATTAATAACTAAGAATAAAAAATATTTGCCATAAGTAATTTTTATCAAATATTTTCATAAACAATTTTTGATAATAATCGCTAGATATATTAGAAAACTTCTAATATAAAGACCGAGAATGTCAAATATTTGTCATATGCTAACTTGATTGATTATAGGATAAAATTGCAGTATACATTTACATACAAACAGACAACACCAATATTTACCATAAATATTTGCAAAGCACATATGCCATGCAAAATATTTGTCATCCATGTATTTGACACCAAATTGAGAATTTCATAACTTTTATAGGTACCAAGAAGAAGATACAAAAACGTTGCAAACAAAGCTTCTTTTGCACAAAAAGTCGCAACCCAAAATTACAAAAAAAAAAGAATCTCAAGCAACTCAAAAGACGTTTGTTGATGACCAAAGACAAGAAACAAGTGTTCAAACTAAAGACATAAATTCATCAGAACAGTTTGCATTTTCTTTGGATTCCAACGAACTCCGACCATATATTCATCTATCATCATTAAAAAAAACCATAAAAAATGCAGTGACAAAAGAAAAGCTGCAAAATAATAGCTTCAAAAAAAAACAAAAGATGGATAAAAAGATGGAAAAGATAGATGAGAAAGCCACAGATGCAACTTAAAATCTTTCCACACCCTGATCCAAAATTTGAAAAAAAGAGAAGCTACTTAAAAAAACATAACATAATTGAAGCTTACATTCTTCAGTATGATCAAACTATTCCTTGAAGGATCAATAACAAAGGAAGACATAACCAAAGAATCAGCTTACATAGACTTGATAATAGATGCCTTTTGAACAAAAGATAATTGCTTTAATTTTGGGATATGAAAGTAAATTTGAAAGAAAATGACATATCAAAAAAATTTGGTTGGAAAAATGAATAAGTTACAATAAACACTGCATCGCCTCTAAAAAATGCAGACATGAATGTAGAAGTGAAAAGCTTCAAACAAAAATATTTGTTGAACTGAAAACGATGGAAGCAAAAGAGATAGAATCAAGCCTAAGGGAAGTTTGAAAGGAAAGATATTAGAAGACACAATAGACGCTGCATGGCTAATCATAATATATCTACGGTCAGCTTACTTGCTCTAAATGCAAGCTCTGCATTCCCACTAGTGTCGCTGCTATATATTCACAAATTGAAACAAATGAAAACAATTTCATGGTCACCAATAATTCAAGCTTGTGCAACATTATTTCTGGTAAATTATAATAACTCATTCTATCTTGTGTAGTTTATATTGCAAACTAAAATAAAATATACTATCTTTGTGTGGTACCGGTTCCGTATCCATATGGAAATAAAATCCCAAAGAAAAAGTTACAAAGAAAAAGCTTCTATATCTTCAAAATGGACACTAATGCAACTCCAAGCAAAATAGGGTCATTCCTTACCAAGAAGGTAATATTACTAATACACATGAAAAAATAAAAACGTCTAAAAATTCTATGATAAATAACGATTGGCAAATATTTGCCAATCAAATATTTGACAAGCAAATGTATGATTATCAAATATTTGACAAAACCTTTCTCCAATGATATTTCATTTCTTTAAAATAAAATTGTTCAACGATATTGCATAACTATTGTATGTTGAATTTGAAACTGTCAAATATTTGATTGTCAAATATTTTCCATACATGGTTTGGATAGATGATAAGTTGAAATTGTAGTATACAATTAGATGAAAACTGAGAATGAATAATATTTGCTATAAATAATTTTCTTAATGATTGCTAGATATATCAAAAAACAACAACTATAAAAACCGAGGAAGGAAAATATTTGAAAGGAAGGCAAATATTTCTTAGACAAATAATTAACTTTGTAAATAATTACAAAACAAATATATCTTATTTATATTTATGACAATGGCAAAAGTAAAATATATTTGTCCTAATTTGTAGAAATAAGAAGAAAAACAAAGGATGACAAAAGAGCTAAAAACCAACAGAGCTGGATCATCTAAAGGAAAATTTTCAGTTGATGATGAAATAATGAACTTAAAAGCGCAACTACAAAAATGGAAAAAGGAAAATATGTATTTGGAAAAAGGAACAAAAATCTAAAAAAGAGAATGAAGATTTGAAAAAAGCAAAGCAACAAAAAGAAAATGATGAAGAACAAGAGGCTAAAAAAGAAGATGAATATGAAGGTTCAACTGAAGAAGAAAACAATAAAGATGATGATGATGAGTACATTAACGATGAAGGTAACACTACAAAAGAAGCACAGTTTAGCGACAGCTATTAGGCGTTGGCGGCTGTCGCAAGCAGTCGCTAGCCGTCGCTAAATGGCGTCGCTAATTATCTCGTTGCAACAAAAGAAAGCGACGGCTCCGTCGTTCTTTTTGCAATGGCTTGAACGGTTAATTTGTAGTGCAAAAAAATGGTAGCGCTTTGCGGAAGCTTATATCAACGGATCTTTGTCATCCAAATCACAAAGAGATAACTTGGATTAAAAATAAGACGGAATTGAAATTAAAAGCAATAAGACAAGATATTCCACCCAACCACCCACTTTATTGATGCACCAAATTTTTTTTGTTTACAATTAATAGAACAAAGCTAAAATAAACAAAATACCATTGAATCAATAACCAAATTGAGAAAGGGAGCAAATATCTATATGGCTAAATTGTTGGAGAAGAAGAACAAAAATGAAGAAGAGAAAATTATCAAATAGATTTTCCACCATATGTTTATCCTCTCCTCTAGTCTCTATTTATATAATCAATTTACTTAATGCCCAAGTTAACATTAGAGGCAAAAAATAATTTGATTAGCAAATTAGAGAAAGAAATAAACATACTTAAATATGCCTATTTAATCAGAGGAAACAAAATCTTCTCTTTCTTTCTTTTGCATATTTCTTTCCCTCTATGTGTGATTTTGTATCACCAAAATTTAACACTCCACCTTGATGCAAAATCACATATCTCCAACATATCAAACATGCCATATCTAGATCTATCACAACTCCCTATATCTCAATCATACCAAATTACAAACCTCTACCACCGTCCGCAAGTGATGCATCTCCCACATGAGGTGCACCACACAAATCCGGTCTCAAAAACGTTTGTAATACCACAAAGATCTCCGTCTTGTCTTTGTGGATTTTGCAACTCGACACCCGTCTATCACTCGATCTGAGCTCATTACCTGATCACTATCGATCCCCCGAGCATCATCAACATGAAGACCCCTGTCTAAAATATGATCCTCAATGCTAGAATCATAAGCAGTGACCACATTAACCTCTCCACCTTGCTGTGGACTAGGTTCTTCAACCGTCACTCGCTTTCCATAGTCGACTACAGAACCAACCAAGCTATAAAGGTTTCCTTCTTCCAATACTCCTCTCATCCTTACACGACCACCTTTCTTCACACTCAAAACTCCACCTTGAGTCTCATAAGTGCAACCACGGCGATCCAACTGACCGAGAGAAATAAGATTATGCGAAGAAGTGGGTACATGTCTGACTCCAGAGACTTCTCTAACCACACCATCATGCATACGAAACCGGATAGATCCAATACCACAAATCGGTAGCTCTTCTCCATTGGCTGTCCTAATCATGCCGACACTCTTCTCATAAGAAGAAAAATAATTCACATCTCTACATATGTGAAAACTAGCTCCCGAATCCATCTTCCAAGGCTTATTTTCACTAAAGAGGACATCATAAGAAGCATCACTATCGGTACCTTCAGCAAAACCTGCATGTGCATCACTACTAGTATCACCATGCGCAGCCTTTTTCTGATCTCTTTTATAAGCATAACACTTGCAACGTATGTGACCTTTCTTATTACAATAATGACAAGTGATAACACATTTACCATTAGCATCCTTCTTCTTCCAAATTGTATCTTTCTTCGAGTCCCTTGCCACCATAGCCTCACTTTGAATTGATTTCATACCTGACCCTTTTCTTCTAAGCTCCTCATTCAAAAGACTACTTCGAACAGTTTCCAAAGAGATAGTTCCATTAGCATTGGAATTACTCAATGAAACAACCAAAGTTTCCCAACTTTCTAAAAGCGAACTCATCAATAAAAGAGCTTGTAACTCATCATCAAAATTGACCTTCATATTTGCCAATTGATTTATTACATCCTGAAATTCATTCAAATGCTCTGCAACAGACTTCTCTTCATCTAATCTCAGTTGTACCAACTTTCGAACCAGAAAAGCCTTACTAGTAGCACTCTTTGACTCATACAAAGATACCAACTTGTCCCACAAAGCCTTCGCGGATTCACAACTAGCCACATGATGGAAAACTGAATCATCAAGATACTGGCGAATCAAAGCAATCGCCTTCTTATCCATCTTCTTCCATTTTCCCTCATCTACATCAGAGGGCTTCTTTCCATCTCCATCAATTGGATCATGAAGATCATTGAGGTACAGAACATCCTCCATCTTAGGCTTCCAAATACCCCAATTTTTCCCATCCAAAATAGCCATCTTCGAAAATGAAATCATATCCGACATCAATAATTTTTCAATCCAAAATTACTCTAAGCTTTGCGATGATCTGGCTCCGATACCAAACTGTAGTGCAAAAAAATGGTAGCGCTTTGCGGAAGCTTATATCAACGGATCTTTGTCATCCAAATCACAAAGAGATAACTTGGATTAAAAATAAGACGGAATTGAAATTAAAAGCAATAAGACAAGATATTCCACCCAACCACCCACTTTATTGATTCACCAAATTTTTTTTGTTTACAATTAATAGAACAAAGCTAAAATAAACAAAATACCATTGAATCAATAACCAAATTGAGAAAGGGAGCAAATATCTATATGGATAAATTGTTGGAGAAGAAGAACAAAAATGAAGAAGAGAAAATTATCAAATAGATTTTCCACCATATGTTTATCCTCTCCTCTAGTCTCTATTTATATAATCAATTTACTTAATGCCCAAGTTAACATTAGAGGCAAAAAATAATTTGATTAGCAAATTAGAGAAAGAAATAAACATACTTAAATATGCCTATTTAATCAGAGGAAACAAAATCTTCTCTTTCTTTCTTTTGCATATTTCTTTCCCTCTATGTGTGATTTTGTATCACCAAAATTTAACATAATTGTCCACGTGGAATCAACCGTTAGGGTTGTTGGTTTCCCGGGTTGTTGATGCAAAGCATTGCAAAGCGACGCAACTTGGCCGTCGCTAGCCGTCGCTATATGCGACCATTTGGCCGTTGCGAGCCGTCGCATTTTGAGGCCTTTCTAGTAGTGTATTGATGACGAGGATAGTGAAAAATGACGATGAGGGAGATGTTGATGGTGATGATGAAGGTGGTAATGAAGAACTTTACGAAGGAAATGAAGGTGATGGGCATGAAGATAATGAAGACAACACTAATAAAGATGATGAAAATGCAAAAGGAGGTAAAACAAATGATACAAATAATGAGGATGATAAAAATGAAGAGAACAAAAAATTGCAGTTGAATAAGAATTGGAAGATCAAAGCAGAAAAGAAAGTAAAATTAAAAAATAAGCACAATAAATGAAATGGATGGTAGTGACGAAACAATCTTCAACGAATATGAAATAACAATCACACTAAAAATACTAATGGGAAAAGAAAGATGAAGACAAAAGAGAAAGATCAACTGAAAAAAAGGAGGAAACGGAAAAAAGTAAATATTAACAAATAGTAAATTTACTAAGAAAAATTTAGTCCGACAAATATATATCTAGTAAATATCTGTCTTGTAAATAATTGTTAAACATATATTAGAAATAAAATATTTAACAATCCAAAACTTTTGACAAATCAGGTGAAAAAAAAATTGATGATTAATTAAGAAGATTTTGATGGTGAAGAGGAGCACATAGATCAAGAGCAAAGTGACATCTTTAAAGTAAAAGTTATAATATCCAAATATATAAATCTTTTATGTCATATATTTGCTTGGCATTTATTTGACTCACATATATCTATTAACCAATGATTTGCCAAAGAATCTTTTATTTAAAGTTACTTATTTTCACATACTATATGTTTAAAAATATATAGTATAATTAGTTATTACCACAAGTAGTAGATTCAATAGAAAATATTCACAAAGATGCAAAAAAAGATAACAGGAAATAGAATAAAAAGAAAAAGTCTCTTTGAAGCATAAAGGTAAGATGTCAACAAGATTATTCCTCATGTTGATAATTTGCCAAACACTAATTATAAATTAATTATAGAGATTCAAGAAAAACTAACATCTGACTCTTAAACTTTCATACTACTACCAGCCAGTCAAACTCAAAAAAATACAAAGAATGAAAGTCAAGAAGCTTTAGGGTAGAAAGATGCCAAAAAGTACAGCAAAAAAAGTTAAATCTTCTAATTCAAAAGGTAATTTCTAAAAAAATCTACGTCAAATATTTATTATAGATTAATTATACAATAAAAGCAGATAATCAAACTAAAGAAAGACCTAGAATTGACTACCTAAGTTTCAAGCTACTAACATCAAGTGAAATCCAGGAAAGCAACCTAATGTTAACTCAAGAATTAGAAAACATTCAAAAAATTGGCTAAAGATTATAAAATCAAGATTGAAAATGATGAGAAAAAAATTGAAAAAAAGTTTCTCCTTCTTCTCTGTCGAATATAGTAAAAAGGAAACAAAAAGAGAAATATCAAAAGATCCATATTTCGAACATGAATTTCCCACAACAAGAAAAGGACAATACCGGAGGAAATCGAAAGAAATCAATATCAACAAAAGAAAAGATGCAAAAGCTCAATCCGAAGTGTTATCATATAATAGCCAAGGTTTTAAATCTCGCTCATCTCGGCCGAGATCTCGGTCGAGATCTCGTTTTCAAGCCTGGGCGATTCGAAACAACTAATTTCGTTTGAATCTCGTCTGACCCAAATCTCGGACGAGATTTCAATATCTCGTCCGGTATCTCGGACGAGATTTAATAGCGAGATATCGGCCGAATTTTTGAATTTTGGAAATAATCAACTCTTTTTCGTATTGGGCTAGCTCATCCTTTACCTTAATTTAAGCCTTCTTAATTGTACTTTTTTTTAACCCTTATTTATTATATAAATCTCATTTAATCTTCGTCTCTTATTTTACGGCAGTGACGAGTGTAAGAAGATGATAAAATCTACATCGATTATGGTAAGTATTTCACTTTATGATTTTCATTTAGGTTTCTGATCCAAATTAATTTACATCCGATTTCATTTTTCTTTTTTCGACACTTTCTTGAGTTTTTTTTCCTAACTCTATCTTTTTTGCGGCTATAAATTTTGGGCTTCACTTATTTAACTTTATGTTCTAAATGGATTCCCAATTTGATTTCATTTAGTCTTTGCTGCTATAATTTTTTTCCTCAAGGCTTATTTTTAAGCAATAAAGGAATTCTCTTTCATCTATTAATTTCATTTGATGATTACATGTTCATTCGTACATCATTTTTTTGCTTTTCTTATAATATTACTAAATGTTTGAAATTGTTTGTACTATGTATGCTTTTTTCTACGTTTGTTTGAAATATCTATGCTATTAGTTGCTTAATGAGATTTTGTTTGCTAATAATTAAATACTATAATCAGACATAGAATATCTTAATTCTACTTGTAGACTTTTGTATTTGAAGTTATAAAATTAAGATTTCCCTTGCAGCACTATAAATCATAAAAGGTAGAAATGAGACATTATATTGTGTAGGAAAGTTATGTGAATGATCAAACAAAGTAAAGGTGCATATGTTATGGTTTGTTTCTTATCTACTTTATCTCATATGATATTATATTGAACATTATTCATTAAATCTAGTTATTTGTTTATTTTACATGATACAAGTGATATTTTTCCATACTAAATTACTAATTATAAGCGTATGATATATTCAAGGTAAGTGCATAGTGTTTTCCTTAAGGTAGTGACTAGTATTATAAATTTAGGTGTATGAAAACTAATTTCGACATGACATATACTCCGAGATAACTCCGAAATGAATTTTAGAAACCGAGATGTAAATCCGAGATGGACGACCGAGATGCACTCATCTCGTTCGAGATCTCACCGGATACGAGATAAGCTATCTAAATTCTTCGAGACGAGACGTGACCGAAATCCGAGATTTAAAACCTTGATAATAGCACAAAATCTTATCACGGTATGAGTGAAATTAAAGAAGAGATGAAAATAGTGGTAAAAAAAGCAAGCTTACAAAAACATGACTAAAAGAGTAATGAACATATAAATTTTTACCATGCAGATGGAAATATGCAAGTTATTTAAACAAAACATAATGTACAAATAAATACACACACACACACACATATATTTCTTGAAAAATATGTTACTTACAGACATTAACCTTTGATAAAATTCATGTTTTACTTTCTGATTTACATGCCTTAATACATATTAATATTCTTTGGCTTCTGTTAAAACATGAAAGCCGCATACTATAACCAGTTTAATGATACTGAAATTAGAGGAGTGCATATTTTAGACATATAGTTCAAATGATTTATTGAATCCAAGGTATATAATTTTACCATATACTTTCAATATATTAAAATAAATGTAGATGAAAATATGAAAAATAAAATATAAAATTTAATATTTATGAAGGTGATAGACTAGTTCATAGAATAAAATTAAAGCCATGACATACATATATCATTTTCTTCAAGTCCTACACTTTGATAAGGAATAATTAACACTACAAATACATATCTAATATGAAATTGTAACCTAATTAAACTGTAAATATAGTTATCAATAAGTAAAAACTATAAATCAACATATCAAGATTTAGTGATCGATGTGCTAAAAGAGCAATAATTTCAAGAAAATATTGATATCGCTTGTTGGACCAAAAAGTGGCATAACACCTTCAATCAAAACAAAACAAGAACATATCTGCTAAAGTCAAATAGAAATAGCAAAGAAAACACATTAATAGTGGTTTGGCCAAATCTCATGCCTACGTCCACTTAGTCTTCTTAATTTCAGATTTGTCAAAAGTACAAGCACAATTACAATGATTTCAGATCTTTAAAGTAAAGTATGTTCAGGATTACAACACTTAGTGACAATGGTTGAGCCGTTGAGGTAGAAAGTAAGGGATGGAAAGTGTGGGCTCAAAAGATCAAAAAGTCCTTTCTGTGTTGTACTCCTCGAATCATCAGCTATATTCGCTAAATAATGGAAGTACGAGTATGAATTCAGATCCGAGAAGATAGAGGAGAAGATCAAGTCATTTTAGAGCAAAAAAATCATGATGGTATAGACTACAATTGTGGTCGGTACCGACCATAATGATCATCATTGTAATGCAAGTTCCCTTGCACTTCCATAAGCTCTAACCTTCCACAATCCTAAGATGTATCCCCCTGGTAAATGTAACGATCACAATTATGGTCAATACCGGCCATGTTGTTTTTTCAAAATCATCCCCTACTTCTTGAGTTACTTCATCTATCTATTCTAAGTATGCCCCAAGCTCTCACTCCATTCTGTCTTGGTCTCGACATCCAAATTTACTTAGAAGTTGCTCTGTTCAAAGGCAAGGCAACACCTGCCTTCGAAAGCATGCTTCCGTGAAACTAGGCATGCTTTGAATTAAGATAAGCGATGCTATCTTAATTACATAGGGGTCTCCTGGTAGACAATCATCACCTTTGAAGCATCGTATCTATTCCGAAGTATTCCGTTTTTTATTTTAAGTAGTTGGTATTCCATTCTTTCTTTAGCAATTAAGTTGATGTTCTTATCACTTCGAAAATCCCATCGTATCTCGAATAGGTATGTTTCTCTTTTTTTTCTCTATTTTTTAAATGAAGATAGAAACATGTTGGTATCGACCAAATCTTGTCAATACCGACATGGTTCTTGAATACGAGTATAAGTACTTGGTACTTAGAAGATTTTTGCTACTTGAATATTATTTTCCAATCTCAACCATATCTATATCTTACGAATTCGACTTCTCACCACCACCAAAGCTATTCAACTTTGCTACCTAAACTCCCACCGCACCTAGTGCTGTCGCAACTCCTCATTGCATCATCATTGTCAACATCATGATTTCCTACCTAAACTCGGCACTGAATTCATTCATCTCAGGCTGTTCATTTTCAAATTTAAATTGAACAATAAGTGGGTTCTTGATCCTTGATGTCGCCCATGCTGCCACTACCGCACTTCATCAATGTCACTGCATCATGGTGATGCTTCGGTCGTCATCATTAACCCACTGCCGACCATAAGCCAAGACATAACACGTGGCCTAACTAGGGCTTATCACTTTCAGGGGGAACTCGGGTTGCCTGTGAGGCCGACATTAAGTAATCCCAGGCTCAACATCGAGTTGATTTCATGGTCTATCCAGTTCTTGGTGTTCACTTCATGTTATAAGAATCTTTGCTCCGAGTTCTTCCTTGGATAATATTGATTTGACCGCTGTGCAATTAAAGCGCTTAGCAGTTCTATAATGGCGGTGTTGCAAAAAGTTATAGTGAGGATGAAGCGGGGATATAGGGGAAAATAGCCGAAGTACAAAAAGCTTCACTAGATATATATCCAAAAAATTAAAGTTAAGTTTTTCTCATTCTCACATCATTATATAAGAGAAGGAAATATTGTTTAATCTTATTGTAACATCCCATAAATTTAATGATAATTAATTACAAAGAAATTAATTAATAATTAGTAATGCCAGAAGTAGAATTTTCACAAACATCATAATTTGGATAAGAAACTTGTACTGTTGCATTCGTGGTAATTTTCTGATCAATTTTCATACATAAAGTTTTATGATCGGAGTTCAAATGAAAGTTACCGACGTTTGAAGATATTATATCAAAATTAATTCTACATGTAATTAAGGAAATAAATGTAAGTAGTTAATGTTAATGGTTGCTTAACGTTTAAGTATAATTAATGTCAAATCAGATCTTCTAAATATATATATATATATATTTATTTATTTATATATATATATAATGAATAAAGGGACACAAATTAACACATAACAAAACAAGCAATCGGTCGACCCTAAATTGGGACCGGTTGACCGCTAGCATCTAAGCGGTCGACCGCTTGTGTGTTGGCAGTTGTGCATTGAACCTAGGCCGAATGGCTCGCATTGAATATAATATAATCTAATGACTGACATTGATACGAACCCCTATATATACGGGCCCAACCACTCACTTTTCTTCTAATATTTTAGCACAGCAAAGCTCTGTCATTTTCTCTTCTCCAAAAATTCTTAAATCCAAATAAAACTATCATCTATATACATATATACAAGTGGAGAATAGTGGAAAATAATGGAGAAGAAAAATATGATCGAATCAAATCGCCAAAGCAAAGATAAAATTAAAAATCCAAATCTACATTAAACTCAAATCTCTTCCCTGATCTAAATTTCTAACGAGTATGCATATTCTTATGGTACATATTTCGGTAGGAAGGAAAGGGAGTCAAATAGGAATAATATGGTTTAGATCTGGAGATTTGGAAGCTTAAAGGTGAGTGGAAAACTTATAAAATATTGGATTTATATCATTGTAAATATGTTCATTTATGCTTGAAAGTAATTTTGGAGTTGTAGGCTTAAATACATACATGTAATAAATTGATAAACCATGCATACATGTTCTGTGAATGTTTAACTTTGATTTAATATTGCATATATTTAAATCTAGAAAATAAGGTTAAAAGTAGTCCGTAAATTAATAAGGTTGTATAGTAATTCCAGGTTTGTTGGTTAAACGATACATGTCAGTAAATGTGAATAGGAAGTTATTATAAATTCGACTGTGATTTATGTTGTATTTTAATTCATTAGAATGAAGTTGTTGAAATGTAAATTTCTATAAGTTATCCAGTTTTATAATAAACAAATGTCTAACATTTGAAATATTAAGGAATATGCCTAAAAGAAAGAGATGTATAAAATATGGATGTTTACCGTATTTGTACTATTTATTTCAACAATAATAGAAAAGGTAATTCCTCATAATTTTAAACAAAACACAGGTCCTCTTTTAGGTAAGTCATAGAAAATTGCAATGTTAACATTTCCTTTTGTAGGATGTAATTCCAAGCAATAAAGTGCAGAAATCCCTAAGTATAACCAAAGTATTCTAAGTAGAAATAATAACAATAATTCAATTATAAATCTAACTTATGCGATAAATTAGAAAGTAAACCAAAGGCACAATGAAATGAGTATATAAAAAGATTATAGTAATCAAAGGATGTTAGTAACATTTAAAAAGGGAAAGTAGAATATAGTTAATAATGTTGAATACAAGTTAAGTAGTAAAAGGTGATTAATCTATTAAATTAAAGTAAGTGGTAAATGACATTAAAATGACATTAATGAAACAAGAAGTAAGTTGTGTAAAACTAACTAAACCCAAAATTCCCAAGAAAAATATGAATCTCAATCAACTCAAAAGACATTTGTTGATGACCAAAGACAAGAAATAAGTGCTAAAACTGAAGATGAAATCTCATAAGAACAATCTGCATTTTCTTTAGAATTTAACGAACTCCAACAATATATTCATCTATCATCATTAAAAAGAAAACAACCACAAGGACAACGCAGTGATAAAAAACAGCTGCATAATAATATCTTTAAAAAACAAAAATCAAAAGATGTAGAAAAAGACGGAAAGAATATAGGAGAAAGCTACAAAAGCAGCTTAAAATCTTTCCACGCGTTGATCTAGAATATAAAAAAAGGTATGCTACTACAAAAAAACCATAACACAATTGAAGCTTACTCCATTCTTCAGTATGATCAAACCATTCCTCAACGGATCAATAACAAAGGAAGACATAACCAAAGAATCAGCTTCCGTCGACATGATAATAGATGCCTTTTCAACAGAACATGATTGCTTTAATTTTGGGATATTAAAGTAATTTTGAAAGAAAATGATTTGTCAAAAAAATTTGGTTGGAAAATGAAAGAATTACAATAAACACTGCATCGCTGATCATAATTAGAAGACATAATAGACATTGCTAGGTTAATCATAATATATCTAATGTCAACTTACTTGCTCTCCAATGCAATCCCTGCATTCCTACTAGTGTCGCTGCCATATATTCATTATTCATAGATTGAAACAAATGAAAACAATTTCATGGTTAGTAATAATTTGAAAGCATTTAATGGAACAAGGAAAGAAAATAAAATTTCGAAAAAATTCGAGCTTGTGCAACCTTGTTTTTGGTAAATTATAATAACTCATTCAATCTTATGTAGTTTATATTGCAAACTAAAATAAAATGTACTATCTTTTTGCAGTACTGGTTCAGTGACCTCACAGAAATAGTATCTCAAAAAAAGTTAGAAAGAAAATGCTCCTATATTTTCCAAATGGACACTGGGGCAACTCCAAGCAAAATAGGTTCATTCCTTGCCAAGAAGGTAATATTACTAATAATATTAGAAAAATCAAAACCTCTAAAAATTCTATGATAAATAATGATTAGAAAATATTTGCCAAATAAATATTTGATAAGCAAATATTTGACAAAACCTTTCTACAAGATACTTCATTTCTTTAAAATAAAATTGCTCAACAATATTTCATACATACTGTATATTGAATTTGAAATTGTCAAATATTTGATTGCCAAATATTTTCCACACATGGTTTTGATAGATGGTAAGTTGAAATTATAGAATATAATTATATAAAAACTGATAATGATGAATTTTTGCTATAAAAAAATTTCTTAATGATTGCTAGATATATCAAAAAAACAACAACTAAGCCATTATTCCCAAACAAGTTGGGATCGACTAGAAATGGAACCCAAAACTAATTGACAAAATCAATTTAAAAGTTATAACAACAACAACAATAATAAAAACCATGATAATAATAATAAAATTAAATTAAATAAGTAAACTAATAATAATAATAATAATAATAACTAAGTAAAATAAAAAATAGATTAAAAAATAAAAATAAAAAGTAAAATAAAATATTAAAAAACCATGATGATGATAATAATAATAATAATAATAGTAATAATGGTGCTAATAGTAATATTGACCGAAGACCAAAACTACGTCTTAGGCTCCTATTCACTAGTCCTATAACCTAAATCTTATAACACTACCCCTAAACCAACCATAAGAAAAAGAACTCCAAGCTCATGGTTCTGGTACGTGGATTGCTAACTTCCACGTGCTCCTGTCCGACACTAGCTCTTCGGATATATTTCAATCCTTCAAGTCTCTCTTTACTACTTCCTCTCATGTTAACCTTGGTCGACCTCTACCTCTCTTTGAGCATTCGACGCAGCCTATAATTCCAACGTCCATAGGTGCCTCGAGAAGCCTCCGTTGGAGATGTCCAAACTATCTTAAGCAATGTTGGACTAGCTTCTCCTCAATTGGTGCTACTCCTAGTTTGTCAAGTATATCAGCATTTCTAATTCGGCCTCTTCTTGTATTATCGTAGCTCCATCGTAGCATATGCATCTCTGCTACACATATCTTCTGGACATATTGGCTTTTAGTAGGCCAACATTCTGCACCATACAACATTGCAGGCCTGATTGTCATTCTATAGAACTTTCCTTTAAGCTTCTATGGGACTTTCTTACCTTAGAGAATGCCATATGCTTTTCACCATTTCACCTATCCCGCTTGAATTCTAAAACTAACATCTACATCAACCTCACCATCATACTGCAACATTGATCCTAAATATCGAAAGGATTCCTTCTTAGGCACTACTTGTCCGGCCAGAGTGACATCTCCATTCTCTGACCTGACGCCACGGAACTCGCACTTCATATATTCTGTTTTAGTTCTACCAAGCCAAAAAACCCTTAATTCTAAAGTCTGCCTCCACAGCTCCAATTGTCTATCAACCCCAATCCTACTTTCGTCAATTAGCACAACATCATCAACAAAGAGCATACACCAAGGAATCTCACATTTATACCCTTCGTAACCTTATCCATCGCTAGGGTAAAAATGTAGGGGCCCAAAGCTGACCATTAATGTAATCCTATGTTAGTGGGAAAGTTACTGATTTCACCCTCGCATGCTTTGACACTAGTCATAACATCATCGTACATATCCTTGATAAGAGTAATGTACTTTGTTGTGACTCTTTTCTTTTCTAGAGCCCACCACATAACTTTTCTCGGTACCTTGTCATAAGCTTTCTCCAAATAGATAAATACCATGTATAGATCCTTCTTTTGCTCCCTAAACCTACTCCATAAGTTGTCTTAGCAAGAAAATTGCCTCTTTGGTCAACCTCCCATGCATGAAACCAAATTGGTTTTTTGAAACGCTTATCATCTTTTTTAATCGGTGCTTAAAGCCTCTCTCCTAAAGCTTCATTGTATGACTCATAAGCTTAATTCCTCTATAGTTTGTGCAACTTTGAATATCTCCTTTATTCTTAAAAATTGGAACTAATATGCTTCTCCTCCACTCATTTGGCATCTTGTTTGATTTGAAAATATTATTGAACAACTTAGTTAGCTAGGCTATCCCTACATCTCCAAGCAATCTCCACACCTTAATGAGGATGTCATCAAGCCCCAATGCCTTGCCTACTTTCATCCATTTTAGCGCCTCCTTTACCTCGGACTCTTGAATTCTTCGAGCAAAATGTCTACCGGTGTTATCAAAAGAGTCGTCCAGCTTTATCGTAGTGCTATCACCTTCTTCATTGAATAGCTTGTCAAAATAATCTCTCCATATAATGTTTATCTCATCGTCCTTTACCAAAAGCCTATTATTGTCATCCTTAATGCATTTAACTTGGCTGAAGCCTCTCGTCTTCCTCTCGAGGAGCTTAGTTACCCTATAGACTTTTTTTTCTTCCTTCATACTTAGCTTTTGATATTGATCTTCATATGCCCGACCCCTTGCTTCACTCACCGCTGTCTTTGCGTTCTTCTTTTCCACTTTGTACTTTTGCATGTTGTCCTCACTCCTGTGATGATGTAAGCACTTATAGCATTCCTTCTTCTCTTTGATAGCCTTTTGCACATCACTATTGCACCACAATGAATCATTATGTTTGTGTCTATGTAGTTAATGCCCCGCTATAACCTTGCTATATCTCATAGCGGATTTCTACCGCTATGATTTTTCCATATAGCCCCAAATGTAGCCTTTCCGTTTTAAGCCCCACAATATCCCGTTATTCCCACTATATTCTCCTATTTTCGTTATATCTTCTTTAAAAGAAATCAATTGAAAAATGACATTTATACATTATAAAAATTATGAAATTAATTTATTTAATTGAATTTTTAATATTTTTCAAAAATGAAAATACTCTAATATTCTACTAAATTTAATTATGTTATATAACAGTTTTACGTTTATTTACAGTATATTCGCACATGTTTTTATTTAAAATTATTTATGTATTAATTATAATTCAATTAAATGGTAATTTTTCATCTAATTACCATTTATATATTTGTTAAAACATTAAGTATGAGTTTTATATGTTATTTTGGAGTCATCCTCTATATCCTCGATGTATCCCCGCTATGACTTTTTGCACCTCCAGCGCATTGAATCTGCCGAGCACTTTAATTGCACAGGTTTGTGTTTATTTCCCTTCGTTATCCCAAACACCTAGTAGCCATTTTCCGAATGCACATTTCCATCTCATCCCACATGTCATTTGCTTCTCCTTTCATATTCCATGCTCCTTCTCCCATTACTCTATCCTTAAACACCCATAAGGCATCTTCTTTGAACTTTCACCATTTTTCTGAATAATCTTGGCTCCTTTATCCCGTCGAACACGTATTCGAAGATGAAACTCAGATGTCAAAATCTGATGGTGTGAGATGACACATTCTACAGGTATAACTTTGCAATTTATACAAGCTCGTTTGTCATCTCTTCTAATAAGGACAAAGTCAATCTAGCTAGAGTATTGGCCACTACTTAAAGTAACTAAGTACGATTGTCTCTTTATAAAGAAGGTATTACTTATCATGTGGTCATAAGCAATAGCGAAATTCAATATTTCTTCTCTTTCTTGGTTCCTATCGCCATATCCAAAATCATCATGCACTCTCTCAGACCCCCCCACTAGTTGTACCAACATGGTTTTTGAAATCTCCTTCTATGAAAAGTTTCTTGCTACTAGGCACATCTCTAACCATGACATCTAACTCTTCCTAGAAATTCCTCTTAACGGCTTCACTTAGACCTATTTGTGGGGCATAGGCACTAATGATGTTCAAAACCATATCACCAACTATCAGCTTGATTATGATGATCATGTCTCCCTGTATCCTGACGTCGACCACTCCATTTTTAAGGTTCTTGTCAATTAAGATACCTACCCCGTTCTTGTTACGTTCTTTTCCCGTGTACCATAATTTGAAGCCTGTGTTCTCCACCTTCTTCCCGTCCATTTGATCTTCTGAACGCATAAGATATTTACACGTCTCCTAGTTATAGTATCAGCCATCTCTCTTAACTTTCCTGTTAAGGATCCTACATTCCAAATACCTACCAAATCCTACTTTCATCGGCTAACTTCCTTGCCCTTCGCACCCACCAAGTAAAGGGCGAAGACATTTGCTCATTTATCACTACATCTGGGCATCGGTGTAGCGCGCCACTAAAGGAGTGACGATCCAGCCCTTGCATATTTATCACCATACCTAAGCCTCGACATGGCGTGCCACTAAGGTAGTGGCGACCCAGCCCTTGCTCAATTAGCACCGTACTCGATCTTCGGCATAGCGCGTTGCTAAGAGAGTTACACTGCAACAAATTATAATAAGGTTCCATTTCCATAAGAGATTATATGGTTTTTATATTGGCTCGCCAAGCCTATTACAACCCTCTTCCATTATCGGGGGGACAGACTGTATCAAAAAAATAGTAAATACAAAAGTCGAGGAAGGAAAATATTTGCAAGAAAGGTAAATATTTATCAGGCAAATAATTAACTTTGTAAATAATTACAAAACAAATATGTCTCATTTATATTTATGACTATGGAAAAAGTAAAATATATTTGTCCTAATTTGTATAGAAAAGAAGAAAAATATAGGATGACAAAAGTGCTATTAGAGCTGGATCATCTAAAGAAAAAAATTTAGTTGATGATGAGATAAAGAACCAAAAAGTGCAACTACAAAAACCGAAAAAGGAAAATATGCATCTGGAAAAAGGAAACAAAATTCTAAAAAAAGAACGAATATTTGAAAAAGCAAAGCAACAAAAAGAAAATGATGAAGAACGGGAGGATGAAAAAGAAGATAAATATGAAGATTCAACTTAAGAAGAAAACAATGAAGATGATGAGTACATTAGTGATAAAGGTGATGACGACGAGGAAAGTGTGAGATGATGATGAAGGTGATAATGAAAAACTTTACGAGGGAGATGATAAAGATCGAAATGAAGATGATGGAAATGAAGATGATGAAGACAATAACAATAAATATGATGAAAATGCAGGACGTAAAACAATAGATAAAAATTACGAGGCTGGTAAAAATGAAGAGAACAAAAAAATTGTAGTTGAATAAGAATTGGAACATCAAAGAAGAAAAGAAACTGAAAAAAAACATGCACGATAAATAAAACGGATGGTAGTGATGAAACAATCTTCGACGAATATGAAATAACAATCATACCAAAAATACCAATGGGAAAAGAAGGATGAAGACAAAACAGAAACATCAACTGAAAAAAGGAGGAAATATAAAAAAGTAAATGTTCACAAATAATAAATTTACTAAGAAAAATTCAGTCTAGCAAATATTTGCCAAGTAAATTTGTCTCGCAAATATTAGTCAGACATATATTAGCAAATAAAATATTTGGCAATCCAAAACTTTTGACAAATCAGGTGAAAAATTAAAAAAATTGATGATGAATCAAGAAAATTTTGGTGGTGAAGAGGAGCACATAGATCAAGAGCAAAGTGACATCTTCAAAGTAGAAGGTATATTATCCAAATACAAAAACCTTTTACATCAAATATTTTCTTAGCGTTTATTTGATATACATATATCTGCTAACCAATGATTTGATGAAGAATCTTTTAATAAATTAATTTACTTTCACAAAATTTATTCATAAAAACAGATGGTATAATTAGTTATTACCACAAATAGCAGATTCAGCAGAAAATATTCACAAAGGTGCCAAAAAGAAAGAGAACTGGAAATAGAATAAAATGAAATAGACTATTTGAAGCATAAAGGTAAGATGTCAACAAGATTATTCTTATGCTAATAATTTTCCAAACACTAATTATAATTTAATTACAAAGACTTAAGAAAAACTAACATCTGACTCTTAAACTTTCAAATTACTACCAGCTAGTCGAACTTAAGACAATATAAAGAATAAAAGTCAAGAAGCTTTGGGGCAAAAGGAAGTCAAAAAAAGATAAATCTTCTAATTGAAAAGGTAATTTCTAATAAAAATTTACTTCAAATATTTATTAAAGATTAATTATACAATTATAGAAGATAATCAAACTAAAGAAAGACCTAGAATTGACTACCAAAGTTTCAAGCTACTAACATCAAGTGAAAGTCAGGAAAGCAGCTAAATGTTAATTCAAGAATCATAAAACATTCAACAAATGGCTAAAGATTATAAAATCAATATTGAAAATGATGAGGAAAAATTGAAAAGAAATAAAAGCAAAGTTTCTCCTTCTTCTCTACCAAAAATAGTAGAAAAGGAAACTAAAAGTGGAAAATCAAAAGATCCGGATTTTGAATATGAACTTCCTCTAGCAAAAAAAAGACAATGCTGGAGGAAATCAGAAGAAATAAATATCAACAATAAAATGATACAAAAGCTTAACCAGAAGTGTTATCATATAATAGCACATAATCTGATCATGATAGGAGTGAAATTAAAGAAGAGACAAAGATAGTGGTTGAAAAAAGCAAGCTTGTAAAAACATGGCTAACAGAGTAATGAGCTTACAAATTTTTACCATGCACATGGAAATATGTAAGCTATTTAAATAAAACATAATGTACAAATAAACACACACACACAGAGACACTCTCACACATATGTATGTGTGAGAGGCAAATGTTTGTTTGAAAAGATATCACTTACAAACATTAACCTTTGATAAAATTAATATTTTACTTTCTGATTTACAAGCCATAATACATATCACATGTAAAATTCTAAGCTAATCAAAATGTAAACATGATTATCAACAATTGAAAACTATAAATCAACATATCAAGCATTAGTGATCGATGTGCTAGAAGAAAGAGCAATAATTTTAAGAAAATATTGATACCACTTGTTGGACCAAAAAGTGGCACAATACCTCCAATCGAACAAAACAAGAATAGATCTAAAAAAATCAAATAGAAATAGTAAAGAACACGAATTTTATAGCGGTTAGCCAAATCTCATGCATACGTCCACTTAGTCTTATTAATTTTGAATTTATCACGAGCACCAAGCACTATTATAATGATTTTGGATCTTGAAAGCAAAGATAGTCGGGACTACAATGCTTATTGACAATGGTTGAGGTAGAGGGTAAGAGATGAAGAGTATGAGCTCAAAAGGTAAAAAAATTCCTCTCTATTTTACTCTAGCCTCGAATCATCCGTCGTATTCGCTAAATCATGGAAGAACAAGTAAGAGTTCAGATCCGAGAAGATAGAGAAGAATAAGTCAGTTTGAAGCAAAGAATCATGACGATATCGACCACAATTGCGGTTGGTATCGAACATAATGGTGATCACCGTAGTCCAAGTTCCCCATGCTTCCATAAGCTCCAACGTTCCACAGTTCTTAGTTATATCCCTCGGTAAATCAACTCGGTACCGACCATGTTGTTTTTGTACAAATCCTCCCCTATTTCTTAAGTTGCTTCGTATGTCTATTACGAGTATGCCTCAAGCTCTAGTTTTATTCCATCTTGGTCTGGACGTCTAAATTTACTTAGAAGTTGCTCTGTTCAAAGACTGGATAACACTTGCCTTCGAAAGTATAGTTTCATGAAAATGAAATGCTCTAGATCAAGACAACCAATACTATCTTAATCACATAGTTGTCTCTAGGCTGCCAATCATTACCTTTGAAGCATCGTATTTGTTTTGAAAATATCCATTCATCACTACAAATAGTTGGTATTCCTTTCCTTCTTTAGCAATCAAGTTGAAGTTCTTATCTCTTCAGAAACCACATCATATCTCGAATAGGTATGCTTCTCTTATTCTTCCTTCTCTTTTCACTTCTCTATTTTTTAAATGAAGATAGAAACATGTTGGTACCGACCAAATCGTGTCGGTGCTGACATGATTCTTGAATACAAGTATGAGTACTTGGTACTTAGAAGATTTTTTCCATTGGAATTTTATTTTGCAATCTCAGCCATATCTCTCCTTTATGAATTCGACTTCTCACCACCACTAAAGCTATTCAACTTTGATACCTAAACCACCATCGCATCTAGTGTTGCCGCAACCCCTCATTGCATCATCATCATCAACATCGTGATTCACCACCTGAACTCAACATTGAATTCATTAGTCTCACCCTGTTCATCTTCAGACCTAAATCGAACGATAAGTGGGTTCTTGGTCCTTGATGTGGCCATAGCAGCCACCGGAACACTTCATCAACGTCGCTGCATTGTTGGTGATGCTTCATCCATCATCATCAACCCACCACCGACCATAAGCCAAGACATAATATGTGGCCTAATTTGGGCTTATCACTTTTAAGGGGGAAATCGGGTTGCCTATGAGGCCAACACTAAGAAATTCCAGGCTCGACACCGAGTTGATTTCATGGTCTATTCAGTGCTTGGTGTTCGCTTCACATTATCGTAATCTTTTCTCTGAATTCTTCCTTGAATAATCTTGATTTAGGCATATGCGACAAGAATTCAGTCACTGAATCAACATAAACAATCTTCATCGAGCTTTGGTCGAGTATGGATCGACCACTTGATTTCGGTGAGATGGTTCTGGGTAACAGTTGCATCGAATAAACTATGGCATCCAAATTGGATATTCAAATCGATATTTCAAGTTACACACCATGATCCTGTGTTCTTGAAAAGAAAGTTATGTTTCGATTTGGACAACGGTTTCATTATCATTCATTCTGAGATAACAAGTTTAATTCGACAAATAGTTCCATCATGCTATGGAGCTCATTTGCTAATATGAGTGGGATATCTACACAGAGTATTCCATACACTGTGCTCTATACACAGGATACACACTATATAGACTGATACTTTGCATTGTTTTGGTCGATGTCTAGAATCTGATTGGTCAATACACGTCAACATCCATTGGATTTGGCACATCGCCTATACATGTTTTAATTAAGAAAATTCTAAAGTAAAACATACTTGACCGAGTTCATTATTTGGCCTTTTAGTACAGAATGACTCGATGATCTTCTCACCTTAAAGTCATAGAGGTTCTTCTACCGCTCAAGCCTCCATGCCTGCTCCATTTGGAGCAAAGGGTTTTATAACATATGAGCTTCAAAAGCAATTTGTTACAGTGCCATAGCCTTACAGTCAGCCTCGTTCACTGAATGAGCGATGTGCCTCAAGAGTCTTAGATAATCCTCCAAATCAAACTCCATCAATGCTAACTACAGAGTCTTCCATTTGCCTTCAGCATGAAATTCCAAAGAGTGACTGTATTTTATTGCCAATAATCGATCAATGAGCACACAATCCACCTTAGGGCTACACCATGTGCAACAAATATATGTGTTTAGGTGGAGTCATTCTGACCTTCAACGAATTTCTCAAATTCTTCTTGGTGGGCTGGCTCCGACACAAGTGCATCCTAGTGGATACGCACTAATTAATTCTTTGTATGTCTTCTTTATGATGCGACTGAATGATACTCTAAAATTCAGGGAGCTAACTTATCTTAAAAGATTCAAAAAGAGATCAGACATGCCTTCCTTGCCGATTTTTGAAGCTTATAATCGCTTCAAAGTTATCGAGGCGCTTCACTACAAGTGTAATTACTTTAAGAGTGAATACTTCTTTGTTCACTATCCATACGGCTTCAACCACCTCTGGTCGCCTGGACATAGGTCTCCTCTTCTAAATATTTTCTTCATTTGGATTTTCATTATCAAAATGCCTAACTCCTTTTATGTATCCTTCATAGACCTCCTAGATTGAGATGATAAAATGCACATGCTTACACCTTAGTGCTCCTAAAGCGAGTTGATTACCAATTCCAGACGGCCTCTTTCTTACTCACCAATGAGAAGATTCACCAACATAGCCGCCTACAACCCGATAGACATGCCATTACTTTTTCGCTCCCTTCCAAGAAATCTCGAACTACAACCTATCCCTCAGCCCCTATTCGTGATGTTGATGATAATAATCAAGGGAGAGGACAAAGGCCATAGAGTCGAAGTGAACATAGGCAATGAGAAAGTGAGGGTTGAAGAGAATGTGGCAAGAGGAGGGGATAAAGGAAGTGGAGAAGAAAGAGGAGGAGAAGAAGAGGGAGAGGATGAGGGAGACGATGAAGATGATATTGAGAACTGATGCAGGCCAGAGAGAAGAAGTCGTAGGTCGTGTACGTGTTAACATGATGGTAGGTCGAGACCGACCTAAGAATGAAGCTAACGAGTTAAGATTTGGTGAGAAATGGCGGAATATTGAAATTTTAGGTCGCAACCGACCTAACAAAGGTTATGAGTCGTACCACCGACTTAGTATGACTCGGCAACGACTTAGTGGATGCTTGCGAGATAACAGGACCAAAGTTATAAGTCGTGACCGAGTTAACCAGACGGGAGACTTAAGTCGTTACCGACTTAACAGGAGCAAAGACATAAGTCGTGACCGACTTAGAAGAGTGGACGACCTAACTAGTACAGAGGTACGGGTTACCGAGTTACTCAGAGAGAAAACAAAGCAAACAGTTGAAGTAATAGGTCGGAACCGACTTAACGAGTCCAACGATAAGTCGGAACCGAGTTACGACTTAGGTAAGTCGTACTATTTGAAGTCGCCGAAGACTTGCTACCGTTGATTTCTGCTGCCGAGTTAATCTCTGCCGCTGATGGAAGCTGGAGCTATTGATAAGTCGTATGTCGTCTGTTTGTGTTTTGTCCGTGTTTGTTAAGTCGCTGAAGGTTTGTAAAGTTGTAATGTTGAGTCGGCGTCTTTGTTAAGTCGTAGGTCGGAAGCCTTAACTCGGAACCGACTTAGTACTTGTATTTTTTTGTTGTTTTTTTTGGTGTGAGTTGTAAAATGTCTATAAATAGGTCGAGACTCTCATTTGTAAAGGTTGTTGATTTTTGAATAAAATTCTCTTTTGATTGCTTTGTGCTTTCATTCAAATTGGTAGTTGAGTGTAATCTCCTATCTCCTCTTTCGGTTAATCGAGTGCGCTCGATTCAACGATTGTAGAAGCCGATTCGCGGAATCAAGTGCGCTTGATCAACGCTTGAAGAATTGAAGATCTTTGAACCCGGTATCGTGCGCGATCAACGAGTTCGAGATAGCTAGAGTTCGGTATCTTCGGATCAACGAATTCGGGCAATTCAGCATTCATCAATCCATCGACTGCTACTTTCACCGATCTACATTGTTTGAATTATCCGCTGCGTCAGTTTTGGTATCAGAGCTTGTTCTAGCCAATCATAGCTAGATCGAGACTTGGAGCCTATTCAATTTGAAGTTGAAGTGATAGCCGAGAGCTTGAGGTGTGAGCCGTGAGCAAGTGAAGTTGTTCGACCTTTCATTGAAGATTGTTTGATCGAATTTGTAGTGGGAGGCCGAAACTTTGTCCATCGTGTTCATCGCGATTTGCTACAAAGTGGAAGTTTTCGATCCGTTTCATTTTGGATCAAAGTTCGAAAGGTGTTTGAATTTGAAGTGTTTTGGAATTTGAGAAGTCATCAAGTATGCCGCCAAGAAGAGCTAATCGCCACCAAAACGTAGAAGCTTTATATCGAAGAGAAGAGGCTGATGAGATGGAGCAAAGAATCAATGAGAATTTTAGTGAGAAGCTTAATGAAGGAATTGGCCGGTTAGAGAGGCTTATGATAGAGATGAATCAAAATCGGGGAAGGATTTCACCAGAATCTAATCATGGAGGTAGTAGAGTCTCGCCACATTCTAATCGAGACCGAAGTGTTGAAAATGATCAAGGGCGAGGGAGAAACGTGAATGATCGAGAACGAAGGAACGTAGATAGAAGGGATGATGGTGGAAGGCGCAATGGTAGTAGAGATGTTGGTGGTCAGAATCGACATCGTTATGCATCTGATTTTGAAGAAGAATATGATGGTGGTAGTAGTCAAGGAAGAGGTCAAGGAAGAAACTATTCTGAGTATGATCACAAGTGGGAATCGGGGATGAAGACAGAAATTCCTGAATTCAAAGGTGGTATGCAAGCGGAGGAGTTTCTAGATTGGGTAGCTAATGTTGAGGAAATTTTTGACTTTAAAGAAGTTCCAGAACATCGTAGAGTGAAGTTGGTTGCTACAAGGCTGAGGGGTAGAGCTTTGGCGTGGTGGCAGCAAACCAAGCTTACACGTGAACGAATGGGGAAGTCAAAGATTGAATCTTGGGAGAAGATGAAGAAATTGATGAAAGCAACGTTCTTACCTTACAATTATCAATCTTTGATGTATCAACGTTTGCAGAACTTGAGGCAGGGCACAAAGACAGTTAATGAATATGCTGATGAATTCTATCAACTCATCGCAAGGAATGATATTATGGAAACAGAAGAGCAGCTGACATCTAGGTTCATTGGAGGATTGAGAATGCAGATTCAGGATATGGTTAATATGTTCGATCCAAGATCTGTGGCGGAAGCCCATCAGAAAGCATTGGCTTGGGAAAAACAAGGGAGACGAGGAAGTGGTGTGTTTACTAATTCTAACAATCAAGCGAAGGGTGTTGGTGGAAGTTCTAATGTTACTAAACCTATCAGTAGACCAGTGATGAAGGAGGTTGAGAAGACAAGGGTTAACAATGGGTTCAAATGTTACAATTGTCAGGAATTGGGTCATAAAAGCAGTGAGTGTCCAAAGCCAAAGAAGAGAACCATGATTGTAGAGGTTGAAGATGAGGATGTTGATGAGGATTGTTCTAGTCCAGCTGAGGAGGATAAGCAAGATATTGCGTCAGGGGATGAAGGTTGTAACCTAATGCTGAGGAGATCATGTTTAACACCGAAGCAGGAGGAAGCTAGTTGGTTGAGGAGTAATATCTTTCAGTCAACATGTACTATTCTGGGGAAGGTGTGTAAGTTTGTGATCGACGCAGGAAGCTGTGATAATATTATTTCAACCGAAGCTGTGACAAAGTTGAAATTGAAGACAGAGAAACATCCGAGTCCATACAAGTTAGCATGGTTGAGAAAAGGAGGAGAAGTGAAAGTGGATAGACGAGTTCGTGTACCATTCTCTATTGGGAAGAAATACAAAGATGAAATATGGTGTGATGTAGTAGAGATGGATGTTTGCCACTTATTATTGGGAAGACCATGGCAATATGATCGAGCAGTACTACATGACGGTCGGACCAATAGCTACAGTTTTATGTTTAAAGGCACGAAGATTATCTTAGTTCCGAAGAAGAGATCACAAGAAGAAAGTAAGTCAGAGGAAATCGAAGAACTGAAAACTCTATTGACTTTGAAGGAGTTTGTTAAAGAAGTTGAGGAAGAACCAGAAGTATTCTTGTTGATTGGGCGTGAGAACAGTGAAGAAGTTGAAATTCCTGAAGAAGTTAAACCAGTTTTGAAAGAATTTGACGATGTATTTCCAGAGGAATTACCAACGGAGTTGCCACCGTTGAGGGACATACAACATCAGATAGATCTTGTTCCAGGTGCTGTATTGCCACACCGACCACATTATCGAATGAGTCCGAAGGAACATGAAGAATTGCGGAGGCAGGTAGAGGAATTGCTTGAGCAGGGGCGTGTGCAGGAGAGTCTGAGTCCTTGTGCTGTACCAGCTTTATTGGTACCCAAGAAGGATGGGACATGGAGGATGTGCACTGACAGTCGAGCATTGAATAAGATCACTGTGAGATATAGATTTCCAATGCCGAGGTTGGATGACTTGTTAGATCAAATAAGTGGAGCTACTATCTTTTCGAAGATTGATTTGAAGAGTGGATATCATCAAATTCGTATCAGACCAGGAGATGAGTGGAAGACTGCTTTTAAAACCAGGGAGGGTCTATACGAGTGGTTAGTCATGCCGTTTGGTTTATCAAATGCACCAAGTACTTTCATGAGGGTGATGAATCAGATTTTTCGACCGTTCATTGGGAAATTTGTGGTGGTGTATTTCGATGATATTCTGATTTACAGTGGGAGTCCAGAGGAACATTTGAATCATCTTAGAGAAGTGCTGATGGTGTTACGCCAAGAACAGTTTTATGCTGCAACGAAGAAATGAGTGTTCATGACGCATAGTGTTTTATTTCTGGGGTATGTTGTTTCAGAGAAAGGAATACAGGTTGACCAAAGTAAAGTTGAGGCGATCAGAAATTGGCCGCAACCCAAGACGATAACGGAAGTTTGTAGTTTTCATGGGTTAGCTTCATTTTATCGAAGGTTTATTCCACACTTTAGTAGTGTGATGGCGCCTGTTACAGATTGCATGAAAGGTAAACAGTTTGCATGGACAGAGGAAGCAGGGAGTGCTTTTGGGAAGATCAAGGAATTGCTGACGTCTGCACCAATTCTAGTGCTACCTGATTTTCAGTTGGTGTTTGAACTACATACTGATGCATCCAAGGTTGGGATTGGAGGGGTGTTGAGTCAGAAGGGACGTCCAATTGCCTATTTCAGTGAGAAGTTGTCAGGAGCGAAGATGCGATACAGTACATATGATGTAGAGTTTTATGCTGTTGTACAATCTATTAAACACTGGAGACACTATCTATTTCAGAAGGAGTTCGTTCTTTACACTGATCATGAAGCATTGAAGCATTTGCAAGGGCAAGACAAGATTTCAGCGAGACATGCATCGTGGATTGCATATCTACAACAGTTTACTTTTGTTGTGAAACACAAGTCAGGGGTGACAAATCGTGTGGTTGATGCTTTGAGTAGGAGGAGTCATTTGTTGACTACACTAAAGGTTGAAGTGACGGGATTTGAAATATTGCCAGAGTTATTCACTGATGATCCTTACTTTGTAAAATTTGTTGAAAAAGTCAAGGAGGGAGAGACGGATGACTTCGTGATGGTAGATGGTTTTCTTTTTAAAGGAAGTCGATTGTGCATTCCGGAGGGTAGTTTGAGAATGAAGATTATCAAGGAGTTACATGAAGAAGGGCATGTTGGGAGAGACCGTACCTTACAACTGATTTCACAGTCCTACTTTTGGCCATCGATGAGGAAAGAAGTAGCGAGGTTTGTGGAGCGTTGTCATATTTGTCAAGTTTCGAAAGGAACTGCGACTAATGCTGGCTTATATATGCCATTACCCGTGCCTGTAAAACCATGGGTGGATATCAGTATGGACTTTGTGTTGGGGTTGCCAAGAACGCAGCGTGGTAATGATTCCATTTATGTGGTGGTTGATCGATTTTCGAAAATGGCACACTTTATTGCTTGTAAGAAAACGGCAGATGCTGTTCATGTTGCTCAGTTGTTTTTCAAGGAGATCTATCGACTTCATGGATTGCCAGAATCTATTGTGTCAGATAGAGATACTCGATTTCTGAGTCACTTTTGGTTGAGTTTGTGGAAAATGGTGGGAACAAAGCTGAAGTTTAGTAGTGCTTATCACCCGCAAACGGATGGACAGACTGAGGTGGTTAACAGATCATTGGGAAACTTGTTGAGATGTCTTGTTCAAGATAATCTGAGGAGTTGGGATGTGAAGTTATGCCAGGCAGAATTTGCTCATAATCATGCTGTAAATCGAAGTACTGGGTTTAGTCCATTCCAGATAGTATATTCCAGTTTACCGAAGGGACCATTGGATCTAACTGTAGTGCCACAATCAAGGAAGACAGTTAAGAAAGCTGCTGATTTTGTTGAAGGGTTGACGGAATGTCATAAGATCGTTCAGGAACGACTGGAGAAAGCAAATGAGAAATATAAACGAGCTGCAGATTTGAAACGACGAAATGTTGAGTTTAATGAAGGAGATATGGTTTATGCAGTGTTAACAAAAGATCGTTTTCCAGTAGGCGCTTATAATAAGTTGAAAGCCAGAAAAATTGGTCCAGTAGAAGTTGTGAAGCGAATTAATGAAAATGCTTACAAATTGAAACTGCCAGATGATGTGCATACGTCTGACGTATTCAATGTCAAACATCTCGTACCGTATCATGGGAATGAATTTGTTGTGGAAGAAGAGAGTGCAAATTCGAGGACGAATTTCTGTCAACCAGGGGAGGATGATGCAGGCCAGAGAGAAGAAGTCGTAGGTCGTGTACGTGTTAACATGATGGTAGGTCGAGACCGACCTAAGAATGAAGCTAACGAGTTAAGATTTGGTGAGAAATGGCGGAATATTGAAATTTTAGGTCGCAACCGACCTAACAAAGGTTATGAGTCGTACCACCGACTTAGTATGACTCGGCAACGACTTAGTGGATGCTTGCGAGATAACAGGACCAAAGTTATAAGTCGTGACCGAGTTAACCAGACGGGAGACTTAAGTCGTTACCGACTTAACAGGAGCAAAGACATAAGTCGTGACCGACTTAGAAGAGTGGACGACCTAACTAGTACAGAGGTACGGGTTACCGAGTTACTCAGAGAGAAAACAAAGCAAACAGTTGAAGTAATAGGTCGGAACCGACTTAACGAGTCCAACGATAAGTCGGAACCGAGTTACGACTTAGGTAAGTCGTACCATTTGAAGTCGCCGAAGACTTGCTACCGTTGATTTCTGCTGCCGAGTTAATCTCTGCCGCTGATGGAAGCTGGAGCTATTGATAAGTCGTATGTCGTCTGTTTGTGTTTTGTCCGTGTTTGTTAAGTCGCTGAAGGTTTGTAAAGTTGTAATGTTGAGTCGGCGTCTTTGTTAAGTCGTAGGTCGGAAGCCTTAACTCGGAACCGACTTAGTACTTGTATTTTTTTGTTGTTTTTTTTGGTGTGAGTTGTAAAATGTCTATAAATAGGTCGAGACTCTCATTTGTAAAGGTTGTTGATTTTTGAATAAAATTCTCTTTTGATTGCTTTGTGCTTTCATTCAAATTGGTAGTTGAGTGTAATCTCCTATCTCCTCTTTCGGTTAATCGAGTGCGCTCGATTCAACGATTGTAGAAGCCGATTCGCGGAATCAAGTGCGCTTGATCAACGCTTGAAGAATTGAAGATCTTTGAACCCGGTATCGTGCGCGATCAACGAGTTCGAGATAGCTAGAGTTCGGTATCTTCGGATCAACGAATTCGGGCAATTCAGCATTCATCAATCCATCGACTGCTACTTTCACCGATCTACATTGTTTGAATTATCCGCTGCGTCAAGAACTATGGCTTAGGCGATAAGGAATCGTCTAGGGAGACATCCCTCAAAGGTGACACAGTCCATGTCCCCTCCCATCCGAAGCGCTTGGTTATTAAGTCCTCCTAGCATGGCCCTGGTCCAAACTCTAGTACCAGCTGGAGAAGTGACACCTCCCATGGGTTCTTCTAAGAATATCTTTGGCTCGTTGGGTGAACTCGATAGTCGTTCGGCCTTTGTACCAAAGGTGTTACTTTTCAAGATATTCTTAACGTAAATCCTAAAGATTTAACTTCCCGTTTGGGGATCTTCTTGCCGAGGGTGAAGAAACTACATCCTTTTTAATCCCCAAACACGGTCTGTAGAGTACTTAGGGAAATACCAGCACTTCACACACTTTTAGATTCACGAACACCTACACTCTACAATCGTCCTTGATTAAGTGCTTTGTTCTGATACACCCTTTCTTCCTTTTAGGTACAACTGGAAGAGATCGCATGGGATATCTCCACTCCAGTGTGAGCCAGCACCGCTTGTTGACTCTAAACATTTACACATAGCATCTCAACACATAGCAGGAGTCTAAAGATGATAGAAGAGGGAGAAGAGATAATGAGCATCAGGATAAGGAGGCCAAACAAAGGCGCCAGAATGAGGAAAAAAAGCGTTATGATGTGGAAAAGAAATAGCGCCATCAAGTGAAATCACGAGGTCCTTGTGGTCACTCCCGACGCAACTTAGGTGGCTCTCTGCCATGTATTCACTCTCAGACTCCCCGATAACAACCTCCATTGACTCAACCCTAGATCTCTACTATTTCTACCTCCCATATATCTAAATAATTTTCAACTCATGCAGCTCCACCTCCGCCCTCGTATAGGCCCATCTACAGCTATCGATACTAGGATGCAGGTCAACTTTCCTGACTGTTGCCTAATGGAAGTCATGTTTGCTTGCAATGCCTAAGACATCACTCTTTAAGATGCTAACCAAAGAATAGATGGGTTAAGGAAATTTCGGACTAGCTTTTAGAGTAGAAGAAGCTGGCCAAGGGCCTCTTTGACAATCAATCAGACGATCATCCAATCATTCAAATTAGAGAGGAAGGGTCATGATAGGACAGTGTTGGTCTATAAAACAGAGCTGGTTAATCTTACTAAAGAAAGAGATGGTGCACTAAGATCGGCCAAAAACTCAAAAGAGTTAATAGAAGAAACGTCAAGAGCCCAAACACAAGTCACAACATTAATGAAAGATTAAATCAAAACTGCTCATTAAGAAAATGTAGAACTTACAGAACAGGTTAAGATAAAGAATGGACAACTGAAAACCCTCCAGGATAAGGTAGACAGTCTAAAGGACAATCTGAAAGATGTGGTAGATTCCAAAGCACAAGCTCAAATTGACCCCAACGAAGCCATAGAGGATATTGTAGAACTTAAGATGAAGGCTAATCGGGCTAATAAGGAAATGAATGCCACTCTCTTGTAATTCTTCGCCAACATCATAGAAAACAACAATATAATGTGACTAAGGATGAGTTATTCTGCTACGTTAGTAGAGATCTGGGAAGAAATACTTCGCAGAGCTACTACAGACAGTGAAAGCGTAACCAAAGAAACATTGAAGGCTGCTCTTTTGGCGAGGAAGAGATTACGGCTTTAGAGGACCCCATCAATTTTTTTGAACTTGCATCTAACTAGCCTGAAGACCCCAACAATTGAACCACCAAGGAAGAGTATATGCCTTCTGAAGGAAGTACTACAGAGAAGGAGAGGATCCAAGAGAGGAAGGGCTCAAAGAAGCGTCTCACGAATCTTAATATCAAGTGTGGCAAGCGAGGGAGGAAGAAGTAGGCAACCGACTCAGCTTTTGGAAAGATAGTTTCTTTTTGTCTTTTGATGCATTTTGTTTCTTTCTGCATATAGGCCTACATTGTGCGGGAGTGCCTCCTAACTTTTGTATAAAAAGTTGATATAAGTAAAAGACTATTTTCTTGACAGTCTTTGTCGTATTTGCATTTCCAAACCTTTTAGTTTACTTGTCTATATATTTGCCTGCATATATAATATAATCATTTCTGATGTTGTTTCATCTGTATTATACATGCCTGTGTCCGTGCAATATCATTATTCATTATACTCTACACATATAAATAACTCTCTGCAATTGGTCAGTAATATTTTGTTATTTAGTTCCATTTATCATCACCAAAGTAATTCTTTCTTGGCTAAACAAAACTATTTTCATTTGGCAATTCCGTAGCCAACTTTGTTTTACTTTGGTCGCATTTCATTTTACCATAAACAAGGTTGTAATTGGAAAGAATCTAGTTTTGTGCTATTTCTTATCTCTAAGATACGACGTTCTGGCATCTATCTCTGGACACCGATTCGATCTCGCCTATCTATGGGTATTGGTTAAGTATGTTCTTTAACCTTCCTCGCTTATCATCGGCTAGGCATGTCTCATCGAGCCGTAAGTGATGTCATACTTGTAAAAGGGTTCAATCATACACCAATCCTTATCTTAGTGATTCGTATTTTAGATGCTTGACTATGAGCATCCCATTTTGAGCTCGCTTATCTTTGGGCATCATTGAAATTACTCTATAACCACCATTATTTGTTTTCGGCTACGCATCTTGCTAGGATGTAAATGTAGTCGTGAAAGTCTCGATTATACACCAGTTCCTATCTTCGGAAACCAGTGTTTTAGTTCCTTAACTCCGGTCATCCCTTGTTGACTTTGCCTGTCTCCGAGAATTAGTCAAAGATCGGAGGTATAAGGGCGAATCATCCGATAAAATCCAAAATGATTATACATCCCTAACCCGATCATGGATCAAAGGACTTCATTGGTACCTATCTCAAGATAACAGATCACGCTACTAATCATGCATTAGAAAGTTATACTTATAAGAACATGGTTCCATTGGCTTTGAAAGCTAACTTTATTTGTAAACAAAAGAAATGGAAACTTTCACCTTATTGTATTGCGTCTAGTCACCTAGGGTGGCTCATTTTCAGAAACAAAAAATCCAAGTGAAATAGAGTCGTAGATGCTTGCTATTCCATGCTCGTGAAAAAGCGATCCCTTCCACAATCGATAGCTTGAAAGTTCGATCTCCAAGTTTTGGTCAATCACATAGGGATCTTTCCAATTTAGACAAGTGCCCCCGTACCAGGGAGGACCTCCTTCAAAACAAGGTCCTTTAACTCAAAGGTACGGTTCCCGACCTTGGTATTGAAATGCCTTGCTACTCTTTTCTTGAGCAACTACCACAAGTTCAGCCTTTTCTCGCTTTCATAGACCAAGTCAACGGATTCAAGCAAGAGTTCCTCATTATATCAGGATTATAGTTTTTTTCTTCAATGAGAAGGGATATCCAGTTCTATCAGAATCATGGTCTCAACTCCTAGGCCAAAAAAATGGAGTGTACCAGTCGCGGACTTGTGGGTTATTCTATAAGCCCACAATGCAAGTGGTAACTCATCAACCCAACAGCCTTTGGCTTTCGTTAGTTGTTTCTTCAGGATGAATTTGATGATCTTTTTCACCACCTCCACCTATTCATTTGCTTATGGGTTCACTAGAAGCTCTATCAATGTACAATGTCCATTTGGAAAATTAAACCATATTTTCTTCCTCTTCTCCATCATGGACGGTGAATTGGGCAATGAAATCGGCCAATTTCTTTCCTCGTATTGCCCATTAGGATGGTAGGTTATGTCAAATTGAATCGGCTCGATATTTCACTTCAACAATCTTCCCGAGGTCTCGGGGTTGATGCAACACTTGCCTTAGTGGATAATAAGCCAACACCTTTATTAGATGATCCTAGAAATACAGTCATAACTTCTTCGAAGCAATCAACAAGCAGTACCCCAGCTTCTCCAAGTTTCGATAGTTCTTTTGTACTTTGGAAAATGGCTTGTTGCTATAGTACACGGGCCTTTGGGTCTTAAATTCCTCACGTACCAAGGATGCACTTAGTGAATGAGCAGATACCACTAAGTAAATGAATATATCTTCTCCTTTCAAAGGCTTTGAAAAGATTGGCAGTCTCTCCATATGCTCTTGTAATTTTTGGAAAGCTTCCTAGCATTTCTTGGTCCAAACAAACTTTCTTTTCTCCTTTCTGAGGGCATTAAAGAACGACATACATTTGTCCATCACCTTTGAAATAAATTGACTCAGTGCGGTGACTTTCCCATTCAAACTCTGCATTTCCCTCCTTTTCTTTGGGCAGTAATATCGTTTAATGCTTGAACCTGATCTACATTATCTTCCATGCTCATTGAGTTCAAAATGAAACCGAAGCGTTTGCCTGATGCGACTTCAAATGAACATTTCAATAGATTAAGATTCATTCCATATTTCCAGAGCACATCGAATATTGCAGTGAGGTATCCATGTGATTCATCAATCGTTGTGACATTACCAGCATATCATACAAATAATACTCCATCGTCCATCTCATTTGAGTTTTAAACATCGTATTCACTAACCTTTGGTAAGCAGGCCTAACATTCTTCAAACTGAGCAACATTACTTAATATTAATGCATGCCCAAATCTTTGATGAAACTAGCATGCTCCTGATCTAGAACGTGCATTGTTATTTGGTTGTAGCCAGAGTATGCATCCATAAAGGATAGCAATTCATGTCTGGTCATTGAGTCCACAAGTTGGTCTATCTTCGATGGTAGGAAGCTGTCTTTTCGGGATGCTTTATTCAAGTCTAAATAATCAATGCAAGTCCTCCATTTTCCATTTGGCTTCTTGACCAACACATATATCAAGATGTGTATAGCCAAACATATCTAGGTTTTTCCACAAAAAAACCCTACCAACTCCTTTTCATTTTCAAGCCGAGTTGATAATCGACCTTGGAAAGTTGAGAGGTATTATCATGAATCGATATATTGATCATTATCTCTGCTGCCGCCGCCTTCGTATCCTCTGCCTCTTTTAGGGGTTCCGTAGGATTGTAGAAATTACTATATGACCCTAGTCAAGGCTTCGGTGGTAGTTGCTATGCATTCGTAGTTTTGATGCAGAGATCCTTCTATGTACCTTTCCCTTTCCCACATCACTTTGCCTCTCTGAGCTCACTAACATTGCATTCCCGACCAGTGCTCTGGTCGTTTGAACAGCTCCAACCCCATTCTCGATTAGGAATTTCATCATCAAACACCATAGAGCTAGGGCTATTCTGATACTAGCAAGGGTCGTCGATCTTGAAAAGCTTTGTAAGCAGAAAATTCATTAACTATCACAAAGGTATGTACCTGCACAATCTTACGGTCTATTTTTTCCAATTCCACCAATAGATCAATTCAGATGATAGGCTCTTTTGCCTCTTCGGTAAATCCTTGAATGTGAGATTTACCTAGCTTTATGTTCTTCGGACTAATCTTCGTACAGTCCAACGTCTTCTTGAATAGAATATTAACCGAACTCCCGCAGTCAATCAGAATCCGGTGCAAAGTAGCTGGCTAAAAATAGCCGTAATTGTTGGATAGGGCAAGCCCACAACGAAGGAATTGGGTAAATTTCAATATTCTTCCTTATTGGATTTTTAATGGGCTATGTAGTCTAATTCATTTAGAATTTTTTGAAATGTTCTGTTAAATAAAATCAATATTTTATATAAATTTATAGTTAAATATTTATTTTATATAATTCGTATTATATTAAAAATATATGTAACAATACACATATATATGTTTATGCAAGTGCAACAATATAATGTATACATAGTTTGACATTATAATATTATAGTACAATAGTCATATAAACATTATAATATTATAGTAAAGAAGAAGAATAGCTTTCACCAAAATCCAAAGCTAGCATGTTGAAATGAAGAAGTGAACTCCTTAAATCAAATTCCAATCCTAATGTTGCTTGTTTCCAAATTGCCTTACCATCGATGATTGTTTGATTTTAATTTGTATTTAGACTGCATGAATATTTTAGGAGAGGGAAGGGGAACGTTCGACCAGCAAAAGAAGAGGATGGAGGCTACCAAAAAGATCTAATCTAAAGTGAGGGTAATGATGTTTATATAAGCAACATTCTAGAGAGCAAAAATAGGATCAAGATCCTTAAATTTCTCTTACTCATTCCCTTCTTTTAAACACTCAAAATCCCTTCCCCTAGCCATCTTATGGTCGGCCGGCCTCAATGTCCCTATCACAGCCGAACTTAGCACGCCCCATAATGGCCTCAAGTTCATTTCAAGCCCAAAAAATATTTATTACATTTAAATCTGAAGTATCGATATTGAATATCGGTTAGTGTTTATAAAACTATCATGTGCACACTATTTATTATTGTTCAATACACATTAAATAAAATTTTATAATCAATAATTCATAAATATCAATTAATTTAATTAACATATAACAACTATAAATTAATTAAATCTGGTGAGTATTCAATGGTTTGGTTGTGTGACTCATAGGCGTGGATTCAGTTAGCGATTAATGTCGAACAAATTATTTGCATCAATTCTCTTTGCTAAAACTATACCACTTTAGACTTATGTAACTTGGTAATGGTCAAAATTCCAATATCGTCCATATTTAACTCTATAGTACAGACACAAAGTCCTTGTTCAATAATAACAATTATTATTAATCAAACTGCTTTGGCCAGAGACTTTGACTTTGAGTTGACTTTAGTTAACCATGATACTAACCTCATATAGCCGAAGAGTCGAATTTTCTCTTGAATATTGTTTCACTTCCAATGCTCCTACTCGACCTAACTATTGTCGTTCGATGGACACCGTACCACAATTTGACTATAATCAAAGCAGAGTTTCCACATTGAAGCTCAATAGTATTCTCAAGTTGAGGGAATTGCGTAATATTATGACATCGATATTTTCTATTTGACTTTTGTTATGTTAACCAATAGAAAAATATTGTGCGAGTCATTCCATGGTTATTGAATGACTATCAATATGAAATCCTTTGGTGCCCCTTGCAGTTACGACACTACTAGAAAAGCTTGAAATACTGACAACACTTGGCGATGGCTTCCGAGGGCCTATTGTGACAGTTTCCGACGGCTTTCAACGGGTCGTCGGTGGCCATTGGAAACCGTTTGAAAGACTCCATCGGTGGCTGTTGAAACCGTCAAAAGTTCACGTTATACAGGTCTTAGTCGAGACCTTTCTTCCTCAAATGAACTGAACGAATTTATCTTTTAAAATCCCTAAAACCCCATTTCCAAGCTTCCAAACCTCGAATTCAAGTGTTTGGATCTTACACGGCTCCTGAATCACCGTCTATTGCTTCCAATCTCAGGTATAACCTCTAATTTTTGCAAAAAACCTAATTTTTAACCTAAACCTAGATTTGCCTAATTTGATAAATTAGGGCTAACTGGCGATTCTAATTGTTTCTAATAGCCTAATGATGATTTATAGTATCCCATGGAATACTTATTTCATTTGTTAGCTTTAAATTGTGAAATGTAGGTATAATTCATGAATTTATGTTTATGTGTAAACCATTATGTATGTGTTATTTTTAAAGCATTGTCTTGTGTTAATTGGGGGTGTTTATGTGTTCTTATATGTGTGTAAGTGTTAATTATTATATATATACACACACGCATGCATACTAATAATTAAATAAATTGTTTTCTATAGAAAATGTCATAAAAAAATAATTTACATATCTACTATAATACGCCGAATTAACCTTGTTTGATAAAATACGCGAAATAATGTGGTAAATTAATAATTTTCGAAAGATATAAAATTAGTAAATTTTCAACCGTTTACAAACAATAACATATTATCTAATAAATAAGAAGACAAACTATAAAACTTCCAATTTTTGTATAAACTACTTTTTTATTATGTCCCTTAGAGAGTTTTTGGCCCATCTGACAAATGTTGTACATGATCGTTATATAATTATTCGTTTTTGTCACAAAATGGACATTTATATACATCTATTACAATACTTACTAGATTTGTCCCTGTATTGGACAAGTTATAAACATAGTAAATAATTACATTTCATACATTATTTCGTTTTAAACGGTTCACAAAATTTCGCCTTCACTTTTCTATTTTGTTTCCGTGCACATGCATTTGTGTACAATAAAAGGAAACAAAGGGGAAGTGCTACCGAAATTTTGTTGAATCGTTTAAAAAAAATAATTTATGAAATGTAATTTTAATGTGTTTGTAATGGGAAGTAGGATGACTGACCAACCATAAACCAACGTTTCAATATTGTATTCTTAAGTTGGGTTAAATTGATGCATATAAGATTATGTATCACTACATTGAAAAATAAAATCTCAATTCATAAAATGGCCAATATTTATTTTTGAATTTGTAACATATTTTTTTAAATAGAAAAAATGATCGATTATTTTGTTGATCGGAGGAGATGGATGTATCAAAGAAGGGGGCTGAGAGGCTCAATAAAGGAAGAATTTTATAATGGTATAAAAAAATTCGTTGAATTCACTTTAAGTAATAACGGAAACGATGTAGAAATCCATTGTCCGTGTAGTAGGTGTAAACATTTGAAGTATTTTTTACCAGATATTGTGAAAGTTCATTTGTGCAAAAACGGTTTCGTACTGGAGTATTATGTTTGGGATCGTCATGGAGAAATTGTAGCACATACTCCTGTAGAGTTTGAATTAGAGGTGATTGGTAATGAAATTGTTATGAAGAATCGTATAGAAAATATGCTTGAAGATGCAGCACGATCAATGTTCCCTACGGTTGAAGTTGATGATGACGATGTAAATGTTGAAGAACCAAATATTGAAGTAAATTTTTTTTTACGATTTATTGGATGCTGCTAAGAAACCTCTTTAGGATGGTTATAAAAGCGGGACTCAGTTATCAGTAACTGCAGAATACATTGCAATGAAGTCAAAATACAACATTACCGAAGCCGGATTTACAGCAGTTGTACAAGTTGCAAAACGACATATGCCGCTCGATAATTTAATGTGTGAAAATCACTATGAAGTTAAAAAACTTATGTCAGCTTTTGGTTTACCATATCAAAAAATAGATGCATGTTTAAATGGCTGTATGTTGTTTTGGAATGAGGTCACTCTTAGGAAGTGTAGAATATGTAACGAGGAAAGGTACAAACCAAGAAAAAAGAAGGTAAAAGAAGTTCCATACAAACATGTGCATCACTTGCCCATCACTCCTAGGCTTCAAAGATTATATGCATCTTCTGTAACTACACCTCATATGAGATGGCATAGTATGAGAACAGAGGAAGAAGGTACATTGACACATCCAGCCGATAGAGAAGCATGGAAGCATTTTTACAAAACTTATCCCACTTTTGCAGCGGAAAGTCGTAATGTTAGACTTGGATTACAGATGGCTTTTCACCATTTTCTCAATTTGGTGCTATGTGTTCATCATGACCCATTATCGTCACACCTTATAATTTACCTCCGTGGATGTATATGAAAAATCCATATATGTTTCTTACTGTTGTCTTTCTTGGCCCTAATAATCCAACACAAGGAATCGATGTTTATTTACAATCGTTGATTGAGGAGTTAAAAACACTGTGGAACGAAGGAGTAGAAACATACGACATTTCAAAGAAAAAAAATTTCGTATGTTTGCTTCTTTGTTGTGGACTATAAGTGATTTTCCTGCTTATGCATTGCTTTTAGGATGGAGCACATCTAATCGTCTAGCTTGTCCTTATTGCATGAAAGAAACACATGCATTTTCTTTACCGAATGGTAAGAAAATTTCATGGTTTGACTGCCATTGGTGTTTTCTCCATGTCAATCATCCCTTCAGAGGAGATAGAAAAAAATTAGCTAATAAATTAGAAACCAGACAACCACCAACGATATGGTCAAACGAAGACATATACGAATTTGTAAGGGACTATCCAAAGATACATGAAACTGGAGTACAAACTGAAATTGCAGGTAAATCGACTATTCGTAATCTGTACAAACAAAGTATATTTTGGGAGTTGCCTTATTGGAAAGGTCTTCTACTTCGTCATAATTTTAATGTGATGCACAATGAGAATAATGTTTTTAACATAATTTTGAATGTCAAGGGGAAGACTAAGGACGATTTAAAATCAAGACGCAATATACAAGAATTATGCAAACGTCTTGAGCTTCATATGAAACCAAACGACAATAAAAAAACCCAAAGCAAGCTATGAGTTAGATAATAATCAAGTTAAAGTTGTGTTAAAATGGGTGGAAAGATTCATATTTCCTAATGGGATTTCATCAAATCTTCGTAGATGTATTGATTTTAAAAACGGTAGATTGAGTGGAATGAAAAGCCACGACTGTCACATAATGATGGAAAATTTATTACCCGTTGTGATCAAAGAAATATTGCCCTTAAAATTTTGGAAGGTAATAATGGAAATTAGTCTGTTTTACAAAGAGCTTTGTTCGACTACGTTAAAAGTTCAACGTTTACGTAAACTTGAAGAAGATATTCCTATATTGCTCTGCAAATTGGAGAAAATATTTCCACCGGGTTTTTTTAATGTAATGGAGTATTTTCCTGTTCATCTCTCATCTAAAGCACGACTTCGAGGTCCTATGCAATATGGATAGATGTATCCATTCGGGAGGTATGAAATATGTTACCTATTAATTTAATTATAATTGGAAGTAAAATTTAATGTAAATTATTTTTTCATAGATACTTAAATCATCTGAAGAAAAAAGTGAGGCAAAAAGCATGAGTTGAAGGTTCGATCTGTAAATCATACATCGAAGAAGAAGCGTCGTTCATTCTCTCACTATTTCAGTGACCATGTGAACATATCATTCGAAAGTATTCCACGTAATGATGAAGGTGACGAACAAGAGTCCTCTCAAACAATGTTATCTATTTTTAGACAAAATGGTCGACCTTCTGGTAAATGTGTGGACGTATGGTTAGACTATAGAGATCTTCATGTAGCACACACTTATACTCTTCTTAATTGTGCTGAGGTTGCACCATTTGTTAGATAATATGACATGATAATTCTTGATTTATTCATTTCAATAATGCATGCGCATGTAGAATATAAAGCAATATTTTATTCATATATGCAATATTTATGAAAGAGAACTTCCACGCAGAGATCTCGGTAAAGAATTTTTTGATTGGTTTTCAAAGTAGTTTATGAACTGTGAAATTGTGTGGTCGACGAAGGAATTGAAACATCTTGCGTTCGGACCAAAAAGAAACGTCAAGACATATCCACTATATTTCAACAATGGATATAAATTCAACACCAAAGAATATGAGCTAAAATATTGACTAATAATATAGGTGTATTTGTTAAAGATAGAGATGATCCAGATAATCACATAAATGATTTTTTATGGCATTTTAACCCAAATCTTGCAACTGACATATTTCTCACGACCCGTAGAGAATTTTTTTCTATTTAGATGCAATTGTCTTAGCAATGTTCCAGGTTCTGGAATTAATGTGCACAAGGATAATCTTATTTAAATAAAGCACACATCGCATTATCACAAGTATGATCCTTTTATACTAGCCAAACAAGCATTGCAAGTTTATTACATTCCTTATCCTTCTCTAAAAAGAGATAAAGCAGATTGGTCGGCATTTTTTAAAACAAAGGAAAGATTTACGTTTGATAGAAAAAATATTCCAAACGAATAAGCTTATCAGGTAGATCTTGAGCGAAGCAACGAAATAATAATAATAGACGATCGTATTGATTTTAGAGCTCTGAACGATGAATCAAACGTTTTGGTAGTAGCATTTGAGAGTAGAGAGGAAAATAATGTATACTATGAGACCGAATCTAAATCAGAAGACGACGAGGATTGATAAAATATTATGTTGAATTCTAATGTATTATGCAATTTATGTAATTGATGACATTTATTTTGCAAGTTATGTAATTTATGTCATTTATGAAATCGAATCTGCTTATCGTCATTTACATAATTTATGTCATTTATGTAATTTATGCCATTCGTGTAATTTATGTCATTCATGTCATTTAGTTAGCAATTTATATTAAAAATGTTATATTCTGCTTATCGTCCGAATATGAGACCCAATCTGAATCAGGTATATTTTGCCATGTATGTACTTTACGTCATTTATGTCATTATTATACAGTATATGTAATTATTATGCTATTATTCTCTTATAAAATGATGTGTCAATGACAGGTATCATGTCGTCCAAAAGGAGGAGCTCATCCCATTCATCCAGAGGCGATGGTAGCGGCCCAGCACAGCTGCCATAGCATCCAGCTATGTATCTGGTGCCTAAAGCGGAGGGGTAAGTATTAAATTTTTTCAGCATCATAAATATTTTGTGTACGATATAATAATCTATATCATGTTTACCACAGGGGTTCGACCTACAGCCGTCAGCTGTAGTTCTATCAGTTTCTAGAGACTCGTATAAGAGTTGGATGACGGCTTTCTAGCCCAAGTGGGATAATATCCCTTTCCACATCATGGAGTGCATATGGCAGGATTTCATTGTAAGTATAATCTTCTATTTTCCATTCTCAATTATTTTTTCGATTATTTACTGTTCACCCTATATTGTTTAATTATTTGTCGCTTGTTTATCAAGAAATTCAGGCCGTAGTCGACGTCCAAGCAGCCAACATGCAGGTGGTACGAACTACTGGATGCAGAAGATGAGGAAGAATTACCGGGATTTTATGTCGGTTGTGAAGTATAAAGGGGAGAAGCCGAACTGAATGGGAGCAAGTGTGTGGGAGGGTTGGTTGGCGCATTAGGATAGCGATGAAATGAAGGTAAGTGTACTGATCTTTTATTAATTATTCAATTGATATGTAAATGTCAAAAAATATTTGGTAAGTAAATAATGTATTCTTTGTTTAAATGTACAGACAGAGTCACAGAGAAACTCTGCAAATAGCTAGGAACATGAATCTTATCACTCATCGAGGAGGGTCCAAGTCATTCCAACAATATCGCCAGGAGTTGGTAAATTTATTAACTGTGAATTGTAAATAGTTATTATGCTGTATAATTTTGAATATAAAATAATAGTACATAATAATCAATTTCAGGAAGCGGAGGCGCAGGGTCTTGTATCGTACATGGATGTATTTACCCATACTCATGTCGTTAAGTATGTTAATCCAAACGGGACTGTTTCATATACATGGCAAGATGATAAATGCGGAAGAGCCATGTAAGCATATTTTAGTTTATATATTATTAGTAATTTTTTTATTTTTTAAAGTATAATGAATTAAGATATTATGCTATTAATTTCAAATGTATTTTTATTTGTTCATGCAGGCACGGTTTATGAAACAAAGGCAGAAACTCCTGCAGGAAACAGGTCGAAAGAAGCTGACTACGAACGAGGAGGATGTCATTTCTAAGTCAGTCATGGACCCACCTTCGAGGAATAGGCGTTACGGTTTTGGAAATCAAGCGGTAATGAATAGTATATTTAGATATAATAATTTAGTAATCTTTGAGTTCTAAAGAACTTCACATCGCTTTAGTTACGATAATAAGTTTATAAATATAATAATTAAAATATTATGTTATAGCTTCGATAGTAAGATTATAGTAATTGAACTTTTACTAAATTAAATAAGTATTGCAGGGTAGATAGAGGAGAGCCAGCCAAAGTAGAGCTCAGATCGATCTAGCAGAGATCGAGGAGTTGAGAGCTATGGTGGCGCAGTTGGAGGAGAAGAACCGTCAGTAGGCCATTGAGATGACACAACTACTGGACCAGCGTATTGCTGAGTACATGCAGTAGTATGGTGACCGCTTTCCATCTTCAACTAGTTCTGGAGGTGATTAACATGAGTAATAGGCATGTTTTTTTGTTATTCGACATTGTTTAGTATTGTTTGATGATACATTGAGATTTGTTTTGTATATTATTTGATGGTATAGTTGGAGATGGTGAGTTGATGACGGTGTGTTGTTGATGATAACATTTGAGTTGTTGCACGGTGTATATATTGTATGATGACACACACACACACACACACACACATATATATATATATATATATATTATGTTAATGAAGTTTTGGTTGGTTTAATGTTATGTAAGTTTTGGTTGGTTTAATTTCTTTATGTGGTTAGAGTATATTTGTATGATTTGAGATTATATTGAATGTCTGAATTCAATATATGGTTGTGTGTGACTATATTATATTTCTAAATTGTGAATGTGAGGCTAGCATGTAGCAAAATTCTGGAAAAATACTTCAGGTTTTTCGACGGTTTCCAACGGCTGCTGACGGCTTATAGGTCAACAATTTTTGATGGATTCCGACGGCTAGCTACGGTATTGTTGCTTCCTCTTGATCGGCTAAGTGTCTACGACGGCCGTCTAGAGCCGTCGGGTCTTCTGTCGGCAGCTGTCGGAAATCGTACGACGGATGCTGTTGGAAGCCACTGGAAAAACTATGCGTTGATGGGACAACTTTCGACGGTATTTTTCATTAGTTTCTGACGGCTACCGACGGCCGCCGATGGTTTTCTACCGTCGAAAATCGTACGATTTCTTGTAGTGTGAGTAATAGTTGCCCAACATCTAGATAGCGTTAAGTACTCAAGTCTCAACAAACGTACCAATATCTAGTCTCGATGCATCTTGACTAGGAATATTTAACAAGGTATGTTTAATTACATTGTGATAAATGGTTACAACATTTTGTAACTACTATCACAAAAACATAACATTTATGGATTGTTCTGTTAAAAGTACTTCTAATTAAATTAATTAATTAATTAATACAACACATTATATCAAGATTATAATAGAAAGAAAACATCTTTTATCAAGATTGGTTATCAAGTTAGATATATGTAAAAAAATGCATAATTACCCCTAGGGCATACACCTAACTCTATCATTCTCCCACTTGCACTTGAGTTCAATTTTGGAATCTCTATCCTATCCCTTCAATCAGTTTGATGAAAACTGATCGAGCTAGACCCTTCGTGAATGAATCTGTGATGCTGGTGTAATCATCTACTCTATTATTCAACACTCACCGATGCTGATAAACTTCCTTAACCATGTGGAACTATTTAGATTATGTTTCTTGACTTCTAGTAAGTTTTATTATTACATCATATAACAATGATATTATATTCTCAACACTTGGAATCACCCTTAGCGCAATTATAATTTTTCCATTTATATTTGTACATTGTTTTATTATGGCGCTATTCAAGACAATGTACTTAGCCTTTCGTTGAATCAGCCATAACTTTTCATTTGGAACATTTCCAATTTAAAGCTTCTTATTTAAGGTTTGAACATGAATTGAAATATTATACTCGATGGCTCTTGTGAAGTTCAAGTCTGAACACTCCTCAAAAAGGAGTTCGTTGTTTCTTTAAACAATTACCTAGTATTTCATAAATACTCAAGAACACTTTAAACTACAATTTAGTGATCTTAAATTGGATTTGATATTTTCTTCATGCACCAAATTTATAAGCAAAATATGATATTATAGACAATACAACATGTATGATAATTCATATTGTCAATACATAAGGATTCAATCTTACATGTTCCATATTAAACATTTTAATAAGGTACCTTTGCACATCGTTTATGATATTTACAACATCCTTTATACTTATTATAAAACATATAACTTACAAATCCAATATCGAGTATTAAACAACCAAACTATTATTGATTTTAATGCAAGTACATCGTTAACAATCAGCAGTATGTTGGTTTTTTATAATTTAGAAGGATCCATGTACCTTTAAAACGTTCTTTCTTATGGATACACACTTTCTCTACATTTTGGCTGAAATCAAACCATTTGATATTTCTATCAAACTATTTACTCAATTCTAATGCTTATAGAATGGTACTTTCGTATAGTTCTTGGATCATAACTAAAAATCCATAAACTCAATATCTCACCTACTGACTTCGAGAGACTTTGGATGTTATGTGCAAAAAGTGTATCCTAGATCATTATGTAGAATTTTCTTTTTCAATGCATACGTACCAAAACACAAATTCATATAAAGCGATAACTTTGTGAGCAAACTTTGAATTAACTTGAGCACATTGAATGGGGAATCTGTTATGTAAATTTCAACAATTGAACTTTATGATGATATCCTTATCAATGTTGCTAATTATATTCCAACTGCAATATTAGTCTTTCTCTTAAAGGCATATTTGCTGTCGATGGATCATATCCCTTTGGGTACAACTACCAAAATCATATTTTGATTATACTTGGAATCTTTTTGAATTTGTGCATCATACCACATCTTATTGGTTTAATTGACAATTGAGGATTATCTATTCTCGATATTGATAAGAAACTCATAGTCTCTCTTCGATGTGCGAGAATACTTATTATACTTTATAATGCATTGCTTTCGTTTTGGTTAAGTTAATTTTATTTCATCCCATACAATCAGTTTCTTCTTTGGATTGTATCCAAATCCATTCTACCATCCGTAATTTCTAACAGAAATTCATTTGCTACGAAGTTGGTATTTCTTGAAACAACATTTATTTCTCGGTGTAATGGAACAAGTATCCATAAAAAAATTGATTTGTTATAAAACTAATTTGGTTTTAGTTTACAAAAATTATGTTCAGCATATAAATAGGTCACCCAATGACAATCATTTCTAAACTTCTTTTGGGGTGATTCATACAAGTTCCTTCACATACAATTATTGCATGCAGTCTTTCGACTCACACAACCTGCCAACTCATCAGTCTAGGATATGTTATGATTTCTTATAAACCTGTAACGACCACGACTTTCTCTCCACAGAAAGTCGCATCGTTAATAAGAAAGAAAGGGGTAGAAAAAAGAAAAGAAGAGAAGAAAGAAAGAAACAACAACAACGATCTCACAGCGGAACGAATAAATTATATTAATAACATAAACTATTACATAGTATACAACAATTTACAGAGTTACACAGCATATACATCACTTACTAGACAGTTATAATCATCTGTCTAGACATTACAACTCAAATACAAGACAAGACACTATCACAGATATCAACACAGCGGAATACTATATCTACGAACGCCGAAGCCTCCTGCTCCATTGCTCCTCCAGAATATTCGTCAAAGCTAAACCTGAATCCCTTGGCTACTCGTAAAAATTTGAGTACCCAAGAGTTTATAAAACAGAAATAAACACTTGGGTCAGACATGGGTCTGGTGTGAGTAAACGGTTAGATTGCTTAACTTTGAAAACCTTTGAAAACAAAAGTATCACGTAAGACTCCCCACAAATAAACATGGGTAAGTTTTTACCTTACGCTAACTAAAACATTTGATAGGAAATCCGATTGTATTATAATAGGGTCTAGGGTTTTCAAGTAAAATACAGAAATAGCTGAAATGCTTACATCTCACATTCCAACATAGTTGGGCACAACTAATACGTACGGCACTTATTGGAGTTTGGATTCCATACAATGGCAGGGCTACTGGGGTACCGCCCGTCACAGTACGTGGCCTAGATCACCGTACCGAGGAGTACGCCCGCTCCCCTGCAACACAAAGCCGGAACCATCCCTTACTGGATAATCCCGAACAAGATAATCCCGTAGTTGGCGCGACCAACCACACACTAAGCCGAATAAAAGAAAAGGGACCTCTAGACAGGGATCTATCTTGCTCTCAGTGGGTGCTACCCACGAAACCTTGCTGCACCTCCCCTGTTTTAGCCATTCCCGGTTGATGAGGCTTGAGGTTACGATTACCTTTAATCAGAACATATCACTTAGAATGCTCATCGTCCGCCTGACGATGTGTTGAAAGCATTCAATCCATACAAGTTCGTTCCGGGTTCGAACGAAACCGAAGGCATTATCTCGTTACACTCGTTTTGGAATCACCCTCAGAGTTAACGACAATAACCCTTGCACTCTGAATCTTCATCTTCACTTGAGATTGACGACCTATCGTAAATTTGGATCGATGTGGTATTCGGGTCTCCAGACCTGGAATACCGGTATACGGAAACCCGATCCCGGTCTCATCGAAATCCAAAACGTATCTTTTAAGGCCAAGTTGTTTAAAGGTTTAAACATTTCAATTCATTATCTTTATACACAAAGAAAGATAATTCACAACAGATAATCAACATTATCAGATAATCCATACAATTCAACTAACATCCATATCATACAGCATATATCTCATCAGAGATATCAATCAATGCCAAGTATTCAATACTATCACCCATTCATAAGTAATGATTTATATTATCTTTTAATTAATTTAAAGAATTAAATTAATTACTTCATCATTATAAATCTTACTTATATAATTATTAATTAATTACAAATAAATTAATTAATCATTCTCTAACCATCCACTTTAATTAATCATCTTGATTAATCATTCTTTAATTACATTTAAGTAATTATCTTTAATTAATTTCACAAATTAATTATTCTTAACCAAATACATTAATTAACCCTTTATTACTTCACTAATTAATTAATTAATTATAATCAATTACTTTAATCCTTAATTAATTACAATTAATCACTTATCATTTGATTAATTAATTTTAATTAATCAACTCTTAATTACATCATTAATTAATTATAAACTAATGATCCTTAATTACATCTTTAATTATTTATTTATTTTTAAATTAATTAAATAATTAGTCTTAATTAAACCATAATTATTAATCATGTTTGATTAATCTAATCCAGTAATTAACTTCCCTTAATTAATTACCTTTAATTAATTACCTTAACAAATAATTAATTACCTTATTAATTAATCTTAATCTTTTAATTAACTTAATTAAATAATTTATTTAATTAATAACACTAAGTAATTAACTCTTAATCACTTCTTATTTAATTACTTTCATAAAATAATTATCCTCTAATTACTTTATTAAATATTTTATCTTTACTAAATTACATCCAGTAATTATTTCTTAATTACTTCATCAAGTATTTATACTTAATTAATTTATAAGTGATTATCTTAATTAATCACTAATTAATTACTTAGTTAATTATTTAACTAATTATTTAATTAAATAATTTCTTAACTTTTTATACCTAAAGATCTTAATTAAGAAAATCATTATCTTAATTAAATTATTATCTATTCTTAAATCATTTTATATAAATGAATTATCCTTATTAATTTCACATATTAATTTCCTTTAATAAATCAAAACTCTTAATTACTTAAGATAACTCCTTATTTAAAATTAAACAATTACAACATTTAAATTTTAACCTTTAAAATCTTTGAAACCTTTCAAAGTTATTAAATAAATTTTAATACAAAGATTATTTTCAAATCCACTTCCTTAATCTTTTAAAACTTATATATTTAAATTATTTAAAACTTGTTTAAATGATTTTTCCAGAAATCAATTTAGTTTAAATGGTTACAATTTTGTTTGCCTTTGTTTTTAAAGCTCAGAACATCACAAAACAAAACTTCTTTTGTTTAAAACTTTAAAAACATTCCCTTTAAAAACTGTTTCTACCAAAACCCGAGTAAACACTAAAAAAACACGAAGTAACTCTCGCGTCACCTCACTATTCTCCTGCTTCGAGTAAAACTCGAAATTACCCGAAGTATACCCGAGATCATACTTCTTCCCCAAACCCAAAATTCCCAGATGCACGAAACTTGCTCGTGCACGTGCACGCACCTACTGGACGACGACGATCACTACTCCGACCTCCGACAAGTTAGATTCCATCACGACTTCACGTACGACCATCCCAATTTTCTCGATTCGTGTGAGAAACGAAAACGAGCATTTAACCCATCAGCTCCAAAACGCATATCACCAGAAACGTTCGTCTCCGATGATCCCAGCCACGAGAAACTCTTCCACTTTCACCGTAGCGCTACCTCATCTTCCTGCATCTCCAGAACGTCAAGCGATCAACTCCGGTTTCATTTCAAAATCGCGAAACCCATTTGAACATCCACGTTAAACACAGACCAATAAACCCTACTCCATCAAATTCCGATCACCACGATCATCTATCAATCCCTATACTATTTTTCCCAGGAACTCCATCATACCATCTTCCTTCAAAACCAACCACGACTTCCAGTTCGTCGTTGATCGATAGAATTTGCTCGAGAAAGCCCAAATGTTCATCTCGACAATACTCAATCATTTCAAAACTAAAAATCGTGATATACACTTTAAAATTCATGGTTTGCTATATTGAATTCAATTATATAATCAAAACTTAAAATTGAATCAATAAATTTTTGACCAAATTTACATTTCTACTGCTGTTTATAAAATTTCCAGACCATTAATGTATATAAATTCCAGATCTTATTTTTATTAGTGATATTACATGATTTCCATCATTTTTCATTTACAAATCAAAGGCTAAAAATGATTAGATGATGAGATATAGGTTTATTTAGAAATCAAATCTGCTATCATTATACAGAGGCTATATTTATAACTGTACAGGCATTCAAATTTACTATACAGGCATTTCAAACACGCATATACAAACATGCATACATTACAAACATTTCAGATAATAAATCATCACATATCAAAAGCTGAAATCTGTTTTTAAAATAATATTTACTCACCAGACATGTAGAAACAGAGAACAGAGACAGAGAACAGTTTGTTTCCAGGCTTTCCAGATTTTTGAATTTGATTTTTTTTTTGCTGTTGAAATCCCTTGCATGTTGTTTAATGTTGGAACTAAAACTGATGTTGATTCTTGTTTGATATTAATTTCTCCTCAGGTTGATCTTTGAAACAGTTGTTTGATTTACTTGTTGAGTTGCTAGCTTGCTTGATCTCAGGTTGAAGATGAAATCAGGCTATTTTATTTTCTTTGTTTCCAGTTTTTAGTTTATTAGAAAAGAGGAGAAAGAGTTTTGAACTGAGAAAAATGTTTTGAACGAAAAAAATAGAAGCCAGGTTTCTCTACAACTACATTTTATTTATAAATGTTAAATTCTTAAAGAAAACAAGATAATGCCACTTGTTATATTACTAATTAGACAAATGTTCATTGCATAAGTCCCTTAACTTACAAGTGTTAAAACAAGCAAAATTATGTTTAAAACCTTATTATAAAAGAAATTATATTTTAAAACCTTATTTACAAAAGTATTTATGTTTTCTTATTATGTAATTATGGATTTATATAAATTCATTTACTTATTTACAAACTATTTTAGTTTAAGAGATATTTTAAAAAGGAAAGTTTATTTAAAACCATATATACACACTTATAACCATTTTAATTTGAGCATTTTAAAAGAAGACAAAACAAAGCTTGTTTAAATCCTTTTTAAACAATTTCATTTAAAATAAACAATTATCTTATATTTTGAAAATAATTGAATTAATCTAAACTATCCTTTGAAAAATATTAATTTTAAAACAAAGCTTTTAAATTCACAATTCATACATATATATTTATCAATAGATTTAATTAAATTTCAAACAATCCAAATTATAACATATATCTATATATATATTACAATTTGAAAAAATCATCTTTTATTTAAACAAAAGATTTCTATTCACAATATATATAGCAAAATATATATTATAAATAGATTAAAACTTTATTAATTTTAACAATAAAATCTTATCAATATTGCCAGATTATAAAATTTATTTACCTTTAAAATATTAAATTACCAATTTAAATTAAAATTATAAAGGAAAATTATAAATCCAGTTAAATTATTTATACAGATTATTAAATTTATATTGCCAAAATCCCGGGTCATCACATTCCTTCCCCCTTAAAAGAATTTCGTCCCCGAAATTTAAAAGCAAAGATAATTTAATAACCCAGCCAAAAATTTAATTTCAAACAACAAATCATCCCTAACAACCAGTAACTAACAACCATAGCAACCAATCAAACAATCAAACCTAACTAATTATCCTGACATATATCAGAATAAATCTTATAATACTATTTCGAGTTTCCCAAGTATAAATCACCGGGAGACTCGCTCTACAATAGCAAAAACAGACTACACTACTATAACCCAGAGCTCCTCTCATCTCCAGATCCACCAATCTGAATAAAACATCCGACTATACTCAAGTCTAGCTTAACTTCCAAATCCAACAGAACTGTAGATTCAACACCCAATGATGAATCATACACGTACTCCCTCAGAGATACGTGAAATATAATGAGTTCCAGCTATCTAAACTAGCATCTCAATCTTATCCAAACTGCATTCTTAACCAGAGAAATCTTAACAACAATGAAGTCTCCAACTTCAAATTCCAATTCCTTATCTCATATCTTCATAACTCAACAAATAAATCTAAACTACAAACTTCTTCCTGATCAGCTCAATCTATGCTGATGCTTCCAGAAACAATCAAGACCAAAATAATAAGTTCCTGGATCTACTCATTCAAGGTGGTTTCCCAAAACCCGTCAAAATCCAGAACACAAACTCTACTTCACAAGCAATAGAAGACTGAACTTCCTTCTTTCAAATTCCAGAAACTTCTATACACACTCAGAATGTTCACATAAACTTCCTGTAGAAATCTGAGGTTATTTCCTTTCTCGCACAGCTACTACTTTTTGCTTCCGCTGCACAACTCCGATCTTGAAATAGATGAGAATGTTGATGAACTCGAGCACACTAGATCCACAAACAAGCGGGAACATTGGTTATCTTAAAGACATAACCAACTACTCAAAGAATGGATGAGTCCTCGGCCAAAGGTACTGTCTTCAGCTATCCTTAGCTAGAGGAAACTCGAAACTAGAAACAGAAGAGAAAACACAGATACTCCATAAAATTCTAAGATGCTTCACCAATCCTTCTCTAGGAACAAATCGATATAAACTAAATCTTTACCTATGGGCAACCTTTGACCTCTTCGATAACTTTTACTTTCTCTTGAGATGTCTCAACTTCATACAAAAGGTTACTCAAGATGAACTCTCAAACTAATCGCAAGTCACTTTTGCGATCCTACCTAGTTCGGATTCCAAAGATACTGTTCTCTCTTTACCAATTAAAACAGCCTTAAACTTTTCCAAACAAGGTTAACCCTTCAAGAAAAACTTCACCACCTACTCGGACTGCTGATAGAAGAACCACAAAGATTCCGGGACCATCGAAGAAACGAACCACACTGCTGCTTTCAAACTCTATCTCGACAGCACACCGAACACTCCGAGCTGCACTGCTACCACAGATGCCAAAGACTTCTTATCCAAAGGCTCCTCAAAACTAAAACCATCAACAAACTTCACAACGAACCTTTGAGATGGCAGACATCCCAAAAGAAACTCGGGCTCCCAACCAAACGCCAATATCTTACTCTTCTTAAGGGAACAATGAGACCATGTCCGAAGAACAACTAATCGACCTTAGTCCCATACTTCCAAACAGATAAAACTCTCTTATTCGATATCAAAGAATTCCTATACAGCCGAGTCTTTCCTATGGTAGACATCAACTGTTCCTCCAATACCTTCTTAATCTTGCTCCAAAAAGAACACCTCCTTCGGGAACATCCATAGATACTGTGTCTTATCATACAGCTACTATTACCTGAGGTATCAAGGTACCATCACTCGCTTCTGCACAACTGATAGATTCAACTCTAGAAAATCTGCTCACCCGAGCTCAACCAATCTTACATTCCAATAATGGACTCCGAATCTTGAAAAGGATTTTCTTCAGAGATCCGAGACATCCTTACTCCATACTGCCAATTTACTCGAGACGATATTGGGTTTACAGTCTCGATATATACTTCCAACCTCAAACATTCAAACTCCAACTATTGGTAATTGTGTTACACACACTACCACCTTATCTACCTTTATAACTTATATTGGAAAACCCGAACAGGTAACCCAATAAATAGGTAGAAATACATAAATATATATATTTAAAATGATATATATATTTTTTTTATATAAAAATTATTTCTGGGTAAAATTATTTCATCTACCTCTTTAAAACAATATTGTGTCCGTTGGCCTGGTTCAAGTGTTTAGAGATTCCTATCAATAACGTTAGCTACTCGTATTGACCAGAATCCATATACCACTCAACCGATCAATTAACACAATATAAAACCATTTTTATATAACTAACAATTACGCGCTCTCAAGATAGACACCACTTTAGAGTCTAGGTATTCACTCAACCTACAGCTCTGATACCACTGTAACGACCACGACTTTCTCTCCACAGAAAGTCGCATCGTTAATAAGAAAGAAAGGGGTAGAAAAAAGAAAAGAAGAGAAGAAAGAAAGAAACAACAACAACGATCTCACAGCGGAACGAATAAATTATATTAATAACATAAACTATTACATAGTATACAACAATTTACAGAGTTACACAGCATATACATCACTTACTAGACAGTTATAATCATCTGTCTAGACATTACAACTCAAATACAAGACAAGACACTATCACAGATATCAACACAGCGGAATACTATATCTACGAACGCCGAAGCCTCCTGCTCCATTGCTCCTCCAGAATATTCGTCAAAGCTAAACCTGAATCCCTTGGCTACTCGTAAAAATTTGAGTACCCAAGTGTTTATTTCTGTTTTATAAACTCTTGGGTACTCAAATTTTTACGAGTAGCCAAGGGATTCAGGTTTAGCTTTGACGAATATTCTGGAGGAGCAATGGAGCAGGAGGCTTCGGCGTTCGTAGATATAGTATTCCGCTGTGTTGATATCTGTGATAGTGTCTTGTCTTGTATTTGAGTTGTAATGTCTAGACAGATGATTATAACTGTCTAGTAAGTGATGTATATGCTGTGTAACTCTGTAAATTGTTGTATACTATGTAATAGTTTATGTTATTAATATAATTTATTCGTTCCGCTGTGAGATCGTTGTTGTTGTTTCTTTCTTTCTTCTCTTCTTTTCTTTTTTCTACCCCTTTCTTTCTTATTAACGATGCGACTTTCTGTGGAGAGAAAGTCGTGGTCGTTACAAAACCCTTATCTTTTATGATTTTGTAACTACTCTTTAGATGAAATTAATTTTAACCTCTTGTACTACTCTTAAGCATGCGACCTTATAGGAAGAAGTTAACTTAAGTTCACTCACCTTAATCATACTTTGTTCAACCAAGTTCGATTACTTCTTTCGATACACCTTTATGTATCATAGGAAAGAGTGACTTTTGAGATTGAATCTTTATTCATTTTTAGGATGTTTGGAACTCTTTCTAAGATATTCACCTATTTGATCAAATTAAATCATTTTTATTTTCTATTACATGTTATTTTATTTACTTCCGCTTCATACTCTATGAGAATATCATAGATATACTACATATGTACACACGTCTATGTCACGAATAACTCATCGGTGAATATAACAAAGTACATGGAACTGTTTTGGAATTAATAGACATTGGATTACATACATCTATATGTATCAATTCGTAGGGTTCATCAACTCTTATGATGCGCATACTGAATGGGTGTTTTGCCCTTAATTGTGGTGGAATTAGGCCAACACGCAAAGGGTTAAATGGGTGAATTCCGTTTTTTTACATATTTGGATCTTTAATGGTCTCACTACAACCAAAAGGACCTTTTGCAGCGTATTAAAAGTGCTTCCATAATCATTAGCAACATTTCGAAGAATGCTGCCTAATATCATGCTGCAATAGAGTTAGGAAATTCTTCAACGTTTTTGAAATGTCGCTAAATAAATGGCTATTGATGCATTTAAAATCGCTGCAGTAAATAAATTTTGGTGTTAATTAAAAGCTCCAAACTCATTTAGCAGCATTTTGGCAATGCATTGTAATATCATTACTTAGGAGAACCAGTAATATAGCAGTAGTATTCAAAAGTAAGTTATGCAGCTTTTTGAAACGCTGCGGTATATCAACGTTTTTTCTACATTTTACAACTATTACAACAGTTTTAAAACAACTATATAAACCATGAATAATGTATTCAAAATAGCTCAATTTATAAAACATTAATATATATTATCTGATATTATAAGCAGTTATAACGACTAAAAATAATCAAAGCTACCTCAATTTCATACATAATAAAATTTAGTCATATACAACGTTTCATGAACAATATTTTAAGCACAAACGTTAACGACATAAAATCTTACAAAGAGAGCTTACTAAAAGAGAGAATATAAATCATGGAAAGTCCAAGCCCATCTCCTTCAAAAGTCCAGTATGCCTATAGGAAAAAAAAGCAATAGAGATCAGCAGTAGAAGAAAACAAATCCAAAAAAGAGATGAGATACAAAAAGTGATCCATTATCATATCAATTTTCACATATTCCGTTATCATTTCTCTTTCTACTTTTCATTTACTACTAACTCAGAAAACCAAAGCATTTGATACAATTAAAAAGAAAATTGACTTAAAAAACTCAAATTCAAGTGTAAAATAGTGTGCAATCAGTTAAAAAAACAAGATTATCATTCACTTCACTCTGTATTACCAATATAACACCTCAGATTCACCTAAAGTTCTTATCCATAGAAAAATACCCTAAATTTAGTTCGGGTTCATCAAGAGACCCAGGTGGATATGGCTTAGCAAACTGTGATGGTAGGAATTCTCTAGTAATGTAGATGTATTCTATGTTCAAAAAATAATTGATGTAAATATTCATCACAGTGTGACTATATACAAGCTAATTGTAAAATTAAGTTTATCTATCTAATTTGTATGTGCCATAGCTTATCTATATATTAAATAATACATTTTCACATAATATAGTTAAAATTACATCTAATAATTATCCTTAACATACTATATATTATTTATGATCATGAATGAAATATATTTGATCATATATCAATGTAATAAACATTTTATTATTTTCATAAGAAATTAATTCCACATCTAGTAAACTAATTGTTATATCAAGAAAAAAACATTCAAATGCTTTAACCAAATTGAAATTATTTATCATAAACTTGTAATTGTTGCTGTTCTTGTTATAAACTTAGATAATCTTATAAAATTTAGTTAATTTATTATTATTATTTATAAAAATTAGTTAACTTAGTTAAATTATTATTCTTATTATTATAAATTTAGTTAATTTTTATAAAACTTAGTAAACTTGGCTAATATTTTATAATTTATTATTATAAGCTTAGTTAATTTTTATAAAACTTAGTTAACTTATTATTATTATTTATAGAACTTTGTTAACTTAGTTTAACTATTATTATTATTATAAATTTAGTTAATTTTTATAAAACTTAGTTAACTTTCTTAGTATTTTATAATTTATTATTGTTGTTGTTATTATTATTATTAACTTGGCTGATTTATTATTATTATTATTTATAAAACTTAATTGACCTAGTTAAATTATTGTTATCATTATTATAAATTTAGTTAATTTTTATAAAACTTAGTTAACATGGTCAATATTTTATAATTTATTATTATTATTAATAACTTAGTTAATTTATTATTATTATTATTATTATTTATAAAACTTAATTAACTTATTATTATCATTATTATAAGTTTAGTTAATTTCTATAAAACTTAATTAACATTATTAATATTTTATAATTTATCATTATTATTATTATTAACAACTTAGTTAATTTATTATTATTATAATTGATAAAACTTAATTGACTTAGTTAAATTATTATTATCATTATTATAAATTTAGTTAATTTTATAAAACTTAGTTAACTTGGATAATGTTCTATAATTTATCATTATTATTATTAACTTAGTTTTTTTTACATATTTAGATCTTTAATGGGCTTATGTAGTCTAATTCATTTAGAACTTTTATAAATTTTATGTTAAATAAAATAAATTTTTATTTGAATTTATAAACAAAGTTTTATTTTATGTATAATTTTGTATCATATTGTATATATGTGTATCATATACATATATGTATGCACAAACACATGCAACAGAATAATGTGTATATGGTTTAACATATCCGTGTATAGATGTTCTGATTTACATCGCAACGAACATGTTAACCCCTCTTGTATTCGATTCGCTGTCTAAATATGTATATATTTGTCTCATAATAAAATATAAGTAAATATATAATAAAAATACACAAACACACACACACAAACATATATATATATATACATACATACATATATTAAATGTTAGTTATAACAATTTTTACATAACACATTTATAAAATTTATATATATCTATATGTATGTATGTATGTATGTTAATATATATAATAATTAAATATTAATTTATAGAATAATTTTTAACACATACATATATGTATAACATATAATATGAAAGCCAAAAACAATTTATCAAAATAATATTTTATTTTATTTTAAATTTATTTATATATTATATATGAATATACATAATTAGATATAAATATGTGTGTGTATAAAGAATAAAATTAATTTTTTTTTAAATTATGATTCTACTAGAGCTGCTCTTGGCCAAATAAGGTTTTTTATTTCTTCTTGGTTTTTGATTTTTAATACATTTTAAAATTAAAAGCGTGTAAAATTAAATAAAAAATTATTTTCAAAAGTTTTCTGCATAATATATGTTATGTAATATTTTTATGTAGAATTTTATTATTTATAATAAATAAATATATGTATATATACACACATATATATTTCAATTTACGTAAATAATTTCAGGTAAAATAAATAATTAAATATATTTATTCATATAAAATATATTTTTTATTTCTGTTGAATATATATTATACAATAATAAAAAAATTAATTTAAAACATATGAAATATAACATTAATCTTTAATTTTATTTAAAAATATTTTTTATTTGCAGGTCATGACCATCAAGCAAGTGGTAAGCATAAATTTTTTATTTATTATATATAGATATAATAATATATAAAACCAACCAATTTGTGATAGCATTTCGATATACAAGATTCGTAATATAATCTAACATCTTATTATATAAATAATATATATAAATATAATATAAAAAATAAAAAGAGAATTACCTTTCATCAAAGCCCTTGCATGCATGTTGAAATATTGAATCGATCCTCTTGACTCCATTCACAAATCAGAAATTGCTAGCTCTCGAACTTCTTTACCACTGACGATCGAATCAAAGCGTTTTGATGTAATTTTGTACCTGGATTTTTGGGGCTTGGAGGAGTGGTTTGTTGGCCAAAATATCAAGGAGAGAGGAAAGCAAAAGTCTAAAAGAAATGATGTAAAGAGGTGGCATATAAATAAGAATTTAAGAGAGTGAAATGTGGATCTCATCCTAATTTCTCTCTCTTACTATTTCCCCTCTTTTTAATCATTCGAACTCCTCCTTCTTGCCATAATATGGTAGGTCTAAACACCCCTCTACAACCGAAAATAACTTACCCATATGGGTCTCAAATCTTGTCCAAGTCCGAATAATATTTAATGTAATTTTAAATCTTATTTAAACGATTTGACCATAATCAAAGCGGAGTTTCCACATTGAAGCTTGGCGGTATTCTCAAGTCGAGGGAGTTGTGTAATATTACCATATTGATATTTTCTATTTGACCTTAGTTATATTAAACAATAGAAAACTATCGAGTGAGTCATTATATGGTTATTCAATAACTATTAGTACATAACCCCTTGGTTCCCTCAGCAGTCACGAGTAACACACTGCCGAAAATTTAGAGAGCGTTACGTACTCTAGGTTCAACGGATGTACCGATATCCAGTTTTGATACATCTTGACTAGGAATATTTAACATGGTATTTTTAATTTCATTGTGATGAATTGCTCATGGTTACAACACTTTGTAACTACTATAACAAAAACATACCAATTATGGATTTTTTTGTTAAATGTACTTCTAATTAAATTAATTAATTAATATAACACATTATATCAAGTATATAATAGAAAGAAAACATCTTTTATTTCAAACAAGATTGGTTATCGAGTTAGATAGATGTAAAAAATTACATAATTTCCCCCAGTGCATACACCGAACTCTATTAGTCCCCCACTTGCACTTGGGTCCAATTATGGTATCTTTATCCTATACCTTCAATCGGTTTGATGAGAATTGATCGAATTAGACCCTTCGCAAATGAATCTGCTATGTTGTTTTAAGCATTTACTAAGTCAATTAACTCTCTCTAATGCTAATAAACTTTCTTTACCATGTGGAACTCTTCAAGCTTTGTTTCTTGACTTCTAGTGAGTTTCATTATTACATCATATAACAATGATATAGTACTCTCAATAGTTGGAATCACTCTTAGATCAATTATAAATTTGTCCATTTATATTTATACATTGCTATTGTTGCGGCGCTATTTAAATGATGTATATAGCCTTCCATTGGATCAACCACAACCTTTCGTTTGGAACATTTCCAATTTAATGCTTCTTATTTAAATTTTGAACATGAATTGACATATTATGCTCATGGCACTTATGAAGTTGAAGTCCGAACATTCCTTCATAAGGGATTCATAGTTTTTGTAAACAATTCTCTAGTATTTTGTAAATACTAGAAAACACTCTAAATTACCATTTAGTGATCTTAATTTAGATTTAATATTTGCTTCATGCATTAAATAGATAAAAAAATATGATGTTGTAGAAAATACATAAGGATTCAATCTTACATGTTCTATATTAAACATTTTAATAAGGTGCTGCATATCGTTTGGGTCATCCCCAACATCCTTTATACTTATTATAAATGATATAACTTACAAATCTAGTATTGAGTATTAAATAACCAAAATATTACTGATTTTAACATAAGTACATCGTTAACAACTAGCAGTAGGTGGTTTATTTATAATTTAGAAAATGTAACCTTTAATTATTCTTTCTTATGGATGCATGCTTCCTCTACGTTTTGATTGAAAATTAAATATTTGATATTTCTATCAAAATACTTTCTCAATTCTGATGCTTATAGAATGGTACTTTCGTATGGTCCTTGGATCATAACTGAAAACCCACAAACTCAATATCGTTCCCGCTGACTTTGAGATATTTTGGTTGCTATGTGCAGACAGTCTATTCTAAATCATTATTTAGAATTCTTTTGTTTCAAAGCATATGTACAAAAACACAAAGTCATATCAGGCGATAATTTTGTGAGTAAATTTCAAATTAACGTGAGTACATTGAAGGGAGAATTTGATACGTTAGTTTCAACAATTGAAATTTACAATTTTATTCTTATCAATATTGCTCATAATATTTCAACTGCATTAGTCTTTCTCTTGAAGACATATTTTTTGCCGATGGATCATATCCCTTCGGGTACAATTACTAAAGTCGTATTTTGAAAACATACTTGGATCCTTTCGAATTTGTGCATCGTACCACATGGAAGAGTCAATGATCTTAATGTTTTAATTGACAATTGAGGATTATCTATTCTCGATATTAATAAGAAATACATAGTCTCTCTACAATGTACAAGAATACTTATTATTCTCTAAAATGCATTATGTTCATTTAGGTTAGGTTAATTTCATTTCATCCCATATAATCAATTTCTTCTTTGTATCGTATCCAAATCCAATCTACCACCAATAATTTATAAAAGAAATACTTTTGCTATGAAGTTGGTATTTCTTGAAACAAAAGTTGTTTCTCAACGTAATGGAATGAGTATCCATAAACATTTTATGAATTGCCTTATATATAAAATTGATTTGGTTTTGGTTTACAATAATTATGTTCAAAACATAAACAGGTCATCCAATGACAATCGTTCCCAAACTTGTTTTTGGGTGATTCATACAAGATCCCTTACATACAATTATTGCATGTAGCCTTTCAACTCACATAACCTGCCAACTCCTAGCCCGAGGATACGTTGGGGTTTCTTATAAACCATTATCTTGTACGATTTTGTGAACTATTCTTTAGATGAAACCTCATGTACTACTCTTAAGCATACGACCTTATATAAAGAGGTTACCGCAACTTCATTCACCGTTAATCATACTTTGTTCAACAAAGTTTGATTACTCCTTATCGATACATCATTATGTATCATAGGAAGGAGTGACTTTTGAGATTGAATCTTTATTCATTTTTAGGTACGTTTGAACCTCTTTCCAAGATACTCACCTATTCGACCAAATAAAATCATTTTTATTTTCTATTACACGTTACTTTATTTGCTTCCGTTTTATACTCTATGAGAGTATCATAGACATACACATGTGTATCATACACCCACTTCCATGCCAGTGATAACTCATCGGTGAATATAACGAAGTACGTGGAACCATCTTGGAATTAATAGACTTTCGATTGCATACGTCTATATGTATCAATTCGTAGAGTTCATTAACTCTTATGATGCTCCCACTAAATATGTGATTTTCCTTTAATTGTGTTGGAACTGTGCCAACACGCAGCGGGTTAATGTAACGACCCGTAAATTTCAACTGTTTTAATAACGTAATTAGTTAAAATTTTGTGAAATTTTAAACGATAAAATTTTGAAATAAAAATTTAATATTTGAAATGCGTCTAGTTAAACATAGCAACTGGTAAATTTTCGTCCGAAAATATGAAAGTTTATTTCGCGCGTAAATTCACTTCAATTTAATCAGTTAAAAAGCATTGAAAATAAAATGTTTTCGAAACCTAAATATTTTTACATAGAAAAATTCTAAACCATCTTCTGAGCAAGATTTCAGTTCGTCATTTTTCCAAATTCGGACATCTATTGCTCCGTCGTTCTTATTTTCTGCAAAATAGCAGCATTTTCGGTACCGATATCGACTTTTGATCAGATGATCGTACCACTGATATCTGTATACCGTTTTGACCATCTCATCGTGTTGAACTCTGCGGTATATTTACTTCGGTATTTTGAGGTCTGTTACGCCGCGAAATCAGTAAAACGATTATTGTATCGGTAACCGTTTTCGGACTTTTGACTTCCGTGACCATTCATTTAACCAACGTGTAAACTGAATAGACTCTTGCCTCCTCATTATCAGAATTTATGACGACTTTTGCTTTTCCACATCGGTTCCAACATTTTTCCTGATTTGCTTCTTTTCTATGCATACCTTTCATTTTCAATTCATTCTGTCTACTTCTCCTTTCTCTTTCTCTGTTATTCGTTCCAAATTCATTTGCTCATCTCAAATCCAATCTAAAAAAAATGTTGCATGCGTACCTACCCTCACTCAGCCTCCCACTTCCGCATAGCTCCAAACAAGCTGGTCCACGTTAGCAAACACCTCCCCATCCAAGCACTCGAGTCCACCCATCACGCTACCCAACCTCCTCACCCAAACAGAAAACCTCGACCCCTCCCTCAGCCAACACCTCCGCCTGCCCTTCCTATATTTTATTACCGAGACCGACATACCTTGAGACAATCCTCCGCCATTAGTCGAACAGCCAACTCACCAACCCCGGTCGGATCTGACTTCCTCTCGGCCATCCACCATCTTCCGCCTAGTAACCACCACGCAGCCCCACGTAAACCCATGCGTTCCAACCTCAACCCGCCATCACAAAACCCGCTTAACCACCAGTGCCGACAGCCCACCTTTACCCTCACCTTTGGCCATCAAGCCCGCAACCGAACACTCCATACTTTGACCGTGCTTGTTCCATTTGCCGATCCACCATGCTCGTCCATCAGGTCTCCTCCTACTTGTTTTCTTACCGCATGCATATTTGTTTATAATCTGTTTATAATATATGTTGCCTTATAAAGGAAGGATGATATGTGTTATACTGTTTATGATTATACTTGCAGCAATACGTTTATTTGAGTAGCCTACATTATATTTATGTAGATGGATATATATATGACTATGTAATAGTACATTAAACTTGATACATATATCAAAGTATATATATGAAAATTTGAAAGTGAATTTTTATTTTATTTTATTTGAGTGTAAAGTGTTATATTTGTATATGCGTTGGTTATCTTGGGTCTACATAAATATACACCTATATATGTCAGTATACAATTTTGTATATGGTTGCGTGCACCAACTTGAGTCTACAGTATATTAAGTTTTGGTCTACTTTTCTTTTATATTTATTTCTTTCAAATGTAAATATGTATAAGTTGGTTTATATGAATTCATAATGTGTCAGTACTAGATATTATATCTCGGTTCACATACGTAAGTTTATACTACTTGATATAATATGTTTGTTATACTGTTAGATTTATAGGGGTTTGCTTTTCAAAAAAAAAAAAAGTTTATACAAGTTTAAACTATCTGTTATGAATTACATTTTATATATGTTAATTTCAAGTGTTATACTATTATATATTTACAGTGGTATACAGTTCGATTTTGTTAATATATGAATTTCAAAAGATATTGTATATATATATATATATATGCGTATAGATTGATGTAAGGTAAAGCAAGCCTATGGTTCTAAGTTAGTTACAGTAGTGATTGTGATAAAATATGTAGGTAAAGCTTGATTTCATACATGAGCTATAATTTATTAAGTTATACTTATGTTCCGGTGGTTGTATATGTTATATGAAGAAGTATAAAGTATTTTTTTTTATCATTTCAACAATATATATGTTTACAGTAATTATATATATTAGCGTGTAAATAAACATGGGTTTTGAAAAGGGATATATATATGTTATTTTAAAATTGAGTTTAAAATTTTTAATTATTGATTTTAAAATATATTATATATATACGCCATTTATATTAAATTGATTCTGATTTGCTCTCATCGATTCTTGTGTCAGCTATTTGACCGTCAAGTTCGTGCCTATATAACTTTGCTTCGGAATTTAGTGTTCGGATTCATAGCTCATTTCATCGTCAAAATTTTCTAGCCTCGAAAGGTGAGCACTCACTCACGATTAACGTTCTTTTATTTATTAAATTTGATTTCAATTGAAACGACAATTGAAATATGCCACTGTTATATATGCTATTACCTGTATCAGTTCACTTGTGACATCTGACACCATTATCTGTTAATTATTTATGCGATGTTAATACAGTTTGGCTGATAATTGATTGATTGTTGATGTTTATATTGGACGTTAAATTGTTAATGTTAAAATGATAAATAGTATTGAAATTGAACTTGATATAGGACAGTTAAATGTTAAATTTGATTAACTGACATTTGTATAATATGACCCCTTTAACTGTTGAATTTATTGACACGTAGAAATATGGAATTACACCTTGAACCATTTGAATGTATGTTGTTAAATTGATGATGTATGAAATTGTAAATGAATGACAAGTGAAAACCGTAATGTAATAATCTTTAATCTACATGAAATGATAGTGTAGATTCTAGAAATAATTTTATTAATTCGTACAAATAACAATGCGAATTAATACGGTTATTTCGGAATTATTTGAATTGATTATTGGATTGATATTGATTGTTGTTATTGCTTGTTTATTTACTTTGACACCATCCCAGTTATCACACTGCAAGTTCCCTTTGTTATATTTTTGATTTTGAATTGAATTGGAATCGGGTTGAAATGATAAATACCCAAAATTGAACTTTGACCTAGGAAAGAAAATTAAATAAAACCCGATTGGTCAATAATTTGATTTAAAAATAAAACAAAGATTTTATTTGAATAAATAATATGGTTTTGAAATGAAGTTGAAATTTGAATTTGAATTTTTATGAAAGGAAAATGTTAATATTTAATAATCTGAAACAAAATATTTACAATGTAATTGATGAAAGAATGTTGTTAATTTGAGAAATCATTGGGTTAAGTTTGAAATGATTTAGTTTGAAATTATAATTAAGTTTTGAATTATTTAATAATTAAATAAGATTGAATTATTTAATGATTAAATTGAATTGAATTCTTTAATAAGTAAAATCGAACTTTTGAATAAGTAAATCTTTACTTCGTAAATAATTGAAATTGAGTTTTCTTTATTAATTAAGTTTTGGAAAATTATTTAAGTAAGTAAATAAGTGAAATTGAATTTCTTTAACAAGAAATAAAATGTGATTTATTGAAATTGATATAAGACTTGAAATTTAAAGAATTTGGTTTGATGAATTTAATTTAATTCAATTTGTAAGTTTTGATATAAGGAAGTTGAATTTAAATAATGGATTTAATGAATTGGAAATTTAATAGAAATTGTTTTGAATGATAAATTTACTTAATGAATATTGAATGAAATCGATAAATGAGTTTAAATAAATTCGAATGTTAAGTAAAATTTATTTAAAAGATTTTCGGAATGAAACTTATATTCGAAGTTGAATCAATATTTGAATTGTTTTAAACAAAATTGAAATTGAATTGTAAGACTTTGAAAGTGTAATTTGGAAGTTTTGAAACGTAAATTTATGGAAATGGTTTTGAAAGACAAATGAAATGTTGATTTACGAATTGAATTTGAAATTGAAATTGATTTGGTTTTGAAATAAATAAACGACCAATCGGTGAAATAATTAGGGAAGTTATTAAAGAGACCGGAATTCGGTTATGGATATACTCTCTATCTAAACCGAAAACCACTTTAATAACTATGCGCGGAGTGATGATCCAGAATGAAGTGGTTGGAATGATGTACGTGATGATTGAAGAAAGAGAACGATAATGGATAGCCTTGACACTTGTGTCAAATTGGAAATGACTAAAACAGGAGCTGTGCCGGGCCAATGGAGGATTGATACCTCAAGTGGACACACTTCTTCGAACTACTTATACTTGTTATCGATTGGTGCACCCTTGATTTTGGGAGTGTTGTCTCACGGTGTTGCGGGCGCTGCGGCGTTGCGTTCTCACCAGTCCGGATCAGGCGAACGGTAGTATCACTACCTTGGGTATAGCCTCATGTGCCTTGTCATACTTGTATTCCATTTATGCGCGACCACTACGATTTTGATTTGTACCTTTAGTATATGTATTGCCCTCTGGTGACTTCCGGTTTTGGGGAAACTACGGTCTTGTATATGCTTTTGGGAATAAAAATGTGTTAAGGGTGGAATGGGCCATGACTTAACGCTATTTTGATATCTTTTATATTACTGATAGACATTATCTACTTAGCGTACATTACTACCTAGTAGATAGTTTAACGGATCCTTAAAGGATGGTTATTCCAAACATCCTTTGAGTTACTTGTATTTCAATTGCTATTTCACTTGAGTTGGATTTATTAATATAAGAATGTTAATCCTGACTCGAGTGTTTTGTATTTTGCTTTACGCTCGGGTCAGACTGAGTGGTTCAGCTTTCGAGACTCACCTTTGGAGTTGGAGCTTCGCTTGGAGATCCAGCTATCTATCCAGCTTTCAGATATTCGATGATTCCAGTGATGTATTCTGATTTGTATCTGTTACTCTTCCGTTGTATCTAGTTTAACTCTGATGTATCGTATTACTCTTCTGTTGTAAACTCTGATGTATTTTATATATTCATATAGTAGCTTCATGAACTACTATCTCTTTTATTTCCGCTGCATTTATTACTCTGTGTCTGTGATCTGTGATTATATCTATTTATTGTATATGTTCAGTTTTGCCAAATTTAAATTAACAACGCGGTATTTTGAGCAATTCAACTCCGGCATGAGTGTCTACTTATACACTTATAATGGACGCGAATGGTCCAAAATGGCGGGTCGTTACAGTTGGTATCAGAGCTTTGGTAGCTCTAGGCAAAACTTAACATATAGGGTAAATGTATTTACAGAATCACTCTCATTCGAGTCTCAATCTCTTCCTTTGACTCAATTCCTTTGAATTTTGGAACGTTCCTTGCGGTTCCAAAAATTCATTCGTGTCCCTCACTATTCGTCTTCTTTCAATTCTGGAGCACCCCATAACTCAATTTTGAATGATATCTATAATACATCGGCGATCTCGCCAATCTTCGAATGATTTGTAAAGGGGTGAAACTCCTTTACAATAGGCATTGATTTATCGGAGATTTCTGTATCCTCGGTTTACGATGCTATCTATTCCCTGCTATACCTGAATTCCATCTCTTGAGATCGAGTGTTGATTTACCTCGGAATTCAGCATCGATTTTATTCTTGAAGTTACGGACAACCCGGTTAAGGTTGCCCGTGAATTAAATAAACTTACCCATCTCCCGATTCTGTTATTGAATCATCTTATCTTTTCTTTCGAATTTGTCTTCGAATCTGAATTCTCTTTGAGTTGAGTCTATCAAATTTGAATCTCTATCCTTGCTTTGAATCCATTCTTGTATCGTCGAGCGAGGAAGTGTATTTGTAAATTTATATTAAAAATGTTTTATATATTGTGTTGTTTGAGTTGCTGATGTTGATTTGGGTTTTCGATCGATTCGTCTGATCAACGCTATCGATAGGATTTCCAAAACACTTGAGCAGAGCAAACTGACACAATATTGTTTTCAAATTTGTTTGATTATATTGTAAAAATATAAGTAAGATTTTCTGGAATTTAATAAGTTAATTAAATTGGTTGTTTAAAATGATAATATTTGATTATCAATTATTATTCTAAATGAATTTATAATTATGGTTTATAAATTGATTTGGAATTTGAAATGAATTAAATTCAGAAATTTGAGAATTTAGTTTCCGGTGATTTCGAACTTTGGTTTTTAAAATTTTAAAGTATATATTATTGAAAGTATTTTCGAATGGAAATCGTTTTCAAAGAATTTTTAAAATGTTGAAATCAGTGCTCTTCTCTTTGTCGCTGGAAAATAATTTCGGTGATGGCGGCCGCATCATCGACATTCATTTTCGAGTTTCGAAGTGGAGATACTATTCTATAGCCTTGCTACGGTTTTGTTTGAAAAATATTTTGATTTAAATTTCTTCAGTATAATTTGATTTATATATATATAGGTATCTTATTTTAAAATTTAATTTGATTTGATATAAATATATTATATATGTCTCCAAATTGTTTAAAGTTAATCGGAAATCTAATTCTTAAATTTTGTTAAAAGATGATTTTAATTATAAATAAAACCAAAATTTGGAATAAATATTTAAACTTGAATAATTGAATTGGGAAATTTTTATTTGTATATTATTCAACTGCATTCTAATACAACTTACCTAAATCATTCAGAAGTTGAATATGTAATTGGATAATATATAAGATAAATTGAATTTATAAATAAAATTTGAGTGTTTATAATAAATGTTATATACTAAATTTTGATTATAAAGATGTTAATAGAGTTAGATAGGATAATAAGTAACTCAGTTAATAATGAAATAAATTTGTTTTGAAAGAATTAATAAATTTGTTTTGAAAGAATAAATAAATTGAAATGAGCTCAACACATGAAAATACCTTGAATTTAAAAGCAATTAGTAAATATAAATTAATTTAAATTGAAACTTTTATGGTTTAAATTAATTTATATGGGTTAAATATATGTGATTAGATATATTAAGTAGAATAAATTTAACAATAATTTGGAAAAGAGAAAAATATAAATTGTTGAAAATAAAATATGATTATAATAAAAGATTATTCAAACTTATGGTTTTAGAAATTGTAATTTGAGGATAATTTGATAATAAGATAATGAATTTAGAAATAGTTGAGATTGATTTTAGTGAAATCAAATGGATTAAATCAAACTATTGAATATTAATTAATTTAAATTTGAATTTATATGGTTTAAATTAATTGTTATTTTGTATTTCAATCTGTTTTATTTCTAGTTGTTTCTATTCTCCTACCTCGTTCCTTTTCGGGGACGAAAAGTTTTGAGTGGGGGAGAATGTAACGACCCGTAAATTTCAACTGTTTTAATAACGTAATTAGTTAAAATTTTGTGAAATTTTAAACGATAAAATTTTGAAATAAAAATTTAATATTTGAAATGCGTCTAGTTAAACATAGCAACTGGTAAATTTTCGTCCGAAAATATGAAAGTTTATTTCGCACGTAAATTCACTTCAATTTAATCAGTTAAAAAGCGTTGAAAATAAAATGTTTTCGAAACCTAAATATTTTTACATAGAAAAATTCTAAACCATCTTCTGAGCAAGATTTCAGTTCGTCATTTTTCCAAATTCGGACATCTATTGCTCCGTCGTTCTTATTTTCTGCAAAATAGCAGCATTTTCGGTACCGATATCGACTTTTGATCAGATGATCGTACCACTGATATCTGTATACCGTTTTGACCATCTCATCGTGTTGAACTCTGCGGTATATTTACTTTGGTATTTTGAGGTCTGTTACGCCGCGAAATCAGTAAAACGATTATTGTATCGGTAACCGTTTTCGGACTTTTGACTTCCGTGACCATTCATTTAACCAACGTGTAAACTGAATAGACTCTTGCCTCCTCATTATCAGAATTTATGACGACTTTTGCTTTTCCACATCGGTTCCAACATTTTTCCTGATTTGCTTCTTTTCTATGCATACCTTTCATTTTCAATTCATTCTGTCTACTTCTCCTTTCTCTTTCTCTGTTATTCGTTCCAAATTCATTTGCTCATCTCAAATCCAATCTAAAAAAAATGTTGCATGCGTACCTACCCTCACTCAGCCTCCCACTTCCGCATAGCTCCAAACAAGCTGGTCCACGTTAGCAAACACCTCCTCATCCAAGCACTCGAGTCCACCCATCACGCTACCCAACCTCCTCACCCAAACAGAAAACCTCGACCCCTCCCTCAGCCAACACCTCCGCCTGCCCTTCCTATATTTTATTACCGAGACCGACATACCTTGAGACAATCCTCCGCCATTAGTCGAACAGCCAACTCACCAACCCCGGTCGGATCTGACTTCCTCTCGGCCATCCACCATCTTCCGCCTAGTAACCACCACGCAGCCCCACGTAAACCCATGCGTTCCAACCTCAACCCGCCATCACAAAACCCGCTTAACCACCAGTGCCGACAGCCCACCTTTACCCTCACCTTTGGCCATCAAGCCCGCAACCGAACACTCCATACTTTGACCGTGCTTGTTCCATTTGCCGATCCACCATGCTCGTCCATCAGGTCTCCTCCTACTTGTTTTCTTACCGCATGCATATTTGTTTATAATCTGTTTATAATATATGTTGCCTTATAAAGGAAGGATGATATGTGTTATACTGTTTATGATTATACTTGCAGCAATACGTTTATTTGAGTAGCCTACATTATATTTATGTAGATGGATATATATATGACTATGTAATAGTACATTAAACTTGATACATATATCAAAGTATATATATGAAAATTTGAAAGTGAATTTTTATTTTATTTTATTTGAGTGTAAAGTGTTATATTTGTATATGCGTTGGTTATCTTGGGTCTACATAAATATACACCTATATATGTCAGTATACAATTTTGTATATGGTTGCGTGCACCAACTTGAGTCTACAGTATATTAAGTTTTGGTCTACTTTTCTTTTATATTTATTTCTTTCAAATGTAAATATGTATAAGTTGGTTTATATGAATTCATAATGTGTCAGTACTAGATATTATATCTCGGTTCACATACGTAAGTTTATACTACTTGATATAATATGTTTGTTATACTGTTAGATTTATAGGGGTTTGCTTTTCAAAAAAAAAAAAAAAAGTTTATACAAGTTTAAACTATCTGTTATGAATTACATTTTATATATGTTAATTTCAAGTGTTATACTATTATATATTTACAGTGGTATACAGTTCGATTTTGTTAATATATGAATTTCAAAAGATATTGTATATATATATATGCGTATAGATTGATGTAAGGTAAAGCAAGCCTATGGTTCTAAGTTAGTTACAGTAGTGATTGTGATAAAATATGTAGGTAAAGCTTGATTTCATACATGAGCTATAATTTATTAAGTTATACTTATGTTCCGGTGGTTGTATATGTTATATGAAGAAGTATAAAGTATTTTTTTTTTATCATTTCAACAATATATATGTTTACAGTAATTATATATATTAGCGTGTAAATAAACATGGGTTTTGAAAAGGGATATATATATGTTATTTTAAAATTGAGTTTAAAATTTTTAATTATTGATTTTAAAATATATTATATATATATACGCCATTTATATTAAATTGATTCTGATTTGCTCTCATCGATTCTTGTGTCAGCTATTTGACCGTCAAGTTCGTGCCTATATAACTTTGCTTCGGAATTTAGTGTTCGGATTCATAGCTCATTTCATCGTCAAAATTTTCTAGCCTCGAAAGGTGAGCACTCACTCACGATTAACGTTCTTTTATTTATTAAATTTGATTTCAATTGAAACGACAATTGAAATATGCCACTGTTATATATGCTATTACCTGTATCAGTTCACCTGTGACATCTGACACCATTATCTGTTAATTATTTATGCGATGATAATACAGTTTGGCTGATAATTGATTGATTGTTGATGTTTATATTGGACGTTAAATTGTTAATGTTAAAATGATAAATAGTATTGAAATTGAACTTGATATAGGACAGTTAAATGTTAAATTTGATTAACTGACATTTGTATAATATGACCCCTTTAACTGTTGAATTTATTGACACGTAGAAATATGGAATTACACCTTGAACCATTTGAATGTATGTTGTTAAATTGATGATGTATGAAATTGTAAATGAATGACAAGTGAAAACCGTAATGTAATAATCTTTAATCTACATGAAATGATAGTGTAGATTCTAGAAATAATTTTATTAATTCGTACAAATAACAATGCGAATTAATACGGTTATTTCGGGATTATTTGAATTGATTATTGGATTGATATTGATTGTTGTTATTGCTTGTTTATTTACTTTGACACCATCCCAGTTATCACACTGCAAGTTCCCTTTGTTATATTTTTGATTTTGAATTGAATTGGAATCGGGTTGAAATGATAAATACCCAAAATTGAACTTTGACCTAGGAAAGAAAATTAAATAAAACCCGATTGGTCAATAATTTGATTTAAAAATAAAACAAAGATTTTATTTGAATAAATAATATGGTTTTGAAATGAAGTTGAAATTTGAATTTGAATTTTTATGAAAGGAAAATGTTAATATTTAATAATCTGAAACAAAATATTTACAATGTAATTGATGAAAGAATGTTGTTAATTTGAGAAATCATTGGGTTAAGTTTGAAATGATTTAGTTTGAAATTATAATTAAGTTTTGAATTATTTAATAATTAAATAAGATTGAATTATTTAATGATTAAATTGAATTGAATTCTTTAATAAGTAAAATCGAACTTTTGAATAAGTAAATCTTTACTTCGTAAATAATTGAAATTGAGTTTTCTTTATTAATTAAGTTTTGGAAAATTATTTAAGTAAGTAAATAAGTGAAATTGAATTTCTTTAACAAGAAATAAAATGTGATTTATTGAAATTGATATAAGACTTGAAATTTAAAGAATTTGGTTTGATGAATTTAATTTAATTCAATTTGTAAGTTTTGATATAAGGAAGTTGAATTTAAATAATGGATTTAATGAATTGGAAATTTAATAGAAATTGTTTTGAATGATAAATTTACTTAATGAATATTGAATGAAATCGATAAATGAGTTTAAATAAATTCGAATGTTAAGTAAAATTTATTTAAAAGATTTTCGGAATGAAACTTATATTCGAAGTTGAATCAATATTTGAATTGTTTTAAACAAAATTGAAATTGAATTGTAAGACTTTGAAAGTGTAATTTGGAAGTTTTGAAACGTAAATTTATGGAAATGGTTTTGAAAGACAAATGAAATGTTGATTTACGAATTGAATTTGAAATTGAAATTGATTTGGTTTTGAAATAAATAAACGACCAATCGGTGAAATAATTAGGGAAGTTATTAAAGAGACCGGAATTCGGTTATGGATATACTCTCTATCTAAACCGAAAACCACTTTAATAACTATGCGCGGAGTGATGATCCAGAATGAAGTGGTTGGAATGATGTACGTGATGATTGAAGAAAGAGAACGATAATGGATAGCCTTGACACTTGTGTCAAATTGGAAATGACTAAAACAGGAGCTGTGCCGGGCCAATGGAGGATTGATACCTCAAGTGGACACACTTCTTCGAACTACTTATACTTGTTATCGATTGGTGCACCCTTGATTTTGGGAGTGTTGTCTCACGGTGTTGCGGGCGCTGCGGCGTTGCGTTCTCACCAGTCCGGATCAGGCGAACGGTAGTATCACTACCTTGGGTATAGCCTCATGTGCCTTGTCATACTTGTATTCCATTTATGCGCGACCACTACGATTTTGATTTGTACCTTTAGTATATGTATTGCCCTCTGGTGACTTCCGGTTTTGGGGAAACTACGGTCTTGTATATGCTTTTGGGAATAAAAATGTGTTAAGGGTGGAATGGGCCATGACTTAACGCTATTTTGATATCTTTTATATTACTGATAGACATTATCTACTTAGCGTACATTACTACCTAGTAGATAGTTTAACGGATCCTTAAAGGATGGTTATTCCAAACATCCTTTGAGTTACTTGTATTTCAATTGCTATTTCACTTGAGTTGGATTTATTAATATAAGAATGTTAATCCTGACTCGAGTGTTTTGTATTTTGCTTTACGCTCGGGTCAGACTGAGTGGTTCAGCTTTCGAGACTCACCTTTGGAGTTGGAGCTTCGCTTGGAGATCCAGCTATCTATCCAGCTTTCAGATATTCGATGATTCCAGTGATGTATTCTGATTTGTATCTGTTACTCTTCCGTTGTATCTAGTTTAACTCTGATGTATCGTATTACTCTTCTGTTGTAAACTCTGATGTATTTTATATATTCATATAGTAGCTTCATGAACTACTATCTCTTTTATTTCCGCTGCATTTATTACTCTGTGTCTGTGATCTGTGATTATATCTATTTATTGTATATGTTCAGTTTTGCCAAATTTAAATTAACAACGCGGTATTTTGAGCAATTCAACTCCGGCATGAGTGTCTACTTATACACTTATAATGGACGCGAATGGTCCAAAATGGCGGGTCGTTACAGGTTAAGTTAAGTGGGTGAATTTCATTTTTTTTTACATATTTGGATCTTTAAAGAGCCTATGTAGTCTAATTCATTTTGAACTTTTCTAAATTTTATGTTAAATAAAATCAATTTTTATTTGAATATATAAAGAAATTTTTTATTTTATACATAGTTTTGTATTATAATGTATATATGTGTATCTATATTTGTACATGGTTTAACATGCTAGCTTATAGATGTTGGGATTTACACCCCAACAGGCATGTTAGTCCCTCTTTTATTCGATTCGCTGTCAAAATATGTATTTGTTTGTATCACAATAAAATATATTATACAAATATAAATACACACATACACACACATATTAAATGTTAGTTATAAACAATATTTATATAACACATTTATAAAATTTATATCTATGTAGAGATATGTATGTTAATATGTATAAAAAATAATTTAATAATTAAGTTAATTAAATATTAATTTATAAATATTGTTTAACACATAAATATGTGTGTAATACATAATATGAAAGTCAAAAACAATTTATTGAAATAATATTTTATTTTTAATTAATTTATACAATACTCCCACTCGATCTACTCAATAATATTTTATTTTATTTAAAATTAATTTATTAAAATAATACATACGAAAGACAAATTTTTCTTGAATAGTGTTTCACTTCCAATTCTCCCACTCAACCTAACTATAGTCGTTCGATGGACGCTGTGCCACAATTTGACTATAATCAATGTGGAGTTTCGACATTAAACTCAATAGTATTCTCAAGTTGAGGGAATTGTGTAATATTGTCACATTGATATTTTCTATTTGACCTTAGTTATATTAAACAATATAATATTATCGAATGAATCATTCCATGGTTATCCAATAACTATCAGTAAGTAACCCTATGGTGCTGCCAGCAGTCATGAGTAATATGATGCCTAACATTTGAAGTGCATTATGTACTCTAGTCTTAATAGATGTATCAATATCCAGTCTCGATACATATTAACTAGGAATATTTAAAATGCTATGTTAAATTATATTTGACAAATTACTCATGGTTACAACACTTTGTAACTATTGTCACATATAACATATTATAGTAAGTATATATTAGAAAGAAAAAAATTTCATTTCAAACAAGATTGGTTATCCAATTACATATTTGTAAAAAATTATATAATTGCCCCTAGGGCATACATCTAACTCTATCAGTAATCACCATGGGATCAAATGTTGACGCTTTGCACCCTATCAACTTCTCTATCTTGAAAAACAATATCATCACTCATCGTCTTCAATTGTTTTGCAAGAGCTCCATTTTTGATAATAAAAAAATTCTTCTACGGCACGTGTTTCTATGAACTTCCATACCGCTCAATCTATTTCTAGCTCTTCTCCGCTAGATGAGGTCCTCCAATTATAGTATTAATCAAAATCCTACCCTCCTACCACCTAGGTCCCTCTCCACTGGACCCAGGTTGATCCCTCTAAGAGCTATAACCATGAGGTTTAGTATAACGATCCTGACTCGGCCTTCAAAAATCGGCACATGTACTTCACTTGTACTCAAAATGCCGCAGATTCAAACGCCGAATCTGGCTTGCCGGAGCTTATAACACAGTAAGTATAACAACACAGCGGAATAAAGAAATGGATAATATCATACAAAACTCCAATGAATACAATATCCAGAATGATATACAACAATGATATCAATATGATACAAGAATATCAGAGATAAATAAAGATGCTACAGCGGAAAACAGAAGTGATACTCCAAGTGATCCGACAAAGAGAATGAGACCAATAACTCTAACATCAAGCTCGAACCACCATCACGTCTCACCAAGGTAAGCAAGGTCAGTCGTGATCTCCAGAAACTGAACTAGCTCCAACTAGTCTACTAAACCGGATTATCTGAAAACCCCAACTCTAGACTTCCCGTGTGGAAAATTGTGGGCACCCAGAGTTTAGGAAAGAAACAATAAAATCCGGGTCAGTCATGGGACTGGTGTGAGTAACAAAAACAGTTTATCTTTAAAACAAACAACAAAGAATTTTAAACATTGAAATCCGCAATGCTTTTTGGAAAATGAAACTACCATAGGGCCTCCCGCCACACACACAATGCAAACGCAGAATTGGAGGATATTTCCCCTTATGATAGTCAAATATGCTCAATACGAGAAAACTCTTTGATATTATCACTAGTGCATAGTGTAGGAAAACATTTTGAAAGTATAATATTAATCTTAGCCAGCATACAACCATTATTGTATGCCTACTATAGCTACTATGTTCAATACCAGGTTACCGCCATATTACATAGCAGGTTATACAACTAAAACCGTACAACGCTCATATTGTTTCTTTGGATTTTCCAACAAATGGTCAGGCTAAGGAACTTCCTATGCCACGTAAGAACGCCTCTGGAGGGACGCCCCGAGAGACAACTGCTCTCTGCCAAAACAAGGCCGGTTACCCCCTTCCCGGATAGAACACCTGAGATATGCCACCCCCGATCGTTTGCGACCTTTATCCAAGGTACCTCGATCACAAAGCAACAATCACAAAGAGTAAATGAGATTGGAGCAACCACACAGGTAAATATCTGGGCTCCATACCATGATACCACCTTTTTCCAGAAGGAATGGACATACCCTAGGGGACCTACCCCTGAAACCTTGCCGCATCTTTCCTGTTTCGACCATTTCTGGTCTGTGAGGCTCGATGAGGTCTCGTCCACAAAGCTACGCTTTTTCACAAAGCCATGCTTTGATCAACAAATGATCACCAACACACAGCAGCACTCAGCATGCCACACTACCAAATTGGGAGTATATCACTGATAACCTTCAACTACATAACCTCTGAGCTTGTACGTCTCAGAGAAGGGTGTTAAGCAAAGAGAATAAATCTCCGCCACCAAGCAGAAATGTATTTGAAAGAAATCAGCTTTATATCTCAAAGTGTAGTGTCAGACATACAACCATACAAGTCTGTTCCGGGTTCGAACAGAACCGAAGGCACTTCCAAAGAAGCCCTTGCAAATCCAGATAATTTCTAATCACGTCCGGACTTCCCATCACAAATGGAGTCTCTATACCGGGGACCAGTCGATGCAGAGACATTCGACGAGTTTTCCTTTCATTTTCGAAAATATCCGGTCTTCACCACCGGTCTTCAAATGCTATCCATAACGTCGTATCATTATTTGGAATGGGTTATATGACACAAAGGTCCTCTCCCGGCTAAACCGAATAACGAGCGCATATTTAAAAACATATGGATATTGGGATTTCAATTAAGTCACAACTTATTACCCAAAACTTTTCTTCAAATGGTTTAAACACATTACCATTTCCAATCTTTTACAAAAAGATTCATCTCACAAAGTTCACCCAGTTTCACAAAGATACATTCATAGATTTTCCAAATCAATTTCCATTTCAATTGGATTTACTCACTTAAATCTTTAAATCAAAGATTAACTCATAGCTTTCAAAACAATTCCATTTCAACCTTTTATACAAAAGGTACACCTTTCCAATTTCAAAACAAAGTTCAACAATCTTTCACAAAGATTTATTCATAACTCGAAAAACCATTTTCATTTCAAACTTGAAATTCTAGACACAAATTGGAAATTCATTCCTTATATGAAAGCTTCTATTATTTGAAAACAAATAGTTTTCATTTTGAAAAATCCGATTCATTTATACGAGTTAAAGTCTTTGGGTTAAATTCAAATTCTCAAAATTATACTTTTAAAATGGTTTAAATTCATATAAACACATTTATAACATCTTTAACTATAATTTCCAAACATGGGATTCAATTCCAAATTTTTGAATTCAAATTCAAATTAAATTATTTAAATTGAAAAACTTTACCAAGTTATTCAAAATAACTTTATTCTCAAAACTCCTTTTCAAAAGCTTTAACATAATACCCAAATCCATTTCCAAAATCAGTTGAAATTAAAATTTCAATTTCAAAAATATTAAATTTAAATTATCTGTGACTTAACCGATTTCCACGTGAAATCCATATTTGTGTGTATAAAAGTGTGGTCCAGGGGTTTAACACAGTAGTGCAACATCATCCAATCATCACAGACTAAGATACAAAAATATAGTTGATAAGTGGTATAAACTATAACGCTTATCTTTTGTACACAAATCACAGATAATATACAAATGTATCACAGATAAATGAATAAATTATACACAGCTCGATCCACAGAACAAAATATCACAGATCAGATAAGACAATCAATTCAAGGCATCTCATACAATACAATCATTTATAAGTAAGGTCAAGCATTCAGAGATTACTCATAGATAGGATTAATTAATTATATAATCCTAATTAATTAAATTTATTTCCAATTAAATTAATTTCTTATGAATTAGTTATCCAATCCTGATTAATTGATGACAAATCATTTGATATAAATAATTTAATTACTTACTTTAATTAATTCAATTACACTTAATTAATCATATTAATTAAATTAATTTCCATTTATTTGATTATCCTTAATTAATCATAATAATTAATTTTCCGTAATTACTTAATTAACTCTAACCATTAATCAATTTCTTTTAACTAAATAATTATCTTTAATCATTTCCATTAGTTAATTAACCTTTAACTTAAATTAATTAATCTCAAATTAATTACCTTAATTAATTTATCACATTATACTTTGTATTAAACATTGATTAATCACTTGATTAATCAACTTTAATCATTAATTAATATTTAATTAATAATTCTTCATTAATGATTTTAACCCTTTAATTACTTACTTCATTAATCCAAATCATTAATAAATCATCATTAAATCTTTATTAATTTAAAACCAATCTCATTTTTATTAATGATTTTATTGTCACTTCTAAATACGTTGGGACATTTATATTCAATTCACTTTCTAATTCATTTTAAATTCAAAATTTACAATAAATACCAATTGATTTCTAATAAAGTTTAAAACCAAATTTTAAAACCTTTAAAATTCTCATGTTAAAGTAATATTCTTATTATAAAAGAAATTTTAAAGAATTAAATTGAATTCCTTTTTAAAGTCACATTTTGAAATATACTTTAACATTTAAATTCATTCTAAATATTTAAATTTATAAAACTTCATTTTATCTCCAAATCCGAACTTCAAGGCTAGATTTAAAATTCAGGTTTCAACATTTTCAAGTATTAAAACAATTTAATTTTAAAACTTTATTTGTTTCCAAACTAAATCCAAATCAAACTTGAACTTACATTTACACTTAGATATGAAATTCATTTTAACCTTGATTTAAAAACTTAAATTTCAGTTTGAATTTCAGAAGACAAAAACAGGTTTGTAAACCTGGAACAAAGCTACCCGGGCCTCACCATTCCCTGCTTCGAGTCCTACCCGGAAATACTCGAGTAAAGCTTCGAGTCACACACGAGTGTTCACACAGCTACCTAGATTTTTCCAAACTTCCAGACAAATGCACGGTGCACGTGCACTGTGGCTCTGGCCATCTCTGGCCACCGCCTACACTTGCTTCACATCGCCGATCATCATCAGAAATGATCACGACCCCCAGAAATCATCACATTGGCTCAAATCAAAAATCGAGTAGCTAAATCAAAACCTGGAACTCAGACAGAACCCCAAATCCAAAACCTGTCAGTGCTTCGTCCACGCGGCTCCGATCACCTGAATTCGTGCAACTCCGGCCACGACCTCGACAACATCCCCTCTATCGTTTCCCAGAGCCACGTCGCACTCGGTCGATTATCGAGAACGTACGAATCAAATTTCTCAGGCTTAGTAAAACTAGGTTTAGGAACTTCCAATGTTCACCGCTACAACCTCGACCATCTACACCCCCATCCACCACTTTTACTGCAACCACCGTAGACTCCTCCACCTCCACATGAAACCTCGAGCTCCACGAACTAACAGATCGCCGGAAATCGCCAGGTCGATGAATTTCGAACAAACTCGAACTGCTCTTTGATCCTAACTCTAAAAATTATGATTTAAGCTTTAAAATTCATGTTTTAGTATACGAATCCAAATTACACATCTGAATTCATGAATTAACAAGTTTGAAATTTGACTAAATTAAAGTTTTTCTCTGTTCTTTTAATTTCCAGAAACATTAACAAGTTATTTTAACTTGTATACATTTTTAAAACTTAATATATACTGTAACAAACAACTTTTGTTTTGATCCCAAGTTCAAAAAGTCTCTAGATCAAGAGAAATTTTTTTTTTGAAGCAAACTTATGTTCAGAGTTTTAAAATAGAGAACATCCATATGAACAAAAGCCTGCACACAATTCCTCTACCATTCACTTATACACAGAGAGTTTAAATATATATATATATATCAACATACTTATCAGAGCTTTAACTCGCAGCATATCCATATTTAAAAAGAAGTTACTCACAGTGTTTCAAGAGAAAAAGAATAAAGCCTGAAACTTGCAAGCTGAAGCTTCTTTTGATCTCTGGATTCCATTGATTTGAGTTTGTGTTGTTGTAGTTGAAGTTTGTTCTGATTTTAAGATGATATCACTTAAGAGATATTACTCAGTTTAGAATATACGAGACTGATATGTAAAAAAATTGAGTTACAGGGTATGTTGTTTTTATACAGGGTGATGATATCTGGTTAGTACAACTTGATATTTTTGTGTTTTGTACATCATCAGATTTTTTCTTGGCTGATAAGATTGTGTGGTGGCTGCATTTATTATCATTTGTACAAATATATATTTATTTTTGTTTCTTCCTTTGCAAGCTTCACTATATATTATTTGTTTACACTTGAATATATGTTTTCTTTTGCAAGTGTATATACATAGCTATGTATATTTGTTCACACTAGAATATACTTGAATGTATTTTTATTTTATTTTCTTTTCTTTTGCAATATCACTTTAAAATATAATAAATTTCCATTTTAATTTTGCTTTAGATTTTATCTAAGTGTTAATTTCTCTTATATGTATGTAATTTATTTTTATCTATTTATTTTCATAATTTATCTCTTATTCATTTCTATTTCTAACTCAGATATTATTATTTTTTTTTTCTATTATAAAAACCATCAATTCTGAATTTAAATTATTTATTTATTTACTTTTATACTTATGTCAAATATCTATATTTTTATAATTATTTTTAAACCATTTACTTGAGACTTTAAACTCAAATTCAATATATATATATATATATATAATTTCAAATTTACTCATATATTACATATACATACATATATATACAATATTTAAATTCATATGATTTAATATATGTTTTATTTGAATTCGGGGAAACTCGCATCAATTTATCGATTAATTTCACAATTTTTTGTTCAAAAATTCAATTAATTATCAATTTAAATTTAATTAAAATCCGGGGTCGTTACAGGCTCCGCTCCTAAAGAAATTTCGTCCTCGAAATTTGCCAGGGAGACACAAAGATAGGTGAAGAAGATTTCATCAAATTAACTGAATATCTATTCTGTAATTGGCTTACCAAATCAGAATATCAATAATTGATACGAGAACGAATCTTTTTAATTTTTCACAGGATACTCGGGTTATCCAGACCTACGAAATATGCAGTGGCATCGGTTAGTCCGAAGGGATAACTAACCATTCGTAGAACATATTGGGACCCAAAGAATAGATAGATATATTGATACAATTTCAAAACTTTCAGTTTAGAAACTAAAGTGTACCTATCAACCATAGCAAACAATTCATCCAAATAAACAATTTTGGTCCATCCGTAGTTTATGTCCCATATTCATATATCAAATCTTCTTCCTGAATATACCAGGAACCATCGAAGAATTGAGAAGAATGACAAACAAAAGAGATTGATTGAGAAAAGATTGTTTCCTTGTTGTTACAGGGTATTGACCATTTATAGTCGTATTCCCCTGTCCCCTATCTCATCCTCTTCTTGCACTCACACTTACTATCAGTGGATAGTAAGAGAATTTACTGAGGCATACGGACATATATCTTAGGGATACTCATTCTAGGGTATACTTCACCCTATCTCTAATGAGTTACTTAATGTGTTATACTCCTGAGCTAAAGTTCAACCTTAGCTCTGATACCAATTATAACGATCCTGACTCGGCCTTCAAAAATCGGCACCTGTACTTCACTTGTACTCAAAATGCCACAGATTCAAACGCCGAATCTGGCTCGCCGGAGCTTATAACACAGTAAGTATAACAACACAGCGGAATAAAGAAATGGATAATATCATACACAACTCCAATGAATACAAATCTAGAATGATATACAACAATGATATCAATATGATACAAGAATAACGGAGATAAATAAAGATGCTACAGCGGAAAACAAAAGTGATACTCCAAGTGATCCGACAAAGAGAATGAGACCAATAACTCCAACATCAAGCTCGAACCACCATCACATCTCACCAAGGTAAGCAAGGTCAGTCGTGATCTCCAGAAACTGAACTAGCTCCAACTAGTCTACTAAACCGGATTATCTGAAAACCCCAACTCTAGACTGCCCGTGTGGAAAATTGTGGGCACCCAGAGTTTAGGAAAGGAACAATAAACTCCGGGTCAGTCATGGGACTGGTGTGAGTAACAAAAACAGTTTATCTTTAAAACAAACAACAAAGAATTTTAAACATTGAAATCCGCAATGCTTTTTGGAAAATGAAACTACCATAAGGTCTCCCACCACACACACAATGCAAACGCAGAATTGGAGGAGATTTCTCCTTATGATAGTCAAATATGCTCAATACGAGAAAACTCTTTGATATTATCACTAGTGCATAGTGTAGGAAAACATTTCGAAAGTATAATATTAATCTTAGCCAGCATACAACCATTATTGTATGCCTACTGTAGCTACTATGTTCAATAGTAGGTTACCGCTACATTCTATAGCAGGTTATACAACTAAAACCGTACAAGGCTCGTATTGTTTCTTTGGATTTTCCAACAAATGGTCAGGCTAAGGAACTTCCTATGCCACGTAGGAACGCCTCTAGAGGGACGCCCCAAGAGACAACTGCTCTCTGCCAAAACAAGGCCGGTTACCCCCTTCCCGGGTAGTAAACCTGAGATATGCCACCCCCGGTCGTTTGCGACCTTTATCCGAGGTACCTCGATCACAAAGCAACAATCACACAGAGTAAATGAGATTGGAGCAACCACACAGGTAAATATCTGGGCTCCATACCATGATACCACCTTTTTCCAAAAGGAATGGACATACCCTAGGGGAGCTACCCCTGAAACCTTGCTGCATCTTTCCTGTTTCGACCATTTCTGGTCTGTGAGGCTCGATGAGGTCTCGTCCATAAAGCTACGCTTTTTCACAAAGCCATGCTTTGATCAACAAATGATCACCAACACACAGCAGCACTCAGCATGCCACACTACCAAATTGGGAGTATATCACTGATAACCTTCAACTACATAACCTCTGAGCTCGTACGTCCCAGAGAAGGGTGTTAAGCTAAGAGAATAAATCTCTGCCACCAAGCAGAAATGTATTTGAAAGAAATCAGCTTTATATCTCAAAGTGTAGTGTCAGACATACAACCATACAAGTCTGTTCTGGGTTCGAACAGAACCGAAGGCACTTCCAAAGAAGCCCTTGCAAATCCGGATAATTTCTAATCACGTCCGGACTTCCGATCACAAATGGAGTCTCTATACCGGGGACCAGTCGATACAGAGACATTCGACGAGTTGTCCTTTCGTTTTCGAAAATATCCGGTCTTCACCACCGGTCTTATAATGCTATCCATAATGTCGTATCATTATTCAGAATGGGTTATATGACACAAAGGTCCTCTCCCGGCTAAACCGAATAACGAGCGCATATTTAAAAACATATGGATATTGGGATTTCAATTAAGTCACAACTTATTACCCAAAACTTTTCTTCAAATGGTTTAAACACATTACCATTTCCAATCTTTTACAAAAAGATTCATCTCACAAAGTTCACCCAGTTTCACAAAGATACATTCATAGATTTTCCAAATCAATTTCCATTTCAATTGGATTTACTCACTTAAATCTTTAAATCAAAGATTTAACTCATAGCTTTCAAAACAATTCCATTTCAACCTTTTATACAAAAGGTACACCTTTCCAATTTCAAAACAAAGTTCAACAATCTTTCACAAAGATTTATTCATAAATTGGAAAACCATTTTCATTTCAAACTTGAAATTCTAGACACAAATTGGAAATTCATTCCTTATATGAAAGCTTCTATTATTTGAAAACAAATAGTTTTCATTTTGAAAAATCTGATTCATTTATACGAGTTAAAGTCTTTGGGTTAAATTCAAATTCTCAAAATTATACTTTTAAAATGGTTTAAATTCATATAAACACATTTATAACATCTTTAACTATAATTTTCAAACATGGGATTCAATTCCAAATTTTTGAATTCAAATTCAAATTAAATTATTTTAATTGAAAAACTTTACCAAGTTATTCAAAATAACTTTATTCTCAAAACTCCTTTTCAAAAGCTTTAACATAATACCCAAATCCATTTCCAAAATCAATTGAAATTAAAATTTCAATTTCAAAAATATTAAATTTAAATTATCTGTGACTTAACCGATTTCCACGTGAAATCCATATTTTTGTGTGTAAAAGTGTGGTCCAGGGGTTTAACATAGTAGTGCAACATCATCCAATCATCACAGATTAAGATACAAAAATATAGTTGATAAGCGGTATAAACTATAATGCTTATCTTTTGTACACGGATCACAGATAATATACAAATGTATCACAGATAAATGAATAAATTATACACAGCTCGATCCACAGAACAAAATATCACAGATCAGATAGGACAATCAATTCAAGGCATCTCATACAATACAATCATTTATAAGTAAGGTCAAGCATTCAGAGATTACTCATAGATAGGATTAATTAATTATTTAATCCTAATTAATTAAATTTATTTCCAATTAAATTAATTTCTTATGAATTAGTTATCCAATCCTGATTAATTGATGACAAATCATTTGATATAAATAATTTAATTAATTACTAATTAATTCAATTACACTTAATTAATCATATTAATTAAATTAATCTCCATTTATTTGATTATCCTTAATTAATCATAATAATTAATTTTCCCTAATTACTTAATTAACTCTAACCATTAATCAATTTCTTTTAACTAAATAATTATCTTTAATCATTTCCATTAGTTAATTAACCTTTAACTTAAATTAATTAATCTCAAATTAATTACCTTAATTAGTTTATCACATTATACTTTGTATTAAATATTGATTAGTCACTTGATTAATCAATTTTAATCATTAATTAATATTTAATTAATAATTCTTCATTAATGATTTTAACCCTTTAATTACTTACTTCATTAATCCAAATCATTAATAAATCATCATTAAATCTTTATTAATTTAAAACCAATCTAATTTTTATTAATGATTTTATTGTCACTTCTAAATATGTTGGGACATTTATGTTCAATTCACTTTCTAATTCATTTTAAATTCAAAATTTAAAATAAATACCAATTGATTTCTAATAAAGTTTAAAACCAAATTTTAAAACCATTAAAATTCTCATGTTAAAGTAATATTCTTATTATAAAAGAAACTTTAAAGAATTAAATTGAATTCCTTATTAAAGTCACATTTTGAAATATACTTTAACATTTTAATTCATTCTAAATATTTAAATTTATAAAACTTCATTTTATCTCCAAATCCGAAATTCAAGGCTAGATTTAAAATTCAGGTTTCAACATTTTTAAGTATTAAAACAATTTAATTTTATAACTTTATTTGTTTCCAAACTAAATCCAAATCAAACTTGAACTTACATTTACACTTAGATTTGAAATTCATTTTAACCTTGATTTAAAAACATAAATTTCAGTTTGAATTTCAGAAGACAAAAACAGGTTTGTAAACCTGGAACAAAGCTACCCGGGCCTCAACATTCCCTGCTTCGAGTCCTACCCGGAAATACTCGAGTAAAGCTTCGAGTCACACACGAGTGTTCACACAGCTACGCAGATTTTTCCAAACTTCCAGACAAATGCACGGTGCACGTGCACTGTGGCTCTGGCCATCTCTGGCCACCGCCTACACTTGCTTCACATCGCCGATCATCATCAGAAATGATCACGACCCCCAGAAATCATCACATTGGCTCGAATCAAAAATCGAGTAGCTAAATCAAAACCTGGAACTCAGACAGAACCCCAAATCCAAAACCTGTCAACGCTTCGTCCACGCGGCTCCGATCACCTGAATTCGTGCAACTCCGGCCACGACCTCGACAACATCCCCTCTATCATTTCCCAGAGCCACGTCGCACTCGGTCGACTATCGAGAACGTACGAATCAAATTTCTCAGGCTTAGTAAAACTAGGTTTAGGAACTTCCAACGTTCGCCGCTGCCACCTCGACCATCTACACCCCCATCCACCACTTTTCCTGCAACCACCATAGACTCCTCCACCTCCACATGAAACCTCGAGCTCCACGAACTAACAGATCGCAGGAAATCGCCAAGTCAATGAATTTCAAACAAACTCGAACTGCTCTTTGATCCTAACTCTAAAAATTATGATTTAAGCTTTAAAATTCATGTTTTAGTATACGAATCCAAATTACACACCTGAATTCATGAATTAACAAGTTTGAAATTTGACTAAATTAAAGTTTTTCTCTGTTCTTTTAATTTCCAGAAACATTAAAAAGTTATTTTAACTTGTATACATTTTTAAAACTTAATATATACTATAACAAACAACTTTTGTTTAGATCCCAAGTTCAAAAGGTCACTAGATCAAGAGAAATTAATTTTTTTTTTGAAGCAAACTTATGTTCAGAGTTTTAAAATAGAGAACATCCATATGAACAAAAGCCTACACACAATTCCTCTACCATTCACTTATACACAGAGAGTTTAAATATATATATATATCAACATACTTATCAAAGCTTTAACTCGCAACAGATCCATATTTAAAAAGAAGTTACTCATAGTGTTTCAAGAGAAAAAGAATAAAGCCTGAAACTTGCAAGCTGAAGCTTCTTTTGATCTCTGGATTCCATTGATTTGAGTTTGTGTTGTTGTAGTTGAAGTTTGTTCTGATTTTAAGATGATATCACTTCAGAGATATTACTCAGTTTAGAATATACGAGACTGATATGTAAAAAAATGAGTTATAGGGTATGTTGTTTTTATACAGGGTGATGATATCTGGTTAGTACAAGTTGATATTTTTGTGTTTTGTACATCATCAGATTTTTTCTTGGCTTATGAGATTGTGTGGTGGCTGCATTTATTATCATTTGTACAAATATATATTTATTTTTGTTTCTTCCTTTGCAAGCTTCACTATATATTATTTGTTTACACTTGAATATATGTTTTCTTTTGCAAGTGTATATACATAGCTATGTATATTTGTTCACACTAGAATATACTTGAATGTATTTTTATTTTATTTTCTTTTCTTTTGCAATATCACTTTAAAATATAATAAATTTCCATTTTAATTTTGCTTTAGATTTTGTCTAAGTGTTAATTTATCTTATATGTATGTAATTTATTTTTATCTATTTATTTTCATAATTTATCTCTTATTCATTTCTATTTCTAACTCAGATATTATTATTATTATTATTTCTATTATAAAAACCATCAATTCTGAATTTAAATTATTTATTTATTTACTTTTACACTTATGTCAAATATCTATATTTTTATAATTATTTTTAAACCATTTACTTGAGACTTTAAACTCAAATTCAATATATATATATATATATATAATTTCAAATTTACTCATATATTACATATACATACATATATTTACATATATATACAATATTTAAATTCATATGATTTAATATATGTTTTATTTGAATTCAGGAAAACTCGCATCAATTTATCGATTAATTTCACAATTTTTTATTCAAAAATTCAATTAATTATCAATTTAAATTTAATTAAAATCCGGGGTCGTTACATTTAGCATTTTGCCTGCCATCCTGCGGATCTCTCACATAGCCCTACAACTTCTTTTTACGTATTAGATCTTCAATCACATCTCTTAAGTGACAACACTCATTGGTATTGTGCCCATGAGTGTCATGGAAGTGACAATACTTCCTCGAGCCCCGTTCGGCCTCGGTTGGCTCCCTTTGAGATGGCTTCTTGTAATTCTATTTTTCTTTTGTTACAAGGTAGATATTTTCAATCGTATCATTCAAGAGAGTATAATCCTCTGATTCCAAGTACCTCAGATGCTTTTTGGTATCATTCCTTTTATCACCAATGCCCTAATTTCCTCTTTTTTGGTTGTTATTTCGAGTTCCCACATTTATCGCATCATTATCAACACTCCCACTGGTTTGCTTAATAGCGATGTGCTTTGCACAACTTCATTCGACAATCAACCAATAGCATTTCTAGTTGCCAAGTCTGCCTCTTCTAGAGCAAAATTTGGGATGCTTTATGATAGAACTCCTCCATGGTAGGTGGTTGCTTCCTCTTTAGCCATCTTTCATACTCTGTATCTAGCTGTATCCCTTAGATTAATGCCATCAACATAATATCCTCCTTTGGATTGCTTACTTCAGTCTCCGCAGTACTAAATTGGCTTAGAAAATCTTTTAGGATTTCTCCAACACCCTGGTGAATACTCGATAAGGACAATATACCTTTAGATCAAGTGGTGTGAGGCCTGAACTACCCCATAAACTTTCTTGCTAGTTGATTAAATGAAGATATGGACTTCAGCACGAGCCGAGTGAACCACATCATAGCCACCCATATAAGATTATAGGGAAATAGCTGCACCTCACTACATCAGTAGCTCTATCACCATCCATGTGTCACTCATATTTCAATAGATGTTATCTGGTTCGTTCGTCTAGTTATATGATGACATCATTGGCATAAAAAACTTTCTCGGATACACTTCTCGCAAAATGTCATCAAAAAATGGAGTCTTGCTAGGTGTCAAGCCCTATTATTCATTCTTTCTCCACTGATTTTCATTCAGTAACCTCCTTAACATTATCAATAATATATTCTTGACTGGGTTGCTTTTTTGGATGGCGACCATTAGGAACAATTTCGAGTGTTTTGACTCTACAAACGTTGTTGGTTCATTCGATGATGTTTAGGATCTCCTGGCTCTGGGAGAGCAATTAGTCTGGATCTTCTATGGTGCATGGCCGGTTATGTGGCATTCATCTAAGCACCAACATTCTGTGTTCCAGCGTTTTGCTCTGCTTTATTGCCAGCATCCTGCAAGTCATCCTTATTGTCAGACAAGTTTAATACATCAAGTAGTTACACTCTTGCTCCACCTCCAACAAGCTTGGTACTGACTCAATTTTGGTCGGTACCGACCATGTTGGACGTGCACAAAATTTGGCCACTTCCTCCCGTGCTCCTTTTCGACATCCCAACAACCTTTCCCTTCATCTTTTGTTTGTCGCCTATCCTGTTCTAGCTTGATGAAGATGAACTATCTTCCTCAAAATTTGACGATGATGAATCTTTATGGCTCCTGCTATACCTTTATGGCCGTTGGGCTAACAAAGCGAAGTTCTCTTGCATTCTATCTAAGATAGCTTTCTGACTATCAACCATTCTTTAGTTTATCCCAATCATCATCCTTTCAATTTCAAGTTTGGATACCACTTCATATAGGGAAGAAGATGCCGGTAAATCATTCAATATATGAGTGGTTTCATCGTTACAATGAGAAACTTTATCTTCTTCGGCAGTCGCTCCAGATCTCATGGAAGTTCTCCTATGGGCTATTTCTTCATATCTTATTTTAGCTACTTCCAAAATCATAGTAACATTAGATATACAACAACTATCTTTCAGATCAAACTTTTGGAGGCTTGCAATCAACAATACAAAGCTAGATCTACAACTAAGAAGCTCCATTTTCAGTGAAAGAATTAAAAATATTAGACCAAAAAGTGATACAACACCGCTAATCGAACAAAAATGAAAATAGATCTACTAAAATCAAATAGAAACGGCATAGAAGACACCATTTTTAGAGTGGTTTGGCAAATGTCATGCCTACGTCCACTTAATCTTATTAATTTCATACTTTTCCAAAGTATGAACATTATTACCATAATTTTAGATCTTGAAAGCACTTTATTTTCCAAAGTACGAACAGCGTTTAATATTCTAGTCTTTATTTTTCAAAATACTTTTGTCAGCAGTTAGGGCAGAAACGTTGACTTTTAATGCTGTCAAAACCACATTTTCTTGTAGTGACACTTAGTGACAACAGTTAAGGAAGAGAGTAAAAGACGAAGAGTATGAGGCCAAAAGATCAAAGAGTCTGCTCTATGTTGCTCTAGCCTCTTTATTTATAGATGGAGTCGTCTATTATATTCAATAAATCATGGAAGAATAGGTAATACTTCAAATTCGAGAAGATAGGGTAGAAAACAAGTCAATTTGAAGCAAATGTTGGTACCGTCAACAATTATGGTCGATACCGACCGTAATGGTTGTCATAAGTAGTTCCCATATGCTTCCATAAGCTCCAACCTTCCACGGTCCGTAGATGTATCCCCTTGATAGATCAACTATGTAGTGACAACAATTGTGGTTGGTATCGACTATGTTGTTTTTGTCCAAATCCTCCCCTAATTCTTGATTTGCTTCATTTATCTATTCCAATTATGCCTCCCAAGCTCTCTATCCATTCTATTTTCATCTCAACGTCCAGATTTACTAAGCAACTACTTAGTTCAGAGGCTGGATAACACCGCTATGCAATAAAAACCACTATACATTGTTAGAGTTTAGTGGAATTAATAAAAGTTGGAAACATTATGATTCACAAAGACCCAAAAGGCAAAACTTCAATTGCCAATACAAATAAGAAGCATGAATGGTCGTAAATTAAAAATATACATTGATTTTTAATTACTTCTGTAAAATATTTGCCTAGCAACTGTGTAATATCTGACCAGAAAAATACATGTGTTTTATAATTACAGTCAAACATTTATAACAATGAATCACATACAATGTTTTCAAATATTTTCAACAAGAGACAAAATCAGGGAAGTGATGCAATCAATTTATGCAAAAAAAGGGAATAATACATCAAACTAAGTCAATTTTGTGGGTTGCCCCTAACAAGAACACTGTTCGAAAGAAAAAACTTATAATATAAAAAAATTAATTCAAGAACGTTAACAGTAAAAAAATTTTGAAATGATGCAGAATTGATTTTTCAATAGTTATAATGTGATCCATAGAAGATCTATCCAACAATGTACAAATTGAAGGAAAATTGTTGTAGAAGATGAAGCAATGCAACAAAGAAGAGCTCACATTCTGTATGACATGGTAATAGACAAAAAAACCATGGCTGGAGACAGATCCTGAAACTACAAAATTTCTCAAAATTATTTTCTTACAGGAAACTATGCTTAAATCATAGAAAATTATCTAACTTGACTAAATATTATGTACTGATTTTAAAAACATTCTTTAATGTTGGATATTGATTGTTGGATGTTTAAGAGGAAATCTTGAAATATAAACAATTCAAAGGAAATATGGATGTTATTTTGTATATTCAATTCAAATAAAAGAATGGAAAATTCTATACCAATCAAATGCAAATATTTGACAATTACTAAAATTCTTGACATTTTACAAAATATCTTATGTTTGATTATAATTTCATTAAATGCATAATCAACTGCTTTTATAACATATATGTTGAACTAATTGCCGAATATTTTAATTGGTAGATATTTTTTTAAAATGTAATATTTTGATGAAAATTTATTATGATTAATTGTATACAATATATTTGCTGTTTAATATCAGATTTCAGCTTACAAATTATATAGTGTAACAAATAATTGCCACTTAATAATATAATATAACAATATAATTGCATCAAAAATCAATACATAAACAAAATAGCATCAAAATTCATCGGGAGCAACATCCAATAAGCTGCACAGCCTAATCGGAGACAACAGAAAACCACTATTTTTACCTTGGATCGACATAAGATTCAACAGATTTATTTATTTTTACCAAATTTTTATTTTATATGAATTTATTATCTTCAATACATTTAAAATTCACAATTAACTATCAAACCAATAAAAATGTACTGTATAACAAATAAAAATAAATTTTCTAATATTTAATTAAAAAAACGGGTTATTGTAAACTTTAAAAAAATTATATTGACTACCTGATTCCAAGATTTTATTTCCTTACTGAATTATATATAGATTGATGGTTGACATGTGTATATATAATGTTGTTTAAGAATCATCTAGGGTGAGCATCTAGGTGAGTTAGCCATTTAAACAAAAATGGGTTATTGAAAAAAAAAATTAAATTTTTTATAACAAATTAAATTTATTTTAGAAAGAGAGAAAATATTCTTTATTTATAGTCGTCGAAAGTCATCAAAAGCCGTCGAAAAATCACGAATAGAGCTGCAGCCGACCCTGTTTCTTCTTTATTTCCTATATTTTCTAAAGCCTAAAGCCCTATTTCTAAACCCCTAAATCTGTCCCAAACTGTCCGTAGGTAGGCCTATCAATGGATATTTTCGAATGCAGATTATGTCATATCCGTCTCTGCATCTGAAATCATTTTCGGATATCAAATATCCACATCTGCGGATACGGATGGATATTAGATAATTATCCTATCCACCAACGATCGATAATCAAGAAATATAAATTGAATATTTTGTTTAACATAATTTTTTTTTCAATCCCATTAATTATTAAAGCATTAAAATAAAAAATATGATGATAATAAATATTTTGAGCAGTTGATAAGCATTTAATGCGTATAGTATAAACTTCTAGCTTAAAAAAACAATAAAAAATATCTTTCATTGTACTAAAATACGCATAGTTTAAATTATAATCTTGAAAACAACCGAACGGATAACTTTCGAATGCGGATGTTTTCGTATCCGCATCCACATCCGTTTTTCGACATTGGATATTTATCCACTTTTCAAATACGGATATGATGGATTTTGGATTTTCGAATACCCATTGACAGCCCTATCCCTGGCCATTGCAATCTACCAAAAATCGCAATCTTCATCAAATTGGATTCTCCAAGCTTCAATCCATCAAAAATTGGGTATATTCTTTTCCTAAACTAATTAGTTCAAATTTTGATAAAGATTATAGTGTTAATTTGTGCTTAAATTTATTAATAATAGCTTATTTACTGGTTATAATTGCGTATTAGTTGATTTGGAAATGTTATTTGGGGTTATTAGTGTTTAAATTGTAATTATATAAAATAGGATTAATATCAAATCCGAAAATTAATGTATAATTAGGGCTAATTTAAGTTGATTAGTGTATCTGGTTAAAAATTTAACATAATTTAGTGTTAATTATTGTATGTGTTAGCTAAAGCGTCAAAAAAATTATTTACTTTATTTCTTTAATAGTGTATACTGTTAATTATATATAAATTTAGTTTATGTGTATTTTATTAGTGTATAATGTTAATTTCTCATTAGTGTATAATAAATTTAAATTAGTGTTGGCTAAAATGTAAAAAAACCAATCTTTTATTAGTTTTTAATTGTTCGAATTCAAATAAGGAATTAGTGTATAATGTTAATATAAACAAACTAGTGCATAATGTAATTTATTTTTATATCCCTTAGATTTTTTGGCCCCGTCTGACAAGTATTATATATGATCGTTACATAGATATTCGTTTTTACTATAAAACAGACATCAGTATTCATTTGATATGTATTTGTCGGATTTGTTCCTGTATTGGACAAGTTATATGCACAATATAATAATTACATTTTGTAAATAATTTCACGTGAAAATGTTCACAAAATTTCGACAGCACTTCCTTTTTGTTCTCTATATATACGGATTCGTGTACGATACAGGGAAGTGCTGGCAAAATTTTGTTGAATCGTTTAAGATGAAATGATTTGTGAAATATAATTATTATTGTGCTTGTAATGGGAAGTAGGATGACCAACCATAAAAAGTAAAAAATAATACTCTGAAAATATAATATTATGTAAAAAATAATATGTTAAAATTGAAAATAAGATTTTATTAAAAAAAGTAAAAAGAATAATATATGGTATAATTAATAAAACATTATAATGTATAAATGAATTGAAAAATAAAATGTCAATCCAAAAAATTGTAATTTTTGGAATCTTGCTATAGATTTTTTAAAGTGGAAATTAGCCACAAGGGCCACTTTAGCTAGTGCAATTAGTTTCTAGGACGCACAACTGAAATAATTACTTTTAAGGACAAAATGCAAAATAATTAGTTTCTAATTCCTAAAAACCTATGAAATTATGTCCTTGAAAGTAATTGGACTGCTGACTTTGTCCTTAAAAGTAATTATTCTGCCGACTTTGGCCTTGAAATTAATTTCTATTGATGCATGTCCTAGAAACTAATTGGACTGCAATCCTTCTAGTGAAATGCCCCTTTTTTAAATTTCTATCATATTTTTTAAAATATGAAAAATGATCAATTATTTTGTCGATCGAAGGAGGTGGATGTATGAACGAAAGAAAATGAAAGGCTCAATAAAGAAACATTTTTATAATGGTGTACATGAATTTATTAAGTTCACTTTAAGTAATAATGGAAACGACGAAGAGGTTCATGTTGGAACCTCCATTCTATGATTTCAATGACAACAACTATACAATATCATATATATACATATATACTAACATATGCAGGTATTCAAGATATCCATCACATTAAAGAAACTATGATTTGAATATTACAAGAAGATCATTCGTGAAAGTAGTATATAGAAGTATTGTACAATCTCCAATGAAGTGACACACACAAAAAATCTGGAAATTACACACTACAGACGTCTGCAGTATATACTCAGACGTCTGCAGTAAGGTTCAGGAAACATACTCCAGACGTCTGAGCTATACTGCAGACGTCTGGTTACGAATATTTCTTTACAACGGTCTTATTTTTTGAAAAATTGAGAAACCTTAAAACAAACGTTATTTCTTCTACAAACGGTTGCAACCTTTCACCAATGGTTTCCAGTCACTTCTCTTTAATCATAACTCTTCAAATTCTATAAATACTATCAAATTGATTTGAGATTTACTTACTTAACTTACTGATTTCTACTCTCTTGAATTATCATTATCAAGTTGATTTCTGAAACCCAATTTCTAATATTCTCAAATCAAAACTATAACCACTATTTATATTGGTTATATTCTTCCTCAAATTTGTGCTCACACTTACACAATCACTCAAAGGAGATTATAGGAAGAGTTGTATTATCAGTCAATATCAGTGTTGATCAGAACACAAGATTGTCAAAAACACTATTGTAAAAAGACTTGTTCCTCCGGGTGAAGCGAGGGTATTTGGATAGTGAAATACCGAAGGGGAGCTTCGGGACTGGACGTAGGACGGGAGGTCCGAACCAGTATAAAAACTCTGGTGTGATCGTTTTTATTTCTACTTACATTTACATATCTGCTTATATCTTTGCTATACTGTTAGTACACTTGCAAATTAGTAACTTATATACGATCCGTAAGACTTTCAGTTCATTGCCCTTGTAATAACTACAAACATTTGAAGCATTGGAAACTTGATATGGTTATAGTACATTTGTGTCAAAATGGTTTTGTGCCAGATTATTATGTGTGGGATTGTCACAGAGAACTTATTGCACATAATCCTATAGCGTCAGATGAGGAGGTGGATAATGACAATGTTACGCGAACTCTATAGATGATACGATTGAAGATGCAGTATGATCAATGTTCTCTACAGTTCAAGTTGGTAATGAAGATGTAAATCTGAAAGAAGAACCAAATATTAAAGCAAAAAATCTATGATTTATTGGATGCGACTAAGAAACCCCTTTCAAAAGGTTGTAAAAGCGATACTCAATTATCAGCGACTATTGAATACATTACTATGAAATCTAAATTCAACTTCATAGAAGTCGGATTTACAGTAGTTGTACTTATGTCTGTTTTTTATGAAGTGAAAAAATCATTATGAAGTGAAAAAATCATTATGAAGCGAAAATCATTATGAAGCGAAAATCATTATGAAGTGAAAAAAATTATGTCTGTTTTTTATTTGTCGTAACAAAAGATAGATACATGTTTAAATGGTTGCATGTTGTTTTGAAATAAGGACATTAATTTTAGAAAGTGTAGAATATGTAACAAGGAAAGATACAAACCAAGAAAAAAGAAGCAAAAGGAAGTTCCATACAAGAGAATGCATTACTTACCCATCACTTCTAGACTTCAAAGGTTATATGCATCTTCTTTTACCGCACCTCATATGAGATGGCACATTGTGAGAACATAGAAATAATGTACCTTAATACATCTAGCTGATGGAGAAATATGGAAACATTTTGATAAGAATGAATCAATGTAACAATGTTTATTTACAACCATTGATTGAAGAGTTGAAAATTGAGTTGAAACATATGACATTTCAAAAAAAGAATTTTCATATATTCACTTCTTTGTTATGGACCGTTGGTGATTTTCCAGCTTATGGAATGTTTCAGGTTGAAGCATGGCTGGTCATCTAGCTTCTCCTTATTGCATAGAGGAAAAACGAGCATTTTCTTTACCACATGGGAAGAAAATTACATGGTTTGATTATCATTGGTGTTTTCTCCATGTTAATCATACTGTTAGAAGAGATAAAATAACTTTCTAGTTGATATAGTAGAAACAAGATAACCACCAGCGATTTGGTCAAGCGAAGAAATATATGAATTTGTAAAGGAGCATCCATAGATACATGAAACTGGGGTAGAAATTGAAATTCCAAGTAAATTAATGGTTTATATTTGGTGCAAACAAAGTATATTTTGAAAGCTACCTTATTGGAAAGATCTCGTACTACGTCATAATGTTGACGTGATGCACAATGAAAAACATGTTTGATAATGTGTTTGGTACAATTTTGAATGTTAAGGGAAGATTAAGAACGATGTGAAATCAAGATGTGAAATAAAAGAATTGTAAGCGTCACGAGCTTCATATCAAGCCAAATGGCAATAAAAAACCCAAAGCATGTTATGAGTTAAACAATAACCAAGTAAAACTTGTGCTAAAATAGATGGAAGGATTAAGATTACCTGATGGGGTTTCTTCTAATCTTCGTAGAAGTATCGACTTTAAAAACAAAAAAATGAGCGGGATGAAAAGTCACGATTGCCATGTAATGATGGAAAATTTGTTACCCGTAGTGTTTAAAGAACATACCCATAAAAGTTTGAAGGGTTATAATGAAACTTAGTTTGTATTATAAAGAGCTTTGTTCGACTACGTTAAAAGTTGAGAGTATCTACGTAAACTTGAAGTAGATATTTCTATAATGCTCTGCAAATTGAAGAAAGTATTTCCTCCAGTTTTCTTTAATGTAAAGGAGCATTTACTTGTTAATCTATCATTTAAAGCACTTCTTTGAGGTCCTCTACAATAGGTTGGATGTATCCATTTGAAAGGTAATAATATTAAGTATGTTAAATATTAATTCAATTTCAAATTAAAAATTACATATATAAATTTAATTCGAAATAATTTTATAATAGGTATTAAATCATCTAAAAAAATTAGACAAAAAGCATGAGTTGGAGGTTCGATTTACAAATCATATATCGAAGAAGAAATTTCATTCTTTTTTCCTCATTATTTCAGTGACCATGTGAACTTATCATTTGAAAGTGTTCCACATAATGATGATTGCGTTGAACGTGATTCTTCTCAAATAATGTTATCTATTTTTAGACAACATGGTCGACCTGGAAGAAAGTGTATGAAAATATGATTAGAAGATAAAGATTACCATGTAGCAAAAACATATGTACTTCTTAATTGCGTTGAATTTGCACCGGTTGTTAGGTATAATTACTTAATAATTCTTGGTATGTGAATTCTTAAATTTTTATTTATTTTAATCATATTTAAAGAATATGTGCAATACATAATATTTGGAGTATTTACAAATCACAACATCCATGCGATGATCTCAATAAAAAATTTGTTGATTGGTTTTCAAACTACGTTTATGATATGAGAAATTGTGTGGTTGACGAAGGATTGAAATATCTTGCGATGGGACTAAAAAGAAACGTTAAGACATATCTAATATTTTTAGTCAATAGATTTAAATTCAACAGCAAAAAACGTGGTGCTGAAAAATTAACTATACCAATGTATTTGTTAAAGATAGTGATGATCCAAATGAACATATAAAAGATTTTTACGGTGTCTTAACCTATGTCTTGGAATTTATGCGACCTGTAGAGAAATTTTTTATATTTAGATATGCAATTGGTTTAGGAATCAACGTGCAAAAAAATTATAATCTTATTGAAATAAAACATAACTCGCATTACCATAAGTACGATCTTTTTGTATTAGATAAGCAGACACTACAAGTTTATTTTGCTTTGTATCCATTCCTAAAATGAGATAAAGCAGATTAGTTGGCTGTTTTTAAAACAAAGGCAAGATTTACATTTGATGCAAATAATATTCCAAATGAACAAGCTTATCAGCTCGATCTTGCGAAAAATAATGAAATAATAATAATTGATAATCATATAGATTTTGGACCTTTGAACGATGAATCATATATTTTAGTAGAAGCATTTGAGACTACAGAGGAAAACAAAATAGAATACAAGACGAAGTCTAAGTCAGAAAACGACGAAGACTGATTATTAGTGTATGTTTCGATAGAAGGTAATTTACGTGATTATTAATGTTACATGTTTTTCCCAAAAAAAAATATGTCTTCCTATAATAAAATGATATGTTCTTCCATAATAAAATGATATGTCTATGACAAATATTATGTTTCCACGACGATAATCTTCACATTCATCAGATTCCCATCTTCTAATTAGAGAGGGACTGCCACAAGGGGCGATGGTGGCTGCCCATCATATGTGGTTTGTCCTATAGTTAGATTAGCAAGTAAAGCGAGTGGGTAAGTATCAAATTTATTGCAACATCATAAATATTTTGTATATGATTTATTACTCATGATTTATTAAATATCTTATCATAATTAACAAACGATTTTGAATTGTAACTCTCAGATATTATGCTTGATATTTCTAAGGCTGCCCGTAAAGGCAGAAAAACTGCATCCTAACCTAAGTGGGAGAATAACTCACCCCACGTTGTGGAGTATATTTGGCAGAATTTTTACGAAAATATAAATGTGTATTTCATTATATAAATAATAATTGTAAAATGTTGACTAAGTATAAATGTATAATTCATTTTAATTTCAATGTGTAGAGGGAAATAGATTTACAAGAAACAGACTCCCTTTACAGAAATTATTGGACCAAAAAAATACAGAAAAATTACCGCGATACAATGTCAAGCATTAAAAACAGAAAAAAAGGTCTGACTGAATACAACCTTATGGGAAGCATTAAATGCTTATTGGAAAAGTCCAGAAGCGATTGTAAGTTTACTAGTCTTGTATATTTATTAAAAATTTAGTAGAAGTTAGTATATAGTTGCATCAGTTTAAAAATGTGAGATACAAAATTTATGTTGATTTATAGGCAAAATCTGAGCAGAATTCGTTAATAGGAGTGCAAATCCTATCACACGTCGTGGGGGTTCAATTTTATTCCAACATTACCGTCAAGAACTGGTAAATTTATAAATTGCGATTATAAATACTAATAACATTGTATAATCATATATATGTATTCAATAGTAATAATAATACATAGTAATTATTTCAGGTAAGAGAGCATAGCCATGCCGTCTCCTACTTGGAAGTTTTTACTCGTGCACACGTCGTCGAGCATGTCAATGAAGATGGCTTAAAAATATACACATGATATGACACAAAATCACAAGAGTCCATGGTAAGCATAGTTTAAATTATAAGTTATTGATAATCATTTTAAATTATAAGTTATAAATAATTAAAATAATTTAGTACAAATTTTAATAGTAATTCTACTTTTAATCGCAGGATAGATTCTTTAAAGAACTAGACCCCCAACTCGAGAGAACAGGTCGAGACGAGCTGACTGTGGATGAGGAGCACATGATTTTTGATGCTATCATGGAACCGCCAACACGGAATATGCGCTATGGTTTTGCGAATCAAGAGGTAATGTTTATGTATAATATATTTATGAATAACGTATAACATGTTGATTTTATTAATCACACTATATGAAACTCATACACTTTGGTAAAAATGTTATAGCTTAGACGAAAGCAAGTGAGCTATAGAAGAGCTCGGGACGATCAAGAGATTATAGACTTGAGAGCCCAGATTGCTCACCTCGAGGATCGTGACAGGTGCCGGACCGAGGAGATGTACCAAATGTTGGATGAGCGCTTTGCTGGGTATATGCAACAATATAGTAGATTTCTTTCATCACAGGGATTTTTGATGCTATCATGGAACCGCCAAATGTTAGAGATTGAACTATGTGGTGGAATTTTGAGATTGAACTTATGCTTATGGTACATATTGATGCATTTTTTATTATTTTATGTGATATATTATGTGGTATATGCGATATGTGCGAGTTGGGCATTAATATATATGACTTATATGTGTGGAATTGTGTTGCGATATCTATTGTTATATATATGTTGTTTGAGGCATGAATCACGGTTGAATTACAAAAAGAAAAGTTTTAGATTTTACGAATGCTTTTGGTTGGCCAAAATGTGGCAAACTCAATGCTTGCCACGTGTACTTGACGCGGTGATGAAAACCGTCGAACGATCCGATGAAGGCCGTCGAAAAGTTGTCGACAAAGCCGTCGAAAAGTCCGTCGAGATGTGTAATTACTCATTGGCTTTCGACGGTTTACGACGGCCGCCGACAGCTATTAACCGTCGAAATAACTGTTCCCTCTTATAGTGAATCAAGTACACTAGAAAATCAATCTGGCATGAATTACAACAATGGTTGACCGGGCTTATAACCTAATGTAACACCTAACCAGGTGCAATAGAAAACCAATATGTAATCGAGCTTATAACCTAGTGTAACACCTAATCGGGTGTAATGTAACCGAGCTTATAACCCAAAGTATGATCTATTGTACTTCGTTAATTTTGAATCATTTCCTTTCCTACATATAAATTATTTTACTTTTGACTTGATGAGAATGCATATAACGAAGACGTAATGGAAAGTAAAAATATGGCATGACATTTAACTACCTCAATCAAGGGATAAATTCAAAGTATGCTTCTTTGAACACAAAACGTGCTTTGAATCAGGACAAGCAATCAAATTCAGGTCTGCGCAGATGCTTCCGTTACTCAATACATTTCTATGGAATGTTGCATCCTCACCGAGAATTTTGGCATTTCGTCATGTCTGCTCAGTAGATACAAGTATTGAAGTCCATTATCCGAGGACTGTTCATTGGGGAGAAATTTTTGAAAGTCATTCTAGTCTATGGTTATGTAGTTTTTCATCCTTTTCTACTTTCCATTTCTTTTATAAGCACGATGCATCGGTGCCAATCCATAATGGATTTGTACTGATCCATCAGTGTCGATCCATATAAAAGTCCAGGCTAAGAATTTTTAACACATTTTATTCTCGTTTAAGCCTTCAACAACTTTACTTGCATTCAAAATCAAGAGTCGTTCTTCATCGATTCCATCTTCAATTCAAGCTTGAACCCCGACTTCCACTCCATATCCCTTTCACACCATGAAGTCGATCCATCCAAAAGAACAAGCTTTTGACAAATTCTATTGAATAATCCAAGGCAGCGCCCTCATGCCTCGTTGCCAGATTCGACTCGCACCGTTGACTCCGTAGTTGCTGAGTCATCCTCAAAAGCTCCATCGATCGCCATTTCGTCAGCTCCTCGCCAATCCATTTAACCTAGTCGTTGCAATTTTGATAATACTTCAATCAAAGAGAAGGGTAAGACAAGACGGGGTGTCTGCAAGAACTCGGATAGGACAAAATTGATGATGGTAATGGATGAGCGCAAATTCTTGATGTATGATAGCTATGGATCGATAACAATCAATTATTGGCATTGCTACATGGAATGGTATGTAACGACCCGTATTTTTAACACTTTAAAAATACGAATTAAAATGAAAATTTTGGATAAAAATCCGAAGGAAATAAAATTTTGTGTTGTTAAATGTGAATTACAAGTTAAAATACAAAACTGAATTCTGAAATAACTTATTTGTAAATTAAATATGGATGTTAACTTGTAGTGAATGTAAATAATGAATTGAATTTGAATGTAACAAGTAATTGAATTGAATTGAATTTGATTGTAAACAACGAAATAAATAAAATGTTACATTTAATATTGAAGTTATAATATGGAAATCAACGTAAATGAATGTAATTTAATATTACCGTGAATTTAAATAAGATGATAGCTGAAGAAAATGAAAGTAAATGAATTATAAACTATTGATAATAATGTATAAGTAAATGGTTGATTCAATAATGAAAGTGTAAATCGAAATAAAAGAATTCATTAACTTGAATTTGAATTACAATATAATTGAAGGCTGAATCTAATATAATCTTTTATATTAGATTTATAATGGAAAACTGCATTGTAAAAGATTGTTAATTACTGTGAAATTAAAAATGGGATTTGTGAACAATTGAAATTTGATTTAAAAGTTAATAATTTAAAATTGGGAATTTTATATTGAAATTAAACAGTCGAATAATTTATTTTTCGAATATTGGATTTAATTAGACAATTAAACCGATAATTTAATAAGTTAAATTTCAAAAATAATTGAAAATCGAGTTGAATATGATTGAAAATGATTTGTAAAATTTTATCTTATCATATTGGAGTTATAGTAATGTTATAGAACTTTTAAAATTGAATTTAAAGTTAATTTGTGAAAATTGAATATTTTTAATATTTAATTATCGACTGAAAAATAGCCATTTTTCGAACAGTCTCAGAATTGAACGAAACTAGTTCCATTGGATCCGTAATAGTTTGTTATTGTCGGATTTCAATTTTCATAGCAATCGGAGTTATCGTTTGATCGTGGCAGCTCGAAACGCATCGAATTGTTTTTAATATTAATTCGGCGAGAGAAAATAGTCATTTTTCAAAAAGTCTCAGATTTCGACGAAACCAGTTTCATCGGATCCATAATGTCATATTATTGTAAAGTTTCAAATTTCGTGTCAATCAGATTTACCGTTTGTCCGGGGCGAGCCCAAACGCACAGAAATTTGATTAACCGATTTAATTTTAAATCGATCGTTTATTGCCGTAACTCGCACAGATGACGGAAAGCCTCCGAAACATGTTCCATTGCGTTCGGAACGCGGGGTAAACCTTAGAAACGTCAGCCGGCACGCTTCGTTTGGAGTTCGGAAAATCCGGGATGAATAGTGTCGCGTATTTTTCTATAAAAGCCCCTCACTTTCTCTATTTTCCAAAAACCCTAGGGTTTTAGCCCTTAGCCGCCACTTTTAATTCGATGGCCAGAAAATTTCGAAACTTCTTCCTCATTTTCCTCTCAATCCAGCAACAATTAGCAAAAGTCGTCAACTGCAAAGTTGTAGAGGACGACGAGAGCTTCAAATCCATACGGAGATGATCGAAAACGGAGCAACGAATCAACGGGAAATCGAGCTCGAAGTCGCTGCGTTTTTCACGCAAATCGAGGTGATGGGGGGAGCCGAGTTCAACCACCTCCTGGCCGTGGGTAGCTCTTGCGTAGGCGCTTCTAACGTGGGTCTCCGATCAACTTCTCGTCGAGGGATGGTGGAGAAATTGTCGGTCAAAGGTTGGAAGGAATGAGTTGAGATTGTACGTGCTTTTCACGTTTTGGAGAAGATGGAAGGAAGGGCCCAGATCTGCAGTAGAGAAAATGGAGGGCTGAGATTGAAAGCAGGGTTTGAAAAAAATATGTGTATATATTTATATATATATTTAAATTCGCAAATGTTTAAAATAGCATAACTTTTTCATACGAGGTCCGATTGGAACGAAACTTTTTGCGTTGCGATCGTAATGACGAGAGCTTCGAAATGAAACTGGTTTGGATGGATTTGGAGACGTTGGAAATTTGGGCTAAAGTTGGGCGTCGTCCAGTTTCAGTTCCAAACCGGAACGTCTCGGCGACAACATAAAATCAAAGTGAGTGTTTATACGCTCACAATTGACTAAAATAATTTATGGTAGTTAAATTTGATATTGTGAAGTGATATGAATTTTATTTGTCGTTTTTGATAAAAAAATTAATTGTCATATAGATTGTCATTTGAATTCACCGTTGAAAATTAAATTGACAGTCAAATTGAAATTAAAATTGAATTGCGATTAAATTACCTGACATTGATAACTATGAAATTGTCGTGAATTGTATTGTCTATTGGATGATTTATTTCGATGGATGCTATTGGTTGATATTTAAATGTTTGGATGTTTATTTGCTTATATGTATCCTGATATACATACATATGACACTGTGATTGGTTTATGTGATATATATTCATCCCTGACATTTAACTGAAATAAATAATCACTTGGCCGTAGGTTAGAAAATTATATACGGACACCGGGTTGGTTAAATTAAATGATTTTAAAAAGTTGTTTTGAAATTATTTAAATGAATTGATTTTAAGAATAAAATTCAATTTATGGAAATTGAAGTATTTTGAATTGAAGCTCGAGATGTTGGAATTTAAACTTGGTAAATGAAATTGTTTAATTATTCGAAGTTTAGATTTTTAAGAAAAAGATTGAAATACGACGTAAATATTCGAAAGTTGATTTGTTTTAAAAGATTGGACTTTTAATCGAACTCTGAATATTTCTAAGAAAATTTATATGAAATGATATTTCAAGTTTGAGTTTGGAATTGTTTGAAATTGAGATTTAATTAATTTGGAATTTAATTGAAATTCAAAGAAATTTGTGAATTGGACTAAATTGGAACTATTGAATTAAATTTGAAGATAAAATTGATTTGAATAGGATTTGAACTGAAATTGATTTGGAATGTAATACTTAAATGAATTCTTGAAATCCGAATGTTAATCTAAGTTTATTGAATTGGAATTGTTCCAGAAATTAAGTAAACTACTTAATACGGATGTTTAATTTGAAGTATGTTCTAATTTGAAATCGAAATGAGATATTGAGGCGAAAAAAGATTTTGAAATTGAAATGAGATATTGAGGCGAAAAATGATTTTGAAACGGAATCTTACATCTTGAATAGATATGATGATATTTTAATGGATTTGATTTTGAAGCGAATATGATATTTTGATATCAATTTGAATCGATTTGAAATGTAAAAGAGCCACCGGTGTAATAATACGTAGTTATTAAAGAGACCGGGATCAGATATGGACATACTCTCTGTCGATACCGAAAACCACTTTAATAACTAATACACGCGGAGTGTTGATCCAGAATGAAGTGGATGGCTTTGGTGAACGCGTTGACTGAAGAAAGAGAACGATTTTGGATGACCCCTGACATGACTAAAACAGGAGCCCTGCCGGGCCATTGAGGTTCGCCACCTCTAGTAGACACACTTCTTCGTTACCATATCTATTACTTTTGTGATTCGATTTGGGTGCACCCCTCGATTATGGGAGTGTTGTTTCGCGGTGTTGGGGTAGTAGCTGCTATGCCCAACATCAGTCCGGATGACGCAACTACTAGTATCCTAGTTGGTATCGCCTCATGTACCTTGTCATACTGATTATCCTATTCGCGACCACTACGATTTTGGTTTGTACCTTTAGTATATGGATTGCCCTCTGGTGACTTCCGGTTTTGGGAAAACTACGGTCTTGTATATGCTTTTGGGAATAAAAATGTGTTAAGGGTGGAATGGGCCATGGCTTAACGCTAATTTGATATTTTACTTTATGATAGACATTATTGTATATAGCGTATTCTATTATATAGTAGATAGTTTAACGGATCCTTAGGAGATGGAAATCTCGAACATCTCTTAAGTTAATGCACGCACGTTAAACACTGGATAGGAGGTGTTAAAACCCGTAAACATCTCCGACGCCGTCACACTCATATTTAATTATTCGATTTAACTTACATGAGATATTTTAGTCCTGACTCGAGTGTTTTGTCTTTTCATTACGCTCGGGTCAGCCTGAGCATTTCAGATTAGGTTGAAGGTATATTCTGGAGGACGAAGACGGAGTTTGGTATTACATCATTTGTATTCTACTACTGTATTATTTTTCCGCTGCATTGTTGTGTTATCTCTGATATATATGTAACTCTGATTTATGATGTATAATAATAATCAAATTTATTTATTTAACAGCTTCATGAACAATTATTTTATTATTATATCTTGTTCCTTCCGCTCTGAGATTCTGTGTTTGTTTCTGTTATTTCTTTTCTTTCTTATTCAACCCCAATAACTATCTGTATTTTGGATTGTTTGAGTCGGCATGTGTGTCTGTTTTGTCGACTTGAACGGTCGAAAATGCGGGTCGTTACATGGTAATTCTACTTCTCGATGAATTCAAGTGTCGGCATGACTCGGGAAGCAAATTCCACCAACGCTCGAATTTGTTTGTTAAAGTCTACTTTTCCAGTAAAGATGGAATCGTCTCTCTGGGATCTCCTAGCCGAGAGATAGAGTTCTTAAACACCTCGAATTTCGGTAATTTGAAAATAATTCTAGCTACTTTGTTTAAAACAAATATATATATAGTAAAATCTTTTTTATGGCAGAAAACATGGTACATACGCTTATGCTCAATATTATGCCTTGAAAATGACTCGAACCTCCACGCTATTTAGCATGAGATTTTAAGTCTCGCGTGTATACCATTTCACCATCAAGGCATCTTAGTGAATCGTATTTGCATGAATATGATAACTGTCTAGTGTGAAATATGGAATATACAGACAAAGGTGGATAAAGTGTTGGGGTATTTCTATCGATCGGTCATGTCATATAGGTCCGAGTGCGTAAAAGGTTAATCTTGACATATATATATAATAATAATAAATAAAGAAACCAAAAGATTATAAAGTGTACGGTTGAAAGGATCATAAAAGTAATTTATAAAGTTCACACAGATAGCATCCATAACAAAAGGTTGATTTAAATGGATGAACTGGTCTCTTTGTTTAGTCAGGAGGGCATTAAATAATTAAGCATGAAATATATTCAACATATGGAAACAGAAACCCGTAGGTAGTGATTCAGCTGCATTCTTACATATTAATTGATAAAGTAAATATCGAAACCAAAAGACAGAGAAGAGAAACATGTGGCTAGTCAACATATACACACATATGCATTAACTCAAAAAAACAAATGAATCAAGGAGCCGAGATAAAGAACAAGTAGCAGGCAGCTAGCCCCATATATTATATTGACTGACTGACCTATACGCATATATGGCATGCATGGTGAGGTCAAACAATTGGGACTGGATCAAAATAAAATATTGAAAGAAGAATTGAAGGACTTTAAATCAGATAGATAGATGGTTGATTGAGACCAAATCGTTAATGAGGAAATTGGTCAAATGAAGGGTCAACTATCATGCAATAAAGAAAGTCGTTATATAATCAAAAACGTGTAAATATATCGGCATGCATGCATGTTAATTAATGTTTGAAATATATGAGAAGCAGCCACTCTATATATAAGAGATCGATCGATCTCTCTATTTACCAATATCACATAAATAAATATTACAAATAAAACATTCCGTACAAGATCAAATCAGCAAGGAAGAAAGAAAGAAAGAAATGGAGTACCAAGCAAATAAAAACGAAAAGCCATGGCTACTGATATTGCTCTTCATCATATCCATATTAGTAAGCATGATGGGCTATCCACTGATGAAGAAGCCAAGCTCAAGCTCAAGCTGGACTGCAAAGGCAGTAAAGGAGGCAGGGGCAGTGGCCGCAATAGACTGCTCCGGGCATGGCAGAGCTTACTTGGACGGAATCGTCGTCCATGGAGCTCCCATGTGCGAGTGCAACACTTGCTACACCGGTCCCCATTGCTCCACTTTGCTCCCTAACTGCTCCTCTGATGTTGTAAGCGGGACGCTTTGTTTCTCGAAAAATATTGGATGCAACACAAATCCAACGCCGCTCTTCTCATATCACCCTGGCATAGAATCACTACAACAAAATAATAAACTTAAGACCACTTTTAAAGACCCAGACCATTTTGGTTTTAAAGTAAGGTCTAATTAAAGACAAAATTATCGGGTCTCTAATAAATTATTAAAGTAAACAAAATAATTGTCTTTAATGCGTCTCTGCAGCCCACGTATGCAAGCATCCACTTAATCCTCACGTTAATCTCCGCATCAGAAACACAAGGACACCTTCCTTCTCATCAAATTAAAAACCCTAAATCCTCATCTTGTGAAAAAAAGAATCAATCTACTTGCGTTAATCTTCCCCAAACCGTAAATCTCCGCAAGGCTCGTCATTTATACCATCGAGTTACTCAGTGAGAAGATTATTTGAAGAAAAAGGGTTAGCTTTCCCAATCTAATTGCAAATCTATATGAATTTCAATAATTATAAATCTATTGTTATAATTTTCAGTTGATCCTGGATTTCTAGCTACATACAACCTAATGACTTCCATATGCCCATGGTTTGTTATATGTATTTGTTGTTTTGATTTATGGTAGTCAGTTTATTTTCAATTTGAAAATTGTTCTTCTCTTGAAAATTGGTGATCGCTGATTTGGATTTGTTTGCGACTCAGGAGCGGCACATCAGGCGACTTGAACTCTGATGGCGATGACTCAGTGGACAACTCTAGAGTCTCCAATCAGTCTGTGACTTCATCAGCATAGACATCTTCGGTCTTCCTTGTAGTTGTAGAAATGGTACTAAATTCTAGTTTGGCAATTGACATTTAATTTGTTGCAGAATGAGGCGGTGTTAGTTAAATACAAAAAAGGTACACTTACCCCATATAAAAATAATTCATTAGCTATTGTTCATAAATCATAATCATAATCATAATAAACAAGTCGATACTTTAATATATTGATAATTAGATGCACTCATAAAATGGAACAAAGCACTTGTAAGTTATGACTTATCTTAAATTTGGGATAATCCATAATCTTAAATGTTATTTGGACTAATGCAATGGATAATTTTTAATGAGGATAATTCTAATTTAATTTGTGGTTATTCATAATTATTTGTTAGTTTGAAATAATTGTATAATAAGAATTGATTTGGTAATAGTTAATGGATTTTTTATTGGCTAGTTAATATAAAATTTGTTGATAAATAACTAAGTTTATTTTCATGAAAATTTAAAGTAAACGTTTTTTAGTCGAATCAATTAGTAAAAGAGAAAATTTCTTCAAATTATTTGGGTAATAAATTATAATTAATTGAGTTAAGTCTGATATTTTTTTAGCAATAGATAGAAGCTGAACTTAGCACATATTTAAATTTGCCTATAAATTCACTGACTAAAAAAATCCCATAGTCAACTTCTAATTGTCTTTAATTCTACGGACCAAATTTTTTACGAGTTTTAAAGTAGTTTAACATTAAAATTACCAATTATTCATGAATGTCATATCTCATATGTTGAAATTCAGCATCATATTAGTTATTCCACATAAAGATAGCAAACAACTATAGTAAATAGTTTATTGTTGCTTTACTGTAATTTTAAATGCTAGTTTCTTTTTCTAGTAATGTTTGTATTAATCTTGTATATCCTCAATTATTTAAAGGAACTTGAGAAAGGCAAACCAATGAGTTTTTCAAGAAAGTGTCATGGCTTGGCATACTAAAAGAGAGAAAACGAAAGAGAAGGGGAAATCAAAGTGTGCTCCTGTATCAAAGTGTGAATTTGTTGACAACAAGTTGCAAAAAGTCTATGTGAGTTATTTTAAACTTTTTTAAATTTTGTTTACTTATTTTGAAGTAGAAATCTAAATAAGTTAATAGACTACAACAAAATATATCTATTCTATTTATATACTTTCAAATAATTTGAATAGTATTACAACATTAAGACCAAAATTGTATAACCTTTAAAACTTGAAAAGAAAAAAATATTTCATTAAATCAATTACAATTGTTTTATACATACCATTATTTATAAAATTCAATTATGCAGTTAATACCTACAATATAATTTATCTTTCTCGATAGGTTTACTATATGATCAAAAAAAATTCAACCTTATAAAAACATTTGAGAAAAAAAATCAAGCAGCATTTCTTGAATTGACTAAAAGATTGTTGAAATTTTATTGATAGGGGCAAAATTTGCTTTCTCTTTTAAACAATTGGTAGTATGACTCAATAAATTTATGCTCATTTCATTTAGAACCCGATGGTATATAATTATATTGTGAAAGTAATATTATGTTGTTTTACGGCTATAATAGATGTACGATTTACATGTAATGACTTTGGTGTTAAAAATGGGCCAAATCAAGATTCCTTGCGTCTACTTATAAAAAATAGTGAAAGATACGAACATCGTAGGCGTGAGTAGTAATAATTTCACCGCATGTAGTTGTTTCTTTGGGATTTCAATTTTTATTCATAATATTTTTAGTTACCAAATCCTATAAATAATTACGTGATTAAATCATTGTTTGCGTCGACTTATATAATACTTGATGATACTTGTTTTGTCAAAGTGTCACTGCAAACTCAGATTTTATTTATTTTTATTTGCTATTGTAGACATATTTTCTTTAAAAGTTTTGTGCTTACAAGTAAAAAAAAGAAGTAAAAGAAAACTAAAAATTATGATGATCATTCAAATTAATGTTACTACAGTAAAATATTTACCCCCGGGTACTATGAAATATTGGCTTCCGGCTCTGTCCTGGCTTTGAATCCAAGTCCATTATGCAAAAGTAATATGATATACATATAAGTCTATACTAACTGGAAAACAAATAAATTTAGAACTTTTCTGATGTTATTGTGAAGGCAAACGTCCAGAGAAGCTTATATTATATGCTATCAATCAAATAGTTGCAACCTGTAAATATAGTGTTAGTTTACTTGGAGGTGATATTTTTATTATTTTAATCAAGGTCTAACTACTATATTAGATTTATGCATGTAGAATTCAAGTATCTTAACATTTGAAATCCTCCATTCAGTTTCAATTTTTGGACTTCATGAAAACAATTGAAGTTTCAATTTTTGGACATCATGAAAACAATTGAAGTGATGAAGTTAGAATTCAAGTATCTTAATTTTTGAAATCCTCCATTCAGTTTCAATTTTTGGACTTTATGAAAAAAATTGAAGTGATGAAGTTAGAATTCAAGTATCTTAATTTTTGAAATCCTCCATTCAGTTTTAATTTTGGACTTTATGAAATACAATATATAATTACTTGAATTGAATTGATGAAGTTAGAATTCAAATATCTGAATTTTTGAATTCCTTCAGTTTTATTTTTGGACTTTTTTGAAATACAATATATAATTACTTGAATTGAACCGATGAAGTTAGAATTCAAGTATCTTAATTTTTAAAATCCTCCGTTTAGTTTTATTTTTGGACTTTATGATAAACAATATGTAATTACCTGAATTGAAGTGATAAGTAATTTTTTAATTTTATATTTGCACATTGTAAAATGAAGAGCTTAGGTATGATTTGCACTTTCATAATATACTTTGCTGTTTGGATATATTATGTCTTTATATTTTATATTTAACATTTTCTGTAGTAATTACTGCTGTGACATAAACGTATGATTGCTATTTAAAATTATATTAATTCATTCAATTTTAAAAGTGTAGACCATGTTTGTATATTAATTCTATTATTTCATTCAATTTTAAAAGTGCAGACCATGTTTGTATATTAATTCGTTAAACCATCGAGTCGGCTTTCTCAACCACTTAATCAATTTGCACAACCATCTATTCCTTACCAACAAACACTCGATCAATGTCAAGCTATCATGAGCCTCTTCAATCAGCTTCTGGAAATGTTTCCCAACAAGTTGGATCTTTCATGCAGCTACTAAGACCTTTAACACAAGATCGACTTGATCTAAATCAACTTGGAAACTACCAAGCAAGAATGCATTGTGAAAACCATCCAACTCAAAATGAAGGCAACAAATGAACTGTGTGAGTTTCATCTATATGCCAGGTTCTCAAATTCCAAGCTTCTCAAATATGTTATGTTGGAAAAGTACTTCCAGAATGATTTCCTTTTCATTTTTAGTCCAAATTTGTTTTTAACTACTTTTGTATTTACTTTAAGTACATTTGTATTCACTGCTTTAAGCCCAGATTTTTTTGTATTTGCATTTGTATAAACCTAAGATGCTTTTGACTTTAACATGTTTGTACCCAGAATTCGTTCTTTTTTATTTTGAGCAAATGACAATACGGTCTGTATGTATTGTATTGTGTATTGACAAAATCTGATATTGCAGTCTCGTTTTGCCACTAGTTTCATTTCACTGTGTTATAATATATTGCAGTAGGATATACTGATGTTGCAGTGCTTTCACATGGACAAATTATATTTCACATGATGGACTGATATTGTAGTCCATTTTGTCACTATTTTATATTGAAAACGAAACAATATATATTGTATTTGTCATCCAATTGCTATATGATAACGGTTGTTTTTTAGACTGATTTGAGATCTTAGCTTTTGTCTTTATTATTAGCCTAGAGGTCCAAAATTGTCTCTAATGAGACTCCAATTCAAAGACTTGTTTGAAACCAACATTTAGGTCTTTAATGTTGTTGAGACCCATGTTTGTTGTCTCAAATTTTTTTGAGACCTGATTTTAAAGACAAAAATATTTGTTTCAAGTTGGTCTTAACTACAACTTAGAGACAAAATCTTTTGATTAGATACCAAATAGAAGAGTCTCTATTAACCTTTATTTTTGTAGTGAATGAGCTATTTCTTCCAGCCATCTTCCGGCAATACCATCAACGCCGAGCTTGAAAAACACGTCAGACTTTTACATCAGGCCGTCGGTAATGCCAAAGCCGATGACAAGTACATTGTCTTCGGTACCGACGTCACTCAACTCCTCAACGGTCTAGTCATCGCCCTTTCCCCAAACGATATATCACCCGATGTGCAACCATCAAAAGTTGTCGCTGCCGTCCCTTACTATCCCGTCTTCAGAAAGCAAACCAAATTCTTTCGTTTTACCGGCTACGAATGGAAAGGGAACGCATTCGATTACGTTAACGTCGCTTCTCCTCAAAACATCATAGAATTGGTGACTTCGCCCAATAATCCCGAAGGTCGATTTCACCATTCCATTATCAATGGCTCTTTAGCAATCCACGACCACGTCTACTATTGGCCGCATTATACCCCAATTGCACAACCCGCCGACGAAGATATCATGTTGTTTTCCATGTCCAAATACACTGGACATTCCGGCAGCAGATTCGGGTACGACGGTCCTTTTTATTTTTTCTTCTTCTTAATTAGTAACGTTGACTTTATTTTATATACACCGTCAACGGTGGTCTGCATCATTCATGCATGCTAATTATTAACAAATTACATATTATATGTACAGGTGGGCGCTTATAAAGGACGTGAAAGTATACGACAGGGTAATGGAGTACATGACCGAGAACACGGAAGGAACTTCCCACGATACGCAACTTCGAACCTTGAAACTAATAAAGGAGATCTTGTTGCAAATGAAAACGAAACGGGAAACAATGGCCGACATCAACCAATTTGGCTATCAAACATTGTCTAAAAGATGGGCTGAACTTACCAAGCTAGTTGCATCTTCAAATCGATTCTCCCTTCAAAACCTCTCTCCGCAATATTGCAACTACTTCAAAAAAGTTAGAGACCCCTCACCATGTATGTTCCTAGCTAGCTACTTAATTAATTTCTCTAACTTTGTTCGTTTATATCTTCAAACCAACTGCATATATACATGCTTAACGCAATTGCTAATTTACATCAATTAATCGCAGCATTCGGATGGCTAAAGTGTGAATGGGAGGAAGACACGGATTGTGAAGCTCTACTCAGGAATGCTCAAATTAAAACTCAAAGCGGAGTGCTTTTTGAAGCCGATAGTCGTTACACACGCTTGAGTTTAATCAAGACGGAGGACGACTTCGATCAAATGATGGAGAAGTTGAAGCCTCTTGTATCTGCAAAAAGGAGCATTCACCTAATGGAAGGAAGCATGGACTGATTTAATTCATCATCCTTCCTCATGACATATATATACCTTCAATTATTCTGATTCCTTTAATTATTAATTTTATTAACTCTATTATTTCATTCTTTTTTATACCACCACCATTTCAATTTCACCTACGCTTGGATATTGGATGGTGGTTTGTTATTGTACCCTTGATCAAATTGTAGTCAATAAAGTCAAATTATTATATCCATGAATGAAATGTTAAATATTTTAAATCCATGTCGACCATAGTAATTCAGGTTTGATATTTTAGATAAACTCACATGATGAATGATGTCCCCATGAACATACACGGAGATATGAACAATATGCCTCTTTCTGCATGCACGTTGCTAATTGAACTTGCAAATATGGATGCATGCCTTAAACAAGACTAATGCCTTTCAACAGCCTTATAGAGTTGCATATATAGTAACCAAATATACAAAGTACCTAACCCATGACCAACCTAATTAGTTGAAGCAATTCAACAAATACTTCTCCTCCATCGTAATATAATAAATTAACCAAATATATTATGCATCCATATTACAAACAGTTTGCAACTTCATTTCTGATAACATCGGTTGCTTTTGCTAGTTGATAGAAGCATGTTCAAACTCTGATTTTAGAACGTATTCCTTCCAACTTTACATCTAACTATTTTATATGTCCTATACACCCAAGCTGTTACATCACCTGTTTTGTGCATTGCTTATTAACATTACTTGATGCCAGTATCAATTCATGTCAAGAAAAATTGCCTGACAGCAAAGATGATAAATTAAATGGGATCAAAATTGAAAAAACAACACAAAACCTAGGAAGATAAAAACAGTTTGAGGTATGCAGCAAATAAATTCATACCAATTCCAGTTTTCACTTTGCACGCTTTCATCTCACCTCTTTTCAGATCGATTACCATGTTATTCAGCGGTATTCTGCATGTTTTTGAACTTAAACCTTTGAGCCCTGTTCCCTAATTCATAAATTCTTCAAAAGACCAAAACAACTTCTCTGAACATGAATGTAATTCCAATTTTCGCGTTGCTTTTCCTCTTTCTACAGCCAACAGTCACTAAATCTCAAAACGCGGCTCGATTCATTTGCAGTGATGGTCAGAGGCGATGGATTCGATGTTTGGTTAACGCCCGAGGAGGCTGCGAACTTGAGATGAAATTTGGAGGAAGAAATATATATTTTTCTTTTCAAAGGATACTGAAATATATACCAGAGCATCTCAAACAGAAATTTGGTTATATATTACATTTTTTAAGGGTTACAAAATCTAATCCATGCTATTTTTCAATGTTTAAATGCTTGTCGGAGGTCGGAGGTCGAAGGCCGAAGGCATTTGTTGACGCTCAGGATGTTTGTTGAATAAGAGTCCACTTAAAAAAAACCTGCTAAACAAGCTTTAAGAGTTGAGCGCTTGTACAACAAATGTTGAAATAAATTACAAATTCTCAAACTATGGACCTGAATATGTAATCAGTTACAAATTGTGAACAAGGTTGAAGGGTGTTTAGGGGTTACATTTCACATTTTATAGTATGTAACATGCTCTTGGCGTTGCTCTAGCTGGAAAAAGAGGGAGTTTATGAAATTTAATGGTTTTCCTTATACCATCATATTTATTTCCCTATCCACCTAATCCTTTTTTGTCATAGGAAAAATTTCAGAACGTAAATAATAAATATGACTATCCAGTTCTGAACTGTCGGTTTTAAATATATCGCGTAAAACCATTTGTTTAAACTCAGTTTTATACTCAATCTTATAAGTTAAGTATGTCTTTGAATATTTGCTTTAACACCGTCTAATAATTAATTTGATAAAATGTAGTTTGAAATTAAGCTGGAATAACTTAAAATGAAATGTTTAAGCTATTAATGTAGTATCAACAAGTATGTACGATTGTATTTCCAACGAGTATGTACAGTCGTATTTCAAAAATTTAGAACATATATGTGAGATTGTCATCCTAAAATGTCGTTTTAGATTGAACTCAATGCACTACAAAAAGGGTGTAATTTTCGACTATTGAAATCCATTGAGGGTCATCGAAAGTCGACGAGGGCCGTCGGAAAAAGCCGTCGAAGATAAAACCATCACCGAACGGTAATTTCAACGGCTTCGTCGATGGTTTTGCGATGGCTACCAACGGAAAATTCTGACGGCTTTCCGACGACCATCGTGTACATGTAGCTATTTGTGGTTCGCCTTTGCATGTGTCGAAAGCCGTCGGAAACAGTTGCTCTCTAGCCATCGGAAACTGTTACAAGCCGTCGATTATTTTCTGCCAATAATTAATCATCGATAGTCTTCGATAGCCGTTGGATATTACTGACAAATAGGCTGTTAGTAGCCATCAGAAATTTTGGCTGTTCTTTTTATTTCTGCTGCAGTTCATCTCCAATACAACACATACATATTAATATATATCGCAGATCGATTTCACACATATAAATCATACATACACATACATACATACATGCATACACACACACACACACACACACATATATATATATATATATAAACCCAAATCACATATAAAACATCAATACTAAAATTTTTATTATTTACAACAAATAAAACTCAAACAATACACCATACAACAAAACATTCAACCAATATACACATAATTAATATCCAACATCTTAAAATGTATCAATCATGTCAAAACAAACCAACATGTCATTTAACATCTCCTCAAAATGTATCAAACACACCAAAATACATCATCATCACCATCTCCAAGTGCATATATGTACAATATTCAAACACAAAAATAATACCTATCAAGCCTCATCATCGCCTCCAGAACCACCCGATGAAAGAAACATCTCATGCTGCTGGCTGCTGCATATACATAGCCAAGTACTCGTCCAACTGTGTCATCTCCATGACGCGACGACGGTCTCGCTCCTCCTACTCTGCAATCCTCGCTCTCAGCTCCTGGATCTCTTCTTTGTCCTGAACTTTTTGGTGCTTGCTCTACTTGCTCTTAGCCTGCAACACATGGTCTAATAAGAGATTTGTGTCTAATGGTTTAGCAGCCGTTATAACAGTGTGATATATAAGATTAACAGATGGTATAACAGTGAGAGAATGTCGTTGGGATTCAAAGACATTATTACCTTACTTGCTTTGATTAAATTTAGAATGGTTGGGTTGTCTTCTCAATCCAGTGTTTGTATATGTATGTATATTGGAGAAAACCGAATTCAAAAGAACTTGCATCCTGATAATCTAAGTTATTGTATAAATTAAGTTATTATTTAAAACTAAATTTTATTAACTTAGTTATTTTTACAAACTAAGTTATCTCTTTAAAAACTTAATTATTTTTTATTAACTTAGTTACTATTATAAACTTATTTAATTTTTTTATAAAACTTACTTAACTTATATAAAAACTAGTCAAGTCTGATAAATTAAGTTAATTTTTATAAGTTCGGTTAATTTTTGTAAAACATAGTTAATTTTTATAAATTTATTTCATTTTTATAAAACTTGGTTAACTTAGTTAAATTTTTATATAACTCAATTAATATTTATAAATTTGTTTAAGTTTTATTAATTTTAGTTAATTTTCAGGAAATTATTTAATTTTTATAAAACTTGGTTAACTTAGTCAGTTTTAAAAGCTTGGTTAATTTAGTTAAATTTTATAAAAAATAGTTAATTTTTATAAACTTTTAAGCAACTTAAGTTAAATTTGTATAAAACTTAATTATTTATTAATAAACTTATTTATTCTTTTATAAACTTTTAAGCAACTTAAGTTAAATTTGTATAAAACTTAATTATTTATTAATAAACTTATTTATTCTTTTATAAACTTAGTTATTCATCTCATTATCTAACTACATTTTGATATGTGGTCAATTTTTATATAAGAAAATGATTTTATAACCTAAACAATTTCCGACAAATTAAATAATCTAAACAATTTCAAGTTTGCTACAATCGAGAGATTAGTAAATAGTCAAATCCAAACATATTGTTCAGTACCTCTTGGTTGTCAAAGCCATGTCGCCTATTCCGTGTTGGTGGTTCCACGATAGCTTCAAAAAGTGCGTCCTCCTTGTCGGTAGTCAACTAATCCCGTCCCGTTCCCTGAAGTAGCTGCTCTCGTTGTTGCATAAATTTTTCCTACAATGCAAAATAAAAATACAATTGAAATTTACTATACCGACCCAAAATTTCAGTCATTTGATTTTGTAATATTTTATTGATTTTAAATATTGAATAATTATTTTTATAAGTCAAATAGCTAAAATTTCAAATATAACGATTTATTTGATAATTTATTTTGTTGAATTTAATAATTAAAATTGTTTAAATAATTGAACCTTGGATTTTAAGCTGGAGAAAAATAATTTCAAAGCTTATTTAAATTCTATTTAATAAGAATGAAGATAATAAAACTTTTAAATTGGATTTAAAAGTGATTTAACTGATTTTGAAAATAAATCGTTTTAATTAACATATAAAAATAGCCTTTCGGGCACTGTCTCGGATTTCGATGAAACTAGCTTCATTGGATCTATAATAGTGAGTTAGTGTATGTCGATGATTTTCATGGCAATCAAACGTATCGTTTGGTCGTGCAAGACCAAAACGGATATAATTTAATTTCAGAAATTAATATAATTAGGTCTGAAAAGTTATATTCTGCATATGATCGAATTAGGTCTCGAAACTAGTTCCATTGTGTTCGAAATAGGAGTATTACATATAGAACGCGAGGCGGCATGCCTCGTTTGGAGTTCGAAATTTACGGACATTTAAGGACTTGATATTTTAATTATACACACACACACACACACACACACACATATATATATATATATATATATTTACAATTCCGATAACCAACCCATACATTCCCACTATTTATACCATACCATTCCCATACCCAAGCCATAACCATCTCTAGTATATATGTTTTCAACTTCTCCTTTTCAAAATTTTAAAACCAGAAAATCTAAGAAACAAGAAAAGAAAAAAGAACAAAAAAGAGATTCAAACAGCCTCATCCTACGGCAGTGGTTGATTTGGACCACTAGAGGCCATATTAGTGAAATGACCCTCTCTTTTATACCTTAATTTGTAAGGATTTTTTTTACATAGAGATATATATATATATTTATTATTATATATTTCTAAAGCCTAGAGTCATTTTTCCTTTTATCAAATAAACAACTTATCCAGGATCAAAATCTTTACTGATATAGGTATATCAGTGTATTCACAAAAATATGCACACACATATGAAGATGCATGTGCCTCTCTTGTTTAATCAGAGTTATGGTAAACAAGGTTTCAAATCTCAGATTTTGGCCAATATCTCGGGCAAATATCTCGGCTGTCTCGGGCGATATTTAAAAGACTTATAACTAACCAAGCTGCCTAATCTCGGATTTTGGCTAATATCTCGGATTTTCATCTCGGCTGATCTCGGGGAGATTTAAAACCTTGATGGTAAACAAGAGGATAATTTGATTGATTAAATTTAATAAATCCATCCATAGTTCAATTTAATTCATACAATAAAATTCCATCCATATAGGTAACAATATGATTTTTTAACCCTTGATTACTTGCTGTATTCTCAATGAAGTGTAATTCCTAAAAACATTATAATTGTGTTATGATTGCCTTTAAATTGATGGTGTAGTGTTTATGCTCTGAAAAATGATATAAGTTTATATCATTATCTATGTTTGATTCTCTTTAAAATCTGTCTAGAGTACAAACTCTTTTCTGGAATATTTTTGAGTGAGATATCATATTCCAAAAACTTAATTCTTTGATGCCAGGATGCTAAGCTAAATCAAATGCAACCATGAATGTGTTTCCTGAGAACCTGGGTATCCAAAACATGGTTCAGCCAGACTCTTTGTTCTGGTATAAGCCATAGGGTTTTAAAATGCATTTGAACATAGCTTGAGTAAAAGGAGTTCAGATTTTGTGTTAAAATGCAGAGTAACTGAAGTGAAATATTTGAACAAATTATGTTTAAACTTGCATATATACAAACTATCATGTATATGACTTTCAACTCCTATAGATACAGATTCTTCCTTTATTCAAGAGTGAAGTATAAAACATTTGCTCAGTACAAATTGTATTATCAAAATATACAGACACATAACACATTTTCTCTGTGCCTTTAGACTCTTATATGCATATATCATGATGAAAGAATAGACCATATTGTATATTGAGACTCACTGTCCAGATTTCCAATACTTAATCTTTTTCAAAGACTCAAGATTGACTAATACATTTATTAAATATAACCGTCCCATTTACCATGGTATTCTTGCTCAAATTTACATACAAAAATCATAGATTAACTTCTTCAACTTTTCAGATAATATCCAAATTTTATAAACTCAGTTACAAGTCAATTCCTTAGCAAAATACTTAGCAAAATATTCATCCATCATTTAGTACTTAATACAAGTCATAATTTAAAAATAACAATACATGCAGATTTTATCTTTTAAGCTCTTATCTAACTAATTTTAGCATGTTATAATCTTCTTCTCAAAGCCTTGCTCTTACTCCTACTTAGTTGCTGCAGTCCCTGAAAATGCATTTGAAGCTGCCCCATATTAAATGAGACACCCCATATGCCATTAGCGCACTAGGGTCAGACACATGTCTGGTATGAGAAAATCCACTAAAACAATTTGTAAATCAAGTTAAAGTTGAAACATGTATATATATATATATATCCTGCCTTTAGTAAACAAATAAATCATGGTGTGCATGTTCTGTGTCAGTGTGCATGTGCACACTTAAGTCTTCCTTTCCAGAAACCTTAAAAAGATATGGTGCAGTCATACATTCACACAACTCAGTCATAAATCAAACAAGCATCCATAATAAACAGAGAAATCACCAAAATGAATCAAATCATTTATTCCCTACTCAGATTTCATTCCAGGAAAACTCTAGTTCCTCCTTATATCAAATTGATATATTTATCTATCTTGGCCTCATCTACAATTATATGAATCAATGGACACACTGTAATGGACTAATTTACTCCATTACACAAAGATCTCAGGACTTAAACAAGCCATGTGTCAACTTGTATTGCTCAAGAACAAAAGTCATTCCTGTAGTGCTCTTGACCCCATTTCCTAATCAGTTTTAAGTTAATAATAACTCTTTTGATTTTTCATGACTAAACCATTCAGTGAATCATTTCACTAAAACAAGTATTCATGTCATGGCATTCCATATCATTCATAACCAAACAAAGACAAACAGGCAATTAAACATAGGTGTCTATTAAATGAGACTCTACATATATATATATATATATATATATATATATATAAGTTCTTGCATTTTAAAAGGGGTATGGACAACTAACATTGGCTTATGGCTTTTTGAGAGAGTTTTTCTTTTTGCAAACATCTGTGCTTAAGTTAAACTCAGACTGACCAAGTTTCACTGAATCGCAAAATTTATTTGCTTTGTATATGACTATTTATATATTTTCATTGAATCAGGAGCATCAGCACATAGGCAACCCTATTGCATCCCTAATTCCTTTTTGTCTCAAGCCTCAGCACCTATACACAAGTATATTGCAGCTCAACATGTTTATATTTTCTGGGTTGTGCCAAAACCAACACTACTTGCCTATATTCATCATTTGATTCTCTGGGTATTTACTTATTTTCCTAAATATTAACATATCAGAGAGATCTGGGTTTTTAAAACATGTATACTAATAATACTTAGAACTTTCATATAAGAAAAACAAGCAGAACAACCAACTAAAGATCAAAGCATTTTCATCTCTGAAATCAAAGAAAGACAACCACATATGAAAATACATTTTTAAGAAAAATCAACTTGTAAATTGGCTACCTTCATTAGGACTTAGTGCCTTAGATTTTTGAGTGAGTTTTCTTACCTAGCTCTCTTTCACTTCTCAGTTGATTGATATGCTTCTGCCTTCAAACTTTTTTCTTCACGTGTTTTATGTTTAGATGATATATATATTTTTCTTAAGAGCTATCAGGGAAGAAGAGAAGGTTCCTCTTATCACTGCTTATTTATGCAGGGTTCTTCTTAGGGTTTAAGGTGCTAGCTAAAGTCATTTTTGCCCATCAGAAATCATGCCATTTTCATTTTTTTAAACCCAAAATCTTACCCTCCCCGGCTCAAGTTTGTGAAGAGAAAAGTGGTTTTATCATTTTGGTTATTTTCAGAAATTTTACTTTACAGAAAATGCTTTTCCTCTTGTCTACTATCATGCTAAAAGTGTGACTTGATTTCCATTAGTTATTATATATATATCAAGTGTTCCTCCTAATTCTGCCTATACAAAGTATATCTCTGTTTTATCTTATTTTTCTATTTTTATCTTTCACTTAAATAGCATGTACTTCCCTTATTTATTTATAAAAGTGTTACTCCTTTTTATATCTTCATTCTTTTCTTTCTGCCTATAATTAAAATATATTTGTGTATTTTTATTTTACTGATTTAAACTCTGGTATTTGATTAGCATACATATATGTATATATAAGTCTTACAGAAATAATTAGTACACCTATATATATCTATACATTATTTTTTACTGAACACATATGCACATGTACACTGAAATACAATCAGTAGCATCCATATATATATATATATATATATATATATTATGCATATAACTTTTAAGGATTTAATCTATTTATCTATCTATATATATATATATATATATATTTTCCATACACATCAACATGTGTTCATTCATATCATTCAGGAATTAAGCTTCTATTCATGTGTATTTCCTGTGCACACATATACACAAATATAGTTACACCATATCAAGCCATATCAATTCCCCCCCTTTTCTTTTAAAATTAGTTTAAAAATTATTTTAAACTTATTTATATTTTCAGAAATAAATTCCTAAAATCTTGGGTCATTACATACACCCCATTTTTTAGAAATTGTGTCCCACAATTTTCCTAAGCTTAAATCAATTTTAAACTTAATTCAGAGAACAAATACATTCTCAACCCAATAGATTATTAGTTCTATCACAATAACTAAAAATACATGCATCCAAAAGGAAAGCAAATTAAAAATCATAATTACCTTTAATCTGAAAATAGCTTAGGGTAGTTCATCCTAACTTTGTCTTCTAATTCCCATGTGCAATCACTAGGATCAAGACCCCACTGTACCTTCACAAGTTTCAGTGATTTATTCCTCAACTTCTTCACATCCTTTGCCAAAATTCCCACTTGATCCTTTTCATAAATCAAATTAGGATTTATTTGCACTTGGGTTGGGGTCTTAAGAATTTCTGCCTTGTTATGGACCCACCTTCTCAATTGTGACACATGAAAAACATCATGCATCCCTTGCATGTTTTCTGGTAATTCTAACTTATATGCCAAGGAACCAATTATTTCCAGAATTTTGTATGGCCCAATATATCTTGGGGTTAACTTTCCTTGTTTCCCAAACCTCGGTACATTTTTCATAGGTGAGATTTTGATGAAAAAAAAATTTCCTACTTCATATTCCACCTGCTTCCTTTTCATGTCTGCAAATTTCTTTTGCCTATATGGAGCTGCTGCCATTCTTCTCCTTACCAACTCAGTTTTCTCTTTAGTTTCTTGTATGTACTCAGGCCCTAAAATAGCTCTTTCTCCTGCTTCTACCCAACATACAGGTGACAAACATGGCTTGCCATATAAGGCTTCAAATGGAGCCATCCCTATGGTGCTTTGATAGCTGTTATTGTATGTAAATTCAGCTAAATGGAGAGAGTCTTCCCAGTTGCCTCCAAAATCCAGTGCACATGCCCTTAACAAGTCCTCTAAAACTTTGTTCACCACCTCAGTCTACCCATCTGATTGTGGATGGTAGGCAGTGCTTAAGCATAATTCACTTCCCATGGCTTCTTGAAAACTTTTCCAGAACCTTGATGTGAAGATGGTATCCCTATCACTCACAATAGTTTTGGGAATGCCATGCAATTTTACCACCTCCTTCATAAATACTTGTGCAAATTTTGGTGCATTCCTTTCTGATTTGACTGGGATGAAATGTGCCACTTTAGTTAGCCTATCAACTATCACCTATATACTTGTGTTTCCTCTTTTAGATCTAGGCAGTCCATCTATGAAATCCATAGATATATCTTACCATTTCCACTATGGTATGCTAAGAGGTTGTAACAACCTTGATGGCTTTTGTGTTTCAGCTTTAACTTGTTGGCAAGTCATACATCTTGCAATATATTTGGCTACATCTGATTTCATTCCCTTCCACCAAAAATCTCTTTTAAATTTTGATACATCTTTGTACTGCCTGGGTGTATGGAGTACTTACTTCTATGATATTCATTCAATATTTCCTCTTTCAACTCCTTGTTTTCTGGAACACATATTGTATTCTGGTTTCTTAAATAACCATTTTTATCAATATGGTATTATTCACCTCCTCCCCTTTTGATATGAGAATTTTCATCTCCAATAAGTTTGTGTCTTGTTCTTGCATTTTTCCTACCTTCAAAATTAAATCTGATTGCAGAGACATTAAACTCAATTTTCCTTTACTCTTATCTCTTTCTACTGGTACCATCTGTACCTTATTATTTGCTTCAATTTCCAAGTTAGTGAGTATAGACAAATCTTTAAATTCTTCCATCATCAACATAGCTAACTTAGCATGTTGTCTACTCAAGGCATCTGCAACTTTATTTGCTTTACCTGGTGTATAGAGTATGTCCAAGTCATAAGCAGCTATGAACTCCACCCATCTATGTTGCCTCATGTTTAAATCTTTTTGTGAAAATAAATACTTTAAAGACTTGTGGTCAGTGTAAAGTTCAAACTTAGTTCCTAACAAATAATGTCTCCAAAGTTTCAAAGCATAGATCACAGCTGCTAATTCAAGATCATGTGTGGCATACCTTACTTCATGGGGTTTGAGTTGTCTGGATGCATATGCAATGACTTGGCCTTGTTGCATCAACACTGCACCCAAGCCAAACCCACTAGCATCAGTGTATACAACTAATTCTTCATTTCCCTGGGGTACTTTCAAGATTGGAGCATTCACCAATGCCTCCTTCAACTGTTCAAAAGACTTCTCACACTTCTCTGACCAAACAAAAGCTTGATTTTTCCTGGTTAGGTTAGTAAGTGGTGTAGAAATTTTTGAAAATCTTTTATAAATCTCCTATAATATCCTGCCATCCCCATAAATGATCTCACTTCACTCACAGTGTTAGGCCTCTTCCATGCTTGAATAGCTATTACTTTATTGCGGTTCACAGAAATTCCTTTGGCAGAAATGACATGGCCAAGGAAATGTACTTCTTCTTTCCAAAATGCACATTTTGAAAATTTTGCCTTTAAATCTTTTTCCCTCAATCTAGACAAAACCAGATGCAAATGACTTTTATGTTCTTCCACTGTTTTGGAATAAATTAAAATGTCATCTATAAAAATCAGCACGAATTTGTCTAAATAATCTCTAAAGGTTCTGTTCATTAAATCTACAAAGTATGATGGTGCATTAGTCAAGCTAAATGGCATAACCAAAAATTAATACAACCTATACCTAGTGCTAAAGGCAGTGTACTTGATACTTGACTCCTCCACCTTCATTTGATGAAAACCAGATGCTAAGTCTAGTCTAGAAAACACTCTTGCCCCAGCTAATTGATCAAAAAGATCATCTATCCTTGGTAATGGGTATTTATTTTTAATAGTTACTTTGTTCAATTCTCTATAATATATACAAAGTCTTAAGGAACCATCTTGTTTCTTAACAAATACCACTGGTGCTCCCCAGCAAGAATTACTTGGTCTTATAAAACCCTTTTCTTCTAATTCCTCTAACTGTTTCTTTAAATCTTTTAGTTCATTTGGCCCCATTCTACTGGGCTTGCTCCTGGAACTAAATGAATTTGGAATTCCACTGGTCTATGGTTTGGAACACCCTTAACCTCCCCAAACACATCCAAGTATTCATTGACTATGGGAATTTCTTCAATAGTAAGTTCACTGAAATCTTTTTCCAAGCCAATTAAATGATACAATTTTCTTTCCTTAGCTACTTCACATAAAATTGTGATTCTCTAGCCTCTAAGGTTTTGCAATGATATGGTGGATGAATCCAAGTTAATTATGGCTTTAAATTGCCTTAACCAGTCTACCCCCAATATAACACCTATGTTTGGGTAGTTTAAAATATATAAATTGGAAATAAAAGTATCTCCTCCTATGTTTAATTCCACATCCACACAAATCATATTTAAAACACTAGAACTCCCCAGTGGACTTTGTATATGCAATGGGGTTTCAACCAATATGCAATTCAATTTTAGCATTTTAACTAGTTCATAAGAAATCAAAGAGTGAGTTGCCCCAGTATCATATACTACTGCTATGGGTATGGTACAAATAAATAGTGTACCTTCCACTTGACTGTGATTTTCAGCATTAATCTCCACTGTGGATTTGCCTTTGCCTTCCAAGTTTGCCAATTTTCCTTGTTGTTTATACTCAGGACAATTTCTCTTCATATGCCCCTCTTTCCCACATAGATAGAACTTGAAAGCTCCTCCTTTCAATTATGGACGTCTTGGTTTGATGTGTCCTTCCTTTCCACATTGATGACACACAATTTTCTTCTTGGTTTTCATAGCTTTGATATCTCCAGTGCCTTTGTTACTGGCCTCTTCTTTCTTCTTATCATAAGGGTGATATCTCCCCTTACCCTTCTTAGTGTTATTATTCTTAAAATTTCTGAACTTCTCCCTTTCCTTGTCATGCTGCTCTAATCTCAAAGCCAAGTCTATTACTTGATCAAAAGTCCTGTCAGCATAAGGTAACATGGCTCTGCTAAGTCCTGGGACCCTTAATGTACCTATCATTCTTGGATGCTTCATCTGCCACTAGCATTGCTCCATATGTGGAAAGCCCCTCAAACTTTTGAGTGTATTCAGTGACATTCAGAGTTCCTTGCCTGAGTCTAATAAATTCTTCTAGTAAAGTGGTCTTAGCTGATGCTGGTACAAATCTTGCTTCCAACATCTCCTTGAATTGATTCCAAGTGATTTCATTCTCATTACTCCCTGTAATGATTACTTCCCACCAGCTTAAAGCTACTCCTTTCAGCTGTCTTAAAGCCACTTGTCTCTTCCTTTGATCATCAAGCTGCATGTCATTGAAAATCCTATCCAATGTTCTCAACCATGCTTGAATTTCCATAACACTTTCTGTCCCTTCAAAGCTTTTGCCTCCTAAATGAGTATAAGTCTTGAGTAATTTTGAGAGCTCTTCATGGGGATTTTCTTGCCTTTGTCCTGCCCCATCCCTAAATGCTCTCACCAAATCTTGTAGATTGACCATTGGTGGTGCATTGGAGGATCCTGCTCCCTGATTTGGTGGTCTTCCTACCATAGTTTGCTAATAATAATTTACATAGCTGGTTAGTTTTTCTTTTTCTAACTCAAACTTGATCATCCAGTGATCAATCCCTACAAAATATTTTACTTATATTTTGTTTCTTAAGTTTTTTTTAGTTTCAAAGAAGAATTTGATTTCAATTTTTCAACTATGTTTTAGTAACATAGCTCTGATACCAAATGAAATGACCCTCTCTTTTATACCTTAATTTGTAAGGATTTTTTTTACATAGATATATATATATATATATATTTATTATCATATATTTCTAAAGCCTAGAGTCATTTTTCCTTTTATCAAATAAACAACTTATCTAGGATCAAAATCTTTACTAATATAGGTATATCAGTGTATTCACAAAAATATGCACACACATATGAAGATGCATGTGCCTCTCTTGTTTAATCAGAGTTATGGTAAACAAGAGGATAATTTGATTGATTAAATTTAATCAATCCATCCATAGTTCAATTTAATTCATACAATAAAATTCCAACCATATAGGTAACGATATGATTTTTTAACGCTTGATTACTTGCTGTATTCTCAATGAAGTGTAATTCCTAAAACCATTATAATTGTGTTATGATTGCCTTTAAATTGATGGTGTAGTGTTTATGCTCTGAAAAAATGATATAAGTTTATATCATTATCTATGTTTGATTTTCTTTAAAATCTGTCTAGAGTACAAACTCTTTTTTGGAATATTTTTGAGTGAGATATCATATTCCAAAAACTTAATTCTTTGATGCCAGGATGCTAAGCTAAATTAAATGCAACCATGAATGTGTTTCCTGAGAACCTAGGTATCCAAAACATGGTTCAGCCAGACTCTTTGTTCTGGTATAAGCCATAGGGTTTTAAAATGCATTTGAACATAGCTTGAGTAAAAGGAGTTCAGATTTTGTGTTAAAATGCAGAGGTAACTGATGTGTAATATTTGAACAAATTATGTTTAAACTTGCATATATACAAACTATCATGTGTATGACTTTCAACTCTTATAGATACAGATTCTTCCTTTATTCAAGAGTGAAGTATAAAACATTTGCTTAGTACAAATTGCATTATCAAAATATGCAGACACATAACACATTTTCTCTGTGCCTTTAGACTCTTATATGCATATATCATGATGAAAGAATAGACCATATTGTATATTGAGACTCACTGTCCAGATTTCCAATACTTAATCTTTTTCAAAGACTCAAGATTGACTAATACATTTATAAAATATAACCGTCCCATTTACCATGGTATTCTTGCTCAGATTTACATACAAAAATCATAGATTAACTTCTTCAACTTTTCAGATAATATCCAAATTTTATAAACTCAGTTACAAGTCAATTCCTTAGCAAAATACTTAGCAAAATATTCATCCATCATTTAGTACTTAATACAAGTCATAATTTAAAAATAACAATACATGCAGATTTTATCTTTTAAGCTCTTATTTAACTAATTTTAGCATGCTATAATCTTCTTCTCAAAGCCTTGCTCTTACTCCTACTTAGTTGCTGCAGTCCCTGAAAATGCATTTGAAGCTGCCCCATATTAAATGAGACACCCCATATGCCATTAGCACACTAGGGTCAGACACATGTCTGGTATGAGAAAATCCACTAAAACAATTTGTAAATCAAGTTAAAGTTGAAACATGTATATATATATATACTGCCTTTAGTAAACAAATAAATCATGGTGTGCATGTTCTGTGTCAGTGTGCAGGTGCACACTTAAGTCTTCCTTTCCAGAAACCTTAAAAAGATATGGTGCAGTCATACATTCACACAACTCAGTCATAAATCAGACAAGCATCCATACAAAACAGAGAAATCACCAAAATGAATCAAATCATTTATTCCCTACTCAGATTTCATTCCAGGAAAACTCTAGTTCCTCCTTATATCAAATTGATATATTTATCTATCTTGGACTCATCTGTAATTATATGAATCACTCCATTACACAAAGATCTCAGGACTAAAACAAGCCATGTGTCAACTTGTATTGCTCAAGAACAAAAGTCATTCCTGCAGTGCTCTTGACCCCATTTCCTAATCAGTTTTAAGTTAATAATAACTCTTTTGATTGTTCATGACTAAACCATTCAATGAATCATTTCACTAAAACAAGTATTCATGTCATGGCATTCCATATCATTCATAACCAAACAAAGACAAACAGGCAATTAAACATAGGTGTCTATTAAATGAGACTCTATATATATATATATATATATATATATATATATATGTGTGTGTGTGTGTGTGTGTGTGTGTGTGTTCTTGCATTTTAAAAGGGGTATAGACAACTAACATTGGCTTATGGCTTTTTGAGAGAGTTTTTCTTTTTGCAAACATCCGTGCTTAAGTTAAACTCAGACTGACCAAGTTTCACTGAATCACAAAATTTATTTGCTTTGTATATGATTATTTATATATTTTCATTGAATCAGGAGCATCAGCACATAGGCAACCCTATTGCACCCCTAATTCCTTTTTGTCTCAAGCCTCAGCACCTATACACAAGTATATTGCAGCTCAACATGTTTATATTTTCTGGGTTGTGGCAAAACCAACACTACTTGCCTATATTCATCATTTGATTCTCTGGGTATTTACTTATTTTCCTAAATATTAACATATCAGAGAGATCTGGGTTTTTAAAACATGTATACTAATAATACTTAGAACTTTCATATAAGAAAAACAAGCAGAATAACCAACTAAAGATCAAAGCATTTTCATCTCTAAAATTAAAGAAAGACAACCACATATGAAAATACATTTTAAAGTAAAATCAACTTGTAAACTGGCTGCCTTCATTAGGACTTAGTGCCTTAGATTTTTGAGTGAGTTTTCTCACCTAGCTCTCTTTCACTTCTCAGTTGATTGATATGCTTCTGCCTTCAAACTTTTTTCTTCACGTGTTTTATATTTAGATGATATATATATATATATATATTTTTCTTAAGAGCTATCAGGGAAGAAGAGAAGGTTCCTCTTATCACTGCTTATTTATGCAGGGTTCTTCTTAGGGTTTAAGGTGCTAGCTAAAGTCATTTTTGCCCATCAGAAATCATGCCATTTGCATTTTGTTTAAACCCAAAATCTTACCCTCCCCGGCTCAAGTTTGTGAAGAGAAAAGTGGTTTTATCATTTTTGTTATTTTCAGAAATTTTACTTTACAGAAAATGCTTTTCCTCTTGTCTACTATCATGCTAAAAGTGTGACTTGATTTCCATTAGTTATTATATATATATCAAGTGTTCCTCCTAATTCTACCTATACAAAGTATATCTTTGTTTTATCTTATTTTTCTATTTTTATCTTTCACTTAAATAGCATGTACTTCCCTTATTTATTTATAAAAGGGTTACTCCTTTTTATATCTTCATTCTTTTCTTTCTGCCTATAATTAAAATATATTTGTGTATTTTTATTTAACTGATTTAAACTCTGGTATTTGATTAGCATACATATATGTATATATAAGTCTTACAGAAATAATTAGTACACCTATATATATCTATACATTATTTTTTACTGAACACATATGCACATGTACACTCAAATACAATCAGTAGCATCCATATATATATATATATATATATATATATATATATTTATGCATATAGCTTTTAAGGATTTAATCTATTTATCTATATATATATATATATTTCCATACACATCAACATGTGTTCATTCATATCATTCAGGAATTAAGCTTCTATTCATGTGTATTTCCTGTGCACACATGTACACACATATAGTTACACCATATCAAGCCATATCAATTCCCCCCCTTTTCTTTTAAAATTAGTTTAAAAATTATTTTAAACTTATTTATATTTTTAGAAATAAATTCCTAAAATCTTGGGTCATTACAATTAGGCCTCGAGTACAACTAACAAGATGGTCGGTATGAGGTGAGGAAGGATGTGGACGGTTGGATTTGGTTAATTCGACCAGAGTTGGCTAGAAAGTCATGATGAACGTCGGCAGCTAAACGGAATTCGCGGCGACATTACAAGCGGAGTTGAAGTCTGAGGTTGGTGGCGTTGGGACGGTGGTGTCGTGGACATGCTGTGGTGTGGGTGTGATGGAAGCCGATGGCTTGTGGCGACGACAAGGGGTAGATGAACGGAAATTGGGATTTCGGAATGTTCTCGAGCTACTAGCTATGGTTGACGGCGAGGCAGGCAAGGAAGGGCGATCTTCGGGAGGAAGGTGGTGGCGAGCGGCCCCGCGTGGAGGCCGTGAAGTTTGGTCAACGGCCTCGACCTGGGTTTGACTAATGCGATTTGAGAAAGGATGTGTAGTCAGGTGATTTAAAGATTAAGAAAGGTTAATAATATTAATGGATGTATTTAGTGAAGCTAATTATAATTTTAATTATGTAATCTTATAAATGTTGTAACTTACTCGTTTTAGATCGGATTCGAACGCGACAAGTTACGTTGCACTCATTTGGACGTTATCTACATTATGGAATTAGATTGGTGATAGTTATAGATTGTTGAATTTTACGCTGAATTCGAACGTCGTTCGAATTCGAACAAAATCTGGAGCGCCTCGGCGGCAACGTAAATAAAGATGACTTAATCTCACCCTTTTGGTTAACTAGTATGATATATAGTTGATAAAAATTGTTGAAATGATTGTTTGGATAAATTACTATATTATTAGTTGGTTTGGATATATTTCCGCCCCCGGATCGGATGATACCCTATTACGTTCCCATGTAAGAGCGGGCGATCCTTTGTATATGAATCTCGCTTCGAAACCGTTGATTTATATTTTATGATTATATAACATTTGTGATGCAGGGGAAACAGATCGAAGGGATCCAACAGGATTCCCCACCAATGTTGATTTAATTACATATATATGTGTGTGTATATATAAAAGTTATGATGCTGAGGGACATATTGGAGGGATCCAACGAGATTTCTCGCTATTATGGCATTGTTTCAATAATATTTCTTTACATGGATTATTAAAAAAAGAACCTGAGAGTGACATTATGGTTATAACATTGTTATATGTTTGAAAGTCTAAAACCCAATAGTGATAGGAAAATCAATATCGATATTGGTTAAGTATTGGGTAGTTATTGGCCTTAAATTGGTATTTTGAAATACTATAAATTGCCATTGAATTGTAATTGGTTTTTCGAGACATAAAATGATTTTTAAATCCGAAATGGGGTTTCGAAATTTTTTTGTTTAAAAGATTATTTATTCATATTAATATTTCTTTAAAGTTATTTAGTTATAGTAATATTTAAGTTATTTAATTATATTAATATTATGTTAAAGTTATTTAATTATATAATATTATTTTAAGGTTATTTAATTATGTTAGAATTTTTTGAATTTATTTATTTATAGTTAATATTGTTTTAAAGAATTTATCTAAATGTTAATAATTTGAAAGGTTCATTATTTCAAGAATAATTATGGTTTGAAATTAATAAAAAGGGTTTATTAATAAGATTTTGGAAATAAATTATTACTATTTATAATAAGGGCAAAGATTAATTATTATCATTTTTGAAATGATTAATTATTATTTTAAGATGTTTTAAAATAGATAATTATTTTTTATTTATTTGTAATGTTATTTTAAATAATTATTTTATATGGAACTGTTTTGATGTAAAGACTTTTAATTACGTATAAATGTTTTCGAGATCCATAAATAGAGTTGTAAGACTTGGAATTTGTAATGGAGTTTTAAATGGTTTGAAGAATTAAGGGATTATTATTTACAAGGTGGAAGAGTTATATAAATGGTTAGATATTAGCAAAACGATGTTAAAAAACGGGTTCATTGATTTTTAAGAGGATGTTTTAAATGGTAACTTGCTATGTGACAAGTGTTTAGTCGATGGGCTTGTTTTGTTAAAAAGTGTTTTGGGATAATAAATGATTTATGGATTTATAAAGGATTTATAAATGAGTTTTAGAAATGTAGAAAAAGAATCTATAAATGATTGAAATGTATAAAAGAAGTTTTATAAATGGTTCCAAGACTTTTATAAAATATTTTATATATGGTTTTAGAGAATTATAAGGACTTCAAGAATGATTTTTGAATCGAATAAAAAAAAAATCTTTCTTAATTTTTGTAAATATACTTATACTATTCAGATAAGTATATGGATATTCTCTAAGTATTGAAAATATAGGGATTGGTGGATATATCTTTGTAAAAGTATTATTATATAAAAAATTTACAAAGTGGTTTTTATTTATGAAAGATTTATAAAAGGAGGCTAGTGATTGCTTATTGATTTAACCAATATTGGTTTTCCCTACAAAATAAATCCCTGATTGAATGTTTGTTATTCGATGGTTAAATAACCAACTATCGAAATTAGACCCAAACGTAACTTTAGAAATATCTAGGAGAAACACATAAGTTATATGGCATAGTCATCTCTGATGATGTTGTACTGTGTGTATATATCTCGTCTCGTTCTCCTATGATAATGATAAGGAAATCCATCCACTAACGGTTAGGAAGTGATCTTCGATCTTTTCTTTGACTGTTTATTTCCTAAAGAACCGGGGTTGAGTTTACCGGGAATTATCGAATGTTATTTCGAAGAGACCGGGATTGGGTATGTTACCCGAAAACCACTTCGATCCAACGAATGTGTTTCGAAGTGAAGACATCTTGAAGATGATAGAATTGAAGGTGGAGCTCTTAAGTGTTTTGTTCAGTCCCAGAACGAACTTGTATGGATGAATGCTGATATTGCATTGTTGCCTGGAGGGCAGTGTTACCATTCCAAGTGAGAAGTGCTATATGAAGGTAAATCGTATCCTCGAGCCTCATCAACCGGGTAATGACAAAATTCAGGCATGTAGCAGGGCCAAATGGTCGCTCCCATTAGGGTATGGTCATTCCAAATCTAGATCGATCACTATCTCTTCTTGTATGCTTCGGGGCCCAAGCGGAGTGATCATATTCGGTACTACTAATCAAGTGGTAGGCCAGTCCTGTGTGGCAAGGGTACAAGATGTTCTTGTCAGACCTTGATGCATTTATCTAGAGATGTACCTTCGGAAGGTAGTTCCTTACATTGTCATAGCATGGAATCCATTTTCCAATGCGAGCCTTTACGGTTTTAGTTGTATACCTATTATGCTGGAATTTAATTAATGTAATAATTTCGGCTATGATTAATAAGTATTTATAACTCGAAACTATTATGATATCGGTGAATTTCATATAAAATGGTTTTGGTTATCGTAAGGTAAAAACCTGTCCGTTTTTATGTGCAGCGTGGTCTTACGAGATACTCTTGATTTTCAAAGGTTTTCTAAAACTTTAAAATCCAGTTGGTTGTGTTTTCTCATGTTGGTTTTCCAGACTGACTCGGGTGTTATTTTATTATAATGCTCGGGTTAGATCGAGCACATTAAAGATTAGTTTGGATACTTTGGAGCTTCAGAAGACGAGCTAGAGGCCCAGAGATGTATTAATGTAAATGGTTAATTTTCCGCTATGTTCATTGTGGTATTTATCAGCAAATTGTGAGGACAGGTTGTATAACTGTCCAGGCTGAAACAGGTTAGTATATTCTGATTGATGTCTGTATATACATATATTACAGTTTGAATTTTGTGTAAAGATTTGTTGTTTATTATAGATTATTCGGTCCACTATGAGATTATGTGTTGTTTAGTTTTCTTCTTATCTTCTTCCTTCTTTCTTTTTCCCTAACAATCGGGTTTTCCGGTATTTGATTGCTCGGCACGCAATACAGTGGACGTGTTAGTGTCGATTTTCGAGGGTCGAAAATCCCGATGGTTACATTTGTTATTAGAGCGAGGTTAAGCGAGAACCTAAGCTTGGTGGGGTAACTCATTAAGAGATAAGGTAAGGAATGCCTTATTATGAGTTTGAGTGCATATACATATATATATATATATATATATATATGAGCATGTATTGTAGTGATATAAAAATGTTTTGTATTGTGTTGGTTGATCTATTGTGTGGCTTATGGATTCCGGTCAATACAAGTAAATAACGTTATTAATAGGATCTCTAAACACTTGAACAGAGCAGTTCGACATGATATTGTTTTGAAATTGGGTAAATGAAATAATTTTACCTTGATTATATTTTATATATAATGAAGTAATTTTTCGGAAATTATTATGTTATATATGGTGCGCTTGGTTATTGGAGAATGGTAATATTTGATTATTATCGTTTGATTGATTGTTGTTGTGATCGAATAAAAATGTTATTATTATAATGAATCAAGGTAAACAATTAAGAAAATGGTTTTATATAACCAAAGTGAAATTATTAATTTATAAAAGAGGTTTATAAACCAAAAAAATTTTAAAAGCTGAGAAATTGAGGATTTAAATCCTGTTGGTTTTGAAAATTGTTTTTTTCAAAGTTTTGGAATAATAATAATAATATTTGGAAATATTTTTGAATGGAAATATTTAAAAAGGATTTTAAAGATATAAAAGCACTGAACTCACTTCGGTCGCTGGAAAATAATTTCGATGATGACTGCAGCATCTTCGACGTTCATTTTTGGGTTCCCAAGAGAGGAATTGCTACCATGGGATTGTGTTTTAGTAAAACTAGTTTTGATGTTAAATGTAATAACCCGTAATTTTCGATAATTAAAAATTGTTAATTCAATCAGATTTTGTGATTTAATATTGAAAGGAATAAAATTTGTAAACTATTTAATGAAATAATAACCAAAATGTAATGCAACAATATTAATTTAAGGTTTACCATTTTCAATGTGTATGAAATTCCAATTACTTGAAATGATGTAAATGTTATAAATTGGTTATAAATTGAATATGTGAAAACAGATGCAAACATTGAATTAATTAATGAAATAATACATATTTATGGTAATTGAATAAATTCAGTGTTAGGTGAGTAATTATGACATTTGTTTGTAAATAATGAACTAATAAGTGTGATTAAAGGTTAACGGTAACAATTATTATATGTTACCTACTTATTTAACCTGTTAAATTAAATTGGAATTTGCATTATTATAAATGGATTTATTGCAATTAAGTGTAATTAAATATTACATTAACGTGAGTTAATATAATTAATTGAAAAGTGTGAATGTAATAAAATGGATAGAAATGTTAATTATATTTATAATGTAATAATCAATTTAATTAAATAGTGAAATCAAGATAAATAAATCAATTTGGGATTTCAAATTTTATTTAATGTGTGAAATTGACAAAAATCCAATCTAATTAAAATATAGTAATTGATACAAATAAAAGATGGAAATTGGAGTATATTTAATGTAATGAAACGTAAAACAAATGTTAATTATGTTATCAGATTATAATTGGTTGAATATAAAGGTTGGAATCAAATTAAAACAATTTATTTGAATTAAATTATAATTAATTGGATATAATTATAGTTGAAATTGAACACTGTAATTTTTGAAATAATTAACATTGAAATTGACATGTAAATTTACTTTAAATTTGTATATATGTCTAGGTAATCAAAAATTGATAAAAATTGTTAATTATTAAATTGGAATTGAAAGGTGATTTAATTAATTTAATTATTAATTTATTTAATTAACGTGAAATTAGCCATTTTGGCAACAGTCTCGGATTTCGACGAAACCAGTTTCATCGGATCCATAACAGTGAATTATTGTAAGATTTCAAGTTCTGTAACGATCGGACTTGTCGTTTGATCGTACGGGCTCGAAACGCTTAGAAATCAATTTAATTAAAATCAATTGAAATCAATTTGAAATAAGATGATTTTAACATAACTTCTTCATACGATGGGATTTGGGCTTGAAACCAATTCCATTGATTTTAAAATTATCGAAAGCGTCTATTTCGATATATAGGATGAACCATCTTCATTTCGGAGGCAGAACGGGCTTTTCAGACCGTTTATCGTTCAACGTGTAAATTAAATGTTGTCCATCCATTCTATTTTCAGCTTTGTCTATAAATAGCCCGTTATGAACCATAGCCACTTCTCATTTTCCTTTGTCTGTATGTACAATTTAGCTGTCTCCTCCTCCTCCTTAATAGCACACAAACAAAACCCTAACTTCCAAATTGCAAATTCAATTTCAAATTCAAATCCAAAACTCAAACTCCTCAAACTATATCGAAGTATATATCGATTTGAAGCTCTCGACGAGCGCAACTCAGATCTGTAATTCGTTTTCCAATTTGAACCACTATTTGTCCACAAATTAAAGAACGAATTCCGGTCGTTCATTGACGTCCGATGATCGTCGTCCGATCGACGAATCAAGGGTACGAGGTTGTAATGGGCACCGAGCGTTGTCTATCTGTGTCGTTCGCTTAGCTGATCAACAGCTAGATGAGGCGTAGTAATTTGATCTAGGGCTTGTAAATGGCGGCATCCATCGTGCTCGATCGATCCGAGAGGGTCACGCGTGGCCTCCGTGTAGGTGGCCGAAGGTAGGGATGTGGGCGAGGACTTCAGATCTGACCAGAGATTGACGTGCTGGTGGCGTTCGTGGATGAGATGATGGCAGCTGGACTTGAGGAGGTCGCGTTCTGTACGTGTTAGGGTTTGGGCTGTGATTGTGCAAGGTGACGTGGCATAATAATATAAATTTCTTAATTAATTTACGAGTACATATGCATGCCCAGGTGGGCCTGGATTTAACCACAATGTGCATGCATTTTTATTTGTACCCGTGGAAGTAGATTTGATAGTAGCATCCCCACATTTGAACGCCGCCTAGGCAGAAACCGCTATTTTTTTTGTTCAGACTGCAATAACTTCTTCATACTAACTCGGAATCAGGTAAAACTTCGACCGATGAACTCCTACCTAAATTACAGACAATATAGTACACTCGGATACTTCATCTTGTGAACGCACACTTTAGTTCTCCAAGGGGACTGACAGTTTACTTAGAAAATAACATGGCACACCATCCTTTTATTTGAACTCCGCCTAGTGCAGAAGCCGCTATTTTTTTATTCAGACTGCTATATTTTCTTCATACTAACTCGGAATCCGGCGAGACTTCGACAGATTAACTCCCACCTAAATTACGGACAATATGGAACACTCAGATACTTCATCTTATGAACGCACACTGTAGTTCTCCTTAGGGACTGATAGTTGTACTTAGAAAATAATAGGCTACCACATCCCCATATTTCAACTCCGCCTAGTGCTGAAGCCGCTATTTTTTTTGTTCAGACTGCAATAACTTCTTTATACTAACTCGGAATTAGGCGATACTTCGACCGATGAACTCCCACCTAAATTACGGACAATACGGTATAGTTGGATACTTCATCTTGTGAACGCACACAGTAGTTCTTCATGGGGACTGACAGTTGTACTTAGAAAATAACAGGCTATATCCTCACTTCAACGCTCACTGTAGTTCTCCATGGTGACTAATAGCTGTACTTAGAAAATAACAGGCTACATCCTCATATTTGAACTCTGCCTAGGAAAAAGCCGCTATTTTTTTTGTTCAGACTGCAATAACTTCTTCATACTAACTTGGAATCAGGCAAAACTCCGACCGATGAACTCCCACCTAAATTACGAACAATATGGTACACTCGGATACTTCATCTTATGAACGCACACTGTAGTTTTTCATGGGGACTGATAGTTTACTTAGAAAGTAACATGCTACCACATCCCCATATTTGAACACCGCCTAGTGCAGAAGCCGCTGTTTTTTTGTTCAGTCTGCAATAACTTCTTCATACTAATTCGGAACCCGGCGAGACTTCGACCAATTAACTCCCACCTAAATTACGGACAATATGGAACACTCGTATACTTCATCTTATGAACGCACACTGTAGTTCTCCATGGGGACTGACAGTTGTACTTAGAAAATAACAGGCTACCACATCCCCATATTTGAACTCTGCCTAGTGCAAAAGCCGCTATTTTTTTTCCAGACTGCAATAACTTCTTCATACTAATTTGGAATCCGACGAGACTTCGACCGGTTAACTCCCACCTAAATTACGGACAATATGAAACACTCGGATACTTCATCCTGTGAACGTACACTGTAGTTCTCCATGGGGACTGACAGTTGTACTTAAAAAATAACAGGCTACCACATCCCCGTATTTGAACTCCGCCTAGTGCAGAAGCCGCTATTTTTTTTGTTCAGACTGCTATATTTTCTTCATACTAACTCGGAATCCGGCGAGACTTCGACAGATTAACTCCCACCTAAATTATGGACAATATGGAACACTCGGATACTTCATCTTCTGAACTCACACTATAGTTCTCCATGGGGACTGAGAGTTATACTTTGAAAATAATAGGCTACCACATCCCCATATTTGAACTCCGCCTAGTGCAGAAGCCGCTATTTTTTTTGTTCAAACTGCAATAACTTCTTCATACTAATTCAGAATCCGGTGAGACTTCGACCAATTAACTCCCACCTAAATTACGGACAATATGGAATACTCGGATACTTCATCTTGTGAATGCACACTGTAGTTCTCCGTGGGCACTGACAGTTGTACTTAGAAAATAACAGGATACCACATCCCCACATTTGAACTTCGCCTAGTGCAGAAGCCGATATTTTTTTTATTCAAACTGCAATATTTTCTTCATAATAACTCGGAATCCGGCGAGACTTCGACCGATTAACTCCTACCTAAATTACGGATAATATGAAACACTCAGATACTTTATTTTGTGAACGTACATTGTAGTTCTCCATGGGGACTGACAGTTGTACTTAGAAAATAACAGGCTATCACATCCCAATATTTGAACACCGCCTAGTGCAGAAGCCGCTATTTTTTTTTGTTCAGACTATAATAACTTCTTCATACTAACTTGGAATCTGAAAAAACTTCGACCGATGAACTTCCACCTAAATTATGGACAATATGGTACACTCGGATACTTCATCTTGTGAACGCACACTGTAGTTCTCCATGGTGACTAACAGTTGTACTTAGAAATTAACAGGCTATATTCCCATATCTCAATACTATTTCTCTATGAGATGTAAAAGGGTATATTTGGAATTTCAAAAAGATACCGAGTAAATTTATTCAATGAATTCTCTTTATTAGTAGTAAAGATAATTTGCATTTCAATTGTTCTAAATTGAATAACTTTTGCATACGAGGTCCAATTCACACGCGGTTTTCTCCGCTAAGATCGTATTGAAATTCCGGACATTTTGACGTCTGTTTGGACGAATTCGGAGACTGTTTGAATTTTGGCTAAAATTGGATTTAAATTCGATTTAAATTCAAAGGTGAGTGTTTTAACCCACTCACAACTTCTAAAATTTCTTATGTTTGTTAAATTAAATTTATGATGTGATTATAAATTTATTTATGACTGTTTGGTATATTTTAAATCATCATCTCAGTTAATTTGAATTTATTTGAATTAAATCGTTATTTAATTTATTATTGAATATAATTAATTGCCAGTTAAATACCTGTTATTAGTTATCAGTTCTATATTGATATTTATTGATTGATTTGGATGATGTTTGTAATGGATGTTGATTGTTGATATTGGATGAATGGATGTTTTATTTTATATCGTTATAAACTGCAAGTTCACTATGGGTTGAAATGATACATACCCGAATGATCAATAGATTAAGGAAAAATCGTTATGGGTTGAAATGATAGACTCGAGCGATTTTATGGTTTTTATTATTAATTCGGGATTGCGGTTTGAAATGATATATAACCGTAAAATTTTAAATTACGGATTGAAATGATAAATATCCATATCACTAGACCCTGGGGTAGAGAATTATATACGGACACCGGATTGGTTAAATTTAAATGATTTTGAATCCTTAAATTTTTCTTTGAGTTAAATGATATTTTTGAAATTTTTGATTTATATAAATTGAATTCTTATCGAATTTCGAGTTTTATACTAAAATTAAATTGTTTTAAAAGAATTGTTAAAGGAATAAAATTGAAATTTTATAGTGAATTTGAAATATAAGTGAAGTTTATCAAAATTGAGTTATTAAAATTGTTGGAGTATAACTTTGAAATATATTGAAACTAGAGCAATTAAACCGATGTTTCAACATTGATTTGAAGCGATATTGAATTGAGAATTTGAATTGGAAGATTTGAAATTTGGTTTTGGGACATTGAAATGGTCCAAATGTATTGGAATGAAATAAATAGTTTAAACTGATAAAAATTTCAAATTCATATTTTTATATAAACTGTTTTAAAAATATATTATTTAAAGACTTTAATTATTAAAAATTTTCAAACTTTCAAACTAATTAACCCACTCAGCTTATTTTAAATCTAATTAATCTATTTTAAAGTTATTTAATCTATTTTATTTATATTTAATCTATTTTTAAAATCTATATAACTATCTTAAAGCAAGAAAACATTTTTAAATCTATATTAAACTATTTTAGAGTATTTTAACTATTTATAACTATTTAAACTATTTTTCTAAATTTTCAAACTAAGGAAAAGGGGAACTGGTTATATTCAATTCACTGGTTAAAAGCGAATACGGCTAAATGATGTTATAATTTAAGTTGAGACTTAAATGACATAATTAATTGAATACGATGATTTTGAAGTAAGGATTAAACCTATTTGGGAAGATGATTTTTTGGAGGAAATTTTGATTTTGGAAACGATATGATTTGAAAGAGAATATGATTTCAAGTGAATATGATTTCGAAAGTGATGGTTTTGAGAATATGATATTTTGATATAAATTGTGAATTGACTTTTGAAATGTAAAAGAACCATCCGGTGTGAACTAAGCGTTTGGTTGTTAAAGAGACCGGGATCGGATATGGGCATACTCTCTGTCGACACCGAAAACCACTTTGACAACTGTGTACGCGGTGAAGATTCCAAAATGAAGTAGGATGGTGGGGACGATCCTATAAGGTATATACGTGGACCTAACTCCCGTGAGTTAGCATAAGGTGGCTAAAACAGGAGCAATCGATGGGCCAAGTGAGGTCATTCCTCCGATCGGGTACTTTCGTTTGATACTATATTCTGATTTGCGATTTTGGTGGTCACCCTCGATTTTTTGATTTGGGAGTGTGTTCCGAGGTGGGCGGTAGTAGCTGCTATGCGTTACCACCAGTCCGGAAGTGTAATTGGTATATCTACCCTAGCATTGCCTAGTTGTGGCATGTCACCTACCCTAGCGCGCCTTCTACGAGTTTGTTTTATGTCGTACCCATGGGGTATCCTCTGGCGACCTCAGTTTACGGGGAGTTACGGTACTGTATAGACTATTGGCACTATAAAATGTGTTAAGGGGGAAATGGGTAACGCCTTAACGCTATTTTAATAGTTTATCTTAGTATAGACATGTTTGCGCCAAAAATGGTCACAAACCCCGAATGTTGTGAAAGCACCAGTGTATGAATACAAATCAGCAATATTCAAACACAAATCTCATATCTAAACAAACAACAAACAGCAGTCCAGAAATAATGAACAAAGACACGAGATTTATAGTGGTTCGGCTATCTCCGGCCTACGTCCACTCCAAAGTTTTTATCTTTTATTGATCGATGCTTGAAGATTACAATTTCCTATCGCGTAGTACAACGGATTTTATGATTATAATCTGAATCTAAGGCAGCAATGGTGATCTGGAGTAAATCTGGCAGAGTCCGGGCGCTCTTTTGCTCTCAAAATTGTCCGACCCCTTTTCTGAATGACCTGGGGGTCTATTTATAGGTGTAGGAGGCTGATATTTCGCCTAAACTGAAGGGAGACCAGTTCCAGTACGTCAGGGGGCCCACATGCCCGCTTTTTGGAAATCCAGGCCCACTTTGGGATCGATTCGAAGCTATGTTCGAATCGATCAAGAAATCGTCCAATCAAGCTGAAATTTGGTGTGAACATCCTCCATCATGTGTGCAAGCTTCTGTGAAAATTTCATAACATTTGGACTTGTAGATCTCGAGATATCATGGATACGAAATCGTGTTCTTCGGTGGATGTTTGCTTCGACTCAACTTCCTTCGAATCGATTCCTTCGAATCGATAGCCTGCACGTGCTCTCGTGGTGACATGGCGCACAATCTTCGGGTTGATCCGCCTTTCACTCCGGTTTGATCGAGTCGATCCTTGAATCTCGCTGTTTTGACTGCTCCCTTCGTATCCATCCATCTATCTACCAATGCCTTCGACCTTCTTCGAATCAATCTATACGTGAGTCCTTCGTATCGATTCCAGCCTCGATCGATACGAATTGCATCTTCAATCCTCGCATGCCTATCCATACAAAACGTATCGATTCGAAACCTGTAGCCTAAATCCTTCTCGATCGATACGAATAGGATCGATTCGAAGTAAATCCTGATCGATACGAACATGTTGTCATCCTTCACCATCCTATCGATACGAAGTCATCGAGTCGAACTAGAACCTGATCGATTCAAACTTCACTAAACCGAACCCATGTCGATCGAAACGAACGGTATCGATTCAAAGTCCTTACTTTATGGTCGACACGAAACGTATCGATTCGAACCGCCATCCTCTTGATCGATGCGAAGTGCATCGATTCGAACCATTCCCTGCACATCGTAATCCATCCATATTTCCTTCATATGAACTCCGATCAACCTGAAACTTGAAATATAGCCTCTCCTAGTCCTTATCATCATCTCCAATCGATTTCGTCCCGATCGGAACCCGGTCAAATTTTGACGACATCGATCACAACCTTGTCTCTAATCGACTTCCAATCCTGATACCCATCCTTTCTTGTCGATTTGTTTGATATTCCGGCTTTGACCAAAAAGCGGGATAACATTTGCCCCCCAAAACATGCCTTGTGATAAGAAGGCGTGTTTTGAATAATTCTGTATCCGATATCCAAAGTCCATAGCAAATTTGGTCGTCGAGATGATGATATATAATAGCGTCTTGTACTGCATAGTAGATAGTTTAACGGATCCTTAGGAGATGTGAATCCCGAACATCTCTTAAGTTACTGCACTCACGTTAGACACTGGATAAGAGATGTCAAACCCCGTAAACATCTCCGACGCCGTTTACACTCATATTTATTTACCGTTGATTTGACTTACATAAGATCTTTTAGTTCTGACTCGAGTGTTTTGTCTTTTCAATTCACTCGGGTCAGCCTGAGCATTTCAGGATTTGAAGACCTTATTTCTGGAGGACGAAGACGAAGATTTATACTACTATTATTTACCATATTTATTCCACTGCATTCATACTGTTCCGTTGCATTATTTGTTTATCTCTGATATGTGTAACTCTGGTTTTGTATTTTATAAGTATAATCAAATGTTTTGTATACATCTTCATGAACTGTTATTTGATTATTATATTTTGTCATTCCGCTACGAGATTCTATTTTTTTTTCTTTCTCTGCTTTTTCTTATTCACCCCAATAACAATCCGCCCTTTTGTATGGTTTGAGTCGGCATGTGTGTCTGCTTAAAGCGTCCAAAATGGCGGGATGTTACGTTAAAATCCAAATGAAATGATTTAGAGTACCAAGGAATTATTTATAGTATTGCTTTAAAATAGTTTGAAATAAATAGGAACAAGGTGTTTAAATTCTTGAAATTTTCATTGAGCATTTTTTGAAAATATGAGAAAATAAGTGTAATAACTTATAAATTTCGAAGATTAGTAAGTTGAAACAATGTTTTAAATTGTTGATATGAATGTTGTGAAAAGAAAAATTGAAATGAACCTTAACTTAAGTTGAATAAAATGAATTGTGAAAAGAAATTCAATCTAAGTTAAGTTAAATGAAATAGTTTTTGAAATAAATTGATTTAGATTTGAAAGGAGTTAACAAAGGAACTCATTAAATTAATTAGTGAATTGGATATGGTTTGGAATTTTGATTGATAGAATTGAATGTTGAAATTGGAAAATGAAATTGAATTTGGTTAGAAATGGATAATGACTTAAGTTGTGAAGTTGTAATAAACATGACAAGAATTGAACAAAATGTTTATAAACTCGAGTAAAATTTATGAAATAATTCAAAAATGAATTTAGTATAGAGTGAAATGTTGTTAAACATAAAATTTGATGGAATGATTCTTAAGGGATATTGGTATTGGAAGAAATATACTAAGCAATAAGTGAATGTGAATAAAGCAATGTGAATAATTGAATGTAGATAAATTGAATGTGAATAGTTGATCATAAATAAAAGTGAACAAAAAGAATTTGGGATAGCTAAGAAATCAAATTAAATAAATACGTAAGTTGTACGTATATTATTTTATCTGCATAGCTGTTTGATCCAGATTCGAGATGATTTACATCGATCCGAGTTGGAATTTTTCACTTTATTCTCGATGATGAACACTGGATAAGGATTTTGGATGATTCTGGAATTCTCTATCGTAGTATATGGTTATGCAAGGAGAATGACAGTTTTCAATCAAGAAATTGGACTGAGTCCGCACTAGAGTAGTCGTGTGAACGATACTAGTTCAGAAGTGAAATTGTGTGATCGAGCGAGTGATTAGATAGAATATTGTGTATGTATGATATATGTACATTGTACGGTTTAGTAAAGTAAGTGTTGAAAATTGAAAATACAAGAAATATGATTATGAATTATATGATTGAATACCATTGGTAAATAAGATGTAGATATATAGAAGCAAGAGCTAGTTTGTTGCCTTTGATTTCATAAGTAAAATTTGGTTGTCCGACTAGAAGGTACACGTTTAGATTGTTGTCATGGTTTTATGATTGAGCCACTTGGCTTTTGTTTTCTTTTGTTGGTTTTGGGCCCGTAGTGGTGAGTTGTAGTTGTTTTGAACTAGCCACGCAAAAAAAAAGTTGGCAAAATTTTCTGTAAAGTTAAGACGTTGGAAAACTTAAAATTTTGAAGAAATTTTTGATAACTAAAATTTGATTTTGAGTTATAATCTGAAATGATTGAATATAATGATATTAGTTGGAACCTATAGATGAAATTTAAGACTTAAGAAAACAGTAAGAACAAGGTTTCAACAAATTGGTTTTGGGAAGTTAAAGGCTTAAAAGGATTTGGTAAGTTATTTCAACTAATTGGTTTTAAAAAGTAATGGGTTTTGGAATTTTTCTTACCTTGGCAATTTCAGGGACAAAATTCTTTGTAAGGAGGGAAGAGTGTAACGACCCAGAATTTAAGTCATTTGATTTTGAAATATTTAATTGATTTTCAATATTGAATAATTATTTGTATAAGTCAATTAGCTAAAATTTTAAATATAATGATTTATTTATTGATTTATTTTGTTGAATTTAATAATTGAAATTGTTTAAATAATTGAATCTTGAGTTTTAAGCTGGATAAAAATAATTTCAAAGCTTATTTAAATTCTATTTAATAAGAATGAAGATAATAAAACATTTAAATTAGATTTAAAAGTGATTTAACTGATTTTGCAAATAACTCGTTTTAATTAACATATAAATATAGCCTTTTGGGCACTGTCTCGGATTTCGACAAAATCAGTTTAATTCGATTTGTATAGTGGGTTATTGTATGCCGATGATTTTCGTGGCAATCGAACGTATCATTTGGTCGTGCAAGATCGAAACGCGTATAAATTAATTTCATAAATTATTATAATTGGGTTTGAAAAGCTATCTTCTGCATATGATCGAATTAGGTCTCGAAACTAGTTCCATTGTGGTCAAAATAAGAGTATTACATATAGAACGCCAGGCATTGGGAAGGTGGTGGTGTTGATGGCTTAGGATGGTGGCATTGGGAAGATGGTGGTGTTGTGGGTATTATGTGGCGTGGGTGCCATGGAGGCCGATGGCCTGTGGCGGTGACAGTGGGTTGATGAATGGAAAATGGGATTTCGGCTCGTTCTTAAGCTACTGTCCATGGTTGAGGGTGGAATAACCGGCGATGCAGGCAGGCAAGGAAGGGCAACTTTCGGGAGGAAAGTGGTGGCGAGTGGTGCTGGTTGGAGGCCGTGAAGTTTGGTCAATGGCCTCGACCTGGGTTTGACTAGCGCGATTTGAGGAAGGTTGTTTAGGCGGGTGATTTAAAGACAAAGAAAGGTTAATAATATTAATGGTTGTATTTAGTGAAGATAATTATAATTTGTAACATCCCGTATCTAGAAGCCAAAAGCTAAACGCTACAGATGTTGTAGTCATCCATAGTATTAACTTCTGGTGGTAAAATACGGCAATGCTAATGGAATCCATAATATCAGAAGCACTTGAATATGAAAAAAATCACAGATTCCGAAAACAACATTTTAGCTGATTGCATATCAAAACAATATCATATCCAAGTTACATAATCCCTTAACCGTTTCCCAGGTATTGATCAAATATAATTTACAATAATACACCAAGAGCGACATATGACGATGCCCCCTTGGTTGATCAGAAAAATATAGTCATATTGACTTAATATACATAGCGGAATCAAAACAAATAAAAAATAACTCCTAAATAGCTATCCTCCGACAGCTACCTGCTCATCTCTGGAAGCTTTATTCGCCAAAACACAAAACCTGAAAGAATCAACCCTCAGCCTACTCAAATCAATTTTGAGCACCTGAGAGTTTAAGAGGAAACAAAAACTTCGAGTCAGACATAAAGTTTGGTGTGAATACTATTGTTCATCTCTGTTAATTTATGTTAAGTGATACCAAGCCGCTTAGTGGAATGGGTTTCCCCTCACTAACGTTCCTTTTAAAACATATCTTTTGCAATTATTTTCCTGCAATCAAAACTGGTCAAAATATCTGTAAAACATCATTATGTAAACATACTTAAATATATTAGGTAATAAATGAACTATCTGTTCGAACACATAAGTTTTGTTTGGCTAACTTTTAACCTTTGGCTGACTCGGGCCTACCAGAAAGTATCAAAATTTATCTAACATTTGTTAGACACTCCTCTTCTTTTGGACGATCTATCCTTAACTATCTGTTAAATACTTCTCTTCTTTACGGTCTATTCTTAACTTATCATCTTCCAGGGTCATCTAATCCTAATGGTTTTGCGGGCTCACCAATAACCTATCTGTATACAAAAATATATTTTGTTTCTATGTGTATCCATAATTTTATTCTTACCTGTGAGAAAGCCCTACACATTGGAATTTTGGACTAAATTAGCTGGAGCTAATAGCTAATGTATATGGCGCGACCATATACCCGTCCCATCTGGTATTCTAATATCTGAGTCATTTTACTTTGGGATAACTTCCCAAAACTTTCCTTGAAAACCTTTTCAAAATGATTTAAGACCTTTAAATCAAACTCAAGCAAGGAAAATTTTACAATCTCTATGCTTTACTAAAAATCACCTTGCCATGTTATATATATACTTTACTCAAATCTTATTTGATGAAAATATTTAAATTTTGAAAGTCCCCCTTCCAAAACCATTGAAAGTACCCCTTTCGAAACCATTGAAAGTACCCCTTTCGAAAACATGTAAAACCCTTTCTTTTATCTAAACCGAAAGGCCAAAACCTTCCTTTCGAAACCATTCTCAAAACCCTTTTGAAACCTTTGGAAATCTTCCTTTCGAAAGCTTTAAAAACCTTATACATCTTTCTTTTAAAACCTTTAAACATTGCCTTTCGAAACTCTTGAAAAACCTTTCCTTTTGAAACAATTCAAAACCATCAAAAAATTACACCTTTCGACTCCTTCGAAACCTTTGGGGAACCAGCCCTTCGAAACTTCTTTTAAAACCTTTCGAAAGCATTAAATCTAAACCTTTCGAAAGCACTTGGGTTCAATTTAAAACATGTGGAAAACACCTATCGAAACCATTCAAAACTGACTCTTTCGAAACCAATTTGGGTTTTACTTTAATTGAACAAAAGGGTCATTAAACCATTTAAGTCGAAAGCCTACCTTTCAAAAACATTCCTAAGTAAAGAAGTGATGGTGTCGAAACCATCCCTTCAAAAGCATTAGAGTAGTGGGCAGATTTCTAAAATAAAACAACCCCTTCAAAACCCTTTGGGTCGAAAGGTAAAAAGGCAGCAGCTAGGCATTTCGACTTAGTCGAAAGCATTCATTTAAAAACAAAGATGCAACCCTATCGAAACCATTTCCTTTTAAACCATTTGACCTAGTCAAAACCCAACCAAGTCGAAAGCATCTTAGTTGAAAGCAAGCAGGCACATTTATCTTTTAAAGTCAAAACAAAGCTTCAACCCCTTCGGAACCCCATGGTTTTGACCCTATACCTTTCGCCCACATCCAATTCATTACAAACCAGTTACCTGATACCATATGCATTGGTTTCGACTGTGTCGGAGGCTATATTATAGAGGCGGAACCTAGTGCCGAAAGAGACGAAACAATGAAAAACCTATTTATTTGTACTTTTAAACTATTTCTTTTGTACCTAACCTACCTTGTTTGTCCAAATCTGATTGGTTGCCATCTTACTTTTTCAAAAGTGCTTTCTTTTTCCAGGAATAACAATTTCAAATTATTTACAAAAAGGCCCTTTCTCCTTTTAAAATATATAAAACATTTAAGTCCCGTGCCTTAAATAATTTTATATACCCTTCAAAACACTTAGGTAAATGATAGAAAAATTCCAAAAAATCTCTTTTAATATGTTTTCTAACATATAAAAATTTTAGACCCAAACCGTATATTATTTACCCGTAAATAATTTATAACCCAAATTAGTATTTTCGTTACTAGAAAATTCTTATAAAATCCAAATTAATTCCAAAAATTCTAAAAATTGAAAACCATTTCTAAAATTTTATTTTTGATTTATACAAAAATTCACAAGGCATAAAGATGTCATTTAATAGGATTTTTACCTTAAAACATATCATAAAATTAATATGAACATGTATAAATCATCAATAAGTATATATAAACATTCAATCATTCAAAAACATGCAAAACATTACAAATCAATTCGGAATCATCTTAAAATCGAAAACAATCAAATTAGATATTAAATATTATTTACCTTAGCTTTTATGATTAAAGAAATCGAGATATGAATAGATTTGATTTGCTTAAGCATCTTCCTAGCTTTCTTCTATCTTTTTCCCCTTTTCCTTGTTAATGTTGGTCGGCCACTTGTTTTAAAATTTTCAAAATGAAATGATCATGTATTCTAATACATGGCCAAGGTTTGGAAGATATAGGAATGGCCTCTTTCCTATTTTACCCTTCCTCTTATTCATTTTAAACTCTTTCTTAATTCATTAGTTTTAAATGGCACGGCTACACCTTTATTAATAATCAACACATTACTTTATTTAGTTTATCCAATTAATCCTAAATAATGTTATCAAATTATGGGGTGTTACAGACTCCCCTCCTTAAAGAATTTCATCATCGAAATTACGATAAGGTACGCACAAATCAATCAATAAGGTAAAACATACCATCAAACAAATCAGGATAAGCATCTCTAATCCTGCTCTCATCCTCCCAAGTACAGTCCCTGTCATCATCACACCATTGGACCTTGACTAATCTGACCGTCTTGGTTCTAAGCCTCTTCTCATCTCTCAAAAAAATTCAAACTGGCTTTCTCACTATGGTCAAGTCCGGTTCTACCACTAAATCATATAGCACAGTTGGTGCAATAGCAGTCTCCGGGTCTCTAACTGAGAACTCCAACTGAGAACTCTAAGTCTTTCCGTCTCTTATTTGCTCGGTAACTCAACTCTATATGCGAGTTTCTCGATCCTCTCAAGAATAGGAAAAGGTCCAATGAACCTCGATGCCAACTTTCCTGATCTTCCAACTCTGATCACGCTCTTCATCGGTGGCACCTTAATAAAAACCCGATCTCCAACTGAGATCTCTAAGTCCTTCCATCTCTTATTTGCATAACTCTTCTGCCTAGACTGAGCCTCCTTCATTCTAGCTCGAATGACCTCTATGTTTTCTACAGCTTCTCTGACTAAATCTGGACCAAGAATCAATCTATCCCCAGCCTCCAACCAACAAACATGAGATTTGCATGGCCTTCCATACAAAGCTTCAAACGATGCCATTCCAATACTATTCAGATAACTGTTGTTATACGAAAACTCGACTAGATGTAGATGGTCTTCCCATGATCCCTCGAAATCTAGAACACAAGCTCTTAACAAATCCTACAAGATTTGGTTAACTCTTTCCGTTTACCCATCTATCTGCGGATGGTAAGCGGTACTCATCTTGAGCTTGGTTCCTAAAAATTCCTGCAGACTCTTCCAAAACTCGCTAGTGAAAAAGTAATCTCTGTCATTAACTATACTACTAGGAATTTCATGAAGTCCAACCACATTCTTCATAAACAACTTTGCTAAAACAGGTGCCGTCCTGGTTGACCTAACTAGACTGAAATGGGCACTCTTGGTCAATCTGTCCACTATGACCCATATACTTTCATTTCTTCTGTTCGACCTTGGCAACCCGTCAATAAAGTCCATAGATATAGAATCCCACTTCCGTACTAGAATATCTAACGGTTGGAGGAATCCACTTGGCTTCTAGTGTTTGGCTTTTGCATGCTGGAAATTCAAGCACTACTTTACACATAAGCCTATATCCTGCTTCATACTTTCCCAGAAGCAACTCCTCTTCATATCCTGATACATCTTAGTTCCTCCTAGATGAATAGAGAACTTCGAATGATGACATTCCTCCAAGGCTTCCTTTCTTATATTTCCTACACTCGGAATGCATAATCTTCCTTTCTTTCTCAACCACCCATTCTGGTCAAGACTAAAATCTTCCAAGTCATCGCTCTCAGCTCCTTCCCTTAACTTCCTGATCCGTTCAACTAACACTAGATCCTCCATCTATTTAGAAGCCATCCTTTCGATCAACACTGGTCGAACTTCCAAACAAGATAACACTACGGTTTTTTCGCTAAATCCAGCCTCAGATCTCCACTACACTCTGCAATTTGCTAATGCTTCCAAATCTTTCCACTCAGCAATCATCGCCAACACTACATTCTGATGTTTCCTGCTAAATGCATCTACAACCTTGTTGCCTTTCCCTGGTGTGTAATCAATCCCAAACTCATAAGCGGCTATAAACTCTAACCATCTCCGCTGTCTCATGTTCAGCTCCTTCTAAGAGAACAAATATTTCAGTAACTTATGATATGTAAATAACTCAAACCTCTCTCCCAAAAGGTAATGTCTCCATGCCTTCAAAGCAAAAATCACTACAACCAATTTCAAATCATGCGTTGGATATCTGACCTCATGCGGTCTAAGCTGTCTAGAAGCATAGGCAATCACTTTACCCCTCTACATCAGCACAGCTCCTAATCCTGTTCCACAACATCTGTATAAACCATCAAATCCTAATTTCCTTTAGGAACAACCAATACAGGTGCACGGGTCAATAAGTGCTTCAAACTCTAGAATGCTTCCTCACACTTATCGGTCCACACAAATTTCATATCCTTTCTCGTTAACTTGGTCATAGGTGCCGCTTTTGAAGAAAAATCCTTAATGAATCTCCGATAATAACCAGCTAACCCAAGGAAACTCTTTATCTCGGTTACAGTCTTGGGTCTCTTTCAACTGTTCACTGCCTCGATCTTAGTCGGATCCACTGACAACCCATTCTCTGAGACTACATGACCAAAAAGCTTCGCCTCCTTCTTCCAGAAGTGACACTTCGAAAACTTCGCCTTCAGCTGATGCTGCCTCAACATCTCAAGCACCACTCTAAGATGAACTTCATGCTCTCTCTCATCCTTAGAGTATATCAAGATATCATCTATGAAAACCAATACGAACCTATCCAAGTGCTCTTGGAAAACTCGGTTCAACAAATCCACAAAGAAAGCTAGCGCATTTGTCAGTCCGAATGGCATAACCAACCATTTGTACGATAAATATCAGGTCCTGAACAACATCAAAGGTATACTATCCTCTGCTATCCTGAGCTAATGGAAACCTATTGCCAAATCCAACTGAGAAAATACCTTGTCTCCACTCAACCGGTCGAACAAATCGTCAATCCTAGGAAATGGATATCGATTCTTTATCGTCCTCTCATTGAACTTACGATAATCGATACATAGCCTCAACGATCCATCCAGCTTCTTAGCAAACACTACTATTGCACCCCAAGGTGAACTACTCGGCCTGATAAAGCTCTTGCCTTCCAGATCCACCAACTACACCTTTAACTCCCTCATCTCTGAAGGGGTCATTTTGCTCGGCGGCTTACTCACTAATTCTGCTCCCGGAACCAAATTTGTCCAAAACTCAATGGCTTGTTTCGGTGGCAATCCTACTACAGGCTCAAAAACATCTGCGAATTCTCTAACCACGAAAACTCGACTCAACTCATCTTCAAGAATCCATAGCACCCAACAAAGCATACATCTCACCGCTAAGACCTTCTACGGTGTAAAAAATCATGTCGCTACAATCAGGGTATCTAAGAGATATCTTCCTATCTTGGCAAAATATCCTAGCATCATACTTACTTAACCAATCCATACCAAGGATAATCCCGAACCCCATAAATCAAACACATGCAAACTGCAAACAAAAGTATGACCTAACAGGTCAAACTCTAACTGGTCATACCTAAACCCTAGAGTTGCATACCCTCCTATTGGATTCACAACCCATAAGGAAGTAACTAAATATGTAGGTTTTAGGTTAAGCTTACCTATCAAACATCTAGATATAAAAGAATGTGATGCATCAGTATCAAATAAAACGCTAACAGACATACCCTGAATCTGAAGTGTACCTCCCAAAACTGCCTTTCCCTTCTCCTGAGCCGTCGGCTTAGAAGCAGCGGGTTCCAATGCATAAACCTTGCTCTTTCCATCCTTAACGGGCTCCTTGTACTAGTTATTATAATGGACAACCTGATCGCAGTTGAAGCACCTGATATTCTTCTTCCCGATCACTTCCTTAGCCTTCCCAGAACGACACTCATTGGCAAAATGCCCCTTCTTGTCGCTCTTAAAATAGACCACCTTAGACTTTCCTCTCTTGGCTGCTCCACCCTTTTGAGCACCTTTCTTGTGGAAAAACTTCCGCTTCTAGCCCTGCCCAACCTGGACCTCCTTAGCCTTGCTCCTCTCTAGAGAATTAAGAATCTCCTCATGCCTCATGGCCATCTCCACAACCACATCACAGGGATCTCTGATATGCGGTAAAGTAGCCCAAGCCAACTCAGGCTTCAGTCCCCTGATGAACTTCTCATTCTTCTTCATCATGGTATCTACGGTGGCATAACCATACCGAGCCAACTCCTCAAACTTTCTAACATACTCCACAACCGACATCTCTCCCTGCTCTAACTCATCAAACTTTTTGATCAGAGCTGACTGTGCCATAACTGACATGAACCACTCCTGAAACCTCCTTTTGAACTCAGCCCATGTCACGGTCTCCTCATCTACCGCCACAGTCACACTGTTCCACCAGAACAAAGAAACTCCCTAAAGCTGTCTAGACCAACCTCCTCTTCTGCTCATCGTTGAGCCTCATATTTGCAACAATTCTTTTGTAGTGCAATAGCCAGTTCTCCATCTCAATAGCATCCTCGATTTCAATAAATGGCTTCCCTCCGAGCTTAGTGTAATCCCCCACTCAACTTAGCATAATCCTGGACAACTGGAACCTCCGGAACTCCTCCTTCTACTACTCCAGCAGCAATACCCGCTTGCACCATATTCATGAAAAACTGATACATAGCTTCCATTCCAACCCGCGGGGCTCTAGCACCTACATTCTCTGCCTATGCCTGACCTTGGGTTCTCCTAGCATTAGGTCCGGCATTCCCTTCGATGCTTCACCTTCCTGAGTTAACTCTTCCTCTTCTACCATCCATATCTGTATTCAAATCTCACGAGATACAGAAAGATAACCTAAGCCAAGATAGGTGACTAGAGATAAAGCATATACTTATATATAGCAAATACAAGTACGTTACTATAGTGTTACCCAAAACCCTAATATTACTCTAATTCCTTTGGATTATGTTTTCAAAAACCATTTTGAGTTAAAAAAATTCATAAACCTATGCTCTGATACCAAGTTGTAACATCCCGTATCTAGAGGTCAAAAGCTAAGCACTACAAATGCTACAGTCATCCATAGTATTAACTTCTGGTGACAAAATACGGAATGCTAATGGAACCCATAATATCAGAAGCACTTGAATATGAACAAAATCATAGATTTCCAAAAACAACATTTAGCTGATTACATTTCAAAACAATATCATATCCAAGTTACATAATCCCTTAACTGTTTCCCAGGTATTGATCAACCAAGAGCGACATATGACGATGCCCCCTTGGTTGATCAGAGAAATATAGTCATACTGATTTAATATACACATCGGAATCAAAACAAATAAAATAGAACTCCTAAATAGCTATCCGACAGCCACCCGCTTGTCTCTGGAAACTTTATTCGCCAAAACACAAAACCTGAAAACCACAAACCTCAGCCTACTCAAATCAATTTTGAACATCCGAGGGTTTAAGGGGAAACAAAAACATAGATTCAGATATAAAGTCTGGTGTGAATAATACTATTCATCTCTGTTAATTTATGTTAAGTGAGACCATGCCGCTTAGCGGAACAGGATTCCCCTCACTAACGTTCCTTTTAAAAAATGTCTTTTGCAATTCCTTTCCTGCAATCAAAACTGGTTAAAATATCTGTAAAGCATCATTATGTAAATATACATAAATATATTAGGTAATGAATGAACTATCAGTTCAAACACATAAGTTTTGTTTGGCTAACTTTTAACCTTTGGCTGACTCAGGCCTACTAGACAATATCAAAATTTATCTAACATCTGTTAGACACTCCTCTTCTTTTGGACGATCTGTCCTTAACTATCTATTAAACACTTCTCTTTTGGACGGTCTGTCCTTAACTTATCATCTTCCAGGGTTACCTGATCATAATGGTTTTGCGGGCTCACCAATAACCTACCTATATACAAAAATATATTCCTTTCTATGTGTATCCATAATTTTAGTCTTACCCGTGACAAAGCACTACACACTAGAATTTTGGACTAAATTAGCTAGGGCTAATAGCTAATGTATAAGGCATGACCCTATACCAGTCCCATCTGGTATTCTAATATCTGAGTCATTTTACTTAGGGATATCTTTCCAAAACTTTCCTTGAAAACCTTTTCGAAATGATTTAAGATCTTTAAATCAAGCTCAAATAAGGAAAATTTTATAATCTCTATGCTTTACTCGAAATCACTTTACCATGTTATATATATACTTTACTCAAATCTTAGTTGATGGAAATATTTAACTTTTGAAAGTCCATATCCAAAAGCATTGAAATTACCCCTTTTGAAACTATTGAGAGTACCCCTTTCGAAACCATATAAAACCCTTTCTTTTATCTAGGCCGAAAGGCCAAAACCTTCCTTTCGAAACCATTCTCAAAACCCTTTCGAAACTTTGGAAATCTTCCTTTCGAAAGCTTTGAAAACCTTAGACATCTTTCTTTTCAAACTTTTAAACATTGCCTTTCGAAACCCTTGGAAAACCTTTCCTTTCGAAACCATTCGAAACCATAAGAAAATTACACCTTTCGACTCCTTCGAAACCTTTAGGGAAGCACCCATTCGAAACCTCTTTTAAAACCTTTCGAAAGCATTAAATCTAAACCTTTTGAAAGCACTTGGGTTCAATTTAAAACATGTGGAAAACACCTTTCGAAACCATTCAAAACTGACTTTTTCGAAACCAATTTTGGTTATTTAATTGAACTGAAGGGTCATCAAACCATTTAAGTCAAAAGCCTACCTTTCGAAAATGTTTCTAAGTAAAGAAGTGATGGTGTCGAAACCATCCTTTCGAAAGCATTGGAGAAGTGGGGCAGATTTCTAAAACAAAACAATCCCTTCGAAACCAACTGGGTCGAATGGTAAAAAGGCGCCAACTAGGTGTTTCGACTTAGTTGAAAGCATTTATTTAAAAACCAAGATGCAACCCAATCGAAACCATTTCCTTTTAAACCATTCGACCTAGTCGAAACCTAACCAAGTCAAAAGCATCTTAGTCGAAAGCAAGCAGGCACATTTATCTTTTAAAGTCAAAACAAAGCTTCAACCCCTTCAAAATCCCATGGTTTCGACCCTATACCTTTCGCCCACATCCAATTCACTAAGTACCGGTTACCTGATATCATATGAATTGGTTTCGACTATGTCAGAGGCGATAGTATGGAGGCGGAACCTGGTGCCGAAAGAGATGAAACAACGAAAAACCTATGTATTTATACTTTTAAACTATTTCTTTTGTACCTAACCTGCCTTATTTATCTAAATCTGATTGGTTGCCATATTACTTTTTCAAACGTGCTGCCATTTTCCAGAAATAACAATTTCAAATTATTTACAAAAAGCCCCTTTAATTTATAACCCACCAGAACACTTAGAAAATTCTAGAAAACTTCCCGAAAATCTCTTTTAATATGTTTTCTAACATATAAAAATTTCAGACATAAACCATATATTATTTACCCGTAAATAATTTATAACCCAAATTATCATTTTCTTTACTAGAAAATTCTTATAAAATCCCCATTAATTCCAAAAATTCTGAAAATTGAAACCCATTTCCAAAATATTATTTTTGATCTATACAATAATTCGCAAGGCATAAAGATGTCATTTAATAGGGTTTTTACCTTAAAACATATCATAAAATCAATATGAACACTTATCAATCATCAACAAGTATATATAGACATTCCATATTCAAAAACATGGCAAAACATTGGATATCAATTCGAAGTCATCTTAAAACCAAAAATAATCAAAATAGAGATGTAAACATTATTCACCTTAGCTTTTGTGATTAAAGAGATTGAGGTATGGATAGATTTGATTTGCTTAAGCTTCTTCCTAGCTTTCATCTACCTTTTTCCCCTTTTCCTAATAATGGTGGCCGATCTCTTGTTTTAAAATTTTCAAAATGAAATGAACATGTATTCTAATACATGTCCAAGGTTTGGAAGAAATAGGAATGACCACTTTTCCATTTTACCCTTCCTCTTATTCATTTTAAACTCTTTCTTAATTCATTGGTTTTAAATGGCACGATTACACCTTCATTAAATCAAATCTCAATCCCCTAATCAACACATTATTTAATTTAATTTATCTAATTAAATATCCTTCATAATGTTATCAAATTATGGGATGTTACATAATTTTAATTATGTAATCTTATAAATGTTGTAGCTTACTTGTTTTAGATCGGATTCGAACGCGACAAGTTGCGTTGCACTCATTTGAACGTTATCTACGTTATGGGATTAAATTGGTGACACTTATGGCTTGTTGAATTTTACACTGAATTTGAACGTCATTTGAATTCAAAGGGAATCCGGAATGCCTCAGCGGCCACTGAAATAAAGATGAGTTAATCTCACCTTTCTGGTTCACTAGTATGATATATAGTTGAAAAAAATTATTGAATGGCTGCATGGATGAATTACTATATTTATTAGTTGGTTTAGAATATTCCTGCCCTTGGAGCAGATGAGATCCTATTACGTTCTCGTGTAAGAGCAGATGGCCCTTTGTATATGAATCTCACATCGAAGCGGTTGATTTATATTTTATGATTATATAACATTTGTGATGAAGGGGAAACAGATCGGAGGGATCTAATAGGATTCCTCACCAATGTTGATTTAATTACACACAAACACACACACACACAAAGATATATATGTGTGTGTGTGTGTGTATTTAAGCTATGATGCAAGGGGACAGGTTGGAGGGATCCAACACGATTTCTCGCTATTGTTGAATTGTTTCAATAATATTTCTTTATATGGATTATTGAAAAATGAACCTAATTGTGGACATTATGGTTATAACATTGTTATATGTTTGAAAAACTAAAACCCAATAGTGATAGAATAATCAATATCGATATTGGTTAAGTATTGGGTAGCTATTGGCCTTAAATTGGTATTTTGAAATACTATAAATTGCCATTGAATTGGAATTGGTTTTTCGAGCCAGAAAATGATTTTTAAATCCGAAATGGGGTTTCAAAAATATTTTGTTTAAAAGATTATCTATTCATACTAATATTATTTTAAAGTTATTTAATTAAAGTAATATTGTATTAAATTTATTTAATTATATTAGTATTATTTTAAAGTTATTTAATTATAGTAATATTATTTTAAGGTTATTTAATTATGTTAGAATTATTTTAAATTTATTTTTTATAGTTTTTAAAGAATTTATCAAAATGTTAATAATTTGAAAGGTTGATTATTTCAAGATTAATTATTGTTTGAAATTAATAATAAGGGTTTATTAATAAGATTCTAAAAATAAATTATTACTATTTATAATAATGGTAAAGATTAATTATCATTGTTTTTGAAATAATTAGTTATTATTTTAAGATGTTTTACGACATATAATTATTATTTATTTGTAATGTTATTTTAAATAATTATTTTATATGAGAACTGTTTTGAAGTAAAGACTTTTAATTATGTATAAATGTTTTCGAGATCCATAAATAGAGTTGTAAGACTTGGATTTTATAATGGAGTTTTAAATGGTTTGTAGATTTAAGGGATGATTATTTACAAGGTGGAAGAGTTATATAAATGGTTAGATATTTGCAAAACGAGTTTAAGAAACAGGTTCATAGATTTGTAAGAGGATGTATTAAATGGTAACTTGCTATGTGACAAGTGTTTAGTCGATGGACTTGTTTTGTTAAAAGGTGTTTTGGGATAATAAATGGTTTATGGATTTATAAAGGATTTATAAATGAGTTTTAGAAATGTACAAAAAGAATTTACAAATGATTGAAATGTATAAAAGAAATTTTATAAATGGTTCCAGGAGTTTTTCTAAATGGTTTATAAATGGTTTTAGAGATTTATAAGGAGTTCAAAAATGATTTTTAAATCGAATAAAAATAAAATCTTTCTCAATTTTTGTGAATATACTTATACCATTGAAATAAGTATATGGATATTCTCTAAGTATTGAAAATATAGGGATTGGTGGATATATCTTTGTAAAAGTATTCTTATACGTGTAACTTACAAAGTAGTTTTCATTTATGATAAATTTATAGAAGGAAGCTAGTGATGGCTTACGTGCTTAACCAACGTTGGTTTTCCCTATGAAATAAATGCTTGATTGAATGTTTGTTATTGGATAGTTAAATAACTGACTATCAAAATTAGATCCAAACGTAACTTTGGAAATATCTAGGAGAAACACATGAATTATATGGCATAGTCTTCTCCGATGATCTTGTACTGTGCATATAAATCTCATTTCGTTCTCCTAGGACAATGATAAGGAAATCCACCCACTAACGGTGATGAGGTGATCTCAGATCTTATCTTTGAACTGTTTATTTCCTAAAGAACAGGGGTTGAGTTTACCGGGAATTATTGAATGTTGTTTCAAAGAGTTCGGGATCGGGTATGTTACACAAAAACCACTTCGATCCAATGAATGCATTTCGAATTGAAGACATCTTGAAGATGATGGAATTGAAGATGGAGCTCTTAAATGTTTCGTTCAGTCCCAGCACTAACTTGTATGGATGAATGCTGATATTGCATTGTTGCCTAGAGGGTAGTGTTAGCATTTCAAGTGGGACGTGCTATATAAAGGTAAATCATAGCCTCGAGCCTCATCAATCGAGAAATGAAAGAAATCAGGCATGCGGTAGGGCTAAGTGGGTCGCTCCGGTTAGGATATGGTTATTCCAAATCTAGATCGATCACTATCTCTTCTTGTATGCTTCGGGGCCCAAGCGAGGTGATCATATTCGGTACTACCGGTGAAGTGGTAGGCTAGTCCTGTGTGGCAGGGGTACAAGATGTTTTTCCATACCCCGGTGCATTTATTTAGAGATGTACCTTCGAAAGGTAGTTCCTTACCTCGTCATAGCATGGAATCCATTTTCCAATACGAGCCTTTATGGTTTTAGTTGTATACCTATTATGCTGGAATTTAATTAATGTAACAATTTCAGCTATGATTAATAACTATTTATATCTAGACACTATTATAATATCAGAATATTTCTTATGAAATGGTTTTGGTTATCGTAAGGAAAAAACCTATCCGTTTTTATATGCGGCGTGATCTTATGAGATATTCTGATTTTCAAAGGTTTTCTATAACTTTAAAATCTAGTTGGGTGTGTTTTCTCACGCTGGTTTTCCAGACTAACTTGGGTGTTATTTTATTATAATGCTCAGGTCAGACCGAACACATTACATATTAGTTTGGATGATTTAGAGCTTCAAAAGACGAGCTGGAGGCCCAGAGACGTATTCACGTAGATGGTTAATTTTCCGCTGTGTTCATTATGGTATTTATTAGCAAATTGTAAGGACTTGTATAACTGTCCAGGCTGAAATAGGTTAGTATACTCTGATTGATGTTTGTATATACATATATTACAGTTTGACTTTTATGTAAAGATTTGTTGTATATTATAGATTATTCATTCCGCTGTGAGATTCTGTGTTGTATAGTTTTCTTATTATCTTCTTCCTTCTTTCTTTTTCCCTAACAATCGAGTTTTCCGGCATTTGATTGCTCGGCACATAATACCGTGGGCTTATTACTGTCGATTTTCTAGGGTCGAATATCCCCGTCGTTACATTTACACTACATTATTTTAATTCTTTATAACTAATTAATTAAACTGATTATTAATAACTTATAACTTAAAATATGCTTACATGGGCTATGGTCGATTTATTGTCGGCCCATGTGTACAAGAGAGTGCCATCTTCATTTTGTTGCTCGATGGCATGAGTATGGACAAATATGTCCATGTAGGAGACGGGATCCATACGCTCGCTTTCCTGAAATAATTATTATGTATTATTATTGTATATGCAAAATTATAAAATTTAATAACTATTTATAATCGAAATTAGTAAATTTACTAGCTCTTCACGGTAACGCTGGAATGAATTAGAACCACTGCGATGTGTGACTGGATTCTTATTTCTATTTGTAGAGTTTCTATCTGACTCTGTCTGTACATTTTAATTGAACATGTTAAAGTGATATTACATATATGCTCTACATATAGTGCGATCAATTGTATATGAAACTTCAATTTAAATAATTAGTAAGAGATTAGTAAACTTACCTTCGCCTCATCGCTATTCCACCAAACAATCCAAGCATCCCACACGCTTGCACCCATCCAGTCAGGCTTCTTCCCCGCTTTTTTATGCCCGACATCGTGTCGCGGTAGTTCTTCCTCATCTTTCTCATCCAGTAGTTTCTGCAAAGGAGAGTGTCTACTTCTTGCAAATCTACCGCCCCCTACACATTGAAAAAATATAAGTTATACACTTATATTTAGTCAGCAAATTGTACAGTGATTATATATAATGATATACAAATTTACACTTACATGGAGGTCCCGCCAAATACAGTCTATGATGTGGGCTGGGATTTTATCTCACCTAGGCCAGTATGCTATCATCCTGCTCATGCAAGCTTGCTTAGAAATATTAGGAACAAGCAATGAAGGCTCCAGCTCAAATCCCTCGTGTTTAATATGATACAGACCTTTAATAAATCATAACTAATATATCATACACAAAATAATTAAGATGATGAAATAAATTTAATATTTACCATTTCGCTTTAGGTTGTAACGTCACTATGGGACCTTGCGCCTGCTCTGATCGGTCGCTGCCATCACTCCCCGCGGCGGTCCCTCTTTGAGAAGAAGTGGGTAAACCTGAATGGGAAGAACTCCGACATCGAAAAAACAAACTAATACCTGTCACATACACATCATTTTATTATGGCAGAACATATCGTTTAATTATGAGAAAACATACCATTTTTTATGAGAAAAATGTAACATTAATAATCACATAAATTACTTTCTATCAAAATGTACATTATTAATCAGTCCTCGTCGTTCTTTGATTCAAACTCGATCTGGTACTCTATATTGTTTTCCTTTATAGTCTCAAATGCTTCTACTAAAACATTTGATTCATCGTTTAGAGGCCTGAAATCAGTATGATCATCAGTTATTATTATTTCGTTATTTTCCACAATATCTGCCTAATAAGCTTATTCTTTTGGAATATTCTTTCCATCCAATGTAAATCTTGCTTTTGTTTTAAAAACCGCCGACCAATCTTTGTCATCTTGATTCCAGAACTTGGAACATTATTGAACTAATTGCATCGAAACAAAAAAACTTCCTCCATAGGTCATGTGAAATATGTCAATAGCAAAACCTGGGTTAACACGGCATAAAGATCATTTATATGATTATTTGGATCATCACTACCTTTAACAAATACACCAGTATTGTTAGTTAATTTTTCAACACCATATTCTTTAGTTTTGAATTTATAACCATTGACGAAGAATATTGGATATTTCTTGAAATTTCTTTTTGGTCCTAACGTAAGATGTTCCAATCCTTCGTCGACCATACAATTTTTTGGATCATAAATGTAGTCCAAAATCCAACCAGCGAATTCTTTACTGGGATCGCCGCGTGGATGTTGTGATTCGTAAACACTGTAGATATAAATAGTATATTGCATTACAATCTACGCATGTATTATTGATAAATATATCGAGAATTATTAATTAATATTAATTAACAAATGATGCAACTTCAGCACAATTAAGAAGAATATGTGTGTGTACTACATGGTGATCACTATCGTCTAACCATTATATGCTTGTATGGAACTTCCTTTCCCTTCTTTTTTCTTAGTTCGTATCTTTTCTCGTTACGTATTCTACACTTCCTAAGATTGATGTCTTCTTCCCAAAACAAGATGCAGCCATTAAACATGTGCCAATTTTTGATACGGCAAACCAAAAGAAGACATAAGTTTTTCCACTTCATACAAATTTTCCCATATTAAATTATCGGGTGGCATATGCCATTTTGCAGCTTGTACAACAACTGTGAATCCAGCTTCTGTGAAATTGTATTTTGGTTTCATCGTAATGTACTCTGTAGTTACTGATAATTAGATACCTCTTTTACATACATCCCAAAGGGGTTTCTTAGCAGTATCCAATAAATCATAGATTTTGTTTGCTCCAATATTTGGTTCTTCTTCGACATTTACATCGTCATTATCAACTTCAATCGTAGGGAACATTGATTTTGCTGCATCTTCAACCATATCTTCTATGGGATTCGCTATGACAATGTCATTACCCACCTCCTCCTCTGACTATACAGGACTTGGTGGTACAAGTTCTCCATGACGATCCTACACTTTATAATCCGGCATGAAACTGTATTGGCACAAACGAACTTTAACCACATCCTGTATCAAATGCTTCAAAAGTTTGTACCTACTACATGGACAACGAATTTCTTCGTCGTTTCTATTATAATTTATAGCGAATTCAATAAATACATTTACACCATTATAAAAATGTTCCTTTGTTGAATCTCTCAACCTCCATCATGGTTAATACATCCAGTTGTGATCAATAAAGTAGGTGCTCATTTTTCCTATTTAAGAAAATATGATACAAAATCAAAAAAGTATTGATCATTTTATAGATTGACTTTTTATTTTTCAATTCATTTATACATTATAATATTTTATTAATTATATAATATATTATTCGTTTTTATTTTATTTTTCAATTTATGTATACATTTTAATGTTCCTTTAACCGTAATTCATTTATTAATTATCATTTATACATTTTATGGATTGGCATAAATTATGAATATAGTACTAAATTTTTAGTTTATTTTTTCTACTTTGATAGTTGGTCATCCTACTTTCCATTACAAACACAATAGTAATTACATTTTGTAAATCATTTCATTTTAATTGATTTAATAAAATTTCGGCAGCACTTCCCTTTTGTTCCCTGTATCGTAAACAAATGCGTGTATACAAGGAACAAAAAGGAAGTGCTATCGAAATTTTGTGAACCGTTTAAAATGCAATGATTTATGAAATGTAATTGATTTGTTGTATTTGTAACTTGTCAAATACAGGGACAAATCCGACAAATATTGTATCCGATGAATATAGATAATCGTTCTATGACAAAAACGAATATCTATATAACGATCCTATACAATACTTGTCAGACTGGGCCAAAAACTCTTTAAGGGATTTTAAAAAATAAAGCACATTATGCACCAATTTGTTTATATATCACCGCTATATATTTTTCTATTAATTATATAACATATTAATATTTGTACAATAATTTGTTTATATTTTAATGTTTAATTAATATATAATATATTATAAAAAATTTACTTTTAAAAAAAATCTTTTATGTTTTCAAATTTAATGAATTATGAATATAATATTATATTTTAAAAAATAAACTACAATATACTCTGGTTTACTACATACCACACATTCTAACAAACTAGGTTTTTTTTACATAATTAAGGGTCTAAACTAATAAAAAATTATGTAAATAAATTATTATTTTTGACATTTTAGAAAACATGCACATACACTAGATTATGCGCATCTACACTAATTATTACAAGCTAGCCCTAATGCACATATACTCTAATTAACACATATACACATACACTAAATTATATATTAATTTTTGGATTTAATTAGGGTTAAGAGAAAAACCTGAGTGGAAATGAATTAGTGGCCTAGGCTTGTGAAGAGTGGGAAATAATGAATTTGTTGATGGTCAAGAAGTTGGGTGGATTCCCCAGTGACGGAGAGTAGAGGAGCAGCTAGGGTTTTGTGGAATTTGGGGGGAGGCAAATGTAATAAAGCAGCTCTCGGCCTGGTAGCTGAATATAAGCGACTTTCCGATGGCTTCCGATGCCCGTTGATAGCTTTAATTAGCAACAACTTCCGTTAGCTACTTAATTATTTTTATCACATTTTCACACTTTTAAAATAGATATAATATAGGGACAGTTTGGCACAGGTCCCTAATAAGTTTCAAAATACACAAAAACTCCAGTAAAAAAAAGTTTGTAAATTAGGTCATTAGAATTAAGTTACCGAATAATGGCATACGCTTATGCAATTATTCAGTGAATAATTGCAGACATTTATGCAATTATATCAAAAAATTGCAGACATTTCCACAATTATATACTGAAAAATTGCAGAAATTTCCACAATTTTTTGAAAAAATTGCGGAAAATTCCGCAATTATTCAGCAAAAAATTGCGGAAATTTTTGCATTTTTTTCAAAAATTTGCGTAAAATTCCGCAATTATTCACCAAAAAAATTGCGGAAATTTCCGCAATTATTCATAGAAAAAATTGAATAAATTTATGCAACTTTTGGATATAATTGCATAAATGTCTGCAATTATTCAGTGAATAATTGCATAGCTATATGCAATTACTTAGTAACTTAATTTTAGGGACCTAATTTACATACTTTTATTTACTAGGGTTTTTGTGTATTTTGAAACTTATTAGGGACCTGAGCCTAATATTCACTATAATATATATTAGTTTGTTTGAAAATTTTAATTTGTAGAAAAAATTGAATAGTTTATATTAATAATTAATGAATATGAAATAAATATTAATGATTAAAGCCTCTCTTATTTTCCTTTTCAAATTAATTTACAAATATTAGTTATAAAAACAATGTTTACAAAATAAATTCATAAAACTATTAGATATCATAACTTTAATCCGAATTTTATAAATGATAGACTAAAACTTGCATAAAATGATTATCTATGTTCATTTTTCAGTAAATTTAATTATCGAATATAATTATACAACGAAAAAGATTATCGACTATACTAATCTAATTAATCAAAAATTATCATAAATTTGAATAATTGAATAGAAATATATTTACAAAATTCTTAGGATTTAAATTATTATATATTTAATAAAAATTCTGACTTATATAACTAATATGGAATAATAAAGTAATAAGTTCAAATAAATAAATTGATTGGCTATCGGGGGTCGTCCAAAGTATAATGACGGAGCCGTCGATGGCCGTCAGAAGCTACTGCCACAAATTTCAATATTCATTGTAGTGATATAACTTATAATGGAAATGACCAGTTTGCACTAACAACACTGTTTCCATTCTGATATTTCTAAATTTGACTATACAGAATCATTATTATTGTCGAAAACTCTTAAATATAAAATTTTGTGTCATTCGATATTAGTTTGATCCTCGATCTAATAAGTTAATTGGTTTTTCGATATTAGCTAACATGGGCTAATAATTAAATTTGATTAGCTAGAGTATCAAATTTGATCAAAAAACATGAAATCATGTATTTAAGCTTTTTGTACAATATTAACAAATGTGTGTAGTTAGATTTTGAAAATTTTGAGTGGAAGTAGGATTGACGTTTCAAGTGGGTTGTTTATGATAGAACTCAAGGTAACTTGTAGCGAAAATGCCAGTTTGAACTGACAACACTGCTTTTGTTTTGATTTTTCTAAATACTACCATGTAGAATCATTATTATTTCTGTAAAAGCTTAAATATTAAACCTCATGTTATCCGTGAAAAGAAAAGAGGTATGCCGTAGGAAAAATTATGTAATTTGTTAAATTTATCTAACTTTATAACCAATCTTGTTCGTAATAAAGATATCTAATTCCTATTATATACGTTATATAGTGATACAATTAACAAAGTAATTAAATCAAAGAATATGCATTATAAAATTCTTAAATAATATGTTATGTGATAACTGTTACAATGAGTTGTAATCATGAGAAAATCATCTCAATATTGAATAACATGTTATTTTAAATATTCATGTTCAGGTTATTTTGAGATATTTACCGGTATACAAAAGACCTAGTATAGTCCATGATGAACATAATTACTTATTGCAGCAGTTTAACAAATACTTCTCGTCCATCGTAAAAAAATACATTAAAAATCCATATTACAAACAATTTTCAAATCTTTTTCTAGTAAATTCGATAATACTTGTGAACTAATATATGTGAATATCAAAATAAGATTCTACTAATAATCGTGTATTCAAAAACTACATGGTTCTTCTGGTCGATATGTAGTAAATAAATGAAAACTACATGGATTCCACAACTACAATGCAAAACATAGAAACAAACGGAAAGCTCAAATTTGAGTTATGTAGTAAACAAATTCATACTAATTCCAATTTTAACTTTTCACTTTCATCTTACCTCTTGACAAATCCATCGCGACATTATCCAACTGTAATCTTCTCGTATTCAGAGCTTAAACCTTGAGGTCAGTGCCTTAAATTAATGATTCTTCAAAAAAAAATTATAGCTGTTATGACTATTTTTATATTTGAAATGAACAAGCATGGCACTTGAGCGAGCGAATATGACTATTGTAAATGACAGGACTATTTGTTGGCTATGAATAAGCTTGTCATCCCAAAAGCAAAAACAAATAACTTATTCAGTTATTCTCTTCTTCTTTCTTACTTCGTTTCTCTCATATCGCATCATCATCCATTAAAAATTAGAGCTTTCTTGGTCAGATTAAAGCAATACAAACTTCAAATCCGATTATGTCATAATAAGCCTTACAAATCCTAAAATCAATAATTTTATAATTTATTTGTACTCGTTAGGGTTGAATTATTGTCTAACATAATCAATATAGAAATCCATGAAGCCTGAAGTATGACATCATCATCCTCATCGGAGACAAAATTTCCAACAAAATTTGTACAATAATATCGATATGAAGGGTGAATCGAGTAATATTAATTCCTTACTAATCAACTAAGATCTCATTCTTACTCGACAATAATGCTTTAACAAAGATAACTTCAGTTATTAGCAAGAAACTATGAAATTCTTTCTAATCACTATCCAATTGTTCTACATTCTAGAGGAAGATCTCTCGAAAGATGTAGATAAAAAATTATATAGATGTAACGACCCGTAAATTTTAACTGTTTTAATAACGTATGTAACGACCCGTATTTCTACGGATCGAAAAGTTTGTCAAAATCTGGAATTTTCAGCATTTTTAAGTTGTTTCAGATTTTGGTTGGAATTTGCCTAAGTTCTAGGTCGTACGCGACCTAAGAGTTGAGTCATGGGTTGTTGGCGACTTAGGTGATAAGTCGTGAGTGACTTAAAGAAAGTCTGCGACCTAAGGGGATAGGCGAGTTAAGAGTTAGGTCGTAGCCAGGTTAAGTGGTTGGTCGCACTGTCTTGAGTCGTACCTAAGTATTAGGTCGTTCAGATAATAAGTTGCATGGTGGTTTAGGTCGTGGACAGTTTGGAGCGACCTATAGGGGTAGCGAGTTAAACCCAGTAGTTAACGACCTAGGGGTGAGCGACCTAGTGGTTCCGAGTTAGCATAGTTAGGTCGGCAACAACCTAAGGAGTTTGGAGATAGCAGTGTAGCGACCTAGTATTTTGGGGTGACCTATAAGATGTTAGCGACCTAAGAGTTAGCGAGTTAGCAACCCAGTATTTAGCGACCTAGTAGTTAGCGTGTTAGGGAAGTTAGGTCGTAGACGACTTAAGGAGTTAAGTCGTACGAGTTAAGTCGTAAGTCTCTGTGTTGAATTAGGTCGTATATAGGCTAAGTGTTAGGTCGCGTGGGTATGTTAAGTCGTAAGTTTGTTAGGTCGCGAGGTAGTGTGCCTGTGTTAAGTCGTGAGCGACTTAGGAGTGGTTGAGTCGTAAGTCGTGTCTCCAGGTAAGTCGCGTGTAAGTTAAGTCGCGCGCTTGAGATTTTCTTAAGTCGTAGGTTGGCATAGCAGTTAAGTCGTAGCTGATAGGTCGCTGGGTGCTTGGATGCGCAGAAGTGTTAAGTCGGTGAAGACTTAGGTCGGAGGGGTCTTAGGTCGTAAGTCGGAGACGACTTATGGAGATAGCCGATTTACGACTTAGTGAATTTTCAGCTATAAATAGAAGGGGGTTGGCTTCATTTTTGGGATCCGGATTTCGAAGCAACGAAGTGCTGCCATTTTGAAAACTCGACTTCTACACTTCTTCACTTCTTTTCTCCACTCTAATCTAGTGCTTCCTTTCATCCAAATCGAAGATCAAGATTGAAGATTCAAGAGCTTGGATTGAAGATCTTCATCCTTTGAAGTGAGATTTCTTCGTTTGAAGCAGATTTGTGATAGATCAAGCTTGATCCTTCGCTGTCCAGATCTGAAACGTGTTGATTTGGGGTTGTTTAGGTGATTTGGTGAGTGGTGATTATCTCTCACACGGATCCAAAGGAGTATATTGGATTGTTGGCTCGATTTGGTGTTAAAATAGTGATTTTCATGCATTTTCTTCATCCTAAGTGTAGATCCATGTAGATCCATTGTTCATGATGATTTGACAACCATTTTACTAAGTGTTAACCTATGCAAGTTCATTTGTAGAGATATTTCTTATGATTTCATGCATGTTAGACTTTCAACTCTTTAATTACGAAATTGCCATTATTGTGATAATTGTCTACTTAGATCATATTCGAATGCTTGATTGTTTGGATTAATGTTTGACTTGGTTGATTGCTATGAATTAGATGATTGATGATTTGATTTAGAACGAGGATGATTCAAAAGCTGAGGGAAAGGCTCTTGAATTGGGAAAGCTGCTTGTGGCATATGTAGCGGATGATGAAGCTCTTATGCATAGATTTGATGATGATGTTGAGATGAAGCTTTGCGAGGATGTGATGAAGCGAAGCATGATATGAGATAGTCTTGGTCTAATCCAGACGGGATCATTCCAAGCAGATTGATAACTCGGTGATATGGTTCGAGTTTGAGGATAATGGATGCTCGAGAGGCGCTTGAGCTAGTATGGAAACAGTCGACGAGGAGGATGACTAGGAGGCTTGGATAGCATCGTTCTTGAAGGTTCTAGCAGACTCAAAGCAGGGGTACGTTTGGGCAGTTGCAAAAATCCCAACGACAATGAATTGATGGTCGAGTACCCTGGGTAGTTGTGAAAATCCTTGGCACGGGCTGCGACGACGTGCAGAGTACTGTCTAGAACCGGGGTTTCCATTAGCCCTTGACGGACGGCTGAAAGAATGTGCCGGTCATTCAATTAACGGTGATATCGAAGCAATGATAACAGTGATAGCCAGAGTCATGGATGTTTGGTTGTATCGTCATTCGGTCTCAAGAGCAGTGTTTTCCGGATGCTTATCTGATCTTGGTTTAGGCCTTGGGGGTTTGTGCTTGGAAAACATCGCCCTTGACTCGAGTGATAATTACTTTACTTTAAATTGTATGCTCTGCTATGTTTGCTTTTGCTTAGTGTGTGTCCGGGGGGGCTATCACTGTAGAATGAGGTTGGAGTAGGAGGGTTGTATTCCTATTCCTTTTCCTTTGTGATCTTTTGGTATGTTGTTAGTTAATTTACTGCTCACTAAGACTGTTGTCTGACTCAAGGCTTTATGTTTTAATTCTTATTGCCTTGGGCTGTTCGTCCATTTTGGGGACGGGCAGACTAGGTAGCAGGTGATAGGTGTTGTTCTTGCTTCTCACGATGCTGATATCGAAGACGAGCTAGAGAGTTGCATATTATATTCTTACTATATGTACTGGGTGTTCCACTGTTTGTATATTCTCTGAGTGTTGTGTAGTGAGGCTTGATGTATTGACTATTTGGATGCTTGTATTCAACTATTATGAAGTTTTATATGATGGCATTTTATTCTGTAAAGCTTCACTATACATATGTTCTATTGTATCTTGTCCATGCGCTGTGAGTAATACGATAGATTCTGTTGTTTTTAATTTACCCTGACAATCGTCCATGGTCGCCTAGCACACCTTACAGCGCACTTTCTCTAGATTCGGTGCAGGTGTCATCGGCGGTCGTCATATTTGGTATCAGAGCGTGGTTAATCGATCTTACCCAACGCTCGCTGACGTAACTACGTATGAGAGATGTAATTGTATTTTGATGGATGAATACTATATATAATATAGTAGTTTAGTTGAGTTTGAGTCCTTTATGCAGTTGTTTCTCTAGATGTTCTGATCATTCCTTTTTATAGATATTGAGAATGAGTCGAAGAGGGAGGCCAGCTGCTAGGGAAGGCCGTGCTACTGAGGGGACTGCTGATTATGCAGCTATGTTCGAAGCTATGATGACTTCGATCATGAGAAGGATACCAGTTCCGGGGGAAGCAATAGATGTTGGAGTTCAAGTCCAAACTCCGAAACCAGTGGATTTTGCTAAGTTGTGCAAGGACTATACTGCTCTTAGAGGGAAGGTTTTCTTGGGAACAGAATCAACTATTGAGTTCCAGAGGTGGATAGATGCTTGTAGAAGGATTTTTGGTGATTTGGGAATTGAGGATGCAACTAAGAGGAAGTTAGCATCAAGACAGCTTCAAGGGAGAGCCTCTGATTGGTGGAACTCTATTACCATCAATACTCCGGAGGAAGAGATTACTTGGGAGCAATTCCAAGTCAGGTTTGAAGCTAAGTTCATTTCTATAGCTCAGAAGTCTGTTCTGTTCAAGAAGTTTGTGGAGCTCAAGCAAGGTGGAAGACCAGTTCTTGAGTATGTTTCTGAGTTTGAAGCATTGTCCAAGTATGCTCGGTCATATATTGAATCTGCATATCAGAAGAATGAGAAGTTTGTGACAGGCTTGGACAGTTATCTGGGGAGACAGTTGGTGGATCATTTGGACGATTCATTTGAGAAGCTTGTGGAGAAGGCTCTCAGGCATGAGAGTCTGTTTCCTAAGGAAGGATCTGTTGTTGCTGTGACCAGGGAAGAGTCTAAACCCCAGCAGGGTGGAAACAAGAAGAGGAAGCAGCAGCAGCAGAAGGGTAAGGATGGCCAGAAGAAGCCGAAGGGCGAAGTGACCTGCTACAACTGTCAGCAGAAAGGCCATCTCTCCAGGGATTTCAAGAATCCGAAAGCACCGGCGAAGTGCCACAACTGTGACAAGCCGGGGCATTTCAGGAAGAATTGTCCAGAACCGAGGAGGGACAAGCAGATTGTGCAAGCTTATGCTTTGGGAGCTGTTCCGTCGTCTTCGAAAGCTCCTACCTCTGAAGAGAAGGGAAAGAGTGTGGTGGTTCAAGGTACTCTTTTCCTATGTGGTGTTCCGGTTAGAGTTCTGTTTGATATTGGGGCGTCGCATTCGTTTGTTTGCAGCGAACTTGTAGACCGGTTGGGTTTGGAACCGGATATTGTTGATAGGCCATTGGTTGTGACTAATCCAGTTGGGGGTTCGTCTTGTTTGTGTATGTTATGCCGTGGTCTAGTTGTATCGAGTCATGATTGCTCTTTTGTTTGTGATTGCTTTGTTCTGAACTTTGCGGGGTTCGGAATTATTTTGGGAATGGACTGGCTTAGGAGGTATGCGGCGAAGGTTGATTGCGAGAGGTTGGAAGTGACAATCGAGAATGTGGAGGGGCGAAAGGTTGTGATACGATGTAAGCATGAAGAAGGCATCTTCATGAGCTTCATGTATTCGCTGGTTGTTCCACGGGATGGACTGTCATCGGTGCCAATCGCTAATGGATTCGAGGATGTCTTTGACGAAGTCAAAGGGTTGCCGCCGCATAGAGAGATCGAGTTTCGTATAGATCTAGTTGAAGGAGCCAGACCTGTTGTGATGCCTCTTAGGCGGATGGCGCCTAGAGAACAACAGGAGTTGAGGGTGCAGGTTGATGATCTTTTACAGAAAGGATTCATTCGGCGTAGTGTGTCCGAATGGGGTGCACCAATTGTGTTTGTAACCAAAGCAGATGGATCGCTGAGGTTGTGTGTGGATTATCGTGAGCTGAATAAGGTGACTAAGAAGAACAAGTATCCATTGCCGAGAATAGATGACTTGTTTGATCAGCTTCACGAAGCTAAGGTGTTTTCTCAGATGGATTTGGCAACGGGATTTCACCAGTTGAGAGTGGCTAAGGATAGTGTGCCGAAGACTACTTTCAGGACACCATCCGGTTTTTTTGAATGGTTGGTAATGCCGTTTGGATTGACTAACGTGCCAGCATATTTTGTGGATCTTATGAATAGAGTGTTCAGAGATCAGTTGAACAAGTTTGTACTTGTGTTCGTGGATGATATTCTGATTTATTCCAGAACGGAAGAAGAGCACAAGACGCACTTGCGTATTGTTTTGGAAATCTTGCGGAAACATCAGCTGAAGGCTAAGTTTGCGAAGTGTCACTTCTGGAAGAGTGAAGTGAGGTTCTTAGGCCATGTGATTTCTGGAAACGGAATAGCGGTTGATCCCGCTAAGGTGGCAGCAATCCAGGATTGGGTTAGACCTAAGAATGCATTCGATGTGAGAAGTTTTCTTGGATTAGCAGGATACTATCGACGGTTTATCAAAGACTTCTCCAAGGTGGCTGCACCATTAACTGGATTGACGAAGAAGAACCTAGTGTTCAGATGGGATGATAAGTGTGAACAAGCTTTCAGAATCTTGAAAGAGAGTTTGACAAGTGCTCCTGTTTTGATTATTCCAAGTGGGAATGATGAGATGGTGGTTTACACCGACGCATGTGGTACTGGACTTGGAGCAGTGCTGATGCAGAGAGATAAAGTTGTTGCGTATGCAAGTCGACAACTGAAGCCGCATGAAAGGAATTATCCGACTCATGATTTGGAGTTGGCGGCGATTGTTTTTGCCCTGAAGATGTGGAGACATTATCTATTGGGAGTTCGATTCGAGTTGTTTACGGATCATAAGTCGTTGAAGTATCTTTTCTCCCAAAAAGATTTGAATCTTCGACAGCAACGTTGGCTAGAGTTTTTGGCATCATATGATTTTGGTATAGCTTATACTCCGGGAAAAGGTAACGCAGTGGCAGATGCGTTAAGTCGAAGACATGCAGGACTGGGAGCCATGTTTTCTGAATGGAAGAATCTCGAGTATTTAGCTGGATTTGACTTCAGGCCTAGATGTGAATTGGAACCTGGGATGTTGGCAAACTTATCGATAGGACCTACTCTTGTGGAAAGGATTGGCGAGAGCCAAAAGCGAGACAATAAGCTTGTCAAGATTATCCGTGATTTGGAATCTGGATTGGATCCAGAAAAGGATAAAGGATTCGAGGTCGATCGGGAGGGTTGGCTTCGAAAGCAAGGACGACTAGTTGTTCCTGATATAGATGAATTGAGGAGTGAAGTTCTGAAGGAAAGTCATCACTCAAAGCTGACAATTCATCCAGGTGGAAATAAGATGTATCGGGATATGAAGAGAACCTACTACTGGGAATGTATGAAGAAGGATGTTGGAAATTTTATTTCCAAGTGTATGAACTGCCAGTTGGTAAAAGCCGAACAGAAGAAGCCAAGTGGATTACTTCAGCCATTAGAAGTTCCTACATGGAAGTGGGAGCAGATATCGATGGATTTTATTGATGGATTACCTAGAACAAGAACGGGAAATGAAGGGATTTGGGTCATCGTAGATCGTTTGACTAAGAGTGCACGATTCATTCCTGTTCGATCGAATAGGACTGCATCAAAGTTGGCTGAGTTGTATGTTAAGTGGATAGTTCGATTCCATGGTATTCCGAAGAGTATAGTGAGCGATCGAGATCCATTGTTCACTAGTGGATTTTGAAAGAGCTTCCAGGAAGTTTTGGGAACCGAGTTGTGCTTGAGTACAGCTTATCACCCTCAAACAGATGGTCAGACCAAGTGAGTCAACCAAGTTTTGGAAGATCTCCTCAGAGCTTGTGTTTTGGATTTCGGGGGATCATGGGAAGATCATCTTCATTTGGTAGAGTTTTCATACAACAACAGTTACCAGTCAAGCATTGGTATGGCACCGTATGAGGCACTGTATGGAAGACCGTGTAATTCTCCGACATGTTGGATAGAAGCAGGAGAAAAGCTGATGCTTGGGCCAGAGATGATTCGACAGACTTCGGATTGTATAGAGATCATTTGGCAACGAATGAAAGCAGCCCAAGACCGTCAGAAGAGTTATGCCGATAAGCGTCGTAAGGATTTGGAATTCGACGTAGGAGATATGGTTTTTGTGAAGATTTCTCCACTGAAGAATGTTATTCGATTCGGGGAAAAGGGAAAATTGACTCCGAGATTTGTTGGACCATTCCCGATCATCGAGCGAATTGGCAAGCTCGCCTATAGACTGGAGTTACCAGAGAAGATGTCGGGTGTGCACAATGTTTTTCATATATCGTATCTACGGAAGTATGTGCACGACCCGAGTACGGTGGTTTCTGCTGATAGCTGTGAAGACTTTGAAGTTGATCCAGTCGATAGAAGACCTCGTAAGCCGCTTCGTGTTGTGGGAACCGACATGAAACAGCTTAGGAGGAAGGTAGTTAAGTTGCTCAAGATACAATGGAGTGATGATGATAACGACTGTACGTGGGAGGTGGAAGAGAGGATGAAAGCAGCTCATCCTGAACTCTTCAAGGTATGGCCCTAAGGTGTCGTGTCATCTCACGATATTGTAACTTGTTCTAGTTTTAGAATTCTGCGCGCTAAGCTAGAATTGGATGCATGGTTTGCTGATTGCTATGGATGGTAGGCGTGCAGAATAGTCTTTGATTGCTTTGATTGTGTGGAATTTCGAGGGCGAAATTCCTAAGGGGAAGAGAATGTAACGACTCGTATTTCTACGGATCGAAAAGTTTGTCAAAATCTAGAATTTTCAGCATTTTTAAGTTGTTTCAGATTTTGGTTGGAATTTGCCTAAATTCTAGGTCGTACGCGACCTAAGAGTTGAGTCATGGGTTGTTGGCGACTTAGGTGATAAGTCGTGAGTGACTTAAAGAAAGTCTGCGACCTAAGGGGATAGGCGAGTTAAGAGTTAGGTCGTAGCCAGGTTAAGTGGTTGGTCGCACTGTCTTGAGTTGTACCTAAGTATTAGGTCGTTCAGATAATAAGTTGCATGGTGGTTTAGGTCGTGGACAATTTGGAGCGACCTATAGGGGTATCGAGTTAAACCCAGTAGTTAACGACCTAGGGGTGAGCGACCTAGTGGTTCCGAGTTAGCATAGTTAGGTCGGCAACGACCTAAGGAGTTTGGAGATAGCAGTGTAGCGACCTAGTATTTTGGGGTGACCTATAAGATGTTAGCGACCTAAGAGTTAGCGAGTTAACAACCCAGTATTTAGCGACCTAGTAGTTAGCGTGTTAGGGAAGTTAGGTCGTAGACGACTTAAGGAGTTAAGTCGTACGAGTTAAGTCGTAAGTCTCTGTGTTGAATTAGGCCGTATATAGGCTAAGTGTTAGGTCGCGTGGGTATGTTAAGTCGTAAGTTTGTTAGGTCGCGAGGTAGTGTGCCTGTGTTAAGTCGCGAGCGACTTAGGAGTGGTTGAGTCGTAAGTCGTGTCTCCAGGTAAGTCGCGTGTAAGTTAAGTCGCGCGCTTGAGATTTCCTTAAGTCGTAGGTTGGCATAGCAGTTAAGTCATAGCTGATAGGTCGCTGGGTGCTTGGATGCGCAGAAGTGTTAAGTCGGTGAAGACTTAGGTCGGAGGGGTCTTAGGTCGTAAGTCGGAGACGACTTATGGAGATAGCCGATTTACGACTTAGTGAATTTTCAGCTATAAATAGAAGGGGGTTGTCTTCATTTTTGGGATCCGGATTTCGAAGCAACGAAGTGCTGCCATTTTGAAAACTCGACTTCTACACTTCTTCACTTCTTTTCTCCACTCTAATCTAGTGCTTCCTTTCATCCAAATCGAAGATCAAGATTGAAGATTCAAGAGCTTGGATTGAAGATCTTCATCCTTTGAAGTGAGATTTCTTCGTTTGAAGCAGATTTGTGATAGATCAAGCTTGATCCTTCGCTGTCCAGATCTGAAGCGTGTTGATTTGGGGTTGTTTAGGTGATTTGGTGAGTGGTGATTATCTCTCACATGGATCCAAAGGAGTATATCGGATTGTTGGCTCGATTTGGTGTTAAAATAGTGATTTTCATGCATTTTCTTCATCCTAAGTGTAGATCCATGTAGATCCATTGTTCATGATGATTTGACAACCATTTTACTAAGTGTTAACCTATGCAAGTTCATTTGTAGAGATATTTCTTATGATTTCATGCATGTTAGACTTTCAACTCTTTAATTACGAAATTGCCATTATTGTGATAATTGTCTACTTAGATCATATTCGAATGCTTGATTGTTTGGATTAATGTTTGACTTGGTTGATTGCTATGAATTAGATGATTGATGATTTGATTTAGATCGAGGATGATTCAAAAGCTGAGGGAAAGGCTCTTGAATTGGGAAAGCTGCTTGTGGCATATGTAGCGGATGATGAAGCTCTTATGCATAGATTTGATGATGATGTTGAGATGAAGCTTTGCGAGGATGTGATGAAGCGAAGCATGATATGAGATAGTCTTGGTCTAATCCAGATGGGATCATTCCAAGCAGATTGATAACTCGGTGATATGGTTCGAGTTTGAGGATAATGGATGCTCGAGAAGCGCTTGAGCTAGTATGGAAATAGTCGTCGAGGAGGATGACTAGGAGGCTTGGATAGCATCGTTGTTGAAGGTTCTAGCAGACTCAAAGCAAGGGTACGTTTGGGCATTTGCGAAAATCCCAACGACAATGAATTGATGGTCGAGTACCCTGGGTAGTTGCGAAAATCCTTGGCACGGGCTGCGACGACGTGCGGAGTACTATCTAGAACCGGGGTTTCCATTAGCCCTTGACGGACGGCTGAAAGAATGTGCCGGTCATTCAATTAATGGTGATATCGAAGCAATGATAACAGTGATAGCCAGAGTCATGGATGTTTGGTTGTATCGTCATTCGGTCTCAAGAGCAGTGTTTTCCGGGTGCTTATCTGATCTTGGTTTAGGCCTTGGGGGTTTGTGCTTGGAAAACATCGCCCTTGACTCGAGTGATAATTACTTTACTTTAAATTGTATGCTCTGCTATGTTTGCTTCTGCTTAGTGTGTGTCTGGGGGGTTATCACTGTAGAATGAGGTTGGAGTAGGAGGGTTGTATTCCTATTCCTTTTCCTTTGTGCTCTTTTGGTATGTTGTTAGTTAATTTACTGCTCACTAAGACTGTTGTCTGACTCAAGGCTTTATGTTTTAATTCTTATTGCCTTGGGCTGTTCGTCCATTTTTGGGACGGGCAGACTAGGTAGCAGGTGACAGGATCTGTTCTTGCTTCTCACGATGCTGATATCGAAGACGAGTTAGAGAGTTGCATATTATCTTCTTACTATATGTACTGGGTGTTCCGTTGTTTGTATATTCTCTGAGTGTTGTGTAGTGAGGCTTGATGTATTGACTATTTGGATGCTTGTATTCAACTATTATGAAGTTTATATGATGGCATTTTATTCTGTAAAGCTTCACTATACATATGTTCTATTGTATCTTGTCCATGCGTTGTGAGTAATACGATAGATTCTGTTGTTTTTAATTTACCCTGACAATCGTCCATGGTCGCCTAGCACACCTTACAGCGCACTTTCTCTAGATTCGGTGCAGGGGTCATGGGCGGTCGTCACAACGTAGTTAGTTGAAATTTGGTGAAATTTTAAACGATAAAATTTTGAAATAAAAATTTGATATTTGGAATGCGTCTAATTAATCATAGCAACTGGTAAATTTTCATCAGATAATTTGGAAGTTTATTTCTAATGTAGTTTTATTTCAATTCATATCAGTTAAAAATTGATGGTTATAAAATGTTTTCCAAACCTGAATATTTTTCGATAGAAAATTTGTAAATCATCTTCTGAGTGAGATGTCATATTTTGTTTCTTTAAATTTGGACTATTATTGCTCCGTCGATCTTATTTTCGGCAAAATAACATCATTTTGGTACCGATATCGACTTTAGATAGAATGATCCTAACACTGATATCTTTATACCGTTTTGATCATCTCATCGTGCTGATCTCTACGGAATATTCGCTTGTGTGTAACGGTGTCCGTTACGCTGTTAAACCGACGATCGGTAGCCGTATCGATAATCGTTTCAGTCTTTTGCTTCCTTGTGCCTTTCCATTTTCCAACGTGTTATACTGATAGCCACTAGCTATTAATCATCCTCGGAATTCAGCACCTGACTTTCACTATTCCCTATTCAAATTCATGACATGCCGGTTCCTTTATTTGCTTTGTCTCTTCTATTTCTTTCTGGTTCGTTTAAAAGAGAAATTATATATTAAATATGAGTTCACTTTTATATGTTTGCTCCTATTCACTTTTCTTTTGCCTGAGACCCATCACTACTTGCGCCTCCTTATTTCTTACCTTCAACCCTCCACATCTTCCCTTTAAAAAAACCAGAGAGGATAGCAACCACCCCACCACCCGCCTGGCACCGGAAAACCCACGGCCTCATCACTTCACCGATATGGCCGATGTCACCGCTCTGCACCCCACCATGCGCTCGCCTTCCTCCACATCGAACCCACCACCTCGGCATCACTTCGCCATCACTCGACAACCGCCCACGAAATCCCATCAACAGCCAAAACATCCCAAACCCGAGTATCGGTTGCGTACTTTCCAACCCTCACCCGAAGCCTTCGCAACCACCACTCTGCAGTCTCGCTCATAGCCCAGACCGTAGCAACCTGACCACCCTCTGCAAGCCCAAGACCCGACCTGAGCTCCACCATCTCCTTTCCCCTGTCCTAGTCACAACCAAGCACCCATCTTTTCTTTCGCCTACCTTAACCACCCCACCTTCTTATCCCCTCCTCTCTCCAGTCGAGTGAAATCTTAAGGTAAATTTGATTAATGTCAGTTGTATATACATGAATGTTTGTATATATATTAGACTTATATGTATGTGTGTTATATTATTCAAGTCTACAACATTAGGTGAGAGTACTGTATTTATATAGCATTTATAAAATAAGTCTACAAGAAATTTTGGTTGTTTATCAAACTGTTTGTTTAAGATACATAGTCATGTTAATATATATAAAGTGAACTTGGGGTTGCTGTGCTTTATGCTAATATACATGATTTTTTTTGTCCCAGATCTTATGCAATTCCAATATTATAAGTTGTTTAAATATATAGTATTATATGTATTAGTTTATATATACTTAAGTGAATTGGGTATATTTATATATGTCTGCATGTATTATGTTTTATTATATATTATATATTAGTATATATATATATATATATCACTACAAAAAAACCTACATTTAGTTGCACTTATTAGTAGCGTTTATAATATGAATGCAACTAATACCATTTTTAGTTTTCTTTTTTTACTATAGTTTTTTAACACCGCCAAAATTTTACGCATCCCGCCCAACACTAAAATATACCCTACGCATTTTTTTCCATCTCCCACTCCACACTGTTACGTTTCTAATCTACGTAGCTTCGCCTTCGTTCACGGCCGATCGATTCTTCTTCATTTTGCTCGTACCTACGACCTTGCTATTTATTCCCCCCGAATCGTTAGATCTAGGTAATCCCGATGCTCAATTACTAAATTTTTTTGATTTTGTTTCACTTTGATGTTTGAATTGAAAACGCGATTCAATATCGAGTTCAATATTTTCATTCTAAAATAGATAGTACGTTTTACACGGGTTGCGATTCAGTGTTTTTGTTTATTGTTTTGTTTATTTAAGAAAATACTCATGCAGATTATTTGTAGTTGGGATTTTTGTTTAATTTATTTAAGAAATGATTATGGATTGGGAAGGCTGTAATTTGTGTTTTTGGTTATTGGTTTGGCTAGAATTATTTGTAGTTCAATGCTTGCAAATAAGAGCTACCAGATCTGCAGTTAACATATCCATTGTTCCTATTTGCCTCGGTAACTTGATTAGGTTTAATAATCATAATATTTATCTTTGCACCATTTTTTGTCCATTTAACTGTTTGGTTACAACTTTCTCATCTTCAATGAGCATCTTTGTAACTTGTAATATTTGAGATAAAAGTGTGTCGTTGAGCAGTCTTTTTAGTCTGTATGGATCTATTACAATGATTAATGTACGCCTACTCTCCTTAGCCTTAGCTTAACCAACTCCTTAGGATATTTTCCTCCTGGATGGCATATTTATCATTTTCCACCTTACCCTACTCTTTGGACATTAACATATATTGCTGCATGAGATATGATTGTTGATTTTTTTTGAGTTATGTACTTAACAATAGAAATGATTAGTCAGCTAGGCCTGATTAGTAATCTTTTTTTTATACCAAATATCAAAAAAAATTCTTTTAGAATATGATGTCTTAACAAGTTTCATGTGTTTACTACGTGGAAATTGCATCCTCTTATATCTTAATAGATATTGTATTTATTTATTTGGTGAATTTTCCAATGTGCTGATGTTGACACCCAAAAAATGCTTTTAGGTACTAAAATTGTCAATTTTATTAATACGATAGCTAAGAATAAAGTGATGAGCTTGAATAAGCAATATAAATGAAGATGGATCGAGCATTATCAACTAGCTCATCCATGTTACTCATTATTATGATAGCTAAGAATTTTGAGATGATCTTGAATATGCAATTGAGGAGACTGCTTGGCTTATAATATACAATTTCAACAGATTCCTCCTCCTTTGGGTTAAGTACTACAATAGAATAAATAAGTTTATGAGTGTGTAAAGAACCTACATACATTTCTTCAAACATGTTTAACGTATCAAACTTTTGAACTATTCACAATTGAAAGGGAAAAAAATAGACACCTGTTTGGATCAAGAGACTGATCCCTTCATATCATGTAAAACTCTCAAATCTCATCTTCAGTAATTTCTTCTTTCAATTCTAGCAAATTATTCTTCTTCTTAAGATAGTCTCTCCTAATCAACTTCAATTTTATGCTACAGTTTTCCATAGAAAATGGTATCATAATTGTCCACAGAAGCATCATTCATTTCAGATAGCTAATTTGTTGAATTCCATCTCTAAAATATTCAAATGATGTTTTTCATTTTTCTATTGATTTATCTGATCTCCTCCAAACATTGAGTTTCAAAACTTTCACTTGTAATCTTTCTTTTTCTTGATGCAATAAAAGTTCAACATCACTGTTTTTTCACTAACAAAAAACAAAAAAACAAAAAACAAAAACCTCAGTTGATTTAGTAGTGGTTATGGCAATGCATGCTCTACCTAATCACTGTCAACTTCAGCACTTGGAACTAACACATTAACCTCACTTGATTTTGTAGTGGTTATAGAAGCCATCAATGAATTTTTGATCAAATATAATTGGCAGGCGCTTCTGTTGTCAATTGATATTGTTGGCGCTGAACCCTAACGTTGCACTTCCATATCATCACAGTTCAAAGAAAATAAAAGAAACTTTTTATTAATTCTAAAGCACCGAACATGCCCTATGATTACTATTCCTATTTTTACATTTATGTAGCTAGCTAAAGCAACAAACATTACCAGAAAACAACTAATGGATTGAAAGTAAAAAGCCCAGAGAATTCAGCCCTTCAAATGCACTTATGGTAATACATGCACACTTGTGCTCCTGTGCATGTGCACAAGACATCTAGACCCTTCTGGAAGCAATAATTGGCATAGACTGACCCACTTCATCTTCCTCATCACTCTGGTCTTAGATGGCTTCCATTACCATTAGAACTTCTAGGTTGATTTTGGGAGCTTCAGCGGAGGTTGAGGAGAGCAATATGTTAAGTCTGCCTGCCATAACCAATTTGATGAAATGGTTCTGAGAATAACAGGTACTTATAGAGTTTCATTTAATTTTTATCATTTATACTTGATGGTTTAATAAAGTATTTGATAACAAATAAGAAGTGGTAATATGGTAAAGTTGATTTGTAAGATATTTTTTAATATTTATATTACTACCAAAATCCAATATATTTCAATGTAAATGTACTGACAAATTTTAAACCTTGTATGAAGTACAAGTGTTGAATGGTCGAATTTGGACCTTGCTTAGGATCAGCTTTGGTCACTCAGACCTTCAAGCTAACACTAACTTCTTACATCTTCTTGACTTATATCTTCATGGCTCTTTTTTACAAACCATTTTGTATATGCAGATTAAAATGAGAAGCTCGCATCACCTTAATGGGTAAAATAGATATTTTCAGTAGTATTTAAAAGCAACTGTAAAAGCATGTGAAGGCAAGTCCTCAGAAGCATAGTGTGAGCTTGAGAAATGTTTTGTACATGGTAGTAATATTTCAAGAGATGATTGCTTATGGCTTTTCTCACTGTGTGCTGCTGTTGACACACCTCTTCATGCCGACACCTGTGCTTCACTCAGAAGTTTTCTTCGAAAATGCTGTAGTCTTCTTAGCTTAAAATCTTATTGTGATGATGATGCGGCAACGTTGAGTATAATTGTTACCATTGTTGGAAAGTTCTTTGGGCAATCGGAAAACATTGCAGTGAAAAAATGAAAATCCAAAAACCGATTCAGGTACATGAGTCTGAAAATGTTGAGTATTTATTTTACTTTGTTTCACTTATGATGCATGGCAACAGAAATTTTGTTCCTATGTCTTTTTTCTCCTTTTTCTTTTTGTCAATGTGCTGAGGTTTATGTTATTAAACTTACCATGAAATCTTGGTGCTGTAGAATGAAAATTCACTTATGACGCATCATCAGCAGCCACCTCAACTTGTTCAAGCTTTGAAAAATGGGGAACAAAAGGCAAGTAATGGAGGCAATTGGAGTATGAGAAGTTTCTATCGAAGATGAAGTAATGGGTACGACTTTGATTAGTTACTTTACACTGCTATTTGATCCAAAACATCAACTTCTAGTAATCAGTCTGAGACATAAGTGACTCCATCTCATTATCAAGATACCGTGGAATTTTAACCATATATGTAGAAAAATGAAAGAACTTTTAACCTGCTCTTCCACCTCATTATCAAGAAACGGTGGAATTTTTATACAGTCTACAAGCAAGTTCGCTGCTCTATAAGTTTATGCAAGCAAGTTGTTTTCCATTAGTTTATAAAATAAACAGGCTTCGTCTATTAACACCACGTTAAAACTACGGTCAGAACAATCAAATGGCAGACAATTACTTTGTTAAAACTATGGTCAAAAGCAATCAAATGGCAGACAATTACTTTGTGAAAACTATGGTCAAAAGCAATAAAATGACAGACACAATAAATGTTATATTCACTGCTATTAGACTATGGTTCTATGATAGTTTTTCTATAACAAGTATCATTTAGGCTAATGTCTGGCTTAATTTACATCCTCCAACTGTATACTAAATCGAATTAAGATCATCTAAATGTAACATAAATGCAGTAACCGTGTAGCTTTGGCTGTTGAATACTGACCATTGGCACTGCAGAAAAATATAAGAATACAATGAAATGATAAATAAAATTAGAAAAACATCTGAATTTTTGTTGGCTCTTTACTGTCTCCTATAATTGTAATAGAACCTATATTATTTATAATACATCTTCAACACTATTTTATAAGATCACTGTTCACTTATATATACACTGATACTCATACACAAATTCAAGGGCCTATGCAAAGTGGTTCTTATATATACACCCACTCATACACAAATTATAGGTCTGGTTGTAAGCAATTGCCCTTATTCTAGTATGAATGGAGTTTGTTATGATGTTAATGACTTTAATTAGTATAACAGCTTAGTTTGATAGTTTGTTTAATAATTATACCAACTTAATCATAAAAGGGCAACATGTGCTACTGCCAACCGTCAACAGGTTGCAGGAACATGTAGATAGGTTGTGGTCTATAAACAAGTTATTAGTCTTCTTCTCAAATCATTTATTAGACTTATTCTTTTTATCACTTATTTATGCCATGTATGCATATCGATTATTTCAACATGTAGATAGGTTGTGGTTTGTAGACCATTGTTATGGTCTATCAATAATTCCTGGATCATAGTGAGTTATTAATAAAAATTATTTCACACTGTTTGAAGTCATGAACCGTGACTTTTGAGAGCATTTTAATTAAAAACTAATATTTTAACACGCCTATAATCGGGATCTTGAAACTCTGACATATGGGGCATAAAAATGTGTAAAGAACAAGTGTATGCGGTTGGGTAGGGAGTAAATGTGTAAAATCAGTAGGTAAGAAGTTAAAATGTGGGGCATAGAAATGATACAAATCCTTGTCATGAGATTCAAAAGTAGAAGGGTATTCTAAACATTTCAAAATCTTCAAAATAGAATATTCCTATATGATATTATATATAGATAGATATATTAGTTCATTTCCAAATTTAGTTAATTTTTGATAAATATTACGTGCTTACCATATACATCATCTTTACAAATGTGTAAAATGATCAAAGCACATGTGTTTGTACATGTGGTTAGTTTATGACCTGCTTCTTAATCTAATGGAACTGAATCCTAAAGCACACGACTACATATGAAATCCGACTCTTCTTTTACATTATTTGGTTAAATCATTCAATCATTTGTATACATTTGAAAATTGTGTATTCGTTGGGGAACTATATAGGATGCATATAAAAATAGAACAATTTTTGTTAATATGTGTTAATATAGAATATCGAGTTATAGATTACATTATTTTCATATATATATATATATTGTTGATTGTTAAACTCGTTTGCAGGTAATTAGCTATTTCGAAGCGAAGACTGTCGACAACAAAGAACTATTGGTAATCAAGCAACGAACATGAATTTAATTGTTATATATGTTGTCGTATTTTGTTAGTACCATTTGTGGAAACTTGTCTGTGAATGCTTGTAGTATGTGACTTATTTTGTTGAAAAACTACTATCGAATTGATTATGGATATTATATTTGATTGTGAGATTAGCATGTTTTTGCAATTATTTGAATATGATGATCATATGATTGATTGTTTGTATATGCTAATTATGTGATTTAATTGTTTGTTTGAATATATGAAAATTATGCGATTGATCGTTCGTTTTAATATGAATAGTATATAAGCGATTGCTGGAATGGTATAAACCATCAACCGTAAATAGTAGCATTTAAAATATGCTACCAAATGAAGACTTATGGTAGCTTTTTTTAACCTTACAGAAAAAACCTATAGCTGCATTTAAAAGTGACTTTTGGTAGCATTTTTTAAATCCTACAGAAAATACCTATAGTTGCATTTAAAAGTGACTTTTGGTAGCGTTTACTACAACGCAACAAAAAGTTTTAGACTTTTAGTTGCATGTCGTATAGCAGCGTTCTCTAAAACGCTCCATAAGTTATGGTAGCGTTTTTTCAACGCTACCAAAAGTCTTTTCTGGTGTAGTGTATTGTTCTGATTTTCGTAAGTCGGTAAAGTACATATATGTTAGTGTATATATATATATATTGTATAACTTATGTTACAGTATGAGGTCATATAGATATATAGAGTTTATATTGGTTAGCTGAAGCATATTATAAAGTACACAGCATATATTATAAAGTATAGGCCAATGTATAGTGCCTGCATACATACTGTAAATACATATCGTTTGATTTAAATTGTTTGTGTATATATATATATATATTGATGTTTTGCTAATTTCCTTCATGAATATGTGTAAGTTGTATATATCTGCTTCTAAAGATTTGCAGCGTGGCTGACATTTTTTTTTATATGATATAGTAATCCGACTTTTGAAGTAACGACATTATATGTGCTGTGTTCAAATTTATATAAATATTGCTTTACAAATATTGTTAAGTATTTTTTGAAAATATCAAATATTTATGACTTTGATTATATGGGCTTTAACTTGGAAATTGGAATTTAGATACATGTGTTTTAATTTGGAACAACAATTTTGATATATATATATATAATTGCAAATGAACATACTGTATATATGTAAGTATTTTGCATTTTTTTTATTTGGTATATATATATATATATATTCATTTCAAATTTTATCATGTAGATATGTTGTTATATATGTGTTTTATTTAAAGCAATGATTTTGATGTATATAATTAGTTAATATGTGTTTAAAGTAATATTGCTTTGAAATTTAAATAGATATACTCTGTCTCTATCTAATTGATTTTGATTGGTTCTCCTCGATTTCTGTTATCAGCTATACCCGTAAAATTCGTGCCCATCTAGCTTTGTTTTGGAATTCGTGCTGGGATTCGTAACTCGACTCTGTTCTAGTTCATCTCTCTCTAGCCTTGAAAGGTGAGCAATCATTCACGACTAATGTTCTTTTATTTATTAAATTTGATTTCAATTGAAACGACAACTGAAATATGCTGCTGTTAGTTATTTACACTGTTATATATATGCTATTACCTATATCAGTTCACCTGTGACATCTGACACCATTATCTGTTATTTATATTGATGATATATGCCTTTTATATTATTTCATATCTGTTATCACTCTTCAAGTTCTCTGTTAGTATAGAATTCACTATGGGTTGAAATGATACATAGCCGGACGATTTGTAGAATAGGAGAAAATCGTTATGGGTTGAAATGATAAACCCAAGCGATTTTCATTGAATTGAATTTGGGGATTACGGGTTGAAAAGATATATACCCGTATATATATATTTAAATTACGGATTGAAATGATAAATATCCGTATCACTTGACCATAGGATAGAAAATTGTATACAGACACCGTTGGTCTATATATATTGAAAAAAAATGATTCCTATGGTTTCGAAAAGAAATATATGGTTTTAATAAATATTGATTTTAAAGATTTATAAAGTTGATTTAATAAAGTTGATTTGAATCAATAAAAAATATGTTTAAGTATTTATGTAAAATTTATATTTTCAAATATAGAGTTTATAATGTTTCAGGTTGAAAGATAAATTTGAATTTGATTTGGAATTTTTAATTATTTAAGGATTATACTTAAATAAGTTTGATTTGAAATCTATTAAATTTGAAATTTTAAGATATATTTTATAACTTGAATTTGATTAAAAGTGTCTTAAATGAATATTTCAAACTTATAAAAATTTAAATGGGATATTTTGTTTATATAAATTTGTAAATAGAAGTTGTATTTAGATGTATTGAAATGATTAAAGATATATCTCAGAAACTAAATGTAATGAAATTAAATTGAGATATAAATGTAATTATCAAATTTAGTTTTGAAATGTGGAATATTTAAAGCTTTGAAATATATTGAAATTTAATGGTTTATTTTGTGTTTTAAATCTATATTTGAAATCGTTATAATTTGAAATGATTTATTGAGAAATTGAATTGAGTTGAAATTTATGAATTGAGATTGAATTAAGTTGAATTTGGAAGTCGAGATAATTTGAATCGATTTGTGAATTTGTGGAAGCTATTTTATTTTATAAAGTATTTTTAAACTATATCTACAACTATTTATATTTTACTTTATAAATTATTTTAATATAAAATATTTTATATAAATCATTTTAAATATATATTATTTTATTATAAACTATTTTAACTTATAACTATTTTATATAAACTATTTTTATTTTATAAACTATTTTACTATATACACTAATTTTAATATCTAAACCGTTTAAGAGGAAAGTGTTATGAATTCCAAAATGTTATGATTTCAAACTATAGTTTCAAAGTGTTATGAATTTCAAGGTTTTGATTTCCAAAGTGTTTGATTTTAAAAGACTTACGATTTCGAAAGCGATATAACTTTGGAAAGTGATATGATTTTGGAAATGGATTTATTTGAAGTGAAAATGATATCGTATGGATATGGTTTTGAAATGGCAATGATATTTCGGTTTTGAAATATAAACTATTTTGAAAGTTTATTAGATGACCAATCGGTGTAATAATTACGTAGTTATTGAAGAGTCCGGGATTGGTTAGGGACATACTCTCTGTCTAAACCGAAAACCACTTTAATAACTATTATATGCGAAGTGTGATCCAGAATGAAGTGGTTGGAATGATGACGTTGCTGGATTTGAAGAAAGAGAACGATAATGGATGACCTTGACACTTGTGTCAAATTGGAAATGACTTAAACAGGAGCCGTGCCGGGCCAGTGAGGTTAGCTACCTCTAGCAGACACACTTCTTCGTAAACTACTCATTACTTGTTTTTGATTGGTGCGCACCCTTGATTTGGGAGTGTTGTTTCGCGGTGTTGCGATCGTTGCGGCGATGCGTTCTCACCAGTCCAGATCAGGCAAACGGTAGTTTCACTACCTTGGGTATTTCCTCATGTGCCTTGTCATACTCGTATCCCTATGCGCGACCACTATGATTTGTTTCATGTTATACCTATGGAGTACTCCCTGATAGCCCACTAGTTTACGGTGGAGTTTACAGTGCTGTATAGACTATAATGCTTATATAAAATGTGTTAAGGGGGATAATGGTAACGCCTTAACGCTATTTTGATACTTTATATTACTGATAGGCATTATCTACTTAGCGTACACTACTACATAGTAGATAGTTTAACGGATCCTTAGAGGATGGTTATCCCAAACATCCTTTGAATTACTCGTATTTCAGTTGTTAATTCACTTGAGTTGGATTTATTGATATAAGAATGTTAATCCTGACTCGAGTGTTATGTGTTTTCTGTTTTGCTTTATGCTCGGGTCAGACTGAGTGTACCAGTGTTCGAGACTCACCTTTGGAGTTGGAGCTTCGCTTGGAGATCCCGCTATCTATCAATTCTACTATCAGTTATCCAGTTGATTCCAGTGATGTATTCAGATCTTGTATTTGACTATTGTATTGAGATATCTATGTATTTGAGACTTCTGTTGTATCTTGTTTAACTCTGTTATATATATAGTAGCTTCATGAACTACTATTCTTTTTGTTTCCGCTGCATTATTGTTATATTACTCTGTGTCTGTGATCTGTGATTATTTATTTACTATATATGCTGAGTTTTGCCAAATTTTATTTACAATCCATTATTTTGAGCAATTCAAGTCCGGCATGTGTGGATTTATTGTCGATTTAAATTGTCCAAAATAGTGGGTCGTTATAGTTGGTATCAGAGCTCTGGTTTTAGGCAAAACTCAGCATATAGAGTAAATTCAATTACAGAATCACGTTCGTTCGAGCTTGAATTCCTTCTTCTTTGACTCGGGTTCTTTGAATTTTGGAACGTTCCCTTCGGTTCCAAAGTCCATTCGTGTCTCCCCTATTCTTGTCTTTTTAATTCTGGAATATCCCATAACTCCACTTCAAATAATCTCTATAATAAATCGGCGGTCTCGCCAATCTTTGAATGATTTGTAAAAGGGTGAAACTCCTTTACAACAGGCATTGATTCACCGGAGATTTCTGTATCCTCGGTTTAGATGCTACTATCTTTGCTTTACCCGAATTCTATCTCTTGGGATCTGATGTCGATTAGATTCATAATTCCGCATCGATCGTATTCTTGAAGTCACGGTTGACCCGGTTAAGGTTACCCGCGATTTATACAAATTTATCCATCTTCCAATTTGAAATTCAATCACCTTATCTCCCTATCGAGTCTATCTTTTAGTTGAATTCTATTTGATTAGAGTTCCTCTACTTTGAATCCCATCTTTGCTTTGAAACCATCTCTGAATCATCAAGTGAGAGAGTGTATTTGTAGATTTATATTAAAAATGTTTTATATTGTGTTGTTTGAGTTGATGTTGATTTGGGTTTTCGATCGATTCGTCTGATCAACGCTATCGATAGGATTTCCAAAACACTTGAACAGAGCAAACTGACACAACATTATTTTCAAATTGGGTAAATAAAATAAATTTGTATGATTATATTATAAGTATATAAGTAAAATTTTTTGGAATTTAACAAGTTAATTAAATTGATTGTTTGAAATGATAATAATTGATTATCAATTACTGTTCTATAAATGAATTTATAAATATGGTTTATAAATTGATTTGGAATTTAAATGAATTTAAATCAGAAATTTGAGAATTTAATTTTGGTGATTTCAAACTTTGGTTTTAAAGTATTAAAGTGTATAGTATTTAAAATATTTTCAAATAGAAACCATTACAAAGAATTTTAATTGTTTAAATCAGTGCTCTCCTGTTTGTCGCTGGAAAATAATTTCGGTGATGGTGGCCACATCATCGACATTCATTTTCGAGTTTCGAAGTGGAGAGACCATTCTGTAGCTTTGCTACACTTTTTTTGGAAATTAAATTGATTTAAATTTCTAAAGTATGGCTTGATTTATAATGTATATATTGGCATACGATTATTTTGATATATGTAAAATATATAAACATATTTATCTCTAAATTGTTTGAAGATAATCGGAAATTTAATTCTTAAATTTTTCTTAAAGGATGATTTTAATTATAATTAAAGCTAAAATTTTGAATGAATAGTTAAATTTGAAATAATTGAATTGGAAAATTTTATTTGTATAATACTCAATTGCATTATATATATAACTTACCTAAATTATTCATAAGTTAAAATATAATTGGATAATATACAATATAAAATGATTTGATAAATAAAATTTGAGTGTTTATAATAAATGTTATACACTTAGATTTTAATTATAAAAAAAATGCTAATAAAGATGATAGAATAATAAGTTAATTGAATGAGAAGAATATAATAAATTTTGTTCTAAAAGAATTAACAAATTGAAATTAGATCAACTTATGGAAATACCTTAAATTTTAAACCAATTATTGAATATAAATTGAAATTTATATGGTTTAAATTAATTTATATGGTTTAAATATATGTAATAAGGTATATTAAGTGGAATAAACTTAATAATAATTTGGAATAAAAGAATTAAATTTGTTGAATAAAATATGAGTACAGTAAATGATTATACAAATTGATGATTTAGAAATTGTTAATTGAGGATGACTAGATAATAAGATAATGAATTTAGAAATAGATAGATTGATTTAACTTAAGTGAACTTAAAGGGATTTAACCAAATTGTTAAATATTAATTAATTGAAATTGAAATTTATATGGTTTAAATTAATTGTTTTACTTGTATTCCAATCTATTTTCTTTCTAGTTGTTTCTATTCTCCTACCTCCTTCCTTTTCGGGGACGAAAAGTTTTGAGTGGGGAGAGTGTAACGACCCGTAAATTTTAACTGTTTTAATAACGTAGTTAGTTGAAATTTTGTGAAATTTTAAACGATAAAATTTTGAAATAAAAAGTCGATATTTGGAATGCGTCTAATTAATCATAGCAACTGGTAAATTTTCATCAGATAATTTGGAAGTTTATTTCTAATGTAGTTTTATTTCAATTCATATCAGTTAAAAATTGATGGTTATAAAATGTTTTCCCAACCTGAATATTTTTCGATAGAAAATTTGTAAATCATCTTCTGAGTGAGACGTCATATTTTGTTTCTTTTAAATTTGGACTATTATTGCTCCGTCGATCTTATTTTCGGCAAAATAACAGCATTTTGGTACCGATATCGACTTTAGATAGAATGATCCTAACACTGATATCTTTATACCGTTTTGATCATCTCATCGTGCTGATCTCTACGGAATATTCGCTTGTGTGTAACGGTGTCCGTTATGCTGTGAAACCGACGATCGGTAGCCGTATCGATAATCGTTTCAGTCTTTTGCTTCCTTGTGCCTTTCCATTTTCCAACGTGTTATACTGATAGCCACTAGCTATTAATCATCCTCGGAATTCAGCACCTGACTTTCACTATTCCCTATTCAAATTCATGACATGCCGGTTCCTTTATTTGCTTTGTCTCTTCTATTTCTTTCTGGTTCGTTTAGAAGAGAAATTATATATTAAATATGAGTTCACTTTTATATGTTTGCTCCTATTCACTTTTATTTTGCCTGAGACCCATCACTACTTGCGCCTCCTTATTTCTTACCTTCAACCCTCCACATCTTCCCTTTAAAAAAACCAGAGAGGATAGCAACCACCCCACCACCCGCCTAGCACCGGAAAACCCACGGCCTCATCACTTCACCGATATGGCCGATATCACCGCTCTGCACCCCACCATGTGCTCGCCTTCCTCCACATCGAACCCACCACCTCGGCATCACTTCGCCATCACTCGGCAACCGCCCACGAAATCCCATCAACAGCCAAAACATCCCAAACCCGAGTATCGGTTGCGTACTTTCCAACCCTCACCCGAAGCCTCCGCAACCACCACTCCGCAGTCTCGCTCATCGCCCAGACCGTAGCAACCTGACCACCCTCTGCAAACCCAAGACCCGACCTGAGCTCCACCATCTCCTTTCCCCTGTCATAGTCACAACCAAGCACCCATCTTTTCTTTCCCCTACCTTTACCACCCCGCCTTCTTATCCCCTCCTCTCTCCAGTCGAGTGAAATCTTAAGGTAAATTTGATTAATGTCAGTTGTATATACATGAATGTTTGTATATATATTAGACTTATATGTATGTGTGTTATATTATTCAAGTCTACAACATTAGGTGAGAGTACTGTTTATCAAATAAGTCTACAGAAAATTTTGGTTGTTTATCAAACTGTTTGTTCAAGATACATAGTCATGTTAATATATATAAAGTGAACTTGGGGTTGCTGTGCTTTATGCTAATATACATGATTTTTTTTGTCCCAGATCTTATGTAATTCCAATATTATAAGTTGTTTAAATATATAGTATTATATGTATTAGTTTATATATACTTAAGTGAATTGGGTATATTTATATATGTCTGCCTGTATTATGTTTTATTATATATTATATATTAGTATATATATATATATTGTTCTGATTTTCGTAAGTCGGTAAAGTACATATATGTTAGTGTATATATATATTGTATAACTTATGTTACAGTATGAGGTCGTATAGATATATAGAGTTTATATTGGTTAGCTGAAGCGTATTATAAAGTACACAGTATATATTATAAAGTAAAGGCCAATGTATAGGGTCTGCATACATACTGTAAATACATATCGTTTGATTTAAATTGTTTGTGTATATATATATATTGATGTTTTGCTAATTTCCTTCATGAATATGTGTAAGTTGTATATATCTGCTTCTAAAGATTTTCAGCGTGTTTGACATGTATTTTTTTTATATGATATAGTAATCCGACTTTTAAAGTAACGACATTATATGTGTTGTGTTCAACTTTATATAAATATTGCTTTACAAATATTGTTAAGTATTGTTTGAAAATATCAAATATTTATGACTTTGATTATATGGGCTTTAACTTGGAAATTGGAATTTAGATATTTGTGTATTAATTTGGAACAACAATTTTGATATATATATATATAATTGCAAATGAACATACTGTATATATGTAAGTATTTTGCATTTTTTTATTTGGTATATATATATATATATATTCATTTCAAATTTTATCATGTAGATATGTTGTTATATATGTGTTTTATTTAAAGCAATGATTTTGATGTATATATAATTAGTTAATATGTGTTTAAAGTAATATTGCTTTGAAATTTAAATAAATATACTCTGTCTCTATCTAATTTATTTTGATTGGTTCTCCTCGATTTCTGTTATCAGCTATACCCGTAAAATTCGTGCCCATCTAGCTTTGTTTTGGAATTCGTGCTGGGATTCGTAACTCGACTCCGTTCTAGTTCATCTCTCTCTATGTAACGATCCCGGATTTTAATTAAATTTAAATTGATAATTAATTTCATTTTTGAATTAAAATTGTGAAATGATTTGGCAATTGATATAAAATTTTAGTTAAACTATAAATTAATTGAGAAATACAAGACCATAAAATATTTAAGTTAGAAATATAAATAAAATTTATATAATATAAAATTATAAAATTGTATATCAAAACATTTGATAAAATTTAACAACAAATTTAAAATAGAAATTTATATTATAAAGTAATATTATAAAAGACAAAGTTAAAAATAATAAAAATAAAATAAAATAAAGTAAAAATAGAAGTCACTTACATTATAAAATAATGAGATAATGCCAAAGCAAAGCAATATGACTAAAGAAAGAAAACAATACAAAGTAATAGAACATAAGTAAGAAACCAGACAACACCAAAATAATATATATATAAATGTCCTTAGCATACAAAACAAAGACATCAGCCACCAAAAGATGAAACAATCTCTGGTATTTGTACAAAACAAATTATATCACCTGCACAATATAAAGTAAACAAATTGTATAGAGTAGCTTGCAAAGGAAGACACCCAAAATACTCATACATTGTACAATCGAAATAAAAGGAAATAATGAGTATTGTACAAGATAATTAATGTTAGCAGCCACCAAGCTAAATTCATATCAGCAAGTAAAGAATAATCTCTGAATTGAAAAGGAAAAATGAAAATATATATGTACCTGTGTTGTACAAGAAGAATAATATCTCCTGTAAACTCATTTTCTACACATCAAACATTTCCATCTCAGTTCGATCATTCCAACTGAGTACATCTGAAATACATACCATCTTCAACTTAAAACAAAACTCAGATTTAAACAAACAACAATCAAAGTCAAGACAAACCAGAGAATCAAGAAAGAAGAAAGCTTCAGCAAGCAAAGCTCAAGCCTGGTTTCACATTTCACACTCTGTTCTTCTTCCTAAAATCAAAGTGAGTAACTTTTAAAAATCTAAAATTTTATCTGGTTGCATGTTATTTCTGTGATAAATATTGTAGTGTGTATATATGTAAATGTAATCTGCTGTCTGCATGTTTATAAGAATGTCCTCTGTTTATAGTTTCCAGTTTTCCTGTTGTTTAAAATTCATATTCTTTTTGACTCAATTTCTGTTAGGATTTAGTTTACAAACAAAATTGTTTGTTTAGTTATAAAGTAAGTTTTAAAATTGAATTAAGTTAATATAAACTTGAATTGGCTCTGGAAAATCAAAGCAACTGTACAAGCTCAAATTTAAATGAAAATTTAATCATCCTCTTTTCTGGATTCATGAATATAAATTGAATACTAAAATCAAAACATGATTTTTAAAACAAAAATTATGATTTTTAGTAAAGAGGTAGAGTGCAGTTCTGGGCTCCTCTGAAAATGGGAAACTGGGATTTTCTGATGATCCTTGTATCTAGAGAGGTCGGGATCTTGGGAAATGATGGAGGAGTGATTGTAGTTGATAGGAAAAAATGGCTGACGATGATACATTTCATCAAGGAGGCAGCGGTGGTGGATTCTTGGTTTGGAACCCTAGTTTTAACAAGGCTGGGAAATTCGATCATCTCACCTTCTACAGTTGATCGAGTGTAAAGGGGTCTTGAGTGATGGAAGCTTGGTCGTAGACGAGGAGTTGGCCGGAGCTTCAGATTTTTTTAGTGGTCGGAGGGTCGTGGACGGCGCGTTGTCAGGTTTTGGGGTGAGTTCCTGTTGATGGGTTCCAGGTTTAAATTGAACTCGAATTTATATTCGAGTTGAGTTAGAGACAATCTGGTGATCAAGTTAGTGTTTGGGGATGTTCGTCGAAGAGGGAAGATCGTCGAACTTGATCGGAATCGATCGAGATCACTGTGCATGTGCACAGTGTTCATTGGTAGGCCTGTCAATGGGCAGGGTTCGGTCCGGGTATTATAAAACCCAGACCCGAGTCCAATTACAATAATTAAAACCAGAGCCCGGCCCGAACCCGCAGGGTATTTCAACCCAATATCTGAGCCCGGCCCGTCGGGCTTTTTAAGCCCGTTGGATAATAACTATATACCTAACTCAGAATATTTATGTTAAAACCATATTTTAAAATTGCAACTTTGGTAAAAATTTGTATACAAACAATGTTAACATATAAATTGGACGGTGATGTAGTCAAGCTCATAACGAAAGTATGAAAAAACATCTACATTTAAACAAACAAAATGGTAAATAAATAACATACGCACTCATGTTTTGATACGACGAAAAACTAATAGTCGGGTCGGGCCAACCGGACCAGGTTTTGATAAAACCGTACCCGACCCGGATCGGGCCTGAGTCGGGCTTGGGTAGTAAAAGGCAAAACCCGTACCCGCATAAATAGGGCGGGTTCGGGCCGGGCCCGGGCCGAAGCCCGTACCATTGACAGGCCTATTCATTGGTGGATGCTGTGGGTTTTGGTTTGGGCAGGAAATGGGACTCGAGTGTTTACTCGAGCTGTCGAGGTTTTTACTCGAGTACATATGAATTTGACTCGAAGTAAAATGTAAGGGTCTCGGGTAAAAGTAGTTACAGGTTTAAAAGCTGTTCTATTTTAATCTGAGTTTAAAAAGTAAAGTTAAGGTTTAAATAAGTTTTAAATCTAGTTTTAAAATGATTCAAGTTAAATTTGAATCTTAGCTGGAAATAAATAATGTTTTTAAATTCAAATTTGTTAAATAACCTTAAAATGGTTAGTTGTTTAAAAGTGTTTTAAAGGAATTTGAATTTAAATTGGAGTTTGAAATGCAAAGAAATGATTTAAACAAAGTTTAAATCAAAGTGGTAAATCTGGATTCAAATCTAAGTTTGAACCTTAGTTTTGAAATAAAAGAAGTTTTTAAATTTAAATTGTTTTAAAAAACTTGAATGTTTAAAGTATATTTTTAAAAATGGTTTTGAGTGAGAATAAAAGTTTTCAAACATATTTGAAAATATTAGAATGAATTTCACCTTAAATTTAATGAAGATTGATTGATTGTTAATTAAGGATTATTAATTTAATATTAATTAATGATTAAAATTGATTAATCAAGTAATTAAGCAATGATTAATTCAAGAGTAATGTGATAAATTAATTAAGGTGATTAATTTGAGGTTAGTCAATTTAAGTTAAAGGTAAATTAACTAATGAAAATGATTAAAGGTTAAATTTCTCAAAATAATTAATTAAAGGGTTAATTAATTATGTAGTTGGCTTAAAGGTTAATTTAATTAATAAGGTTAATTAAAAATAATTTAATCAATTAAGGTAATTGATTAATTAATCTATATCAGATGATTTGTCATCAATTAATCAGGATTGGATAACAAATTCATAAGCAATTAATTTAATTGGAAATAAATTGAATTAATTAGGATTAAACAATTAATTAATCCTATCTATGAATAATTTTGAATGCTTGACCTCACTTATGAATGATTATATTGTATGAGATTCTTGAATTGCTTGTGATATATCCTGATTTGTGTGTGATCTGTAATGTAGTTAATTATCTATGATATAATTTATTATATGTGATATGTATATATATATCTGTGATCTGTGAATGTAAGATAAGCGTTATAGTTTATACCGCTTATCAATTATATTTCCGTGTTTTGATCTGTGATGACTGGATGATGTTGCACTATTGTGTTAAACCCCTGGACCACACTTTTACACACACAAATATGGATTTCACGTGAAAATCGGTTAAGTCACAGATGATTTAAATTTAATATTTTGAAATTAAAATTTTAATTTCAATTGATTTTGGCAATGGATTTGGGTTAAATGTTAAAGCTTTTGAAAAGGAGTTTTTAAGATAAAAGTTATTTTGAATAACTTGGTAAAGTTTCCAATCTAAATAATTTAATTTGAATTTGAATTCAAAATTTGAAATTGAATTCCATGTTTGGAAATTTTGGTTAAAGATATTATAAATGTGTTTATATGGATTTAAACCATTTTAAAAGTATGGTTTTGAGAATTTGAATTTAACCCAAGGACTTTAACTCGTATAAAAGAATCAGATTTTCCGAAATGAAAACTATTTGTTTTCAAATGATAAAAGCTTTCATATAAGGAATGAATTTCCAATTTGTGTCAAAGAATTTCAAGTTTGAAATGGAATGGTTTTGAAAGCTATCAGTTAAATCTTTGATTTAAAGATTTAATGAGTTAATCCAACTGAAATGGAAATCGATTTGAAAATCTATGAGTAGATCTTTGTGAAACTGGGTGAACTTTGTGAATTGAATCTTTTTGTTTAAAAAGATTAAAATGGTAATGTGTTTAAACCATTTGAAGAAAAGTTTTGGGTAATAAGTTGTGACTTAATTGAAATTCCATATCCATATGTTTTTAGATATTGCGCTCGTTATTCGGTTTAGCCGGGAGAGGACCTTTGTGTCATATAACCCATTCCGAATAATGATACGACGTAAATGGATAACATTTGAAGACCGGTGGTGAAGACTGGATATTTTCGAAAACGAAAGGACAACTCGTCGAATGTCTCTGCATCGACTGGTCCCCGGTATAGAGATTTTAGCACCCTTTGTGATGGGAAGTCCGGACGTGATTAGAAATTATCCGGATTTGCAAGGGCTTCTTCGGAAGTGCCTTCGGTTCTGTTCGAACCCGGAAAAGACTTGTATGGTTGTATGTCTGACACTACACTTTGAGATATAAAGCTGATTTCTTTCAAATACATTTCTGTTTGGTGGCGGAGATTTATTCTCTTAGCTTAACACCCTTCTCTGAGACGTACGAGCTCATAGGTTATGTAGTTGAAGGTTATCAGTGATATACTCCCAATTTGATTGTGTGGCATGTTGAGTGCTGCTGTGTGTTAGTGATCATTTGTTGATCAAAGCATGGCTTTGTGAAAAAGCATAGCTTTGTGGACAAGACCTCATCGAGCCTCACAGATCGGAAATGGTCGAAACAGGAAAGATGCGGCAAGGTTTCAGGGGTAGCTCCCCTAGGGTATGACCATTCCTTATGGAAAAAGGTGGTATCATGGTATGGAGCCCAGATATTTACCTGTGTGGTTGCTCCAATCTCATTTACTCTGTGTGATTGTTGCTTTGTGATCGGGATCCCGGATAAAGGTCGCAAACGACCGGGGGTGGAATATCTCAGGTTTACTACCCGGGAAGGGGGTAACCGGCCTTGTGTTGGCAGAGAGCCAGGTGGTTCTCGGGGCGTCCCTCCAGAGGCGTTCCCATGTGGCATAGGAAGTTCCTTAGCCTGACCATTTGTTGGAAAATCCAAAGAAACAATACGAACCTTGTACGGTTTTAGTTGTATAACCTGCTATGGAATGTGGCGGTAACCTGCTATTGAACATAGTAGCTATAGTAGGCATAAGTGCAAAATGCCTATGCTGGCTAAGATTAATATTATACTTTCGAAATGTTTTCCTCACTATGCACTAATAATAATATTTAAAAGATTTTGCGTATCAAGCATGTTTGACTATCATATGGAGAAATCTCCTCCAATTCTGCGTTTGCATTGTGTGTGTGGCGGGAGGCCTTATGGTAGTTTCATTTTCCAAAAAGGATTGCGGCTTTCAATGTTTAAAATTCTTTTGTTGTTTGTTTTAAAGATAACTGTTTTTGTTACTCACACCAGTCCCATGACTGACCCGGAGTTTATTGTTCCCTTCCTAAACTCTGGGTGCCCATAATTTTCCACACGGGCAGTCTAAAGTTGGGTTTTTCAGATAGTCAGGTTTAGTAGACTAGTTGGAGCTAGTTCAGTCTTTGGAGATCACGACTGACGTTGCTTCTCTTGTTGCAACGTGATGGTGGTTCGAGCTTGATGTTGGAGATGTTGGACTCATTCTCTTCTAGAGATCCTTTGGAGTTACCACTTCTGTTATCTCCACTGTATCATTATTTATCTCTGATATTGTTGTATCATATTGATATCATTGTTGTATATCATTCTGGATATTGTATTCATTGGAGTTGTATATGATATCATTCATTTCTTTCTTCCGCTGTGTTGTTATACTTAATGGTGTTATAAGCTCCGGCGAGCCAGATTCGGCGTTTAGATCTGCGGCATTCTAGTACAAGTGAAGTACGGGTGTCGATTTTCGAAGGCCGAGTCAGGATCGTTATACTCTAGCCTCGAAAGGTGATCAATCACTCACGATTAATGTTCTTTTATTTATTAAATTTGATTTCAATTGAAACGACAATTGAAATATGCTGCTGTTAGTTATTTACACTGTTATATATATGCTATTACCTGTATCAGTTCACCTGTGACATCTGACACCATTATCTGTTATTTATATTGATGATATATGCCTATTATATTATTTCATATCTGTTATCACTCTGCAAGTTCCTTGTTAGTTAGAATTCACTATGGGTTGAAATGATACATACCCGGACGATTTGTCGAATAGGAGAAAATCGTTATGGGTTGAAAGGATAAACCCAAGCGATTTTCATTGAATTGAATTTGGGGATTACAGGTTGAAAAGATATATAACCCTATATATATATATATATATTTAAATTACGGATTGAAATGATAAATATCCGTATCACTTGACCATAGGATAGAAAATTGTATACAGACACCGTTGGTCTATATATATTGAATAAAAAATGATTTCTATGGTTTCGAAAAGAAGTATATGGTTTTAATAAATATTGATTTTAAAGATTTATAAAGTTGATTTAATAAAGTTGATTTGAATCAATATAAAATATGTTTAAGTATTTATGTAAAATTTATATTTTCAAATATAGAGTTTATAATGTTTCAGGTTGAAAGATAAATTTGAATTTGATTTGGAATTTTTTATTATTTAAGAATTATACTTAAATAAGTTTGATTTGAAATCTATTAAATTTGAAATTTTAAGATATATTTTATAACTTGAATTTGATTAAAAGTGGCTTAAATGAATATTTCAAACTTATATAATTTAAATGGGATATTTTGTTTATATAAATTTGTAAATAGAAGTTGTATTTAGATGTATTGAAATGATTAAAGAAATATCTCAGAAACTAAATGTAATGAAATTAAATTGAGATATAAATGGAATTATCAAATTTAGTTTTGAAATGTGGAATATTTAAAGCTTTGAAATATATTGAAATTTAATGGTTTATTTTGTGTTTTAAATCTATATTTGAAATCATTATAATTCGAAATGATTTATTGAGAAATTGAATTGAGTTGAAATTTATGAATTGAGATTGAATTAAGTTGAATTTGGAAGTCGAGATAATTTGAATCGATTTGTGAATTTGTGGAAGCTATTTTATTTTATAAAGTATTTTAAAACTATATCTACAACTATTTATATTTTACTTTATAAATTATTTTAATATAAACTATTTTATATAAATCATTTTCAATATATATTATTTTATTATAAACTATTTTAACTTATAACTATTTTATATAAACTATTTTTATTTTATAAACTATTTTACTATATACACTAATTTTAATATCTAAACTGTTTAAGAGGAAAGTGTTATGAATTCCAAAATGTTATGATTTCAAACTATAGTTTCAAAGTGTTATGAATTTCAAGGTTTTGATTTCCAAAGTGTTTGATTTTAAAAGACTTATGATTTCGAAAGCGATATAACTTTGGAAAGTGATATGATTTTGGAAATGGATTTATTTGAAGTGAAAATGATATCATATGGATATGGTTTTGAAATGGCAATGATATTTCGGTTTTGAAATATAAACTATTTTGAAAGTTTATTAAATGACCAATCGGTGTAATAATTACGTAGTTATTGAAGAGTCCGGGATCGGTTAGGGACATACTCTCTGTCTAAACCGAAAACCACTTTAATAACTATTATACGCGGAGTGTGATCCAGAATGAAGTGGTTGGAATGATGACGGTTCTGGATTTGAAGAAAGAGAACGATAATGGATGACCTTGACACTTGTGTCAAATTGGAAATGACTTAAACAGGAGCCGTGCCAGGCCAGTGAGGTTAGCTACCTCTAGCGGACACACTTCTTCGTAAACTACTCATTACTTGTTTTTGATTGGTGCGCACCCTTGATTTGGGAGTGTTGTTTCGCGGTGTTGCGATCGTTGCGGCGATGCGTTCTCACCAATCCGGATCAGGCAAACGGTAGTTTCACTACCTTGGGTATTGCCTCATGTGCCTTGTCATACTCGTATCCCTATGCGCGACCACTACGATTTGTTTTGTGTTATACTTATGGAGTACTCCCTGATAGCCCACTAGTTTACGGTGGAGTTTACAGTGCTGTATATACTATGATGCTTATATAAAATGTGTTAAGGGGGATAATGGTAACGCCTTAACGCTATTTTGATACTTTATATTACTGATAGGCATTATCTACTTAGCGTACACTACTACATAGTAGATAGTTTAACGGATCCTTAGAGGATGGTTATCACAAACATCCTTTGAGTTACTCGTATTTCAGTTGTTAATTGTAACGACCCGGCTTTCTTTGCCCAGAAAGACGCATCGTTATGAAGAAAGAAAGGGATAGAATAAGAAAAGAAAAGAAGAGAGAACAACAACACATCAGAAATCTCACAGCGGAACGAGAAATATATTATCACATAAGATATTACATAGTATCATATACATCAGAGTACACAATTTATACATCACAGAATAGACAGTTATAAACTTCTGTCTATTATACAACACAAGTATATCAGTACAATACAGACTAATACAATCACAACGGAAACTCTATATATCTACTCGCTGAAGCCTCCTGCTTCACAGCTCCTCCAGAATTCGTCAAGATTATCCTGAATCCCTTGACTACTCAATACAATATTGAGTACCCAAGAGTTTAATAAAACAGAAAATAAACACTTGGGTCAGACATGGGTCTGGTGTGAGTAAACGGTTAGATTGCTTAACTTTGAAAACCTTTGAAAATAAAAGTATCACGTAAGACTCCCCATAAATAAACATGGGTAAGTTTTTACCTTACGCTAACTAAAACATTTGATATGAAATCCGATTGTATTATAATAGGGTCTAGGGTTTTCAAATAAATACTCATATAGCTGAAATTGTTACATTATTAAATTCCAGCATACTAGCCACAAAGTGGGTTATACAATCAAAACCGTAAGGGCACGTAGGAAGAATGGGTTTCCATCAATGGCAGGGCTACTGGGGTACCGCCCGTCATAGTACGTGGCCTAGATCACCGTACCGAGGAGTAAGCCCGCTCCCCTGCAACACAAAGCCGGAACCATCCCTTACTGGATAATTCCGAACAAGACAATCCCGTAGTTGGCGCGACCAACCACACACTAAGCCGAATAAAAGAAAAGGGACCTCTAGACAGGGATCTATCTTGCTCTCAGTGGGTGCTACCCACGAAACCTTGCTGCACCTCCCCTGTTTTAGCCATTCCCAGTTGATGAGGCTTGAGGTTACGATTACCTTTAATCAGAACATATCACTTAGAATGCTCATCGTCCGCCTAACGATGTGCTGAAAGCATTCAATCCATACAAGTTCGTTCCGGGTTCGAACGAAACCGAAGGCATTATCTCGTTACACTCGTTTTGGAATCACCCTCAGAGTTAACGACAATAACCCTTGCACTCTGAATCTTCATCTTCACTTGAGATTCACGACCTATCGTTAATTTGGATCGATGTGGTATTCGGGTCTCCAGACCTGGAATACCGGTATACGGAAACCCGATCCCGGTCTCATCGAAATCCAAAACGTATCTTTTAAGGCCAAGTTGTTTAAAGGTTTAAACAATTTAACTTATCTATACAGATAGATAATTCACAAGTCACAATTGATAATCACATTATCATTTAAACAGATGATTCATAACCAAATAGGTAATCCATATCAACATCACAATAGTTAATCTATATTACCATCATAATGCAACCAAGCATTCATACCACACAACATTACTTATCTCATTTCTGAGATTACATCCATTCAAGACAAATCAATGTCATCCATTCTTATATAAGCAATGATTTACTTAATCATAACATAATTAATTTAAAATTGATTTAAATTAACTATCTCTATCTTTAATTAATTTAAAGTGAATTAAATTAATCACTTCATCTCTTAATTAATTTAAAATAAATTAAATTAATTACTTCATTATAAATCTTACTTATATAATCATTAATTAATTACAAATAAATTAATTAATCTTTCTCTAATTATCCACTTTAATTAATCACCTTGATTAATCATTCTTTAATTACATTTAAGTAATTATCTTAATTAATTTCACAAATTAATTATCCTTAACCAAATACAGTAATTAACCTTTAATTACTTCATTAATTAATTAATTATAATTAATTACTTTAATCCTTAATTAATTACAATTAATCACTTATCATTTGATTAATTAATCTTAATTAATTAACTCTTAATTACATCATTAATTAATTATAAACTAATGATTCCTAATTACAATCTTTAATTATTTATTTATATTTAAATTAATTAAATAATTAATCTTAATTAAACCATAATTATTAATCATGTTTGATTAATCTAATCCAGTAATTAACTTCCCTTAATTACTTCCCTTAATTAATTACCTTTAATTAATTACCTTAACAAATAATTAATTACCTTATTAATTAATCTTAATCCTTTAATTAACTTAATCCTTTAATTAACTTAATTAAATAATTTATTTAATTAATAACACTAATTAATTAACTCTTAATCACTTCTTATTTAATTACTTTCATAAAATAATTATCCTCTAATTACTTTATTAAATATTTTATCTTTACTAAATTACATCCAGTAATTATTTCTTAGTTACTTTATCAAGTAATTATACTAAATTAATTTATAAATGATTATCTCTAATTAATCACAAATTAATTAATTAATTAATTTAACTTAATCATTTAAATTTAATTAAATGATTCTTAACTTACTATATTAAAGGTTCTTAATTAAGAAACTATTATCTTAATTAAATCAATTATTTACCAATACCACTTTATAATTAAAATAATTTAATTATCTAAATTCTCTTTTCAAATTTAATTATCTTTATTTAAATCAACATTCTAAATACTTAAGAAAATTCTTATTTTAATTGATTACTAAATCTTAACCATTAAACCTTACTTAAATTAAAATATAAGATTTAGAAATCAATAAATCATTAAACACATTTTAACTTGAACCTTTAAATCTTTAAAACTTTCCCAAGTTATTAAATATAATTAAGTACAAATTTATTTCAAAATCTACTTATTTTATTTTGAAACTGAATATTATAAAATATATAATCTTGTTTAAACTTTTGTTTTAACTCAGAAAATATTACCAAACAAAATTTCTTTTGTTTAAACTTTAAAAACATTTCCTTGATTAATTTCTTAAATCTGCTCTCATCAAAACCCAAGTAAAACAATCAAAAACTCGAAGCGAACGCGAGACCAACCCACGTAACCCCTTCCCTCGAGTAAAACTCCATTTCTCTCGAATGAAACCCGAGCAGAGCTTCTTCCCCCAAACCCATATCTCCAGATGCACTCAACCGTGCACGTGCACGTGCACCGTCACGCTGATCGTCGATGAACTCCACGATGGCCTCCACCAAGTCGCCTTCAACCTCGGTACCACGATCGACCACTCCGATTTGTCTTGATACGAATAAGAAACGAAACGAGCTATTTAACCCATCAGTTCAAAATCACCATCACCAGAAAAACCATCCTCCACGGCAACCAAAGCTTCGAAACTCCTCGCCGTCTTAACCCCAGCTCCGCCTCACTGCCCCGAGCCTCCAGAACCATATGCGATCAACTCCGTTTGTCCATCGGTGCCGCGAAACCCATATGACCTTCGTCGACCAAAAACAAAAACGAAGCCCTAACTTGATCAATTCCGATCAACACACCTAACTATAAATTCTCGAGTGATTTTTCCCGAGATCTACTACACTTCCTTCACCTCCATGCCCAACAACGTTGATCATCTCGCCGTCGTTCGCCTTGATTTGACCAAAGTTCCCAAAAACATAAAATTCGAAATTCTCATTGATTACGAATCTAAAAATCTTGAAACAAGTTTCTAAATTCACGATTTTTCATTACAAATTCAAATATAAAACCCAAACTCAAGATCGATTCGATAAAATTTTGACCCATATTGAATTTTACTGTAAATTAGAAACTTCCGAGCTAATTACCTAAATTAAATACCTGTAATTATTTTTAAAAGTGATGTTAATTGATTTCAAACATCTTTCGTTTGTAAATTCTAAGTTATTAGAGATCAAGTGATGAGATACATATTTTAAAAAGAAAATCAAGACTGTCATCAATTTACAGAACTAAGTTATCAACCTACAGGCATTCAAATATACTATACAGGCATTTCAAACATACAATACAGGCATTTCAAACATTCATATACAACATGCATACATTACAGTCATTTCAGATAAATCATCACATATAAAAAGTTTAACTCTGTTTTTAAAATGATATTTACTCACCAGTAATTTAAAACAGAAAACAGATTCTGTTTCCAGGCTTTCCGGTTTTGAATTTCTTTTGTTTTTGCTTGTTGAATTTAAACTTGCTGTTGATCTTTGAAACTGATTTGTATTTGAGAAAATTTGAAACTGATGTTGCCTTTGATCTCCTTTTGCTTTGCATGTTCAGATTTACATTTCTTCTTTGCAATTTGATTTCAGATTTTACTTATCTTTAGATTCGAATTGTATTTTAGTGGAGAAAGAAATGAAGATAATCTTAAACTGAAAAATGAAAACAGATATTTCTTCTTACATACTAATTTTATTTATTTTAAAACTTAAATTAAAATATAGCCACTTGTCCCTTTAATTAGCTTACACATAGGTTTGCAAATTACAAATGTCACTAAACTACTCTAATATGCCAACAAGTGTTATTCTTGTTTTTAATAAATTTATTTAAGACATTTATATGTTTTATGAAATATTTATAAGTATATAATGTATTTATCTCTTTTTATAATTTAAGCTTTTAGATTTTAATAAATATACAAATGTGAAAAACAATTATTTAAAATAACTTATGCTTATATCAATTAAATATAACATACTTATATATGCTTGAGAAATTGAGCTTAACTATATATATATTTTTACAAACCATTTTGAATTTTAAAAGAGAAAAGATTATTAAAATAAATGAACTTCTTATTTAAATCTTATTTAAACTTAAGCTTACATATATATTTTTAAATAAGAAATTATTCTTGTTATTTAAATCATAAATATCATTTTCAAAAGTATTAAGTTAAATTACAAATTTCCAAATTACAAATTATATAAATATTAAAGTTTGAAAATACTTTATTAAATTCAAATTCAATATTCTTTCCATTTCAATATATACAATTATATATATTCTAAATGGAAATACTTTTAACATTAGCTTTGATAATTACTATATTGAATTTAATACATAATTCCAAATCACAATATATATATATACATATATATTATAATTTGAAAACATAGTTTTAAAAGACTCCCTATTTATAATATATATACCTATATATATATACATTATAAATATAAAACATTTATATTTAAGTTTTAGAAAGATAAATCTTCCCAATTTAAAATTGTTAGAAAAGATATTCCCAAATTAAAATGTTATTAGTTTTTAAAGAAATAAACTTGCCAATTAAAATGTTATTAACCTTTTAAAATGAATAAACTTGTCAATTTATAAAATAAATCAACAAATCAATTTAATTATTTATAAAGATTATTAAATTGATATTGCCAAAATTCCGGGATATCACATTCCTCCCCCCTTAAAATAATTTCGTCCCCGAAATTTAAAAGCAAAGATAATTTAATAACCCACCAAAATTTTAATTTTAATTTTAAACAGCAACCATACATATCAATCATATTCTAACAATCATAGCAAACAATTTAATCAAACAAATTTAACTATCCAGAATTTTTTTTCTGGATAGAATTTCCTCGAGTTTCCCCAAGTATATATATATACCGGGATACTCGTTCTACAGGATCTTAACTAACTATCTACAATAGTCTAGAACTCCTTCCCATCTAGATTACAAATCTGAACAAAATATCAGACTAAACTCAAAACCATTTCAACTACCAAATCCTTCTGAACTGCTGATCCCACAACCAATGACAGATCAAACACGTATTCCCTCAGAGATACGTGAAATAAAATGAATTCCAGTTATCCGAACTGGCCATTTAATCCTATAGATCAAAGAACTAATCCTCTTGGGAACATAGGAAAAATCTCATAATACTTCTGCAGCTCACTCTCCAATTTTTTTCCAAATCTTATATCTCCTTTGATTGGAGAAAACTTAAACAATATCCAAATTTCAACTTCAAATTCCAAATTCCATCCATTCTTAACTGTTTAACTCTTTTGACGATCCTGAGTCACTTCATCCTTCCTGATCAGCTTAACTCTTGCTGATGCCTCTTGAAATAATCTAGACCAACATCAAATCAATTTCTGGATCCTACTCAACAAAATGGTTCCCATAAATCACCGAAATCCAGAACACAACTCTACTCCACAACATTAGAGCATTTCGAACTACTTCTCCTTTCTGGAATAGCCAAACAGTTGCACTTGACAATCTTATCTCCAAATCCTGAATATTCCTTCAAACTTAGAGATACACTTGAATTTCCTATAGAAATCCTCTACTCCAAGAAAATCACAACTCCCGGTTGTTCCCACCCTAGAATAGCTGCTATCTTGCTTTCGCTACACAACTCTGATCTTGAACAGATGAGAATGCCGTCGGAGAAACTCGAGCACAAACTTGATCATCCACAGTTCACCATACCATAAAATCTTAGTGAACCATTCTACTTAATCAAAAACATCTCAGCAGAAACTCAACTAGGTGTGATCAATCCCTTTCCAAAGAATACTGAGCCGCTTCACCAAAATTCTTCTCTAGGAGACATCCTTCTACAAAGCTGAATCACGGGTAACTCCACGAATCAAATCGATACAGAATCTCAATCTCCAATAACCCAAGAGAACACTCAAACAATCGCAAGTCACTTTTGCGATCAGCCCGGCCTAATTTCCAAAGATAACTGTTCTCTCTTCACTAATCAGAACATGTAACAACCCGAGATTCCACAATCACTTTGTTATCATCAAATGACGATTTGAATTATTGGCTAATCGCTGTGGAAGTTTTATTGGGTTGAATTCTTTTAAAATCGGATTGAAATTCTTTTTGAATTTGTAAAAATTTTATACGGGCTTTATAAATTTTGGAATTTAGTTGTAAACTTTGTAAATATTGAAGCAGGCCCTAAAGAAAAATAGTGTGTGGCCCATAATTGTATTGCCGTGATATTTTAGTATAACCCATTCCCCTTTCTTTTTGAGTTCATTCACGGAAACCCAACCCTAAAAACACTCGAACGAAGAGAAAGAAAATGGCAGCTTCGATCCCTCCCCTTGTTCGCCCTTTTTTCCAAATTAGGGTTTTTGAAAATCAGTAGATCGCGGCTGTTAGTGCACGATTCAACCCAATTGCTTGCTCGCCTCGAGATACTTCGTGCCGCTTTGGAGGTTAGGGCTTCGTTTTTGTTCAACTTCGTCTGCAAATCCTAGACCGATCCAAGGTGAGTGAAATCTTTCACTCACATCTAATCTATTCTTGTTATAATTTGGGTTTGTTTGCTTGTTTGTTGTTCGTTCGAATTTGTCATTTAGAATTATTGGCCACTGATTTTCGTATGGGTGAACGAGATGATTTACGACTTGTTCATAATCATACGTATTCATATATTCGATGAAGTTTAGTTGACACACTTTGATTCATTTTTGTGATGACCACAGTGCTGTTTTGTTGCTCCGTGAATTTCTTGACTTCGGCCTTGATCGACTTTGATTTTGGACTGCAATTGCCTTTGTTCGAATGTATTTTCAATGCTCGGCATTGTTTTGATTTGAAACTGCATTTCCCTGAGTTTATATGATTTCGTTTCGACTGTGTTTTATCTGCAGTTTTGTTTCTGGGTAGCTCTGTTACTTGGCATTGTGGGGTTGTTATGTGATGAATTTGAGCACTTGGTTGAGTTCGTTTATATTGGTTGATATTGATATATTGCTTGATAGTTGCTATCGAACTTTATTCGAACTGGTTTGGATTAGATCTGGGTTTCTCTGCATCGTGTACTTGAGTCTGGTTCAAATATATGTTGCTTGATATAAACTTGAGTCTGCATTTTGTATACTTGATCACTGTTGTCTTTGTTGTGGCCCTTGCATTTGTGTACATGTACATAGTCTGATCATTGTTGCCACCTTAGCCTGACATTTATATTTAGTCTGGATTCTTTTGTTTTCAGTTTGGTTTGGTAACTTGTGCAGTTCACTGGTCTTTGATTTTCAAGTGATTCATGTTGACTTGGGTTTGCATTCTCCCATAGTTCAGTCTGCATTGCAATAGAGATCCATTTGGTGACAGCTTGGCTAAACGTGTAGTTTTAAGTGCTGCCCTGCTTCATGTAGTCCAGTATTTTGGTTTGAGGAAGCAATACATTTTTGCTTCGGCACTGTCTGTCGTAGTGGCATTATCATCCATGTGTTTGCACTGTCCAGCACTTTTCACTCTTGAGATTACAATGTCCAGTTCCATTTTATTGTTCACTGGTCTGCAATTGCTAGTGAGGTTGAACTTGGTCCAGTTTTCTTTAGTTGTTCTTCCTGTCCATAGTTGCCAGTTGCATTGTCAAGTATTGGGTAGTCTTCATCCTACTTGTACATTAGTACAGTTACATTGTTAAGCAATTGTGCGTGTTTTCAATGTGTTTATCACTGACTGGGTATTGTTTTCGTATCTCAGACATTCGGTTACTTATGGCTATGAATCTTTGATGTTTTGGCTATTGACTTGTATGTGTGTACATATATATACATGCATACATGTACAATTGTACTTGTTTCGGCTGTGAAATCATTCGAACTAGTCGGCAGTAGTTTTTTTTTGTCGCTACTGTTTATATGTGGTCTTCATGAAATTGTCATTTGGGTTATTGTGGTTATGCTTGCATAATACCACTGTCTCGTGCATACCTATTGTTTGGTGCCTCCTTGAATTTCCGGTCTTATTCAATTACCTGGTGTTGAACCCAATATTTGGGTTTGACCTTTGCAGTTTCTTTGAGTTTGGTCATTCATTACATTTGTCTTGACCATTTGGGACAGTTACATACCTGTTTCAAGTAGTATTTGGGTTTCCCTGACCACGCATGCTTGTTAGTATCGACCGATACTTTGAGGCATGTTGTACCCTGCTGTCTCTGTGCAGCCATTGTTTTCTGTAGGTTGAGTTGAACTTGGGCCGAGACTTAATTTTATGTCTCGACCATTTATTTGAATCGCAATTGAGTTGAACCCGACTTTCTCTGGGTTTGACCTTATGCGCGTTTCGTGAATTTCCATTGATCTTTTATGTATTTCGTTTGATAGTGGCGAGGCAGTACACGCGTGCGTGTACTGCAGCCCTATCAGATTTGACAGTTTTAAATTGATTTAGTCGATTTGATAAATTGTTTATTTATCTCTGTTGATAATTTAAATCTGCTGATTTTTGTTAAACACTGTTAAGTGTTATATTGACCGTTATCCGGTTTCTTTGTTTAAAGAATCGGATAGACGGGAATTATTGTGACTGTCGTCTATTTAAATTATTACTGCCTATATGCACTAATAAACTGGTTTGAATTAGACTGACCTGGGTATTATTTTCTTTTGAATGTAATACTCGGGTCAGACCCGAGTATTTCAGGTTGTAGATTTCTTTCTTTGAGTTGCTGTTCGAGATTGAAGACTTTTCACATCTTCTGAAGTTGTCAGTCATTTTGTAGTAGTCGTGTCATTGTATAGAATGATATGTATTCATGTATATTAGTCGATAATGTACTTGTATATATAACTTCTAGAGTCGACAGTTGTAGTTGTATCATATGTATAGTGTCAACTATGTATTAACTGACATCAGTTATATATATCTGAGACTTTTGTTTTTATCTGTGTTCCGCATTTATATTATCTGTGTTATTGTTATATCTAATGTCCTAAACTATTATGAACTATCGTAGTTTGTTTTATACTGATAATTGGATATGTCGATGGGAGTAAATGAATAATAGATGAAAAATAAAAAGTATATACCGCTCCTATCGAGATAACCAATATTAGTGTAAGGCCAATTACGGATGGTCGCTCCTATCCAGCCTTATTCTTCGTAATAATAAACAGTATTTCTTTTAATACTCTTTGTTATTATGAGCATAGAGGTGGGGCGTCACAGTTGGTATCAGAGCTTGGGGTTTATGGACATAATATAAAACTTAACTCGGATGGAACATATGTTACAACTATTGGTCGATGTTTTAATTGTGTTTGAGTCAAAACTAAAGTTTGAAAATTTGGATGAAATTTTTAAATATCTTTATTTAAAAATAATAGTGAAATTGAGTTCTGATGATTTGATTGATTTGTGTTTTGTTTATCAGAGTGGCGCAGCGGAAACAGTGAAACTGTCTTCGCTGAGTACAACTGATAATCTTTTTTATTTAAAAATCAAAATACGAAATTGATATGAATTTCGTTTGTTGTTTACATAGCTGTAATTATTTTGTTTCTTTGAGAACTTCGAATCTGAATTGAGGATTCGAAGAAATTGTAGATATGTGATTTTTGTTGAAATTTCCGCTGACTTTCTTTTATACTAATCATCTATTGATTAGATTTTTGCTGTTTTAAATTATCTTCATTTAAGATACATTTGAATGATTCTTTGTTCATTTTGTAGTACGTGCAAAAATTTAAATTGCACGTTATTGCATTTATTTTACGTTGAACCGATGCTTGGTTATGAAACGTATTTTGTTGCCGTTATTTTTATAACGGGATTCTTACACCAATGCTGAATTTTTGAGGCATGGTGTTTTGTTGACAATTTGAATGAATGAAAATTCACTGATGTCACATTTTGATGTGAATTATTTTGATGAGATATTTGATGGTTTAAAATTACTATTGCTTTGACTTCAGTAATAGTCAAATTTATTTTTAAAAAAAAAAATGGATTTTCTAGCGGTTATTCCGCAATGCTGTTTTGTGACCGTTTTTACGGTATTTTGAGAAGTACAATTTCCTTATCGGAATTGTTACTGATTTGCTGCTTTAATCACGTGATTGGAAAACCGTTTTAAAATGAAAATTGTTTTATAAAATTTTAACAGTTTACGTTTTCAAAAGAATGAGAAAGCAACTTAAACGATTCAGCAAAATCGAGGATTATGACCCCTTTCTTTTACTGTTTCGCTTAACTCCGGACTTGTCCAGTTGAGAATGTGAATTGTTATTTTTACAAAATAAATAAAAATTGTTTTCAGAAATTTTAACAGTTTGCGCTTTCAAAAGAATGAGGAAGTGATTTAAACGATTTAGCAAAAGTGCGGAGTATGGAACCACACTTTTACTTTTTCGGTTAATTCCGGACTCGTTAATTGAATATCTGTTGTTTTGATGAATTTGATGATTTCACACTTTCAAGGAAACGATGAAGAGAATCAAACGATTTAGTAAAACACGTGGTATGGGACATGTGCGTTTGCTATTTCGGTTAATTCCGGACTCGTTAATTGAAACATTTTGATGCTTTCGTGTGCTTTCGAGCCACTTTGTTGGACCTTCGGGTCAAATACCAGTACTAGACCTTCGGGTCATTTGTTGGACCTTCGGGTCATTTGTTGGGCGCCAAAAATTATGTTGAGTACTTGGTAGGCTTCGGCCATTTGTTGTTGCACGTGCGGCGAATTAAAAACTCGCCATCTGATGGGATCGATCCAAGCTTTTATGTTGATTTTCTAGTCTTCTTAATTGATTTCTAGATATTTGTTGCTTCCAATTATCTGCAGGTAATTGGATATTTGTTGATATGAGTTCTGATTATCGTTTTTGATAATCGGATATTTGTTGTTTCTAATTATCGCTTGTGATAATTGGATATTTGTTGATATGAGTTCTGATTATCGTTTTTGATAATCAGATGTTTGTTGCTTTTAATTATCGCTTTAGATAATTAAATAATTGTTGATTTGTTGTTTTAATTATCGCTTTAGATAATTAAATATTTGTTGATTTTAGATTTAATTATCGCCTGAGATAATTAAATAATTGTTGATTTGTTGTTTTAATTATCGCTTTAGATAATTAAATATTTGTTGATTTTAGATTTAATTATCGCCTGAGATAATTAAATAATTGTTGATTTGTTGTTTTAATTATCGCTTTAGATAATTAAATATTTGTTGATTTTAGATTTAATTATCGCCTGAGATAATTAAATAATTGTTGATTTGTTGTTTTAATTATCGCTTTAGATAATTAAATATTTGTTGATTTTAGATTTAATTATCGCCTGAGATAATTAAATAATTGTTGATTTGTTGTTTTAATTATCGCTTTAGATAATTAAATATTTGTTGATTTTAGATTTAATTATCGCCTGAGATAATTAAATAATTGTTGATTTGTTGTTTTAATTATCGCTTTAGATAATTAAATATTTGTTGATTTTAGATTTAATTATCGCCTGAGATAATTAAATAATTGTTGATTTGTTGTTTTAATTATCGCTTTAGATAATTAAATATTTGTTGATTTTAGATTTAATTATCGCCTGAGATAATTAAATAATTGTTGATTTGTTGTTTTAATTATCGCTTTAGATAATTAAATATTTGCTGATTTCGAATCTAATTATCGCTTTAGATAATTAAATATTTGTGAATTAGAAATTTGATTATCGTTTGTGATGATCGAATATTTGTTAATTTGAGAAATTTGGTTATCGCTTGGGATAATCAAATATTTGTTAAATTTAAAATTTGATTATCATTTTGATAATTGAATGTTTGTTGATTTGAGAAATTCAATTATCGTTTTGATGATTGAATATTTGCGATTCTTGAGATTTGAGCTTCGTCTTTTTCTTTGGCGATTCAGGTGAGTAATTTGATTTACTCACATTCAATTCGTGCTCTGTATGGGATTTCTACTCTGTTTTTCCTTCTCTTTTAGTTGCTGGGACTCGATTGATTCTTGCTTTAGACAGTCGTCTGATTTTGATTTCTTGATCCCCACGATGTTGATTCTTTTGATTTGAATCAGTCGAACCTTTTTATTTCTTATCTAATACTTCCCCGCTGACACTTGCTTTGCTTATACCTTCGACATTGCCATGCTCTTTTGGTTGTTACCTTTTATCCATTTATTCCCTATGATTGCGTGGACGCAATTTCTTTAAGGAGGGGAGTCTGTAACAACCCGAGATTCCACAATCACTTTGTTATCATCAAATGACGATTTGAATTATTGGCTAATCGCTGTGGAAGTTTTATTGGGTTGAATTCTTTTAAAATCGGATTGAAATTCTTTTTGAATTTGTAAAAATTTTATACGGGCTTTATAAATTTTGGAATTTAGTTATAAACTTTGTAAATATTGAAGCAGGCCCTAAAGAAAAATAGTGTGTGGCCCATAATTGTATTGTCGTGATATTTTAGTATAACCCATTCCCCTTTCTTTTTGAGTTCATTCACGGAAACCCAAACCTAAAAACACTCGAACGAAGAGAAAGAAAAATGGCAGCTTCGATCCCTCCCCTTGTTCGCCCTTTTTTCCAAATTAGGGTTTTTGAAAATCAGTAGATCGCGGCTGTTAGTGCACGATTCAACCCAATTGCTTGCTCGCCTCGAGATACTTCGTGCCGCTTTGGAGGTTAGGGCTTCGTTTTTGTTCAACTTCGTCTGCAAATCCTAGACCGATCCAAGGTGAGTGAAATCTTTCACTCACATCTAATCTATTCTCGTTATAATTTGGGTTTGTTTGCTTGTTTGTTGTTCGTTCGAATTTGTCATTTAGAATTATTGGCCACTGATTTTCGTATGGGTGAACGAGATGATTTACGACTTGTTCATAATCATACGTATTCATATATTCGATGAAGTTTAGTTGACACACTTTGATTCATTTTTGTGATGACCACAGTGTTGTTTTGTTGCTCCGTGAATTTCTTGACTTCGGCCTTGATCGACTTTGATTTTGGACTGCAATTGCCTTTGTTCGAATGTATTTTCAATGCTCGGCATTGTTTTGATTTGAAACTACATTTCCCTGAGTTTATATGATTTCGTTTCGACTGTGTTTTATCTGCAGTTTTGTTTCTGGGTAGCTCTGTTACTTGGCATTGTGGGGTTGTTATGTGATGAATTTGAGCACTTGGTTGAGTTCGTTTATATTGGTTGATATTGATATATTGCTTGATAGTTGCTATCGAACTTTATTCGAACTGGTTTGGATTAGATCTGGGTTTCTCTGCATCGTGTACTTGAGTCTGGTTCAAATATATGCTGCTTGATATAAACTTGAGTCTGCATTTTGTATACTTGATCACTGTTGTCTTTGTTGTGGCCCTTGCATTTGTGTACATGTACATAGTCTGATCATTGTTGCCACCTTAGCCTGACATTTATATTTAGTCTGGATTCTTTTGTTTTCAGTTTGGTTTGGTAACTTGTGCAGTTCACTGGTCTTTGATTTTCAAGTGATTCATGTTGACTTGGGTTTGCATTCTCCCATAGTTCAGTCTGCATTGCAATAGAGATCCATTTGGTGACAGCTTGGCTAAACGTGTAGTTTTAAGTGCTGCCCTGCTTCATGTAGTCCAGTATTTTGGTTTGAGGAAGCAATACATTTTTGCTTCGGCACTGTCTGTCGTAGTGGCATTATCATCCATGTGTTTGCACTGTCCAGCACTTTTCACTCTTGAGATTACAATGTCCAGTTCCATTTTATTGTTCACTGGTCTGCAATTGCTAGTGAGGTTGAACTTGGTCCAGTTTTCTTTAGTTGTTCTTCCTGTCCATAGTTGCCAGTTGCATTGTCAAGTATTGGGTAGTCTTCATCCTACTTGTACATTAGTACAGTTACATTGTTAAGCAATTGTGCGTGTTTTCAATGTGTTTATCACTGACTGGGTATTGTTTTCGTATCTCAGACATTCGGTTACTTATGGCTATGAATCTTTGATGTTTTGGCTATTGACTTGTATGTGTGTACATATATATACATGCATACATGTACAATTGTACTTGTTTCGGCTGTGAAATCATTCGAACTAGTCGGCAGTAGTTTTTTTTTGTCGCTACTGTTTATATGTGGTCTTCATGAAATTGTCATTTGGGTTATTGTGGTTATGCTTGCATAATACCACTGTCTCGTGCATACCTATTGTTTGGTGCCTCCTTGAATTTCCGGTCTTATTCAATTACCTGGTGTTGAACCCAATATTTGGGTTTGACCTTTGCAGTTTCTTTGAGTTTGGTCATTCATTACATTTGTCTTGACCATTTGGGACAGTTACATACCTGTTTCAAGTAGTATTTGGGTTTCCCTGACCACGCATGCTTGTTAGTATCGACCGATACTTTGAGGCGTGTTGTACCCTGCTGTCTATGTGCAGCCATTGTTTTCTGTAGGTTGAGTTGAACTTGGGCCGAGACTTAATTTTATGTCTCGACCATTTATTTGAATCGCAATTGAGTTGAACCCGACTTTCTCTGGGTTTGACCTTATGCGCGTTTCGTGAATTTCCGTTGATCTTTTATGTATTTCGTTTGATAGTGGCGAGGCAGTACACGCGTGCGTGTACTGCAGCCCTATCAGATTTGACAGTTTTAAATTGATTTAGTCGATTTGATAAATTGTTTATTTATCTCTGTTGATAATTTAAATCTGCTGATTTTTGTTAAACACTGTTAAGTGTTATATTGACCGTTATCCGGTTTCTTTGTTTAAAGAATCGGATAGACGGGAATTATTGTGACTGTCGTCTATTTAAATTATTACTGCCTATATGCACTAATAAACTGGTTTGAATTAGACTGACCTGGGTATTATTTTCTTTTGAATGTAATACTCGGGTCAGACCCGAGTATTTCAGGTTGTAGATTTCTTTCTTTGAGTTGCTGTTCGAGATTGAAGACTTTTCACATCTTCTGAAGTTGTCAGTCATTTTGTAGTAGTCGTGTCATTGTATAGAATGATATGTATTCATGTATATTAGTCGATAATGTACTTTTATATATAACTTCTAGAGTCGACAGTTGTAGTTGTATCATATGTATAGTGTCAACTATGTATTAACTGACATCAGTTATATATATCTAAGACTTTTGTTTTTATCTGTGTTCCGCATTTATATTATCTGTGTTATTGTTATATCTAATGTCCTAAACTATTATGAACTATCGTAGTTTGTTTTATACTGATAATTGGATATGTCGATGGGAGTAAATGAATAATAGATGAAAAATAAAAAGTATATACCGCTCCTATCGAGATAACCAATATTAGTGTAAGGCCAATTACGGATGGTCGCTCCTATCCAGCCTTATTCTTCGTAATAATAGACAGTATTTCTTTTAATACTCTTTGTTATTATGAGCATAGAGGTGGGGCGTCACAGAACAGCTTACACTTAACCATCCAATTCATCGAAGAAATGGATTCACTCTGCTGCTTCTGGACTTTACCTTCAGAAAAACTGCTCAGCCAGAAACTTCCTGCCAATCACAGAACACTCCGAGCTGCACTGCTGCCATAGATGCCAAAGACTTCTTATCCTAAACTCCTCGAGAAATTCGGACTTCAAAGCAACATAAACACCCTGCTGGACTCAGCCACAACACCGGAACAGACTCACTTCTTCAAACTTGTTCCAGAAGAAACATCTTCAGAAACGTCCATAGCCACCGCGTCTCACCACACAGCTACTACTTCCTGAAGTTGCCAAGATACCATCACTTGCTTCAGCTCATCCAATAGATCTAACTCTATTCATCCAACTTCAAAGACAAACTCCGAACCTTAACAGTTTCCTTCTGAGATCGATGAAATCTTACACCACAACAAAGTTTACTCGAGACGGTATTGGGTCTACAGTCTCGTCAGATACCCTTCCAACCTCAACACTCAAACTCTAATCATTGGTAATCGTGTTACACACACCACTACCTTATCCACCTCTATAACTCATATTGGAAAACCCGAACAGGTAACCCAACAAATAGGTAGAAATACATATATATATATATATATGTTTTAAAATGATACTTTTTATATAGAAATTATTTCTGGGTAAAATTATTTCATCTACCTCTTTAAAACAATATTGTGTCCGTTGGCCTGGTTCAAGTGTTTAGAGATCCCTATCAATAACGTTAGCTACTCGTATTGACCAGAATCCATATACCACTCAACCGATCAATTAACACAATATAAAACCATTTTTATATAACTAACAATTACGCGCTCTCAAGATAGACACCACTTCAGAGCCTAGGTATTCACTCAACCTTGCTCTGATACCACTGTAACGACCTGGCTTTCTTTGCCCAGAAAGACGCATCGTTATGAAGAAAGAAAGGGATAGAAAAAGAAAAGAAAAGAAGAGAGAACAACAACACATCAGAAATCTCACAGCGGAACGAGAAATATATTATCACATAAGATATTACATAGTATCATATACATCAGAGTACACAATTTATACATCACAGAATAGACAGTTATAAACTTCTGTCTATTATACAACACAAGTATATCAGTACAATACAGACTAATACAATCACAGCGGAAACTCTATATATCTACTCGCTGAAACCTCCTGCTTCACAGCTCCTCCAGAATTCGTCAAGATTATCCTGAATCCCTTGACTACTCAATACAATATTGAGTACCCAAGAGTTTAATAAAACAGAAAATAAACACTTGGGTCAGACATGGGTCTGGTGTGAGTAAACGGTTAGATTGCTTAACTTTGAAAACCTTTGAAAATAAAAGTATCACGTAAGACTCCCCACAAATAAACATGGGTAAGTTTTTACCTTACGCTAACTAAAACATTTGATAGGAAATCCGATTGTATTATAATAGGGTCTAGGGTTTTCAAATAAATACTCATATAGCTGAAATTGTTACATTATTAAATTCCAGCATACTAGCCACAAAGTGGGTTATACAATCAAAACCGTAAGGGCACGTAGGAAGAATGGGTTTCCATCAATGGCAGGGCTACTGGGGTACCGCCCGTCACAGTACGTGGCCTAGATCACCGTACCGAGGAGTACGCCCGCTCCCCTGCAACACAAAGCCAGAACCATCCCTTACTGGATAATTCCGAACAAGACAATCCCGTAGTTGGCGCGACCAACCACACACTAAGCCGAATAAAAGAAAAGGGACCTCTAGACAGGGATCTATCTTGCTCTCAGTGGGTGCTACCCACGAAACCTTGCTGCACCTCCCCTGTTTTAGCCATTCCCGGTTGATGAGGCTTGAGGTTACGATTACCTTTAATCAGAACATATCACTTAGAATGCTCATCGTCCGCCTAACGATGTGCTGAAAGCATTCAATCCATACAAGTTCGTTCCGGGTTCGAACGAAACCGAAGGCATTATCTCGTTACACTCGTTTTGGAATCACCCTCAGAGTTAACGACAATAACCCTTGCACTCTGAATCTTCATCTTCACTTGAGAATCACGACCTATCGTTAATTTGGATCGATGTGGTATTCGGGTCTCCAGACCTGGAATACCGGTATACGGAAACCCGATCCCGGTCTCATCGAAATCCAAAACGTATCTTTTAAGGCCAAGTTGTTTAAAGGTTTAAACAATTTAACTTATCTATACAGATAGATAATTCACAAGTCACAATTGATAATCACATTATCATTTAAACAGATGATTCATAACCAAATAGGTAATCCATATCAACATCACAATAGTTAATCTATATTACCATCATAATGCAACCAAGCATTCATACCACACAACATTACTTATCTCATTTCTGAGATTACATCCATTCAAGACAAATCATTGTCATCCATTCTTATATAAGCAATGATTTACTTAATCATAACATAATTAATTTAAAATTGATTTAAATTAACTATCTCTATCTTTAATTAATTTAAAGTGAATTAAATTAATCACTTCATCTCTTAATTAATTTAAAATAAATTAAATTAATTACTTCATTATAAATCTTACTTATATAATCATTAATTAATTACAAATAAATTAATTAATCTTTCTCTAATTATCCACTTTAATTAATCACCTTGATTAATCATTCTTTAATTACATTTAAGTAATTATCTTAATTAATTTCACAAATTAATTATCCTTAACCAAATACAGTAATTAACCTTTAATTACTTCATTAATTAATTAATTATAATTAATTACTTTAATCCTTAATTAATTACAATTAATCACTTATCATTTGATTAATTAATCTTAATTAATTAACTCTTAATTACATCATTAATTAATTATAAACTAATGATTCCTAATTACAATCTTTAATTATTTATTTATATTTAAATTAATTAAATAATTAATCTTAATTAAACCATAATTATTAATCATGTTTGATTAATCTAATCCAGTAATTAACTTCCCTTAATTACTTCCCTTAATTAATTACCTTTAATTAATTACCTTAACAAATAATTAATTACCTTATTAATTAATCTTAATCCTTTAATTAACTTAATTAAATAATTTATTTAATTAATAACACTAATTAATTAACTCTTAATCACTTCTTATTTAATTACTTTCATAAAATAATTATCCTCTAATTACTTTATTAAATATTTTATCTTTACTAAATTACATCCAGTAATTATTTCTTAGTTACTTTATCAAGTAATTATACTAAATTAATTTATAAATGATTATCTCTAATTAATCACAAATTAATTAATTAATTAATTTAACTTAATCATTTAAATTTAATTAAATGATTCTTAACTTACTATATTAAAGGTTCTTAATTAAGAAACTATTATCTTAATTAAATCAATTATTTACCAATACCACTTTATAATTAAAATAATTTAATTATCTAAATTCTCTTTTCAAATTTAATTATCTTTATTTAAATTAACATTCTAAATACTTAAGAAAATTCTTATTTTAATTGATTACTAAATCTTAACCATTAAACCTTACTTAAATTAAAATATAAGATTTAGAAATCAATAAATCATTAAACACATTTTAACTTGAACCTTTAAATCTTTAAAACTTTCCCAAGTTATTAAATATAATTAAGTACAAATTTATTTCAAAATCTACTTATTTTATTTTGAAACTGAATATTATAAAATATATAATCTTGTTTAAACTTTTGTTTTAACTCAGAAAATATTACCAAACAAAATTTCTTTTGTTTAAACTTTAAAAACATTTCCTTGATTAATTTCTTAAATCTGCTCTCATCAAAACCCAAGTAAAACAATCAAAAACTCGAAGCGAACGCGAGACCAACCCACGTAACCCCTTCCCTCGAGTAAAACTCCATTTCTCTCGAATGAAACCCGAGCAGAGCTTCTTCCCCCAAACCCATATCTCCAGATGCACTCAACCGTGCACGTGCACGTGCACCGTCACGCTGATCGTCGATGAACTCCACGATGGCCTCCACCAAGTCGCCTTCAACCTCGGTACCACGATCGACCACTCCGATTTGTCTTGATACGAATAAGAAACGAAACGAGCTATTTAACCCATCAGTTCAAAATCACCATCACCAGAAAAACCATCCTCCACGGCAACCAAAGCTTCGAAACTCCTCGCCGTCTTAACCCCAGCTCCGCCTCACTGCCCCGAGCCTCCAGAACCATATGCGATCAACTCCGTTTGTCCATCGGTGCCGCGAAACCCATATGACCTTCGTCGACCAAAAACAAAAACGAAGCCCTAACTTGATCAATTCCGATCAACACACCTAACTATAAATTCTCGAGTGATTTTTCCCGAGATCTACTACACTTCCTTCACCTCCATGCCCAACAACGTTGATCATCTCGCCGTCGTTCGCCTTGATTTGACCAAAGTTCCCAAAAACATAAAATTCGAAATTCTCATTGATTACGAATCTAAAAATCTTGAAACAAGTTTCTAAATTCACGATTTTTCATTACAAATTCAAATATAAAACCCAAACTCAAGATCGATTCGATAAAATTTTGACCCATATTGAATTTTACTGTAAATTAGAAACTTCCGAGCTAATTACCTAAATTAAATACCTGTAATTATTTTTAAAAGTGATGTTAATTGATTTCAAACATCTTTCGTTTGTAAATTCTAAGTTATTAGAGATCAAGTGATGAGATACATATTTTAAAAAGAAAATCAAGACTGTCATCAATTTACAGAACTAAGTTATCAACCTACAGGCATTCAAATATACTATACAGGCATTTCAAACATACAATACAGGCATTTCAAACATTCATATACAACATGCATACATTACAGTCATTTCAGATAAATCATCACATATAAAAAGTTTAACTCTGTTTTTAAAATGATATTTACTCACCAGTAATTTAAAACAGAAAACAGATTCTGTTTCCAGGCTTTCCGGTTTTGAATTTCTTTTGTTTTTGCTTGTTGAATTTAAACTTGCTGTTGATCTTTGAAACTGATTTGTATTTGAGAAAATTTGAAACTGATGTTGCCTTTGATCTCCTTTTGCTTTGCATGTTCAGATTTACATTTCTTCTTTGCAATTTGATTTCAGATTTTACTTATCTTTAGATTCGAATTGTATTTTAGTGGAGAAAGAAATGAAGATAATCTTAAACTGAAAAATGAAAACAGATATTTCTTCTTACATACTAATTTTATTTATTTTAAAACTTAAATTAAAATATAGCCACTTGTCCCTTTAATTAGCTTACACATAGGTTTGCAAATTACAAATGTCACTAAACTACTCTAATATGCCAACAAGTGTTATTCTTGTTTTTAATAAATTTATTTAAGACATTTATATGTTTTATGAAATATTTATAAGTATATAATGTATTTATCTCTTTTTATAATTTAAGCTTTTAGATTTTAATAAATATACAAATGTGAAAAACAATTATTTAAAATAACTTATGCTTATATCAATTAAATATAACATACTTATATATGCTTGAGAAATTGAGCTTAACTATATATATATTTTTACAAACCATTTTGAATTTTAAAAGAGAAAAGATTATTAAAATAAATGAACTTCTTATTTAAATCTTATTTAAACTTAAGCTTACATATATATTTTTAAATAAGAAATTATTCTTGTTATTTAAATCATAAATATCATTTTCAAAAGTATTAAGTTAAATTACAAATTTCCAAATTACAAATTATATAAATATTAAAGTTTGAAAATACTTTATTAAATTCAAATTCAATATTCTTTCCATTTCAATATATACAATTATATATATTCTAAATGGAAATACTTTTAACATTAGCTTTGATAATTACTATATTGAATTTAATACATAATTCCAAATCACAATATATATATATATATACATATATATTATAATTTGAAAACATAGTTTTAAAAGACTCCCTATTTATAATATATATACCTATATATATATACATTATAAATATAAAACATTTATATTTAAGTTTTAGAAAGATAAATCTTCCCAATTTAAAATTGTTAGAAAAGATATTCCCAAATTAAAATGTTATTAGTTTTTAAAGAAATAAACTTGCCAATTAAAATGTTATTAACCTTTTAAAATGAATAAACTTGTCAATTTATAAAATAAATCAACAAATCAATTTAATTATTTATAAAGATTATTAAATTGATATTGCCAAAATTCCGGGATATCACATTAATTCACTTGAGTTGGATTTATTGATATAATAATGTTAATCCTGACTCGAGTGTTTTGTGTTTTGCTTTACGCTCGGGTCAGACTGAGTGTACCAGTGTTCGAGACTCACCTTTGTAGTTGGAGCTTCGCTTGGAGATCCCGCTATCTATCGATTCTACTATCAGTTATCTAGTTGATTCCAGTGATGTATTCAGATCTTGTATTTGACTATTGTTTTGAGATATCTATGTATTCGAGACTTCTGTTGTATCTTTTTTAACTCTGTTATATATATAGTAGCTTCATGAACTACTATTCTTTTGTTTCCGCTGCATTATTGTTATATTACTCTGTGTCTATGATCTGTGATTATTTATTTACTGTATATGCTGAGTTTTGCCAAATTTTATTTACAATCCATTATTTTGAGCAATTCAAGTCCGGCATGTATGGATTTATTGTCGATTTGAATGGTCCAAAATAGTGGGTCATTATAATAGAGGAATGATTGGATCACTACTCTATATCACTGCGAGTAGACATGATATCATGCATAGTGTCTATCTCTGTGCAAGGTATCAATCCCAACCTAAAGAAACTCACTTAAAAGCTGTAAAACGTATTATAAGGTATGTTAAACACACCTTTGATTATGGCTTATTTTATCCTAAAAATGATTCGTTTGACTTAATATCTTACTGTGATGCTGATTATGCTGGTTGTAAATCAGACCGAAAAAGTACAAGTGGAACTTGTCACTTTTTAGGGCATTCTCTGATTTCCTGGTTTAGTAAAAAGCAAAACACAGTTTCTCTATCAACAACTGAAGCAGAGTATATTTCTGCTGCTTTGGCTTGTTCTCAAGTAATATATATGCAACAAACTTTAAAAGATTTTGGGTTTAAATATCTCAAAATCACCAATTTATTGTGATAATACTAGTGCAATAAATTTATCCAAAAATACTACTCAACATGCTCGAACTAAACATATTGATATCAGACACCATTTTCTCAAAGATAATATAAGTAGAGAAGTAATTACGCTCAACTATATCAATTCTGAAAATCAAATTGCTGATATCTTAACAAAACCCTTAAATGAATCTACATTTACTAAATTAAGAAGAGAATTAGGTATTTGTTCATTAACTGAAATATAAAATATAAATAACAAAGTATAATTAAAAATTAAATCAAAATAAATCAAATAGTAAAAATATTGAGAACCATGTCGACAACCCCCCTATACTCATGTCGAGATATAACGTTTTTTTTTAATTTTAAAATTTTTCCCACTAAAATTCAAATAATTGGTTATATATTCTTCTTATTTTCGAAATTTTCTTCATTCTCTCTGTTCTCTTTCTGTTCTATCTTCTGAAATCAATTTATCTATGGCCTCCTCTTCCAAATCAAACATAAAATCAACATTTTCGTTCCCTTCTCCTACCTCTGGTCCGTTCCAACGTACTACGCTCGATCGAGTGACAAAAATGGAGGATTCTCTGAAGAATGCAATTTAGTTAATGATTGAAATTCAAATAGTGCAACTCCAAATGGCAAAAGAACAGGAAAGGCAAGGGAAAATCCCTAGAAATTTGCAAAAATTTCTAATGAACAATCATGCTAATCCAATCTTGATTGACGAGGACTCTTCAAAAGATCATGAACAAGAGGAAAATGAAGAAGAAGAAGAACCAATGGAAGAAGAGCATGTAGAAAACAACGACAAAGTCATTTGCGTTGGCGAAGTATGTTTTGACAAGGACGGAAACTTGGTTGAACAAAGTGGAAATTTCTGTTTCCATTATCCAAATTATTTGATCCATAGATCTCCAATTGTCAAAGATACTCAGTAGTTTCTTCTTTTTCGTTTTTCATCGTTATGTGTATATTTGTCACGTTGTACGAAAATGTAAATATAAACATATATATATATATATAAATATTGTGTGTTCTTATATATGATTCCTATATATGTTATATATAAGTATTATATAGGTACTTGGTTAGGAATGTTAGTAGTTTAGGACTAAGTTTTAGGTTTACAAGTAAGTATTGATTATGTATGATAACACTATCATCATATATAGGATATTAGACTAAGAGTTATATAGTTTAGAGTTAGTTTGTTTTTGTTGATGACAAAGGGGGAGAAATATAAAATAGAAGAGTTAGGCATAGATTAAGGGGGAGTTATCAGTTTTAGGGGGAGTTATTAGAATAGAAGTAATATTTTATAAACAACGGTTGTCATCATCAAAAAGGGGGAGATTGTTAGTCCATGAGTTGATGGTTTTGATGACAACAACCTTAGAATAAGATTATAAAATATAAATACTAACATTATAGTTTAGATATATATGTATATGCAGGATTTAACCATGCAGGTACCAAGAATGAAGACAGTACAGTATAGAGATTCAAGATATCAAGATTGAAGACTCATGAGTATCAAGAATATCAAGATTATCAAGAGTTCAAGATTTCAAGATAAGTATTGAGTCTAGAATTATGTTAAAACTTCACAATAGCACTGAAATCTTCATTCCGAATTTTCATTTGGGATGGAACCCATTTCTACCTTTTTAGTGGCTTACAAACCCACGACAAGTAGCTTACAAACCTACGACAAGTAGCTTACAAACCCACGAACATCCTGGTTTTGTACAAGTTCTTGAGTCCTGATGTGATGAGTTCAGGAAGAAGCTTGTAAAACTACTTCAAAATGGTTTTCAAAACAGCTTTTCAAAATGTTTTATCCTTAAAAATTATCTTTTCAAATGATTTTCAAAAAGATGTTTTAGCCTTAAAAAAATATTCTTTGATTTTGTTCTTAAATAAATTCTTGTTTTAAACTTCATTTGTTTTAAACTATCTTTTAATATATTTAACTTTTAATATTTACTTAGATTTAAAATATAAAATTATAGTAAAATTATATATATATTATTCTCTATATTTATCTATGTATTTTATCTATAGTCAAGTATATTAATAAAGTTTAAAATAGTTTTAATATAAGATAAAGGTTATTTTCAAAGAAAAACAAAACATCAAAATTTCATTTGGGATGTCGACATGCCCTAGTACCCCATGTCGACAAAGTGTCAGTTAGGACCAAAAATTTGAATTTCAAAAGAAGTGTCTATTCGCAATAACCTTTCATGAATAGACATGGCTGTTGTTCTTCTATAAATAGGGGTTGGTTTCAATGAATTTTAGATCAGATATTCTGGTTTTTCACTTCTCTTTTTCTTCCACATTTTCTTATTCAAAATCCTATCAGCACTCTTCCGAAATCAACATTGAATCTAACTAGATCATCTCTGGTTTGATTCTCTATCACTATCTCAACAAGATCCCAGTGTTATTCAGAGTTATAGGCTTCTTTGTAATCTATCTAGCGAGAAAAGGTGTGATTGTAGCCTTGGAAATCAATCTAGCGAGAAAAGGTGTGATTGTAGCCTTGGAAATCAATTGGGTGAACTTGTTGCCCCGGAAATCAAGTATCTCTACCCAGAGGATTGTGATTTTGGAGGGTGTACCTCGTAGCCTTGAAACTGAGGGTTTAATTGTACAATTGCTTTTGAAAGGAAATCCGTACTTAGTTGTGCGGGACTGGATGTAGGGTAACTTCGAACCAGTATAAAATCCAGTGTGTTCTTTCCTTTACTGCATTTACTTTATTTCTGCATCTGTGTTTGATTCTGTGATTATATCTGTGTCTGAGTATTGCATACATTTGTGTACAAATCAACAATAACTCAAAAAGATTTAGTAATTTCTTATAAACACTATTCACCCCCCTATAGTGTTCATTCTAGCCTTAAGGTCCATATTCCACATTCCTCACAATTTGGACATCCCCCTTAGATTGATTACAGGAAGAAACTCAAACATGCGGAAGTGGACTATAATTTGGAGGGTTTATGATGTCATCTTATCATAGAAGAGGACTCTCATAAACGAGAACCAAATGATAGTCAACAAGCTGAGTTTCATTCTAAGGTAAACAATGTCGAAGAAACACAATATAATTTTTTTTAAACCTAAGAATGAGACATAGTTTAAAAAGAATAATCATGACAAGGTCAGTAAGATGAAAGATGCCTATTACTTTTGTAACTTGCCCGACTATTATGCTCATGACTATCGTTTATGAAAGAAACAACTAAAGAACAATCCAAATATGGCCAAAGACAAACTTACGGCCATAGTGCAAGTAACATACTCCATTGGTGGCATTGAAAATGGATTGCGGCTCAATACTGGAGCAACGATCCATATATATAGTGATCGTTATTTCACACCCAAACTTCAAAGAATGAATAAGAGGTGAAACTGTCAAAAGTTAACAATGTCAAAGCCATCGCAAGTTGATAGCAATGAGATGCCATAAGTTGATATAGTAAATGCCATTGCAAGTTGACACCATAAAGTTATCGAATGTTAATAAGGACAAGGCTATCACAAGGTGATATTATAGATCTATCACAGATAAAGAATATAGGAAGCTGTTGCAAGTTGATATACAGAAGTGCAAGTCGATAAGAAGCTGTTGCAAGTTGACATATGTAAGCTACCACAAGATGAGGTATAGACAAAGCAATTGGATTTTAAGGCAAAATGAGAGGCTATCACAAGCGGAGGGCTATTTCATATTGAAAGTTGTCGCAAGTTGATAACATAAAGCTATCACGAGTTAGAGGCCATTGCATATTATAGGTTGTTGCAAGATGAAAGCCGTCACAAGTTAAGAACTGTTGCATGTTGAAGGCTAGGCTATCATGTATTAATGATATTAAACCATCACAAATTGAAGGCTATCACATAATGAAGGCTATTGTCGTAAGTTGATAATATGAAACTATAAAAGATTAAAGCTAAAGGGTTATCGCATGTTGAAAATCAAAGTGTCATAATATGTTGAAAAGCACATAGATTGGAGCTGTCACTTTACGAAGGTCACGTAGTTATCGCATGTTGGGAATGAAGTAGCTGTCGCATAATGATAACTGCTAATATGGTGCATTATTTAGTCATATGGCACTTCCCAATTGGTTTTTAATTCTACATCATCATAAAAGGATCAAAATGAAGAGAGTCATGCCATATGTCAAAGTTGGCTATATGCCACGTCAGCATATCAAAACCGTCCATCTCCACAAATTCCACGTGTCAAGAATCTAGATATTCAATTTCTCTATATATAGGCATGTCCCACCTACTAGAAAGTGGAAAATTCTGAACTGTACATCTCTCTCATTTTTCATTTTATCTTATGCAATACAAAAAGCATGAATTTAGTACTTTAATAGCCACGAGATCAAATTGAAATCGTGACTTTATGAACAAGGACTTGAACAAATCTCTATTTGCATAAATGGCTTCATATGTAATCATATCAAACATACTTGACAAAGTAACTTGCCTTACTCAAGTATTAATTCTCTTTAACCAATACGCTTAGGTTAGAACCAAATTTTGACATAACATTTTATGGTGCTTTCATTGAAAATTAAACTCTGGAAAGAAACAACCTATTATCCCATATATTCTTGCAAAATGGGAAGATTAATCAGGAAAGTCAATGTTCAAGAACGAGAGGAAGCTATGCATCATACAAACCTTAAAAAAATGCAACCCTTCAGTTCATTATGGAGAACGTTGGAACAAGGCAAGCATCAACACCAATAAAGGCACAAAATGAGGAGAATGACTTTAAAACTATGAAGGAACAGCTCCAAACCATGCATGAACTAATTGAAATGATCATTTCTCAAAAAATTTCAAGAACAACCAAAGAACACAGGGAAATAATGGGGATGAAGTCGAGTCCCTTCGATGAAATGTTGAATGTTTAGACTTGAAAAGTAAAAAATGTTAAGGAAAGCACTCTAGAACCAGAAAAAAGAGATGATAATTACCCAACTCAAAAAAAAACAAGGAGTCAAGATCTCCCCTCTTGCGATCTGCTAGTTCAGCTTCTCAAAAAGAATATAAGCTGGAACGGAAAGACTATATAGAGGATGAGACATATTTAAAGCATTTAGCTAACAAAAATGTAAAGGATACAGTGGATTTGAAAGGGAAAAGGATGGTGGATCCTAAGGTAGATAATAACTTAGAGGAGCCATATTTACTAAGGAAATTATGGCAGTCATATTGCTACCATATGTCATGATTCCCTCAATCAAGTATGACGGTTAAGCTAACCCGAATGACCACTTGATGGCTTCAAAATCCAAATAAACCTATATGATGCCCGGGAGCAGTGAGGTGCAAACTGCTTCCTACCACTCTCTTTGAAGCAGTTGCAAAATGGTATCATCGGTATCTTCGCTATTATGAAAAGACCATCTATTCATGGGAGTAGTCTGTTTATGGATTCCTAGCATAGTTCTACACTTCCAATGAGCCCATCATTGATATAAGTGTGCTAGTTAACCTAATGCAAAGGTCGGGAGAACTACTAAGAGACTACTTGGAATGGTTTAATGCTGAGGCTAACAGGGCCAAAAAGGTGAGTGATGTAGAGAAGTTAATGGCCGTGAAATCTAGACTAACTGAGAATACCCCATTTATGAAGGAGCTCCATATTCATGGCTATATGGATTTACTAAATTTTAATTTCCAAGTGGAAAATTTTGTTAAAATAGGCGAAATCTCTCATGATAAGAGGAATCAGAGAGAAAGGGAAAGCTTTATGACTCCAAGTAATAAGAGGAAATGAGATGAATTTTCAAAAGCAAGTTTTATTGATTTGAACCATCCAATTTCTTATATCTATGCTTTAACACACCATAAAATTTACGGTAAGTAATAAATAACTATTAAGGCTCAAAAACGAAATTTGAGCAACTATTGGAATTTGATCATAAAACATGAACCATTGCATTCGTGTCAATTTTCTAAGCAACTTTCATATTTTGAGTTTTGCGATCGGCGTACAAACAATGAAGTTATTAGCGTTTGAAAATTTCGAAATAGAAATAACTAAAAACAGAAAATAATAATAAATGTGGGACCCCATCGGTCGACACCTTCCTAAGGCTGGTCGACGGCCTATAAGAGAGCAGTCGATTGGTCCTGAAGGTTTTGGCTATGGTTGAACCTTGGCTGAATGGTACGGAATTAACTATTTAAATCTAATAAATATGATTGATTCGAGAGCCTATAATTATAGACTTAGCCCTTCATTTTTCTTCTCATATTTTCTAAACAAAGCACTAAAGCTCTACCATTTTCCCTTCTTTACTATTTCTAGAAATTATAAAATATTATACACACACAAACACAAATCGAAGAAGGGTGGAAAATAAAAGAGAAGAAGAGAAGAAGCGAATCAATGTTGTGAAAGAAAAGGGTAATTTCTACAATTATAAAGCTATATTCCCCTTAACTCTAAATATCTTCTTAGATCTATAATTCTAACAGTAGGTATATATCTTGTTGCACATCTTGTTTTGTATTAAAAAGAAAAATGGGTCAAATTCAAGGGATGAATTCAGATTTAGGAGATTTGAAAAGCTTGAAAGGTGAGTGGAAATCATATGATTATTTATAACATTGAAATTTATAGTATTGAATTTTATTTAATTATTATGCTTATATAAGGTCTGATGAGTTATAGGCTCAAAGCAAATGTATAGGAATATCGCCTACATATTCTATAAGATAGGTAATTGGAATAGAAACGGTATTTACACCATAATCTGGAAGTTTGGAAATCAGTCTCTATATTTATTAAAGTGGAATGTTGATAAGCATGTAAGATTTATTCCAAATCTAGGATAATTAGGTGTAATTTGTTAATATTAATTTAGGTTACCCTAATTTCACTTGGAATGTGAATTTCTATGGTTCAATTTATTGGGAGCATTATGGGTATAATTTAGTTGTATCTACTTTCATATAGTTTCCATAAATTATCCAATTCCACAGATGTATAAAAAGTGCTTCGTTTAAAATAATAAGGAATATACCAAAAATGAAAGATATGTGTAAACTATGGATGTTCTTCCCTATAGTTTGCACTGTCTATGTCAATAAAAGAAAAGAGATAATTCTTTGTAATTTCCAACGAACAAGAGGTCTCACTTTTGGTAAATTTATGGAAAGTTATAATGATAATCCTCTTTAGAATGATAGCTCTGATAAATAAAAACGTGGAAAAGATTGTTCTAATTTTGGAATTTAATAGTTAAAAATAGGAATACACACACACACGTTCAATGGGACTGGTAAATGGATTTAATATGGCATTTATAGTTAAACAAAATGGGCATTAAAAGTTATATTAGAATGAATAAATAAATGTTATTAGAGATTTTTCAATTAAAATAATAATGACCATTTATTACAGACAATTGAAATTTATGGAATATAGTAAATAAGCGTATGAATAGGAATTAAATGCTGGAAGGCGGTATAATTTTCATAGTGGGAAATTATACAGCCATTGTTATACATTTAGAACGAGCATGAATTAGTGGGCCTAACCCAACATTTGGGCATAGGATGATTGGTTTGGTTTTATGGGTTGGGATATGAGGTCATTAGAGTTACACAATAGAAGTCCGCCCTTTATCTAGAGGCTACCAGCAGTTATGTATACTTACTACAAATATGGGACATCTTCCAACGTAGGACCCATGAAAAAGGGATATGGGGTTCCATATAGGTAGGGAAAATATACCAAGGGTTCACCTCAGATTTGAAGCATTAAACGGGCCAATATTTTTAGGATAAAGGGGTCTGCTTCATTTCTAACAAGAGGTACTAAGTAACTAGGTTCGGTATTTTTCCTTGACTTACTTGGGTTAGTCTAAGCAGGGCTTTGGCTTTGGCTTTAGGAGGTCGGTAGACTATGTTAGTATGTTGTTGGATCGGTATTTATTAGTAGGGCAAGCATATATGGTATGACCAACAGTGGTCCCGAGCGGTCATAAGCAAAGACTTGGGTTATGCCCTAACGTATTATCTTCCTACAAGTGTAGAATTCGTATGGGATACGCAAAGGCCTCATTATTTAATTAGTTAGTTGTTTGTTTCTCAAAGGTGGACTAGGTAACCCTTAGATGAGTCTTTGCGATGAGTTAGTAATACGACAATTAAATTATAAAGCTGTATATAGGGGTTATCGGTCTCTGTAGCTAAAGCTGATTGACTAGCGATTATGTTATGAAGGGCCTGCTTCAGGGTTGAGGTATTAATTGGTTGTTGGGTCTACTTCCTCCTTATTTAAGTAGTATTAAGTGGCCGAGATTTTTTTGGGTAGCACATCATTTAGATATATATGTATATAGGAATATATATATATATAGTTATAGTTATACCTTGGAGAAGGTTGGACATATCGTATGCGCACATAGGATAGAACGGAAAAGCCGTAAATAATAGACATAACACTTAAATGGAAATTAATAGACATAAATTAGTGTTATGGGTAAAGTGATCGTTGTTTTGACCCCTTCCTCATTGCGACCCACGTGATGGATTTTGAGGGATGGGCTATTGAAGCAAGACGGGAATGGTGGATGGAGAAGTCTTCTTATTCATGCATGCGTGGACAAGGCAATGAGATATCCAAGGAATATCATTGATTCCAAGATAGCAGCCTCAATCGGTATTTATGTTCTATTATATTTTTCTATTCCGCTGTGAGATTATATTAATCGCTCTCTGATATGCTTATATTTATTACAGGTTATCAAAATCAACGATCCATGCCCTAATGGACTTAGGTTTTGATTCGTCGAAATTTAGGCCCATTATGGTGCAAGTGATTACATTAGGTATTAGAGTAGAGTTAGTCGTTCATAGGAATTAGAATACACTGAGTGAACGTATTTGTATTTTTACCTATAATTATGTATATATTATATGCCACTCTATCAATTCTGACTGTAGAAGTAGTTACGATCATATTTTAAATGGATGGACGAGGCAATTATGCATAGGAATAACATATAGAGTTAAATTTATATACCTACTCTAATTACCCCAAAAAGTGTTGGTTGTGCAGTAAGGTGTGGACCGAGAAGAGAAAGAGCACGACATATTGAAGAATCCCAGAGGTTGGATGACACTTCACTCCTTTTCTAGGCCTAGGCTGCCTTTTGTGGTGGATTTTAATGGATTGACGATCAAATACATATATTTCATCCAGAAAAATGGAAAGTAAGAACCTATATGTTGCAAGCATCTAGAAGCAAGATGTGAAAAAGATTAAGAAATTTCCCCCAAGAAGGTGCACATTAATAACCACAAAAGGATAGCTAGATTTTTAGTATATACTGCAACAACTGGCCTTTTCAATCCTCAAAAAGTCGACACTAATACATCCATGGTATTTACGTGCTGAGAATCCAAGTGCTGGAAAGATAGATTGTCGAGGTGAAAGAAAATAAAAGACAGAATAGAATCTCACAACTTGATGAGTAATATATAACATACCAATGATCTTTACAAAAGAAAACTGTAATATAAATACATCAATCAAAGTAAACTAAAATATCATCAGTCTGGACAGTTATAACACCCTGTCCTTACAAATGCTGATAAATACAAAACAAGAGATGCAGCAGAAATAAAGAACGAGAATACGTCTTAGAGGTATCCATCTCGTCTCCTGATGCTCCAAAGCTTCCATAACTAAATATGGAAACATGCTAGAGCTGACCCAAGCATTATAAGAAAATAACACCATGATCAGTCTGGTAAACCAACGTGAGAAATACAAATCATATGGATTTTTACTATTATAAAACCTTTTAAAAATAAAGGTGTCTCGTAAGACCATGCCACACATAAACACGGAAGGGTTATTACCTTACAATAACAAAACCTTTCTATTAGAAAATCCAATGATATTATAAAAATGTCTAGAGTTGAAAATACATAAGAAATAGTTGTGTTATGCATGAGTGTACAGCACAGCAATAATATGTATACAAATCGTACCGCTAAGGTGTGTTCACTAATTGTATAAGATTCTATGGAGCTGCTCTCAGTGCTTCGAGAAGGGTCCCCATGTCTAAGGATCAGAGATATCCTTCTGTAGCCTCGTACATCCCTAGCTCATGTACTATAGGAAATACATAGCTGGCCACACGTAGATTAAGTGAACCACTCACTGCATGCATAAACTATAGGTATCTCTATGGTAGAGTCACCTACACCCTAATGGGTTAGCTAAACCCCTTGGCTATGCATCCTACCTCTGGTTTTAGTCATCTCCGCTGGTGAGGCTACGTCTGACATTCCAGTACACGAGTCACTACTCGAACAGATTTCGAAACCACATATGGATTCCCATACCTCAACCGGCCTCGGAATCACACATGGATACCTACATTCAACAGATCTCAGAATCACACATAAATTCCCATACCTCAACTGGTTTGGGAATAACACATGGATCCCTGCATCTTAAATAGATCACATATTGCTTCTAAAGCATAGAACATGTATATGGTTTTGGAGTGGTTACGGTTTCAAGTCATCTCATATAAGTACACCCCCATGCTTACCGGGCTGTCCAAAACTAATCGATAGTTTCTGGTAGTCTCAACACCGATTCTACGAGAAATAAATAGACAATACATAAGAGTGAAGATCACCTCCTAACCATTTAAGTAGACGAATTTCCTTATCATTTGTCTTAAAAGAGCAGAACGAGTTTATACATACAGTATAATATCACCGAAGATAACTATACCATATAATTTCCATGTTTCTTTTAGATATTTCCAAAGTATATTTGGTCAAGATTTGATAGTCGGTTATTAGCTATCAAATAAACAATCAATCAAATTAGAGGTTTAATTTCATAAGAAACCAAGCACGATTAAACATATAGGCAACCCTAAGCCTCTTTAACTAATCCTTTCATTAATTAAAACCATTTTGTAAATACTTGTATCAAAATACTTTTACAAAGATATACATAAGTATACTACTCAATCACTATTCATTTATGTTCTTTCAATCCTTCTAAAAATATCCATATACTTATCTCTACGATAAAAGTATATTCACAAAACAATACACTTCCAAAACCATACTTATTTGGGTTAAAACAAAAGTCTTTTGAAAACATTGTTTATTATTGTTATCCCGCCTTTTGGCAAGGCCGTGACACCAAAAAGTTGACTGGAAAACAAATGACGGTCCGTCCTAGAGATCAGTCATACATAGGCTCACCATGGATATCGACGGATTTTGTTCGAGTCCGGATCGAGTCAAAATTGATAGGACATGACAAGCTAAGCCATGAGAGTCAACGTTCCAAATCTCAAGTCAATCCGAGTTCATATGTTCAAGTTATGATCGATGCAAGTTAGAGGAATCTATGTTCGAATCCATAAGTGTTGCCTCTGTTCGAACCCATAGCATTCGAATCGATCGAAAGGTAAATAGCCTCGCCTCCATCAGGTTCGTATCCATCAATATCTTAACGGTCAGAGCAGCCTCTCATTCGAATCCATCCATTCGTATCCATCGGTAGGCCGCACTTCGTATCGATGGGCTTCGTGTCGATCAACCTTTGGCCAGAGAGACTTATTCGAGTCCATCGGCATGACTCCTTGTTCGAATCCATCAGTAAGTAGTCCTCGCATCCATCAGAGATCGCTGCTTCGTATCCATCATGGGACCATGCTCGAATCCATGAGCAGAGACTTGTTCGTATCCATCAGGTCAACGAGCCTGGGTGACGTGTTATTCTTCGATACGAGCAAGGCGAAATTCATGGAGTCGACACGGTCATCTCGGAGCAAAGGGCGGATCGATGCGAGGAGTGCGCGCCACGTTGCCGCGTTATCACGTGCAACCATCGATTCAAAGGCATGGATTCGAAATGAGGGACTCGAAGCGAACAGCCAACCGAGAAACTTCAACTCGTATCGATCATATCTCCCAAGCCACAAGGCCAAAAGTAATGAAATTTTCACAGTAGCTTCCACACAAGGTAAAGAGCAATCCTGCCAAGTTTCAGCTCGATTGGAGCATTTCCTGATCGATACGAAGTTGATTCGAATCGATCACAGATTGAGTTGAAACTTGGTGGGACCGGTCGCGTGGTCCCACTCACGTGCCAGAAGAAGTCTCCCGAAGTTTGGGCGCAATCTCAGCCTCCTACGCCTATAAATAGCCCCCTAAAGCCTACAGAAGAGGGATCTTTTTGGCCATTGAACGTCCAGACTCTGCCGGATTCAATTCTACACCTAATCATTGCTGTTGTATTCAAGTTTCAGATTTATAATCCATTGTATTCTGCTGTAATCAACTGAGATCATTAAGTGAATCAATAAAGACATCATCTTCAGAGTGGACGTAGGCACGATCGCCGAACCACTATAAATCCTGTGTTGTTTACTGCTTTCATTTGAATTTTCTGAGTGTTCTTCATATCTGTTTTTCTACATATTTGATATCTGAGACCTGTAATTGCGAATTGGTGCTTTCGACTGTAATTGGGGTTTGTGACCATTTTTGGTGCAAACAATTATAAATCCAGACCAATTTCCTTTTTATAAATTACTTCTACAAAACTCCTTTATAAAACTTCTTTCTGTTTATAAATCTCCTTTTTACTCAAAAAAAATTTTTCTATAAATTTCCTTCATATTTATAAAATTCTTTTACAGATCTCCAAATTTATTTATAAAACTCCTTTTATAAATCTCCAAATATAATTATAAAACTTCTTTCATAAATCTTAAATAAATCTCATATACTTTCGACAAAACAATCATTCCAAATATCATTATAAATTCCCAAGCGTGATTTATTATTCCAATTTATAAAAATGATATAAATTCCCTTTTTATAAAATACTATTCATAAATCTATTCTTTTATTTATAAAATTGTGACGATCCACCTTTTAGAATAGTTTAAGTCGACAATAAACCACACATGTCCAACTCACACCATTTAAAAGATAGATTATCGATGGGTTTATTTTAAAGAAATAGAAGAAAAGAAGACAACAACAACAGAATCTCGCAGCGGAACGATTACAATAATCACATAAACAGTTCATGAAGCTGTTTAACAATATATAGTCGATTCAATTTATAACATAAATCAGAGTTATATAGTACTATCAGAGTATACAATTTAATAGACGGAATAAAATAGTGTAGCAGAATAAATACTAGTAGATATGATATACCAAATCTTTGTCTTCGTCCTCCGAAATAACTGGCTTCGATAACTGAAAAACTCGGTCTGACCCGAGCGTAATAAAAAACAAAACACTCAAGTCAGGACAAAAATTCCTCATGTAAGTCAAATCAAATCAGAAGAAATATAGTTTCAAAATGAACTGTTTCTTTCGATTTCCAACAAATCTGGACTCATATCCAAATTCCAAATAAATGAATTGAGTTCCAATGTTTCAATTCAATTCCTTTCAAATTCAATTTCATTCAATTTCAATTTCAATTTCAAATAAATCAATTTCAATTCCAATTAATTTCAATTCAATTCCAATTTGAATTAATTTCAATTCAATTCTCAATTTAAACCATTTCGATTTATATAAATTCGAGTTCGATTTTCAAAATATCAATTTAAATCACTTAAATAAAATTAAACTTCAATATTCAATTTAATATTCAAATATTCAAATATAATTCAATTTCGAGCTCAATTTTGAAATATCGTTAAAATTACATTTACTTAACAATATTTCAAAGTTCAAATAAAAGTTCAAATCTTTTTAAACAAATCAATTTCCGAAATTCAAATCATATTTCGATTTTAACTTCAAATTCTCAAATTTCATTTTTAAACAATTTCGTTCAACAAATTATGTGACGCCCCACCCTGAGACCCACATTAACATAGAGTGTTACTGGGTAATACTGTCTGCTAATGCAGAGAATAGGGCTGGATAGGAGCGACCATCCATAGCCTTGTCTTAAATATCTATTGAATACGTCGATAATGCCATTTTTTTCAGGTGGATCGACATATCCAATAAATACTTAATACAAAGCCATAGGTGGCTATAAGATCTACCAGAACAAAATACAACAACTTGAATGCAAAGCACATCATAGAACAGTAGATCATCACATATATATATACACATATACAGATACATCACAGAGTCTACAAAATGATACATGTCAAGTGGTATAGCAACCACAATATACAAGCGAGTCAAAAGAATATACATATCAGAGTAGCAAACTAAAAAGGACTACACAAAAAGCTATAACAAAAGGAGATAGCGAAATAGAGCCCATGCGGAAGTAGAATAGGCTAAGTCCAAAAGTACCTAACCTAAAACACCTCGGTCTGACTCGAGTATAAAATACACGGGTCAGTCTAGCTAAACAAATCAGTTAACAAGGATAAGCGATAATATGATCATAAGGATAATGTGATAATATTCTCAAGTGAGAAGGGACAACTAAAGTGTATGATTACATCAAGTGATAATATGGTATCACTACACAAACATATAATCTCAAAAGGGATAAAATAACCCATAACACGCTAAAAGTAGCGAGCCTCATATCATCGACATTCATAAAACATCAAATATGGTTTAGGGGAAAACCTAAAACCGCCATCTTGGCAAACCCAAAACATGCATAAAGAGATCCCATATCAAACACGCCATAAGGCAAATATATCTCCAAAGAGGAGAATAAAATCTCAGGTAAACGCCAAAAGGCAAATCTCATATAACGCTAGTGTAGGCAATTCAAATCTCAAAAATAGAACTTCCAAGAGTTCAAATTCCCAAAAGGTAATCGCCACAAATATACATCGAATGGTTCAAAGGACCAATTCTGGAAAAGGGTGATACACTAGAGAAATCACAAACATCAAAGAAATCATCTCAAAGATATAGCACGTGCTTATGGCCGAAGCCGGCCAAGTACTGCTCTCTCAAAATAAGGCGCCACGTCTCTTAGACAAACGTCTCGAAGGACAATAAATACATCCTTTAGACAAACATCCCGAAGGAGAACATTCCGAAGGACAAATACATCGCAATGGACAAATATGTCTCTTAGACAAACGTCCCGAAGGACCAATGACCCGAAGTCCAGTACTGGCAAATACGTCTCTTAGACAAATGTGTCACAAACTTTCGGATAGGAACCTGAACAGGGTTAACGTGTGTCCTATAACACACGTTCGCACTAAATGGTTTACTAACCGCTAGTAAATTACACACTCAAAGCAGTAAATATTTTACCTCATCTAATCTGTAAACTCGACCCGTAGGTCAAAACGATCAAACGGACAAGTCGGGAATTAACCGATAAGATAAACGCACGTGTCCCACACCACGTGTTTTACCAAACCATTTAATTCTCCTTCTCATTCGTTCGAATAGTGCAAAAATGTGTATTTTATATATAAAATAATTTACTTGAGAAAACAAGCTTTTAATACCAATTTTGAAAGCCATATTTGAATATTCCCTTATTATCGAGAATAAATAGATTCTATATTTGAAAATACTTTAAAAATATCATATAATAATAATTTAAAATGTCCATTTATTTTAAAAATTATTTCAAAAAGGTTTGGAAAAATCCGTGCTCGAAAACGAATAAAAACCCAAGAAATCTCTCAAATCGATACTCGAATTCAATTCAAATTAAATTCAAATTTAATCCAAAATTTGAATTTCAAAATCTCCAAAATTTGGCTAGTCTACCGATAGACATCATGGCCTCAAAACATTTCAGAAAAATCATAAAAACATGAAGTAAAAGTCAAAAGTCGGACGGAAAAAGAACATAAAAATGCATCGGCAACACAATACCCAGGTCTGAAATCTTCTCTGGGTTCAACTTTCGGACATGAAAAAGGTGGTCAAACGACCTTTGATTGAACTAAAAATTGGTGTGCACAAAGTGGAAAACTTCATCTTTCAAACAAAAAAAATCTATGCATTCCGACTGGAAATGCAAAAGTTACGCTATTTCAAACATGGACTCAGGCCATGTTTGCAACAGTTCAAAAACAAAAATATGCCCAGCCCTGAAAATCATCTTGGGTCCAACTTACAAGCTTGAAACAGAGGACCAAACGACCTCATATTAAGCTGAAAATTGGTATGAACATAGTCGAAAACTTCATCTTTCAAACAAAACAATAATCAATGAATTCTAACTAGAAATGAAAACGTTACACTGTCTAAAACATGGACTCAAGCCATGTTCGCAACAGTTCAAAAACCAAAAAATGTACAGGCCTGAAAACCATCTCGAGTTCAACTTCCAAGCATGAAACATAGAACCAAATTACCTTGGATTGAGCTAAAAATTGGTATGCATATAATAGAAAACTTCTGCTTTCAAACAAAAAAATAACCAATGAATTCCGACTGAAGGTGAAAAAGTTACATTGTCTCAAACATGTACTCAAGTCATGTTTGTAGCAACACAACAAAATATGTACATGTGATTACAGGCTGTGCATTGATTTTGCAGCAAAGTTTTAAAGTATCAAACGAAAGAGTTTTGCTATGAAATTTTGCAGACATATACTACAATACATGAACTATTAATAGAAGAAAATCGGGCAGCATTTCGTTGCCGGAATTGAGAGAAAATTACATGCAAAGTGACACCCTAACACAGTTTTCATAGAAACAAAAACATAAATCAATATATTGAAGCTATTTTTGCATATATTTTTGGCATTTGAAGCTTTGCTTCAGCTAGCATTTGTGAGCAGTTAACTCACCTTGCAATGAAGGTCAAAAATCCGGATTTGAGCTGAAAAGTGGAAGCTTTGTACAAGTTTTGGCTTCAAGAACCTGTAAAAGTGAGAAGTAGATGCATGCAAAAGGAAGAAAAGCCATTAAAAGACAATTCATTTCACAAATTAAGATTTTTGATGAAAAGATTGTGTTTTGGAAGCGACTACCTATTGTATTTTTCTTTAGATTGATTAAAATAGCAACTTGTTGAAGAAAATTGAAGATTAAAAGCTTTGTGTTAACACTGAAAATTGAACGCTAACACCCCGGTGTGTGTAGTAATGTTGTGAAAGCACCACCCGTGATACGGGAATAAGAAATAAGCAGTAAAGTAGCAGAAAACAGTAAAAGACAGCGATTTTATAGTGGTTCGGCTTAAGATCAAGCCTACGTCCACTTTGAATTCCTTTATTGCTTATTTTGGTTACAAGTTGATACAATGCACTTCAAAATACGATACACTTTGATCACAAAAACACTCTAGACTAGTAGCTCTAACTTCGATGATGAAACTTGTTGAATCCGTGTCGGATGTGCAAAATTTCTTTCGAAGCTTGTTGTAGTGTCTTGAATGTTTGGAGTTCTTCAAGTGTTGGACAAGTTAAGAATTCTGCAGAGTAACGACGCTTCAGAGAATGATCGGCCCAAAGTCCCCCCATTGTTGGAGTTGGTCTTGTATTTATAGAGAAAGTTCTGGGCAGAATTTGAGCACACAAGTCCTAGGTCGTGTACGACCTAGAGTAGGTCGTAGGTCGGCAACGACCTAGGGGTTGGCGACTTATTTCTAATGCACTTAACTTCTTCTGAGCGGGTTAGTAGGTCGCATGCGACCTAGAGTAGGTCGTAGGTCATCGACATCTTAAGAGATAATAAATCAACTGGAGTTATTAGGTCGTGAGCGACCTAGTGGATGCGGCATGGACATAGCTTCACGTCGCTTTAGCTCGCTAGGTCGTGGCATTGCTTAGGTCGGTACGAAGTTAGGTCGCTAGGTCGCCGCTTCCCATAGGTCGTTAGGTTGCGAAGTCTTTTAAGTCGTTAGGTTCTTTCTGGAGTTAGGTCGCTGCTTCCCATAGGTCGTTAGCTCGTAGGTCCTTAAGTCGTATGCTTCTTAGGTCGGTAGGTCGTGGACTCCTTAAGTCGTTAGGTTCTTAGGTCGGTAGGTCGTGGCACATTTTAGGTCGCATATGCTTTAGCTCGTTAAGTCGGCTCTGTAGTTAGGTCGCTAACTTCCTTAGGTCGTTAAGTCGCGAATCAAAAGAGGGTTAACACTTTGGATTTGAAAAATTGGTGGAGTTTGTTTCTGTTTCACTGTTTTTGGTTTTCTGGAGAAGATGAACCCAAATGTACATATAGGAGAAAGTTTCTCATTTCTTATTTCTGGTTTAGGTTGGCTAATGGGCTTCGGACCCAAATTAGAGAAAAATTAATTTGCCTAAGTTAATTTATTTCAACACTTAAACCAAATGTACACTAAGTTATAAAACAAATGTCATTTTCTTTAAATTTTCATACAAACAATTTATGTAAACTTACATACATGTGAAATATAATATTTTTCATCATATAAAAAGACAACTTTAGTTTTAAAAACATTTTTATTAAAATTAACCCATATTTTACAAAAATACACAATTTACACAAATAAATGTATAAATCCTTATTTTTAACTTCAAAAATTCTACAAAAAATATTTTCATACATATAAAAATATGATAAACCATTTCAAACCTAATTTTATAACAAAAACTCATTTTAAAATCAAATTTCACCCTTTTTATTTAAATAAACAACCTTTAAAAATCAAATACTTCCTTTAAAAATTATTAAAAGAAGTAATTAGCAATAATTAATAAAATTATTGCATTTTCTCTAAATAAAAATCATTTTCCATTCATTATTAACCCAAACAAACAAAATAAAGTTTTCAAACTTTATTTTCACATTTTATTTTCGAAATTCATTGTTTATCCAAATAAACAATTTAAAATCTTCAATTTTAATTTAATTCACAATATTAAATTATAATCACCATTATAATTTAATATTGACAGGTAATCTCCAAACCAGGGTTGTTACAGACTCCCCCATCTAACAAAATTGCGTCCTCGCAATTTCTAAAGAAGAATTTGTATTCAACATATTAATTTCATCAATCAAAAGAGAAAATGAGATAGGCTCGAAATAAAAAGATTCTCACCATCACTATGCGAAGAAAGAAAACCAGGATAGGATCGCTCGATAAACTCTTTGGTTTCCCAAGTGCAGTCATTGGGATTAGCGGACCATTGGACTTTAACGAGTGGCACGTCTTTGTTTCAAGGCATCTCACCTCCGAAGCAAGTACGCAAAAAGGCTGCTGCACAATAGATAGGTCTGGTGATATCTCAAGCTCTTGCAAATCAGGGGAATCGATATTAGAATCCGACTCCCAAAGACACTTTCGAAGCCGAGAGACGTGAAACACGTCGTGAATGCCAGATAGATGAGCTGGAAGTGAAACTCTATAAGCCACAGGGCCAATACGTTCAGTAATAGGAAATGGTCCTATAAAGCGAAGAGCCAATTTCCCAGTCGTACTAAAACGCATAACCCCCTTCAAAGGAGAAACATGAATAAAGACGAGATCACCAATAGAGAACTCGAGAGGCTTCCTACGGTTGTCCACATAGGATTTCTGGCGGCTCTGTGCCTCTTTCATTCTCTGTCGAATAAGAATAATCTTCTCAGAAGAATCACAAATAAAATCGGGGCCTAGAATTAGCTTCTCTCCGGATTCCAACCAACATGAAGGTGATCGACATGGCCTTCCCTATAAGGCTTCGAAAGGAGCCATACCGATACTGGACTGAAAAATATTGTTGTAGGAGAATTCCACAAGAGGTAGGCGATCCTCCCAACTACCACCAAAATCTAGAATGCAAGCACGGAGAAGATCCTCAAGAATACGATTCACCTGTTCAGTCTGTCCATCAGACCGAGGATGATATGTTGTGCTGAAATTAAGCTTTGTTCCCAAAGCTTGCTGAAGACTCTACCAGAAATGACTCGTGAATAGCGCGTCACTGTCATAAATAATCGAACTAGGAACACCGTGAAGTCTCACATTTTCCTTGATATATAACTTGGCCAAATGAGAAGCACTCCTATTGGACTTAATAGGAATGAAATGAGCTGATTTGGTGAGGCGATCAACAATAACCCAAATGCTAGAATGGCCAGATCTCGAACGAGGTAGGCCGTCAATGAAATCCATCGAAATCTGATCTCATTTCCACAATGGAATCTCCAGAGGCTGAAGGAGACCAGAAGGGCGCTGATGTTTGGCTTTGATACGTTGACAAGTTATGAAATTACTCACATAACTTGCCACATTGCCCTTCATGCCTTCCTAATAATAAAGGCGATGCATATCGGCATACATCTTACTACTGCTAGGATGAATGGTATACTTAGAACAATGACAGTCATCGAGAATGTCATGCCTAAGTGTAGAATCAAAAGGCAAAACAAGACGGTTCTTCTTGCGAAGACGCTCTTGAGAATCAATACTGAAATCCTGCAACTCCACATCATGGGACTTAGACTCACAAATCTGAATAAGGTGGACAAGATCGAGATCATGCCGCTGAGCATCGGAAATACGATCCAATAAGCTGGGTCAAGCTTCCAAACTGAATAATAAAATAGGAGAATCAGAAGATGGAGCTCGATCACGAATATCACAAAGGGATAAGGTCTTTAGAATATCCCACTCGGCTAGCATCATAGAAACAACAGCATAATATTTGTGACTAAGCGCATCAGCAACACAATTACCCTTACCAGGGGTATACTGTATATCGAAGTCATAGGAGGCAAGGAACTTGAGACAACGTTGTTGCCTCATATTGAGCTCCTTCTAAGTGAATAGATACTTCAAGGACTTGTGATCAATATAGAGAATGAAGCTCTCGCCTAATAGATAATGTCGCCAAATCTTCAAGGCGAAGACGATGGCAGCTAACTCGAGGTCATGAGTGGCATAGCAGGCTTCATTCGGTCGCAGTTGCCTAGAAGCATAACAACTACCCGATCCTTCTGCATAAGCACGGCACCGAGGCCACAATGACTAGCATCGGTGTAGACAACTAGATCTTGATTCCCTTTGGGAACCACTAGAATAGGAGCATTAGTGAGAAGCTCCTTCAACTGCTGAAAAGAAGCTTCACACTTGTCGGACCAAATAAATCGAATGCCTTTCCGAGTAAGGCTGGTGAGAGTAAGCACAATACGAGAGAAATCCTTAATGAACCGACGGTAATAACCCGCCAATCTAAGGAAGCTACGAATCTCATGAACATTGTCAGGCCTCTTCCAATTCTGGATGGATTCGATCTTCGAAGGATCGATCGAAATGCCTTCGGAGGAATTAACGTGGCCTAAGAACTTAACCTTATTCTCCTAGAAATGGCACTTGGAGAATTTGTCTTTAAGCTGATGCTAACGAAGAGTACTCAAGACAATTCTCAAGTGATTAACATGCTCGACTTCAGATTTCGAGTTAACAAGGTTGTCGTCGATGAACATAAGGACAAACTTATCGAGATATTACCGGAATACTCGATTCATAAGATCAACAAAGAAAGCAAGAGCGTTCGTCAAACCGAATGGCATAACGATCCACTCGTAAGATACATATCGAGTGCGGAAAGCTGTAAGAGGTATGCTATCTTCCACGACTCGGAGCTGATGAAAACCAGTGGCAAGGTCGAGTTGAGAGAAGACCTTAGCGCCACTCAATTGATCAAACATATCGTCAATCCTAGGTAATGGATACCTATTCTTGATGGTCAACTCGTTAAGCTTGCGATAGTCGATGCAAAGCCTAAGAGTTCCATCGGACCTCTTCACGAAGACGACCGCGGCACCCCACGGTGAAAAACTAGACCGAATCAACTTCTTGGACTTAAGCTCTAAAAGCTGCTTCTTGAGTTCCTCATTTTCTTTTGTAGATATCCTCATGGGAGGACGACTAACTGGCTGCACGCCTGGAATGAGATCAATGTGGAATTCAATCGCCCGCTTGGGTGGCAAACCCGAAACAGGCTCAAATACATCCGAGAAATCACAAACAATAGAAATACGTGATATATCATCATCATCTCGTGAGTCGAGAGAAAACAAAGATGATTTGGAATTATCCATATTCCAAAGAACAAGTGATAGCTGAGTAGACAAATCTGGATGTCGAAGATATAAAATTCTCTCATAACAAATAATCCTGGCATCGTATCGCACTAGCCAGTCCATACCCAAAATCATATCAAATCCCAAATAAGAAATAACGTGCAGGTTCGCACGAAAAGAAAAGCCACATAAAACAATCTCAACATCATCACAAAGCATGCTAAGGGTTGCGAATCCCCCGATAGGATTCGCAATCCTCAATGAAGTAACCATACAAGAAACATCCAATGACAAATCATCGACGAGCTTCTTCGATACGAATGAATAGGATGCACCCATATCGAAGAGGACTCGAATAAAACGATCATGAAACAACAATGAACCTTCAAGAATAGAAGGAGAAGTACCTCTGCGCCGAGAAGACCTTCCAGAAGCATCCACTACATTCAGCTTACCAGACTGGGAATTTGGAGCAATAGGACAAGTGGCAACTCGATGACCCTCCTTCTTGCAATAGCGGCAAATAATAGGTTTTGGGCAGTCGCGGATCATATGGTCAGAAGAACCGCAATTGAAACACCACTTCCGAGTAGGAGGTGCTCCACTAGGCTTGGAACTAGGACTAGATCCAACGGGCTTCTTCTTCTTGGAAGGGAAAAACTTTGGCTTATGAAATGGGAACTTCTTCTTATTGGGGTCCTTGCGAACCTCAACCTCATCACCACTGTCACACTCCTTCTCGACGGCTTCGACATGAAGCGCCGAGTCAACCAACTCCTCAAAAGAAAGTTTGAGTTGGAGCATCGAAGACTTCTTGAGATACTTCTTAAGACCAGAGACAAACTTTAGATTCTTCTTATAAGAGGTGCTAATGTATTCAAGACCATACTTAGACAAGGCCTCGAATGATGAAATATACTTAGAGACAGAGGACTTCCCTTGCTTCCACTCAAGGAAGCAACAGGCCAATAAAGCTTTCTCAGATTCAGGAACGAATTTGAGCTCGAATCGTTCCCGAAACTGAGTCCAAGAAAGAGTAGACTCAATGAGCTCGGCTATAAGAAGCTAGTACCAATCAAGGGCATGATCTTGCAATAGGCTAGATGCTACAAGAACTCTATCGTGGTCAGAAAGATCCATGTGAGAGAAGATGCGCTCGTACGTATGAATCCAAGCTTGGACCTCAAGGACAGACTCGGAGCCTTTGAACGGCTTTCCTCCGAGATGAGTGAAATCACTGCACAAGCGCGCAAAGATAGACTTGCGTGGAGGAGATGCTCAAGTAGGAGCTGGAGGCTGAGTGCTCCAAAATAACTCCATAAACTGGTCGGCAGACATATAAATGTCGTTCAGATGCGAGCCGCTGGATTGCCCAGCATCCGAGCATCGTCCTCTTCCTCTTCCAGCCATTAGTTAAAAGTTAAGATAAGATAAAGATTATTCACATGGTAGATATCATTAATTCAAATATGGAATACTATGGAATTAAAATGCATTCCTAAACGTATTCCCAAACTTCTATCTACCCCAAAGGACATGAAAAGAACAAAGGCACGATGATTCAGGGATTCGTAACACTTGTATTACACTTTGATGTACCGTAATATGTGTTTCTGTTCTATGTTTATCATATTTTGTTCTGAACTCAGCTCTGATACCAAGCTGTGACGCACCACCCCGAGACCCACATTAACATAGAGTATTATTGGGTAATACTATCTGCTAGTGTAGAGAATAGGGTTGGATAGGAGCGACCATCCATAGCCTTGTCTTAAATATCTATTGACGTCGACAACGCCATATTTTTTTTCAAGTGGATCGACGTATCCAATAAATACTTAATACAAAGCCATAGGTGGCTATAGGATCCATCAAAACAAAATACAACAACTTGAATGCAAAACACATCACAGAACAGTAGATCATCACACATATATATACATATACAGATACATCACAGAGTATACAAAATGATACATGTCAAGTGGTATAGCAAAAACAATATACAAGCTAGTCAAAAGAATATACATATCAGAGTAGCCAACCAAAAGGACCACATAAAAAGCTATAACAAAAGGAGATAGCGGAATAGAGTCCATGCGGAAGCAGAATAGGCTAAGTCAAAATGTACCTAACCTGAAACACCTCGGTCTGACACAAGTATAAAATACACTGGTCAGTCTAGCTAAACAAATCAGTTAACAAGGATAAGCGATAATATGAGCATAAGGATAATGTGATAATATTCTGAAGTGAGAAGGGACAACTAAAGTGTATGATTACATCAAGTGATAATATGGTATCACTACACAAACATATAGTCTCAAAAGAGATAAAATAACCCATAACACGCTAAAAGTAGCGAGCCTCGTATCATCGGCATTCATAAAACATCAAATATGGTTTAGGGGAAAACCTAAACCTGCCATCTTGGCAAACCCTAAATATGCATAAAGAGATCCCATCTCAAACACGCCATAAAGCAAATATATCTCCAAAGAGGAGAATAAAATCTCAAGTAAATGCCAAAAGGAAAATCTCATATAACGCCAGTGTAGGCAATTCAAGTCTCAAAAATAGAACTTCCAAGAGTTCAAATTCCCAAAATGTAATCGCCACAAATATATATTGAATGGTTTAAAGGACCAATTCCGAAAAAGGGCGATACACTAGGGAAATCACTAACATCAATGAAATCATCTCAAAGATATAGCACGTGCTTATGGCCGAAGCCCGCCAAGTACTGCTCTCTCAAAATAAGGCGCCACGTCTCTTAGACAAACGTCTCGAAGGACAATAAATACGTCCTTTAGACAAACATCCCGAAGGAGAAATACGTCGCAATGGACAAATACGTCTCTTAGACAAACATCCCGAAGGACAAATGACCCGAAGGTCCAGTACTGGCAAATACGTCTCTTAGACAAATGTGTCATAAACTTTCGATAGGAACCCGAATAGTGTTAACGTGTGTCCCATACCACACGTTCGCACTAAATGGTTTACTGACCGTTAGTAAATTTCACACTCAAAGCAGTAAAATGTTTACCTCATCTCATCGGTAAACTCGACCCGTAGGTCAAAACGATCAAACAGACAAGTCGGGAATTAACCGATAAGATAAATGCACGTGTCTCATACCACGTGTTTTAGCAAACCGTTTAATTCTCCTTCTCATTCATCCGAATAGTGCAAAAACGTGTATTTCGTATATAAAATAATTTACTTGAGAAAACAAGCTTTTAATACCAATTTTGAAAGCCATATTTGAAAATTCCCTTACTATCGAGAATAAATAGATTCTATATTTGAAAATACTTTAAAAATATCATATAATAATAATTTTAAATGCCCATTTATTTTAAAAATTATTTCAAAAAGGTTGGAGAAATCCATGCTCGAAAACGAATAAAAACCCAAGAAATCACTCAAATCGATATTCAAATTCAATTCAAATTTAATCCAAAATTTGAATTTCAAAATCTTCAAAATTTGGCTAGTCTACCGATAGACATCATGGCCTCAAAACTTTCAGAAATATCACAAAAACATTAAGTAAAAGTCAAAAGTTAGACGGAAAACGAACATATAAATGCATCGGCAACACAATACCCAGGTCTGAAATCTTCTCTGGGTTCAACTTTCGAACATGAAACAGGTGGTCAAACGACCTTTGATTGAACTAAAAATTGGTATGCGAAAATTAGAAAACTTCGGCTTTCAAACAAAAAAGTATCGATGCATTCCGGTTGGAAATGAAAAAGTTACGTTCTCTCAAACAAGGACTCAGGCCATGTTTGCAACAGTTCAAAAACAAAAATATCCCCAGGCCTGAAAACTATCTTGGGTTCAACTTACAAGCCTGAAGTAGAGGATCAAACGACCTCATATTGAGCTAAAAATTGGTATGCACATAATAGAAAACATCATCTTTTAAATAAATAAAGAATCAATGAATTTTGACTGAAAATGAAAAAGTTACACTGTCTCAAACATGGACTCAGGCCATGTTCGCACCAGTTCAAAAACCGAAATGTACAGGTCTGAAAACCATCTCGGGTTCAACTTCCAGGCATGAAACCGAGGACCAAATTACCTCGGATTTAGCTGAAAATTGGTATGCGTATAATATAAAACTTCAGCTTTCAAAAAAAAAGAATCAAAGAATTCCAATTGGAAATGAAAAAGTTACACTGTCTCAAACATGTACTCAGGCCATGTTTGCAGCAAAGTTTTAAGGTATCAAACGAAAGATTTTTGGTATCAAATTTTGCAGACATATACTACAACACATGAACTATCAATATAAGAAAATCCGGGAGCATTTCGTTGCCGGAATTGAGAGAAAATTACATGCAAAGTGACACCCAAACACAATTTTCACAGAAACAAAAACATCAACAGAAATCAATATATTGAAGCTATTTTTGCATATATTTTTGGCATTTGAAGCATTACTTCAGCTAGCATTTGTGAGCAGTTAACTCACCTTGCAATGAAGATCAAAAACCCGGATTTGAGCTGAAAAGTGGAAGCTTTGTGCAATATTTGGTTTCAAGAACCTGTAAAAGTGAGAAGTAGATGCATGCAAAAGGAAGAAAAGTCATTAAAAGACAATTCATTTCACAAATTAAGATTTTTGATTAAAAGATTGTGTTTTGGAAATGATTACCTGTTGTATTCTTCTTTAGATTGATTAAAATAGCAACTTGTTGAAGAAAATTGGAGATTAAAAGCTTTGGATTTGAAAAATTGGTGGAGTTTGTTTCATTTTCACTGTTTTTGGTTTTCTGGAGAAGATGAACTCAAATGTACATACAGGAGAAAGTTTCTCATTTCTTATTTCTGGTTTAGGTTGGCTAATGGGCTTTGGACCCAAATTAGAGAAAAATTAATTTGCCTAAGTTAATTTATTTCAACACTTAAACCAAATGTACACTAAGTTATAAAACAAATGTCATTTTCTTTAAATTTTCATACAAACAATTTATGTAAACTTACATACACGTGAAATAAAATATTTTTCATCATATAAAAAGATAATTTTAGTTTTAAAAACATTTTTATTAAAATTAACCCTTATTTTACAAAAAATACACAATTTACACAAAAGAATGTATAAATCCTTATTTTTAACTTCAAAAATTCTGCAAAAAATATTTTCTTACATATAAAAATATGACAAACCATTTCAAACCTAATTTTATAACCAAACCTCATTTTAAAATCAAATTTCACCCTTTTTATTTAAATAAACAACCTTTAAAAATCAAATACTTCCTTTAAAAATTATTAAAAGAAGTAATTGGCAATAATTAATAAAATTATTGCATTTTCTCTAAATAAAAATCATTTTCCATTCATTATTAACCCAAACAAACAAAATAAAGTTTCCAAACTTTATTTTCACATTTTATTTTCAAAATTAATTGTTTATTCCAAATAAACAATTTAAAATCTCCAATTTTAATTTAATTCACAATAATAAATTGTAATTACCATTATAATTTAATATTGACATGTAATCTCCAAACTAGGGTTGTTACAAATTCTGATTCCAACATTTTGAGATCAATTTTGAAAATTATTCGATTTCCATAAATTCACTTTTTACTTCATTAAATCAAAATCATTTAAATAATTTCAAATCAAAATTATTAAAATCGTTTAATTTAACCAAATTCAATGTCCGTATATAACTTTCTATCCTATGGCCAAGTGAATCGGTTATTTCAATTTAATTCAGGGATGGATATATATCATTTCAATCCAAAATAAATGTCATAGGTATATACCATTTCAACCTATTTCTTAATTTATTTGAAATAATTCGATTTACAGTTTTATATATACTGAAAAAAATATACAGTACGATAATAGGATATATCAAAATAAATAAACATCCAATCATCCAAAATATCAATCAATGGCATCCATCACAATCAACATCCAAATCAGCCAAAAATTCACAACAATTACATAGTTATCAATATCAGAAATTTAACTAGCAATTTGATTTCCAATTCAAATTTGAACTGTCAATTCAAATTCCTATCATTTTAATTTATATCAATTTAAATTGTTAGTTAAATTTACCAAACAACAGTCAATAAAATTAAATTACTTCAAGATGTCAATTTAACTAACATAAAAATTATTTTAGTCAATCGTGTGCGTATAAAACATTCACCTTCTATTAGAAACTGAAATTTCCTCAGCTTTAAATAAATTCCTTCTCAAATCCAAGTCGTAGCCTTCGTCGATATGATCCCGACGCAATTTGTTTCGCTCGAATCGACCACATACGGAGAAGTTACGCAATAATTAGAAAAATGAAATATTAAAGATTAATTAACATAATTAAAAAATATAATATAATAAAATTTTTGTTAGCCCTTCTTTCTCGTTCCCGCATCTGGAACCTATCACACTCGACCATCCCTCAACGTGCACGCCCCCCAAACGACGTCCAGACCACGATCATAGACTGCCATAGCGTGCACCACTTCTTTACACGCCTCCGCCCCAAGCGCCGACCACCTTGCCGCCCTTATTCGACGAAACAACCCAATAAAATGCGCCGACTACAAAACCAGATCCAAGCAATCTCGTGAAGCTTCAGCACAAACTAGCCGTTGGATAAGTAGAGCTCGTCGAGCTCTACAACTTTTCTTTTGAAAGTTTTTGAATTCGATGAAAGGATATGGAGATATCGAAGAGAGAAGGGAAATCGATTTCGGCCATTAACGAAAATAGAGGAAGCGGCAGCGTTTTCTTACTAGGATTTGACGAAATGAACAGCCTAATATAAATATCTGACGATATCTGCCCGCAAAAACTTCGAACACCAAATGAAGCATGCCGCCTGGCGTTCCTAATGTTTTACCCCCATTCTGAACGCAATGGAACTAGCCTCGAGGCCTAATTCAACTGTATTCAGAAAATAGCATTTCAAAATCAAATTATTTAATTAAATTCCAAAATTAATTTCTATGCGTTTCAAGCTCGCACGGCCAATCGATAAGTTCGATCGCTATGAAACTTGAAATCCTACAATAATTCACTATTATGGATCCGATGAAACTAGTTTCGTCGAAATCCGAGATAGTCGAAATTCGAGATGGTGGCCAATATGGCTATTTTCACACATTAATTAAAATATAAAATTTTCAATTTCTACTTATTCACTTTTAAATCCATTTTCAAATGTTAACAATTTTCATTCTTGTTTAAATAAAATTTAAATCAACTTTTAAAATCATTTTCATTCATATTAAGTCCAGAATTCAACTATTTATATAATTCCCAATATTAAATTTAAATAATTCAGTTATCAAATAAATTTCATTAATAATCATTGAATTTCAAATGAATTTTAGTTATCAAAAATTATTTCCATCTAAATAATTCAACACTTATGATCCAATTCTAACCATTGATTATAATCGTTCAATATATAGAATTTCATTTCAATATTTGTTATTGCCAAAATCTTCGGAATTGGTTATTTCAAAATTTATTCAAATTCATATTCAGTAACTTACATAAAAAAACATTAAATATCATTTCTAACAATTTTAATTCAATAATTATATTGAATTTAATAATTTAAAATAGTTAAAAGTACAGATCGTTACATTCCCCCCCCCCACTCAAAACTTTTCGTCCTCGAAAAGGGACTAAGTACAGAATTTAACATTTGATATATTTTATTCAAAACAATCAACTTATAAAACATTAAAATCTTATTTACAAAACCGTTACTACACTCTCACTATGCCACTTAGATATCGGTTTTACGAAAGTTACAACTTATATATAAAAACAAGTTATAAATTTTCAAAACCTCAAAAATTTTCTAACACCCAAATTTACGGAAAATTTCGGCAAAGTCTCCTTTGCGCGGCTGGATCGGAAAAATTTTACAATACAATATATAACCCAAATATATATCAAATATATCAATTATACATCTTATCTCAATGATGAGGCATTTCGTAGGGAAAAATATAAAAGTGCGGTATGTAATCCAAGATATGTACCTTAATATTATTAATATGAACGAGTTCGCTCATATTAATGTAACGACCCGACTTTCTATGCCCAGAAAGTCGCATCATTATGAAGAAAGAAAGGGGTAGAAAATAGAAAAGAAAAGAAGAAAGAAAGAAACAACAACAACGATCTCACAGCGGAACGAAAAATATATTATCACATAAGATATTACATAGTATCATATACATCAGAGTACACAATTTATAAATCACAGAATAGACAGTTATAAACTTCTGTCTATTATACAACACAAGTACATCAGTACAATACAGACTAATACAAACACAGCGGAAACTCTATATATCTACTCGCTGAAGCCTCCTGCTTCACAGCTCCTCCAGAATTCGTCAAGACTATCCTGAATCCCTTGACTACTCAATACAATATTGAGTACCCAAGAGTTTAATAAAACAGAAAATAAACACTTGGGTCAGACATGGGTCTGGTGTGAGTAAACGGTTAGATTGCTTAACTTTGAAAACCTTTGAAAACAAAAGTATCACGTAAGACCCCCCCACAAATAAACATGGGTAAGTTTTTACCTTACGCTAACTAAAACATTTGATAGGAAATCCGATTGTATTATAATAGGGTCTAGGGTTTTCAAGTAAAATACAGAAATAGCAGAAATGCTTACATCTCACATTCCAACATAGTTGGGCACAACTAATACGTACGGCACTTATTGGAGTTTGGATTCCATACAATGGCAGGGCTACTGGGGTACCGCCCGTCACAGTACGTGGCCTAGATCACCGTACCGAGGATCACTCCCAATCCCCTGCAACACAAAGCCGGAACCATCCCTTACTGGATAATCCCGAACAAGATAACCCCGTAGTTGGCGCGACCAACCACACACTAAGCCGAATAAAAGAAAAGGGACCTCTAGACAGGGATCTATCTTGCTCTCAGTGGGTGCTACCCACGAAACCTTGCTGCACCTCCCCTGTTTTAGCCATTCCCGGTTGATGAGGCTTGAGGTTACGATTACCTTTAATCAGAACATATCACTTAGAATGCTCATCGTCCGCCTGACGATGTGCTGAAAGCATTCAATCCATACAAGTTCGTTCCGGGTTCGAACGAAACCGAAGGCATTATCTCGTTACACTCGTTTTGGAATCACCCTCAGAGTTAACGACAATAACCCTTGCACTCTGAATCTTCATCTTCACTTGAGATTCACGACCTATCGTTAATTTGGATCGATGTGGTATTCGGGTCTCCAGACCTGGAATTCCGGTATACGGAAACCCGATCCCGGTCTCATCGAAATCCAAAGCGTATCTTTTAAGGCCAAGTTGTTTTAAAGGTTAAAACAAATTCAATTCATTATCTTTATACACAAAGAAAGATAATTCACAACAGATAATCAACATTATCAGATAATCCATACAATTCAACTAACATCCATATCATACAGCATATATCTCGTCAGAGATATCAATCAATGCCAAGTATTCAATACTATCACCCATTCATAAGTAATGATTTATATTATCTTTTAATTAATTTAAAGAATTAAATTAATTACTTCATTTTATAAATCCTTCTTACTTAACCATTAATTAATTACAATTTAATTAATTAATCATCTTTTAATGATCTTCTTAATTAATCTTCCTTGATTAATTATACTTTAATTACATTCAAGTAATTATCCTTAACCATATACAGTAATTAACTTTTAATTACTATCATTAATTATAATAATTAATGAACCTTCATTAATTAATTAAGCATATAATTAAGCATACTTTAATTAATTACTTTCATTAATCAACCTTGATTAATTTATTAATTAAATAATCCTTACTAATTAATTAACCTTTTAATTAATTAAATAATTAATTTTAATCAACCACTTCATTAATTAGTCTTAATTAATCATAAACGGTAATTAACAATTTGTAATTGCTTATCTTAATTAATTACTTCTTAATTAATTATATTAACCTTGATTAATTAATCTAATTAATTAATCTTTAATTACTTCATTAAGTAATTATTAATCAATTTAAATTAACAAATAATCCTTAATTAATTACTTTATTAATTACTTTTTAATTAATTACACTTAGTAATTAATCTTAAATTAAACACATTTAATTAATCACATTAATTTATTAACTAAAATAATTAAATAATTAACTCTTAATTACTTACATAAGTAATTATCTTTTAATTACTTCCATTAAAAATCTTGATTACTTTCTTAATTAATTACTTAACAAATAAGTAATTCCATTACTAAAAAATCCTTAATTCATTTATTTAATTAACTACTCCATAATTAATTAATCTCAACAATTATATAAATCAACTTCTTAGATTAATAACATCAAGTGATTACCCTTTTATCACTTTAATTAATTACCCCATGAGTAATTATCCTATTAATTACTTCCATAAGTAATTTCATTCAATAATTAACCAATAATTACTTTATTAAGTAATTACACTTAATTAATCCATAATTAAGTGATTATTTAAAATTAAATAAATAATTAACTAATTATTTAAAATTAATTAAACAATTAATTAATTAACATTCTATATTTAAAAATCCTTAATTAATTATGAAACCATTATTCTTAATTAAACTTTACTTAAATTCTATTTAAATTAAGTATTCTTAAATTCATATTAATACTAATTTAACCTTATTATCCTTATAAATAAATTATTTGAATTATTTTAAATCTTATTATTCAAAGCAAATTATTTACAAATCATAATAATAATCTTACTTAGAGATAAAGCATTTATAAATTATTTCCAAATTTACCAAATACTTGAAAACTTGTTTATTCTTTAAATTTTAAAACCCAAATATGATTTTCTTTTAAAAACTCAAACTCAGGTTACTGGAATTAAACAACCCGAGTAAACCCACTAAAAACACGAGTCTTCCCCCGAGTCCCCCCTTCTTCCCCAAACCCAAACATTCCCAGACCAACGTGCACACGAACGTGCACGGTGCACGTGTCCCCCTGCCTACGGCCGCCGTAGATCATCGCGCCCATCGCCGATGATCACATAATCGTACTCGAGCAATAATACGAACCCAGCTCTTCAAAACAACTTACGAAATAAAATTCGAGCAACAGGATCAAAACAATCGTCAGGCACGTCATCAGATATTCGCCTCGCGCCGCCTCCCCAGTCCCTTATCGGCCACCAAGTTTGGACCCAAGCTCCATCATCACATGACACGTCGATCTGCATCGTCGCTACACAGTCCGGTCCCTTGTGGATGGTGCAACATCATTATTTCAGTCGCGAACGCAAATGGGTTCTTAATCCCTAGATCGACTCCGATCACCATCCACGATGGATTATAAATTCATCACGCAATTTTCTCGAGTTCGACGACCACCCAAGCACCTCTGGAAGCAACCCCGACACCCAATAGCTCGCCGATCAATAGAATTTTGCCACAAACTAATTTCCGTTCGTTTTACAAATTCTACCTCAATTCAAAACTAAAAATCCTGATTTTAGTTTTTAAAATCATTGTTTTCAAAATTAATTTGGATGATGTAATTGAATCTTGAATCCATGCAAGCTGGAAATTGGATAGGTTTTGAATTTTCACTGTATTTCTCCTTCCAGTCAAAAACCATCTCATATTTTTCCTGGAAATATATTTTAAAATTAAGTTTGGTAATTTAAAACCCATTTTTGTTTTAATATCATAAGCTGTAGAAGATCAGGGAAAGTGTAATTGAATTTTGAACTATATTAAAACCTGTAAATTTTTAACAGAGGCATTCTTGCCTGTTTCCAGATATGTACACAAAGTATATATACATACCGGCATATTTACATAACCATACAAGCATATTTTAATTCATAACTTCCAAGATGATCACATGCAAACCAAAATTCAAACAGATCTTAGGTTTTAGAATTGAGTTTACTTACAAACAACAACATACAACTAGATTAAGGGTTGAAAGTTTGCTAATCTTAAAAATAACAGAGAACAGGTTTACATATATATATACATGCATTCTCATCAGCTTCACATCAACATTTTAATCTAAGTAACAGAAATAAATTATCACTGATATAAATTTTAGCATCAGATTTTTAAAACTGTTTTTAAAATAAAAATTGTTTACTCACATTTTTAAAGCAGAGAATAGAGCAGAGGCATTTTCCCAGGCTTTGAAAGCTGAGTTGTTTTAAATTGCCTTGCTGTTGAATTTGAATACTTGTATGCCTTCAATTTTTGATGATTTAAAAGTTGCTGTTGATCTTCATTCGAAATGCAGGGTTGAAATTGCAGATTTGATTTAGTTGCTTCCATGATCTCAGGTTGAAACAGTTTGATTTACTTGTTGAGTTTGATTTTTGTTATAGTTTTTGATTTTTCTTTTGAATTTAGAAAAGATGGAAAGAAAAGAAGATGGAGGAAGAAGATTTCGAACTGAGAAAATAAGTTTTGAACGAAAGAAAAATGCCAAGCTTCTCTATACATATGTCATTTAAGATAATTTAGTTTTCTAAATTTTCAAATAATATTAAATGAAGGCCACTTGTAATTTTATAAGTTAGACAAATGTCCATGCATGTTTAGTTTTCTTACAAATGTTATTACCATGTGTTAAGATATTAACACATGTACTTAAATACATTAAATAAATTTTTAATTAATTTAAATGTTAATATAAAGCTTTTCATACTTACTTTATTAATAAATAACACTTATCTTACTTTAAAGAAACATATTATAAAACAAATAAAATCTTATATATTTTTAAATCCAATTTAATTATCTTATTTGTTTAAGAGATATAAATTAAAATACCAAATACCCTTTGAAAAAGTATTATATTAAATTATACTTTCCAAATTATACTTTATATATATATATATATAAAAATTTGAAACACTTTTATTAAATTCAAACCAAAATCCCAATATATACAAATATACATATATATTTAAATAGAAAATATTTTTAACATAAATTTGAGAATTATTATATTAAATTTCAATACAACTTCAAATCATAACATATACATACATATATATTACAATTTGAAAATACATCTTTTATTTAAACAAAAGATTTCTATTCACAATATATATAGCAAAATATATATTATAAATAGATTAAAACTTTATTAATTTTAACAATCAAATCTTATCAATATTGCCAGATTCAATATTTATTAACTTTTAAAAGATTAAATTATCAATTTAAATTAGAATTATAAGGGAAGATTATCAATCCAAATAAATTATTAATACAGATTATTAAATTTATATTACCCAAAAACCCGGGATATCACATTCCTCCCCCCTTAAAATAATTTCGTCCTCGAAATTAAAAGCAAAGTTAATTTAATAATCCAGTAAAGATTTTTACAACAAAGCATACCTATCATCTAATTCCTAACAACCATAACAACCAATCAAACAATCAAACCTAACTAACTATTCTGATATAAATCAGGATAGACTTTACTAACACTATCTCGAGTTTCCCCAGGTATATATATATACCGGGATACTCGCTCTTCAAAATCCAAACAACCAATACTACTAAGCTATAGAGTTCTTACTCATCTAGATCTATAGAACTAAACAAGATATCAGACCACAGACGAGTCTGACTCAACAACCAAATCTTCCAGAACTGCTGGTTCCAAAACCAAAGATAGATTAAACACGTACTCCCTCAGAGATACGTAAAATACATTGAATTCCAGTTATCCAAACTGACAATTCAACCTAGTAGATCAAAGTACTTATCCAAATTAGAACATCGAAAAGATCCAAAACAACTCGGAGTTGACTTCCGAGACTTACCCAATCTTATAGCTCCCTTTAATCAGAGAAAAACTTCACAACAACGAAGTCTCCAACTTCGAATTTCAAATTCCTTCGTCTCTTATCCACAAAATCTTCAGACAATCTCGGCTTCCTACAAATCCTTCCTGATCAGCTCAACCTTCGCCGATGCTTCTAGAAACAAACTAGACCAAAAATAACCCGACAAAATGATCCTCCCAAAATCTACCCATAATCCAAAACACAAATCTACTCACAACATCAGAAGACCGAACTAACTTCTCCTATCTGGAAAAGACAAACAGATGCACTCGCCAAACTGCTTCCGCTACCCCACTCTGATCTGGAGTAGATAAGAATGCTGATGAAGAACACAAGCACAGACAACACATCCCAGAAAATCTCAGATAACTCAAGAGAACACTCAAACAATCGCAAGTCACTTTTTGTGATCAACCCAGCCTAACTGCAAAGAAAACTGTTCTCTCTTTACCAATCAGAACAGCTTATACTTATCTATCCTATCTATCGAAGAAATGGATCCACTCTGTTGCTTCTGAACTCCACCTCCAGAAAAACTGCTAAGCCGGAAGAACTTCCTGCCAATGCACAGAATACTCCGAGCTGTACTGCTGCCACCGATGCCAAAGATTCCTAACCAAAGCTCTTCGAGAAACTCGAACTCCAAACCAAACAGAAATACCATGCTGAACTCAGCCACAACACCTAAGCAGACATACTTCATTAACTTGTTCCAAAGAAAACATCTTCGGGAACATCCATATTCACTGCGTCTCATCACACAGCTACTTCTTCCAGAAGATATCAAGATACTATCACTCGCTTCTGCCCAACTGACAGATCCAACTCTACTCATCCAACTTCAAAGATAAACTCCGAACCTTAACAGGTTTCCTTCAGAGATTGTGAAATCCTTACACAACTGTAAAGTTCACTCGAGACGGTATTAGGTTTACAGTCTCGACAGATACTCTTCTAACCTCAACACTCAGACTCCTAATCCTAGATGATAAATTATTATCATCTCAACCAATCATTACAAATACCATATACATTTAAAATGATACTTTTTATATAGAAATTATATCTGGGTAGAATTATTTCATCTACCTCTTTAAAACAATATTGTGTCCGTTGGCCTGGTCAAGTGTTTAGAGATCCCTATCAATAACGTTAGCTACTCGTATTGACCAGAATCCATATACCACTCAACCGATCAATTAACACAATATAAAACCATTTTATATAACTAACAAATACGCGCTCTCGTATATATATACTCAGACTCAATAGGTTGCTACAGATCCTATCTCTAATGAACAATCCTTCCGAACCTAGGTATTCACTCAACCTAGTGTTCTGATATTCACTTAACCAAAAGCTTAGGCATTCGCTCAACCTATGCTCCGATACCATATGTAACGACCCGACTTTCTATGCCCAGAAAGTCGCATCATTATGAAGAAAGAAAGGGGTAGAAAATAGAAAAGAAAAGAAGAAAGAAAGAAACAACAACAACGATCTCACAGCGGAACGAAAAATATATTATCACATAAGATATTACATAGTATCATATACATCAGAGTACACAATTTATAAATCACAGAATAGACAGTTATAAACTTCTGTCTATTATACAACACAAGTACATCAGTACAATACAGACTAATACAAACACAGCGGAAACTCTATATATCTACTCGCTGAAGCCTCCTGCTTCACAGCTCCTCCAGAATTCGTCAAGACTATCCTGAATCCCTTGACTACTCAATACAATATTGAGTACCCAAGAGTTTAATAAAACAGAAAATAAACACTTGGGTCAGACATGGGTCTGGTGTGAGTAAACGGTTAGATTGCTTAACTTTGAAAACCTTTGAAAACAAAAGTATCACGTAAGACCCCCCCACAAATAAACATGGGTAAGTTTTTACCTTACGCTAACTAAAACATTTGATAGGAAATCCGATTGTATTATAATAGGGTCTAGGGTTTTCAAGTAAAATACAGAAATAGCAGAAATGCTTACATCTCACATTCCAACATAGTTGGGCACAACTAATACGTACGGCACTTATTGGAGTTTGGATTCCATACAATGGCAGGGCTACTGGGGTACCGCCCGTCACAGTACGTGGCCTAGATCACCGTACCGAGGATCACTCCCAATCCCCTGCAACACAAAGCCGGAACCATCCCTTACTGGATAATCCCGAACAAGATAACCCCGTAGTTGGCGCGACCAACCACACACTAAGCCGAATAAAAGAAAAGGGACCTCTAGACAGGGATCTATCTTGCTCTCAGTGGGTGCTACCCACGAAACCTTGCTGCACCTCCCCTGTTTTAGCCATTCCCGGTTGATGAGGCTTGAGGTTACGATTACCTTTAATCAGAACATATCACTTAGAATGCTCATCGTCCGCCTGACGATGTGCTGAAAGCATTCAATCCATACAAGTTCGTTCCGGGTTCGAACGAAACCGAAGGCATTATCTCGTTACACTCGTTTTGGAATCACCCTCAGAGTTAACGACAATAACCCTTGCACTCTGAATCTTCATCTTCACTTGAGATTCACGACCTATCGTTAATTTGGATCGATGTGGTATTCGGGTCTCCAGACCTGGAATTCCGGTATACGGAAACCCGATCCCGGTCTCATCGAAATCCAAAGCGTATCTTTTAAGGCCAAGTTGTTTTAAAGGTTAAAACAAATTCAATTCATTATCTTTATACACAAAGAAAGATAATTCACAACAGATAATCAACATTATCAGATAATCCATACAATTCAACTAACATCCATATCATACAGCATATATCTCGTCAGAGATATCAATCAATGCCAAGTATTCAATACTATCACCCATTCATAAGTAATGATTTATATTATCTTTTAATTAATTTAAAGAATTAAATTAATTACTTCATTTTATAAATCCTTCTTACTTAACCATTAATTAATTACAATTTAATTAATTAATCATCTTTTAATGATCTTCTTAATTAATCTTCCTTGATTAATTATACTTTAATTACATTCAAGTAATTATCCTTAACCATATACAGTAATTAACTTTTAATTACTATCATTAATTATAATAATTAATGAACCTTCATTAATTAATTAAGCATATAATTAAGCATACTTTAATTAATTACTTTCATTAATCAACCTTGATTAATTTATTAATTAAATAATCCTTACTAATTAATTAACCTTTTAATTAATTAAATAATTAATTTTAATCAACCACTTCATTAATTAGTCTTAATTAATCATAAACGGTAATTAACAATTTGTAATTGCTTATCTTAATTAATTACTTCTTAATTAATTATATTAACCTTGATTAATTAATCTAATTAATTAATCTTTAATTACTTCATTAAGTAATTATTAATCAATTTAAATTAACAAATAATCCTTAATTAATTACTTTATTAATTACTTTTTAATTAATTACACTTAGTAATTAATCTTAAATTAAACACATTTAATTAATCACATTAATTTATTAACTAAAATAATTAAATAATTAACTCTTAATTACTTACATAAGTAATTATCTTTTAATTACTTCCATTAAAAATCTTGATTACTTTCTTAATTAATTACTTAACAAATAAGTAATTCCATTACTAAAAAATCCTTAATTCATTTATTTAATTAACTACTCCATAATTAATTAATCTCAACAATTATATAAATCAACTTCTTAGATTAATAACATCAAGTGATTACCCTTTTATCACTTTAATTAATTACCCCATGAGTAATTATCCTATTAATTACTTCCATAAGTAATTTCATTCAATAATTAACCAATAATTACTTTATTAAGTAATTACACTTAATTAATCCATAATTAAGTGATTATTTAAAATTAAATAAATAATTAACTAATTATTTAAAATTAATTAAACAATTAATTAATTAACATTCTATATTTAAAAATCCTTAATTAATTATGAAACCATTATTCTTAATTAAACTTTACTTAAATTCTATTTAAATTAAGTATTCTTAAATTCATATTAATACTAATTTAACCTTATTATCCTTATAAATAAATTATTTGAATTATTTTAAATCTTATTATTCAAAGCAAATTATTTACAAATCATAATAATAATCTTACTTAGAGATAAAGCATTTATAAATTATTTCCAAATTTACCAAATACTTGAAAACTTGTTTATTCTTTAAATTTTAAAACCCAAATATGATTTTCTTTTAAAAACTCAAACTCAGGTTACTGGAATTAAACAACCCGAGTAAACCCACTAAAAACACGAGTCTTCCCCCGAGTCCCCCCTTCTTCCCCAAACCCAAACATTCCCAGACCAACGTGCACACGAACGTGCACGGTGCACGTGTCCCCCTGCCTACGGCCGCCGTAGATCATCGCGCCCATCGCCGATGATCACATAATCGTACTCGAGCAATAATACGAACCCAGCTCTTCAAAACAACTTACGAAATAAAATTCGAGCAACAGGATCAAAACAATCGTCAGGCACGTCATCAGATATTCGCCTCGCGCCGCCTCCCCAGTCCCTTATCGGCCACCAAGTTTGGACCCAAGCTCCATCATCACATGACACGTCGATCTGCATCGTCGCTACACAGTCCGGTCCCTTATGGATGGTGCAACATCATTATTTCAGTCGCGAACGCAAATGGGTTCTTAATCCCTAGATCGACTCCGATCACCATCCACGATGGATTATAAATTCATCACGCAATTTTCTCGAGTTCGACGACCACCCAAGCACCTCTGGAAGCAACCCCGACACCCAATAGCTCGCCGATCAATAGAATTTTGCCACAAACTAATTTCCGTTCGTTTTACAAATTCTACCTCAATTCAAAACTAAAAATCCTGATTTTAGTTTTTAAAATCATTGTTTTCAAAATTAATTTGGATGATGTAATTGAATCTTGAATCCATGCAAGCTGGAAATTGGATAGGTTTTGAATTTTCACTGTATTTCTCCTTCCAGTCAAAAACCATCTCATATTTTTCCTGGAAATATATTTTAAAATTAAGTTTGGTAATTTAAAACCCATTTTTGTTTTAATATCATAAGCTGTAGAAGATCAGGGAAAGTGTAATTGAATTTTGAACTATATTAAAACCTGTAAATTTTTAACAGAGGCATTCTTGCCTGTTTCCAGATATGTACACAAAGTATATATACATACCGGCATATTTACATAACCATACAAGCATATTTTAATTCATAACTTCCAAGATGATCACATGCAAACCAAAATTCAAACAGATCTTAGGTTTTAGAATTGAGTTTACTTACAAACAACAACATACAACTAGATTAAGGGTTGAAAGTTTGCTAATCTTAAAAATAACAGAGAACAGGTTTACATATATATATACATGCATTCTCATCAGCTTCACATCAACATTTTAATCTAAGTAACAGAAATAAATTATCACTGATATAAATTTTAGCATCAGATTTTTAAAACTGTTTTTAAAATAAAAATTGTTTACTCACATTTTTAAAGCAGAGAATAGAGCAGAGGCATTTTCCCAGGCTTTGAAAGCTGAGTTGTTTTAAATTGCCTTGCTGTTGAATTTGAATACTTGTATGCCTTCAATTTTTGATGATTTAAAAGTTGCTGTTGATCTTCATTCGAAATGCAGGTTTGAAATTGCAGATTTGATTTAGTTGCTTCCATGATCTCAGGTTGAAACAGTTTGATTTACTTGTTGAGTTTGATTTTTGTTATAGTTTTTGATTTTTCTTTTGAATTTAGAAAAGATGGAAAGAAAAGAAGATGGAGGAAGAAGATTTCGAACTGAGAAAATAAGTTTTGAACGAAAGAAAAATGCCAAGCTTCTCTATACATATGTCATTTAAGATAATTTAGTTTTCTAAATTTTCAAATAATATTAAATGAAGGCCACTTGTAATTTTATAAGTTAGACAAATGTCCATGCATGTTTAGTTTTCTTACAAATGTTATTACCATGTGTTAAGATATTAACACATGTACTTAAATACATTAAATAAATTTTTAATTAATTTAAATGTTAATATAAAGCTTTTCATACTTACTTTATTAATAAATAACACTTATCTTACTTTAAAGAAACATATTATAAAACAAATAAAATCTTATATATTTTTAAATCCAATTTAATTATCTTATTTGTTTAAGAGATATAAATTAAAATACCAAATACCCTTTGAAAAAGTATTATATTAAATTATACTTTCCAAATTATACTTTATATATATATATATAAAAATTTGAAACACTTTTATTAAATTCAAACCAAAATCCCAATATATACAAATATACATATATATTTAAATAGAAAATATTTTTAACATAAATTTGAGAATTATTATATTAAATTTCAATACAACTTCAAATCATAACATATACATACATATATATTACAATTTGAAAATACATCTTTTATTTAAACAAAAGATTTCTATTCACAATATATATAGCAAAATATATATTATAAATAGATTAAAACTTTATTAATTTTAACAATCAAATCTTATCAATATTGCCAGATTCAATATTTATTAACTTTTAAAAGATTAAATTATCAATTTAAATTAGAATTATAAGGGAAGATTATCAATCCAAATAAATTATTAATACAGATTATTAAATTTATATTACCCAAAAACCCGGGATATCACAATTAAGCAAGCAAAAGCATATAAAATCCACGTATACGTCCAAATGGTCTTCGTATGTACCTATCTCAACTCAATTTAAGATATTTGTCATATATAAAGATATAGAAGGCATGTATAAGCTTAATAGACTATACAACATGAATTTTTAATTCAAATCATAAGTATAAGCACTAACACACAACATACAACAATCATACGTAATCAAAACTGTTACAACGACGATTTACAACAAAAGAAACCATTCAATTAATAATATTCATCCAATTCATCCAATTAACTCATAACTATGTTAATTTACATCTTCCAATGTCCATAGCTAATTTATACACTTCATTTTTATTAACATTCAATTTTCATTATCATTTAATTGGTTTACTACCAATTTATTCAAATCTATTTCATTTACATTCAATTTATTCAATTTAATTTGTTAAATTTCAATTGTTTCACTTTTTGTTTAACATATTTCATATAAATGCATTTATGAACCATTTTATAAAATTATTCCATTTAATCTTGTTTAAGTTAAATTTTATTTATTTACCACTTAGTATATTCTCTTTTTAATATCAACCTCATTTATAAAAATTTCATAAAACCATTTAGATTTATTATAAACATTTTATAAAATGCAACTCATGTTTATTATTACTTTCTTCATAACCTAAGTTCAATATTAATTCTTTAATTCACATATTTTGTTTATTTCATTTATTAAGATCGTTAACTTAAGTAAATTTTATTTTATAACTCATTCATATTAATAAATTTTGTTTTTATCACGATCAGTTTATTCAACTTCTCTTAAGTTAACTTCCATTTTTTAGTTTATCTCATTAATTTATTTCATATTCAATTAGTTACCATTCAATTTTATTAAAACTCATTCTATTTGCATTTAACTTATTTACATCCAATTTTAAATTAAATTCAATTACTCATATTAATTTTTCTTACACTCATTATTTTTATTCAATTTCTTTCATAATTCAAATTGCATTTCATTTTATAATCCGAGTTATATTCATTCTATTAATTCCTTTTACACCAATTTACATTTTCATTGTCAACATTTATAATGAAACGTAAAAATACATGCAACCAAACAACATAGCAATCCTAAGCAAGAACCAATTAATCATAGCTAGTAGTCATAACACACAATCATTTAATGAAATTCAATATGATATATATATATATACCATTCATACGTATAACAGTTTCAATCTCTTACTCGAATACACAATTTTATTTTCCGAACTAGTATCGGTAACCCGACTACTCTAGTGTGGACTCTGTTCCGACTTCTTGATTAGAAACTTCCATCCTCCTTACATAGTAATAAACTATGATAGAGAACTTCAGATTCATATCAAAAATCTGTATCAGTGTTCGTCATCGAGAATCGAGTGAACAATTTTAAATCAGACAGGTGTAAATTACCTTAAAATTGTGTACTCAAATCTGGATCAAAACTGTAAATGCAAATAGAATGGTTTATATATAACTTACATATTTATTTCATTGGTTTCTTAATTACACCAATAGATAATTCAAGTGGTTTTTTTATTCAATTCTTAAATGTTTGAAAATTTCTTTGTTAAAATTCTTTTATAACAAAATACTTTTATATCGAAATAGTTATATATTGAAACTACTTTTGATAACTCGATGTTTCAACAAGTTTATCCTCATTCTTACAGAATCTAGTAATACGTTAATCAGATGCTAGACTAAAAATCTCTAAGTACTTAGTAGACCTATTTCAACACCCAGTGAAAATACTTGAAATTTTTTTAAAACAGATACGAAAAGTACCACTCGAAAACCAACCATGGATCGAAGTTACATAATGGTTTACGCCTCTATCCCAAAGGAAACATCTATAACTTTGGGTAATCTCTACCCCACGAATTATGCCATGCAAATAAAAAATCAAATCGCCCATGGATCGTAGTCTACTTAGCGGTCACGCCCAATGGTTACGTCTTTATTCCAGCGAAAACATAGTAGACTCTAGGCAATCGCTGCCACCTTGAATTACGTCATGTGGATCGCAGTTTACTTAGTGGTTACACCCTATGGTTACGTCGCTATCCTAGCAAAAACATAGTAAACTGTAGGCAATCTCTGCCACCTCGAATTACGCTAAATACAATCGACCATAGATCGCAGCTACACAATGGTTACGTCGCTATCCCAACGAAATCATAGTAAACTGTAGGCAATCTCAGCCACCTCAAATTACGCTATGCTAATCAAATCATAAGACCATAGGTTACACTATGGAATTCGAAGGAACTCATGAGTTTATGTTCAGACGACCGAAATCAATAATAGAATGAATCCACTAAGTGGATTATCGAAAATCACGGAGGGTACTTCCCATATCTTTTACTACGAAATATATCATACTATATAAAACCCTTTCCAAATCATGACTTCAAATATCACACTTATATAAATTCCATTATATATAATATTTCATTTCCAAATCGAGTACCTTCCAAAATCAATAGTCTCGAATATCATATTATTCTTATATAAATTCCGTTATATATAAGATTATCGCTTTTCAAATTGAATACCATTCAAAATCAATAGTTTCTGAAATAATCTCATACTTATACAAACCATTTTCACATAAGAATCAAAAACTTTTCAAATCAAGTATTTGTGTAGAGTCAAAGGTCTTCGAAATCAATCCATTTTCATATATAAATTCAGTTTCAAATCCATATACGATTTCAACAACCGTTTTTTTTCAAATCACATTTCATTCAAATTCAAAATTTTCCAGATTTTAAATAAGTAGTCTTTCACAACTTTAGTTTACTATTTATATAAATCAAGATTTTCTTTTTAGAACTCAAATATTTTCCATAATCATTTTATGCATAAATAACTTTATAAAACTTTTACTAAGTTTATAAACATTTCTTGAACATCTTTCATTTAAAACATCTCAAAAATAATTTCATACTTCTATAATTCAAAATAATCTTATGCACCATTCTTATTAAAATATGTAACATTTAAAACTTGCTTAAATTCTATTATTATTATCTTCAATTTAAGATTATAAAACTATACCTTTATGCTTTTGAAAATACTAAGCTTTAAATTTAAATATCAATTTGGAAGTGTTCGACTATTCAAAATAGTCAGAAAAATCAAATTCCGATTCAAAATTGAAAATCAGCAATCAATCATCTCAACAAGATGCACAATCAATCCATCGATCAATCCTGATGCATACGATACATGTGTTCATAATATAATTCAACCCAAAATTCGAGAACTGAACACCGGGCTTTAATTCAAATCGTTTGAAATAAATATATACATTCTTTCGAATATCAAATCATACTTCAGGGATTTGAATCAAATCAGTTTCATTCAATAATCGAGTAGTAAAGCTGCTAAAGTGGCCTCGTCCACTTTGAAACTCGAAAATGAATGTCGACGATGTTGCAGTCATCACCGAAATTATTTCCCAGCAATAGAAGTGAGTTCTGGACTTCCATTTCTTTTAAATCTTTTGAAAATCCCCTTTTGAAATCACTTTGAAATCGTTTATAACATTTCTATTCGGAAAATAATTTCAAACTATGCTATTATATATATCCAGAATCTTATAACCCAATTTCAGAAATTCCAGAATTCAAACTCTTAATTCCTAGTTTGAATAACTTTTTGTTTATTTATTAACCATATCTAGATAAACCATATTTCATATATCACTTTCGAATGGTATCCGATACCGTTTAAAATGATACAGGAGGAAAATTCAGATATATATTCACTTCAAAATCCGTGTTAAAACGTGTAGTTTCTCAAACTGGTTAAATATATTTCCAAAACAAAATTTTCAACCATAGTCAAATGCTCAAATCAACAGCCAATAGTCGATGCTCATAAACTGGCCGAGCATGACTCAAAAATCAATAAGTGATAATATGCACATCTATATAAATCAAACAATCAATCAACAAAGAAATAACATCCATTCATTACCAATAGTCACAAATAATTTTATCAGTTAATAGAATTCATTCTTTTGTATTCTATATATAATCTAAGTTAAAATCATTTCATTTGTCAATTTCAAAATATTTTTATATCACTAACAAATACGATCTCTCATATACATATATACACTCAATGAGTTTTTCCTACAGGTTTAGGCATACGCTAAACCAAAGCTCTGATACCAACTATGACGACCCACCTTTTAGAATAGTTTAAGTGGATAATAAACCACACATGTCCAACTCACACCATTTAAAAGATAGATCATCAATGGGTTTATTTTAAAGAAATAGAAGAAAACAACAATAGAATCTCACAACGGAATGATAAAATACAATAATCACATAAACGGTTCATGAAGCTATTTAACAATATATACTATATTCAATTTACAACATAAATCAGAGTTATACACTATCAAAGTTACACAATTTAATAGATGGGATAAAATAGTGCAGTGGAATAAATACTAGTAGATGATATACCAAATCTTCATCTTCGTCCTCTGGAATAACTGGCTTCGATAATTGAAAAACTCGGTCCGACCCGAGCGTAATGAAAAACAAAACACTCGAGTCAGGACTAAAAATCCTCATGTAAGTCAAATCAAATGGAAGAAATATAGTTTCAAAATGAACTGTTTCTTTCGATTTCCAACAAATCTGGACTCAGATCAAAATTCCAAATAAATGAATTGAATTCCAATGTTTCAATTCAGTTCCCTTCAAATTCAATTTCATTCAATTTCAATTTTGATTTCAAATAAATCGATTTCAATTCCAATTAATTTCAATTAAATTCCAATTTGAATTAATTTCAATTCAATTCTCAATTAAAACCATTTTTATTTATATAAATTCGAGTTCGATTTTCAAAATATCGATTTAAATCGCTTAAATCAAATTAAACTTCAATATTCAATTTAAGATTCAAATATTCAAATATAATTCAATTCCAAGCTAAATTTTGAAATATCATTTAAATTATGTTTACTTAGCAATATTTCAAAGTTCGAATAAAATTTCAAATCTTTTTAAACAAATCAATTTTCGAGATTCAAATCATATTTCGGTTTTAACTGCAAAATCTCAAATTTCATTTTTAAACAATTTTGTTTAACAAATTCTGATTCCAACATATTGAGCTTAATTTCGAAAATAATTCGATTTCCATAAATTTGATTTCTACTTCTTTAAATCAAAATCATTTAAATAATTTCAAATCAAAAATTTTAAAACCATTTAATTTAACCAAATCCGGTGTCCATATATAATTTTCTATCTTATGGCCAAGTGAATCGGTTATTTCAATTTAATTCAGGGATGGATATATATCATTTCAATCCAAAATAAATGTCATAGGTATATATCATTTCAACCTATTTCTTAATTTATTCAAAATAGTTCGATTTACAGTTTTATATACTGTAAAAAAATATACAGGGTGATAACAGGATATATCAAAATAAATAAATATCCAAAACATTCAAAATATCAACCAATAGCATCCATCACAATCAACATCCAAATCCTTCAAAAATTCACAACAATTACATAGTTATCAATATCTAACATTTAACTAGCAATTTAATTTCCATTTCAAATTTGAACTGTCAATTCAAATTCCTATCATTTTAATTCATATCAATTTAAATTATCAGTTAAATTTACCAAACAATGGTCAATAAAACTAAATTACTTGATAATGTCAATTTAACTAACATAAAAATTATTTTCGTCAATCATGAGCGTATAAAACACCCACCTTCTATTTGAAACTGAAATTTCCTCAGCTTCAAATAAATTCCTATTCAACTCCAAGTCGTAGCCTTCGTCGATACGATCCCGACGCAATTTGTTTCGCCCGAATCAAACCTCGTACGGAGAAGTTACGCAATAATTAGCAAAACGAAATATTAAAGGTAAATTAACATACTTAATTTAAAAAGATATAATATAATAAAAATTTCGTTACCCCTTCTCTCTCGTTCCCACATCTGGAGCCCATCATATGTGACCATCCCCCAATGTGGGTGCCCCCCAGATGACGTCCAGACCACGATCAGAGACCGCCATAGCGTGCGCCATCTCTTTACACGCCTCCTCCCCAAGCACCGACCACCTTGTCGCCCTCGTTCAACGAAACAACCCAATAAAACGTGCCAACTACAAAGCCAGATCCAAGCAATCTCGCGAAGCTTTGGCAAGAACCAGCCGTTGGATGTGTAGAGCTCGTTGAGCTCTACAACTTTGCTTTAGAAAGTTTTTGAATTCGATGAATGGATTTGGAGATATCGAGGAGAGAAGGGAAATCGATTTCAGCCATTAACGAAGATAGAGGAAGTGGCCGCGTTTTCTTACTAGGGTTTGACGAAATGAACAGCCTAATATAAATATCTGACGATATCTGCCCGCGAAAACTCCGAACTCTAAAAGGAGCATGTCGCCAGGCATTCCTAATGTTTTACCCCCATTCCGAACGCAATGGAACTAGCCTCGAGGCCTAATTCGATTGTATTCAGAAGATAGCATTTAAAAATCAAATTATTTAACTAAATTCTAAAATTAATTTCTATGCGTTTCAAGTTCGCACGACCAACCGATAAGTCTGATCACTACGAAGCTTGAAATCTTACAATAATTCACTATTACGGATCCGATGAAACTGGTTTCGTCGAAATCCGAGACAGTGGTCAAAATGGCTATTTTCACACATTAATTAAAATATAAAATTTCCAATTTCTATTTATTCACTTTTAAATCCAATTTTAAATGTTAACAATTTTCATTCTTGTTTAAATTAAATTTAAATCAACTTTTAAAATATTTTCATTCATATTAAGTCTAGAGTTCAATTATTTATATACTTCCTAATATTAAATTTAAACAATTCAGTTATCAAATAAATTTCATTAATAATCATTGAATTTCAGATGAATTTTAGTTAAAAACATTATTTCCATCTAAATAATTCAACACTTATGATCCAATTCTAACTATTGATTATAACTCGTTCAATATATAGAATTTCATTTCAATATTTGTTATCGCAATAATCTTCGGAATTGGTTATTTCAAAATTTATTCAAGTTCATATTTAATAACTTACATAAAAAACATTAAATCTTATTTCTAACCATTTTAATTCAATAATACTATTTATAAACCTCTCTTTTATTTAAAAAATACCATTTATAAATCCATTCTTTCTATACAATATTTTATATAAAACGTTTCACTAATATTTATTCCAAAATATTGCTATCTTCCTTTAAAAAAATTGCTTTATTACAAAAGATAAATTCTCTTTTTATTTAAAATAAACATCCGTTATTATATTAACTTTCCTAAAAAATAAATACTTCCTAAAATACTTTTAAAATATTTCCAAAAAAGTTGGAGTAAAATAGAGAAGTTCAAAAGATATTTCTAAATAAAATTCACAGAAAATTACAAAAAGTAAGGTTCTGAATCAAAACCATTTTCAAATCAACACTGCAAACAATAGTATTTCAAAATACTAAAATGAAGTCCAAAGCTACCATAATAGTTATCCAATACTATTATTACCTTTATTACTAAAAAGGTTCAACTTTTAACATTTATCAATGTCATACCCAATACGGCCAGGCTACCAAGCTTCTGACACTCAACAATTAACAATCAGTAGTTAACACATCATTTTTCCAATATTAATTAATCCACATATTAATTAATTTCAAAAATCATCATTTTACTTTGCAAGCATAAAACGGGGATTTATATTCTGCTCAATAGATGTCCAAAATAGCATACTCAATTTAATTACAGCAGAATGATGTTTTATTCTGCTAAATAGATATCATAAATGATGTATAGTTATTTTAACTACGTTATTACATAAATCAATGTAATAATATTTAATCACTATTATTTTATCATTAAATTATACTTCATTAAAACTATTAACTATTTATACCATAATGTTTTGCTCATCAATACGAGTCTAAGGGAAAAATCCATGGGTTAAACGGATTTAAAATGAATAGGATATGGTATTTTAAATTCAACATACTTAGTTTAAAATTTAAAAAAAAAATCTCACCCAATAACCAAAACATTGCCCGGCCCAACCCATTCCCATTCAAACCCGACCAGCCACTATCCCTCCTTCCGAAATTCAAAAAATACGCGCCTAGGAAACCAAAATTGCCACGATCAATTCACCACCATTCCCGCCTCGATCACAACCAACCTCCACCGCCGTCGCTGTTTGAATTCCAACCCATAGCCTCACCACCAACCCCACCCTGGCCAACTCGATGCTGTCCTCCACCGCCGGTATCGCTAAAGTCGAGCCTAAAAATAAAATAGGGACAAAACCCTAAATCGAGCTCCGCGCGCCATCTTCAACCACCGTAGCCACCCCGACCACAGCCAATGCCTTTGCCTCATCTCGAGCTTCATCCCAGCATCGCCATTAATCCCCTAGACCACCACATTACCATGAAACAAAAAATAATTGGAAAATGGTCATCGGTCACCCAAGCCAACCTTGTTCCCCAAAAATCTCGAAACCATTGCCAAAAATCACGTCTTTCTATCACAAACACAATCCACTTCACCAATTTCCATATTTTGTTCGTAAAAAAATGACCATTTTTTGACCAACACTATTATCGGACACTCTCCACCACCAATACTCGAGGAAACGATGAGCGCCTATGTTTAAAAAATATTAGAGATGATAATGAACAACTTTGCAGTTGATCACTTTAGCTAATTGTTGATGTATTGAGAGGAGTTGATTTTTGAAAGGGGAAGATGGTATTTTTTACAAGGAACTAAAAAAGAAGAAAATAAAGAAGGAAGGAAGAGAATAAGTGAACTGAAATGAATTAAATGAAGTGAAGTGGAGTTGATATGCACACTTGTAACAAAACCAAGTACAATACTTCTAAGTTATGCAAATCATCAAAATTCAAGATAACATATCAAGCTCAAATCACATTTAAGGCTTATTGTAAAATCTTTCTTTTGATTTAATATGTAAAAGTTTTGAAAAGAATGTTTTGCGGTATGCCACTACATAATATCCCATTCGCATATGGACCGTGGATGATAGAAATAAAAATACGATCACCCACAATAACGTGACACGATCCCAAAACAATAATAAAATATACTAGTTATCTTATTCTATGAAATTCTCAAAAATTGCATCGGTTGTCGTGAAGTATATCAATGATAATATAAATATTTCTTAAATTAAAAATTGTGGAAAAATCCTATAAATTCATTTAAAAATATGAAATTGAAAATCAAGTTGTTTTTAACAAAAATTGATTTTCTTATTATTTATTACATTCGAATCAAATTTGAATATTTAAATAAATTAAATATTCTCATTCAAACCATTAAAAATTCTAGGTCGTTACATATACTCTTAACAAGGAAAGGTTAAGAGTAAAGGGAAAGGAAGAAAAGTCCAAATGAAAGGACAGTTAAAGTCCATTATCAAATTTGATCCATGTGGAAGAATTTGACAAGAAGGTTTTTGAAAATTCCTTGAAGCATTTAGAATTGGTTTATCAAAGGATTATGAAAAAGTCGTTGTTTTGAAAAATTAAGAAAATTTTGTAATTCTTAGTTTAAAATTAGTTGAGTAAAAAGTTTTCGATTTAAAGGTTTTTCGTAAATGGGCTTTTTCCTTTTCAAATGAATGGAAAAGAAAGCGTATGTTTAGCTAGATGATTTTTCCTATTTTTTTAAATTTAGAAGTTGCTTTTTAAAAATTCTTTCTAAGGGATGGATAAATGGAAATCGTACTTGATTGGAATGGGGTAAAGAGAATAAAAGGGTAAGAATACATGATAATGAAGATAGAAGGAATATTCCCATATAAGGAAAATACAGAGAGAGAAAGTTTGAAATAAATTTATACATATCTCTTTTTATGGTAATGAAGAAAAACCCAATGAATAAAGCAGTTGGTAAACGCACTACGGTGAGTCAACGCGGAAAATGATAAAAGAGGAAAAGAGCTATGTAAGAAGTAGCCACTTGAAGGCAATTTTGGTAGGAGCAATTTTAATAGTTACAACATTAGGAAATTTAAATAGAAATAATGTTAGGAATTTATATTAAAATTAGATTAGTAATCTAATTAGAAATAATATAAAAGAAAAACGATAGGAATAAAATAGGTTGAATCGGTAGTCTCCATAGATATGTGCAGTAATTGCACTCTTTTTAAAAGTCCCTCTTTTGTGCTATTAGAATCTCCGCTAAGGTTGAAAGTAAAAATAGCATGAGTAGTAACAAAATAATAGAATGAAAGTTATTCTTGTCAACTCCAGTTTTCATTGTTTAGTTTTGGAAAAAAATGGTTTGGTAGGACAGTTTGATTTTTAAACGCTGATAAGTATTTTGGGTTAAAAATCCTACTTTTAAAGAAGTAAATCTCTATGGTAAAAAGTTTTTGAAAAAGGAAAAGTTGGTTAGAATGGAAAATTTTACATAGCTTCTTTTGGAAACCAAGTAATTTTTGAACTTAATAAAAAGTTTTTTGAGTTTATGTTTTCAAAGATAAAAGTTTTGGATTAGCACTTCATGATTATGAATTATTAAATTTTTAAAGAAAGGTGAAAACCAAACTAATTGTTGATGTGGAGTAGATAAGAATGACTGCCTAATTTAGATGAAGAAAAGGTCAAGGCAATGAATAAAATAGTTATGAATTCTCGTAGGGTAGCAACAAGGAATCCACGTTAAACATAAGAAATATCTACATGTATCTTGGGATGTTTGATTAGATATGTGTGAAAGCCATAATAAGTACCCTCAAAGGAATGTGAAACGATATCAAAGTACAATTTTGACAGTTCTAAGATATACTCACATAAAAGATCAAGGATAAAGAAAGTAAACAGTAAAGTTTGTGAATACTATCGAGGGACTTTGATAGAAAGAAGACAGTAGTAGGGTTGGAGAAGAGAGTAATGAGATGCCAAACACACATAAAGGAAGTCGATTGACTCAAGGTTGAATAAGGCAAGATAGGTGGTAGGAAAGTTAAAATAATCGATGGACCTTATTTATTAGGAGCCAAGGAGGTAAGTTAAGACATGTGGGTTATAGTAGAATAACAAACTAGAAATATCCATCTTATTTGAGCAAGAAGTGATAGGGCCATGACATCATTGACACTAGTTGGTGTTGAGGGGCAGCTTCCATTAATTATCAATTTTTAGGTTATTTGGGTTGTAATCACTAGTTGTCTCCCTTTGTGTGTTGGAAAAGCACATGATATAATATGAGATATGTCCCTATTACTATGTTGATTTTGTAGATGAGTTTTGATTGCTATCTATTGGAAAACAGTGTAAAAGAAAATCTCATTAGGACTCTTAACTAACCATGATTGTAATTGAGGCTAGAAGTTTTTAAAATGAATTAGGAAATCAGGTTGGAAACTATAAATTTAGAATGCTTTAATCCCAAAAGTTTAGAATTTTAGAATAAATAAATTTTAGCAAGCGGAGGATAGGGAAGGATTGTTGCGAAATCTCAGGTTACTACCCCTATGCCTTAGAAGATAACATTTCTAAATATGCTTGTGTTATTTTTTGTAAAATTTATAAATATGCTATACATTGGAAAACATTGTAAATAAGTGCACAATGCTAGGGTCAATCATATGCAATAACTCATTGACTGAGTCCCGATTCCGTTAAGATGTGGCTTGATTTGTTTTAAAGGATAGAGAGGTGAATGTTTTGAAATGTTCGAATGCTTTCGAAATTTTTTGTTTAAATGCTTTTGAGAAGTTTTGTTCAAATGCTTTTAGTGCTTTTGAAAAAAAAATGGTGTTTAAATGCTTTTGTGAATTCAGTTTTTCAAACTATTTTGCAAGCTTGATTAAAAGGGGGAAAAAAGTTTTTGACGGAAAATGAAAATTTTCTAATTTTCAAGAGCCACATGCTTATTGTAGGGAGGGTCGATGTGTTAGTGAATATGAATTTTCCTGGCCGACAAGGGTAACAGTATGCAAAGAATAAAGGATGACAAGGGAAAATTTGTTTTAGCTTTGGAATTTCCATAACCTTGTTGATAGTAGAGAAAACTTGCATTTAGAAGAATTCTGTTTTGACATCCAAAAATAAATCTCCTTGTGCAAATTGTACTTGGAAAAGTTGGAAAAGATTTAAGGGTAAAAGGGAAGATTTCAAAGTACAACGGAAATGGGTATGCCAAAGAAGGGGGGAAATATAAAATTTTCCATCTAAATTCCTTTTCCAACGTAGGAGGATGGATTTAGAAAAACAGGATTTTGAAAATTTTGAATGTTAGAAATTGCATGTTATGCATTGGATGGTAGGGATTGGATGCAAAATTGGTTAAACCATACTCCTATTCTTAGGAGTGTGCAAATTATTGTGTAAAAATAGAATTTTTGATTTTTGAAAACTTGCATACATATAGAACTTTTTGTATGTATAGGTTGTTTGCATCATATTTTCAAAATGTTTTTAAGAATGCATTGATATAGGATGCGCCGGTTTAGAATTATTCAGCATGCATGTCATATATGTTATCCCGCCTTTTGGCAAGGCCGTGACATCAAGGAATTGACTGAAAATCCAAGATAGTCCGTCCCGAAGATCGGTTATACGCAGGTTCACTATGGATACTGGTAAATCTTGTCCGAGTCCGGATCGGGCTACAATTGATGTGCCACGACGAACAAAGCTATGGAAGCCAACGTTCCAAATTTCAAGTCAATCCGAGTTTGTATGCTCAAGATATGATCGATGCAACTCAAATGATCACATTGTTCATATCCATCAAGCAACCAGGAAGAAACCTCATTCGTATCGATCTGTTCGAATCCATTGGGAGAACATAGCTTCATATCGATCAGGGGAGCACAAGTTCGTATCCATAGAAAGCGGCGTTCTTCGCATTCATCATCTCCAGTTTTTTCATATCGATCAACCAACATCCACTTCATGTCCATCGAAACCATACGAAGCCGCTACTTCGTATCGATCGGCCAGTGATCGATACGAACAAAGCAGTGACGATCGATACGAACAGAGCAGTTACAATCGATACGAACAGAGCAGTTACGATCGATACGAACAAAGCTAAATTGGGTTGATACGAACCAGACGCATCCATAATACTGACTCGGTCGCTCGGCATAAAATGTGGATCGATCCTAAAAGCAAGCGCCACATCATCAGACATCACGTGCAGAACCATCGACACGAAGCTATCGGTACGAATTCAACAGCCTTCGAAAAGTCCAAACTTGCATCGATCATAACTTAAAATCTACAAGTCCAAATGCCACCAAATTTTCACAGGAGCTTGCGTATATCCTCAAGAATGATCATGATCGATCTCGACTCGATTGGACGAAATATTTATCGATACAAAGTTCGTTCGTATCGATCACAGATCGAGTGCAAATGGCGTGGGATCGATCGTGTGGGCCCACCCACGTGAGAGAAGAGGTCTCCCAAGATCTGAGTGAGATATTTGCAGCCTACGCCTATAAATAGCAACCCGGCATCTACAGAAAAAGGATTTTTGGCTCTTCTACGTCCAGACTCTGCTGAAATCATTGTTGTATTCAAGTTCTACTGTTTTAATTCGTTGTAACCAGCAAGCAAAAGTCTATAAAAATAAGTCATTTCATAGTGGATGTAGGCCATATGCCGAACCACTCCAAATCTGTGTGTTTCCGTGCGTTTTTCTTGTTTATTTTTGGTGTGTTTGTTAGATCTGCCTCCTTTTTCATTTATATTCTTCATTTTATCTCTTCAAACACATCTGAAGGGTGTTGTGCCCAATTTTGGTACAAACAATATATATTGTGATACACCATGCACTTGTACACATTTGGCTATAAAATTGGTTGTATAGTAATTGGTTGGATAGTTTAAAATGATTGTGCGCTATGTTACATGATTCACCACTTGGGGAGTTTCGGGGATGAAATTATTTTAAGGGGGAAGAATGTAACAAACCGTAAAATTTATAGTAATTAATAAATAATTATTAAGCTTAAAAATGAAATTTGAGAACATGTTAGAGTTTGAACATGAAAGTTACACCATTGCGTTTTTGACGATTTTCTGAGCAATTTTCATATTTGGAGTTTTGTGATCGGAATCCAAACGAACAAGTTATCGGCGTTTGAAATATTCAAAACGGAAATAATTAAAAATGGAAAATAGAAAATAAATAATAATAAATGCGGGATCCCACTGGTCGACCCCTTCTTGGGCCGGTCGACCGCCTATAGGAGAGCGGTCGACCGGTCCTTAATGTGGCGGCTAGGGTTAAACGTTGGCCGAACGTTGGCCAAACGATTTATATTTAATTATTTAAATCTAACGGATATATAAATATAGCGAAGGTTCAACCCTACCCCTTCATTTTTCTTCTCCACTATTTATAGATGTTATAAAATATTTTTCATATAAACAAATCGAGGAAAGGTAGAAAATAACAGAGAAGAAGAGAAGAGGCAAATCAACATTGCAAAAGAAAAAGGTAATTTCTATAATTATAAATCAATATTCCCCTTAACCCCAAATCTCTTCTAGATCTGTAATTAAAAAATTGTGTATATATCTCGTTATACATATTCCTTTGGATTGAAAAGGAAAAGGAGTCAAATTAAAGGGATGAATTCAGATTTGGGAGATTTGAAAAGCTTGAAAGGTGAGTAGGAAATTATATGATTTATGTAACGACCCCGAAATTTAATTTTATTTAAATTGATAATTAAATGAATTTTTGAATAAAAATTTGTAAAAGTTTATTTTAAATGGAAGCGAGTTTCCCCAAATCGTAATAAATTTGGAATAAATCATTTTAAATTTAATAATATTGTAAATATCGTACATATATGTGAATATATATGTATACGTGATATATGAGATAATTTGAAGTTAATTTATATATATATAGATAATTTGAATTTAAATATTTTTGATAATGATTTGAAATTATAAATTAAATATAAGATAATAAATATATTAACTAAAATCTAACATGGTAGAATAAAAATAGAAATTGTTTATAGTATAAAGTAGAGTTTTAAATTCAATAAAGAAAAGAAATTCAAATAAATAAACACGATGGTACAAACAAATAAATGCAAGTATCTTTAGCCACCAAAATGTTTTCATATCAGCCGAAATATAAAGAAGAAAATATGATTCATAAGAATGATTCCCAGCTTCAAATATAGATCTGCATAGGATAAAACAATGTTCGAATATGATATATATACCTGCAAAACTTAAGAGCAATATGAATCAAAGCAAAATGTAAAATGTTATAGCTTGTTAATGAAGTCACAGGCAAGTAAAAGAAAATGAGATATGTATAAAATAAGAGACAAAGTACAAATAACATTTAATGCTCTCATTTCTTGGCAGCCAACAAGGTCTATTCGAATTGCATAAAAACTTCTTTCAGCCTCCATTTTTATAAAAATCTCTGACCATGAATTATACCCTGTAAACTATTTTAAAACTTCAACCTGAAAGCTATTTTCCTTTATCACTTCTCATTTCAATTCGAACTAAACAAGACTAAAAATGAAACTCCATTTGAAAACCCAAACAAGCTTCTACATCATCAAATACAATTAAACATAAGCAACTACAACAAAGTAGAGAAGCAAAATGATTTGAAGATCAAAGTGAAAACATGTTTCCAATTCTCAAGTTCAAACTGTCTGCAAAACTAAGTGCTCTGTTCTTCTTCATAAAATTGGTGAGTAACAATTTTTCTTTAAAAATTTAAAGATTTGAATCTGTGTAAGATTTATCTAAGATATGTATGTGATGCATATATAATCATCTGTATATATGGGTAGCTTGATAGTATTATGCAGACTATTGTTTTGAATGCATCTGTTCTTAGTTAAAAATGCAAATTGTGGTTTTCAAAAATCATTTACTCTCTATCTGATTGATGATTGAACTTTAGATTCAAACGAAAGTTGTTGATATCATCATAAACTTTAGTTTAAAAAAATTTGTTTTAAGTAAACAAATGTGTGTGGTCACTGGAAAGGGCCAAACTATAGAACCATCTTCATATATGTAAATTTTCGAGGTTATTAATTTACAAATTCATGAATATAAATGGAATTCGTATACGAAAATATGATTTTTAAAACGAGATTCGTGATTTTTAGTAGAAGGAGTGAGGTGCAGTTCGAGGTTGAACGGAGTGGATATTTCGACTGATTCCAGGCGATGTGTTGATCTAGGGAGGTCGAGTTGCCCCGTGGAGATAGAGGAGCCTAGGGTGGTCACTGGAAAATTGTCGTAAGGGTCGAACGTTGACCATGGTGGCGGCAGAAGGCAATCGAAGTCTGGTGACCTAATTTTTTGGATGGCCGGTGTTTCGATTCGCGCGACGTCGATAGTGCATCGAGTTCGACGAGGTTTTGTAGGAAGGTAGAGGGAAGACAGGCGAAGCGGTGGCCGGAGTTTGGTGGCGAACAATGGTCGGATGGTCAAGAATTTTGCGTTGACAGGTTTGGTCATGGCGATGTATATTCTGTTCCAGGCTTGTAGTTCTCGAATTCGAGATCGATGGCGAACTGGCCGGAGTTGGGTGGTTGGAAGAGGAGCTGGGGATGACCTTCGACTTGCTCGAAGCATGGGTGGCGACCGGAAGTGGCGAATGATGATGTGCACGTGCACGAGGTTGAGAGTGTCAGCGTGGGTATGTTGTCTGGGAAGAGCTGAATTTCCTCGCGTCATACTCAAGTAGATCGAGCAGTTTACTCGAAGTAAATTCGTGGGATCTCGGATAAAAGTTTTAGTTACAGACTTCAAACTGGAAACTGTTTGGTTTGAAATTTTTTTAAAACCAAATTCAAATTTATCAAGCAGGGTTTTTAAACTGAGTCTAAAACCAAAACTGTAAATAAAGATTCCAATTGAAGTAGAATTCAGTTTTGAAGATAAATAAAGTTTCAAAATTCAATTTGTTTATTTAAAATAAAAGAAATTAAAGGTATGGAGAATTTGAATTTAAAATAGAATTGAAATTGAAAATGAAATTTAAACAAGTTGAATTTGAAAGTAAAATCTGGAACTAATCTTAAATCAGATGTTAAAATTAAATATAAGAAATTTCTTTGGAAAGGTAATATAAGAAATTTAATAAAGATTATTAACTAAGATTTTATTTGAATAATTAATTAATATGATAAATTTTAACAACAAATTTAGATTTGATTAATTTAATAAGAATCAATTGTGGAACTATCAAGTATAATTACTTAATAACAATAATTGTGAAATTAAATATTCGGTGTAATTTATGGAGTTAATCGAATTGTTCAAATTAAATTTCTTAAGTTAATTGATTCAGAATAATCATTTGATAGTTTTGAAAAGTTAATTACTTAGAGAAGAAATGAATAAATAATTACTGAATGTAATTAATTAAATGATAATTTAAAATGTGAATTAATTATTTGTTAATAAATCAAAGGATTAATTAATAATGGCAATTAATTGAGATTAATTTAATAATTAAAGATTAATTGATTCATTGATTTAAGAACTGATTAGTTAATAATTAAGGGTTAACAAATAAATTTGAAAGAAAGATTTTCCAATAATTTGTAATTAAATTACGATAATTAACCCGGATTATTAAATTGATACATCTGATTTAAATTAATCAGTTGATTAATAAATTCACTTGTGAATGTGTAGATTCTATTGAGTGTTAAATTGTTTGATATTTCCTGATATGTGATGCTTTGTGATACATCCTAATTTATGTTGAGACCTGTAGTTTACTTATCTGTGACCTTTATATATCTATGATCTGTGAATGAACGATAAGCGTTGTTCTTATACCGCTTATCGAATTATATTTCTGTATTCTGATATGTGATGATTCATTGTGTTGCACTATTGTGTGAAACCCCTGGACTACACATTTTCACACACAAATATGGATTTCACGTGGAAATCGGTTAAGTCACAGATAATTTAAATCTGATGTTTTTGAAATTGAAATTTTTAATTTCAATTGATTTTGAAATTGGAAATTTGGGTTTAATGTGAAAAGCTTTTGAAATAGAATTTCAAAGATAAAAGTTATTTTGAATAACTTAATCGAGTTTTGAAAATTTAAATAATTTGATTTAAATTTGTATTCAAGTTTGAAATTGAATCATATGATTTGAAACTAGGGATTAAAGATGATTTAAATGTGTTTGTGTAACGACCCGATATTTTCAACCATTCGCATCCATTATAAGTGTATAGGTAGACACTCATGCCGGAGTTGAATTGCTCAAAATACCGCGTTGTAATTAAAATTTGGCAAATCTCAGAATATACAGTAAATAAATATAATCATAGATCACAGACACAGAGTAAAATAATGCAGCAGAAGTAAAAGAAATAGTAGTTCATGAAGCTACTATATAAATATATCAGAGTACATAAGATACAATAGAAGAAATAGAGTACAACGGAAGTATAAATAAGATAACCAAGTAAAAGCTGAACAGAGCAACATAACTGAAGTCGATAGAACAAGACTAGCAGATAATCTCCAGCGATTCAAATCTCCAGAAGGTGGAAATCCAAATCTGTGAATACTCAGGCTGACCCGAGCGTAAAGCAAAACACAAACACTCGAGTCAGGACAATATATACTTATATAATATAAACCAACTCAAGTGAACTGTAATAAGGTACAAGTAACTTAAAGAATGCTTGGGACCGCCCATTCTTTAAGGATCCGTTAAACTATCTACTATGTAGTAATATTCGCTATTATAATAATGTCTAATCAGTAAAGTATAATCATATAGAAAATAGCGTTAAGGGGATGGAGAACCTTAACGCGGTCGGATCTTAAAATCATAATCGTAGTAAAGCTCGATATGGTAGGTGACACGGCACAACTAGGCAATGCCAGGGTAGATATACCAATTACGCATCCGGACTAGTGGTGACGCATAGCAGCCACTACCGCCCACCTCGAACAACACTCCCAATCAAGGGTGGCCACCAAATCAATCACAAGTAATAGAATGGTATCGAAGAAGTGTGTCCGATAAGAGGTGCTACCTCCTTGGTCCGTCAATCGCTCCTGTTTTAGCCACCTTATGCCAACTCACGGGAGTTGGGTCCACGTAACATACCTTAAGAACGTCGCCACCATCCTACTTCATTCTGGAATCTCCACCGCGTACACGGTTGTCAAAGTGGTTTTTGGTATCGACAGAGAGTATGTCCATATCCGATCCCGGTCTCTTTGCCAACCAATCGTTATTATAACCCGTGGTTATAACTTTTAAAAACAATACTTTACATCAAAATAAGATATCATTTCAAAATCATGTCTTTATCAAAATAAAGATTTATCATTTCCAAATCATTTCAATATTCTAAAATATCGTATCCTTTCAAACTTCTTTTCAAATCATTTTAATACATCAAAATATTATATCTTTTCAAACTTTATTTCAAATCATTTTTATATATCAAAATATCATACCTTTGATAGTTATACTTCGAAACCAAAATCATTTTATTTCAAAACAACATCATTTCCATTTCAAACATATATTCACCTTTCAAATAGTCTATACTTTCAAAGTTATAACTCTTTTGAAACAAAACATTTGAAATCATTATACTTTGAAAATCACAGCATTTCGAAATCATATATTTAAAATCATCTTTTAATTCTATACATTTACAAACTTATTAAATTCAAACCATCAAATTTCAATTCAATTACAGTTTACCAACAAACCGTTTCAAATCTTATCAATTCCCAATATAGATTAAATCCACAAAATACAATATTCAATCTTTAGTATATTTCAAAACTTTAAATCTCCCACATTTCATAAATCCAATATCATTTAAATAAACTCAATTAATATATACTTCAAATATTCATTTATCAAATAAATTAAATAAGTCAGAAATCAAGTATCATTTCAAACTCATTTCACAATATCAAAATATTATTCAAAACACCATTCATTTTTATTCATTTAAATACCATTTAAATCCATTCATTTTATTAAATTTAAATACCATTTTAAACTCACATTAGAAATCAAATTCTTCCACTTAAATATCTCTTCATTATCTTTAGAAATTTAACATTTAATTTCCCAAAATTATATCATTTTCCAGAGATTGTTTTTCATTAAAATTAATTTAAAACAACAAAATATAGTTTCCGTAGCACTTATAAAATGCTACGTAAAGTTATAGTTTAAAACAGTTAATTAACAAAAGACAGCGTTAAATGCTGTAATAGATTTCTTTTAAGTTTCAATTAACTTACATGTTAAGTTTAACCACTATAGCACTTACAAAGTGCTATAATAGCCTTTATTTCAAATTAACCTTTTAGTTCATGTAAAACACTACAACATTTACAAAATGCTGTAATATCCTTTACATTACATTTCAAAATGCTGTTAAATCATATTCAGAGTTTTATTTACAATTCCACAAATAATTAACTTTTAATATAAATCATTTTAACTTATAAAATCATATATTTCACATTTAACACAATCATTTAAATACCTTTATTTCTATGATTTTATAAAGTCAAATTTCCATACAAAAATCAAATTTAATAACAATTAAATTTTCATTTCTTTAATTAAATTATTAACTTAACAACTAAGTTTAAATTTCCAAAAATATAGCTTATTTCCATTTATTTTACTTAATTAAAATTTCACTTTTAAACAAATTTCACAAAATTCAATTTAAGTTATATTTCCAAATTCAGCTTAAATGTTCATTTATTCCATATTTTAATTTATACAAAATCATTAACACCTTTAAAACATTATTATTACTTAATAAAAATCATTAAATTCATCTTTAAATCAAATTTTTCATATTTTCTTACTTTACAAAAATTCCATTTATAAACAAAATCATAAATTCCAAAATTAACTTATATTTCAAATTCTACTTCACCATTTACTTAATTCACTTATTTAATTTGTAGAAAATCACAAATACTTTATAGAAATCATTTTAATGAAATTTAAATCAAAATACCATAATATTTACATTAAAAAAAAGTATTTTAAAAATTTCAGAAAAATATATAAACCACGGGTCTGTATATAATTTTCTAGCCTAGGTCAAGTGATACGGATATGTATCATTTCAATCCGCAGTTTACAAAGAAAAACCGGGTTTTATCATTTCAAACCCGCAATCCCAAGTAATATAAATAAATAAAAACCGTTCAGGCCTATCATTTCAGCCCATAACGATTTTTCCTTATTCTAAAGTTCGTTCGGGTATGTATCATTTCAACCCATAGTGATTCTAATCTACAGGGAACTTGCAGTGTGATAAACTGATATAAATAAACAGAATAGCATGAGATAACAGTAATAGATGATATAACATATGTAATAACAGGGGTAAACATTATATGATCATAATATAACAGTTACAACAGGATGATATAATTTTACAGATTCAAATGGTGTCAGTTTACTAGTTATATAAGTACACATTGTCTGGTGAGAATTACTCACTTGTTCAAGCTGGAGATGACAACCACAAACGCACAACAAAGATTTCCAGAGGCACGAGAGCACGATAATTATTTGAGTGTGGGAGAGCCAAAGCTAATTGCCTTGTCACATTCAAACCAAACAATTACAAACAACATAAGATTTCAACCCAAAAATTCAATAAACAATGCTAGAAATGGATGCATAAACAAAGTCAAAGTGTTTGCACTTGCTTCCTACCACCTATGCTTCAGCTCCAGATCTGAAATGGCACGGCTAAAGGCATGGTTTGGATCAGGTATGGTCTGGAAAAGGTGCGGCTACAAGGTGATGAAGGTGAGTGGAAGTTACAAGGTGTTGAAGGCAATGGAATACCAAAGGGTTTCAAGGCAAAGTGTGGCTTTTGTTGCACCATAGGGTTCGGCCCCTTGCTGATGTGGCTTGGCCATGGTATGTGGTGGTCAGGTGGTGGCTGGAGTGTGGGCCAGAGGTGGTGGAAGGTCAGGTCAGAGGTGGTGGTGGTGGAGGTAGTGGTGGCAAAAGGTGGTAGAAGGAGGAGATGACAATTCTAGGTCATAAGTGATAGTTTGTGATGGTTTTTGGTGGATTTTGTGTAGATCTTGGACTTGGATTGGTTAGGCCTAAGGGGGAGGGTTGCTAGGATGGGTGATGGTCAGAGGAAGGGGGTCGTGGTGGTCGGCAAAGCCTGGAGGAGGAGGAACCAAACTATGTAGGTAGAGAGCATATGCAGTTTCCATAGAAAAAACATAGAAAACAAGGAAGAAAGAAGGAATTTTTACCCAAAATTTTGAAGCCATGGCCGTGATTTTTTTGGAGGAGAAAGAGAAGTGTTTGCGTGAAAAAAATGAAAAGAAGTCCGCTGAAAAGAATAGGGTATGCATGGCCAAAAACATTGAAGAGAGGAGTTGAGAAAGTGAAAGGTCGGGAGGTGAAAAGCCATAGGAATTTCAATAGTTTAAAACTTTTCATATTTCCTCTAATTTCTTTCTAAGTTTTATATAACTGAAATATATATATAAACTCAGATAAAATACGAAAACTTAGTAAATAAACAAAAATAAATAAATTAATTATTAATTATATAAAATTTAATTAAGTAAAACAGCAAAAATTGCAACTAGTCTTGAAAATATGAAAAATAAATGCAATGAACTTTGGAAAAAGTTTATGGACTTGTAAAACATTTATAAACAAAGATAATAACATAAAATAAAAATGCATTCACAAAATGAATAAATAAATTTTAATTAAATATAATTTAATTGAAGAAAATAGCAGAAAAATAGAAACTAGGCTTTAAAAATAGAAAATAAATTCAATACGCTTTGGAAAAATTATATAATCACTTTAAATTATTTAAAAGACAAAATTATACATAAAATAAAATACTAACACATATTAGAACAAAATATGACAAATAAAATATAATTTAAAATAGACAATATTGCTAAATACATCAGTTTACACACAATATTGAAATATACATAACTTTCACAATTTAACTCCGTTTCCAACGAAACGAAAAGCTGTATCCATGGAATTAAATCTATTTTCATAATAAAAGATAAAATTTAAGAATTTGAAATATTTAAATTTAAAGTTCAAAAGTCAAAGTTTGACCAGTTTCAATAGAAATTCACTTTTCAGTGAAATATCCAATTTATACTAGTTTGAACTATAAATCACTTAATAGTCAACATTTATATTTAAAATGAAATGTTTGAAATAGAACAAGTTTAAAATAATTTAAAATAAAATAAAGTCAAAATTTAAAATATAGGCCAAAATCTAGGGTTGTTACAGTTTGTATGAATTTAAACCATTTAAAAATGTAATTTTGAGAATTTGGATTTAACCCAAAGACTTTAACTCGTATGAATGAATCAGATTTTCTGAAATGAAACTATTTGTTTTCAAAAGAATAAAAGCTTTCAGATAAGAAATGAAATTCCAGTTTAATTAAAGGAATTTCAATATTGAATTGAAAATGGTTTTCCAAGTTATGAATAAATTGTTTTGAAAAGCTATGAATTGAATCTGTTTATTTTTAACAGATTTAAAATAATGATTGGTTTAAATCATTTGAAATGGGATTGTTTTGAAAGCTATAAGTTAAATCTTAAAGATTTAACGAGTTAATCAAATTGAAATGGAAATTAATTTGGAAAATCTGTGAATGAATCTTTTGTTTAAAAGATTAAAGTGTGGAAACTGTTTAAACCGTAAAGGTTGAATCTTTTTGTTTAAAGATTTAAAAATGGTAATTTGTCTTAAATCAGTTGAAAAGAAAGTTGGGTTTAAGTTGTGACTTAATTGAAATCCCATATCCATATGATTTTAAATTGCGCTCACTATTCGGGTTAGCCGGGAAAGGACCTTTGGGTCGTATAACCCATTACGAATGTGTGATATGACGTATATGGATAGCATTTGAAGACCGGTGTTGAAGACCGGATATTTTTGAAAACAGAAGGATTACCGTCGAGTTACTCTGCATCGGCTGATCCCCGATATAGAGGTTTTATCACCCTTAGTGACGGGAAGTCCGGACGTGATTGGAAATTATCCGGATTTGCAAGGGCTTCGTGAGAAGTGCCTTCGGTTCTGTTCGATCCCGGAACAGACTTGTATGGATACATGTCTGACATTACACTTTGAGATATAAAGCCGATTTCTTTCAAATACATCTCTGTTGGTGGCGGAGAATTTATTCGCTTAGCTTAACACCCTTCTCTGAGACGTACGAGCTCAGAGGTTATGTAGTTGAAATTTATCAGCGATATATCCCAATTTGGTAATGTGGCATGCTGAGTGTTGTTGTGTGATGATCAGTGTTTGATCATTTGCGATATGATCATTTGTTTGATCTTATATCTTTGTGATCATAGGTTGATCATTTGTTTGACCCGAAGCATGGCTTTGTGAACAAAGCGTAGCTTTGTAGACGAGACTTCGTCGAGCCTCACACCCCGAAAATGGTCAAAACAGGAAGGATGCGGCAAGGTTCTAGGGAGTAGCGCCCCTTAGTGTATGTCATTCCTTCTGGATAGAGGTGGTATCATGGTATGGAGCCCAGATACTTAACCTATGTGGTTGCTGCATTATTACTATGTGGTTTGTTGCGAATCGGGGATCCTCGGGAAGATCGGTTACGATCGGGGGATGGCATATGCATGTCAATAGTTACCTATTTTTGCAGAGGTAACCCGGCCTTGTGTTGGCAGAGATCCGGTTAGGTTCTCGGGTCGTCTATTCCAGGACGTACCCATCGTGGCATAGGAAGTTCCTTAGCCTGACCATTTGTTGGAAATCCAAAGAAACAATACGTGACTTGTACGGTTTTAGTTGTATTACCTGCTATGGAATGTGGCGGTAACCTGCTATTGAACATAGTAGCTATAGTAGGCATACGATACTGGTCGTATGTTGGCTAAGATTAATATTATACTTTCGAAATGTTTTCCTCACTATGCACTAATAATAATATCAAAAGGATTTGATTTTTTTGCGTAGTAAGCATCTTTGACTATCATAAGAAGAAATCTCCTCCAATTCTGCGTTTGCATTGTGTGTGTGGTGGGAGGTCTTATGGTAGTTTCATTTTTCAAAAGCATTGCGAATTGACTTTAAAATTCTCTTGCTATTTGTTTTTAAAGATAAACTGTTTTTGTTGCTCACACCAGTCCCATGACTGACTCGGAGTTTATTGTTCCTTTCCTAAACTCTGGGTGCTCATAATTTTCCACACGAGCAGTCTAGAGTTGGGTTTCTTTTCAGATATTCAGGTTTAGTAGATTATCTGGAGCTAGTTCATTCATCGGAGTTGCTTATCTTGGAGTTGTGGATTCATTCTTGTCTGAAGATCATTTTGGAGTTATCATTTCTATTGATATTGTTCCGCTGTTGTTGTTATCTTTTCTTTTCCGCTGCTATTTCTTGTATCATATCTCTGATGTATATTGATATTCATTGTATCACTCTGTTGTATCAGATATTATATATCAATGTATTATTCTTTTCTTCCGCTGTGTTATTTACTTAATTGTGTTATAGCTCCGGCGAATCGGATTTGAACGGTCGATTCTGCGGCATTCTAGTACAATGTGAAGTACGGATGTGGATTTTCGAGCGGGCAAAACCCGATCCGTCACATGTGGCATCAGAGCTAAGGTTGAACTTTAGCTCAGGAGTGTAACACATTAAGTAGCTCATTTGAGATAGGGTGAAGTATACCCTAGAATGAGTAATTCTCAGATATCCGTTCGAATGTCTTAGTAAATTCTCTTGCTATCCACTGATAGTGAGTATGAGTGCAAGAAGAGGATGAGATAGGGGACAGAGAAATACGATTATAAATGGTCAATACTCTGTAACAACAAGGAAACAATATTTTCTCTATCAATCTCTTTTGTTCGTCATCTTTTCTGAATTCTTCGATGATTTCTGGTAGGTCCAGGAATAAATTCGATATATAAATATGGAACATAAACTCCAGATAGGCCAGACTTGTTTGTTTGGATGAATTGTTTGCTTTGATTGTTATGGTTAATAGGTATACAATAGTTTAAACTGAAAATTTGAAATTGTATCCATATATCTGTCTATTCTTTGGGTCCCAATATATTATACGAATGGTTAGTTTTTCTTTCGAACTGACCGATGCCACTGCATATTTCGTAGATCTAGATAACCCGAGTATCGTGTGAAAGAATTCAACAGATTTGTTCTTGTGTGTATTATTGATATTCTGATTTGGTAAGCCAAATGCAGAATTGATATTCAGTTTGATTCAATGAAATATTCTTCATCTATCTTTTTGTCTCCTTGGCAATTTCGAGGACGAAATTCTTTTAAGGGGGGAAGTTTGTAACGACCCCGAAATTTAATTTTATTTAAATTGATAATTAAATGAATTTTTGAATAAAAATTTGTAAAAGTTTATTTTAAATGGAAGCGAGTTTCCCCAAATCGTAATAAATTTGGAATAAATCATTTTAAATTTAATAATATTGTAAATATCGTACATATATGTGAATATATATGTATACGTGATATATGAGATAATTTGAAGTTAATTTATATATATATAGATAATTTGAATTTAAATATTTTTGATAATGATTTGAAATTATAAATTAAATATAAGATAATAAATATATTAACTAAAATCTAACATGGTAGAATAAAAATAGAAATTGTTTATAGTATAAAGTAGAGTTTTAAATTCAATAAAGAAAAGAAATTCAAATAAATAAACATGATGGTACAAACAAATAAATGCAAGTATCTTTAGCCACCAAAATGTTTTCATATCAGCCGAAATATAAAGAAGAAAATATGATTCATAAGAATGATTCCCAGCTTCAAATATAGATCTGCATAGGATAAAACAATGTTCGAATATGATATATATACCTGCAAAACTTAAGAGCAATATGAATCAAAGCAAAATGTAAAATGTTATAGCTTGTTAATGAAGTCACAGGCAAGTAAAAGAAAATGAGATATGTATAAAATAAGAGACAAAGTACAAATAACATTTAATGCTCTCATTTCTTGGCAGCCAACAAGGTCTATTCGAATTGCATAAAAACTTCTTTCAGCCTCCATTTTTATAAAAATCTCTGACCATGAATTATACCCTGTAAACTATTTTAAAACTTCAACCTGAAAGCTATTTTCCTTTATCACTTCTCATTTCAATTCGAACTAAACAAGACTAAAAATGAAACTCCATTTGAAAACCCAAACAAGCTTCTACATCATCAAATACAATTAAACATAAGCAACTACAACAAAGTAGAGAAGAAAAATGATTTGAAGATCAAAGTGAAAACATGTTTCCAGTTCTCAAGTTCAAACTGTCTGCAAAACTAAGTGCTCTGTTCTTCTTCATAAAATTGGTGAGTAACAATTTTTCTTTAAAAATTTAAAGATTTGAATCTGTGCAAGATTTATCTAAGATATGTATGTGATGCATATATAATCATCTGTATATATGGGTAGCTTGATAGTATTATGCAGACTATTGTTTTGAATGCATCTGTTCTTAGTTAAAAATGCAAATTGTGGTTTTCAAAAATCATTTACTCTCTATCTGATTGATGATTGAACTTTAGATTCAAACGAAAGTTGTTGGTATCATCATAAACTTTAGTTTAAAAAAATTTGTTTTAAGTAAACAAATGTGTGTGGTCACTGGAAAGGGCCAAACTATAGAACCATCTTCATATATGTAAATTTTCGAGGTTACTAATTTACAAATTCATGAATATAAATGGAATTCGTATACGAAAATATGATTTTTAAAACGAGATTCGTGATTTTTAGTAGAAGGAGTGAGGTGCAGTTCGAGGTTGAACGGAGTGGATATTTCGACTGATTCTAGGCGATGTGTTGATCTAGGGAGGTCGAGTTGCCCCGTGGAGATAGAGGAGCCTAGGGTGGTCACTGGAAAATTGCCGTAAGGGTCGAACGTTGACCATGGTGGCGGCAGAAGGCAATCGAAGTCTGGTGACCTAATTTTTTAGATGGCCGGAGTTTCGATTCGCGCGACGTCGACAGTGCATCGAGTTCGACAAGGTTTTGTAGGAAGGTAGAGGGAAGACAGGCGAAGCGGTGGCCGGAGTTTGGTGGCGAACAATGGTCGGATGGTCAAGAATTTTGCGTTGACAGGTTTGGTCATGGGGATGTATATTCTGTTCCAGGCTTGTAGTTCTCGAATTCGAGATCGATGGCGAACTAGCCGGAGTTGGGTGGTTGGAAGAGGAGCTGGGGATGACCTTCGACTTGCTCGAAGCATGGGTGGCGACCGGAAGTGGCGAACGATGATGTGCACGTGCACGAGGTTGAGAGTGTCAGCGTGGGTATGTTGTCTGGGAAGAGCTGAATTTCCTCGCGTCGTACTCGAGTAGATCGAGCAGTTTACTCGAAGTAAATTCGTGGGATCTCGGGTAAAAGTTTTAGTTACAGACTTCAAACTGGAAACTGTTTGGTTTGAAATTTTTTTAAAACCAAATTCAAATTTATCAAGCAGGGTTTTTAAACTGAGTCTAAAACCAAAACTGTAAATAAAGATTCCAATTGAAGTAGAATTCAGTTTTGAAGATAAACAAAGTTTCAAAATTCAATTTGTTTATTTAAAATAAAAGAAATTAAAGGTATGGAGAATTTGAATTTAAAATAGAATTGAAATTGAAAATGAAATTTAAACAAGTTGAATTTGAAAGTAAAATCTGGAACTAATCTTAAATCAGATGTTAAAATTAAATATAAGAAATTTCTTTGGAAAGGTAATATAAGAAATTTAATAAAGATTATTAACTAAGATTTTATTTGAAAAATTAATTAATATGATAAATTTTAACAACAAATTTAGATTTGATTAATTTAATAAGAATCAATTGAGGAACTATCAAGTATAATTACTTAATAACAATAATTGTGAAATTAAATATTCGGTGTAATTTATGGAGTTAATCGAATTGTTCAAATTAAATTTCTTAAGTTAATTGATTCAGAATAATCATTTGATAGTTTTGAAAAGTTAATTACTTAGAGAAGAAATGAATAAATAATTACTGAATGTAATTAATTAAATGATAATTTAAAATGTGAATTAATTATTTGTTAATAAATCAAAGGATTAATTAATAATGGCAATTAATTGAGATTAATTTAATAATTAAAGATTAATTGATTCATTGATTTAAGAACTGATTAGTTAATAATTAAGGGTTAACAAATAAATTTGAAAGAAAGATTTTCCAATAATTTGTAATTAAATTACGATAATTAACCCGGATTATTAAATTGATACATCTGATTTAAATTAATCAGTTGATTAATAAATTCACTTGTGAATGTTTAGATTCTATTGAATGTTAAATTGTTTGATATTTCCTGATATGTGATGTTTTGTGATACATCCTAATTTATGTTGAGACCTGTAGTTTACTTATCTGTGACCTTTATATATCTATGATCTGTGAATGAACGATAAGCGTTGTTCTTATACCGCTTATCGAATTATATTTCTGTATTCTGATATGTGATGATTCATTGTGTTGCACTATTGTGTGAAACCCCTGGACTACACCTTTTCACACACAAATATGGATTTCACGTGGAAATCGGTTAAGTCACAGATAATTTAAATCTGATGTTTTTGAAACTGAAATTTTTAATTTCAATTGATTTTGAAATTGGAAATTTGGGTTTAATGTGAAAAGCTTTTGAAATAGAATTTCAAAGATAAAAGTTATTTTGAATAACTTAATCGAGTTTTGAAAATTTAAATAATTTGATTTAAATTTGTATTCAAGTTTGAAATTGAATCATATGATTTGAAACTAGGGATTAAAGATGATATAAATGTGTTTGTATGAATTTAAACCATTTAAAAATGTAATTTTGAGAATTTGGATTTAACCCAAAGACTTTAACTCGTATGAATGAATCAGATTTTCTGAAATGAAACTATTTGTTTTCAAAAGAATAAAAGCTTTCAGATAAGAAATGAAATTCCAGTTTAATTAAAGGAATTTCAATATTGAATTGAAAATGGTTTTCCAAGTTATGAATAAATTGTTTTGAAAAGCTATGAATTGAATCTGTTTATTTTTAATAGATTTAAAATAATGATTGGTTTAAATCATTTGAAATGGGATTGTTTTGAAAGCTATAAGTTAAATCTTAAAGATTTAACGAGTTAATCAAATTGAAATGGAAATTAATTTGGAAAATATGTGAATGAATCTTTTGTTTAAAAGATTAAAGTGTGGAAACTGTTTAAACCGTAAAGGTTGAATCTTTTTGTTTAAAGATTTAAAAATGGTAATTTGTCTTAAATCAGTTGAAAAGAAAGTTGGGTTTAAGTTGTGACTTAATTGAAATCCCATATCCATATGATTTTAAATTGCGCTCACTATTCGGGTTAGCCGGGAAAGGACCTTTGGGTCGTATAACCCATTCCGAATGTGTGATACGACATATATGGATAGCATTTGAAGACCGATGTTGAAGACCGGATATTTTTGAAAACGGAAGGATTACCGTCGAGTTACTCTGCATCGGCTGATCCCCGATATAGAGGTTTTATCACCCTTAGTGACGGGAAGTCCGGACGTGATTGGAAATTATCCGGATTTGCAAGGGCTTCGTGAGAAGTGCCTTCGGTTCTGTTCGATCCCGGAACAGACTTGTATGGATACATGTCTGACATTACACTTTGAGATATAAAGCCGATTTCTTTCAAATACATCTCTGTTGGTGGCGGAGAATTTATTCTCTTAGCTTAACACCCTTCTCTGAGACGTACGAGCTCAGAGGTTATGTAGTTGAAATTTATCAGCGATATATCCCAATTTGGTAATGTGGCATGCTGAGTGTTGCTGTGTGATGATCAGTGTTTGATCATTTGCGATATGATCATTTGTTTGATCTTATATCTTTGTGATCATAGGTTGATCATTTGTTTGACCCGAAGCATGGCTTTGTGAACAAAGCGTAGCTTTGTGGACGAGACTTCGTCGAGCCTCACACCCCGGAAATGGTCAAAACAGGAAGGATGCGGCAAGGTTCTAGGGAGTAGCGCCCCTTAGTGTATGTCATTCCTTCTGGATAGAGGTGGTATCATGGTATGGAGCCCAGATACTTAACCTATGTGGTTGCTGCATTATTACTATGTGGTTTGTTGCGAATCGGGGATCCTCGGGAAGATCGGTTACGATCGGGGGATGGCATACGCGTGTCAGTAGTTACCTATTTTTGCAGAGGTAACCCGGCCTTGTGTTGGCAGAGATCCGGTTAGGTTCTCGGGTCGTCTATTCTAGGGACGTACCCATCGTGGCATAGGAAGTTCCTTAGCCTGACCATTTGTTGGAAATCCAAAGAAACAATACGTGACTTGTACGGTTTTAGTTGTATTACCTGCTATGGAATGTGGCGGTAACCTGCTATTGAACATAGTAGCTATAGTAGGCATACGATACTGGTCGTATGTTGGCTAAGATTAATATTATACTTTCGAAATGTTTTCCTCACTATGCACTAATAATAATATCAAAAGGATTTGATTTTTTGCGTAGTAAGCATCTTTGACTATCATAAGAAGAAATCTCCTCCAATTCTGCGTTTGCATTGTGTGTGTGGTGGGAGGTCTTATGGTAGTTTCATTTTTCAAAAGCATTGCGAATTGACTTTAAAATTCTCTTGCTATTTGTTTTTAAAGATAAACTGTTTTTTGTTGCTCACACCAGTCCCATGACTGACTCGGAGTTTATTGTTCCTTTCCTAAACTCTGGGTGCTCATAATTTTCCACAGGAGCAGTCTAGAGTTGGGTTTCTTTTCAGATATTCAGGTTTAGTAGATTATCTGGAGCTAGTTCATTCATCGGAGTTGCTTATCTTGGAGTTGTGGATTCATTCTTGTCTGAAGATCATTTTGGAGTTATCATTTCTATTGATATTGTTCCGCTGCTGTTGTTATCTTTTCTTTTCCGCTGCTATTTCTTGTATCATATCTCTGATGTATATTGATATTCATTGTATCACTCTGTTGTATCAGATATTATATATCAATGTATTATTCTTTTCTTCCGCTGTGTTATTTACTTAATTGTGTTATAGCTCCTGCGAATCGGATTTGAACGGTCGATTCTGCGGCATTCTAGTACAATGTGAAGTACGGATGTCGATTTTCGAGCGGGCAAAACCCGAGTCGTCACAATTTATTTATAACATTGAAATTTATATCGTTGAATTTTATTTAATCATTATGCCCATACAAGGTCTGATGAGTTATAGACTTAAAATAAACGCATAAGAATATCACGTACATATTATGTAAGATATGTAATTGGAATAGGAACATTATTTACACCATAACCAGGAAGTTTGCAAATCAATTCCTAATTTTGTTAAATTGGCATGTTGATAAGATTCTAAGATTTATTCCAAATCTAGGATAATAGGCGAAATTTGTTAATATAAATTTAGATTTCTCTCATTTGACTTGGAATGTGAATTTCAATGCTTTAATTTATTGGGGGCGATGTGGGTATAATTTAATTATATCTATTTCCGTGTAATTTCCATAAATTATCTAATTTCACAAATGTATAAAAAGTACGTCATTTGAAATAATAAGGAATATACCAAAAATGATAGAGATGTGAAAAGTACGTATGTTCTTCCCCATAGTTTGCACTGCCTATTTCAATAAAAGAAAAATGATAACTTTTTGTATTTTCAAATGAAGCAAAGGTCCCACTTTTGGTTAATGTATGGAAAGTTATAATGGTAATCCTTTTTGCAAGGATAGCTATGATAAATTAAGGAAAGGATTGTTTTTGTTTAGGAATTTAATAGTTACAAATTGGATTATATATACATATATAGCCGTGCCTACCAACAAATACACACATGCGCACATATATATACGCGTACAATACATATATATAGCGTAATATATGTCGATATTCCCATTAATTATAATTAGGATGTCTAGTTATAAATAGCATAGTAAATTATAAGATTAGGACATATAGATAGAAAAGAGATAGTAACTCCAAAATTAATAGGCCAATAAATGTGCCATTAATAGGGAGTTACATAAATTAAACAGGGACATAAATGTGTTTAATGGGACTCGTAAAAGGATTTAATATGGCATTTATAGGGAAATGAAATAGGCATGATAGGATGAATTAGAATGAATAAATAAATCTTATTAGAGTTTGCCCAATTAGAATAATAATGACCATTTATTACGAACAATTGACATTTATGAAATATAGCAAATAAGTGTATAAGATAAGAATTAAATGCTAGAAGGCAATATAATTTTCATAGTGGGAAATTATATAGCCTTAAAATACATTTAGAATGAGAGTGAACTAGTGTGCCTAAGTTGGGGAAAATATACCAAGGGTTCGCTTTGGATTTTAAGTATTAAATAGTCCAGTACTTTTAGGGAAATTGAGTATGCTACATTTCTAACAAGAGGTATTAAGTAATTAGGTTGGGTATTTTTCCTTGACTTTCTAAGGATAGTCTAAACAATATTTCGGCTATGGGAGGTAGGCGGGCTATGTTAGTATGTTGCTAAACCGGTATTTAGTGGTAGGGCTGGCATATAGGCTATGACCACCAACGTCCCCGAATGGTCATTAGCACGGACTTGGGTTTTGCCCTGATGGATTTCACTTCCTACTAGTGTAGAATAAGTATAGGATACGCAAAGACCTAATTATTTTATTAGTTAATAGTTTGTTTGTTGGAGGTGGGCTAGTTACACTTAGATGAGTCTTTAAGATGCATCAGTTTATAAAGTTGTATTTAGGGCTCACAGTCTCTGTAGCTAGAGCCGATTGACTAGCGATTATGTTACGGACGGCCCGCTTTGAGGTTAAGGTATTAAATAGTCATTGGGTTTGCCTCCTCCCTATTTAAGAAGCATTAAGTGGTCGAGGTTTTCTTTTGGGTAGTACATCATATATATATATACATATATAGTGGCATATACATATAGTTATACCACAAAGAAGGTTGGACATATCGTACGCGCGAATAGGATTGAATGGATTAGCCGTAAATAATAGACATAACACTTAAATGAAAATTAATCGACATAAAATAGTGTTATGGGTAAAGTGTATAATTTTCCAATCACCAGAGCGTTGTTCTTACCCCTCCTCATTACAACCGATAGAATAGATTTTGAGGGATAGACTACTGGAGTAAGATGAGAATAGTGGATGGAGAAGTCTTCATTTTCATGCTCGGTGCTAACAAGGTAACCAGATATCCAAGGCATACTATTGATTCAAAGGTAGTAGCCTTTGTCAGTATTTATGTTCTATTATATTTTTTTATTCCGCTGTAAGATTATATTAATCGCTTTCTAATATGCTTATGTTTATTATAGGTTACCAAAACCAATGATCCATGCTATAATGGACTTGGGGTTTCTATTTAGTCGAATATAGGTGCACTATGGTATGGGTTGTTACATATACTTCAACTAAGGATGGAACAGAGTATCCTATTGTTCAGGTCAAGAATGAACACTAAACCGAATAAAGGGGTGGATTACTGTGCCTTCTACACGATGGATGGGCATAAAATGGAAGATTGTCGTGTTCTTGCATATACAGGGAATGATCGGAAAAGGAACACCCAAATAATTTGTTAAGAATGATCAGAAACATTTTAATAATGAGAAACTCACCGCAAATAATGCCAATATCTTAGAAAACGAGCTCCTGCAAGATCTTCTGCAACCAATCAATTATATTGATGTGATCCACGGCGGACCACATATTGCGGGAATGAGTAAAGGCGTAAGAAACCATTATATACTTGAGGCAAGGGAAGGGATCTACTCAATAAGTGAACCTATGACAAAAACTCACAAGAGTTCTATTCAAATTCTGGATCTAGTTATAACCACAAAAGAATTAATGGGAGTGAGACATCCATATAATGATCAACTTATGATAACCATGAAAATTGGACTCTCTACTGTCCAAGATATTATTTGATACTGGAAGTGCAGTAAATGTCATCTTTAAAAATTTCTTTTGACTAGATGAGCATTCCAGAGGAAAAAATTGAACCCCCCTAGAGTCTATCTTATAATTCAATAAAAAAAGGTTCCATGTTAATCGAGCAAACCAGGCTATATGTTCAAATGGGGATTTCACCTTACTCTAGGACTTTTGAAACTTTGTTATGGTAATGGATCAACCATCTTATTACAATGTCTTCTTTGGATGACCCTCTATGGATGAGATAGATGCATTTGTTTTCTTGAAGCATTGACTAGTTAAATTCCTCTTTAAGGCAGGATGAGGAACAATGTGTGGGAAGCACTTTAGTTCTTAGGGAATTATTTTACCACCCTTGAAAAGTATTATAAAGGAGGTGAATCTTGTTATGAACAAGCATTAAATAAACTAAATGAACTAAAACTCTTAAGCACTTGCATATTAGTCCTCAAGAACTAATATCTAAGGCAAATAAGCAGAGTCTTCTGATGAAAAAGAACAAAATAGTAAATCAAAAGGTTAAATCAGTAGATAAGAAAAGGAAGTATACAAAATTAAATCAAATTAACTAAGATAGGAATCTCGATGAAGGTTTAGAGGAAATAGTGCCAGATGTGGATTCCAAGGATAATAAAAACAGAGAAAAAGGTTGGATAAGGGCACAAGAGAAGAACTGATTTCTTTTTACAGTCAATTAAAGATGTTTTCGCTTGGACTCGTGCTGATATGATGGGAACTTACCCCATAATAATGTGTCATGCATTTAATATTAACCCAAAGTTTACTCCCATAAGTCAAAAGAAAAGGTAATTTGACAAAGTCCATACTACGACACTGTACGAAGAATTAAAAAGAATATAGGAAAATGGATTTATTAAAGAAGTATTCTATACCAAATTGTTGGCGAACCTAGTGTTAATCAAGAAGTCTAAGGAGAAATGGAGAATGTGTGTTGACTAAAGATTTAAATAAAGCATGCCTAAAAGATTACTATTCTCTTTCTAGAATCGATTAACTAGTTAATGCCATAAACGACCATAAGCTGTTATCGTTTATGGATGCATATTCAGGATACAATCAACTTCTCTATTCAAACATGATGAGGAACATACATTTCCTGACAGATTACGTAATGTATTATTATAAAGTAACGATGTACGGATTAAAGAATGCACGAGCCACTTATCAACGGTTGGTGAATAGAATGTTTAAAAGTCAAAATGGGAGAAGCATGGAAGTATTTGTAGATGATATTTTAGTGGAGTCCAATAAAAAACTGATCACATTGGAGATTGGAATGAAATGTTTGAAGTATTAAGAAAATACAAAATGAAGTTGAATCCGCAAAAGTGTTCTTTGGGATTTAATCTAGAAATTATTTGGGATACATTATAAGTGCACGAGGAATAGAGGCTAATCCCAATCAAATTAAAGAAATTAGGAGTATAATGAAACTAAAGATAAGTAAGGAAACAATAGGACTAAATGAATGAGTTTTCGCACTCAACTGATTCATATCATGGGCAACTGATAATTACATCCCTTTCTTTGATGCGATCAACAAGCGAAAAATCTCTGAATGGAAGGAAGAATGCCAAAAAGTCTTTCAAGAGCTAAAAGATGTGTGACGCCCAACCCCAAGACCCACATTAACAAAGAGTATTACGGAGAAATATTGTCTGTTAATGCAGAGAATAGGGCTGGTTAGGAGCGACCATCCGTAAGATTTATCTTAAAAAAGTATCGATTACGTCGATTGGGTGCTCTAATTTTTTTTCTTTTACCTTTCTCAAGTGGATCAACATTCTCAATAAATGTTTAACACAAAACTACGGTGGCTAATGGATCTATCAGAACAAAATATAACAAGAACAAATACAACAAATTACAGAATAGCAGTCACACATATATATGTACATATATACTAATACACTATCATAGTGATACACCAGTTGTGGTACATAGACCACAGTATATACATCGAGTCAAAAAGAATATGTACATATTAAAGTACACAAAATAACTACAAGGCTACACAAAAGATGACTAGCATCTAAAAGAAAGCAAGATAACCCATAGCGAAAGCAGCATAGTAGTAATCTACAGTAGGTGTCTAACCTGAAACAACTCGGTCTGACCTGAGTACATAAAATACACAGGTCGGTCTAGCTTAAATAAACTGATTAGCACAAGATAGATGAAGTATAGGGATAAACGATAATATTTCTTCTCGAAAGAGAAGAAGCAACACCAAGTTTATTATATATATATATCAACTACTTCATATGAGATAATATCACTAAAATACATCATATGGAAGTTTCTCAAAAGAGGCAAGATCAATAACAACATCAATTAATCACAAATAATCGTCTCATATCATCGGCATCTATAACAGCCAATATAATGGCTTCCATCAACACCATAACTCCTAAATAGGAAATCACAAATCTCAAAAACGCCAAAGGATGGCAAGCACAAATCACAATATGTAGAACTCGGTTAAGAGTTCAAATTCCAAAATGTAATCACCATATAATAAATCCACTAACCACTCAAAGGCCCAATAATCGCAAAATGGCGAAAACATTTGGAAATCATAAATAAATCAAGAAATATCACAAAAGATGGATCCATATCACAAGTGGCGAGTCTAAGCTATGCCTGCACGTGCTCAACAAAATAGCCGAAGCTCGCAAGTACTGTATCACAAATATAGTGCCTAAAATAAACGACCCGAAGGCCAAACGACCCGAAGGTCCAACAGCTAGAAAGCCCAAATGACCCGAAGGTCCAGATTGGCAAACAACCCGGAGGTCCATAAAATGTGTAGCTTCAATAGAACGAATCCAGGATTAACCGATATAGCAAACCTATGTGTCCCATAACATGTGGTTTATCATATCATTTAAATCACTTCCTCGTTCTCTCGAAGAGTGCAAAAATGTGTATTTTATACAAAAAATACTTTGCTTTGAGAAAACTAGTTTTTAAAATAATTTTTGAAATCATTGGAAATTATGGCTTTGAAATTCTCTTTATTATAGAGAATATATATTTTAAATAGCTTCAAAAATAATTATAAATTTTGTAAAATATTTATTTCAAAAGCTATTTTATTATAAAAATCATTTCAAAATCGGTTTAGAAAACACGTGCACGAAAACAACAAAAATCATCGAAAACGCCATAAAATCGGCATATGAAAACTACTCAAAAACACATCAATCCGGAGTACGGATCAATAATAATGTTGGCTTACCTGTTGATAGGTTTAAGCACTTTAAAACACTTCTAAATATTGCAGGAATTGGTCACAAAAATTACTGGAATAAGCAGAATAAAAAAACCGTGCACAGGAACACAAAAAAATGACCTGGACAAATAAAAACAAGGGTTGACCCTTATATGGCCCAAGTCCACCTTGGAAAGCAAGGATCGACCCATATATGGCTCAGGTCGACCCTAGGGTCGATCCCCAGAGTGCCTGGGTCGACCTGGAAGTCCTGAATGCTAGAAGCATTTTTGCCTGTTCCATTTCCAACTTCGAGCACTGATTTCTGACACTTCCAGATTGAATCAAGCTATGAAATTTGACATGCAACTAGTACTAAACATGGTCTATGATTTGGAAAAGGTTTCACTCAATTCCGGTAAGAAATTAAAGAGATATAGGTTCACAATGTTGAACCCAGACAAGATATTTACTGTAAACTAGAAATTCCAATTAACAGTTTACAATATATCAAAAACAACAGAAATTGAAACATATTTTTACAGGCAGATTGGTTTGGCTAGAAAAGTGAGTTACTACTCACCTTGCTAATATTTTTGGCGATTTGAATTGCAAGCAGTGGTATTTAGGCTTTGGAGAAGCTTCAATTACCTGTAAAAGGAAGAAAAGAAGGCATGCACACATAAAATAAAAGTTACAGTTAACCAAAATTTCTCAAACTAGGAATTGATGAAATAATCTTATGGTTTGAATGGATTTCCTGTTAACTCTCTTGAATTCACAAATTTTCCCTTTAATTTTGTTTAATTTGGAGCTAGATTTGAATTTCTTTAGGAGAAGGTAGCCATTTTCTTTGTTTTCCAAGAAGAAGATGAAGGAGTATTGTACGTACTCTCCTCTTGCAACCAGAAAGGTCTAATGGGTTATTGGGTTTGGGTTAGTAAGGTTAGGACCCAATAGGCTATGGTTAATTAATTTAGGCTATTATGTTTTAATTAACACCATTTAACACTTAATTATCACTTAATTAAACCATTTTAACACCTATTGTTCCTATTTTAACATGTTTCACTTTATAAAATTAATACAACATATATAAAATTATTAAACCACTCTTAAACATTAATTTTAACACAAATATTTTAAATTTTACAAATTCAACTAAAATAGGTAATTTTCCACTTAATTGTTTAAAACTTACATTTTTAACAACTAAATTTGCACTAACATATTATTTTAAACATAATAAATGTACAAATCTTATTAAAAATATTTTTACACACTATTATTGATTTTTAATCAATATTACACATTTTATATTCCCGTTTGCAACTTAATTAATTTCCAAAACAACCAAAATGTGCCAATATCAATAAATTATCCAATTGTTGCATTTTTAACATGTATAAATACTTAGAACATGTTTTTATCATCAATTACCCATTGTAAAGTTCCAAAGCTTTATTTTCTCCATACTTAAATTTACTTAACCTAATAATATTGAATTAAGGTATTATATTTTTTTTTCAATTGAATATAACCCAAATCTCATTATTTAACCATTTCGAATGATTAAACAAATTATTCTCTCCAAATTATATTTATTCTCTTAATTAAAAAATTAGTCATTATTATAATTTGTTTAGACAGGTAATCACAAAACCAGGGTTGTTACAGACTCCCCCTTATGAAAATTGCGTCCCCACAATTCCTAGAGACTAGCTGTATTCAACATGATTTATTTCATTTAGAAAAAAAAAATAGATAAGCTTGAGTTAGAGTTCTCACCTTAAACACGAGAAGATAGAAAATCAGGATAGGATCGCTTGATAAATTCTCTAATTTCCCAAGTATAGTCATTGGAATTAGCGGACCATTGAATCTTCATAAGCGGTACATTCTTATTTCGAAGGCGTTTAACCTCCGAAGCAAGAACACGGACAAGATGTTGCACAATATATAAATCAGGTGAGATCTCAAGCTCTTGTATAATAGGAGGATCAATAACAGAATCTGAATCATGAAGGCACTTCCGAAGCTGAGAGACGTAAAACACGTCATGAATACCAGAAAACTGGGTCGGAAGTGATACTCTATAAGAAACTGGGCCAATAGGCTCAGTAATAGGAATGGTCCTATGGATCGAGGAGCCAATTTCCTAGTTCTACTGAAACGCATTACCCCCTTCAAGGGAGATACACGAATAAAAACAAGATCACCTATGGAGAACTCAAGAGGCTTCCTACGGTTGTCCGCGTAGGATTTTTGACGACTCTGTGCCTCTTTCATTCTCTGACGAATAAGATCGATCTTCTCTGAAGCTTCACGAATAGAATCGGGGCCTAAAATCAACTTCTCCCCGGATTCCAACCAACAAGAAGGTGATCAACATGACCTTTCGTATAGGGCTTCGAAAGGAGCCATACCGATATTGGACTGAAAGTTGTTGTTATAAGAGAACTCAACAAGCGGTAGGTGGTCTTCCAAACTACCACCAAAATCAAGAATGCATGCACGAAGTAGAACCTCAAGAATACGATTCACCCGTTCAGTCTGTCCATCAGACTGCGGATGATAAGCTGTGTTGAAGTTAAGCTTTATACCCAAAGCTTTCTGAAGACTCTGCCAGAATTACTGGTGAAAAGTGGATCTCTATCACAAACGATCGAACTAGGAACACCGTGAAGTCTCACGATCTCCTTAATATATAGCTTGGATAGATGAGAAGCTGTCCTATTAGAATTAATAGGAATGAAATGAGCGGATTTAGTCAAGCGATCCACAATAACCCAAACACAGTTATGGCCCGATCTCGAACGAGGTAGGCCATCAAAAAAGTCCATAGAGATTTGATCCCATTTCCACAACAGGACCTCAAGAGGCTGAAGAAGACCACTGGGACGCTGATGTTCGGCTTTAATGAGTTGACAAGTCATGCAATTCCTCACATAACTTGCAACATCATGCTTCATGCCTTCCCAATAATACAAGCGTCTCATATCGGCATACATCTTGCTACTGCTGGGATAAATAGTATACTTAGAACGGTGACAATCATCAAGAATGTCCCGCCTAAGATCAGAAACACAAGGCACAATCAATCGATTCTTCTTACGAAGACAACCATGAATATCAATGTTGAAATCCCTCAACTCATCATCATGAGATTCAGACTTACAAAGCTGAATAAGGTGCACAAGATCTGGATCTTGCCACTGAGCATCGGCAATACGATCCAATAAGCTAGGACGAGCTTCCAAACTAAATAACAAGATATGGGAATATGAAACTGGAGCATGATCACGAATATCACAAAGAGATAAGGTCTCTCACACATCCCACTCGGCTAACATCATAGAAACAACAGCTAAGTGCTTGCGACTTAGCGCATCTGCAACTCGGTTCCCCTTTCCAGGAGTGTACTGGATATCAAAATCATAAGAGGCTAGGAACTCGAGCCAACGCTGTTGCAACATAATAAGCTCTTTTTGGGTGAACGGATATTTTAACGATTTATGATCGGTATAAAGAATGAAGCGCTCGCTTAATAAATAATGGCACCAAATATTTAAAGCAAAGACTATGGTGGCTAGCTCTAAGTCGTGGGTGGGATAGCAAACCTCATTCAGATGCAATTGCCTAGAAGCATAGGCAACTACCCGATCTCTCTGCATAAGCACGACATCGAGACCACATCGTCTAGCATCGGTGTAGACAACAAAATCTTGATTCCCTTTGAAAACTACAAGGATATGAGCATTAGTGAGAAGTTCTTTCAATTTCTGAAAAGAAGCTTCACACTTATCAGACCAAATAAATCAAACACCTTTTCTAGTAAAGCTAGTGAGAGGAAGAACAATGCTAGAAAAATCCTTGATGAACCGTCAGTAATAACCTGCCAATCCAAGGAAACTGCGAATCTCAGAAACGTTCTCTGGTCTTTTCCAATTCTGAATGGCTTCTATCTTCGATGGATCGACAGAAATGCCATTAGAAGATATAACATGGCCAAGGAACTTCACCTTATTCTCCCAAAAGTGGCACTTGGAGAATTTGGCTTTAAGTTGATGCCGACGAAGAGTATTCAAAACAATCCTCAAATGATGAGCATAATCGGCTTCGGATTTAGAGTAGACAAGGATGTCATTAATGAATACAAGGACGAACATATCGAGATATTCCCTGAATACTCGATTCATAAGATCGACAAAATAAGCTGGGGCATTCGTCAAATCGAATGGCATTATGAGCCACTCATAAGAACCATAACGAGTGCAGAATGCGGTAAGAGGAGTGTTATCCTCCGCAACTCGTAGCTGATGAAAACCGGTGGCAAGGTCAAGCTGAGAAAAGATCTTAGCACCACTCAACCGATCGAACATGTCATCGATCTTGGGCAATGGATACTTGTTCTTAATGGTTAACTCGTTAAACTTGCGGTAATCGATGCAAAGCCTAAGAGTACCATCAGATTTCCTAACAAAGACGACTGCGGCACCCCACGGTGAAGAACTGGACTGAATGAATTGCTTGGTTTCAAGCCCCAATAATTGCTATTTGAGTTCCTCATTTTCCTTAGAAGACATCCTCGTGGGAGGACGACTAACAGGTTGAGAACTAGGAATGAGGTCAATACGGAAATCAATTGCTCGCTTGGGTGGCAAACCCGAAACAGGCTCAAATACATCAGCAAACACAAACGACTGGAATTCAAGATACATCATCATCATCTCGAGACTCAAAACCAAATAAAGATGCTTCAGAATCACCATCAACATTCCAAAGAACAAGAGATAACTGATCGGCCGAATCAGGATGCCTAGTATATAGGATCCTTTCAGAACATAGGATTTGGGCTTGATAACAAGCAAGCCAATCCATCCCCAAAATCATATCAAATCAAAGATAGTGAATAACATGCAAATTCGCATGGAAAGAAAAATCACAAAGAATAATCTCAACATCACTATAAAGCATACTAAGTGTTGCGGATCCCTCAATAGGATTCGCAATCCTCAAAGAAGTAATAAGGCAAGAAACATCCAATGGATTAACATCAACAAGTTCCTTCGATACGAACGAGTGTGAAGCACCAGTATCGAAGAGAAGTCGAATAGAACGATTATGAAATAATATAGAACCTTCGAGAATAGAAGGAGAAGTACCTCTAGGTTGAGAAGAACCATCAGAAGCATCCACCACATTAAGCTTGCTCGAATTGACATTACTAGAAGCAATGGGACAAGATGAAACCCGATGTCCCGCTTTCTTGCAATAACGGCACACATGAGGCTTGTGACAATCTCGAATCAAATGATCATAGTATTCGCAATTGAAACACCCCTTCTAACTAGGAGGTGCTCTACTGGGCTGAGAGCTAGAACCAATAGACTTCTTCTTATTGCTATGAGGAAAAGACTTGGACTTCTGAAAAGGAAACTTCTTCTTTGTTGGGGTTCTTACGAACCTAAGTCTCAGCACTACTATCTCTCTCCTTCTCGACTGCTTCAAGGTGAAGCGCCGAGTCAACCAACTCCTCAAATTAAAGCTTAAGCCGAGGCATCAAAGATTTCTTCAATGATTTCTTGAGGCCAAAAACAAACTTGAGATTCTTCTTATAAGAAGTGCTAATATACTCGAGACCATACTTGGAAAAGGCCTCGAATGAAGAAACATACTTGAATACTGAAGGCTTCCCTTGCTTCAACTCAAGGAAGCGACGGGCTAAGAGGGCTTTCTCGGACTTGGGAACGAACTTAAGTTCGAATCGCTCCTAAACTGGATCCAAGTACGAGTAGACTCATCAAGCTCAGTAATAAGAAGCTCATACCAATCAAGTGCACGCTCTTGCAACATAGTCGATGCTATAAGAACTCAGTGATGGTCGGAAAGATCCATGCGAGTAAAGATACGCTCGCATGTACAAAGCCATGCCTGGACCTCAAGAACAGACTGTGAGCCTTTGAAAGGCTTGCCTACAAGATGAGAGAAATCACTGCACATACGCGTAAAAGCAGACTTGCGCGGAGAAGACGAAGGAGTAGGAGTTGGAGGCTGAGTGCTCCTAAATAACTCCATAAACTTATCAGCAGACATATATACACCGTCAAGATGTGAGCCACCAGACGGCCATGTATCAGATCAATGACCTCTTCCAGCCATAAGCTCAAAGTATAAGATAAGATAAAGGTTATTCACAGGATAAGATATCATTAATTTAATTATGAAATACTACGGAATTAAAATGCATTCAGAGACGTATATCCAACATATATCTATCCCAAGGACACGAAAAGATTAAGGACATGATGATTAGGGAATATGTTATCACTTATATTGTACTCTGATGTACTGTAATATATGTTCTATTATGTGTTTATCATATTTTGTTCTGAACCCCTCTCTGATACCAAGCTATGATGCCCCACCTAAGACCCATATTAACAAAGAGTATTACGAAGTAATACTGTCTGTTAATGCAGAGAATAGGGCTAGTTAGGGGCGAACATCCGTAAGATTTGTCTTAAACAAGTATTGAATACGTCGATTGGGTGCTTTAATTTATTTTCTTTTACCTTTCTCAAGTGGATCGACATTCTCAATAAATGTTTAACAAAAAACAACGGTGGCTAATGGATCTATCAGAACAAAATATAACAACAACAAATACAACAGATCACAAACAGTAGTCACACACATATATACATATATACAGATACATCATAGTACACTATCATAGTGATACACCAGTGGTGGTACATAGACCACAATATATACATCGAGTCAAAAAGAATATGTACATATCAGAGTACACAAAATAACTACAAGGCTACACAAAAGATGACTATCATCCAAAAGAAAGCAAGATAATCCATAGCGGAAGCAGCATAGCGGTAATCTACAGTAGGTGTCTAACCTGAAACAACTCGGTCTGACCCGAGTATATAAAATACACAGGTTAGTCTAGCTTAAATAAACCGATTAGCATAAGGTAGATGAAGTATAGGGATAAACGATAATATTTCTTCTCGAAAGTGAAGAATAAATATCAAATATATTATATATATATCAACTACTTCATATGAGATAATATCACTAAAATACATCGTATGGAAGTTTCTCGAAAGAGGCAAGATCAACAACAACATCAATTAATCACAAATAATCGCCTCATATTATCGACATCTACAACAGCCAATATAATAGCTTCAATCAACACCATAACTCCTAAATAAGAAATCACAAATCTCAAAAAGGCCAAAGGATGGCAACCTGGAAGTCGTGAATACTACAGGCATTTTTGCCTGTTCCATTTCCAACTTCGAGCACTGATTTCTAACACTTCTAGATTGAATCAAACTATGAAATTTTACATGCAACTACTACTAAACATGGTCTATGATCTGGAAAAGGTTTCACTTAATTCCGGTATGAAATTAAAGAGATATAGGGTCATAATGTTGAACCCAGACAAGATATTTACTGTAAACTAGAAATTCCAATTAATAGTTTACAATATATCAAAAACAACAGAAACTGAAACAAGCTTTTACAGGCAGATTGGTTTGGCTAGAAAAGTAAGTAACTACTCACCTTGCTAAGATTTTTAGCGATTTGAATTGCAAGCAGTGATATTTAGGCTTTGGAGAAGCTTCAATTACCTGTAGAAGGAAGAAAAGAAGGCATTCAAACATAAAATAAAAGTTACAATTAACCAAAATTTCTCAAACTAGGAATTGATAAAAAAATCTTATGGTTTGAATGGATTACCTGTTTACTCTCTTGAATTCACAAATTTTCCCTTTAATTTTGTTTAATTGGAGCTAGATTTGAATTTCTTTAGGAGAAGGTAGCCATTTTCTTTGTTTTCCAAGAAGAAGATGAAGGAGTATTGTACGTACTCTCCTCTTACAACCAGAAAGGTCTAATGGGTTATTGGGTTTGGGTTAGTAAGGTTAGGACCCAATAGGCTATGGTAAATTAATTTAGGCTATTATGTTTTAATTAACACCATTTAACACTTAATTATCACTTAATTAAACCATTTTAACACCTATTGTTCCTATTTTAACATATTTCACTTTATAAAATTAATACAACATATATAAAATTATTTAAACCACTTTTAAACATTAATTTTAACATAAACATTTTAAATTTTACATATTCAACTAAAATAAGTAATTTTCCACTTAATTGTTTAAAACTTACATTTTTAACAACTAAATTTGCACTAACATATTATTTTAAACATAATAAATGTACAAATCTTATTTAAAATATTTACACACTAATATTGATTTTTAATCAATATTACACATTTTATATTCTTATTTGCAACTTAATTAATTTCCAAAAGAACCAAAATTTGCCAATATCAATAAATTATCCAATTGTTACATTTTCAACATGTATAAATACTTTGAACATGTTTTTATCACCAATTACCCATTATAAAGTTCCAAAACTCTATTTTTTACATACTTAAGTTTACTTAGCCTAATAATATTGAATTGAGGTATTATATTATTTTTTCAATTCAATATAACCCAAATCTCATTATTTAACCATTTCGAATGATTAGACAAATTATTCTCTCCAAATTATATTTATTCTCTTAATTAACAAATTATAATCATTATTATAATTTGTTTAAATAGGTAGTCATAAAACCAGGGTTGTTACATGATCATTTGAAAAAGCCTCATATACTTTCAAGCCTATAGAAGGAGATATTTTATTCTTATATATGACAGTGTCGTAACATGCAGTTAGTTTGATTATAATAAGGAACGAAACTGGAATTTAATTCTCGGTATATTAAACAAGCAAAAGATTGAAAGATGCCGAAGTTAGATATCTGGTTATAGAGAAGTTGGCTTACTTCCTAGTGTTATCAACGCAAAAGTTATGGTCCTATTTCTAAGTGCATTCAATCAAAGTTTTGACTAATTATCCACCAAAGAAAAGCTTCAGTAAACTTGAAACATTTGGAAGACTTATAAAAATGGGGAATTGAATTAAGTTAATATGACATTGAATATTTACCCCGAGTATCAATAATGGGAAATGCCTTGGTCGATTTTGTAGCTAAATGTAGTAGATTTATTGAGGAGTAACTGGAAATGGAAAAGAAGCTTGAACAAGATGACAGTTATATGTTAATGGTGCTTCAAATGAATGGAGCTAGTTATGTGATAATAACAACCGATGGACATAGACTGCATTACGCACTGAAGCTAGGATATCTACAATCAATAACATAGTTGAATACAAATACATGATAACCAGTTGACTTTATCTCAACAACTAAAAATTCCAAGGATTGAAATATCTAGCAATTTGCAATTAACGGTAAATCAATTAAAAATATGTATCAAACCAAAGATGCTTGATTAACTCAATATGTGAAGAAGATCCATGAAATGTTAATCCAATTTAAAGACTTCTATATTCATCAAACACCAAGGGAAATAAATGGACAAGCAGATTCCCTGGAAAAATTAGCAAGTTGGTGAGGAGCGCTAGAAGTCAAAATTGTTCTTATTGGGTTTCAACAAAACCCTAATACCGAGTTGAAGAAAGAAGAACTAGATAAAGAAGCTTTGGTTTTAACTCGTTCACAAGCTCAACAACCGCAATATGACAAGGGAAATCTTCAAAAAAATAGTAACGAAGAAAATTCCAAAAGAACAAGAATGAATGTTTATGAGGTACAATATGCTAATCGTTGGATGACAGCAATAACTGAGTACTTGAAAAAAGGAACACTACCTATACAAAAGAGTGAGTCATGGAAATTGAAATATCAAGTCCTTCATACACCATAATCGATGCGATACTATATAAAAAGGGATGTTCGACACCTTATTTCCAATGCATTTCCCCATAGATAAGGGTAAAGCTATTAAAGGAAGCCATGAATGATTCTATGGTGATCGTTCTAATGGAGTAAAATTAGCAAAGAAGATAATAAGGAAAGGTTAATATTACCCAGCATGACTTAAGACGCATTGACTTATGTGAAAAGGTGTGATAAATGCCAAAAGTTTTCTGGAAGCCCATGGCTTCCTATGAATGGGATAACTCCCATCATAAGCCTATAACCTTTTAACATATAGGGAATCGACTTAATAGGACCTCTCCCGATCTTGAAAGGAGGGGCAACATTTGTTTGTTATCACCACTAGAAGCAAAACCGCTGCCGAATATCACCACTAGAAAAGTCTTGAAGTTTGCTATAAAAAATATAGTTACCTTGTTTGGACTCTGATATGTGATCATTTCCGATAATGGAACTCAATCTAGAGTAAAGAATATACCCGCTTTTGTGAGAAAAATGGACTAGTAAAAGGTTTTTCATCAGTAGCTCACCCAAAAGCTGATGGAGCTGTGGAAGCAAGGAATACGACCATAAAGAATATTTTAAGGAAATGGCTAGGCAAGGCAAAAGTTGAACTGTGTAGAGGAACTTCCCCTCGTCTTATGGTTGTATAGAATCTCGACGAGGACAGCCACTGGACATACCCCATATTCTTGAACATATGGGTCTGAAGCAATGCAACCGGTTGAGGTTGAAGTCCCTTCATGCCAAAGGATTGCGTATACATACGAATCGAACTAAGAAATAAAGAAAGTCACTCGACTTAACTAACGAACTAAAAGACTAAGCTGCCTTGTGAACTGCTGAGTACCAACGAAGGATTTTCAAATATTACAATTCAAAAGTGGAGGAAAAGGCATTCAAAAAAGGAGATCTAGTGCTAAGGAGAATAATGGCAAACATAAAGGACAAAGTACATGGACTACTAGGACCAAATTGAGAAGGCACATTGGTCATTCATGAAGCAATCCAATCAGGAACTTACCGATTAAGTAGACTGGATGGAAATGTGGTAGCAAGAACATGAATTTCTGAGCTTTAAGACTATATTTCACAAAATTGGATGAATAAAGTTGATTATCAAATGATCATATTCAAATAATAGCCCTCGAAATAGGGAGTTTTATATTCAAAGGAACTATGTGACTTACCTTACTCAAGTATCATTGATTCCATTTGACCATAGCATATATGTTAGAACCAAAATTTTACCTAACAATCATCTTCACAAGACCTGTGATGAAGTTAGCAGAGAGGAAATAAAGTGACCATGGCAAATAACGGTTAGATTAGGTGCATTGGTGGTGGGATTAGAAGAGGGAATTAAAAAACATCTTTTATTAACTTGCATAATATCATATGTTGTGTTTATTAGAATTAAAATTTTGTACTAAATCATATTTGATAGTGACTAGTAAAAGAGTTTTGGGTTTTAATTTTAGCTAATTAACGTTATGTTTATACTTTATAATATAGTTAACATGTGTGTGTGTGTGTCACTTTAATTATTTAATTTTATAATATGTTTGTATTCATAATGCAAACATTATAACTACATTAAATATGATAATCCGACCTAAGGTATACAAGATGAACATATGTCACATCTGTAAAATTAACCATTGTGATTTATGGTAAATAAGTATAGTGTCAATGTAATAATCATTTCAACAAGGACACATATAACATATATAACAAATGAATATATATATATATATGTAATTATATTTTATTTATTTATTTTTTTGGCCATGAATTTATTTGTGAAAATTAATTTCATATTTATTACATACATAATGTTATCCACATAATTTCTATTATCACCATTATCGACCTCAAAGATGTTTGATATGCGACGTGATTACGATGCTACATCAATAGTTAGTATCGAAAGAATGGCTATGGACCAATATTGAGGGAATGAAGGACGTCGCGCCTCATTGATGAAGAGTTATATGCAGTGCTGTGTTTGACACTTTTCTATGGGATTAGAAAAGCACAAATTAAATATAATACTGCAAGTGCACAAGTGTGTACCATGCAGGTCGAACACAAAAAGGAAAATTAAATTCTATTGTTTATGTAATTTCGTGGGCGAGTTAGACGAATTTGGAGGTGATTTCTAAACTACAAAAAATGCAGAAAAATAGATAAGTAAAGAAATACTGATTTAACCTCCAATCCTTTTCTCACAGAAGGATCCAACTATTTGTCATGGAAGAGTTGTTGAGAGTTAAATCAGAACTCCTTCACAAGTTCTTAACAATGGAAAAACAAATAGAAATTCAGATAAACAAAAAATAAAATTAGGATAGCCGCTAAAAAAAATTAACGGTCTATCACCAATTAAAGGAAGAAAACTTAGATAATTATGTCTAACAAAACTAATTGATAGAAGCCACAATTATCTAAGTGTAAATAAAAAACAGAAAATAGAAGAAGAAGAAGAAGAGCTTTATTCTACACTAGAAATTATGAGATATGAGATACCTTTTACAATGAATACACCTGGGTATTTATAGAGTACAAGTTGTTTCCCATCAAAAATTTACAAAATATGTTGCCATAAAAATGAGTATCTTCTCTTTGATCATGTGAACATAAATATTCATGGGAGATAGCTTGTCTTCCGATCTTTGACATATGGCATGATGGGTGATTGAGTTTTAAGGATGATTTGTTGATGCGAATCAAATCCATGATAAATTGGCATAGTCATCTAAATGTGATTGTGATTGCTTGATTTGATTGGAAGAAGATTTGTGATTGATTGGGAGATTGTTGATTTATATGTATATAATCAATCACAAGTATGTTCATATGTATATGTATATCTTCTCAAAAATCCTCCATTTTCAAATGCAAAAATAATGTTCTTTCCAGGATTCGAACTCAACTCCTTCCACTATTTAGGAGATGCCTTAACCACTCAGCTACAACTTCTTTTGTTCAATCTTTTCGGAGTAGCTAGTATAATCCAATGCAAATCTCCCTTTTTCTTCTCTTTTGCTCCATTTAACATGAAGGCTCCTTAAATCTTTATATCTGTAGAAACACTCAAAAATACCTAGTGTAACATTTATTTATATACAACTAAGGTAAGATATGAGCGCAAAAATAAACACTTTTACATGTCAGTTAAATACCCTCATACTTATATTTTACTCGTCCTCGAGTAAAACAAAAATAAAAACTAAACTAGGTAGGTGGCACTTTCGTAGGAATCACGATTGCTTTGAGCGTATGCAACAAGCCGTTAAACTTCTAGGTGTCCCTAGTAGGACAAGTGGTGTCTCGTGAGGGTTTTCAGCGGATACTACACACAAAATCCAAATGCAATATGTGATGATTCTAATGCAGTTACATGAATGCAACGAATATATACAAATGACAACATGACTTACAAAATAGTAGCAACACAGTAATGTATACAAGTCTAAGTCATTTTCTAGAGATTTTTGTTCCTCAACTAGTCACAATAATCCAACATAATTCAAGATTTCATACGTTGAACTCTAGTTTGGCTAGTTGGTTCGGTTGACAACATAGTGCAGCCATGAAATAGATTCTTTGTTTGCTTGTCACAGTTTGCAAAGTGGTATTGTTATTTCCTTTTGTATAACTAGTCAAATCAACAAAGTCAAGATGGTGCTTGGGTTTCAATTGCTTACTCTCTCTTTATTTGCAAAAATAAAAATCTATACACCTAACTTAAAAGACCAAGGTATACCACCCATGCACTGCTTCGTGGGCTTACGTGAGAGTCAGGACAGAGCTTGGCGGATTATGCAGACCGACGCTGACTATGCCAACAAGGTGTTGGTAATCCTTAGGTGTCCAACTCATAAAATGAGACCAAGGTATACCACCCATGCACTGCCTCGAGGGCTTACGTGAGAGTTGGGAAAGAGCTTGGTGGGTTTTCACACCAATGCTAGATGTACTAGCAATGTTGGATACCCTTGGAATTTTATTATTATGTTTTTTTTTAGTATTTTTTTCATTTTTGTTTTTTTTTGAAGAGAGAGTTATGAAAAATCATCTTAGCACTTATTAACTTTATTGAATAAACAAGTATCAATGCAAGTACTTTAAAGCAACCAATTTTTAAACAAAGACTACAATTTAGAATAGATTTCATAACCATCACCTATGAGTCTCCCTATATACTAGTTACACTATTATCATTCATAATTTGACTTTTCATTACATTTTTGATTCGATATTAGTGATTCACAAAATTTTCCATCCCATGAATAAAACTATTTCACTTACTATGTCGTGACTATTTAAAATAAATCGAAGTTTGGGAAATGAGATGAAAATTTAAATAAATTGAGGTGAATAAATAATGATGTTTTTTTGAAGAAAGAGAATAAATGAATGAAAAAATGAAATGCAATGCAGACCCTCCCCCACACTTAGTTGAGATAGTGTCCGCACTGTAAAAACGTTTCCTAAATTTGAATGAGAGTACCCAAAGATGGATGAGGTGTAAAATGATTTGTAAAATGAAATGCAATTTAATTACTAAATGCGAACATGGATCGTTTGTAAAATGTGATTTGTGCAAATGATGAATGAATTGTGATGAACGCCTACATCTTTCTCCCCCACACTTGGTTTTTGCACTATTTTTAGAGTTTGAACTGAAATGGAGAAGAGACTTAATGAATGGTTTTTCGTTATGCTTAGATTTAAAATCAGGTGTGTCCCACTCTCATCCTGCCTTTTGGTCAAGGCCGGGATATTAACAAATTGGCTAAAAAAGGATGGATATCGGGATTGGAGATCGAGTGGAAACAAGGCTGTGATCGATACCATCAAAATTGGACTAAGCTCCAATCAAGGTGGGATCGATAGGGAATGATAAGCAAGGCTAGTTGAGGTTACATTTTAAATTTCAGGTCAATCGGAGTTCGTATGCTCAAGTTATGGATGGATCAATATTCATGGGAAATCAGTTCGTATCGATATGGTTCATATCAATCAACATGGGTTCGGCTATCTGCTTCGGATCGATGCTTTCATATCGATTAGCATGGATATGAGTTGTTATCAGGATGTATATGGGTCTGGACTAACGCATGTTCTGGTCATTTGGTTTGGATCGATCAGTCTTCATCACGGTGCATTTCGTATCGATCGAAGCATGGGATCGATACGAAAACATAACACTGGATCGATATAAAAGAAGCGAGACTTGGATGGATGCAGACTTGATGGATATAGGTTCATACCGATTGTAACGACCCTGAAATTCCGACCCAATTTTAAAAATTTTGAATCCATTATTTTAATATAAAATATGGAACTTTCATACGATTTCTATTAGCGTCCAAACTTTGTTTATAAATTGCGCCTAGATGGTTATAGATATGGGAAAAGTTTCGTTGGAAAATACCGCAGTAAATTTTGTTCGCGTTTATTTCACATCAGTTCATTTTAAACGCGAAAAATTTTATCTTCCGAACTTGAATATTTTTACATAGAAAAATTTCTAAACCATCTTCTGATCAGGACGTCATTTTTCGTTTTTCAAATTTCAGACATCTTCAGCTCCGTCGATCTTATTCTTCGGCGTTTTTGCTGCATTTTCTACAATAGAAAATTTCGAATTTATAATTTAATCGTACCATTGATATCTGTATACCGTTGCGTTCGCCTCGTCGCGCTGATCAAAATGGTATATTTATTTGTGTCAATCGGAGTTCGGCGTTGCGAATTATAATTGTTTAACGGATTACAAACTGGTCCGTTACGCAGCACAGACCGGTACCCAATTACCTACTCAGTCCAGAAGTCTAGGGGTCCTTGACTATTCAGCTGCCTAGAAACCCAACGGCCTTTCGGTTACCAAGACAGATAAATTGGAGGCCTTTCAATTTCTGTACTAGTTTATATAATAAACTATCATCCCACTATTCACTCGTTTGCATGTTCAGTACGTATTCCTCTGCCTTCCTCTTCTCTTCCATGTATATTTTCATCTCCTTCCTTCTCAAACAGCAATTGAACTTCCTCTCACTGCCTCCCACCAACCCCACCACTAGCCCTCCACCACCCAGCCCCATTCGCCCAACCCGCCTGCCCTGCCTCTGCCTTCGCCCGCCAGTCCAGCCCGCCACCGTCCCCATCCCCTACCGTTCCCAGCCCGCCACCGTTCCCATCCCCTGCCGTTCCCAGCCCGCCCCATCCCCTGCCGTTCCAAGCCCGCCGCCGTCCCCATCCCCGCTGTTCCCAGCCCGTCCCCAGTCCCCGCCCGCTTGCCCAACTCCCACTGCCCTTCGCCACCCAGCCCACCGCCATCACCCACTGCCCTTCGCCACCCAGCCCACCAACTTCGCCCACTGCCGTTCGCCACCCAGCCCACCGCCTTCGCCCACTGCCCTTCGCCACATAGCCCTTCGCCACCCAGCCCTTCGCCACCCAGCCACAGCCCTCGCCCACCCAGCCCACTGCCTTTGCCGCCCAGCCCATTCCCCTCCACCAGCCCAACCACCCGACCCCATTGCCCAGCAGCCCGCCAACGACCCACTGCCCATGCAGCACCCCGGCCCGCCTAGCCCGCTCACGCGTCCGCTGCCACTTTTTATTTTATTTTGTTTTATGATAAAATTATATATCAGTTACAATTTGTAACCTATAGACTCACTTATGCCTTGTCTGCACAGTTCCAATTGAGGCTAATCCAGTGATCTAAGCTTCCATCCACCTTATTTGCATCTAGTTGTTTGGTAAGGTTTACATATACATACAAATCAATATATATACATCGTATTAAGCTATTGTTGAATAATCTTTTGTTTGATTTATAGTTCGTATTCGTGCTTGTGTCGTCTATTCTAGTCTATTCATTCTCGTGCTTCGCCGTCATCTTCTTCAACCACGCAAGGTGAATATTTCATTCATGACTCAATCTATTATGCTATGATAATCAAGTGATAGATGTTATTGATATTAATTTGAATGTTAAAATGGTTGATGTTAAATTGTGATTTGAAGTTAGATATGAAAATAATTATGACATTAAATTTGTTATGTGACGTTGGATTTGGTTGTTAATATAAGTGATAATTAATATGAAATTGGAATTGATATAGGATAGTTTAAAATTCAAAATAGATTATATATGTTGAACTTGTCCCTTTAAATGTTAAATAAATCGACATGTAGAAATAGGGTTAACTACACTTTGAACCATTGAATGTATGATTGATGTAATAATTTGATAATAAACACCAAGTGAAAACCTATAATGTAATAATCTTTAATCCGCATGAAATGATAGTGTGGATTCTAGGAATAATTTTATTTAATTTACATAAATAACAAATGTAAATTAAATACGATTATTTCGGGATTATTTAAATAAATGGTTAAATTGTTATGTATGGTTGCTATTGATTGTTTATTTACTTTGACACCATCCCAGTTATCACACTGCAAGTTCCCTTTGCTATGCTTTGTTTTATTTAATTATATTGGGTTGAAATGATAAATACCCAAATTGAACAACTTTGGCCTAGGATAGATAATTAAAATAAGAAACCCGATTGGTCAACAAAATCATTTTGGAATTGAAATCCATTTGAAATTAAGAAATGAACTTAGAAATTTGTTGGAAAGTAAGCAACGAAATTTATGGATTTAATTGTAATAAAACAATAGATTTAATTGTAGTAAATGAATAGATTTAATTGTAATAAATGAATGGATTTAATTGTAATAAACAGTAGATTTAATTGTAGTAAATGAATAGATTTAATTGTAATAAATGAATGGATTTAATTGTAATAAACAATAGATTTAATTGTAGTAAATGAATAGACTTAATTGTAATGAATGAATGGATTTAATTGTAGTAAATCAATAGATTCAATTGAAATAAATGAATGGATTTAATTGTAATAAATAAATGGATTTAATTGAAATAAATCAATGGATTTAATGGTATTAAATTAATAGGATTAGTGGTAATAAATTAATGGACTTAATGGTAATAAATTGATGGATTTAATTGCAATGAATTAATGGAGAAATAAGTGGACCTGATTGGAATAAATTATTGGATTAAATTGAAACGGATTAATAAATCTATTTAACTGGATAAACTGATTGACACATTTAATTGAAATGAGATTTGAATAAGTAAGTTTAGAATCTAATAAATTGAATTTATTAGATTCAAAATAAATCTAAATTGGATAAATTTAATAAATTTGGAATTTGTTATAAATTTAATTTGAGATTAAGTGACAAAGTGACTTAAAAGGAATGTAAAACCCACTAAAGTTAAGGAGTTGATTTAGCTGTTGAAATTGGTAAATCAAAGTTTTGATTAAATTTAAAGTAACGATGAATGGGAATAGGAATTAAATTGAACCTGAATACTTAAGTATTGTCCACTCAAGGGCTTGAACTAAAACTTAATTTGGAAATATGATTTTTAAATGTTCGAATTAAATTGAATTGTGATGTGTCAAATTTTGGAAGTCAAACTTGCAACTTGACTTTTGGACTTTGATTTGTTTAAACTTTAATATTAAATGACCATCGGGTAATTAATGCGTAGTTATTAAAGAGACCGGGATCGGATATGGACATACTCTCTGTCGATACCGAAAACCACTTTAATAACTAATATACGCGGAGTGTTGATCCAGAACGAAGTGGATGGTTTTGATGAACGCGTTGACTGAAGAAAGAGAACGATTTTGGATGACCCCTGACATGAATAAAACAGGAGCCGCGCCGGACCATTGAGGATCGCCATCTCTAGCGGACACACTTCTTCGATACCTTATCTATTACTTATGTGATTCGATTTGGGTGCACCCCTTGATTTAGGAGTGTTGTTTCGCGGTGTTGAGATAGTAGCTGCTATGCTCAACATCAGTCCGGATCAGGCAACTACTAGTATCCTAGTTGGTATCGCCTCATGTACCTTGTCATACTGATTATCCTATTCGCGAACACTACGTTTTGTTTTGTACCTTTAGTATATGGATTGCCCTTTGGTGACTTCCGGTTTTGGGGAAACTACGGTCTTGTATATGCTCTTGGGAATAAAAATGTGTTAAGGGTGGAATGGGCCATGACTTAACACTATTTTGATATCATACTTTACTGATTAGACATTATCTATTTAGCGTATTCTATTGTATATATAGATAGTTATCGGATCCTTAAAGATGTGTATCACATCCATCTTTGAGTTATGGACTTTATTATAATTGCACCTGATTATTCTGTATAAGATTTTGAGTCCTGACTCGAGTGTTTCTTTTGTATATGCTCCGGTCAGCCTGAAGCTATCCAGTTGCTGATCAAGGTTGGTTGAAGATGCTGAAGACTTAGCATTTATCTTTATCAGTTATTTCCTTTCTAGTATTTGATGAACTTATGTATTGAACATCTTGTATTTCTCTTTGTCACTTTATGTTGAGACATTGTTGTATTCCTATAGTAGCTTCATGAACTACTATTATGATGATGTACTTTTCCGCTGCATTATTCTGTGACTATTCTGTGTCTGTGATGTTGTATTGATTCTCATTTACATTTATGTATTCATAATCCCATAATGATTCGTGTTTTGTATTATTTAAGTTGACATGTGTGGATTATTGTCAATTTAAATGGTCCAAATATACGGGTTATTACAGTTGGTATCAGAGCTTCGGTTTCCCTAAAAACCTTAGTTCGGGATTATGAAACTCATTAGAGATAGGGTAGCAATACCCTAGAATGAGGAGAATCGATTCAATATCCAAACCCTTTCTATTCGAACTCCTTCGATTCGTCGATTGAATTTTCCTTTGAGTCCTATGATTTTATCCTTGGTTTTAATTTTTCTGGTATTTCAGGATGAGTGCTAGAAGAAACAATAGGGGTGTAAGAGGCAATGGTCCTGCTCAGGCTGCACCTGTCGCTCCGGCTCCTGTCAAATTCACCATTCTTAGTAAGGAGTATTCACAGCTTGGAGGTATTAAGTTTTCTGGATCCGAGAACATTATTGAGGCTCAGCAATGGCTTAAAGGCTTAGAGAAGATATTTTCGGGTCAAGAGATCACTGATGCTCAGAAGCGTTAGCTTGCTGCTTGGCAACTTCAAGATGCCGCACAGGATTGGTGGGAATCAGTTACTTCTCGTATCGAGGAAAACACCATCACTTGGGCCCAGTTTAGGTATAAAATTTAATTGGATTCCGTAGTCTAAATTCTTCTTTCAATCTTAGGAATGTTATTTATCTAATCTATCTTTTGATTAGGGATACTTTCTCGGCACAATGGATGCCAGCTGCTGGGAAAACCCAACTATATAGAGCCTTCATGGATCTTAAGCAAGGCAGTATGACTTTTTCTGAGTATGAGAGGAAATTCAACGAACTCTCAAAATTCGGACCTGGCTTGATCGATACACCACTTCTGAAGAACGAGAAATTCATTTTGGGAGCTAGACCAGAATATTATGACTTGCTTACTGGCCACACTCATTGCACCTTCACAGAGCTTGTAGATTATGCTCTTAGATATGAGGCAAAGCCTAAGGGACCTACTGCCAAGGCCACACCTACTCAGCCCTCTTCTAGCCAGCCCGGGAAAAGGAAGATGAACTTTGATCAACAAAAGAAAGCTTGGCAGAAGACTACTGGATTGGGATATGCTCAGAAAAGCCCAATCGACCTTGCTAACATCACTTGCTTCAAATGCGATAAGAAGGGTCATTATGCTAATAGTTGTCCATCCACCGGAGCTCCTGTTCCACCACCTTCTACGACTAGGAAAGATTTATGCTATGTCTGCCTCCAGCCAGGCCATTTCAAGAAAGACTGCCCACTGTATAAGCGTGGCACACCATCTGGAGTATTTGCTATCACCACACCTACACCCCCTGCACCACCCACCTAGGATTACCAAGGTACCTTACGAAGTGTATTTCATTTACATGCTACACCTGTTAGGGTATTATTCGATACTGGTGCTTCACATAGTTTTATATCCATTGACCTTTGTAATAAACTCAAATTAGAACCTACTCTTGCTACTACCTCCTTATGTGTCTCAAATCCCATTGGAGGACCCACTAACCTCCGAAGTGTTTGCAAGGGAGTTGCACTTATGTATGATTTTTCTCGATTCACTTGGGATTTCTATGTACTTGGATTCCAAGTATTCGACTTTCTTTTAGGAGCTGATTGGTTAAGCAAATTCGATGCTGTTATTTCCTGCAAAACTCGTTCAGTTTCTTTGGTAAGCGACATGGATCAGCCACTTGTCATTGAATGCAAATCACCATAGAAATATGCCGGAAGCTTCATATTCTCTCTCGATGCTCATCCGGATGATCTTAATATTACCCCTATTGTTCAGAAATTTCCCGATGTATTTGGAGAGGTCAACTCTCTACCACCTAAACGGGAAATCGATTTCTGTATTGATCTTATTCCTTGAGCTACTCCCGTAGTTCTCCCACACCGAAGGATGGCTCCTAAAGAAAAAGCTAAACTAAAAACCCAAATTGATGATCTATTTGCTAAAGGCTTGATTAGGAGAAGTTGTTCTGAATGGGGCACCGCAGTTGTATTTGTCACCAAATCAGATGGATCTCTTCGCATGTGTGTTGATTACCGAGAACTGAACAAACGCACTCTCAAGAATCGTTATCTGATGCCTCGCATCAACGATTTATTCGATCAGCTCCATGGAGCTAAAATTTTCTCACAACTTGATCTAGCCACTGGGTTCCACCAACTCAGAGTTGCTGAAGATAGTATCCATAAGACAGCTTTCCGTACCGAGAATGGATTCTATAAATGGTTGGTTTGACCAACGCACCTGCTTATTTCGTCGATTTGATGAATCGAGTCTTTTGGGATGTACTTAACAAGTTTGTTCTTGTATTCATTGATGATATTCTCGTTTTCTCCAAAGACGAGAAGGAGCATGAGACACACCTTGCTTATGTTCTGGAAACTCTTCAAAATCATCAACTTAAGGCCAAATTCTCTAAATGCCACTTCTGGCGAGAAGAAGTGAGATTCCTGGGCATCATAGTTTCTGAAAATGGGATTTCGGTCGATCTAGCTAAGATCGCCGTAATCAATGTAAGTTCTACCCTATTCGCTATTTCCATTCAATTCCTCTTATCCCTTTCTAATTTGAAATTTATCTACAGGATTGGGAGACTCCTAAAACTCCTACAGATATTCGTAGTTTCTTGGGCTTAGCCGGTTATTATCGCAGATTTATTGAGCACTTTGCCCGGATTTCTGCCCCACTTACTGCTTTAACTCGGAAGGATGTTAAGTTTATTTGGAGTGAGAAGTGCGAATCAGCTTTTAATGAGTTGAAGCGAAAGTTAACTTCAGCCCCTGTTCTCGCGGTATTCGATGGAAGTGAAGGATTAACTGTCTATACAGATGCTTGCCGAGAAGGTTTAGGCGCTGTTCTTATGCAAAATGGAAAGGTTATTGCCTATGCGGGCCATTAGTTCAAGACCCACGAATTAAACTATGCCACACATGACCTAGAGCTTCTTGCCGTTGTATTTGCTCTGAAACTATGGAGGCATCATCTTTTGGGAACAAAATTCGAATTATTCACTGATCATAAGTCCTTGAGATATATCTTTTCTCAGAAAGATTTGAACCAGAGGCAAGTCCGATGGCTCGAATTTTTAGCTGCATATGATCTCGACATCACTTATACCCCTGGGAAAGCAAATGTGGTAGCCGATGCATTGAGTCGTAGCAAAGCATTGTCTTGCTGTAATATTGTTGAAGGCATGTTATTTCAGCTTGTCATCTCTCCATCTCTTATGGATCGCATAACAGCCAAACAATATGAGGACACTTTGCTCTATCGTATGAAGGAGTTGGTTCTTGGTAGAGTTGGAAATGCCGACAGTAAAGTGGGAGCACAGATAGATAGTAATGGAGTTCTGAGGATTGACAACCGTATTTGTGTTCCAAATGTCGATGGATTGAGACAAGAAGTGCTTAGAGAAAACCATCAGTCATCACTTTCATTACATCCTGGTGTCACTAAGATGTACCGAAATATGAAGCGTTTATATTGGTGGAGTGGGATGAAGAGGGATATTTCTATATATGTCAGTAGATGCACCACTTGCCAACAAGTTAAGGCCGATCACCAGAAAACGGCAGGATTACTTCAACCCCTAGAGATTCCGTGTTGGAAATGGGATCAGATTTCTATGGACTTCATCGATGGATTACCAAGGACCAGAAAAGGTAATGAGAGTATATGGGTGATCGTTGATAGGTTGACAAAATCTGCTCACTTTATTCCTGTTAAGACCACTCGTACTGCTTCAAGTTTGGCAAAGATTTACATGAAAGAGATTGTTAGACTTCATGGGGTTCCATCTAGTATTGTATGCGATCAAGACCCTATATTCACTAGTAAATTCTGGAAGGCGTTTCAGGTCGTCTTAGGCACTAAACTGAATCTGAGCACAGCTTATCATCCTCAAACGGATGGCCAAACTGAAAGGGTAAATCAGATTTTGGAGGATTTGCTCCGAGCTTGCATAATTGATTTCGGAGGATCTTGGGAAGACCATCTCCATTTGGTTGAATTCACTTATAATAACAGTTATCAGGCGAGTATCGATATGGCACCGTTCGAAGCTTTATATGGACGGCCATGCAAATCGCTAGCTTGTTGGATTGAGCCTGGTGATCGATTGGTTCTTGGCCCAGATATGATTATGGAAGCATCCGAGAAGGTTAATGAGATCAGAAGGAAGATGAAGACCGCACAGGATAGGCAGAAGAGCTATGCAGATAGGCGTAGAAGAGATTTGGAATTCCAGGTTGGGGATGAGGTATTTCTAAAAGTATCACCTTTGAAGAATGTTATTCGATTTGGTCGTAGAGGAAGGCTTGCTCCAAGATTTGTTGGACCATTTACTATCACCGAGAGAATTGGCACACTAGCTTATAGAGTTGCATTACCAGAAAAGTTTGAGGGTGTGCACAACGTATTCCATGTTTCACATCTCCGGAAAGTCGTGCGAGATCCATCCATGACCATTCCAATTGCTCAGTTGGATGAAGTAGATATCGAGCCAGATTTGACTATCGAAAGAAGACCACTCCGAATAGTCGATCGGGAAACAAAGCAAATAAGAAGGAAGTCTATAAATCTCGTTAAAGTCCAATGGAGTGAAGATGAGCGAGATTACACATGGGAAACTGAGGATAGTATCCGGGATTCAAACCCCGAATTACTGATTTCAGGTATAAATCAAATTTTCTTAAAAAAATCTATCTTGACTTCTCCGCTTACTCCATTCTTACTTCACCGTCTCGTTCTTTTCGAGGACGAAAAGTTTTGAGTGGGGGAGAATGTAACGACCCTGAAATTCCGACCCAATTTTAAAAATTTTGAATCCATTATTTTAATATAAAATATGGAACTTTCATACGATTTCTATTAGCGTCCAAACTTTGTTTATAAATTGCGCCTAGATGGTTATAGATATGGGAAAAGTTTCGTCGGAAAATACCGCAGTAAATTTTGTTCGCGTTTATTTCACATCAGTTCATTTTAAACGCGAAAAATTTTATCTTCCGAACTTGAATATTTTTACATAGAAAAATTTCTAAACCATCTTCTGATCAGGACGTCATTTTTCGTTTTTCAAATTTCAGACATCTTCAGCTCCGTCGATCTTATTCTTCGGCGTTTTTGCTGCATTTTCTACAATAGAAAATTTCGAATTTATAATTTAATCGTACCATTGATATCTGTATACCGTTGCGTTCGCCTCGTCGCGCTGATCAAAATGGTATATTTATTTGTGTCAATCGGAGTTCGGCGTTGCGAATTATAATTGTTTAACGGATTACAAACTGGTCCGTTACGCAGCATAGACCGGTACCCAATTACCTACTCAGTCCAGAAGTCTAGGGGTCCTTGACTATTCAGCTGCCTAGAAACCCAACGGCCTTTCGGTTACCAAGACAGATAAGTTGGAGGCCTTTCAATTTCTGTACTAGTTTATATAATAAACTATCATCCCACTATTCACTCGTTTGCATGTTCAGTACGTATTCCTCTGCCTTCCTCTTCTCTTCCATGTATATTTTCATCTCCTTCCTTCTCAAACAGCAATTGAACTTCCTCTCACTGCCTCCCACCAACCCCACCACTAGCCCTCCACCACCCAGCCTCATTCGCCCAACCCGCCTGCCCTGCCTCCGCCTTCGCCCGCTAGTCCAGCCCGCCACCGTCCCCATCCCCTGCCGTTCCCAGCCCGCCACCGTTCCCATCCCCTGCCATTCCCAGCCCGCCCTATCCCCTGCCGTTCCCAGCCCGCCACCGTCCCCATCCCCGCTGTTCCCAGCCCGTCCCCAGTCCTCGCCCGCTTGCCCAACTCCCACTGCCCTTCGCCACCCAGCCCACCGCCTTCGCCCACTGCCCTTCGCCACCCAGCCCTGCGCCACCCAGCCCACCGCCTTCGCCACCCAGCCCTTCGCCACCCAGCCACTGCCCTCGCCCACCCAGCCCTTCGCCCACCCAGCCCATTGCCTTTGCCGCCCAGCCCATTCCCCTCCACCAGCCCAACCACCCGACCCCACTGCCCAGCAGCCCGCCACCGACCCACTGCCCATGCAGCACCCCGGCCCGCCTAGCCCGCTCACGCATCCGCTGCCACTTTTTATTTTGTTTTATGATAAAATTATATATCAGTTACAATTTGTAACCTATAGACTCACTTATGCCTTGTCTGCGCAGTTCCAATTGAGGCTAATCCAGTGATCTAAGCTTCCATCCACCTTATTTGCATCTAGTTGTTTAGTAAGGTTTATATATACATACAAATCAATATATATACATCGTATTAAGCTATTGTTGAATAATCTTTTGTTTGATTTATAGTTCGTATTCGTGCTTGTGTCGTCCATTCTAGTCTATTCATTCTCGTGCTTCGCCGTCATCTTCTTCAACCACGCAAGGTGAATATTTCATTCACGACTCAATCTATTATGCTATGATAATCAAGTGATAGATGTTATTGATATTAATTTGAATGTTAAAATGGTTGATGTTAAATTGTGATTTGAAGTTAGATATGAAAATAATTATGACATTAAATTTGTTATGTGATGTTGGATTTGGTTGTTAATATAAGTGATAATTAATATGAAATTGGAATTGATATAGGATAGTTTAAAATTCAAAATAGATTATATATGTTGAACTTGTCCCTTTAAATGTTAAATAAATCGACATGTAGAAATAGGGTTAACTACACTTTGAACCATTGAATGTATGATTGATGTAATAATTTGATAATAAACACCAAGTGAAAACCTATAATGTAATAATCTTTAATCCGCATGAAATGATAGTGTGGATTCTAGGAATAATTTTATTTAATTTACATAAATAACAAATGTAAATTAAATACGATTATTTCGGGATTATTTAAATAAATGGTTAAATTGTTATGTATGGTTGCTATTGATTGTTTATTTACTTTGACACCATCCCAGTTATCACACTGCAAGTTCCCTTTGCTATGCTTTGTTTTATTTAATTATATTGGGTTGAAATGATAAATACCCAAATTGAACAACTTTGGCCTAGGATAGATAATTAAAATAAGAAACCCGATTGGTCAACAAAATCATTTTGGAATTGAAATCCATTTGAAATTAAGAAATGAACTTAGAAATTTGTTGGAAAGTAAGCAACGAAATTTATGGATTTAATTGTAATAAAACAATAGATTTAATTGTAGTAAATGAATAGATTTAATTGTAATAAATGAATGGATTTAATTGTAATAAACAGTAGATTTAATTGTAGTAAATGAATAGATTTAATTGTAATAAATGAATGGATTTAATTGTAATAAACAATAGATTTAATTGTAGTAAATGAATAGACTTAATTGTAATGAATGAATGGATTTAATTGTAGTAAATCAATAGATTCAATTGAAATAAATGAATGGATTTAATTGTAATAAATAAATGGATTTAATTGAAATAAATCAATGGATTTAATGGTATTAAATTAATAGGATTAGTGGTAATAAATTAATGGACTTAATGGTAATAAATTGATGGATTAAATTGCAATGAATTAATGGAGAAATAAGTGGACCTGATTGGAATAAATTATTGGATTAAATTGAAACGGATTAATAAATCTATTTAACTGGATAAACTGATTGACACATTTAATTGAAATGAGATTTGAATAAGTAAGTTTAGAATCTAATAAATTGAATTTATTAGATTCGAAATTAAATCTAAATTTGATAAATTTAATAAATTTGGAATTTGTTATAAATTTAATTTGAGATTAAGTGACAAAGTGACTTAAAAGGAATGTAAAACCCACTAAAGTTAAGGAGTTGATTTAGCTGTTGAAATTGGTAAATCAAAGTTTTGATTAAATTTAAAGTAACGATGAATGGGAATAGGAATTAAATTGAACTTGAATACTTAAGTATTGTCAACTCAAGGGCTTGAACTAAAACTTAATTTGGAAATATGATTTTTAAATGTTCGAATTAAATTGAACTGTGATGTGTCAAATTTTGGAAGTCAAACTTGCAACTTGACTTTTGGACTTTGATTTGTTTAAACTTTAATATTAAATGACCATCGGGTAATTAATGCGTAGTTATTAAAGAGACCGGGATCGGATATGGACATACTCTCTGTCGATACCGAAAACCACTTTAATAACTAATATACGCGGAGTGTTGATCCAGAACGAAGTGGATGGTTTTGGTGAACGCGTTGACTGAAGAAAGAGAACAATTTTGGATGACCCCTGACATGACTAAAACAGGAGCCGCGCCGGACCATTGAGGATCGCCATCTCTAGCGGACACACTTCTTCGATACCTTATCTATTACTTATGTGATTCGATTTGGGTGCACCCCTTGATTTAGGAGTGTTGATTCGCGGTGTTGAGATAGTAGCTGCTATGCTCAACATCAGTCTGGATCAGGCAACTACTAGTATCCTAGTTGGTATCGCCTCATGTACCTTGTCATACTGATTATCCTATTCGCGAACACTACGTTTTGTTTTGTACCTTTAGTATATGGATTGCCCTCTGGTGACTTCCGGTTTTGGGGAAACTACGGTCTTGTATATGCTCTTGGGAATAAAAATGTGTTAAGGGTGGAATGGCCCATGACTTAACACTATTTTGATATCATACTTTACTGATTAGACATTATCTATTTAGCGTATTCTATTGTATATATAGATAGTTATCGGATCCTTAAAGATGTGTATCACATCCATCTTTGAGTTATGGACTTTATTATAATTGCACCTGATTATTCTGTATAAGATTTTGAGTCCTGACTCGAGTGTTTCTTTTGTATATGCTCGGGTCAGCCTGAAGCTATCCAGTTGCTGATCAAGGTTGGTTGAAGATGCTGAAGACTTTGCATTTATCTTTATCAGTTATTTCTTTTCTAGTATTTGATGAACTTATGTATTGAACATCTTGTATTTCTCTTTGTCACTTTATGTTGAGACATTGTTGTATTCCTGTAGTAGCTTCATGAACTACTATTATGATGATGTACTTTTCCGCTGCATTATTCTGTGACTATTCTGTGTCTGTGATGTTGTATTGATTCTCATTTACATATATGTATTCATAATCCCATAATGATTCGTGTTTTGTATTATTTAAGTTGACATGTGTGGATTATTGTCAATTTAAATGGTCCAAATATACGGGTTGTTACACCGATACTTACGTACCGATCGATGAATGTGGTAGAACTTGTTGGCACATTTCGTATTGATCAGGGCTGGATCGATACAAAGGAAGGGACAACCGATGGATACAAAAATGTACATTTCAAGAGCGCTTGGATTGATACGAAGATGGTGAGCGGGGAACGATACGGAGAGGGGAATGGGTTGATGGATACAAAAGTTATCGGATGGATGGATACAAAGCATGGATACGAAGTAGTGGAGCCGGTCAAGTGATGAAGCGCTCGACATGGATTTATGCGTGAAACTCGAATTGATGCGGAGGCTATGGCTATGGATGTGGGAATGGGATGGATATAAAGGCGATCGATGTCAATCGATCGATATGAAGTGACCAAGCCACTTCAAAACCAGATATTGGATCGATCATAACTCACAAATGGCAAGTCCAAATATGATGAAATTTTCACAGGAGCTTCCTGATGCACTCAAGCATGTTCATGATCGATTTCAGCTTGATTGGAGCCAATTTGGATCGATACGAATTGTTCCTGGATCGATCCAAAATCACTCCGGATTGATCTGGCGGGTCCACCTGCGCAAGAGAAAAGGTATTCCCGGTTTTAAGGCGGAAATTTTCGGATCTACACATATAAATAGCGGTCCTATGGCAACTAAAAAGGGGATCTTCTTCTTCGAGCTTGGGGAAACTCTGCCATTTTGGTTTTTGATTTCAAAGGCTTGTAATTGTAAGCTCAATACAAAATGAATAAAAAGAGTCAATTCGAAGTGGACGTAGGCCGAAGATAGCCGAACCACTATAAATCTTGTGTTCTTTCTTGCTTTCTTACATTTTAATTTTGCTATTTCTTCATTTTTATTCTCTACATTATCTGGATCTGAGATCTATGACTGGATTCTGGGGATTTGTGTGTAAACACTGGTGCTTTCACTACTTTTGGTGTTTGTGACCAATTTCGATGCAAACACTTTCGTGCTTTCACTGAGAAAGACTAGCACCCACTACAACAAACATGACCTTTAATAGCATTTTAAAAATGCAATGAAAGCTTTTAACATCGTTTTTACGTACGATGTATATCGACATGCAGTTATATGTCAGGGATATACAATGACAAGAAATAAACGTTGTTAAATGTCCTTTTTTACAGCGTTTCCCTGGTGTCATGAAATCTTTTAACAACGTTTGGTTGGGTGCAGTTAGAGATCTTTCTTTCGTTTGTTTCGTGCTAAGATAAGATTTTATAGCGTTTTTTCAATGCTGTGATATTTATTATAGCGTTTCGTTGTTGCAATAGATCGTGCTTTATGTTTTTAGATACAATTTAATGGTATTTTTAAAACGCTATTAAAACTTTCAACGGCGTTTTAAAAACCCTGTGGAATGTTTCAACTGCTTTTAAAAAAGCTGTTGAATGTTTTAACTGTGTTTAAAAAACGCTATGGAATGTTTTAACAGCGTTTTAAAAACGCTGTGGAATGTTTTAATTCCATTTCAGCAAACATCCGCCACAATATGCGTATATACCACATTTCAAAATTAGCATATTATATCAATATCATATTTCAAAGTCAACATATTATATCAATACCACATTTTGGACGCATATTTGATAACCAACGTATGAAATTTCATAATCAAAATACACAATATTCTTACACCAAACATAAATAGTTTGTCATCAATTGTTCAAAAACAAAATATAGAACAAGTGGCAATAGCAAAACAAAAGCAAGTAGTACATACGTTAAAACCAAAAAGTAGTTCTAGCAGCAAAAATAACTTCGATCCATAACTCGTTGCAACCTTTTTTTGCATCACAATCATCTATCTACCTATAAAGTAAAAGTAATATTGCTTGAGAATCAATTCATCAAAAAAGTGTACACAAAGTTAAATCGGATTCATAATGCAAACACTAAATATTCATCACACTATTTCAGTAGGCGATTGACTAATACAAGTATATAAACTCTGGTAATTACGCAAAGACTGTACTGTACTGTCACATAGTATTTGGTACAAATATATAAATGAAAAATGTTCTGAAAATTTTCCTATGATTAGTGCAAACTTGACTACCATTCAGTCAGTGATCTTTCCCTATCATTATTAAAGTAAACATATGCATATGCAAGCTATCAAAATTTTCATATGATGCCATATTCTTAAGTCAATCTTGATTTTCTTTTTCAGTTATGATGTTCATAAATTTCCATATTATTTTTTCTCACTTGGGATCTTTGAATTCATGCAGGCACGATGCAATAATACTTGGCCTGATACACTTATGAGATATATGGTGCATTAAAGCTTCAAACTATGACAGGCTAAAGCCTAAAGGTATTGCAGTTATATTTTACAAGGTATTGCACAATACTGCCTTTACAAGGCATTGCTTTAGCACTGCTTTCAAAGTAGTGCAAGCACTGACCTGAAAGGCAGTTCTACAACACTGCCTTTAAAGGCAATGCACTGCACTGCCTTTTACAAGGTAGTGCATGCGCGGACTTACAAGGCAATGCATGCGCTAACTTACAAGGCAGTGCTACAACATTTCCCTTACAAGGAAGTCAGGACATGGATTTCCAATAAGAGGTGAAATGCATCATTTTCTCGCAAGGTGCAGTTATCAGGAGAAGCTGGAGTGAACAGTGCATGTGAGAATATGCTACTTTGAATTTTCAGCGAGCCTTCCAAGCATTCCTTGTTGGCTTGGAATTATAATTTTGAGCATAATACTAGACTTATAATCTTTATGTATTTTTGATCTTGGAAAATAAATAAAAGTGGTTTAGTGTGGAGATGTAGCGGTCTGGCTAATAAATGATAAATTTAAAGATCATAATTTTACTCAATTAAAACCGAACTTTTGAATTCGTCTTTCTTCACCGGTTCTAAATTCTCTAAAAGTTACTAGGATTTATAAAGCTTCTGGCTAGATGTATTTAATAGATTGGAAGAAAATGGACAGTCTCCAAAACAATAATATTATCATTGATCATTAGATAATGTTATTGCTTGCTTTTGGCATCTAAAATCGTAGATTTGCAAACATTGCAATTGTAACATGGTCGATAATGACCAAGAGAACACGAAAACTTAACATAGATAATTTTATAACCATCAAAATCAACAATAACTTCCATTGAAATGATACGGATCATGATTTAGTTGGTTCATAAAATTTTGAAATAATGGCAAATCCCAATCATGTTTGCTAGTGAGTGAGCGAGTTAAAAAAATTATTACAAAAATGGTAGGTGAATTGGTAGGTTGAAATCAAAAGTAACCAATTGAAAATACACTCTCTATGGTTATCTATAAACAGCTATTGTACAATCAAGGGTAGGTATTAGCTATAGAGTATTGTAATAAAGGTCTAAATGATCATTATCATCTATTTTTCAAGTAATTGATCCTAATGTTGGTTTTTCGATGTTCGATATACTATATACTATATACTAATGTTGAAATCAAAAGTACCAACTCTAGCTGAATCAAGGAATCACCACGCACCCGCTGATCAAACATAGAGCCCTGTATTCTTAGTCCTAGAATCAAAATAATAAACTACGGATGCAATAGAAGAGGAATCAACATATTAAGGGATGTTATTATCCTCTTAAACTGTTAAAACCATTTATAACCCCAACATACCTTTTAAATATTGTGCAATGTGACTTTAGTTTAAATAATATTCAAACAATTATAGAAAAGTGACGTTAAGGGTATATAGCCTATTTGCTAACATTATCGGTGTAATGATCAGATGCAAAAGAGAATCAAATCAGAGAACATGATTGCAGTGAACTTATCTATGTACGGGTAAATTCTTTGCAGTCCTATTAAACTGTTCTAGGCTGATAGAGGGTCAAATATAAATATGCCTAAGTTGTAGGTGATAGCAAGTAATACCTTGACTTAACACCTTGACATAACACGTAAAGTGTAAACACAATTTGAAGAGAGAGAAAAAAATTCCTTTTCCGATGTAACCAAAACACCGACATCTAGATTATTTGAGTATGCCAAAATCTTGGACTTCTTTCTAGATTTTGATGTTTCACTAGCATCATATGGTAAGTGCTTTTCAAAATCTACTGTTGATTCTGTCTCCATATTTTTTCGTGACTGGGACCCACAATGCATTGAACTTTGGTCGTCTTGTAAAGAATTTGTGTGTCCACTTGAAACATCCGCTCTACTATTTATACCAGTGGGTCCTGGATCATAAGGGCTTGCAATACGATGTCTAGCAGCTGAGCGAATTCGCTTTATTGGAATTGAGCCTGCATTGGAGGTACTAGAATGCCTTTTATTATTACCAGTAAATAAAACATGGCTTCCAGGCTTTCTTTCATAAGGAAATTCATTGTTAATATGGTATGGTCGTCCTGTAAACTTATGTGGGAAGTTTTTCTTTTTCTTATAAATAAATATGGGTTTATTTATGCCTTCAAATGATCCAGGCATATAGTATGAGCTTGATTCACCTTCTTCTTCTTCTTCACATTTAATTTTGCGAGGTCCGTCTATTTCCAAAAAATTGTCAACTACATTTAATCTAAGAAATTTTGGTAGTAAAATACAAGTAATAAATAAGAAGGGATATTACAAAACTTGACAAAGAATCAAATGGAGAAGCTGCAGAGTCTTCTTGGTTTACAGGGCTGACCACTTTCTATATACACAACTTAGATGAGTACCGTATATGAGTAAATAATAAATATCATAGAATATCAAATGATAATGCATTAACACAGATACTAGTGTATAAAAAGAATCGTGCAATGTAGCAGATTATTTTACCACTGATACATTGTGAATTTAGAGCACAACTATAATGCATCAAATGGTACACATTCTTGAGAATTGTCCCATCATTATTACCACTTTGTTAATCGCCTATAGTCATTTTTTTAGAGGGAATGATTTATTTGTAGTCAGCACAAATTTATATGATCTTTTCTTTAGAAAGTCCTTAAATTCCATAGCTGCAAAATCATTTAAAATCTACAAAAACTATACAGGATATATTCATTTCATGTCGCATTGATCATAATTTTAAAGAGTATTATATGGCCCTTTTGTTCAAAGTTATTGCAATAAAGTCACAATGCACTAAAATAGAAGAAATAAATTGCCAAAAAATAAAATATCACCATTCTAATTTTACTTACTTCTGAATTTATTCTATAATTGCATGCTTGCAGAAAGTAGATAATTACTTTTGACGTTTAGCTTACTTTTAAGATATATATAGTTTATAAAAAATTGTAGTTGAATATTTAACATTGTGATAGGCCTATGGTTTCAGCTGCCGTTGGTAGAGAAGTTTATAGAGGAGAGAAAGAAGACATTGAAGAAAATAAGAGGGAGAGAAATATAATTTTCAGCCTCGCATTCACCTTTTCATTTACGTACTTTATAGGCAGCAATTACAACCACCTAGGACAACTGTACCACTAATATATCATAGCATATTTCAGCCACACAATTTGTAACAAAAATTTAATAAAAAGAAAATAAAATAACAACTTATGTCCTATTTTAGGTGATTTGCCGATTCTTCTGCATGCAGCTTTTGCTGAGTCGCTCTTTATGTTTTGCAAGTAATTGTATATTACGTTTGGGCCTTGATACAACACCTACGGGTGCATCATTGCCTCCCCCTAGAAGAGCAACCTTGTCCTTAAGGTTGGAATGAGTGGTAATTGAAAGTGGCATTGGTGTTGGTGTGATGTGTTGAGGGTTTGGGCAGAGCTTAAGGAGGGAGATGTGGAAGACGGGGTGGATGCGAGCTTCATGTGGTAAGAAGAGTTTGTAGGCAACGGCTCCTATTTTCTCAATGATTTTGAATGGGCCAAAGTATTTTTTTGAGAGTTTATTTTGCATTGGTCGAAGGGAATGTTTGCGATAAGGATGAAGTTTGACGAAGACGAAAGAACCGATAGGGGAGTCTTTATCGAGGCGATGTTAGTTTGCTTGAGTTCTCATGTGGGTTTGAGCTCTTTGGAGATTTGCCTTGATGGTCTGCAGCAGTTGATCTCTATATGTAGCCCATTCCTCTAAGTCATGGATTTGAGTATTTCCTTGGATGTAGTCGGCAATGATCGGGGGTGCGCGACCGTAGACGGCTTGAAAGGTTGACATTCCGATAGAGGAGTGTATACAAGTATTGTACCACCACTCTGCCCAAGGCAAACATTTAATCCAATGTGATGGTAAATCACCGCATATTGCACGTAAATAATTTTCCAAGCAATGGTTTACTACTTCCGTTTGACCGTCACTTTGAGGATGATAGGCACTATACATATTGAGTTGTGTGTCGTGTAGGCGAACAATCTCTTTCCAAAACTGACTCATGAAAACTCGATCACGATCGGAGACTATGGTTCGAGGAAAATCATGTAAGCGGAAAAATTCTTGGATAAAGTAAGATGCTAAGTGAACTGCAGTGAAAGAGGTTAGTAAAGCAATGAAGTGTGCATATTTGGACAAGCGGTCAACGATGACCCAAATACATGTTTTACCGGACGATGGCGGTAGATGAGTGATAAAGTCAATTGATATGTCTTCAATGATTTGATTGGGAATGGGAAAAGGTTGCAATAGACCTTTAGGCGCTGAGTTTTCTGGTTTGGTCTGTAGGCATACATTGCATTGGCGCACAAAATCACGAACTGAATTGAACAAATTTGGCCAACAGAAATTTCCAGAAATGCGAGCGGCGGTTCCTTTGATCCCTGAGTGTCCTCCAAGCTTGGAGGCATGATATGCAGTAATTATTTTGGTCTGCAGCATGGGGTCATTTGGGATATACAATCTTTTGAAGTTATAATGAGTATCAATACCATCCTATAGTTGAGTGAAAATGAGTTGCATTGCTGGGTCAAGGGGAAGTGCAGCGCGGATGTCAATAATGAAATCGAAGGATGGAGAGGAGAAAGCAGCCATTAGAGCATCTGCAGTCCAACGAGAAAGACCATCGGGCAACCCGTTTTTTTATGCCTGGTTTATAGTTGATAGTGAAATCAAAACCCATGAGCTTGGAAAGCCATTTTTGCTGATCTGGTGTTTGGATGGTTTGAGTTAGGAGTTGGCGAAGGCTTTGGTGGTCTGTTGTGATGGAGAATTTGCGGCCGAGGAGGTAGTGGCGCCATTTTTGGACAGCGGAGGTTATAGCAAACATTTCTCTAGCATAGGTAGATGATTTTTGGAGACGAGGTGGAAGTTTTTGACTATGAAAGGCGATGGGGTGGTGGGATTGATATAGGACAGTGCCGTAGGCTAGATTGGATGCGTCGGCGTGGAGATCGAAGGATTTGGAAAAATCTGGCAGTGCTAGAATAGGTGCAGATGTGATGTGCTGTTTATGGGAAGTGAAAGCTTCGTGGGCTTGAGTGGACCAAGAAAATTGTTCTCCTTTCTTAAGTAACTTGGTTAGTAGACTAGTAATATATGAGCATAGTGGCGAATGAAACGGCGGTAGTAGCCCGTAAGACCAAGGAATCCTCTAATGGCGGTGATATTGGCGGGGGTGGCCAATTAAGAATGGCATCTACTTTTGACGGATCAACTCCAACTCCTTCTCTAGAGATAATGTGGCCCAAATAGCATAGTTCTTGAAGTCCAAAAACACATTTGGAGAAATTTGCACAAAGTTTGTGCTTCGCCAAAATGTTGAGAGTAGTTTGCAAGTGAGAGAGGTATAAATCCCATGATTTACTATAAACGAGGATGTCGTCAAAAAATACTAGGATAAATCGTCGGAGATGAGGTCGAAAAATGTTATTCATTGTTGCTTGGAATGTATATGGGGCATTGGTGAGGCCAAATGGCATTACAAGAAACTCGTAGTTCCCTTCATACGTGCGAAAAGCGGTCTTCGAAACATCGGAAGGGTGAACGCGGATTTGAAAATATCCACTGCATAGATCCAATTTGGAAAAAAAAATGGATCCATGTAGTTCATCCAATAACTCATCAATGGTTGGAATGGGGAACCTATCTTTGATAGTGATTGCATTTAGTGCACGGTAATCTACACAAAAGCGCCACGTACCATCTTTCTTTTTAACAAGGAGCACGGGAGAAGAAAATGGACTTGCGGATGGTTGTATTATTTGGTTTTGGAGCATTTCTTGGACTTGTTTCTCTATTTCATTTTTTTGAAAATACGGGTATCGATAGGGTTTAACGTTGATGGGTTGGGAGTTGGTTTGAAGATTGATGTGGTGATTGAGGTTGCGGTGTGGAGGAATGTGGTTTGGCTTGTCGAAGAGGTTTCGGTATTTGGCTAAAAGGTGTTGGATATCTGGGTCCATGTTGTTGGTTGGAAAAATAGGTGATGGGTTTGGGTTGTTAATGGGCTCAGTGGTGAGGTGAAAATATGAAGAGATGAAACATGTATGCTGCAGGCGTTTCAACTGGTGGTAGGAAATTTCAAATGGGCTTGTGGGTTTTTCTTGGCCTACTAGTACAATGGGCTGCTGGTTATAAACAAAGATAATGTCATATTTTTATGATCAATTGTTACTGGCCCAAGGTTTTGTAGCCACTGCACTCCAAAAACAGCCTCTGCTCCTGAAATTGGTAGCAGATAAAAATCAGAAATAAAGTCATACCCATGAATTCGAACTAGGACTTGGCGACACACTTCGCGGCATTGTAACTTTTCTCCATTGCCGACTGTAACTAGAAAGTCACCATGTTACTCAGCTTGCAGTCCCAAAAATTGAGCGGTGCTGGGATGAATATAATTATGTGTGCTTCCTGAGTCAATTAAGATGGAAAGGGGTTTGTTGTTGATCAGTGTTGGTAGGCGAAAGGATGTTGGGTTGGTAGAGCCGACCAATGCATGGTACGAGACAGCCGGATCCGTCATTAGATGTTGTTCGGACACTTCTAAATTGTCCAGATCTGAAGTATCTTCGTCTTCATCGGGCAAGAGTAACAGTATTTGCTTTGTGCTACATTGATGGTCGGGGTAGTATTTCTCTCTGCATCTGAAACATAAGCCTTTAGTTTGTCTATTTTGATATTCAGCAGGTGTTAGGAGTTTGATGCGGTAGTTGGGATTTGTGGATTGGTTTATGGACTGATTTGAGGAGGAGATTGGGAGCAAGGTCAGCAGTGGTGGTTGTTGGGGCCGGTTGTAGGGAAGACAGCTTTGGAATAGTTTGGTGTCGGTGATTTTGTTCTCAATGAGTTTGGCAAGATCAATGGCATCAGTTAGGGATGTGGGTTGAAATGGTTGAAGTTCGTTTCTGATGTTGGTTTTTAGGCCTGATATAAAACAATTGAGAAGAGCTTCATGAGGAAGGTTTGTGATGCGGTTGCTAAGTGTTTCGAACTGAGATTGGTAGTGATCGACGGTTGTTGTTTGACGGAGTTTGAAGAGGGTGGCTTGTGGGTTTATGAAGGAGGAGGGACCAAATCTTTGTTCGATTGCTCTTGTGAGGTTTGTCCATGAAGTGAATTGATTGTTTCGAAACATCCATTGAAACCATGTTAAAGCTTGGCAAGTCATATAAAAACTAGAGAGATCGATGCGTTGCGCATCGGGTGTGGAATGATAGGAGAAAAATCGTTCCGCTTGGAAGATCCAATCTAAAGGTTTGAAGCCGTCGAAGTGGGTGAGTTCGCATTTAGGTGTTCGAGTAGCGATATGATTATGAAGAGGTGTAGTGAGGAGAGGAGGTGGAGGTGGTGGTCGAGGTGTATGGTTGTTTGCAGTGGTGTCATGTGGGGGTATTGCTGAAGAGGATGTGAGCATAGAGGATGGTTGGGGTATTATGGGATGCGATGGCGGTTGTAGTATATGAGGTGGTGGTGGAGGTGTGTGATTGGAAGAGAATTTGGAGGATAGATCGGCAATGGTTTGGGTTAATTGTTGGATTGCGAGATTTTGTGAGGCGAGGTATGATTTGATATCTGGCATGTCGGCAAGAGAGGATTCTTGTTTGGAAAGGTTGGTGTTGATGGCATCAATGGAGGTTTGTTGGTTGGTGAGTTGCAATGCTAGTTCATCGAGACGGGTCATGGTGTTGAATGGAGGATAGTTATGGGGAGGAACTCAGTGAAAGCACCAATTGATAGGCCTATGGTTTCAGCTGCCGTTGGCAGAGAAGTTTATAGAGGAGAGAAAGAAGACATTGAAGAAAATAAGAGGGAGAAAAATATAATTTTTAGCCTTGCATTCATCTTTTCATTCACGTACTTTATAGGCAGCAATTACAACCACCTAGGACAGCTGTACCACTAATATATCATAGCATATTTCAGCCACACAATTTGTAACAGAAAGTTAATAAAAAGAAAATAAAATAACAACTTCTGTCCTATTTCAGGTGAATTGTCGATTCTTCTGCATGCAGCTTTTGCCAAGTCACTCTTTATATTTTGCAGGTAATTGTATGTTACGTTTGGGCCTTGCTACAACACCTATGGGTACATCACATTGTTATCAAGTTAACAAAGTTAAAGCTTAATTGTATATTATAGCTATTTGTTGCCATTAAAAGTATAATGCATAGTCAAGGTCATCCCTGAGCGTGAACTGCAGATTTGGAAATAGCACACTTTGTAAAAACAAGCCTATCTTCCCATACTGGTAAGTAACCAAAATAATTTTCCTTAGACTCTATTGAATACCTGTACACTGTTCATGGCCGTTGAATCAGCATTCTCCCCGTCTGCATCCTATCTCATTATTGGCGGTATCACACTACATATGGTGTCTCTACAGCGCACTCACTTGAACACTGGTATCAGGTCATACAGTCATAATTCTGTACATCGCAATGTCGCTCATTCATATGCTACAGCCTGCAAAGATTCCATCACTTGCTCAACATACTTTTATCTAGACTTCCATTGCATACTCAACATCACAGCCTCACTCATTCATGTGCAGTTACTCCATATATGCTAGTTCTGCCACTTATTGTCACCTGCTCAACATTCCTGATCTGCTAGTCTATACACACAAATATACTTATAAATAGTTGAGCCAACCTGCAAGGATTACCTGTGCTCGCGTGGGCATTTCTTAATTGCAGCCACTTCCATTCAGTGACACCATCTCATGCAAGGTCTGCATCACTTCCCACCTAAAACTGCAACATCGCGCACTGGCTTTCCAACCTGAATTTGCATCATTTACAACAGTCCCTCAACTCCTGCTGCAACTAAACTGTTTATAAGTATACCACCTTCATTTTACACTATTTATTTTGATTTACACCAGGCCATGCAATGAACATCTATTTTGATGTCAACCAAAATAGATGAACTAACTTCATTCCACACTTTCAATACATATAATAATATAATGGAGTAGTTTGGTCGTAAATGTTTACTTTCTATTAAGTAACATCAAACTAAGATAAAAAATTAAAGTGCACATGTAAAAAAATGATGAAAGCTTATAATAAACAGAGTTACCTCAATTTCCCAACATAAGTCTTGTTCGATCGAGATATATTGTCAACGTTCATAGAGATTATATATTCGCTTGGCAGAAAGGAGGAATTTTCCATTTTCAACAAGCACGGCTGCATAATCGAACGACATGGTAAGACTTAAAAAGGACTAGAAGTTTAATAATTTTCAGATGCTGGTGTAATTTTGGTTACACCAACTGTATCATAATGGCTGACGTCCCCTCTACAAATTTGTTGAATTTAACAAAACAATACATGAGAGATCTCTCATGCAATGTTAGTCAATTTTGTTGCATCAAGTTTATGTGTTGATAATGTTGTTATTGTGTAGTAGGTTTGCATTTAGAGATTTTTAATTCATTTACTTTAGAATATTTCAAGATTTTATACCCACTCCTGGACAATTTACAATGAATCAAACAGATACAGCCATTGAGATGTAAGTTGACAAATAATAAAAATAACTAAATGTTAATAAAATTATGAGGAGACTAGATTTAAAATACTTGAAGATGTAATGTGAAGGAATAAGCTAAAGAAATCTTACTAGGAGTAAGACATAAATATAAATGATAAGTTAACTTCGATTTGTCCCTCTTAATGAAACACTAAATCATACCATCTCGAGGCCCTGGCTGCCAAATGAAAATAAGAAGTATTAGACAACAATGTTTGGAATTTTGCATTATGCTATATACTGATGTTTTGTTATTAAAAATTCAGGTATAAATGAGCAAGTTATGTTAGAGGTTTTTCACAAAATTTCCTTAACCATAAGGCACAAGGTTTAAATGAGCAAGTACTGTAAGGGAGTAGTTCATACAAAACCATATATAAAATTTACAAGCGAGTGTCATCAAAAGCGTAATCTTCTTCTCATAATGATTAGGTATAATGGTGCTGCATGAAAAGGTAAACGGTTCACCATAATAACAATATATGCAAGTTTTTCGGTCCACTCATGTTATTTGTAAGCTATATGATTCAGCAAATACTACTTAACATCTAAACCTTATCTTCATGCTAAGGAACAGTTAGACAATTAGGCAAGATATATTCCATGATATGAACATGAAGTCTGGTAGCCAGTTTCATGTAGAACAACCTAATTTTAGGTGATTTCTGCCATTAACCCATCTATATAAAAATTTGCAAAAAGCCCAACTTAATTATGCAGTGACCAGTACTCGTTCATATGCATATTATCCACTATTTCAACTAGCATCGTTATTTAAAATAACCACCCACTAACTTAAATTCATATACCCTTTTTAGTGCTTTATTGTTTGAAATATAGAAAGAAAGAATATTACATAGATATTTTAGGAAATTTAAAATGGATTTCACCACTACATGTATTTTCTTTGTAAAACAATTAATATCATGGACAGTTATAATGTATAAACCACTTTGACCCTTCCTAATCGGTTCCATAATAGAAAATTAAAAGTAGAAAAAGCTAAGCCCAAGACGAGCAAATAAAACGAGGATAGTATAAATATATCAATAAAGATGCATGAACTTCAATTACTATTGTGTGTATGAGAATAAAACGAGGATAGTATAAATAAGAAAGTAATATTTTGTGATACCGTCCGAATATTTGAAGAACAGTGAGAGTAGGATAAAATTCTTTCTTTGTTTGCACATTGTCCGACAAGGTTCCATCCACATGAACAGGGAATAAAAAGTAAGCTTCATGTTGCCATGATCCTTGTTGGCTACTCTAAATATAAAGTAAAAAATGATTACAACAGCCAGCGGTCACGACCAATAAAAAACATATATGAAAGAAGCAGCCAAAAAATAGAAAGTGATATAAGTGGCTAGCAATTAAAGTAAAGAGACGTGCATGGAAAAAAGAAAGGAGAGCATAATATCTCGACATATACTAAAATGATAGAGCAAGCAAAGCCTGAGATGGTAGCGATACAGACTTACCATCTTATCTACCGACGGTGGCTGTGAGATTTTGAAATGATTCAGTACTCGGGTTTGGATCATGAAAGCGATGAACCTACTTAGCCTCAATACGTTAGCTGCAGTAGTTATTCGGCTCCAACCGATGCTTCAATTCATGCCTGCATTTCTATGCTTGTACATTTCATTTAATAAGGCATTCAGGCTTTAAATTGTATTCAGTTTTGACTAGACTGCTATAATGACCATATACTGCTTTAGTTCTGCCCAGTTTGCATCATACCCATCAGTTTATTCCACTATCACGGGTTTAACCAACCAAACTGCTTCTTTATACCATCACACTTGCAGTTGCTTCAGCTTTCTAGCACCAACCATGTTCATCAATTATATAATGCTTTAGTCTTCATGCCTTTTAGCTTCAACCTTTTAAACTGCATACTACCACTTGCAGTTGCGCCTTTTTACTGTTATCGTGTATGAAACTTCAATGGACCAAGTGTTTTGGTTTTTAAAATGTATATTCAAGCATATGGAACTTTATTACTGTACAAGCTATTGACTTGCTTTCAAACACATGGGAAATCCATTCACCCTACTGATTGGTTTAAATATAAAACTCCCTCACTTTTATTTCTTTATATCATAATCTGTTAAGGATTTTTACATGATATCTAATTTATCTGAGTACTAATAAATAGAACCAGAATAAAAGATGGTATGTTTTCAACTTTTGATCTCTTATCATTTTGTCAACTTATACTTAATTTACAACTTTCCTACGTTTTAAAAATGGAGCACAGATTCATGAAGTGAACCAAAGATGATCAATACCCAAACTATATTATAAATTATATTTCTATCAATTGCTTACGAATTTTACAAACAAACCATTTCTGCATACATTTTTTTTCTCAATTTCTATCAATTCCTGTCAATTTCTGTGAATTTACAGTTTTACAAACTATATTATAAATTATATTTCTGCCAATTTCTGAGTACCAGAAACCATTTCTGCTTTTTTTAAATTATTTCTGCATTTGCCTAACAACCCTTATCATTGTCCTTTTTTTATTATTCTTCTCATTTACTACCGCTACCCTACAATTTATCATACTTCCTTCTCTCGTTTGCCTTCAAATTATGGTAAGGAACGAGAAAATATTGTTTTCTTTACCAGTTTTCTTAAATCAATACATTACATAGATTTCAAAATTTAATATCCCACAATAAATCTATGTGCTACTTAAAAAGCGTGATTTTTTTAAATAACCAATTTTTATAGAAGTGATTATTCCGGATTTTAACAATATCAGAAGATGAAATTAATTCAAACCAAGTAATTTTATTCAGTATTGATCCATATATTCAACGTAAAACTCTAAATGTTTAACTTGAACTCCTACGAATTCAAACCAATTAACTTAATTCAGTATATTGAAAATCCTCAATAAAAATAGTGATTCAAATCTATTTAAGGAAATTATATTTACATAATCAATATATTATTCATCTAGGAACACCAACATTCAGTACAAAACCAACCAAAAATGACATAACTCAATATAAACAAATCACAATTTTATCTTTGATTGACAATAAGAAGAAATTAATAACCTGGTTTTCTTAAAGGCAAGCGACCAGGAGAAAACTGAAATGAAGCTTTGTTGTTTTTGCGAGGTAGATGGAAGAGAATAGAGTGGAAAAACCTACCAGACGATGAAGAAGACGTGGAAAATAGGAATTAGAGAAGAAGAGGAATGCAGGATTAGGTCAAAATTAGAAGTGTTTTGTGTACAAGGAAATAAGAGAGAATGTGGCCGCCAAACTAAAAAAGATAATGAAATTAGAAGAGGGAAAAGAACCATGCATAAGGGAATAAGTAAAATATACTGAATACAGCGTTTTATTGATTTATTTTACTAAATAAATGACTATCCACTGCATTCAACGTGAAAACGTTGTTCACTATTGCCATCAAACGCAAATTTTCTTGTAGTGACCCGCTATATCGGATTTGGAGTTCAGATTTGAAAAGCTAAAGGATCGGATCTAAAAGGAACCATGATCAAGCAATCAACAAGGAGACATGGAGCAGAAAGGAGTTAGCACAAAGGGAGTTAGGAGGCTTCCTCAGGAGCAAATTAGGCCTCAGTTTTCATCACCAGAGATGAGATGGAGATGATGATGGAAGCTATGTAGGAAGAATTGTTGAAAAGGCAGAAGGAAATGATGCAGAACCTTCTCAGACAGTTTGGATAGGCAGAAACAGCTTGAGCTGCTGGAGTTCATATCCACGGAGCTGGAAGAGAAGGACTCAACATGCAAGCAGATGGAGCAGCTCAATAAGGCGCATCCCCCAATCAGCACACAGTTACCCATTTGGATGGATCCAGACTCGGGGGCACACCACCATGCAATGATAGACCAATTCATGGAGGGATTCCAGGTGATGCCACACAACAGGATGCCGGCAGGAGTACAAGAGTACGTGATGAAGAGTATGTACCAGAATTCCCTCGGGGACTCAGGGGGCAACCCTTGGTGGACAACAGTGGATTAGCTGAGATTATCAGGCGAACTATGCGTGGAGGTTTAGTAAACAGAGATTTGGAAGGAGTAAACAGGAGACCGTTTACCCGTGACATCAGAATGGCTCGGAATCCACCAGAGTTCAAGCTACCTACTCTGGAGGTATACAATGGCAGGGTTGATCCTACCAATCATTTGATGAGGTACACGAGACAAATGGAAGTGCGGGGGGCATCAGAGGAAGTTATGGCTCGGTGTTTCCCTCTATACTTGACGGATATAGCAGCTATGTGGTTCAGGCAGTTGGAAGAAGGATCTATTAGGACATGGACAGAATTGGTGGATAGGTTCTTGAAGCAATTTCGGGTTCATCTCAAGGGGCCAAAAAATGTGATGACACTAACATCGGTGAAGCAGAAGACAGGAGAATCGCTTAGGACATTCTTAACTCAGTTCAATGCAGCGGTTGCTTCGGTGGATCGGTCGGATCCATCAATGGTTTTGATGGCGGCAGTATCAGGAGTCACGGACAATTCGGATTTCAAGGTATCATTGATACGGGATCCACCAATGGATCTAGGGGAATTCTTCCACGAAGCTAAGAGATTTCTTCGGCAAGAGGATGCATGTTTGGACATGAAGTTAAAGGAAGTAAACGCAGTTGAGGATGGAGAACCATCCGGCGAAAGCTCGGGTAAGGATAAGGATAAAGGAATGAGGAAGTTGGATAACAACTCTGGCAGGGCAAGGAAACGCTAGGGAGAACCAAAATTCTCTACTTACAGAGGATTGAATGAGACATTAGAATAGATATACTTGGACACTCGGGATCGCCTTCCTTATCGAAGGCCGGCAAGGAGGGAACCCTCAGAACGCAAAAGGGCATCGGGAAGGCACTGTCTTTTTCATGACCTGGATGGGCATGATACCAACAACTACATGCATCTAAAGGATATAATCGAGAAGCATATAAGGAGTGGTCAGTTGCGGCAATATACCGGGGCTCGAAATGGGGCGGTGGAATAGAAGCAGCCACCGTCTACCTCAAATGACGATGGTGCGAGGCCCAAAAATGGTGGGCGATTGGTATCGACTGACAGGAATAATATAAAATAAGTAGCAAACTATGGGCAAATGGCTAAGTCACTTACTCATGTACGAGGACAGAGATAGCCCTTAGGCATGCTCAGAGATGATGATAAACTGTGACGCTCTAGTTTGTGAAATCTGCTTTTTCTTGGTTTGGACATTTGCTTTTTTTTCTGGTTTGGTTTGAACTCCTGGTTTTGTTCATTTTCTGGTTTGGATTTTGGTTTGGATGCTTGTTTTCTAGTTTGGATATTGGTTTGAATTTTTGATATGGATTTCTGGTTTTTTGGTTTGATCTGGATTTCAGATTGGATTTTGATTGGATTTTTATCTGGTTTTTGGTAAATGGTCGTCGGGTATGGATTATGCCTGGCAAGGGGTAAGTCGCTTCGTCTGAGCATGGCGAATTGACTTATTCAGGTCGTCTAGTATGGACTATGCTCGGCAAGGCTACAGAGAGACCGGTATTTGACCTAGGACTTAGGCCCCCTATTATTTATCGGTTACTATTTCAGGTCATCGGGTATGGACTATACTCGGCAAGGGTCCGGAGCAACCAAGATTCTTCTTAGGACTTAAGCCATGACATTACTTAGCGTTCAAGGACACTGAACCAGGAACACCAAGGCATTACTTAACACAGGTCGTCGAGTGCGGGTTGGGCTTGGCAAGAACCCGGAGAGATTATAGATTCGAATATTGGCTATGAACAGCTAAGGTTTTGGCTAAGGGCCCGTAGCGGTCCTAGATTTGGATATCGACCCGGAGAGGTCATGGATTTGGTTATTGGTCACTAGATATGGATGGATTAGAAGTCGGTTGTCGGGTTTGGATGGGTATGGAATTGGCTAAGGATGTGGTTGCTAGATTTGGAATCAGATATCGACTCAGAGCAGTCGCGGATTTGGATAAGGATATGGAACTCAGATAGAATGGCTATTGATGGAATATGGATTTTGGATGATGGATTTAGAGCTATAAAAAACATGCCTTCTTACCACAAGGCATGTTTTGGGGCGAAAATGTTATCCCGCCTTTTGGTCAAGGCTGGGATATTAACAAATTGACTAAAAAAGGATGGATATCGGGATTGGAGATCGAGTGGAAACGAGGCTGTGATTGATACCGTCAAAATTGGACTGAGCTCTAATCAAGGTGGGATCGATAGGGAATGAATGATAAGCAAGGCTAGGTGAGGTTACATTTCAAATTTCAGGTCAATCGGAGTTCGTATGCTCAAGTTATAGATGGATCAATATTCATGGGAAATCAGTTCGAATCGATGTGGTTCGTATCGATCAACATGGGTTCGGCTATCTACTTCGGATCGATGCTTTCGTATCGATCAGCATGGATATGGGTTGTTATCAGGATGGATATTGGTCTGGACTAACGCACGTGCTGGGCATTTGGTTTTGATCGGTCAGTCTTCGTCACGGTGCATTTCGTATCGATCGATGCATGGGATCGACTCAAAAAACATGACACTGGATTGATATAAAAGAAGCAAGACTTGAATGGATGCAGACTTGATGGATATGGGTTCGTACCATACTTACGTATCGATCGATGAATGCGGCAAAACTTGCTGGCACATTTCATATCGTTCAGGGATGGATTCATACAAAGGAAGGGACAACCGATGGATACAAAAGCATACATTTCCAAAGCGCTAGGATGGATACAATGATGGTAAGCGGGGAACGATACGAAGAGAGGAATGGGTTGATGGATACGATAGTTATCGGATGGATGGATATGAAGCATGGATACGAAGTAGTGGAGCCGGTCAAGTGATGAAGCGCTCGACATGGATTTAGGCGTGAAACTCGAATCGATGCTGAGGATATGGCTATGGATGTGGGAATGGGATGGATACGAAGGCGATCGATGTCAATCGATCGATACGAATTGACCAGCCCACTTCAAAACCGGATCTTGGATCGATCATAACTTACAATTGGCAAGTCCAAATACGATGAAATTTTCACAGGAGCTTCCTTATGCGCTCAAGAATGTTCATGATCGATTTCAGCTTTATTGGAGCCAATTTGGATCGATACAAATTGTACCTGGATCGATCCAAAATCACTCCAGATCGATCTGGCGGGTCCCCTTGCGTAAGAGAAAAGGTATTCTAGGTTTTAAGGCGTATATATTCAGATCTACACCTATAAATAGCGGTCCTATGGCAACTAAAAAAGGGATCATCTTCTTCGAGCTTGGGGAAACTCTGCCATTTTGGTTTTTGATTTCAAAGGCTTGTAATTGTAATCTCAATACAAAAGGAATAAAAAGAGTCAATTCGAAGTGGACGTAGGCCAGAGATAGCCAAACCACTATAAATCGTGTGTTCTTTCTTGCTTTCTTACATTTTAATTTTGCTATTTCTTCATTTTTATTCTCTACATCATCTGGATCTGAGATCTATGACTGGATACTAAGTATTTGTGTGTAAACACTGGTGCTTTCACTACTTTTGGGGTTTGTGACCAATTTCGGTGCAAACGCCCATAGTAAAACTCTACCTATAAAGATTTTATCAACACAAAGGTTCATGTGTTCCAAATATTTGTCATTATAATCCCATACAATTGTGTGACTAAGCACAATTTCATTCAAAACACAAGAGTTTGTCTGTTCATTATCAATCATCGGTTTTGTTTGTAATTCAAAACTCAAGTCTAGTGGTGAAGTATGTGAGTCAAGCATGTTGTTTAACTCGGAAATATATTCATATTTATCGAAGTCAGAGTTAAAATGGTTTAAGCATGCGTTCCATGCTTTAGTAGTATCACTAAACTTATCGTTTCCAACCGTTTAAACCATGTTGATTTCTTCTAAGTTTGAAAAGTTTAAGCAAAAATGGTTTTTACTTCAAAATAGTAAAAATAATACTGAATTGTACTTTATTAGTTGACTGACTCAATTAGAAGGGGGAAGAGGGTCTTATGGCCATTCACTTATAGTATAAAATACTAAGGGATACGACCAATGTTATATGGGTAGTATGCAACCTCTTTTGCTAATAGTTCAATAAATTGAACTACTATATATCCGCGATCTAACTATTCGAGACAGTCAATTTCACAAAATACAATTTTTCAATTTTTATTATTTTGAAATTCAATTACAAATTCACGACCAATTTAGCAAAGAACAATTAAAATTGCAAATAAAAAAATTTGTACAAGCATCGCCGATTTGCAATTTACAGCAACCTGTTTTTACAAGCAATTTTTCACAAAAGCATGGTACCTATAGAGAAAGGAAATACTTACAAAATTAAACTTGACGTCCAATGTTGCTTGATAGTGCTAAAAACATGATGGCATTGGAGTGTTTGTAGGTTGGATCGGCGATCATGATGTTGTGGTGTTGTTGGTGAAGGTGACGGTCTATAGACGGAGTTTGAAGAAAGGAATGTTTTATGTAAAAGGAAAAATCAGAAGTAGAAAATTTGTTTTTTTTGTAATCTTGCTTTAGAGATGGGATTGATTTACCAAATCTAATAATCAAGAAAACTTTTATAAATATGAAAAAAAGAAAAAAAGTTGCAAAAGAGAAATAAGCACAAAAAAGGATTTTCTTTTGTTGTAGTAAAAATACTACGAGATATGTTTTTTTGTTGCAGTATAACCACTGCAACAATAAAAAAATAAACAATGTAAAAAGAAAGAAAGTTTTTTTAGTAGGAGTAACAAAGGAAGGGGAATTGTAAAAATAAGAAAAAGGCAAAAGGAAAAAAATGCAAATTTTTTTTGTTGCAGTTAAAACACTACAATATATGTAGCCTAAAATAGGAAAAGGAAAAAAAGAAAAATGAGAAGAGACTATGTAAACCAAAAAGAAGGAAACAAAAATAAGAAGAGATTGTGTAATCTAAAAAAAAGAAATAAGCTATGAAATCTGTAAACAGATTGAGATTTATTTGCTTCTTTTTTTCTTCCTTTCTTTGATTAGATACAAAAAAAACAAAAATTTAGATTAGAAAGGGAAACAAAATATAAGAAAAACTAACACGAATCGAAAATTAAATAAACAATAAAATTTATTTGTTGCCTCCGCGGCAACGGCGCCAAAAACTTATTTGTCACTTTTATATGGGATTAGAAAAGCAAAATTTTAAAATAATACTGCAAGTGCACAAGTGTGTAGTATGCAGGTCGAACACATGGAGGAAAATTAAATTATGTTGTTTATGTAATTTCGTGGGCGAGTTAGACGAATTTGGAGCTGATTTCTAAACTATAAAAAATGCAGAAAAATAGACAAGTGAAGAAATATTGATTTAAACTCTAATCCTTTTCTCACGAAAGGATCCAACTATTTGTCACGGAAGAGTTGTTGAGAGTTAAATCAGAACTCCTTCACAAGTTCTTAACAATGGAAAAATAGTAAAACAAATAGAAATTCAACTAAACAAAAAATAAAATTAGGATAGCCGCTAAAACTAACTAATTAACGATCTATCACCAATGAAAAAGGAAGAAAACTTAGATAATTATGTCTAACAAAACTAATTGATAGAAGCCACAATTATCTAAGTGTAAATAAAAAAACAGAAAATAGAAGAAGAAGAAGAAGAAGAGCTTTATCTACACTAGAAATTATGAGATATGATGTATTTTTTACAATGAATACACCTGGGTATTTATAGAGTACAAGTTGTTTCCCATCAAAAATTTACAAAATATGTTTCCATAAAAATGAATATCTTCTCTTTGATCATGTGAACATAAATATTCATGAGAGATAGCTTGTCTTCAAATCTTTGACATGTAGCATGATGGGTGATTGAGATTTGAGGATGATTTGTTGATGTGAATCAAATCCATGATAAATTAGCATAGTCATCTGAATGTGATTGCTTGATTTGATTGGAAGATTTTTATTGATTGTGATGTGATTGGAAGAAGATTTGTGATTGATTGGGAGATTGTTGATTTGTATGTATATAATCAATCACAAGTATGTTCATATGTATATGTATATCTTCTTAGAAATCCTCCATTTTCATATGCAAAAGTAATGTGCTTTCCAGGATTCGAACTCAACTCCTTCCGCCATTTAAGAGATGCCTTAATCACTCAGCTACAACTTCTTTTGTTCAATCTTTTCAGAGTAGCTGGTATAATCCAATGCAAATCTCCCTTTTTCTTCTCTTTTGCTCCATTTAACATGAAGGCTACTCAAATCTGTATATTTGTAGAAACACTCAAAAATACCCAGTGTAACAATTATTTATGTACGACAAAGGTAAGATATGAGCGCAAAAATAAACACTTTTACATGTCAATCATGCTGCATGTTATTATTAAAGCTAAGGAAATTGTTCATCATCAATGCCGCATTTCTTCAAGGAAGTGATGATATCGAATGCAATCAATACAATAAGCCATCAATGTATGTCGACATGATCTATGTCGCACCTCATTGATGCCATGTTTTATTAGTGCCGCCTTTACCTATAAAGATAGAGTAATTCATCAATGCCACTCTTTACCTACGTTTTTCATCATGAATGTCACCTATAATCAATGCTGCTATGTAATGATGTCGCATGCCTTTGATTTTGCCTCCACTCCAATGCTGCCATTCTTTAATGTCGTCTATTAATTTTATCGCCAACAGCCAGTGTTGGATCTTAATAATGGTGCACTTCATCGATCATAATATGATATTGCATGTCTTCAACTAACAACGTTGATAACAAGATTAATCGGAGCTTACAAAGAGCTATTAAACCGATGACATCGCCTTACTATCAATGCCGTCATTTATCAATATTGTTCATTACCAATGTCGTTACTCTTCAATATCGCTACCCATCAACACCGTCACCTTTTGATACTACCCATCATCGATGTCATACTTTGTTGGAAACTCTTGCTATCAACGTTGCATGTTGTTAAAGCCGCTTTTTGTTGACGCCAACCATTATTCATATCTCCACTTAACAACGTCGATACTCATCAATGTCGTCATTTACCAATGCTATGCTAAGGAGTTGACAAGGCCGATGTTATACCAGATGATGTTGCTACATAGCAAGACGACTCCATAGCAATATCGACTCATACTAAAAAATAATGCTGCTCCTTATTGATGCCGAAAACCATTGATGCTGACAATAGGCCATTGTGCCGCATTTCAACCCTTATAAATACAGTCCTAGGGGGTAAAGGCGCGATCATTTCTTTACTTTTCTCTTGAAATTAAACTTTTTAAACCGTAAATCAAATTGGAGAAAAATACCTATTTGACTGTAATCGTGCATAATTTATATAAACAAGGACTTGGACATGCCTAATCCATTGGTTATGCATTTTGAATGTTATCGACATGGACAAGCATATAATAAGCTCTTTAGGCCCAAAGCTCGACATGATTTATTTTAAAGTAGCTTTGGTCTAAACAAGTATTTATATACACAATTACCATTTTTGCCTATTAAATATGGGCATTGAACTTTGAATATAAGGACCGAATACCTAGTCCATTAGCATGCCTAATGGACTATTGCACAAATTTGCTACTTGTCTTTTCTGTCTCCATTGGATATATGGCAAGGACTTTTGAGTATTTAATTCCAAAAGACCATATGGATTCTCGAATATGTATATTCCAAGTGATCTTAAGGGTGCTTGAATATTCAATTCCAAGTGACCTTAAGAGATCACAAATACTATATTCCAAGAAACAAACAGACTTTCAAATACTTCACCTCAAAAATCTATTGGCATCATAAATCCATCCCTTAATAATATCATTTTGCACCTAGTCTTAAAATAATAAATTTGTCCTTGATGGCGCTATTTGGTCAACATTGATTAAGCTATGCTTAATCATGTCATCATATGTGTTCAAATCAAGGATTAATTTATCATGATTAGCATCTTGGGTGTTATACCAGTTTTTGGTCTAAAATTTTTGATGCTAGAACCTCCGCTTTCATTTAATTTTATAAAATTAACTATTTAAGTTTTTGTTCTAGGAAAATGGGGAAATCAAGACGAACTAATATTTCGAATGAGGAAGTCACACAACAAGCAACATTGGAAGAAAATGTTGTTCCTAATTTCAACCTTAACATTGTGGAAGTTGGACAACCATTAGAGCTGGCACAACCAACCAATAGCGAAGGTGTGATTAAAAGTCTAGAACAACAAGTGTTAATGATGAAAGAACCTTTAGAGGGAATCATGGCTCAAAAATCTTCCAAGACCACCAGGCTCGTTGGGGTGACGAAGTAGAATCTCCCAGAAGAGGCTTGGATGTCTATTTGTTTTAAAAAAAAGTAGAAGCAAACTCGTTGTAACTCCATAAAAGAGAAAAATGAACAACAGGCTGAAGCAACCAAGCATTCTCCTAAGTCATTGGCAGATAACAAAGTTAAAGCAAACTAGCAAGGGAGGTTGGAGGAAAAGTCAAGTGAGCAATCTAGAAGTTCTTTCTCCAAGGGGTACAAACCCGATAAGAGCAACTTCCATAGAGATGAAGCCTACTTAAGGGATATAGTTGAAAAAATGGCACAAGATATGCTTAATCTTAAGGGAAATGAACTCTTGATGATAGAGTCAACAATAATCATAGAGAAGCTCCCTTCACAGATGAAATCATGTCTGCAAAAATTCCTTCCCATATTAAGATTCCATCCATTAGGTATAAAGGAACGACCGATCCAGGTGATCACTTGATGGCTTTCGAAAGTCAGATGGACTTACACAACGCATCTGGAGCTGTGCGTTGTCGGCTTTTACCTATAACCTTTTAGCAGGTAGCAGCTAAATGGTACAGGTAGTACTAAGAGAAGACTATGTATTCTTGGAAACAGTTTTCTTATGAATTCTCGATGCGGTTATGCATTTGTCAAGATCCCACTATTGACTATATTGTGCTGGCTAATATAAAACAAAGATCGGGGGAGTTATTGGGCGATTATCTCAAGAGGTTCAACATAGAGGCATTAAAGGTGAAGGATATGAACGACAGGGACAAATTAGTGGCAGTACATTCGGGGCTAATTGAGCAAACCCCATTCTAGAGAGAACTCTATACACATGGATGCAAGAATTTGCAGGAATTCCACTTTCAAACTGATAAATTCATTCATATTGATGAAATATATCACGCCAAGAAGAAAGCTCAAACAAAAAAGGAAGTAGGAAAAAATGGCTCCGACCGCAACTATAAGAAGTAGAAATGGGAGGAGACCCCTGGTTCCAATCAATTTCCTTTGAACAAGCCAATATCGTACATTTACGGTATAAAAAAAGAGAGTTAATTTTCCGATTTCTTACAAAGTTAAAACCAATCCCAACTAAGAAAAGGATGTGACTACTGTGCTTACCATAAAGTAAATGGATATAAAACGAACGAATGCCATGCGTTAGCAGGTACAATTCAAAGTTTGATTCGTGTTGGACATTTGAAGGAATTCATGGGCAGAAACTACTTATTCTGAGGATAGTCACCAAAAGCTCTTGAGCAATGCTGCAAATTCAGTAGAAGGTGATGTTCAGCCAGATTTCATTTCAACCCTCAACAGAATTGACGTCATCCATGGAGGACCACATCTAGCCAGAAGCAACAAAGGAGATAGGAGTTGCTATGTAAAAGAAGCAAAGGATGAGATTTTCTCTATTTAGGAGGAATCGCCGCTAAAAAATCCAAGGTTCCTAATCAAAATTCATAACTTGACCATCACCCCGCAAGAGCTAAGAGGAGTTCTTCACCTGCATAATGACCCGCTAATGATCACTGCAAAAATTGGACTTTCTATAGTTATTGAAATTTTGGTGGATATAGGAAGTGCAGTCAACGTAATCTCTAAACATGCATTTAAACAAATGGGAATTTCGAAGGAAAAACTGGTGCCAAATTTTGAGCCAGTTTTTGAGTTCAATAATAAAGGGTCAATTCATATTGAATAGATAGGACTCCTTGTGAAAATGGGAGTTCCACCACACTCTCGGACCTTTGAAACTACCTTTTTCATCATGGATCAACCTTCTTATTATAACATTTTCTTTGGAAAACCAGCTTTAGACGGAGTTTATGCATTTGTCTCACCGAAGTATGTAATGGCACAGTTCCTGACTAAAAGTGGGTGGGGAACTATAAGGGGAGAACAATTTAGTGCTCGTGAGATGTATTTTGCCCCAATTAAGCAGTATAAACGTGACTACTTTTCTTGTAATGATTCGTAAGAAAATGAATTAATTAGAACTGACACTAAAAATATAAAACCCTGGTTAGGATTACTGGAATTAAACATAAATATGATTTAAATTATCTTAACTAATTTTAACTTGAAAATGGGGAATTTTAATTGTTAATTTTCAAATTGAAGTAGATTTAGGATTAATTAAATTGGATATTTCATAAATTATCCTTTCATGTAACTTAAATCTTATATTTGTTAATATAAGAATAATATGGGGAAAATTAGAATTTAATAAAATATATGGAAAATAATTTTTATAATTAATCTGAGAATAAAGAGATTACTTTCACTTATTTATTTGAATGAAAAGTTGTGATAGATAATTTCCATATTGAACTATTGCAACAAAAATGTTGTAAATTATAGAAATGTTAATATTGATATTTATTGTTAAAAATGAGATTTTTGGCAATTAATACATTATTTTATCAAAATAATAATAAAAACTTTTATTTGCAAAAGTTTTATTTGATATTTTTCAAAACACCTCAGTATCGATAAAGAACATAACTTTTGTTATTTTGGTGTTTGTCAAATTTTGAGGAATCAATACATGCTATATATAACATAGTTTAAAAGTGTGAAATAAGTGTTTTGTGAATAAAAATGAAAAGAAAATGATTATTCTTATCTGGCATATTGACCCGGTTATATCCAAACTGATTGGACAAGTTAGACTCGACTATAGTCAAGGCTAGTGAGCCCAAAATGATGATTGTGGGATCCAAGAATCAAGTACAGATGATCATACGAAGCTATGATCGAACGGAGTTGAGAGATATGCCATGCAGAATGTTCAAAGTATGGAATATAGTTTAATACAGAAAAGGGATCGGCTATAATCCCTCTCAATCACGGGGATCGGCATATTTCAGCCAAACAAGTGCAACTCAATGGAAAACAATCGATATCTCAAGAGCCATAAGTCTAATACATATGAAACTTTAGTAACAAGATGTGGGGACCTTAGGAAGCCTACCGTAGGTATCGCACCCCAAAATGAGCAAGTAAGAGGGAACGTCCTTCTTCCCCCCATAGGGATTGGCCAGAACCAGGCAACAACACACTTTGCAAAAATAATCGAGCAATAACTCAACATCTACTAATCCAATTGGCATGAAACTTGGAGGCTAGACATAATGCAACAAGGGGAAGCTCTTACAGGGATCGCCTCATCTAAAATAGGGATTGGCCCCGATCCCTATTTATTGGAATTTGGGTTATGCGATCCCTTTTGTGGGCTCATATGGATTTGGAGATCCTTCTACCGAATTTTCAAGGAGATATTTCACCGTCCTCCTCTATAAATACAGGCTTCATTGTTCATTTTTGAGACTTTTACGCTGCTTTTAATTTGTACTCTATTGTAACTAAGGATTTTCATTTGATCCCTATTGTACTCAGTTTACAAAGTTATTAAAAAAGCTATCTCTTCAAAGTGGATGTAGGCAAACAACGTCAAACCACTATAAATCGTTGTGTTCTTGTTATTGCTTTAAATTTCCGTTATTTGATTGCTCGTTTCCTCGGTTTTCATTTTATATTCTTTATTAAGTTCTCTACAATATATCTATTGGGTGCGCGCGCTAATTTTTGATGCAAACAATTATTCATTCTTATTGGGTCCACGATACTCTTCTTGGCCCATGTTGTAGCCTAAAAATGAGCATATACACTCATTTTCTCTTACATTATAATCATTTTCAACTTAAGTAAAAATCCAAAAAAACCATTCATATCAGCAAAACATAGAATTACGAATTTATCCCCAAATTTGAATCAAATCAAAGGGCTTTTGATTATTAATAGAAGATATAAGGCCAACATAATCTCTACTAACCTATATTGCTTCCAATTGGGTTTTAGTTTCAGTTTTGATCAAGATTGTAATTCATTCTTTGTCAACTGCTCAAAATCAAACTTAGGTTGTCGCTTAAAGTTAGTGGCATAGGAGACTCGGTGTTTCTAGCATCATTTAAAGTCCAAATAGGTGAGTAATCCTCACACTTCTAGGTTATAATTGAATGTTAGTTTTAGCTTGTTGTTTTGGATGAATTTGGTGTAGAATTGATTCCAATCTCCTATATTATTCATTTATTTGTTAAGCAACTCTATGTTTGCTGAAACCTTACTTTATGATATCAATTAGCATTCAATTGTACATATTCCTATGCTTGCATGAGTGCTAATTCAATGCTCCAATCATAAAAATGACCAATGAAGGAAAAACAAGCGAAATCAGACCGCCAGAAAGCGACCTAGAGCAGAAACCAGCTCTAGGTTTTTCCAGTATAGGTGCACCGGTGGTGTGTAAACCTGGAGTTATTTCAGCTCCAAGTGAAGCCCTAGTTCGCGTCGTTCGCCTGTTCATTCGTCAGTTTGGCTCCTTTTCGCTATTTCCTTGATTTTGATGTTGTTTTCCATGCTAATCTCATTGGTATTTTGGATTTTGAATTATGAATTTGTGAATTCATTTTGAAGTTATTATACCATAGAATTGTTCTATGGGTATTTGGTAATTCACACAGTTTTCGTTGCACAATTCTTGAAGTTTCGGCCCCTTCCCCCTTTTATGTGATTTCTGGATTTCTATTAACGATTTCCAGATTATATGTTATTTGTGTTATCACCAAATAGTTTCGGGGCTTTTGCTTTTAGAAGCTATCTTGGATTTTGATATTTAGTGATTACAGTCTTGGAGTTTTATGAAGCATTCTTGATGGTTGCCAATACTTGGCTTTGTGTTTATATTTGAGATCTATTTCATTGCATCCATTATTTATCTTAATTAACTCATTCATTATAGCCTAGACTGACATGGTTATTATTTTATAATACTCGGGTCATACCGAGATATTTCAAGTGCTCTATTTTGATAGTTCTAGAGAGAATTTCACTCCAGTTATCTAGTTATCATTCATCTTACCCTCATCTTATATATGTATACATATCATGTAGTGTTGTATCTTGTATTGAGCTAGACTCTTTTATGTACATATTCATTTTATGAGTTGTAGTACTTACGTATTTTATGGATCGTTATGTCCATAGTCTTGTATTTGATATTATGTATCTATTTTTCCTCATTCGGTTTGTATCCATTGTGTATATTTTATACTCTATGATTCTCCTGTGACGCCCGCCCCAAGACTTACATTAACAAAGAGCATTATGGAGTAATACTGTCTATTAATGCAGAGAATAGGGCTGGTTAGGAGCGACCATCCGTAAGATTTGTCTTAAAGAAGTATTGAATACGTCGATTGGGTGCTCTAATTTTTTTTCTTTTACCTTTCTCAAGTGGATCGACTTTCTCAATAAATGTTTAACACAAAACTACGGTGACTAATGGATCTATCAGAACAAAATATAACAAGAACAAATACAATAGATCACAGAATAGCAGTCACACATATATATGTACATATATACAGATACATCATAGTACACTATCATAGTGATACACTAGTTATGGTACATAGACCACAATATATACATCGAGTCAAAAAGAATATGTACATATCAGAGTACACAAAATAACTACAAGGCTACACAAAAGATGACTAACATCCAAAAGAAAGCAAGATAATCCATAGCGGAAGCAGCATAGCGGTAATCTACAGTAGGCGTCTAACCTGAAACAACACGGTCTGGCCCGAGTATATAAAATACATGGGTCGGTCTAGCTTAAATAAACTGATTAGCACAAGATAGATGAAGTATAGGGATAAATGATAATATTTCTTCTCGAAAGAGAAGAAGCAACACCAAATATATTATATATATATCAACTACTTCATATGAGATAATATCACTAAAATACATCATATGGAAGTTTCTCGAAAGAGCCAAGATCAACAACAACATCAATTAATCATAAATAATCACCTCATATCATCGGCATCTACAACAGCCAATATAATGGCTTCCATCAACACCATAACTCCTAAATAGGAAATCACAAATCTGAAAAATGCCAAAGGATGGCAACCATAAATCACAATATGTAGAACTCGGTTAAGAGTTCAAATTCCAAAATGTAATCACCATATAATAAATCCTCAAACCGCTCAAAGGCCCAATAATCGCGAAATGGAGAAAACATTTGGAAATCACAAATAAATCAAGAAATATCACAAAAGATGGATCCATATCACAAATGGCGAGTCTAAGCTACGCCTGCACATGCTCAACAAAATAGCCGAAGCCCGCCAAGTACTATATCACAAATATGGCGCCTAAAATAAACAACCCGAATGACAAACGACCCAAAGGCCAAATGGCCCGAAGGCCAAACGACCCGAAGGCCAAACAACCCGAAGGTCCAACAACTAGAAAGCCCAAATGACCCGAAGGTCCAGTACTGGCAAATAACCCGGAGGTCCATAACATATGTAGCTTCGATAGAACAAATCCAGAATTAACGATATAGCAAACCTACGTGTCCCATACCACGTGGTTTGTCATATCATTTAAATCACTTCCTCGTTCTCTCGAAGAGTGAAAAAATGTGTATTTTATACAGAAAATACTTTGCTTTGAGAAAACTAATTTTTAAAATAATTTTCGAAATCATTTGGAAATTATGGCTTTGAAATTACCTTTATTATATAAAATATATATTTTAAATAGCTTCAAAAATAATTATAAAAGTTGTAAAATATTTATTTCAAAATCATTTTTATTATAAAAAAATTTTAAAATCGGTTTAGAAAACACGTGCACGAAAACAACAAAAATCACTGAAAATGCCATAAAATCGGCATATGAAAACTACTAAAAAACACATCAATCCGGAGTATGGATTAGCAATAATGTTGGTTTACCTATTGATAGGTTTAAGCCCATCAAAACACATCAAAATATTGCAGGAATCGTTCACAAAAATCACTGGAATAAGCAGAATAACCAAAACAGTAAACAGGAACACAAAAAAATCACGGGAATAAGCAGAATAACCAAAACAGTAAACAGGAACACAAAAAATAACCTAGACATATAAAAACAAGGGTCGACCCTTATATGGCCCAGGTTGACCTTAAGAAGCCATTCAACCCATATATGGCTCAGGTCGACCCTAGGTTCGACCCCCACTATGCATGGGTCGGCCTAGAAGTTGTCTATGCTACAGGCATTTTTTTCTGTTCCATTTCCAACTTCGAGCACTGATTTCGGACACTTCCAGATTGAATCAAGCTATGAAATTTGACATGCAACTACTACTAAACATGGTCTATGATCAGGAAAAGATCTCTCTCAATTCAGGTATGAAACCAAAGAGATATACGGTCACAAAGTTGAACCCAGACAGGATATTTACTGGAAACTAGAAATTCCAATTAACAGTTTACAGTATATCAAAAACAACAGAAACTGAAACAAAATTTTACAGGCAGATTGGTTTGGTTAGAAGAGTGAGTTACTACTCACCTTGCTAAGATTTTTAGCAATTTGAATTGCAAGTAGTGGTATTTTTCGCATTGGAGAAGCTTCAATTACCTGTAGAAAGAAGAAAAGAAGGCATGCAAACATAAAATGATGAGTGTTTTGAGTGTTTTGAGTAGAAAAAATACTTTTAGTAAATTAATTTGTGAAAACTAAGTTCAAAATTTATTCGGAAATTTGCAACTAAGAACCTCTTTTGAGTTCTAACCTTTATTTGATTATTTAAGATTGGAATTTATATATTTTAATCCTTTAAACAAGTTAAAGATTATAGAAATTTTGAGAATTCAATCAACCATTTGAGTTTATCTTAAGTAATAAACAAAACTGTATTTCATGGGGAGAATTAAATAGAGAGCTTCTAAGAGGTTTGAATATAGATAAGATCTTAGAAATCTACCTCATGCTTGTATATTTGACTTTGGTAGAAGCTAGGAGGATCATATCTACCTTAATTGAATTTTCCTATAGTTGATAATTTTCAATCTAGCATCGGTATGGCACCACTCAAGACTTCATTTACAAGACCATATCGATCACCTTCTTGTTAGCTTGAGTAGGGGAAAGAAATTGATCTTTGGTCTCAACTTTATTCGTGAATCTTTTGGAAAGCTCTTGAAATTTTCTATGGAAGATCAAATCCTTATTCGTGTTTCTTCCTTATTAGATGACTAGTATTTTATTCCATTTGGGATAATGGCTCTTTGATATAGGGGACCTTACCCAACCATTAAGCATAGTGGCCCTATTGCTTACCGAGTTTCTTTACCAATGCAGTTCTTTGTCATTCGTTGTGTCCGTCATGTGTTTCAGCCTTGGAAACACTTTAGAAATTCCAATTCTATTCTTGGGCATAGAATCCTTGTTGCTCTTGAGACCGCACAACATCTAACTTATGAACAGAGCTCTATTCATATGTAGCCTTGAAAGTTAAACACCTTCAAAATAAAGATGTTTTGCTTATCTAAGTCCAATAGTCAATGATGCTAAGGACTATTCTTATAGCGATAGAGAGTTCATTGAGCGAACGCACCCTGTTTATTTTCTTGAGTTCATTTGTGATGAGTCTCTTATTTTGAGTTATCGCTCGTTCATAGCTCAATTGCCTCTGAGAAGATACGTTCTTTGTAATTTGCTATGGACTTTTCCCTTAAGGAAATTGTGGGGACGCAATTTTTGTAAGTAAGTGTCTGTAACAACCCTGGTCGGGATTACTTGGAATTAAACATAAAATATGATTTAAATTACCTTAATTAATTTTAAGATGAATTTGGGGAATTTTAATTGTTAATTTTCAAATTGAAATAGATTTAGGATTAATTAAATTGGTTATTCATAAAATATCCTTCTGTGTAAATTAAATCTTATATTTGTTAATATAAGAATAATCTGGGGAAACATTAGAGTTTAATAAAATATATGGAAAATAATTTTTATAATTAACATTAGAATAAGGATATTACATTCACTTATTTATTTGAATGAAAAGTTGTGATAGATATTTTCCATCTGAAACTATTGCAACAAAAATGTTGTAAATTTAATAGAAATGTTAATGTCGACATTTATTGTCAAAAATGAGATTTTTGGCAGTTAATACTTTGTTTTATCAAAATAATAATAAAAACTTTTATATGCAAAAGTTGTATTTAATATTTTTCAGAACACCTCAATATCGATAAAGAACGGTAACTTTTGTTATTTTTGTGTTTGTCAAATTTTGAGGAATCAATATAAGCATGAAATAAGTGTTTGTGAATAAAAATGAAAAGAGAATGATAATTCTTTCTTATTGCGTCCATGATACTCTTCTTGGCCCATGTTGTAGCCTAAAAATGAGCATATACACTCATTTTCTCTTACACTATAATAATTTTCAGCTTAAGCAAAAAATCTAAAGAAAAACTATTGATATTATCAAACCATAGGATTAAGAATTTATCCCCAAGTTTGAATTAAACTAAAGGGCATTTGATTATTAATAGAAGATATAAGGCCAAGGTAATTTCTACTGCACTATCTTGCGTCCAATTGGGTTTTACTTTCAGTTTTGATCATATTGTAATTCATTCTTTTGCAATTTCTTAAAATTAAACATAAATTGTTGCTTAAAGTTAGTGGCCTAGGAGAATATGGGTTTCTAGCACCAATTCAAGTCCATATAGGTGAGTAATCCTCACACTTCTAGGCTATAATTGAATGTTAGTTTCAGCTTGTTGTTTTGGATAAATTTGGTGTTATTCATTTTTTTTGTGAAGCAACTCTTTGTTTGTGGAAACCCTTACTTTATGAAATCAAATACATTCAATTGTACATGTTTGTATGCTTGCATGAGTTCTATTTAGTGCACCAATCCTTAAGATGACTAACGAAGGAAAAAGAGCGAAATCGTACCGCCAGAGAGGGACCTGAAGCAGAAAATAGCTCCAGGTTTTGACAGTACAGGTGCACCGGTGGGCACCATAGGTGCACTGGTGGCATGTAAACCTAGAGCTATTTCAGGTCCTAGTAAAGCCTCGGTTCACGCCGTTCGCCCGTTCGTTCATTCGTTTGGCTCCTTTTTGCTATTTGCTTGATTTTGATGTTGTTTTCCCTATCGATCTCATTGCTATTTTGGGATTTTGAATTATGAATTTGTGAATTCATTTTGAAGTTATTATACCATAGAATTTTTCTGTTGGTATTTGGCAATTCACATAATATTCGTCGCACATTTTCAACTTGAATTCTATAAAAGGCTGATTTTCAAATTAAAGTGTTTTATCCAAATCTTTTCATGTACAACTTATTTTCTATAATAAGTATATCCGAAACTATATAAATACATACATACATACATACATACATAGATATATATATATATATTTATTATATATATCTAGTTGGAAACATCAGATAATAAAGAGGATGAAGAAGAAGAAGAAAACATCAAAGTTTATACAGAAATGAATGTGAATTTGCTTCAAAAGGAGGAAGTAATGCTGATAAAACAGTTAAGATAGGTTCTGCTCCTATGACTAGAGCAAATCTATTAAACATTAATTTCCGTTATATGTTGGAATGTGAGAGGTCTTAACAATTACATATGTCAGTTAGACCTCCACAACATTCTGGCCAAATACAGGCCATCTATCATTGCATTGTTAGAGAATAAATTCACTGAGGATAATATAAATATGTTTAAAAATCAGTTAGGGGATTATTGGAATTCAATTTATAATAGTACAAACAAGGTTAAAGGAAGAATCCTCATTTTATCGCAAAACAACAACTGGGTTGGTACAGTTGTTTACAAAGATGACCAACAAGTGCCGATACAATTCAAAAACATAGGTGGGTTAGATATTATTATCACCTTTGTTTATGCTAGAAATTTTGCATCACAAAGAACTAAACTATGGCAGCAACTTAATAAAAATTCTAAACTTATTACCCAACCTTGGTTGGTTATGGGAGATTTTAATGTTGTGCGCAGTACAAGTGAAAAGAAGGGAGGACTTACATTAGAGCTATCCTAGGTAGCAGAATTCAATGACCGTGTACTTGCAAGTGGATTGATAGAGACATTCCATTCTGGCCTGAAATATACATGGAGAAGTGGCGAGGCAAAGAAAATTACATCAGGACTAGATAGAGCTTTAGGAAATGCAGAGCTATTCAATAAAATTCCTGGTTTGAAAACAACTGTTTTGCCAAGCTCTACAAGTGATCATAGTCCACTCCTTATCTAATTCATCAATGATACAACCATCACAAAGGGAAAACCATTTAGATATGAAAACCGTTGGTTTATGTTGGAGGGATATAATGAGATAGTGGATTTTAATGCAATAGGCACTCCACAAGGAACACATATGTATAAATATGTCATGATGGTTAAACAGATGAAAAATAGATTGAAGGAATGGAATCACATAAGACCTAAACATAATGATGAAGTCTAAAAAATTCAAAGTAAACTAGAGGAGATTCAAATACAATTGGATGATGACCCTCTACATGAAGATATTAATGCAGACTTTTACTCTCTCTAAAAAAATGTTGAAGGTTGAACTTAAAAAGCAAGCAGCAAATCTCAAACAAAAAGCTAAAGAAAAGTGCCTACTACAAGGAGATGAATGCAATAAATTCTTTTACACTAAAATTTCACGGAGGCAACATCATAATAACCTTCTTAATTGTCTTAATGAACAAGGAAATGCTTTTGATAACATTAAAGAAGCAGAGGAAAAAGCAATAGCATATTTCTCTAAACTATACAATGAAGACAATGAGCAAAACTTACCAAAAATCCATTGCAGAAGAAGAATTTCCAAAGAGGGGTGTGCCATGCTGACAGTTAGGATTTGGGAAGGGGAACTGAAGAGAGCCGCCTTCTCCATTCATAATGACTCCAGCCCAGGCCCTGATGGAATGGGGGCAGTCTTCTTCAAAGTGCACTGGATACACCTAAAAGATCAAATGTTAAAAGCATATCAAGAAGCTTTTGATAATGGTAAGTTTATTCAAGAAATAAATCATACATTTATATCCCTTATTCCTATGGTCAAAAAACCTGAAAAAATAGAAGGGTATAGACCAATAGCTTGTTGTAATGTCACCTACAAAATCTTAAGCAAAATTATATGCATGAGGCTTAACAAGGTGCTACCAGATTTGATCTCTCAATGTCAAATTGCTTTTATAAAAGGCAGATTTATCTCAGAAAATTCTTTAATGGCTCACAAACTTATTAGAGACTTCAATAAACATGGTGCTGACAAAATGTGCATAAAGTTTGATCTGTATAAAGCATATGATAAGGTTAGTAGGAAATTTATAATCCATATGCTTAGCTCTACGAGAGTTCCAGATAAACCGCTGAAGCTGATTGACCACTGTCTAACCACTCCTACTTTTTCTATACTCATTAATGGAATTCCCAAAGGCTACATACATAGTAATAGAGGGAACAGACAGGCAGATCCTCTATGCCCTTATTTGTTTGTTGTAGCTATGGAGTGGTTTACTCTTCAAATGGATATAGCATGCTTACATAACAAGATCAGCCCAGTTTACAAGACAGACCTTGTAGTATCTCATCTCATTTATGATGGTGATCTTATCATTATGACTAAAGCTACTTTAACTGTTGTGGATACTATCAAAGAAATATTCAAAGAACTAGAAATAATAGCGGTTTGAAACTAAATGAATCAACGACTAAAGGCTACTTCAATAAGTTCTGTAGAGACAAACAAAATCTTCTGAGTAAACTTGGAGTTATAGAAGGTTCTCTTCCTGTCAAATACTTAGGAGTTCCTTTATCAAATAGTACTATAACTGATAATGAATGTGGCAAATTAATTGACAACATTAGAGAAAAACTAAAAGGATGGAGATCAAAGTTCCAATCATTTGCTGGAAGGATAGAACTTGTCCACACAGTTATCACTTCAAAGGTAAGATTTTTGATGTAGACTTTTCAAATACCAGATTGCTCTATTGCTAAAATAAATGTTGTTTGTCAAATTTCATTTGGAGGGGAAAGCTACATAAAGTCAGTTACAAAGATTTGTGCAAACCTCAAAAAGAAGGAGGAGTAGGTCTCAAAAATCCTTTTGAATTGAAAAAAGTTAATGGAATGAAGATGGCCTGGAAAATTTTAGTTTCAAATAACTTATGGGCAAGGTGGATGAGAGCCAGATACTTAAAACAAAATTTATGGACAATCAAAATAGATAACAATGCTTCAGTAATTTGGAAAAATATTTTGAAACTTATAAATGATTTGAACCCTTTAATTGAAAGACAAATTGCTAATACAATAAATACTGATCATTGGAAGGATCCATTGCTCAAGAGTAAAAGCTTAATAGACAGAGAGGGATAGGAAGGGTATTCATCTTATGGTACTCCCTCATGCAAAGTAGCCTGCATAATCACTGATACTAATTGTGACTGTGACAAATAGATCATCACTAGGAATTTTAAACAAGACATTTATGAAATTCCTATACATATGTATAAAGTAGAGGATACATGGATCTGGAAAAATTCATCTAATGGCCAGTTCAAAATGCACAATGTTTTGGAAGACATTAGGGGAAAATATCCTACTATCCTTTGGCACAAACTTGTTTGGAGTAGATCTAATAACTCGAAAATGGCACATACCTTATATAAAGCCTTGCTGAATAAATTACCAACCAAAGATAGTCTACATAGATGGGGGATACTGGATGACATGACTTGTAACTTATGCAATGCGGAAATAGAAAGTCATGAACTTTTTTTTTCCAACTGCTCTTTTAGTAAGAAAATTTGGAGTATTCAAAAACTTAAATTCATTCAAACAGACGAAGTCAAATCTCTAAAAGAGGAAGTGGAATACCTGAACGAGAGGGGTCACATGTCGAATCTGATGTAGGAGCTGATCAGAATTAGCCTCACAACCACCATCTGCCACCTTTGGAGAGAGCGCAATGACCGGGCTTTCAATAACAGGAAAAAGGAAATCTTGTCATTATCAGCTCAAATCAATCAGGACACAAGTATCATTATTGGGAGAATTGCAAGAAGGAATCTTACCAGCTTAATGGCACTAGAAGAACAAGCATGGGAGAGGATGAGCTGGAAGGCTACGAGCGGAGAAGATCGACCAAGGTTCTGGGAGCCACCATAAGTTATCTCTGCCCTAAAAGAGGAATGTTTTAGTTGAAGTATCCTTTTGTAGAAAGTGCCCTGTTGTATTTATGTGAATTGTATTCTTCGGATGCTTGTACTTTGGGCCGCAAAGCCCGTTTGAGTATTGAATAAGATTAACCAAATTTCAAAAAAAAAAATCTATTATAATAATAATGGATTTATATTGATATTGGACAATAGTCTAAATTACCCCTATTTATACATATGTATAAAGAGATTTCGCAAAGGCTTATATATATGTTAGCTTACAAAACAATGTCTAAATATATTTATGAATGTAAAAGTTTAACAAATTTCTTTTCAAGTAAATACTAGCTTATAAAGTAATATAAATAGTTTTAAGAAGGTTTTCAAAGCTAAGTGTTTTTATAAAATTCGCATATACTCGATTGGATGAAAATCGAATTAAACGGTTCAGGGAAATGAGTGGTATGGAACATTCGTGTTTGCTTTACTAGTTAATTCCTGGACTTATTTGGTTGAACCCTTTAGACACTCGATGGAGTCTACTAGCTTGTAGTAAATCTTTAGGTAAACCCATGTGGTCTGGGACACACGGTTGTTACTTATTCGGTTGCGATTTGAGAGTACATGACACTTATCAATGAGTTTCTGGCTTGCCATTGGAGTTTATAGGCTTTCCCCTATTTCGACCTATCTTGGGTTTATAGGTCTCACACTTATCTTGGGTTATAGGTCTCGAACCTATCTTCGAGTTTTATAGGCTTGCGCATGTCTTGGAATTACTATAGGTTACACCTATCTTGGAGTTTTATAGATATTTATGTCTATCTTGGGTTTACATGCATGTAGATGAATTTATTCACCAATCTTGAAGTTTTGGCGCCTACCCCTTTTATGTGATTTCTAGATTTCTATTGATGATTTCTAGATTATATGTTATTTGTGTTATCACCAAATGGTTTCGGGGGTTTTGCTTTTAGAAGCTATCTTGGGTTTTGATATTTGATGATTACATTCTTGAAGTCTAGCGTTGCATTCTTAATGGTTGCCAATACTTAGCTTTGTGTTTATATTTGAGATCTATTTCATTACATCCATTATATATCTTATTTAAATCATTCATTATAGCCTAGATTGAGTCGGTTATTATTTTATAATATTCAGGTCAGACCGAGATATTTCAAGTGCTCCAGTTTTATAATTCTAGAGAGAATTTCCCTTCAGTTATCTAGTTATCATTCATCTTACCTCATCTTGTATATGTGTACATATCATGTAGTGTTGTATCTTGTATTAAGCCTAGACTCTTTGTGTACATATTTGTTTCATGAGTTGTAGTACTTATGTAGTTTGTGGATCGTTATGTCCATAGTCTAGTATTTGACATTGTGTATCTATTTTTCCTCATTCAGTTTGTATCCATTGTATATTCCACTGTGTATATTTTATACTTTGTGATTTTGTGTTCTGTATTGCATTATATAATGTTCTGGACTATTAATATAGCCACTATAGTTTTGTTTTAAGCCTGGATTGCACATGTCATTTTCAGTGAAAAATATATATAGCATATTAATCGACATATTAATGCTCGATTAAAGAAAAATTCACAGAAAATCGCTCCTAACCAGCCCTATTCTCTACGCTAGCAGATGGAATTACTCTGTAATATCCTTTATTAGCATAGGTCTCAGGGTGGCGCATTACAAAAAAGCCTTTAGATGATGATTCTTCAAACTCATCACCCAAAGGGGAAAAAGCTTATCGAGAAAGCTAAACATATATTGAGGAAATATGATTTCTATAAAAAGAAAAGAAAGAGGAAGTAAGAAAACTTCACGGAGGATGAGATAGAGGGCGAAGAAATCATCACTGAATTAGATTGTAGGGGCAAGCAAAAAAGAATGAAATCCACAGAAGATCTTGAGGAAATATGCTTGGATCCGGTCGACACAACAAAGACAATTAAGATTTGAAAGAGTTAGATAGCAAACTTAAAGGAGAGCTAACTCAATTCCTTCAATCCAGTAAAGATGTATTTGCTTAGACCCATTCAAACATGGTTGGAATAGATCCGATAGTCATGTGTCATGCTTTGAATATAAACTCGAGAATGTCACACAAATCCAGTAAAAGAAAAGGCAGTTTGATAAAGTTCGATCTAATTCTTTGAAGGAAGAAGTCGAAAGATTACCTAAAAACAGATTCATCAAAGAAGTGCTTTTTTCCAAAATGTTTAGCCAATCTAGTATTGGTCAAGAAATCTAATGGGAAATAGAGGACGTGTCGACTACACTGATTTGAATAAAGCATGCCCAAAAGATTGCTACCCCTCCTAAGGATAGATCAGTTAGTCGATGCAACAAGTGGACACCAACTCTTATCTTTCATGGATGCTTATTATGGATACAATCAAATTCCAATGTTCAAACCAGATGAGAAAAACACCAGTTTTATAACAAATTGGGGAACGTATTTCCATAAACTAATTTCATACGGATTGAAGAACATAGGAGCGACATACCTAAGACCGGTGAATAGAATGTTCAGGGAAGAAATTGGCTGAAACATGGAAGTATATGTGGATGATATGTTGGTTCAGTCTCAAGAGAGAAACAATCATGTAAAAGATCTTGAAAAAAGTTTGATGTATTATTACTAAGTATTAGATGAAGCTTAACCTAAATGTTCTTTTGGAATTCAAACAGATTCATTTCCAAATTTGAGCTATTAAAGATATGGCAAAACCTAAAACAAGTAGGGATGTAATGAGCTTAGATTGAAAAGTAGCAGCATCAAACAGATTCATTTCCAAGGCCACCGACAAATGCATCCCATTCTTCGATGTAATCAAAAAGAAAAAGAACTTCAACTGAAGTGAGGATTGTCAAAAAGCTTTTGAGGAGCTGAAAAATCATTTGGAGAAACAACCTATTTTTTCTAACCCTATAGAGAGGGAAAACTTTTAACTTTATATGGTAGTTTCCGAGCATGCAGTTAGTTCTGTCTTAATTAGAGAAGAGAAAGAAATCCAGCTTTCGGTATACTATACAAGCAGAAGGCTTAATGATGCAGAAACTAGATATTGTATCATCGGAAAACTGGCATACTGTCTAATGCTCACCGCGCGAAATTTAAGAGCTTATTTTCAAGCACATCCAATTACGGTCCTAACCAACTTTCCGCTTAAACAAGTCTTCAGTAAGCCAAAAGCTTCAGAAGGCTAGTAAAGTGGGGGATAGAGCATAGCCAATATGATGTGAAAATGTTTATGATGTGAAAATCAAGCACAAGTGTAAGTCGAATGTTTTAAAAGTTTAAAAGTTTTATTTCGTTCATGGAAAGGATTTAGTCTTACCCTTAATACTAAATATAGAGAAAGTAGATTCGTTACTATTAGTGAGATTTAAAACCTAGAGTATCTTGGCAATGCTAGGAGCAACCAGTGCCCTGACTTACTTGGCTTTGTTTTTAAGCAAGGAATAGTATGAGTTGAAAATCGAAGTTCGATGATAAATGTAAGAAATTTAATTTCCACAAGCGATATCATTTATATGAAAAGAATTTAGGCATATATTTGACACTAAACGTCGAGGTATAGAAAATCATCTCTATCTCGAAAGTTAAGAATGTATGTCGAGGCAAGGTCTGAGAGGCAACAGTGCACCAACTTATCAGGCTTCATTGTTGACTGAGAGATAGTACAAGTTTGAAATCGACGAGTGGTGGTAAGTGTATAACATTTAATTTCCATATACGATCATTTTTTTATTCCATATAGTTGATTTATTGACTATCGATTCTAATATCTTCTTTGTATTTCGTCAATCAAAGTCGATTTGTTGCTCGTTTAGAGCACCGATATCCTTTATTGGAAATGACAAAATTAAGAGCGAGTGGGGGCCAAGCTATGTGGGGTTGCTCCCATTAGCTTATTTTCACATCTACTCTAGACTCTAGATTGGTTTCGGTTGTATGTGCACGATGATGTGAAATACTTGGGTACTCGGTAAGGTTATTAGGATCTGGCTTGGAGGTTTCTGGGAGCCATCAGAGTTTTCAAGTATACATATCTAGAGGTATACTTTCGGTAGGTGGGCACATCCTCTTAGTCATTGTTGGAAAAAATTCATTTTCCTTGTTTTGATGCAAATCTTTGAATTGTTTTTTTAATTGAATTGAGAAGTGCCTTGTGGTCTTTTCTCTATTTAATTATCTGTATTCATTCTTTAAGTTTGGATTTTGGTCTTGTTTATGTTCATTCTTTCAAGTTTGGATTTTGTTCTGATTTGTTTCCATCCTTCATGTATGGATGTTGTTCTTGTGAGGTAAAACCCATTCCGTGTTAAATGGCGTGGTCTCACGGATTATTATATGTTCATCATATTTTTTGAGTTCTCTCACGCTAGTTTTTCAAACTGATTCGAGTGTTATTTTATTATAATACTCAGGTCAGACCGAATATTTTCTAGATTGTCGTTAGTGGGACATGGATCTCATGTAGAAGGGTTAGATGTTCACCTGCCGTAGTATTTTTATTTTCCACCGTATTATTATATATACCCATCAACGATTGTAGGGTCGGAAAGTTATAATTGTCCAGGCTGATGAGGTTTGTTTTTAACTCTGATAAACCATGTATCTTAGAGTGACAACTTTCACTCTATTTATTATATTATATGTTAACGTTGTGTTATGAGATTTTATTTCCCCATATTTGTTTTCTTTTTATTTTACCATAACAATCGACCTTTCCGGCACTTGGATGCTCAGCATTTGATATGCATGTAAATGTGCTTATATTTACATCCATATTTTATCTCTTTTTATTTAAATAAACATCATATTTGGCCATTTTTACATGTTAAAATCAAAATTCAATTATTTTCAAACCATCGTATTTTCATCTTCATTCAGAGGCAAAATGGTCATTTTTGTGCATGTGTCACTTTAAGAATTTTTACTTGGACAATTTTTTTTATTTTTATAGGATATTTTGATGCATATGGAAGTGGGATTCATGATGATATATGCATGCACAAGGAAATACAAAGGATTGAAGTGGAAATAATTCAAGTTCAAGATCATGGAGGACCCACCCACTAATCTAAATATACAATTAGGAGTTAATGGACAACTAAATGGAGGTTAAAGCTTCATGCACATCAAATGATGGATTAATTAGTGGCTAATGGTTACTTGGTGGCCACACTTCCTAAAGGGTATTTTGGGAAGCTCCCTAAAAATGGAATTGGGGTTTTATGCATGTATAAATAACCCTCTTATGTACATGAATCTATCTTCTACTCTTTCATATTAGTTAGGAAATGAAAAATACAAGTTGTAATGGCAATGTTTTATGAAATAAAAATGGCTTCCAAGCCTCTTTCTCCTCTCTTTTCTACATGCTTTTCTTTGTTTTTATGTTAATGCTTATTTCTATGCTCTCTTTCTTTTAATGTTCATAGCTTAGATTTACATTAATGCAAGTAGTGTAGCTTTAATTTTTATGCAAATAGTTAGTAGTTAATCTCTCTTTCTTTCTTAGCTTAGTTTTCATTTCTTTACTTTTTCATGTTGAAATTTACAAGTGTTGATTTGATAAAACAAATGAGTAGCTAAACCCCTTCAATTTAGGGGTGATGAAGCTCTCTAGCTTTATGTAATTTCAACATTTTTATGATTTATCATCTCTTTGTTTATGCTTCATGAATGTGAATTTTGATGTAATTTTATACAAGTGGGTTTGATAGCTTATATTGCTTATGGAAATGAGCTATTCTTATTCAACATAAACACAATTTACATCATCATTTCCTAATTAATTTTTGATTTTGAAATGAAAGTAAAATGAAATTTATTGATCTATATTACTAGTTACAATAGTAAATAGATCATACTTAAAATAGCTTTTGCTTTGGCTTCATTTTCATGATAATTATAAGTGGTATAATTGTTGTATTATATTTTGATGGTGTGAGTTATGTTAATTAATAACATAAACAAACCATACTTATGATAAGTGCAATGATTATTTCACTTAATATTAAAGTTAGAGATCATAAATTATTTGTTTGTTGATTTGCAAAAATATGAGAGTGGATTTGCCTCTAAATTGTTCTTTAGTCTAATAATTTTTAAATCACATTTTAATTCTAGTTTTAGCCTCATTTTATTTCTAGTTAACAATTTCTCCTCCATTTTGTCTAATTTGATTGAATAGATTTTTAAACTCTAACAATTCCCTGCGGATCGACCCGTACTCGCCACGTACTAACTATTGTACGTTGTGCGCTTGCGGTTATTTTAATTTGAAATTTTTTGGCAAATTTCTAATCCAATAGAAATTTTGTCGTTAAACAAGTTTTTGGCGCCGTGGCCGGGGATTTGTCTTGATTTTAATTTTCTATTCTTCGGATTAGTTTTGTTTGATTTTTATTGTGTGTTTGTTTTGTGTGTTATTTTGCATTTATATATATATATATATATATTTGTGTTGTATTGTGTGACTTTTGTGTTTGCATTTGTTTACGTGTTTGTCGTTATATAGTTTATTGGCATTTGCATATCTTCATTTACAAAAAAAACATACACAAAATATATATATATATATATATATATATATATATATATATATTTATTTTCATTTACATTTGCATTTTTTGCTTGGTTTTGACAACTTTTGTTTTTACAATTGCAAACAGTTCCTTTTCACTGCCTTTGAAAACATTTCTCTGTCTTTGCAAACATTTCACTTCCTTTGCCTTCATTTCACTGTCTTGCCTTCTTCACTGTCTTGCCTACCTCCTTCAAGAACTCTTGTCACTGAGTTTTCAACTGCCTATTACCTCTGTCTGCATTTTCCTTCAGTCTCCTCCATATAACCATCCACTAACAGTCACAATTGCCATAACCTTCCTTCTTGAACCACTTTTCTCAATTCATCCTTTTACCATTGCAACCCCCTCCACCATAGTTCAGCACAACCACCTTCACTGCAGTGAATCACGAACCACAACCCACGCTTGAATCGCCTACAAACTGCTCGTACAAAGCTTCACGAGTCACCATAGTCATTAATCACTGCTGCCAGTGTTTCAATTCATTCAATTCTCACCAACATCACCAACAAGCAATACTACTTCATCACTAACATTGTCACTTGCAACATTCCTCTCCGACACCAGAAACAACGACAGACCACATATTCACCATCTGATACTCTGTGCACATCACCATACTATGCACTGGAACTTACTCCCTTGTTACAATTTACTGATGTTTACTGCCTATTGAGATTTCAATCACTTGTTGTTGCATCTCCCAGCCACAACTGACATACTTCATTCACTATCACAACTTTCAAACAACTTCAACTTTCACAACAAAACTACACAACCACCTGACAGTCCAATCCCTCCTCTGTAAACAAGCCTGCATCCAACTTCTCACAGTCACAAAATCATTCAACTAACCATCCACGTATATACATTCATCCTTCACCTACCTTGCTGCTCACAGACTTCTTCAAACCATCCTCTGTTGCTTGATACAACACAACATCTGCTTAACCCTTCACTAATACAACCACTGCTGCAAACCACTACTGTGCTACTGCCCGAACAAGCTTCTGACCAAATCACTACTGGCAGCCACCAATACAAGCAACAAACCTTCCACCACAACTTGCTTTCTTCCTGACCACAACCTGTCTACCACAGTGTGAACACTTATATCACAGTTCATCCCCCATACCACTTCCCTAATCACTGAACTATCATCAACTGCCCCTGCCATGCCATTTCATCCAACAACCACCTCCAGAACATCCACACTTTCCACCATCATCTCCTAACTTGCCATAAAAAAAACAAAAAAAAAAGCATATTCCATCACCCAAACGAATTTGAATCACTACGCAACTACACACCTCTGTCCCATTCCACCAACAACTTTGACTCCATCATCCCAATCAAACTGCAGCTCCTCCAACCGCCTACTACACACAGACTCCTCTACCAGCCAGTATCCTAGTCAACCACACAACCACTATCATACTCATACGATCACCCCGAGTCCGTGACCATTGTTTCAACAACTCACAACCAAGCTTTTTCAAACACCACCGTCCAATCACACTGTTGCAAAACAACCCAATTCAAACTGCGTACTGCATAGCAGTCGCCCACCTCCAATTCGAACTTCATAAACTGCCTGCTACAACATTCGATCGAATCGAATTTGAAAAAGAAAAACGTCAGCGACCATAAACAATCGCCTTAGAGCATCCATAACCTCGCCTCAAACAACATCAACCAAAAATCCCCCAATCGAAATCCACTCAAACCCGTAACACCTAAACCCAGTCGACCACGAACAACTCCAGCGACTTCGAAGCCAACCAAACAATTGCCTGAATTCAATCGTCAATCCTTCATCTCACATCAAGTCGCGACCACCTCTGCAATACCCTTAATCGAAGCAATTCGCCCAATTCAATTCTTCTTCTATTCATTTTTTTTTCGTTTCTGATTTGAAGAAAAAGTTAATACGTTTTGTTTTCTTTTTTTTACACAACCAGTTGGTAAAGCAAATGGTGGACTGGGTTGGGCCATAAGGAAATACTTTTTGTTTAGTTTGAGTTTTTGTTTCTTTTTTTCTTTTTGGGCTGTTTTGAGATTTACCAAAATAAAAAAATTATTGCTTTCATTTGGCTTGGCAATTCAAAGTTTTTGTTCAATTTATTTTTATCTAGGTTTTCTTTTAAATAATATTCTATCTTTCTATTTTTTTTTCTTTAAAAAAAATAAAAATAAACTGCATATATATGTATATATGTCTTGTTTTTATTTTCAGGTTGTAGAAGCAGATAAGGAATAATCATTCGCTTGCTCCGCTTGCTGCCAAAAATAAATTGCTTGCCTGCTTGCTTAAAAAAAAGTTTGCCGCTTTAAAATAATTTGCTAATAATTCTGCACGCTCTGGTATCGTTCCTTTTCCCTTGTTTTTATTTGAGTTGCATTGTCGTTTGCTTGCATTTGCATTTATAAAAAAAAATTCAAAATCCAAAAACAAAAAACAAACTTCATTTTAGTTGCATTGTAAATTCACGTTTAATTTCTGCTTTGCGTTCATCTCATCTTGTTTTATTTTCTAAGGACAATACCCCAATTCACATAAGGGGAGGGATTTCATCACCCTTTCCTTGGCCCACAAACGCATTTCATCGTAGAATTTGACTAATAATAAAGGTTAGACATTCGACTTAAGGGTGTTGCGAGCTCATGTAGGGCTTAATTGTATCTTCATAATTGTTTCCTTGAACAATTTTATTTCTTGGTGTCTAGGCTACGGTAGAGTAATAACCACTATAAATATTACGGTGATTCGTAAATATTATAGTGGTTGTTCCTCTGAAGGTACTTAAATCTTCGGCTGCATTGCTACGGTGATTCGTGGTGCATCGATAACCCCTGCCCGTTACCTGGGTGAGAAATATTTTTGTTGATTTAAATCAAAGTGTGATTATACAATTTTGGGTTAGGAGCTACTAAGGACAGAAAACTATAACTATGTCCTTTGTATTCATTTAGTTGCATTAGTTCATGCATATATAAAAAAAACAATTAAAAAAAGCAAAAATCCAAAATCCAAAAAAAATATAAAATCCTTCCAAAAACAAAAAAAAATTAAATTCAAAAACAAAAAAAATTTGAAAATTCAAAAACAAAAACAAAAACCAAATTTCATTTTCAAAAATAAAAAAAAAACATTCTTTTGGTAAATATTTGAAAATTCAAAAACAAAAAAAAAATTAAAGAAACAAAAACAAAAAAAATTGAAAAGCCAAAAACAAAACAAAAATCAAACTTCTCTTTTGAAAATAAATTTCACTTGGTAAATATTTTTCTTCCTTAAAAAAACAACAAAAACAATTTTTCACTTCGTTTTTCAAATCTTCTTTCATTCTCTAAACTCGTTTCTAACTTCTTTCTCCTCTTGAATTTCACTTGTGCATGAGTGCTTGGACTCGTGACACAACAACAAATCGTTGGACTCGCGACTCAACCACTAATCGTTTAACCCGAACAGACGATCCTCCCGAAATGGCGAACGAAAACACCCCTCGAACTCGTATGGATAGAATCTTTCCCGATAGATTTTCTATTCCATCTTGCATCACGTTACCCGCCCCTACGGGTAACCATTTCGAAATCCACTCAAACCATATTGCTACTCTTCCGAAATTTGGCAATTTCGAACACGATGATCCATACATCTTTTTGACTAAATTCGAACAAGTTTGTGCAACCATAAAACTCCAACAACTTTCCGATGATGGAATCAAACTTTGATTAATCTCATTCGCTCTTACGAATTATGCCAAAAAATTGTTGTACAGCTTATCATCGAACTCGATTAAAACTTGGGAAGAATTCGTAAAAGCTTTCTTAAAAAAATTATACCCCTTGGAAAAAACGAGTAGAATCCAAAACGAAATTGTAAATTTTCATCAATTCAAGGGATAACCATTCGGAAAATATTTTGAAAGATTCAAAGAGCTTTTGATAAAATGTCCACACCATAACTTTGAAAAATGGACGATTTGCCAAATCTTATAAGATGGACTCGAAAACAGCTCACGAACCATGCTCGAACCAATGTCCCAAGGCAACTTTCTTGCCCAACATCACGATGATGCTTGGCAATTTCTTGAAAACCTCGCCGAAAAGTTGTCCCAATAGGAACGTTCGAACGAAAAATCAATTTACTCACGATCGAGTGCACACTCGATAGGATCTTCTTTTGCTTTGAAAGCTAAGATCGACACAATGATTAAAAAGTTCGATAATGTTTTCTCATCGAATCAAATGAACCAAGCTTCCCAACTGATGTGTTATAAATGCAACGATCCTAATCATATAGCCGATCAGTGTCCCAATTCTGTCGAACAAATGAATGCTTTCAATAAAGCCAAAAACGACCCGTTTCTCCAACGTACAACCCTAGTTGGAAAAATCATCCGAATTTTGTGTGGAACCAAAACAATCCCAACACGAATACGATTCGTCCCAATTTTCAAGCATTTCCGAATAATGCTTCAAATCCTCATTTTCAGCCCAACAATTTTCAACCAAACCTTGCGAGTCCGTCCCATAATCAACCGCAACAATCAAATTTTCAACCAAATTCTGCTCATCCTCCCTAAGACGATAAACGTTGAAGTTCACTTGAGAAAACTCTTGAAACGTTGGCTAAAGCAACTACTCAAAGCCTTCAATCAAACAGCAATTTGCAAAATTTATTGACCTCATATATGAAAAACACGAACCAATCAATTGCAAAACTCGAAATGTAAATGAGTCAATTAGCCACGTCTGTAAGTGAACGTTAACGAGGAACATTTCCAAGCCAGCCCCTACCAAATCCCAGAAATCAAAATGCAAATTCAAATCAAGCCCATGTTTTTCAAGACAGAATGTCACGTAATTGAATGCTATCACAACTCTACGTTTCGGTAAACAAATCGATAATCAATTCGTTAATCCAAATGATTTACTGGAAACCTCTCGCGACACTTCTAAAACAACGAATGAATCTAAACAGAACGTGGAGCCAAACGTCGAATCGAATGCCAGTCAAAATTCTTCTTCTTCTACTCGAGTAGACCCGCCTACCGAGTATCGTGTTCCATTTCCACATCGTCTTCGACCAAAGAAACACTCAGACCAAATGGAAAAGATGTTGGAAATTTTTAAACAAGTGAAAGTGAATATCCCACTTCTTGACATCGTTCAGCAAGTCCCCACTTATGTGAAATTTCTTAAGGACTTGAGCACCCAAAAGCGACACACTCAAGTGCCCAAAAAAGTCTTCTTAGCCGCCAGTTTGAGTGAAGTCTTGTCCCAATCCATGCCCGTTAAATACAAAGATCTTGGCTGCCCTACGATTTCGTGTACAATTTGAGACAAGACGATTAACAAATGTTTGATAGACTGAGGCGTGAGTGTAAACTTGATTCCATACTCTGTGTACGAACAATTAGGCTTAGGTGAGCTCAAACCCACAAAAGTTACGCTTCAATTCGCCGATCGTTCCATTAAGAAGCCCGTGGGAGAAATCGAGGACATGCTCATTCGAGTAGGGCAATTCATATTCCCCGTTGATTTTATTGTTCTCGAAACACAACCTGTGACGAATCCCTCGAGTCAAATTCCATTGATTTTAGGCCGACCATTCTTAGCCACCTCAAATGCCTTAATCAATTGTCGTAACGGATCGATGAAAATTTCTTTTGGAAACATGACTTTGGATCTCAACATTTTCAATCTTGAAAGCCAATCGAACGAACCTCGTGACCAAACATTGGAAGTTAGTGCCATTCACGAAAACTTCGAAAATGACACACTTGATCTTAACGATGAACGCGACGCCGAGTATGAAAAATTGTTTCACGAAATTCCCAACGAGATTGAATACACTCTTCCTTTTGAATCACTTCCAGTTGAGTCCGACTCTCAACGCAATTCTTTGATCGAAAAACTCCCGAAGTTGGACCTCAAACCACTTCCTGATCACCTTAAGTACGCATACTTAGGTGATAACGAAACGTTGCCCGTCATAATTTCCGCAACTCTCTCTCTTGATCAAGAAACTTCCTTACTTTCTATTCTTTCGAAAAACAAGGAAGCGATGGGATGGTCGATCTCCGATATAAAGGGAATTAGCCCTGCTATTGTTCAACATCGCATCCATTTAATCGACGATGCCAAGCCTATTCGTGACCGCAACGAAGACTTAATCCAAAAATGAAAGATGCGGTGTGTGATTAAATTCTTAAACTTCTCGACAACGGAATCATTTACCCAATCTCCGATAGTTCATGGGTTAGCCCAATTCACGTTGTACCCAAAATGTTTGGGCTAACCGTTGTCAAGAACGATTCAAACAAACTTATTCCAACTCGTACTCAAACGGGTTAGCGTGTTTGCATTGACTATCGAAAACTAAATGCTGCAACATGAAAAGATCACTTCCCTTTTCCTTTCATTGACCAAATGCTCGAACGTTTAGCCGGCCACGAATTCTACTACTTCCTTGATGGTTATTCTGGCTATAACCAAATTCCAATTTCTCCCGAAGATCAAGAGAAAACGACTTTCATGTGTCTATTCGGTACCTTTGCTTATCAACGTATGCCATTTAGACTTTGTAACGCTCCTGCGACTTTCCAACAATGCATGGTTGGCATCTTTTCTGACATGAATGAATGCTTTCTAGAAGTTTTTATGGACGATTTCTCTATCTTTGGCGATTCTTTTTCCCAATGTTTACAACATCTCGAGTTGGTTCTAAATCGATGCAAAGAAAAACATTTGACTTTGAATTGGGAAAAATGCCACTTTATGGTCAAACAAGACATAGTCCTTGGACATATCATCTCAAATAAAGGCATTAAGGTAGATAAAGCGAAAATCGATGTCATTGCAAATCTACCCATTCCCAAATCTGTTAAGGACATTCGATCATTTCTAGGACACGCTGGCTTTTACCGACGCTTTGTGAAAGACTTTAGTAAAATTTCTCGTCCTTTGACGACTCTTCTTAGAAAAGACGTTCCTTTCGATTTTAACTCTGATTGTATCTCTTCTTTTGAACGTCTTAAGAGCGAACTCATTTCTGCTCCAATCATTTGCGCACCAAATTGGGATCTCCCATTCGAAATAATGTGTGAGGCTTCGAACTTTGCCGTTGGTGTTGTCTTAGGACAACGCATCAACAAGATCCTTCACGTCATTTACTACGCGAGTATGACTTTGAACGATGCTCAACTCAACTACACAACAACCAAAAAAGAGCTTCTAGCTGTCATTTTTGCTCTCGAAAAATTCCGACAATACTTGATAGATTCACACATTACTGAGTACATGGACCACTCTGCGCTTCGATATATCTTCGCTAAAAAGGATGCTAAATCCCGTTTGATACGTTGGATCCTTTTACTTCAATAATTTGACCTTACAATTAAAGACAAAAAAGGATCCGATAACGTCATAGCCGATCACTTGTCTCATCTTCCGAACGCACCATCTTCTTTGCCAATCAATGAAAACTTCCCCGATGAACAACTTCTTTCAATTTCGATAGATCCATGGTACGCTGATATAGTGAACTACATAGTCACTAAAAAAACTCCCTCATCTTGGTCCAAACAGGACAAATACAAATTCATGTCCCAAGTGAAATATTTCTATTGGGACGATCCATATTTGTTCAAATATTGTCCCGACCAAATCATCCGACGTTGCATTTCGGATAATGAGATCAGGAGTGTTCTTTCATTTTTCCACGATTAAGCGTGCGGTGGACATTTCGGTCCTCGAAAAAGTGCTTCAGTGTGGTTTTTATTGGCCTTCTCTTTTCAAAGACTCGTTTGAATTTTGTAAAACTTGCGATTGATGTGAAATGCTTGGACGAATTTCTCAATGAGATATGATGCCTCTAAACTCCATTCTTACGATTGAAATCTTTGATGTTTGGGGTATCAATTTTATGGGACCTTTCCCCAATTCTTTTGGAAACTTTTATATCCTTCTCGCTGTCGATTATGTTTCAAAATGGGTCGAAGCCGTTCCTTGCAAAACCAACAACCATAGAATTGTTGTAAAATTTCTCAAAGAAAACATCTTTTCGAGGTACGGCACACCTCGCACAATAATCAGTGATAATGGGACCCATTTTTGCAACCGTTCTTTTGAAACATTAATGAAAAAATACTTGATAACCCACAAGTTATCCACTCCATATCATCCTCAGACTTGTGGCCAAGTTGAAGTTTCAAATCGATAAATAAAACAAATCTTGGAAAAAACTGTTAACAAAAATCGAAAAGATTGATCTCAGAAATTGACCGACGCGCTTTGGGCTTACCGTTCTGCTTTTAAAACTAACCTTGGGGTGTCCCCATTTCGTTTAGTTTACGGTAAAGCTTGCCATTTACCCGTTGAAATTGAACACAAAGTGTTGTAGGCAATTAAGAACTTAAACTTTGATCTTGAGAAAGTTGGCGAAAACCGAAAACTACAACTCAACGAACTAGAAGAACTTAGGAATGACGCGTATGAAAATGAGAAAATCTACAAAGAAAGAACCAAAAAATTTCATGACAAGTCAATCCTAAGGAAAACGTTTTTGCCTAACCAGAAAGTTTTTTTATATGACTCAAGACTTCATTTATTCCCTGGGAAACTTAAATCAAGATGGATCGGACAATTTGTGGTACGAACTGTTTTTCCACATGGTGTCGTAGAAATAGAAAACCTCAGGGATGGATTGATTTTCAAAGTCAACGGTCATCGTTTGAAACCTTTCTTGGAATTACCAAATAACCAAGAGGAGGAGCTCATGATCCTTCATGAGCCATGCTACGTCTAGTAAGAATGTTAACCCTCTTTTGTAAATATGTACATAGTTTTCCCCGTTACACTCATTATATCATGAATTGACTATGGGGACACAGTCAAAAGTAAGTGTGGGGGGAGTCTCATTTCCATTTTCATTTTTTTTATTTTTTCATGGCATTTTTGAATTTTCATTTTCTTTTCACTAAAAAAAATCTCAAAAAAATAAAATCTCAAAATTTCTAAATCTCAAAAACATTTTCTGTTTATCATTTTGATTTATTTTTGAAGAAACACTATAGGATAAGTATAAGTTTTGGTTAATAAATTGAAATTTTTGAAAATTTATTTGCCTTGACAAAAATAAAAATGAAGTTTGATTACAAATAACAATAGTTTAACTAGTATATAGGAAGGTTCATATGTGTTAATTATGAAGTATGTTCTAATTGAAAATCTTTGTTTTAAAAAGTGGTAAATTTAAAGTAAAGGATATAACAATTTTATCTTCCAAGTTAAATGGGCTAAGATGATTTTGCAAAACTCTCTCTTTCTAAAAAAATATATATAAAAAAAAACTTTTGTATATACGTATATATTTTTAACACCTAGAATCATGTGTTCACACTCGTGTGTTCACTCGCCATGCTCTGTAGCCTTCTCACGTAAGCCCAAAAGGCAATGCATGATCGGTATATCTAACCTCAGTTTATCTGAGTTAGGTGTATGTATATAAAAATTCTTTTTAATAATGCCTACAGTCGATAAGGGTTCACACTTGTGTGTTCACTCGCCACGCTCTGTATTCCTCTCACATTAGTCTGCAAGGCAGTGCACGAATAATATATCTAGCCTCGGTTTACCTGAGTTAGGCATATCCAAGCACCATTTTAAATTTTTTGATTTAACTTGTTATTGAAAATAAATGAGAATACCACTTTGACAAATTTTGATAATCCACTAAGGATCCTTAATTACATTATGTTATCAACCGAAACAACTAGCCAAATTATTGTCTATTTGCTATGATAACTTAATTTTTGTTGGAAGTTTTGACGAGTAAATGACTTAAATTTTCAAGACAATGACCAAAACTTATATTTAACTTATGAGTGTCGAATTGAAAGTGAATCCTTCATTTGTAAATATTTTCAAAAACTTGCGTTCATCCCATTGTAAATAAATCTTGCACTTTGTAAATATTTGCACTTTGCATTTGGATTTTGTGGGTAGTATCCGTTGAAAACCCTCACGAGACAACACTCATCCTACTGGGGACACCCAGAGGTTTAACGGCTTGTTGCATACGCTCAATGCAATCATGCTCCCTACGAAAACTGATTTATCTTAGTTTTCATTTATTCGAGGACGAATAAAAAGATAAGTGTGGGGGTATTTGATGTGCACGTAAATGTGCATATATTTACATCCATATTTTATCTCTTTTTATTTAAATAAACTTCATATTTGGGCATTTTTACATGTTAAAACCAAAATTCAATTATTTTCAAACCATCATATTTACATCTTCATTCAGGGCAAAATGGTCATTTTTGTGCATGTGTCACTTTATGAATTTTTACTTGGACAATTATTATTATTTTTATAAGATATTTTGATGCATATGGAAGTGGGATTCATGAAGATATATGCATGCACAAGGAAATACAAAGGAATGAAGAGGAAATAATTCAAGTTCAAGATCATGGAGGACCCCACCCACTTACCTAAATGTTCAATTTGGAGCTAATGGACAACTAAGTGGAGGTTAAAGCTTCATGCACATCAAATGATGGATTATTTAGTGGCTAATGGTTACTTGGTGGCCACACATCCTAAAGAGTATTTTGGGAAGCTCACTAAAAATGGAATTAGGGTTTTATGCATGTATAAATAACCCTCTTATGTACATGAATCTATCTTCTACTCTTTCATATTAGTTAGGAAATGAAAAATACAAGTTGTAATGGCAATGTTTTATGAAATAAAAATGGCTTCCAAGCCTCTTTCTCCTCTCTTTTTTTACATGTTTTTCTTTGTTTTTATGTTAATGCTTATTTCTATGCTCTCTTTCTTTTAATGTTCATAGCTTAGATTTACATTAATGCAAGTAGTGTAGCTTTAATTTTTATGCAAATAGTTAGTAGTTAATCTCTCTTTCTTCCTTAGCTTAGTTTTCATTTCTTTTCTTTTTCATGTTGAAATTTACAAGTGTTGATTTGATAACACAAATGAGTAGCTAAAACCCTTCAATTTAGGGGTGATGAAGCTCTCTAACTTTATGTAATTTCAACATCTTTATGATTTATCATATCTTTGTTTATGCTTCATGAATGTGATTTTTGATGTAAGTTTATACAAGTGGATTTGATAGCTTATATTGCTTATGCAAATGAGCTATTCTTATTCAACATAAACACAATTTACATCATCATTTCCTAATTAATTTTTGATTTTGAAATGAAAGTAAAAATGAAATTTGATGATCTATATTACTAGTTACAATAGTAAATAGATCATACTCAAAATTGATTTTGCTCTGGCTTCATTTTCATGAGAATTATAAGTGGTATAATTGTTGTATTATAGTTTGTTGGTTTGAGTTATGTTAATTTATAACATAAACAAACCATACTTATGATAAATGCAATGATTATTTCACTTAATATCAAAGTTAGAGATCATAAATTATTTGTTTGTTGATTTGCAAAAATATGAGAGTGGATTTGCCTCTAAATTGTTCTTTAGTCTAATAGTTTTTAAATCATAGTTTTAGCCTCATTTTATTTCTAGTTAACAATTTCTCCTCCATTTGGTCTAATTTGATTGAATAGATTTCTAAACTCTAACAATTCCCTGCGGATCGACCCGTACTCGCCACGTACTAACTATCGTACGCCGTGCGCTTGCGGTTATTTTAATTTGAAATTTTTTGGCAAATTTCTAATCCAATAGAAATTTTGTCGTTAAACAACATTCTAATATTGTGGATGTATTAAGTGCCGATTTTCAAGGGTCAAAATGGCGAGTCGTTAGACCATACATGCATCGAACAACATTCAAACATGCAAACCACACAATCAATCATAACAATCATCATACAAGGTGTCTACAACATAGCATAACATATATCTAGGCAAACACATATCCAAATAACATGTCTAGAACAATAAAAATTGAATTATTCATGTTTTTACTATAGATAGGGTTTAAAATAGAAATAAAGCAAGGTTAGTGGGCTTGAACCCAAACTCGCTAATTACGCACTATGCTGCTCCAAAAACTTCCAATCTTTAAACAGTCATATCTGCTAGATAGAAAGTTCAAATTACTATTATAACCACTCTACGAAAAGGGAAATTCATCGTATCTTTCCAATGGAAGTGGTTTTGAATGCCAATTCGACTTCTATCAAAAGTTATAGCCGTTACGAGTTTCCAATGGTAAAATTGTCCAAAAAAAAATCTAAAGATAGAAAATGTCACTATGCATTTTTTAAAGTTATAGAGTCATATGAACTTATATGAATTTAAAAATAACATTTTACAATCCTCTGATATGTTAAATATGGGTCGTTACACTCTCTCCTCTTTAGGAATTTTGCCCCAAAAATCCCTAATATAAACAAGTAAAGTCACACATAGCTACCCTACATGCCAATCATCCACGAGCAAACATGCCAAACATCAAACATGTACACAAAAGCAATAAATGATATTTATGCCTACCTTAGCATGCAGGATACTAAACTACCCTATACGATATCGAAAGTGAATGTAAATTCAATAACCAGAAAGTCTCGCTAAGTAAAGAGCACTAGATAAGCGATCCTCATGCCCTCCTTGGTCTCCTTAGTTCAACCGCCTTCGCTCTCGCTCTACTGATCCATCACCAGCTCTACCGTCATCCTACTAAGCTAGTTCATATCACAATCAACTATACGAATAGACCTAAGAGGTCTTGGTGCTTTTAGTTCAATCTCGATATCATCATGCTAATCCGATTTAACTATCATGCCTGAGGGATGCACAAACTTCTGCAAGTGAGATACGTGGAGCACGTTGTCTACGCCCGCCATCTCCTGAGGTAAGTCAACTCTATATGCTAGATTCTTGATCCTCCCAATTATTGGAAAATGTCCAATGAATCTCGGTGCCAACTTCTTCTTAGTATCGAATCGAACAACATTCTTCAACGTATAGATCTTTACAAACACCATATCTTCAATGGAGAACTCTAAGTCGTGTCTTCTCCAATCAACTTAGTTCTTCTGTCTAACGTGAGCTGCTTTCATTCATCGTTGAATGAACTTGATCTTCTCCAGAGTCTATCTAATCATATCTAGACCAAGTATCAGTATTTCGCTCGCTTCCCACCAACATGAATGAGCATTGCACGGTCGACCATATAACGCCTCAAATGGTGTCATACCGATTCTAGACAAATAGTTGTTGTATGCAAACTCTACTAAGTGCAAATGACCATCCCACGAGCCAACGAAATCGAGAATGCAAGCTCGCAAGAGATCCTCCAAGATACGATTCACCCTCTCGGTTTACCCATCTGTTTATGGGTGATAAGTTGTACTAAGATGTAGCTATGTTCCCAATGCCTCTTGTAAGCTCTTCTAAAACTCACTAGTGAATAAAGAGTCTTGGTCGCTCACAATTCTCTTCGGTGCATCATGGAATCACACAACCCACTTCACATACAACCAAGGTTTCAAATCTCGGATTTTGGCCAATATCTCGGGCAAATATCTCGGCTGTCTCGGGCGATATTTAAAAGACTTATAACTAACCAAGCTGCCAAATCTCGGATTTTGGCTAATATCTCGGATTTTCATCTCGGCTGATCTCGGGGAGATTTAAAACCTTGCATACAACTTGTCCAATTTGGATACCGTTCTACTAGACTTAATGGATATGGATCAGGCACTCTTCGTCAATCTATCGACTATGACCCATTTGTTATCGTACCCTCCTCTGGTCCTAGGCAATCCATCGACGAAGTCCATCGAAACTTGTTCTCATTTCCAGTTGGGACTCTTGAGCGGTTGCAGCAAACCACTCGGCTTCTTCTACTCTACCTCCACCAACTGATAGTTCATGCACTTCCAGATGAATATCCAAACGTCATTCTTCATCCCTTCCCAATAAAATATCTGCCTCATATCGTGGTACATTTTATTATTGCCGTGATGTATAGTCAATCTCAAATGATGGCACTCTCGTAACACATCATCCCTCAATCCATCGACATCTGGAACAAAACATCTCCTATCCTTACGGAGCCAACTGTCATAGTCTAGCCCATACCGCTTCATCTTACCATACTCTACTCCTTCCTCTTTTATCACTATGATGTTCGCTTGTCTAGCATCTCGCTTTTGACTAGCACCGATCCGATCAATCAAGGTAGGTTTAATCGTCAGACTGGACAGCATTTCCGGCTCTAGCTCACATCGAGGCCTAAAGTCATAGCTAACGATAAACTCCAACTTCTTCCACTCTAGGAACATCGCTCCCAAGCGGGCATGTCTCCTACTCAAAGCATCAACGGCTGCATTTCCTTTATCGAGCATATAGGAAATGTCAAAGTTATAGGAGGTTAGGAACTCTAACCATCGCTGTTGATGAAAGTTGAGGTCCTTCTGGAAGAATGGATACTTCAACGACTTGAGGTCCATAAAATAATGTCTTTATATCTTCAATGTGAATACTATCACTGCCAACTCCAAATCGTTAGTTAGATATTTCTTCTCGTGCGGTTTTAGTTGTCGACTAGTGTAAGCAACAACCTTCCCTATTGCATCAACACCGCACCTAGTTCAGTACCACAAGCGTCTATGTATACTATTAGTTCCTTATTTCCACTTCGAATGACTAACACCGGTGCACTCGTCAACCTCTCCTTTAGACTTATGAACGCGTGCTCGCACCTCGCGTCCTAAATAAAAGTCTGATTCTTCTTTACCAAGTGGATTAACAATGCTGCTACCGTAGAGAAGTCCTAGATAAATGTCTATAGTATCCCGCCAAGCCAAGGAGACTTCTCACATCTATACAGTCTTGGGTCGATCCCAGTCCTGCATTACTGCCACCTTCGTAGGATCTACAGCAATACCCTGCCCGGAAACAACATGACCCAAAAATCACACTTCCCTCCTCTAGAAGCGACACTTCAACAATTTTGACTTCAATTGATGCTTCCTCAACACCTTAAGCACAATCCATAAATGTTCCTTCAGTTCTTCCTTCATCCTCGAATAAACAAGGATATCGTCCTTGAACACAAGTACAAATGTATTTAGTTGATCCCTGAAAACACGGTTCATAAGATCAACAAAGTATGTTGTTGCGTTGGTTATCCCAAGCGGCATAACCAACCACTCATAGAATCCATATGGAATTCAAAATGCTATAATCAGCACACTCTCCTTCGCTGCTCTCAGTTGATGAAACCTCATCGCAAGGTCCAATTGTGAGAACAACCTAGCATCATGGAGCTGATCAAACAACTCATCAATACACGAAAGTGGACACTTGTTCTTCTTCGTCACTTTATTCAGCTTACAGTAATCTACATATAACCTCAAAGAGCCATCTGCCTTAGTGGCGAAAACTACAGTGCACCCCACTCGGATATGCTTCTACGAGTAAACCCTTGCCTCAACAGGTCATTCACTTGCACCTCCAACTCCTTCTTCTCTCCGGGTGCCATATGTCTCAAAGGGATAATAATTGATCTGACATCCTTAACCAAATTTATATGAAACTCTATCTTCCTATGTTGTGTTAACCCGGTCACCTCCTCGAATATTTTCGAATACTCCCTCATTTGAAGCATTGATGACAACCTGCTGTGAGAGATCTTGAGAAAATACAAAAAGCTAACCATTACCTAATCATCAGGTGGGAAGCCTATCTCTAATCTAAGCTCACCGTCCATCCCTATCATCACCAATAGCTTCTTACAGCCCACCACTACTTCGTACCTCCTCAGCCAGTCCATCCTCAAAATAATACCAATGCCATGAAACCCAAAATAAAGAAATCACAAACAAATAAACATTCATGACTCGAAAGGCTAAGTCTCGACAAACTATGTGCAGGCTGGTCAATCCTCCAACAGGGTTTGCCGCAATTTAAAAGTCGGTCTACTGTCCCGGGTCTCAATCCCAGTCTATTTAACAAATCACTAAATATATAGGAATGTGAAGACCAGATATCGAATAAAACACGTACATGTGTATTAGTAATAGAAGGCATACCCTGTATAATGACACTCTTTCCCTTCTCCTTTGCATTTGGAGCACTCGAGAAACTAGGACGGTGCTCAAAGTATAAGCTGACTTAACTCGCATGTTCCTAGGCGGTTCTAGGCAATCCTTCATGATATGCCGAAGCTTGTTACAGTTTCTGCCTTACATTCTTTAACAATATGGTCCTTCTCTCATTAGTCATAGCAAATAGGCTTCCATTTTCTCTTCCTTAAACCATTCTTCGTTTGGGGTTGCGCCTCCTTAACCGACTCTTGACAATCTATCATAACGTGCCCAGTCCTACAACAGTAGAAGCACTTCTTCTCACCACCATTTAGGTCCTTGTATTCCTCACTAATATGACCCCCATCATTGCAATTGAAGCATTTCGGTTCCCTCTTGCCTTTCTTTTGGTCATCTTTTTTTGGGATTGTTTCCCAACTTCATTGTCCCTCATTCTCTTGCTACTTCCGCCTACTTGCGGTTTAGCTTCTTCTTGAGGAACAAAAACCTGTTGCGCTTGTGTGTGAGCACCATTATCTAGTATCCCTATAGCTCCTCTTTGGATAGCTCGCATTATGCTTGCTATCATACGGATTAAGGCTTCCTGCACTTCTGGGTCATTAGCTATCCTGGCGATTCATCCTTAGTTTCCGACGCAGAACCCCTAGTATGACTGTTCATTCTTACCAACTGTAATAAGAATGATCAGTCTCTCATAGAGGAAAACTACTTCCATGGTACTCATATGTGCAATGCAATTTACTATCATATACTACTATATAGCTTTGAAAACCAAACTATAATAAGTATATTTCTCATATATCGCTCGATCCATTCTAAGGTGATAGCTTCTTCCTTTTCTCTAATGGTTCCAAGTATCAGCTTAGGTCGTCTACACAACCAAAGCTCTGATACCAAATGTGATGAATGCCCTACACCTCTGGTACCCAATATACTTATATAATGCGCTATGGAGGTACCCGATCGATGCAAGATGGTAGCCATGAATGTAAAGTAGAGAAAAATCCAAACACAGAACCTATAGAACATCTCACAACGCACATACAAAATATAAACGTAGATGTAAAACATACGAGATAGTGATATAATCAAATAAACCATAAATAAGAATATCAAATGCACCAGGTTCATAGACTATACAAAAACTAAAATAAAGAGTTTATACATCTAAATCTCTAAAAATAAACTCTATAACTCTCTCTCAAAATATAATACTGATATAACTCCATAGTACTCACAGCGGAATAAAGCGATAGTAAGCTCCAAGTATGTGTGTGTGTGTGAAAGCATAGCCTCCAGCTCATACTCTATACAGCTCCATGCGCTATCCAAACCTATTACCCTAATCTACTCATTTAAGAGTACCCGAGATAATAAAAAGCAAAGCATAAAAAATCGAGTTAGACAACAATGTAGTGTGAACGATATACCACCTCAAAATACTATAAACACCATATATAGTAAATAGAGGCATAGGGTATGAAGAACCACATCTGACAAGTCCCTGCATCCAAAGAGTTAGCACATAATTGTGGATATATGCTAATCAACTATCATAGCCATATAAGTGTACTATAGTCAAAGTACAATGTTGACTGTATGGGTATACGGTCATAAATACCTACATCATGTGGCACCCTAGCATGATAAACAACTATGAAAAACATAGCATCCATCAAAAAATCCTCACCATCACTTATGTGTGTTGGATATATGATAACTCATATGCCAGAATTACTGACCAGGGACTCAATTGAAATACCGGCTTCATTTTTACTCGAATCCATGACACTTTGAAAGGCTAGGAACCAGGTCCACAATCGCAAAGCCAAGGGTAATATACTATCACAAGATCTGAACAAGATTGCAAATCAAGGTGCGAGCCACCAACATACCCCTTCTTCACGAGCACGTTAGAATTCTCCGAGTTATCAACAATCTCTTTGCCCGCATATTGGAACTCAATCGTTATTCCATCGTGGTTACTTCCACAATAGGACACAATCACAAATCCCACTCGCAAGCCCTCATCATAATCATGCCCTTATTGATCACTATCATGACCCCATCATTAAGTCGACATCTTCGGAATGCCTCTAGACAATCATCATAAGTTGTAGAGCCATCGTACCAAGGTTCCGAATTCATCGTCGTCGTCGACATGTCAGAAGCTATACGCCATCGCCTCGCTAATCGCCACTCAAGATCCAAGGTCATCCTAAGTCGTTTGGAGTTGCTTATTCCACTCCTTATCACCCCAAAACCCCGGAATGCATCATGAAGAAATTCCTGAAGTATCATTGTGCCATGACGAAAATCCCTAACTTTCATTTTCAGTTCGGCTATACCCGAGCCAAGCCCCAAGCTACCCCTTTTGTGACTCCAAGCAACAGAAGAAAACTGAACATAAGATCTTGCTCGGGTATGGCCCCAAGAAAATACCCCCTCGACACCAAGTCGTCTCCATGCACAGAATCGATTTTCTTACTCGGGTCCGGCCCCAAGCAAACACCTCACGGACACCAAGCAACAACCTAACAGCTAAACTTGCTCGATCACAAAACATATCCCCATCAGACACCAAGCTAACCCAAAGCAGACCAACACCGGACACCAAGCACCAAACAGAGATGTTGTGATTTCTCCAAATTCTATTTTTTCTTGGATTTCATCGCCACACTACATTCTTTGACCCATATAACTTCCATATGCATCAATACAACTCCAAACATTCTCGAGCCTATCCGTCGAAGTCCGATTTTATGATTCCTACCTCTAGTTCGCTCCGATGAGCGTTTTCAACCATACAAGCATACAGATAAATACCATACATGCATCAAACAAAATTCAAACATGCAAATCACATAATCAATCATAAAAATCATCATACAAGATGTCTACAATGTAGCCTAACATATATCTAGGCAAACACATATCCAAATAACATGTCTAGAACACTAAAATAAATTTATTTACATTTTTACTATAGATAGGGTTTTAAAACAACAATAAAACATAATTTTAACTTCATAAATGGATCCAAAATATGTTAAAGCCTGTATATACATATATAATACGGTAAGAGATGATAAATCACTCATCAAACCTTCTAAAATCCAAGTTTTGCTCGCAAATCAAGGTAAATCCAAGAATGAACAGCAAAGATGTGATTTTCGTTCCCTAAAATGTAGATTTGAAGATCTCTAATGAATCTCCTTACTAATCTACCATTAATCTATGATTTAGAATTGATTTAGAGGAGAGAAGAGAATGTTTTGGGTGGAGAATGAGTTAATGGAGGCTTAGATCTATTTAAGAAGGTGTAAAAGTGATTTGGGGATGATGGCTCAGCCTAAAAAGGTTTCCAAACCCAAAATAGGTTAGTGAGCTTGCCCCCAAACTCACTAATTACTTATTAAGCTGCTCCAAAAACTACCAATCTTCAAATAGCCATATTCCCTAACCAGAAAGTTCAAATTGCTATTATGATCACTCTACAGAAAGAAAAACCATCATATCTTTTCAATGAAAGTGGTCTTGGATGCTAATTCAGCTTCTCTCAAAAGTTATAACCGTTAAAAGTTTCCAAGTGTAAAATCGTCCGAAAAAATTCTAAAGATAGGAATTGTCACTAATAGACATTTCCCAAAGTTACAGAATCAGACGACCTCATATGAATTTAAAAATAATATATTTTACGATCATCCGATACGAAAAATACAGGTTGTTACATGCTTCCACTATTTTCACTATTATAATAACAATGTTTGAAGTACGAAGAACTATTCAATCACTTACCATGGGATATTTATTTTTTCTATTGTAACCGATTTACGGTTGAGATTTTTTGATCATATATCTAGAATTTAAACAAATAAATCTCATAGAGAAACATTATCTATAATAAAAATACATTAGGAACATAAATCATATTTCTTGTTCCCTAATAATTAAGAGTCACAAATATTTAAAACAATGTAGTTTTCGATGTCTTTTCATGAAGTACAAGTGATCGTTCACTCTCTTCATCCCAACCTTACTAACATTATTACCATTCTCAAACTTTAGCTTTCTCTTTTAAAAAGTTGAACCATTCAAAAGAGAAACTCTTTACTTTAAGATTGTACCATATTTCTTTGCATAAGTGCATTCAGTCATCTTAGTATTTTAAGGATATCGAACAAATTGCACTTAAGTAAGCATATCATAACTGATATTTCAACGATCGAATTCCTCGGTCTGTCTGTATTTCTTGATCTAATGTTGTTTCTAATACCATATGATCCTTATTGCATTCAATTGTATTGAACACATGATCTCACTCTATAGTTTACCTTTTCATTTTAAATGAAAATTTTCATCGATATTTGTGTAATACAAACACTTTTGTTGACTATATAACTTTTGTATGTGATTGAATATGGATCAAATTCATATTCTTATATTGGTTTAGATTTTAAAAATCATAGAAGACGATACATAGTCTTGGGGAAATTATCATTTAGATTACCAAGACATGAATATTTTTTATGGTTGTATAATTTGGCTCATGCATGGGTGACGCAGCAGCGGATAAATGAAAATGTATGAAACGGTGAAAGTAGTAATCGGTGGATTGAAAGATACCAAAGGCCCAAATCCGTTGATCCAAAGATACCGGATTCTAGCTATCTTCGTCATGTTGATCGCGCACGATGCCGTGAAGAAAGATCTACGATTCTTCGTACGTTGATCTAGCGCACTAGATTCCGTGAATTGGCTTCAGCAGTCGTTGATTCGAGCGCACTCGAATACCGAAAGTGGAGATAGGAGATCACACTCAACTACCAATTTAAGAAGAGGCACAAAGCTCTCAAACAAAGTTTTATTCAAAATCAATCAAAAGTTACAAATGATACCACCCGCTTATTTATAGGCTTACAACTCAACTCACACGACTCAACACAACACATAGGTCGTGAACGACCTAACACCTGCGACCTAAAACATTACAACACAACACAAAGCCTTCACCGACCTAACATAGGTCGCCAACGACCTAACAACATACACGTTACAACAGAGAAACGACCTAGTTACACACGGCCGACCTAACCAGGTACGACCTAAGACTTAACAAACATAAGAAAATTACAAGACATGCGACTTAACATATTTACACATAACGACCTAAAATACAACACACGCGACCTAAGCTCCATGCAACTTAAGTCAAAGCAGCATATGCGGCATAAGGTCGTTAGCTTGCTCGAGCGGCCTAAAGAATAGCGGCAACAAAATCAATCCAGCTTCAAGACCCTTCACGCGACCTATCTTCCAGCGACCTAACATTCAGCGACCTATCTTCCCAGCGACATAAGATCGAGCGACCTATCTTCCCGCGACCTAACTTAGGTCGTAACTCGAAATAGTCCATATTCGAAAGGTCGGAGCGACCTAATGTTGGTTCGCTTAACTCGCTTAGTTGCTTACATGACTTAACACTGATTCCATTAACTCGTGAGCGACCTTCACTAGGTCTTGAGCGACCTAAGGTTTCACTAGGTCGTGAGCGACCTAAGGATCTTGAACGATTCCATTCTGATGAATTGGCAGATCGCGATGCATCATCCTCCCCCGGTTGACAAAAATTCGACCTCGAATTTGCACCTTCCTCTTCCACCACAAGCTCATCCCCATGATACGGAATCGGGTTTTTGACGTTGAAAACGTCTGCAGTGTGAATATGCTCTGGCAATTTCAACTGATACGCATTATCATTAATCTTCTTCAAAATTTCTACTGGACCAATTTTATGAGCTTTCAACTTATTGTATGTTCCCTCTGGAAAACGATCTTTTGTCAACACGGCGTAAACCAAATCACCTTCTCTGAAATTCACACTCCTTCGCTTTTTATCTGCCAGTTGTTTATACTTCTCATTTGATGCAAGCAATCGTTCATGCACAGTTCTGTGGCACTCCTGCAGATCAGTCACAAAATCACAAGCTCGCTTAACAACTCCCTTCTGAGATGGCACGGTCGTCAAATCTAACGGTCCCTTCGGAATTGCTGAATATACAACTTGAAATGGACTGAAACCAGTACTTCGATTAACAGCATGATTATGTGCAAATTCCACCTGACACAACTTCATATCCCAACTCTTCAAATTATCTTTCACAAGACATCTCAGCAGGTTTCCCAACGATCTATTCACCACTTCCATTTGCCCATCCGTTTGCGGATGATAGGCGCTACTAAAATTCAGCTTCGTTCCAACCATCTTCCACAAACTTAACCAAAAATGGCTTAGAAATCTAGTATCCCGATCAGAAACAATAGATTCAGGTAGCCCATGTAATCGATACACCTCTTTAAAGAATAATTGAGCAACACGGACGGCGTCAGCTGTCTTCTTACAAGCTATGAAATGCGCCATCTTGGAAAATCTATCCACCACCACATATATGGAATCATTTCCCCTTTGAGTTGTAGGCAAACACAAAACAAAGTCCATGGTCACATCAACCCACGGTCTAGTAGGCACAGGTAATAGCATATATAATCCTGCATTTGTAGCGGTTCCCTTCGAAACTTGACAAATATGGCATCTCTCCACAAATCTCTCAATTTCTTTTCTCATTGACGGCCAAAAATAAGATTGAGAAATCAATTGCAAAGTACGATCTCTACCCACATGACCTTCCTCATGCAACTCCTTCACAATCTTCATTTGTAAGCTGCACTCTGGTATGCACAATCGTTTCCCCTTAAAAATAAAACCATCTACCAACACGTACTCATCCGTCTTCCCCTTCTCGACTTCATCAACAAACTTCGCAAAATAAGGATCATCAACAAACAATTCTGGTAACACATCAAACCCCATCACTTCAACTTTCATTGTAGTCAAAAAATGATTCCTTCGACTCAATGCATCTGCCACACGGTTTGTAATTCCCGACTTATGCTTCACCACAAATGTAAATTGTTGCAGGTATGCGATCCACGAAGCATGCCTGGCTGCGATTTTGTCATGTCCCTGCAAATGTTTCAGTGCTTCATGATCAGTATACAGAACAAATTCTTTATGGAACAAATAGTGTCTCCAATGTTTTATAGCTTGAACAATAGCATAGAATTCCACATCATAAGTATTATATCTCATCTTTGCTCTCGATAGCTTCTCACTGAAATATGCAATTGGTCGACCTTTCTGACTCAACACCCCTCCAATCCCAACTTTAGATGCATCAGTATGTAACTCAAACAACAATTGAAAATCTGGTAATACTAGAATTGGTGCTGTCGTCAATAGTCCCTTAATTCTTTCAAAAGCAAATCCTGCTTCCTCTGACCATGAAAATTGCTCCCCCTTCATATAATCAGTAACTGGTGCCATCACGCTACTGAAGTGTGGAATAAACCTTCGGTAGAATGATGTTAAACCATGAAAACTTCTAACTTCTGTTATCGTCCTGGATTGTGGCCAATTTCTGATTGCTTCAACTTTATTCTGATCCACCTGTATACCTCCTTCTGAAATAACATATCCCAAAAATAAAACACTATGCGTCATGAACACGCATTTCTTCGTTGTAGCATAAAATTTTTCCTGTCGCAATATCATCAACACTTCTCTCAGATGATGCAAGTGTTCTTCTGAGCTTCTACTATATATCAGTATATCATCAAAATACACCACCACGAATTTCCCAATAAATAGCCTAAAGATCTGATTCATCACCCGCACAAATGTACTCGGTGCATTCGAAAGACCATACGGCATAACCAGCCATTCGTACAACCCTTCTCTTGTCTTGAACGTTGTCTTCCATTTGTCTCCTGGTCTAATTCGAATTTGATGATAACCACTCTTCAAATAGATCTTCGAAAAGATAGTAGCCCCGCTCAACTGATCTAACAAATCATGAAGCCTCAGCATCGGAAATCTGTATCTGACAGTTATTTTATTGAGTGCCCTGCTATCCGTACACATCCTCCACGTTCCATCCTTCTTCGGTACTAACAAAGCTGGCACCGCACAAGGACTTAAACTTTCCTGTACACGCCCATGTTCAAGCAACTCTTCCACTTGCCTTCTCAACTCCTCCACTTGCCTTCTCAACTCCTCATGTTCCTTTGGACTCATTCTGTAATGTGGTCTATGAGGTAACACAGCTCTTGGAACAAGATCAATTTGATGTTGAATGTCTCTCAACGGTGGTAACTCCGTTGGTAGCTCCTCAGGAAATACATCGTCAAATTCTTCCAGCACTGGTTTTACTTCTTCAGGAATTTCAACCACTTCGTTACTCTCACGTCCAATCAACAAAAATACTTCAGGCTCCTCTTCTACTTCCTTAACAAATTCTTTCAAAGATAGCAAAGTTTTAAGTTCTTCAATCTCCTCCAACTTGCTTTCTTCTTGTTGTCGCTTCTTAGGAATTAAAGTGATTTTAGTACCTTTAAACATAAAACTGTAGCTATTGGTACGTCCATCATGTTGCACAGCCCTATCATATTGCCACGGTCTCCCCAACAACAGATGGCATACATCCATATCCACAACATCACACCAAATTTTGTAACGACCCGATATTTTCAACCATTCGCATCCATTATAAGTGTATAGGTAGACACTCATGCCGGAGTTGAATTGCTCAAAATACCGCGTTTTAATTAAAATTTGGCAAATCTCAGAATATACAGTAAATAAATTTAATCACAGATCACAGACACAGAGTAAAATAATGCAGCGGAAGTAAAAGAAATAGTAGTTCATGAAGCTACTATGTAAATATATCAGAGTTACATAAGATACAACATAAGAAGTAAAGTACAGCAGAAGTCTCAATACAATAACCAAGTACAAGCTGAGTAGAACAACGGAACTGAAATAGATAGGACAAGACAAGCAGATAATCTCCAGCGATTCAAATCTCCAAGAGAGTGGAAATCCAAATCTGTGAATAACTCAGGCTGACCCGAGCGTAAAGCAAAACACAAAACACTCGAGTCAAGACAATATATACTTATATAATGTAAACCAACTCAAGTGAACTGTAATAAAGGTACAAGTAACTTAGAAGATGCTTGGGACTGCCCATCCTCTAAGGATCCGTTAAACTATCTACTATGTAGTAATATTCGATATTATAATAGTGTCTAAATAAGTAAAGTATAATCATATAGAAAATAGCGTTAAGGGGATGGAGAACCTTAACGCGGTCGGATCTTAAAATCATAATCGTAGTAAAGCTCGGTATGGTAGGTGACACGGCACAACTAGGCAATGCCAGGGTAGATATACCAATTACGCACACGGACTGATGGAGCGCATAGCAGCCACTATCGTCCACCTCGAACAACACTCCCAAATCGGAGGATGGCCATCTAATCAATCACAAGTAAGAGTAAATATCGAAGAAATGTGTCCGAGAAGAGGTGCTACCTCACTGGTCCGAGATCGCTCATGTTTTAGCCACCTTATGCCAACTCACGGGAGTTGGGTCCACGTAACATACCTTAAGAACGTCGCCACCATCCTACTTCATTCTGGAATCTCCACCGCGTACACGGTTGTCAAAGTGGTTTTCGGTATCGACAGAGAGTATGTCCATATCCGATCCCGGTCTCTTTGCCAACCAATCGTTATTATAACCCGTGGTTATAACTTTTAAAAACAATACTTTACTTCAAAATAAAATATCATTTCAAACCATATCTTTATCAAAATATAGATTAAATCAATTCCAAACCATTTCCATATATTTAAAATTTTCATATCATTTCAAAACTTCATTTCAAATCATTTTAATATAATAAAATATCATATCCTTACAAAACTTCATTTCAAATCATTTTAATATAATAAAATATCATATCCTTACAAAACTTCATTTCAAATCATTTTAATAAAATATCATATCCTTACAAAACTTCATTTCAAATCATTTTAATATAATAAAATATCATATCCTTACAAAACTTCATTTCAAATCATTTTAATAAAATAAAATATCATATCCTTACAAAACTTTATTTCAAATCATTTTAATAAAATAAAATATCCTATCAGTTCAAATCCAAATATTCTACTTTAAATACCTTTTAAATTCAAAGATATCGTTCATTTACTATCATTTCAAATCACCTTTAAATAGTTTATATTCCAATCAAAATAATTCATTTAAACCTTTTAAAAGTGTAATTATTATATTTTCAAATCAAGTATTCAATTTCCAAAGTTTCAAACCATTCTGAGTTCGTTTACTAAGTCAAAAACCCAAATTATATAAATTTCAGCATTTCACAGCATTTAAAAACAACTGCTATAAGTTATATTTGAAAACATTTTTAATTCAGCAAAGACAGCACTTAAAACTGCTGTTAAAACTCAGTTTTAGTTGAATTATAGTTCAAAACAGAAAAGACAGCATTTCATAAGTGCTGCGGTAGTTCAGATTTCAAAACAAGGGTTAAATTTGGTTTCAGCAAAGACTGCAGACCATTATAGCATTTCCAGAGAATGCTATAATAGACCTGAGTTCAATATTAGCCTATAAGTTCAATTACAGCAACTACAGCATTTCAGAAATGCTGTAATAGCTCTTTTTACACAATTTTAGTTCAAAACATAATCTATAGCATTTCTGAATGCTATTAAAAGTTAATTTCAAGTGTTAGTGTATTTCCAGCAATTAAATAACTTTAATTTAAAACACATAAACATTTTAAAAATCATAATTTAACATTTAAAATGTTCATTTACATATCGTTTAACATATATCTTTTCATAATAAATTTCTTATAATAAAATCCAATTTTCAACAATTTACTTAATAAGTTTAAGTGTAAAAGTTTCCAATTCTTCACATTTCAACAAATAAACTTAACACTTCAAATTTAAATTACCATTTCACAAATTTAACTAAATTTCCAATTTTATTTAATTAACTTAAACTTTTAATTAAAACCAAATTTCACATTTCCAAGTCAAGTTATATTTTAAAAGATCACTTTTAAACATTCATTTATTTAACCACTTAAATTCATAGAAAATCAATAATACTTTAATAAATCACTTAAATTCAAATTTAATCAAATTATCATATTTACCATTTCCAAATAAAATTTAATATCCATTTTATTTATATAACTTAAATATCATTTTTAACCAAAATTCCAAATTTCCAACTTAAGTTATATTTCAAAAATCTAGTTAAACCATTCATTAATTACATTTTTAACACATGGAAAAAATCATAATTTCTTTAATTTAAAACATTTCAAAATCTATTTAAATCAAATTTCATAAATTTATAATTTTTAAAATACTTAAAAATATCCAAAACACTTTATAAAATAACCACGGGCCTGTATATAATTTTCTAACTTAGGTCAAGTGATACGGATATGTATCATTTCAATCCGCAGTTAAAAAGAAAAATTCGGGTTCTATCATTTCAAACCCGCAATCTCAAGTTAAAATAATTTAAATAAAAATCGTTCAGTCCTATCATTTCAGCCCATAACAATTTTTCCCTATTCTAAAGTCCGTTCGGGTATGTATCATTTCAACCCATAGTGATTCTAATCTACAGGGAACTTGCAGTGTGATAACAGATATAAATAACAGAATAACATTAAATAACAGTAACATATGATATAACAGGTGTAATAACAGGTGTGAACATCATATGATAATAATATAAGCATATATAACATGATAATATATTTCTACAGATTCGCAGGGTGTCAATTTACTAGTTATATAGGTACATATTGTCTGGTGAGAATAACTCACCTGTTTGTGCTGGAGATATCAAAACCAATGACACAATGGAACAAAAGCACGATGACAAGACTACGGACTTGAGTGGAGAGCAAGATCCAAAGCTACAACTCTTGTATTACAACCCAAAACATACATCAAAACAAACACAATTTCAATGCACTTGAAATGGAATAACTTTTAAACGAAAAGAGATTTGAATGTCAAATCTTTTGCCTTGTTTTCTACAATGTTTTGCATGGCCTAGGGGTTTATTTAGGTCAGGTTTAACATGACTTTGTCTCAGGTTTGATCATAGGAATGCATGGCATAAAGGCTAGAACATGTGGAGGAAGTTACAACACAAGAATATCAAGAGACTAGGCAACATAGTGGAGTTTGGTTCAACTTTTGGCTCGGTCTATGGGTCAAATGGCTCGGCCATCATCTGGTACAGGTCTGGACAGAGGTTTGGGTGATGAGTAGCAGCAGCCAAAGGTCATGTAGCAAGTGGTGGTGGTGGCTAAGGGGGTGGCCAAAGCAAGATATGGAGGGTAGGTGATGATATGTGTGGTCTAGGCAATGTTTTGTGGAGTTTTGACATTGTTTTGTGGTGCTAGCTTCAAGGGGAGGTCATGGCCATGGATGGATCTGAAATAATGGCTGGAGATGATGCCAAGGAAGAGTGGTAGGGGATGGTGGTCGAGGCTATGGTGAGAAGGCCGTGCAAATAGAAGAGGAAACAAGGCAAAAAAGTATGAAAAATTGAAGAAAAGTGAAAAGAGAGGAGGCCATTACCGAGGAACTTTGTAAGGCCGTGAAAAATGAGAAACAAAAAAATTCGTGAAAAGTGAGTGATAACTCATGGCCAAAACTGAAGGAGTGGGCAGCAAAATTAATTAAAGTGAAGGTTATGGAAATGAAGAGTTTCGGAGATGAAAAGGCTTCGGTTTCAAAAGCAGTTTCAAACTCGTCATATATTCACTATTTCTTTTTAAATTTTATATAACTGAAAAACATATATAAATTCAGTTAAAATACGAAAATATAACAAAAAAAAATAAAAAAAAATAAATATTAATTATAAATAATTAAATCAAGAAAATAGCAAAAATGGTCAACTAAGCTAGAAAATTTGAAAATAAATGGTATAAACTTTAGAAAATTCATATGAGCTTGTAATATATTTTTAGACATAAATAATAACATAAAATAAAAATACATTCACAAAATAAGTATATAAAATTTAATTTAAATATAATTTTAATGAAGAAAATAGCAGAAAATAAGAAAACAGCCTTTAAAAATGAAAAATAAATACAGTAAATTTTGGAAAAATTCTATTATCATTTAAAAATATAAAAAGACAAAAATATACATAAAATAACATATTAACACATATTAAAACAAAATATAAGAAAGAAAATATGATTTATAAAATTTAAAATAGGCAAAATTGCACAATAAAACAAATTATACTAAAAATTGAAATGTACATAACTTTTACATTTTAACTCCGTTTCCAACGAAACGGAAAGCCTTATTCAAGTTATTAAATATATTGTCATAATAAAAGATAAAATTTCAAATTTCAAATATTAAAATTTAAATTTAAAAGTCAAAGTTTGACTATTTGACCAAAATTCACATTTTCTGGAAATATTAAATTTAGTCATATTTGGAATTCTAATCCACATCAAAATCAAAGTTTATACTTAAAATAACAAAATTTATTCTTTTTCATAAATAAAGCCTTTGAATCTGGAAAAATCAATTTAAAAATATTTGAAAAATACAGGGTTGTTACAAATTTCATCTTTGTATTTCTTCCCAATCGAAAAATTCACACAAGCTCTTCGTCCAACCTTCACCTCCCCACCTTTTCTCAATCAAGCTAAATTGTAAGGTTTCAGATGCTTCTCAGTTTTTAATGCCAACTTCTTCACAGCTTCTGTAGAGATAATATTGTCACAACTTCCCGCATCGATGACAAACTTGCAAACCCTTCCCAAGATAGTGCACGTTGACTGGAAAATGTTGCTCCTCAACCAACTTGAATCATCCTCTTGCTTTGGTGTCAAGCTCGACCTCTTCATCATCAATGAATACCCTTCATCTCCCGACACATTTTCTTCCTCCTCATCATGTAGTGAATTAGAACATTCAGCTTCTACCTCCTCATCCTCTTCCTCAGCAACCGTCACTCGCTTCTTTGGCTTTGGACATTCATTGCTTTTGTGACCAATCTCCTGACAATTGAAACATTTGATACTACTATTGATCCTGGTCTTAGCAACTTCATTAACAACCGGTTTTGCAACAGCCTTCGAAACATTCGCATTGCTACTAGCCCCTTTCATTGGATTGTTGGAATTTGTAAACACACCACCACCTCTCCTACCTTGCTTCTCCCAAGCTAAAGCTTTTTGATGTGCTTCAGCAACAGATCTGGGATCAAACATATTCACCATATCTTGAATCTGCATTCTCAACCCTCCAACAAATCTAGCTGTCAACTGCTCCTCTGTCTCCATGATATCAACTCATCTGCATAATCATTAACTGACTTTGTCCCATGCCTCAAGTTCTGCAAACGTTGATACATAAGAGATTGATAATTGTAAGGTAAGAAAGTAGCTTTCATCAATTTCTTCATCTTCTCCCATAATTCAATCTTTGACTTTCCCATTCTCTCCCGTGTTAATTTAGTTTGCTGCCACCATGCCATAGCTCTTCCTTTCAAGCGTGTAGCAACTAACTTTACTCTACGATGCTCGGGTACTTCTTTGAAGTCAAAAATTTCTTCCACATTAGACAACCAATCCAAAAATACCTCTGCTACCATTCCACCCTTGAATTTTGGAATTTCAGTTTTCATCCCCGACTCCCATCGTCGATCATCTTCAACATCCCGATATGCATTTCGTACTTGGTCTCAATCTCGCGAATGAACACTACATCTACCACCATCTTCATCAAAAACAGATGTACTTCGATAACGATCTCGACCACCCACATTTCTATGATCCCGCATATCCCTTCTACTTTGTCTTTCATCATCACGGTATGGTTCATGTTCAAACTCACATGGAGTTCTTCTCTCTTCATCTCTATACTCATGATGTTCTCTTCTCATTGAAACTGAAGATTCTCTTCTTTCTCGGTAAGATTGTGGCGACACCCTCCTCGCTTCCGTAAGCGATGGCGAAACTCTGTTTCCTCCATGGTTCGAGACTGGCGACCTTCTCCTTTGTCCTTGATTCATATCATTCATCAGTTTCTCTAACTTCAAAATGCCTTCATCAAACTTTTCATTGATACGTTGTTCCATTTGCTCGGCTTCTTCTCTTCTATACAACGCTTCAACATTCTGATGGTGATTAGCTCTTCTCGACGGCATTATCAAACTTCACAACTTCAACTTTAAACTTTCGGCCTTGATCTACAAAAATGAACTTCACACTTCAATTAGTTCGGCTTTGCTTGATATAGCTCGGCTTCACTAACTCGGCACAAAGTCTGTAACGACCCACTATTTTGTACCATTCAAATCGACAATAATCCACACATGTCGGACTTGAATAATTCAAAATGATGGATTGTTAATTTAAATTTGGCAAACCTTAGCATATACAGTAAATAAAATAATCACAGATCACAGACACAGAGAAATATAACAATAATGCAGCGGAAACAAAAGAATAGTAGTTCATGAAGCTACTATATATATAACAGAGTTAAACAAGATACAACAGAGGTCTCGAATACATAGATATCTCAATACAATAGTCAAATACAAGATCTGAATACATCACTGGAATCAACTGAATAAATGAAAGCTGGATAGATAGCTGGATCTCCAAGCGAAGCTCCAACTCCAAAGGTGAGTCTCAAATACTGTATCACTCAGTCTGACCCGAGCGTAAAGAAAACACAAAACACTCGAGTCAGGATTAACATTCTTATATCAATAAATCCAACTCAAGTGAAATAACGACTGAAATACAAGTAACTCAAAGGATGTTTGGGATAACCATCCCTTAAGGATCCGTTAAACTATCTACTATGTAATAGTGTACGCTAAGTAGATAATGTCTAATCAGTAAAGTACGATATCAAAAATAGCGTTAAGTCATGGCCCATTCCACCCTTAACACATTTTTATTCCCAAGAGCATATACAAGACCGTAGTTTCCCCAAAACCGGAAGTCACCAGAGGGCAATCCATATACTAAAGGTACAAACCAAAACGTAGTGGTCGCGATAGGATAAACAGTATGACAAGGTACATGAGGCGATACCAACTAGGATACTAGTAGTTGCGTGATCCGGACTGATGTTGGGCATAGCAGCTACTACCCCAACACCGCGAAACAACACTCCCATAATCGAGGGGTGCACCCAAATCGAATCACAAAAGTAATAGATATGGTAACGAAGAAGTGTGTCCGCTAGAGGTGGCGAACCTCAATGGCCCGGCGCGGCTCCTGTTTTAGCCATGTCAGGGGTCATCCAAAATCGTTCTCTTTCTTCAGTCAACGCGTTCATCAAAACCACCCACTTCATTCTGGATCAACACTCCGCGTATATTAGTTATTAAAGTGGTTTCGGTATCGACAGAGAGTATGTCCATATCCGATCCCGGTCTCTTTAATAACTACATATTATTACACCGATGGTCATTTAATAAATTTTCAAAATAGTTATATTTCAAAACCGACATATCATTGCCATTTCAAAACCATATCAATACGATATCACTTTTCCTTTAAATAAATCCATTTCGAAAATCATATCACTTTCCAGAGTTACATCGCTTTTGAAATCGTAAGTCTTTTAAATCAAAACACTTTGGAAATCAAAACCTTGAAATTCATAACACTTTGAAATCCTAACACTTTCCTCTTAAACAGTTTAGATATTAAAATTTGTATATATAGAAAAATAGTTTATTAAATAAAATAGTTTATATAAAATAGTTATAAGTTAAAATAAAATAATTTATATTGAAAATGATTTATATTAAAATAATTCATATTAAAATTTATAAAGTAAAATATAAATAGTTTTAGATATAGTTTAAATACTTTATATAAAAATAGCTTCCTCAAATTTCACAAATCAATTCACATAAACTCGAATTCCAAAATTTAAAATTTAATTAAATCTCAAATCATCAATTTCAATTCAATTTAGTTTCTCAATAAACCCTTTCAAATTATCGATTTCAAATGCCTATTTGAACCATAAATAAACCATTTCAATATCAATATATTTCAAAGTTTAAATATTCGACATTTCAAAACTAAATTCGATAATTCAATTTATGTCCCAATTAAATTTCATTACATTTAGTTTTTGAAATATTTCTTTAATCATTTCAATACATCAAAATACAACTTCAATTTACAAATTTATATAGACAAAATATCCCATTTAAATTTATATAAGTTTGAAATATTCATTTAAGCCACTTCTTAATTAATTCAAGTTATAAAACATATCTTAAAATTTCAAATTTAATAGATTTCAAATCAACTTATTTAAGTATAATTCTTAAATAATTAAGAATTCCAAATCAATTCAAATTTATCCTTCAACCTGAAACATTATAAATTCTATATTTAAAATATAAATTTTACATAAATACTTAAACATATTTCATATTGATTCAAATCAACTTTATTAAATCAACTTTAATAAATCTTTAAAATCATTATTTATTAAAACCATATATTTCTTTCAAAACCGTAGAAATGTTTTTCAAAAACAATTATATATAGACCAACGGTGTTTGTATATAATTTTCTATCCTATGGTCAAGTGATACGGATATTTATCATTCCAATCCGCAAATTAAAATATATTCGGGTATATATCTTTTCAACCCGAAATCCCAAATTCAATTTAATTTGAAAATCGCTTGGGTTTATCATTTCAACCCATAACGATTTTCTCCTATTCTAAAGTTCGTTCGGGTATGTATCATTTCAACCCATAGTGATTCTATACTAACAGGGAACTTGTAGAGTGATAACAGATATGATAATAATATAACAACGGTAACAGGCATATATCATCAGTATAAATAACAGATAAGGGTGTCAGATGTCACAGGTGAACAGATACAGATGATGGCATATATATATCAATATAAATAACAGATAATGATGTCAGGTGTCACAGGTGAACAGATACAGATGATGGCATAGATATAGCAATATAAATAACTAACAGCAGCATATTTCAATTGTCGTTTCAATTGAAATCAAATTTAATAAATATAAGAACATTAATCGTGAGTGATTGCTCACCTTTCGAGGCTAGAGAAGATAGCGAGAACAAGGATGACATGAGTTACGAATCCGGGTACGAATCTCAAATCAAAGCTAGATTGGCACGAATTCGACTGATAGAGCTGATACAGGAATTGAGGAGAACGTCTTGGAAACATCTTGATATAGCTGAAACAAAATATATGTTATAATTATTATTATAAATTTCCTTAAAACAAATTTTCAAATTTTCAAAATGTAGACATAACCATAAATATAATACATTGCATCAGCATAAGCAAAGTTACAAAACACACACACACACACACATATATATACATAAACGAACAGATTTTATATAAACTTATTTAAAATATAATATAACATATATATACACTCACTTATAATATAATACATAGGCTTATGTATACAACACTAGGTTTTATACAACTAACCAAAACATATACAACAACTAATATATAAAGTCTTTTACGTAACCTATATATATACCTAAACAGGTTATAAATTTTTTATTTTATTTTTTTATATATAAACTTATGCTTATATAAACAACATTGTTATAAACTGACACATTATAACACAATATATATACTAAGTCATTCACAGCAACTAACAACATATTATACATATGCATTATATATTATATAATGAATCATTAAAAAAATACAGGCATATCTTTATAAACATATATAAAATTGCAAAAATTATATACATTCAATAAAATATGTACATATCTTGAAATAAAATGTATATAATACAGAAAAATAAAACACTTTATAGCTATATCATATATTGGAGTAGATGTATATTATTATAACTTATATACATATTACCGAGAAGAAGAAATCAATATCAAAACACTATAAACTTATATACAGTTATATATATATATATATATGAAATATCAGTAAAATAAAATCATATATACATTAGCACATTTTAACTAAACTGCATAATAATAATATATATATATAGACCCATATACGAACACATATACAGACACTTTTAAAGAACAACATGCATTACTTAATAAGCTAATGTATAAAAACATATAATAACAACCTATATACTTTATATATATAAACAGAACTCGTATGTAAAGCCTTGAGCACTATTGTTATATTATAATATATAAACATACGAAGCAGGTATCACAAGTATTTTAAATATATAATACAATAGAACGTGATATGGTATAAAGTAATATAATATAATATAATAAAATATAGTAAAACGTAATATAAAATTTGCATCTAAAATTAAACAGGTAGTATATAACATACCAACAACTATATTTTTTTTTACTACTAACAGAGATATATATACAATCTAATCTAATATATATAAAATAAATATGATACCTTTTATGCAAAATATGAAAGGAGAGTGCAAAGAGGAGGGGGACAGGCTACGGCTTGCAGGCTGGAAGGAGATCTCGGTGAGATGTTGATGAGCACGTGGTTAGAGGTTGTAGTGGGAAGGCCTTGCGTGCATGGGTGTAAGGCAGTTCGCCCGAGGTTGGAGAGGCTGCACGAGGATTGGTGAGAGAGGGTGGAGGTGGAGGCGAGGCAGTGGAGAGAGAGAGGGATAGGGAAGCTCGGCTGAGTAGATGGTGGCGAGTTCGTGTTAGGTGAGGGAGAGGCCGTGCTTGGCTTCGGTGAAAGGTGGAAGTGGAGGAAGAAGATGGAAAGGAGGAGGTAAAATATGTACAGGCAAAATTTCAACAAAAGTTCTATGATATATGGTCCTCAAAAGCAAAAGAACGTGTTATATAAGAGATGAAGAGTCACGTTCTGTACAATAGGCAACGACAAATGATGATGGGAAACGAGATGCCGGTAGGGAAAAGAAAATGAATAGGCTACAGAAGCTAGGAATGCAAAATGAATAGACTACACAGTGGGGAAACGAACCAACGTAAAATAAATTGAACGTTGGAATTAGTAATTTTCAGCCCTTGAAATCTGGAAAAATATAAAAGCAACGGTTGCACTTTGATTCAGAAAAATAATCAAAGTAATTAATGGCTTGATTGGACAACACGTTTCAAATTTTGAAACCGAAGAAGTAGCAATGTCACAGTTTAGGGTACCGTTACAACGAAAGTTTATTGTTTCCGTCGCATACCGGACCTCAAAATACATAAATAAATATACCGCCGAGATCAGCATTACGAGACGATCAAAATGACATAAAGGTATTAGCAGTACGATTTAATTATAAAAATTCGAATTTTCTACTAGCGGAAAATGCAGCAAAAACGCAGAAAAATAAGATCGACGGAGCTAAAGAAGTCCGAATTTGGAAAAACGAAAAATGACGTCTTCAGAAGATGAATTAGAATTTTTCTATGTAAAATATTCAGGTTTGGAAAACATTTTATTATCATAAATTTTAACTGATATAAATTGGAATAAAATTACACTAGAAAATAAACTTCCAAATTATCTGATGAAAATTTACCAGTTGCTATGTCTAATTAGCCGTATTTCAACTATCAAATTTAAATTTCAAAATTTTATTGTTTAAAGTTTCACAAAATTTCAATTAAATATATAAATAAACAAATAAAATTAACTAAATTTTACGGGTCGTTACAAAGTCTAACACTTTCCTTGGCTCGGCTGAAACTCCTCAAACTCTTCAATAAGAATTGGCTCCAAGACCCGGCTTAGCTATGATTGGCTAAGTCTAGCTCTGATACCAAATGACGCAGCAGCGGATAAATGAAAATGTATGAAACGGTGAAAGTAGCAATCGGTGGATTGAAAGATACCAAAGGCCCAAATCCGTCGATCCAAAGATACCGTATTCTAGCTATCTTCGTCACGTTGATCGCGCACGATGCCGTGAAGAAAGATCTACGATTCTTCGTACGTTGATCTAGCGCACTAGATTCCGTGAATCGGCTTCAGCAGTCGTTGATTCGAGCGCACTTGAATACCAAAAGTGGAGATAGGAGATCACACTCAACTACCAATTTAAGAAGAGGCACAAAGCTCTCAAACAAAGTTTTATTCAAAATCAATCAAAAGTTACAAATGATACCACCCGCCTATTTATAGGCTTACAACTCAACTCACACGACTAAACACAACACATAGGTCGTGAACGACCTAACACCTGCGACCTAAAACATTACAACACAACACAAAGCCTTCACCGACCTAACATAGGTCGCCAACGACCTAACAACATACACGTTACAACAGAGAAACGACATAGTTACACACGGCCGACCTAACCAGGTACGACCTAAGACTTAACAAACATAAGAAAATTACAACACATGCGACTTAACATATTTACACATAACGACCTAAAATACAACACACGCGACCTAAGCTCCATGCGACTTAAGTCAAAGCAGCATATGCGGCATAAGGTCGTTAGCTCGCTCGAGCGGCCTAAAGAATAGCGGCAACAAAATCAATCCAGCTTCAGGACCCTTCACGCGACCTATCTTCCAGCGACCTATCTTCCCAGCGACATAAGATCGAGCGACCTATCTTTCCGCGACCTAACTTAGGTCGTAACTCGAAATAGTCCATATTCGAAAGGTCGGAGCGACCTAATGTTGGTTCGCTTAACTCGCTTAGTTGCTTGCATGACTTAACACTGATTCCATTAACTCGTGAGCGACCTTCACTAGGTCGTGAGCGACCTAAGGTTTCACTAGGTCGTGAGCGACCTAAGGATCTTGAACGATTCCATTCTGATGAATTAGCAGATCGCGCTGCATCAATGGGTCTTGAAGTGACATCATGCCAATTATATATTAATAAGTATATTTTACATTCTTCATGAAACTTTTGTTCAGTTTATTTAGTATATTTTAATCGCTAAACAATTTTACCAATTATACTAATTATGCAGATTTATTTTAGTTGATTATTATAATGTTACATATGTTCTTATACTTATTAGATTCTTTTATTATATTTATCTAATAGGGGTCCTACTTAATTTTGCTTCTCTCAAAAATCCTAGAAGAGATATGGAAATATCATAAATTCCTGCACCGATCGATAAGATCTGTTTATCATGTTACTAAAACCTTAAGGGTGCTCAATAAATTCTGGTCTTTATAAATGGTAAGTAAGTTTTTACTAATTATATCTCATATATAACTCCTAAATATACTTTTACTTTTTCCTAATCATCTTTATGACCTTGAGGGTACTCAACAAATAATAAAGTACATTAGATACTATAAACCTATCTAAGGGTAATTATATAATCCTTAAGGTTGCTTAACAAACTTACATAATATTCTTACCAATCGAAGAACAATATAAACATAACTTTAGGGATTGTATAGCTTGAGGGTGCTCAATAACCATAAGTTTGTAATGTACTCAATTTATATTGTAAATGAACGGGAGAAATTATTTAAATTCATAATTTAAAATAACAGTTATCGAGTATTATTTACATAATGGAGATGGGTATACAATCAAGACATCATAGGTACATCCAACGTATACTCCATAGAATTTAAAAAGAAAAAGAAAAAAAGATAACTATTACCAATCCATGTACAGAGAATCATATGGTGTAACATGACTAACATATACAGAGATCTCAATAGAAGCTTATCTCTCTACCATAACTGAATTTGATACTAATCCAATGTAATTCGGTAAGCAGCTTACACTTTTTTTCCTTCCACTTTCAGGCCAATTATCAACATAAAGCTCAAAGGCTCCCTTTTCCTTATTGATAAAATAGACGAGAACTATAAAATCCCATTCTTGGTTCTTGCCCTTAAGTATAGTTGCACGTTAGTGGACCGTATTTGAAGTTTAGAGTATCATAAATATTTTGGAGAATCTTGACTTTAGAGCCCCCACTTGATGAAGCAAATTTAACGTAGTCATTGATCACATCACTAGAAGACCATGGAGCATTATCAATCACTTGGATTAGGTTCGGGACATCAAAAGAGTCCACAACTATAGCTTAGGCTCCTGACATAATTTATTGAGCATTTGAGACTACATTTGGAGGGGGTGCAATGGTAGTTAAAGAGAGAGCAATTTAAATGATTGGAATAGGACTAGAGTAGTGGATAGAGCGTCATGATAGGCTACCTGAATTCTTGTTACATGTTCTTCATAGTGCACACTTACTTGATGATCTTTAGAATTTAAAGAGTATAAATGGAGTGGATAGTTTGCATAGCTTCACAAATAATATTGATAGTAGCTTTGGGAGTTTCTCTGTTGTGCATAACAGCATGTTCAATAGTTGAGGAACCTTGCCAATTATGTACAAGAACTGCACATATATGTGCTTGATGTGCATTATAATTAACTTCGGACAATGGCCCAACTGTGACATCATAATGAATAGAGGGAGGAAATACTTAGATCAAAACCTCAGACAATATAGAATTGTCGGGGAAAATAGATAAGGAACCGCATCCGTTGCACTTATCTATGCATGAAAGGTAGGGTTTCAAAGATTGCAAAAGCAACAACATCCTGTAGAAAATTCGAAACAAACAACAAGGTCAAATCAATAGGTTGGGCAAGAGCAGGCATACAATCCTAAGATACAGTAGTTGTTTGCGCATCATAGAGGTGGCCATGCTGAGGAATAGGTGCAGATTGCTGGGAATGATGATGTGCAGGCTGATGTGCATGTAATAAGGCAATGAAGTCGTGATCTTAAGCAACCCTTTGAATCTGGTCTGGTGGTAAATGGTCGATGCCTAAGATTTTAGGACCTAAGCTTCTTTTTGTTTCACACTAGATTAATTTTGTAAATGTCCAAAAACGTTACACACCCCACATCGAGGTGGCATGTATTTGAATGCACAAGTGTGGCCATTGGAAAGCTCCACCTTAATCTCTTTGGAAAAGTTTGAGGAAGCACAAATGTCCATAAGGATTCAAGCATAACCCAATTGGGAGGCATTTTTGATATGACTATCTATCTCAATCGGAGATCCCAATACACTCGCAATAGCACTAAGGATGTCATTCTCCTAAGACTCAATTTCAATTTCTTACCATAACAATATTGGTAGTGAAGATAGTGATTTCTTATTGAGATTAATCCATGGTTCCCATGTTTGAATGATAATCAATTTAGAGTCAAAAAAGAAAGGGCCATCATGTAATACTCTAACAATTTTCCGCTTTCCCAAATTTCACAAAAAAAAACATTCTTTCTCGAGTATAATTTAAACTACTTTTTCGGCATCCCCGACGAATGTAAGAACAAAGGTGACTAGAAAAGGGTTTGGCTCCGACCATATATAAGACAATCGAGTTACCCCATTTTTCAAAAGCTTTGTGCATCATGCCTTCACTAAGGAATGTCCGCACTTTTCCAACCATACTATGAGGAGTAATATATTTATGTTTAGATTTATCACCTGATGAAGCTCTTGGATTTCTCCAAGGCAGAGAATTTTTCAAGTTTTTATCCCCTAATGCAGCAGATAAGCCACTTTATAAGATGACTGTCCATTGATACTGATTTAAAAGCAGCCCCACTTACCTCATCGCCCGGGACTGGTTGAACCCTGCTTGAATGTTTAGACAATATATCAATAGAGCCTACTTCACGAAGTATATAGGAGGCATTAGATTGGTTCAGACCATATCGTGATGGTGGCATAGAGATGGTCACTGCATCATCGAAGTGGTCAGACTCGACACCCAGGGAAAGGCAACGCGTGCGGTCGAAGCAACGTAATTGAGAAGATCTGCTACATGGAGGTACTTCTCCCCGCACACTTATCCATTATGACCGCGACCACAATAATGGTGGAAAAGATGAAGATGTGGGATTAGAGATGTGCGAGATTAGAGGTTTGAAACCATAATCGCTTGTCGACAACCACCATGTATTTTTACGTATGTTCTAAACGATTTCATGTATACTCAAGTCTATATGGGTTTTAATTCATTTAAATCTCTCGTTTTCTTTATGCATTTAATATATATATATATATATTATAACATTTATATTTCATTTAATTGTACATATCATATGTATCCTTTCATTAATTAACCATTTAATTAATTATAAACATAACATTTATATTTATATAAATTTAAAACAATTATTAAATTACTTATTTATACCTTTACTAATACAAGTTTAATACAATTTTAATCTATATTTGTAACCCTTATCAATTTTAATTTTAATTTAAAACAATTTTAAATTAATTTACTTATATCCTTTTAAAGTTTAAATTTGAATTTAAACTATATTTTAAATTCTTATTATATAACTCTTTATCAAAATTTATTATATTCAAATCCATTTATTTGAATCAACCTAAGGCTTAAAACACTTATAAGCCTTCACTAGGGGATACTCTTGACTACTTCGACAAGCTAGGTAAAGACTAGGAGATTGGGAGGTTTTCCGTTTATAAGAATATTTTTTAGTTATGTAGTCTTCTCCTTAGTTAAAGCATTTTTTTCTCAAACACCCATCTAATTGGTTTTTCTAGGTAATTGCCCTACGTGTTAGCTAATTATTCAGTTAATACAATGCGGGCTTTAATACCATTGTTAAATCAGGTCCATTGGCAGCAGGGTTAAAAAGGGGAAGTTTAATAAAATTCCTTTTATTAATTTGCAGAAGATGATATTTTATGTTTAATCCTTTTGTACTAAATCATGTTTAGTAGTGATTAGTAAAAGAGTTAAGGTTCTAATTGTAATTTAGTTTATTTATGTTATTTCTATATTTTATAATTTAGTTAATACACACACACACTGTCATTTAAATTTAATTTAATTTTGTATTTGAATTTTATAATATGTTTGTACTCATAATATAAACATTATAATTACATTAAATACGATATCTAACCTAGGGTTAATGTGATGAATATATGTTATAAGTGTATAATTACCCATTGGGATTTATAGTTTATAAGTATAATGTCAATGTAACAATCATTTCAACAAGGATATATTTTTATATATAACACATATATAATGTAACGACCCGGAATTTCGGACACTTTATATTTAAATATCTGAATTATTGAAATATTTGAATCTTGGAATAAATGAGATTAAAATGATTTAATAACCTTGTCAACCTCTTTTGAATCATAACTAATGATGGTAAACTTATTTTAGAATTTTTTTTACAAAAATACATACTTTGAAGAAATATCGATAATGTGACCGAAAAATCGTTTTATCGATAAACAGCTTATTACTTGTCAGAAGTTGTTCAAACTTTTTCTAAAAACACTAGAACACTTTGGAAATCAATAATATGAAATAAAAATATTTTTCCACTTATGGAAAATATAATGTTGATGATGCCATGGGAAGATATTTTGTGAATAAGGGTAAAAGGGTAATTTGCTAAGGAAATAAGGTGTAAAATTAAAAGTATGCAAAGCACAATGTAAGGGGTGTCTTGGTCGTGTAAAGGGAGATAAATGAAGTACTTAGCATGTGTATTCACTCATAATTCACAAAAGTTTGAAAAATATAAAAAGAATCAAAAATAGTGGAAGTGAACTAGCTCTAACCTACATTGTTCTTCACTAATCTTTCTTTAATGAGTTCAAATTTCTTTCAAACTTCATCAAACTTTCACCAACACCTTAGAACACATTAATAAGCTTAGATCTAAGGTAAAATGTGGGAAAAGTTAAGAGGATAGGGGGTTTCATGTGTAGGTCGTGAGCGTGGATGAAGGGGGGAAGCTTGGCTTTATGATTTTGGACCTAAAAGTTGAATCTTTATGCTTTTGGAGATGGTAGGAAGTGGTTATTGAGTTTAGGTGTGATTAAGCTTTGTTGTAGGCTTGGATTTGGGTGAGTTATCTCACTATCTTGTATGTATGTACATGTGTATGCAAATATAAAGTTAAAGTGACATTAACTAAATAAAGTTATAAACTTTGGACCCTCTTACTTTTGAAAAAAATGACAATTTTATATTGTACAACATTACTCCTATTACCTTATATAACATGTGGCATGGCTTTGACTAGATGTTTAAATGGTTGTTTGGATTATGTGTTGAATTGATGTATGTTTGAATGTGTTTAAAGTGAGAATTGTCGATATAAGTGCACTTCGATATCCCTTAACTTCAACTTGTGTAAATAGAAGATATATGGAAGTAACTTGGGATAATTTGATTTGGTTATTCTCTATACATATCCTGGTGTATAAGATAGTAAAGAATTGGTTTGGAAAGTTATAAAAATTGTGAACCAAAATTGTGAAAGTTAAAAGCGAAAAGGTCACTATGGATGAATTTTGAAAATGCCCTGTATTCAGTGATTACAAAGTCAACTTTGAGAGATCTCCTAAGGGCTTATTTTCATTTTTAATAAGTACTATACATGTACTTATTACTGGAAAACTATGGAAGTTTAAATCATTTATTAACTTGTAGAACAAATTTGCAAAATATTATAGCGAGAAGAAGGTCGCTATATGAGAATTTTGAAATGTCATGTTTTAGAGTACCCTAAGGGTAGTACTTACTGCAAAAAATTAAATCTTAAATAATTTGTTAAGGTGGTGAAAACTGATCGCAAAGATCGTGATTTTCTATGATGTTCTTTGTCGAGGACTTTTAACGGCATTTATAAATGCTGTAGTAAGTTGTTTAAGGTTTTAAGTGTCTAAAAATGATATTTAAATTTGATATTTTCCCTAATCATTTTTGAGATGTTTTCTGACATATGTTTCAGTATTTTAAAGTTGTTTTAAAGTTTAAATATATTTTTAATAATTATGTATGTATTTTTATGGTAAAGGTGATTTATAGTACAAAATATGTTTTTATTTATTTCCATCAAGTTATAAATTAATTATTTTTAATTAATATTTTATATAGATATTTAAAACCTATTTATAAGTATTTTTACATACATATAAGTTTTGGAAATATAAGTTAAGTATTTGTAAAAGGATAAGAGATAGTTTTGGGTTATAGCACTTATATTATAATAAATGGTTTTGCAAAGTCATTAACAAGCATATTACCCTGTTTAATAAATGTAGACATACTTAGATCTTTAAAAGAATGTTTTTAAAGATAATAACAAGTATGGAATGGTTTTGAGTTTGTTGTGACAATGTGTTAACAACATTCATCTTTAACCCTTTTTTATTATACTTATGAATGTAAATTGATCTTTAAAATAATGTTTTAAAGATTAGCATAAGTGGAATGGTGTTGGGTTTGTACTAATAGTGTTTGAGTAGCATTTGTCTTAAACCTTTTGAAATAGATTTGTGAATGTAACTAGACCTTTTAAATGGATATTTCAAAGGTAATAACAAGTATGAAATTTTTTGGAAAAAGATAAAAAAAATGTAAAGGTTTAAAGTAAGAAATCTTGTTCGTGATTTGTGAATATACTTATACCATTTGAGATAAGTATATGAATACTTTTTGAAGTATTGAAAGAGTACAAATAAATAGTAAAAATTAATAAATGAAATTTTATTAAATAAAAGATACTTTATTAATAAAAGAGGTTTTAATTAATAATAGTATTAATTAAATAAAATTTAGATTAGAAGTCGCTTATGTGACTTAATCGTGTTTTATAGGACTTGATCGCGCTTTGTGTGGTTACTCATTAATGAAAGCATTTAGTCATGTATGTAGCACTAAAAACCGATGAAGTAGGCTTGTTTATCTGTGAAAGTTAAGAATGAAGTGTTTAGGCAAGGCTTTGATGCAACCAATGCTCTAACTTATCTGCTTTCCCTCTTAATCGAGGGATAGTGTAAGTTAGAAAGTTTGGGAATTTGATAAGTATGCAAGACTTAGTCTCTATATGCGGTCGTCTATTTTGAACTTGATAGTCGATTAATCGACTATCGAAGTTGACAAAATTAACTTGGGGAGTATCTAAAATATTCACTGTTTCATACGATTTAAGAACCCAGGAGGAGAAGCATTGCTATTAAACCTCTCTAGCTTTAAGAACTTATATATACGAGATCCTCTAGAGAGCACCCTCTTTATATATTGTTCGTTTACTTCTCAAAGAACCAGAATTGAGTTAACCGAAAATTCATCGATTTAGTTTTGAAGAGACCGACATCGGTAAGTGTTTTACTTATTGAATACCACTTCAAAACTGATATACGGGTATAATGTTTTGGAAGCGGTTGTAAAGTGGAATGCTATAGAGTGGAACTGTCTATCCTAAGGTTAAGTCCAAAGGAGTGGTAAGCGTTAGCATTCGCCAGAGGACTTATGCAGGAATCTATGTGGAGATTCGTAATCTGTTCAAGGTGCTAGAATCCATTTGGGGATTCATGTTCTGTTCGAGTGACGAAGACTCGTGTTAGGGATGTCGAATGTGACCTCGACATCAGAGACAGAAAACAGAGTAAGGGCATAGCTTAGGGTTTAGCTGACCCATGACAGGATATTATCACTCCATATCAGAGTATGCTTATCGATGTTGCGCGCGAAAGGTGATGATATTTGGGATCACGTGTTTTAGATCTAGACCAGCTTTTTTTTCCTTATTAGTATATTCTGTCTAGAAATATACGATACTCACAAGTAGTTTCTGACCCTTGTGCGGGTGATTGAATTTCGATTTAACCCATGGGATCTCTACGGAAAGTCCATTATGCGAACGTACATTAACGGTTTTGATTGTACTTCAATATTGTTGTGTCATAAGATGCAAGTGGCATAGCTATTTTTTTATTTATATTCTTCACCCTAAACACGATCTATTATAACCCTATGTTCTTATCAGATGATGATTCTTTTGAGGGGATAACCGTTACAGCATTTCATCCAGTCTCAAAAGTACTATTATATGTTGATCTCGTATTTCTTGAGTTTCTCACACCAGATTTATATCTGGTACGCGGTTTTTGTTTTCCTTAAATTCCTCGTGTGCTCTTTCGAGTAGACTGAGAAAGGACATGTATTATTTTGATGTTCATTGGAGCTCAAAGAGACGGACTGGATGTTTCACCTACCGTAGTATTTTTATTTCCGTTGCCTTACTATTTTGTATGTATCAATATTTGTGAGGATAGGTTGTTATAACTATCTAGGCTGATGATAGTATTTAGACTTTAATTCTAAAATGCTATGTATCTTTGAGTGACAGTTTGTGCTATCTTTTGATAATGTATATTATTGTTTCGCTGTGAGATTTTGATTATGTATTCCTTCTTTCTTGTTCCTTTTCTTTTTATTTTACCCTAATAATCCATATTTTCAGCACTTAGATGCTTGGCACGAGAATACCATGGATGTCGGCGGTTGGGGATTACAAAGGTTGTTCGTTACATATAATGAATGAATATATATACATATTGTTGTAATTGTATTTTACATATTCAATTATTCGGCAATGGATTTATTTTCCAAAAAATAATTTTATAATTTTATATGTATTAAATATGCATACACACACAAATATATATATATATATATATGTGTGTGTGTGTGGGGGGGGAGGGGTATTTCATATCCGGTTCTATAATGTTTTTTTACCAAAGCAATTTATATCAAAATTACATAAGTCAATATTTTTTCAGATACACACACACACATGCATACATAAATTTGTATCAAAATTAATTTATGTATTAAATAAAATAAACAATTTAAGATATTTGATTTGACTAAATCAATAAAATTGTATCAAATTTGAATGGGTAATGGTGCATTTAAGAGGAATTAAAGAAAGAATAAAAGGCATTTAGGTGGAAATTAAGGAGAATAAATGATGGAGATCTTTGGGCCTTCATTTACGCTTTCCTTAGCTTACTTTAAAACATTTTAAACTTACCTATGAATATATATATATATATATATATCTGTGTGTGTATTCATATGTATATGTATGTATCTATGTATGTATGCATATACCAAAATTAATTTATGTATTACATAAAATAAACAATTTAAAATATTTGAATACGTTTAACTATGTATGTATTTATGTACCAAAACTAATTTATGCATTAAATGAAATGGATAATTTAAAATATATTAATAGATTTAACAAATTTGATAAAATAGATTCGAACTTAAAATAAAAAATATCTAACTTTGCTAAGTAAATAATTTTAAGTACTAAATTAAAAACTATAAGATAGTTAAAAATATTTTAAATGCAATATAAATATATATTTGTAAAATAAATAAGTAGCCAATTATTTTTTTATTATTTTGAAATACTTAAAATCATTTGAAAATACATAAGTTTGAAACAAACTATAGGAAAAAAGTTATCATTATTTAAAATATATTTTTTAAATTACTTTAGTCAAACAAATATATTTTTCAAAGTTAATTTCAATAATAATATTTACAACGTGTAAAAGACTCAAATGTATATATACAGACATATTTAAATGATTATAGGTGATAACATCTGCATATTTTAAATCGCTGTAGAATATAAAGGATCTAAACACACCATCAAGATGTGATATATAATTAAAATTTGATTTTAGATAATTACCTTAAGAAGTAGCTTAGGATTTACACCTTGTACAAAGAATAACTCTTATATCTCCAAGATCCACACCTAGTCCTAGCAAGAGAGGAATGAACCACTTATGTTTCATTTTTATTCGATGTTTCCATTTGATTTGGAGTTGATAAAATTTTGGAAATTTTTTTTGATTTTCTACGATGGATGGTTAGGAGGAGAGTAGAGAAAACATGAACAAAAGAAATATCTATAGGAAATGAATTAGTGGATTTGTTTTTATTAAAAGAATGAAACATTTCTCATTCTTTTATGTAAAACTTTCCTAATCAATTCCCTCAATTATCTCTCTCTACTCATCTCACTTCACATGTTTGGTCGAAAATACATGCCATTAAATGGCATAAAATTTCCACAAATCCCATTATGCGATTATCTTTCAGTTGAACCCATTTAAAGTTATACTGATAATGTATATCGATGCACACAAATATAACTTTTATAAATGCATTCAGATAATTGCAAACAACTCCAAAACATCAAATAAATTGAATACCTATTAATATTTCTCAAATTTATTTAATTATTTTACAACATTTAATAAACTAATCAAATCGTGTAGTACTTTGGACAATTCATCATTGCATTTGTACAACTCAAAGGTGTAAATTCAGTTATCATTTAATATTAAACAATTTGAATATTAACGTTCGTATATCATCTTGCTAGTGGTATGACATTTTGGCCAAATTTATCACTTACACGACTTTTCGACAAAATCCAACTATTATAAGCAGTAGCCAGTAGTAACAATTATTTACATTAATTATCTTTCTCAATACTATTTCACTTTAGGACTTATGGAATTTAGTTTTGATCGAAATAACAATATCATCCACATTTAACTCAGTTAGTCCAAACGCAAAGTCTTTGATTTAACAATAAAAATTATTATTAATTGTACTACTCTGGTCAAAGACTTTGAGTTGACTACAGTTAACCAATGATACTAAACTCTTATATTAAGGAGACGAACTCTCTATTGAATAATATTTCCCTTTCAATCCTTTAACTCAGACCCAACTATAATTGCTTGATGGATCGTCATGCTGTGATTAATTATAATCAAAGTTGAGTATCTACACTGAAGTTCCATGGTACTTTTAAGTTGAGATAACTGTAGGTTAGGTCATAAACAGTTTGTCTGTGCTTTGTGAAAAGTCAAAAAGTCTTCTTTAAATTCTAAGAACTAAAGTGGTCATGTTGCCAGCCCTCGTTAATTGTTGGTTCCACTGTCAAAACCTAGATGCAAAGATGCTTTTCACTTTGATTTTTATATAAATTTCATAAGCTTCAAACTCAAACCCATGCTCTAGTGGTTCCCTTTCTATCTCAACATATCCTTAGAAATTGGAAAAGCATCCTGATGCATTCAATAATTTAGTTGCTCCTCATTTGCAGCCAAGTCGCGTAACAGATCTACATCAATATAAGGTGTAGGGCTTCGACGAGAGTTTGCTGGTTCAAGTGGTAGTTGACTATGCATCAGATATTAATTCTAGTGTTATGAACTTGGATCTGAACGCAGAAAGCTATCATTAGCCTATAGATAGTTTGAGTATTAATAATTCAATTAAAGGTTTAAAAAAACTAATTTTTGGTTCTACTTGTTCTAAATAACATAAGAACACGAACTCAAATTTTATGCTAACTAGTAAGCTCTTCTCCAAGTCGAAATTTTTGATTTGAAACTCTAACACATAACCTGTTTGACGTTTTGTGCGAAAGCAATATATACCCTAATGGCTTTAATGCTAGTCTCGAAGAGGCTAATTTAAATGGAGACAATTTGACTTCGGTTGTTTGAACCAAAAATAGCACAGACGTCTAATTAAGTTGTAAAAATAAAAGCAAAGAAAAGAAAAGAAAGAAAGAACACACAATTTTTACAGCGCTTTGCTAAATTCTCTGTCCTACATCCACTAAATCGTTTTCTAATTATTGTACTTTGCTTCTACAAAGTTATTCTTACAACTCGGTATCTAACAACTCGAGTATGAATTTGACCTAGTCTGGTTAAGAATTCAATACCTTAACTCCGATTGACTCAGAGTAGTCCAAAAAGGATCCACTTTCTAGTGCATCTCCTTCTCTATTTATAGACGAAATCCATTGCCAAAATCGTCGAAAATTTCTCAACCATTTTCTCTACGTAGACCCCGAAGTCCCTACAAAAAGTTTATGGGGAAAGCATGAACAATCACAACTCATTATTAAGTTATGCATAACCCAATGTCGAGTTGTGAGGCTTTGGTCTCCTTAATTTTCTTCCTTCTTTGGATTCCATTCCTCAATTGTGCTTGCCAACCCATCACTTGTTATACTACAACTCGGTGCCATGTTATAAGGACCGGGTTATATTACTTAGTCCAACTTCGATCGTTTCCTTTGCAATTCTCCGTTTTGCTATTTCATAAATTTTTCCAAGTCCCTTGGTCTGTTTCTTTATCATTCTTTAGCCCAATTCATCCGTTTGAGACTGTTCTAAGACCGTGGAAATTTTTTGATAACATTTTCCCCCCAAAGTATGGCTCATAAATATAGGGCATGCTTTGGTCAAAAACAAATATTGAGATTGTAAAATTGTCATCAGTTGCGCTCTCTGGCTATCTACAGTACCACTTAAGTTGAATCATCTGATTCCATAGGATTCACCAGCAAATCAAGGGTCGTTCTAGTCCTCCAATACCTAAGGACTCAGGTTCTTACTTAAGTGTTAGCCATAAATCATAATCATTCTACGTTCCCTTGAAACTTAATATATCACCTATCCTATATCAAGTTCATCCCGTGTTTGCTCAGGATTAAATCATCATATATCGTTATCTATATCATCTCGTGTTCTCTTGGGATTTAACTATCATGGATAATTCATATATTAGGTAATCATGGATCATTAATCATAAAATTGTATCGCCGCCAATTGGAAAATCACTTATGAATAGTCTAGTATCGCCTAACATCCAACGTAAGTGAGCCCAACCAAATTGAAGTAATTATATATTCCAATAATCATTATCCAATTGTTTCAAAATCAAGAGGCATTCATATCCCAAAGTTTAATTTCTAATCTCTTTGGATTGCATAATTACATATCTATATTGGGCCCAATTCGCTTACTTTCCAACGAGGAGAGTAACTATTCAAGCACATCCATCTAGTCACCCTTCAGTGGGAGGACTTTTATCCTATAAAAGTTCATCCCTTCGCTCTTCAATGAGGGGACTTGCACTTCACGGTTCATCACCCCGCCTCTCCAGTCGAGGGAACTATGTCATATTAGTTTATATATAGGTTTTAAGGAATAACCAAGTTATGTTGATATCCATCATTTAATCATAGAGTTCAAATAAGATGATCAAGCAAATATCAAAGAGTCTGCTCTAGTCAAGGATTTCCCGGACCTTAACTTAGAGCATGCCTTAAGACCAATCAAGATCCCTTACATGTGCAAGTAGCCCAGAGGCAGTCCGTCATGGTTCATTTAAAGCAAAGTCAAAATGCATGAAATAAATCCAACAACAATCCACCCCGATCATGGGATTACGATACACGATCCAGATCCTAGGTTGCAACTATGTATACTCGCCATAGGTGGTTGACGCTCTTGCGGCACCATTGTGGTTTGATCCTTCACATATTTTTATAGCCGGTTGCACACCGAACTTTCTCCTCTATCAAGTCAGGCAAATGTCTATGGTCATTCATTTCACATCCATCCACTTATAGAATAGGCAAAACTTTCCAGACCACCTCTCCTAATCTGTAGGCTCTATCTTTATGGGTATTTTGTAGGGAATCTATCCTCTGGTATCAAAGTATATCTTTTCTGGGGTCTTAGTCAATTTGGTGTAAGAGGAAAACTTTGGTCCCTTCTTCATTTGCTTCGATTCTCCAAAGCCAGTGTTGGATTTGCGCTTTCCTTTATCCTTTTCGTATCCACTTTTGGATGGTCCTCCATGATCCACAACATTTACTTTAGCACTCTCGGCTTCGGCATCCTCCTAACACAGATGCTCTTCAGCTTTGTAGTATAAATTCATAAGATCCATTAGTGAATCCCTCTCAAAATAAATCCTGAAATCACTTTTACTAGCAACACTGGGTATAATCGCCATTAGTACTATTGACTGGTCTAGTTTCTATACTACAATGGCCGCTGCGTTGAATCTGGTTAAGTAACTCCATAAGGTCTCACCATCCCGTTGTTTCACACTTGAAAGTATCATCACATTCCTTAATGCTATATGAACTCTGAACTAGTTCATAAACATTTCCACTAATCAGGTCCAGGTGCTGATGGACCTATTCTCCAATTGACAGAACCATATTACTGCTAAATCCGTTAATTATAACGAGAACCACCATCCCATCACTTCCTCCGAAGGACCTAACACTCCCATATATTGGATATATAACATCAAATGAATAATTGGATTTTTCCTTCCATCATATGTTTCCAAGATAGGCAGTTCGAATTTGGTAGATTCCTAGCATATCGAATGTTTGTGGTGAAATTATTTTTGTTCACATCCTCCAAACACCGATCCAGAGCTCCACCTTAGAGTACTTGTGTAACAACCTGATAATTCGAGAAGCTATAAATTTTAGATATAATGTATAACCAATTGATAATAGAGCTTAATTAATAAGAAATATGATGAAACAACTTCTAAAAAATAAGTTTTATGCTTTTAGCAAGGATTAATCGAGTGGTAAACTAAACTAGTGAAGTATAATAATTTTGAAAGTAGTTTAAGTGAAGAAAACATTATTAGTAAAGTGATTAAGAAGTAAACAAGAAATAAATTGAAATGAATGGGTAACACAAACACTTGGCCCAAGCCCATTTATGCATACTCTTTAACTATCAAGAGTATTCTAGTAGGGTGCTTCATCACTTATCATCCAAGAACCCTTCTTCTTCTCTATTTTCGTTTTCAGCTTGAAACCCTATAATGGCCTCTCTTCCGAAATTCATTAAAAATTAAATAAATATCAAAAAATTATGAAACTTCAAATAGAGTTTCTCAACACTTATTTACATCACTACAAGTTGTCAAATTTCAATTCTAATCAAGTTTGGATGACCAAAGAATGGTTAGATTTGAGTTTATTTTCTATTCTATGAACAATGAAAAAGATGCTTGTTCAAAGAGTGATTTTAGGTATCAAATCAAATTATTTTGGCTTTAAATTTTTCTGGTCAGTTCTACAGACTCTTATCTTTGTTTATTATGGATATCTTTTATTTATATGGCTGTAAAAATGATTGGTGATGATATTTGTTGATATGGTTTTGTTTTGATGAATTCTGTGAATTTAAACCCTCTTTGCTATAAAATTCGTATTTAATTCATACGAAGCGTAAAAATTCTCAAATTTGGATATGTTATTCCTGACATATTCCAGCACATGTATTCCGAATTTCATGAATTTTCATTTAGCTTTGATGTGTTAAATGTTGTGATTTCCACAGGATTTTCCTGTGCAATTTGGGCAGAAAATGTCTGTTGGTTTTTAATTCATATTAAGTTGTAGAAAAACTTAAAAATTGTGAAATTTGATTATGTTGTTTCCAACTCAATTTCTAGATAGTGGTAAAAATTACATTTAAAAATACTATGATTTGTTGCCCTAAACAGTTAATTTACAGAGGTGGAAATTATGTTTTATTGCTGCAAATTATTTACAAAGGTTCAATGACAATAATTAGTTTTCATGTTGAATAATCCTACTCTCTACCCGTGATAAAGTCTAGTTAATCTCTAAAATGGGTTTTGATTTACTTTAAGGCTTCTTGTGTTAAAATTTGAAAGATGGATGATTTTGGAAAAATATATAAATGGAATAGTTTTGAAGATTTTGTGTATTAAAAATTGTTTAGTAAATGATGAGTTTTGAAATTTTACTAAACAAATGAAGTTTGAATATTTATATTTAATTACCATTGATTATAAAATTTTACAATATTCTATAAACTCACAACTAGAAATAGCCTGACTCGGGGATTTATTTCCTTCGACATTTATCGGTTCAGACCGAGGATTTATTTCAGGTTTAGCTGATATACATTTGGGCACGAGGTGATGGATGGACAGAGCCAAGGGATTTATGTATTCATTTATGTTAGAAATTGATATAGTTTTATATTTAAAATATGTGGTTTGAAATGTATAAAATAAATTCGGATATTGTATAGGATGTTAAAATGTGTAATATATATTATTTACTTTCGTTAGAGTACAATGTGATCTATTTATATGTGACGATGTTATTTTGCATTGTCCTATCCTAGAAACACCTACATCGCCTCATTCTCCATTTTACTCAATAGTATTACACATTAATACTCTTGGGTGATATGGGAACAGAGGCAGGGTGTTACAACTTGTCTCACTAACTCTGCTAGATGATCATCTTGATTGAATCGAAATCTTTAAGACTACACATGCCTTTGATTTAGTCTTTCGTCATGCCCTCCGTTCCCACGACGACCTTTTGGTTGTAACTATTATGGTTGTATGTTTCTATTCTGATCTTCATTATGTGGCTCAACATCATTTCTTGGACGTGCTTTGCCTTGTCCAACTTCCAAATTCAACATGTCCCCTGGATCACATGACTCAATACCAAGTTGTCTCAAGTCGATACCGTATTGCGACACTTTTGAAGGTTTGTTCTAACTTGTTTAGCCCTATCTCTTGGTGCACTTGCTCTAACTAGTGGCCTCTAACTTTGATTTCCATCCACTTTGGTAGTCCTTTTCCATTCTATCCTTTGGCAGAACCCATTCATCATCTCCTCTCGTTGAGCCATCATTCTCTCTTACATCATTATCATCATCCTTTCTGTTTTTCTCTAGTCACGTAGATGGAATGTGATTTGAATTTTAAGACTCCTCTTGGCTTCTCTCATTCCCTTGTTGACTACTTTCGACAATAGCTCTTATATTATGCCTCTTCATATTCTCCAAACCAAATAATCAAGTTCCTCTCGGCGAATGTAGCAAAATATTTGAACAAAAAATATCATAAACACCTAATCAAGTTGTAAATATAAAAACAAAACGATTAAAAAGAAGAACACATATTTTATAATGATTTCTCATTTCTCCAGCCTATGTCCATATAATAGTTTTATATTGATTGTACTTTGTACTTTGCTTCTAAAAAGTAGTTCTTACAACTCCGTAACTTACAGCTCGGGTTTGAATTTGAAAGAGTTTAGGTAAGAATTCAATAACTCCACATGGATTGACTCATAGTACTCCAGAAAAAAGATCCCTTTTTCATCGCATCTCCGCCTCTATTTATAGATGAAATCCATTGCCAAATCACCAAAAAGTTCTTAACCACGTTCTCCGCATGGACCTCGATGTCCCTACAAAAGTTCATGGGGAAAGCACAAATAGTCACAGCTTGGTACCAAGTTATGCACAACTCATTCCCGAGTTATGAGGCTTTAATCTCCTTAAGTTTTCTTCCTTCCTTACATTCCGTTCCTCAATTGTGCTTGCTGACTCATCACTTGTTATAGTATAATTCAGTGTCAAGTTATAAGGACTGAGTTATATTACTTAGTCCAACTTCGATCATTTTCTTTGCAATTCTCTATCTTTCTATTTCACAATGTTTTCCAAGTCCCTTGATCTATTTCTTTATTGTTCTTTAGCCCAGTTCATCCATATTGCCTATTCTAAGACCGTGGAAAAAATTATATAACACTTGCACTCCAAAGTACGCCTTGTGAATATAAGACGTGCTTTTCTCAAGAACAAGTATTGAGATTGCAAATCGCCATCTGTTACGCTTCCTAGCTATCTACAGTACCAATTAAGGTGAATCATCTGGCTCCTTAGGATTCACCCGCAAATCAAGGGTCATTCTAGACCTACCATAGCTAAGGATTTAGGTCATTTCTTAAGTGTTAGCCATAAATCATAATCATTTCGCGTTCCCTCGGAACTTAATATATCATTTATCATATATAAAGGTCATCCTATATTCACTCAGGATTAAATCTTCATATATCATTACCTATATCATCTCATGTTCTCTTGGGATTTAACTATCATGAATAATTCATATATTAGGTAATCACGGAACACTACTCATAGAAGTATAATGCTACCGATTGGAAAATCACTTATGAATGGTCTAGTATCGCCTATCATCCCATTGTAAGTAAGAACAACCAATTTCGAGGTAGAAACATAATCCAACAATCATTATCAAGTTGTTTCAAAATCAAGAGGCATTCATATCCCAAATTTTAATTTCTGATCTCTCAGGATCATATAATTACATGTCTATATTGGGCCTAATCCGTTCACGCATCAACGAGGAGAGCCAATATTCAAGTGCATCCATCCGCTCACCTTCCAATGAGGGGACTCATTATCCTATACAACTCCATCTGCTCGCTTCGATGATGGGACTTACACTTCAAGGTTCATTACCCTTTCTCTCCAATCAGAGGAACTATGTCCTATCAATTTACATACAGATTTCAAGGAATAACCAAGTTCTGTTGGTATCCCATAACAATATCAATATCAGTTATCGGTTAACATGTTTGAATGATTTTCCAATCCGAATGTCCATCATTTAATCATAGAGTTCAAATCAGATGCATCAAGAAAAAATCAAAAAGTCTGCTCCAGTCAAGGATTTTCTAAACCCTAATTCCGAGCATGCCTTAGGACCGTTCAAGATCCCCTACATGTGTAAGTAGCCTATAGGTAGTTCTCATAGTTTATTTAAAGCAAAGTAAAAATGCATGAAATAAATCAAAAACCAATCCACCCCGATCATGAGATTACGAAACATGAACCAAATCCTAGGTTGCAACCAAGTATACTTTCCATAGGTGGTTGCGGCACCATTGTGGTTTGATCATTCACTTACTTCTTTAGCTAGTTACTCACCGTACCTGCTCCTTTTCAAGTAACGCAGATATCTACAATCATTTATTTCATGCCTGTTTAGCTCATGGAATAGGACAAACTTTCCAGACCTCCTCTCCTGTTCTATAGGCTCTCTCTTTGTGGGTTTTTTGTAGGGATTCTATCCTTTGGTATCCAAGTATATCTTTTTCGGGGTCCTTGTCAATTCAGTGTAAGAGGAAAACTTTGGTTCCCTCTTCATTTTCTTTGATCCCCCAAAGCCAGCATTGGCTTTGTGCTTTCTTTTATCTTTCCATATCCTATTTGGGTAATCCTTCATCATCCATAACATTTACTTCAGTACTCTCAGCTTCAACATCCTCCTACCATAGATATCCATCATCTTGGTTGTAAAAATTCATAAGATCCATGGTTGAATCCCACTTGAAAGGAATCCTAAAATCAATTTTACTGGTAGCCATTAAGACTATTGATAGGTCTACTTTATGTACTGCAACGGCCGCTGCATTGAATCGGGTTAAGTAACTCTGTAAGGTCTCACTAGCCCTTTCATTCACACTATAAAGTGTCATCACATTCCTTAGTTGTTACATATGAATGCTGAACTATTTCATAAGCTTTTCCACTTATCAAGTCCACATGCTGATGGACTGTAACGACCCTAATTTTAAATAACATTATTCAAGAGATTTAATTAGATAAATTAAATAGAATAATGTAAAGACTAAGTGGTTAAGAGATTGAGATTTGTAAAACTATAGGGTAGTTGTGCCTTAAGAATGGGTAAACAAATGAAATAAGAAAGAAGAAATAAGATAAAGGCAAATTAGGAATAAGATATATTCTTATACCCTAAACCCGTAACCCACTCTCATGTAACACATTCACAAACTAAAAATAAAATAAGAACAAGGTCGGCCGCCTTTAGAAGAAATTAAGAAGAAGATAAGAAAGATTTCAAGGAAGAAGCTTAAGAAAATTAATCAAAGAGTAAATCTCAACCTCCTTAACAACAAGCCAAAGGTGAATAATAAATTACATCTCATTTTCTTTGTTTTCGGTTTCTAGATAAGACCCAAAATTATTTTGCAAATGATTTGCCATGTTTTGAGTGGTTAAATGGATATATATGCTTGTTGATGATTTATGCTATTTCATATAAATTTCATGATAAGGATTAACTTGGAAAACCTATTAAACGACATCCAAATGGCTTGCGTTTTTGATATAAGGTCAGAATATTATTTTAGAGATGGGTTTGAAGTTTCATAATTTTTTGAATTATTGTGGATTTATTATGAATTTTCTAGTAAAAAAATGGTTATATTGGGTTTAAAATTAATTACGGCTATTATATGTTAGCTTTGGGTCAGAAATTTAAATATGTTAGAAAACATATTAAAAGTGATTTATGGGAATTTTTGGAGCATTTTCCTAAGTACTTATTTAAGTATATAAAATTATTTAAGGTATGAGACTTAAACGTTTTATATGTTTATAAAAGGAGAAGGGGCGATTTGTTAAATATTGAATTCGGAAGCACTTTTAGAAAAGATATTTGGCAAAAAATTGGCAATCAATTATATGATGACAAATATGCAAGTTAGTTGGAAAGATATTACTTTATAAAGCAAAAATCAATTTTTTTAAAGGTTTGTTGTTTCGCCACTTTCGAAATCTACCTTTCGACTTCATACTATCGCCTCCATCCTAGTCGAAGCAATACACATGGTATCAATGCCTTGGTATGTAGTGGATTAGAGATAGGCGAAAGGTATAGAGTCGAAACGTGCTTTCGAAGGGGACGATGCCTTGTTTTGCTTTCAAAAGAAATACCGCTTGCTTTGCTTATAAAGGATGCTTTCGAAGGGATCAAACTAGCTTTCGACTTAGTTGCTTTCTTATATATAAAATGGGCTTTCGAAAGAGGTTATTGCCATTTTTTTTAATAAGCTTTCGATAGGGTCGAAACGCTCGCTGTCGCATTCTACCTTTCGACCTAGTTGAGGCCGCCTTTGCCTTCAAACATTGATTTCAAAAGGGTTCTTTCGCTTTTAAATAAGAAACCGCTTCTTCATGCTTTCGGAAATGTTGGTGTTGAAACCATTCACTTTCTTTTACCTAAGAAATTGCTTTCGACTTAGTTTTTTAAGACCCTTTGTTCTATAGAAAGATAAACCCAAAGGTTTTGAAAGGAATGTTTTAAATGGTTTCGAAGCTATATTCCACAAACTATTACTTGTACCTAATGTATTTGAAAGGTTTGTTTTGAGTAAAGGAATTTAATGCTTTCAAAAGGTTTATGATGAAGGTTTTGAAGGGGAGGTACCCTAATGTTTTTGAATGTTTACTTAAATATTTAAAGGGAAGGTTTCCAAAGCTTTCGAAAGGCAAGTTTAAAGTGTTTTGAGTAGAGGATGTCTAAGATTCATAAAGCTTTGGAAGGGATACCTTCAGTGATTTTAAAAGGTTATTTTAAAGGTTTCAAATGGTTTACCTTGGCTTTATGGCCTTAGAGATTTTGAGTTAAAAGGGGGTTTTAACTTACTTTGGAGGAATAGATAATCCCATTATATTTCATCGACATTGTTTTGTGTAAAGTGTGTGTGTGTATGCGTGTGCGTGTGTGTGTATCATGGTAAAGAGATAAAAGTATATTATCCTTGTTTGAGTATGATGTAAAGGATTAAATCAATTCGGAAGAAACATTTTCAAGGAAAATTTGATAGGGGAGTTAACCCTAAGTAAATGACTCAGATATTAGAATACCAAATGGGACTGGTATAGGGTCGCGCCCTATAATTTTGCTAATAAGCCCCTAGCTAATGTAGTCCAAAATTCCAATGTGTAGGGCTTTGTCACAGGTAAGACTAAATTTGGATTACACATAGAAAGGAATATACAGAGAATAGATAGGTTATTGGTGAGCCCGCAAAACCATTAGGTTCAGTTGACCCTAGAAAAAGATAGTAAAGGGTAGTCAGCCCAGAAGTGTGTCTAACAGATGTTAGATAATTGATTGTGTTTAGTAGGCCCGAGTCGGCCAATGGTTAATAGTTAGACAAACAAAACTGTATTTTTGGGGACATATAGTAGATTGATTAACTGATTTATATGCATATATGATATTGTTATTCTTGCTCTAATTAGTTTGATTGCAGGATTTTAGTTTGCAAAAGATATGTTTTTAAAAGAGATATTAGTGAGGGAAACCAATTCCGTTAAGCAGCGTGGTCTCGATATCATATAACCGAGATGTATAGTACTATTCACACCAGGCTTTATGTTTGACTTGAAGTCTATATTTTTCCCTTTAAACTCTCGAGTGCTCAAAATTAGTTTGACTAGATTGAGAGTTAGGGTTTTACAGGTTTAGTAGGTTAGACGAATAAATCTTTCGAAGATGTACAGGAGGCAAAGCTAGCTATATAAGAACTATTTAGTTTTATTTCCGCTGTGATGTATTAAGACTAATATGTCTATTTAGTACTCTAGTCATCCAAAGGGGCACCTTTATATGTCGCTCTTGGCATAATTTGTAATAATTATATTTGATCTAACCCCGGGAATCGTTTGGGATTACGTAATGGAATATGAAACATGGTTTAGCAATGTAATCAGTAAAGTAGTTTTTGGAATTTATGATTTTGTTTCATATTCATGTGCTTTTAATATTATGGATCTCATTAACATTACCGTATTTTATCACCGGAAGTTAAGACTATAGATGACTGCAACATCTGTAGCACTTAGCTTCGGGCCTCAAGATAGGGGATGTTACATGGACCTATTCTCAAGTTGATGGAACTACATTGCTGCTAAATCCATCAAGTATAATGGGAAACACCATCCCATCACTCATCCGAAGCACCCAATACTCCCATATATTGGATATATATATCATCAAATGAACAATTGGATCTATCCTTCCATCATATAGTTCTAAGATAAGTAGTTTGAATCTGGTGGATTCCTAGCGTATCGAATTTTTAGGGAAAGCAATTATGTTCACATACTCCAAACTTTGATCTGGAGCTCCACCTTGGAGTGTTTGTCTCACCAACTCTACTAGATGATCATCTTGATTCTATCGAAATCTTTATGGCTACACGTGCCTTTGATTTAGGCCTTTGTCATCCTAATATTTCCTATAGGGACCTTCTGGTTTTAAATCTTGTGGTTGTACGTTTGCATTCTGATCTTCATTTTGTGGCTCAACATCGTTTCTTGAATATGCTCTTCCTTTCCCAACATCCAAATTTAACATGTCCCCTAGACCACACGACTCAATACCGAGTTGTCTCAAGTCGGTACCGTATTGTGGCACTTTCGGGGCTTTGTTCTAACATGATCTACTCCATCTCTTGGGGCACTTGCTTTACCTTTTGGCCTCTGACTTTGATTTCCAACCACTTCGATTGTCCTTTGCCACTCTATCCTTTGGAAGAACCCATTCATCATCTCCTCTTGTTGAGCCACCAATCTCTCTTGCATCATTGTCATCATCCTTTCCATCTTTCTATAGTCATGTGGTTTGAATTTTTGGACACCTCTTGGCTGATCTCATTCCTATGTTGACTACTTTTAGCAACAACTATTGTATTAGGCCTCATCATATTCTTCATATCAAATATCAAGTCCCTCTTGGTGAAAGCGCCAAAATATTTGAATAAAAAATATCATAAACACCCAGTCAAGTTGTAAATATAAAAACAAAGACATTAAAAAAAGAACACACAATTTTTATAATGATTCATCAAATTCTCCGACCTACGTCCATATAATCGTTTTCTATTGATTTTACTTTGCTCCTACAAAGTGCTTCTTACAACTCAGTATCTTACAAATAGGGTATGAATGCTTTGAATTAGTTGATTGGGGAGAGGGCGTGAGAAAGTTTGGATGGTCTGAAAATTCCCAAAGGGTGAAAGGGAAGGAAGGTGGTTTTGGGAAAGATAATGGGGACAATTTTTGTGCTGCAAAGTAAGGTTGTGATGAAAATTGTGGGTACTGTTTCTAGTCTGCATGGAATAGGTACAGGTTTGGATGAGCATTTTGTATAGAGATAGTACTTGGATATGACTAAAGGTGTAGTAGGAGATATTTATATGGGTTTTACTCAAGGGAATTGCACAAGTATGGCTGTGTCTGATGTTGTAAATGAATATGATAAGGAGGTGAGATGTCAACCTTGGCCGACTAACTCAGGTCGGGAGCTCTACTCAATGATTGAGATGTTGAATTCACTGAGTTTGGTTTCGTCGAGGGACTCTTCAATGGGCTCAAAATGTTCTTTCATGAAAAGATATGTTCACCTTAGCAGCCCAGTTAGGTGGAATGTATGGCTACATGGGATTCCTTCAACTATGACTACCAGAGCTTCATGCTCTAGCTCAAGTTTGGTTGAATACTTAGGTAGCAATTATTGTCCTATTATTTTAAAAGGTTTATACACTTCTTCTATGTTTGACTTAGCTAGGTGGGTGGGTTTTTCTTTGATCTAGATCGATTCGATAAAGAATTTAACAGAAGCAAGGAACTTGAGAGGATCAGATTAGATTACGAGATACATTGGTTGGAATGTTAACGGATTACACGATTCAGATAAATGCAATAAAATTAGGCATTATTAAAGGATAATCGCATTGATATAGTTCTCTAATAAGAAATGAAAATAGAATGTTCCAATTACCATTTCTATAAAAGTTTAAGGGGATTTTACCTAAGTAAATGGGTCTGTCTCCCTGCTACAGGTACCTCGAGAGATTTAATGGTGGGTAGGAAATATAACTGTGTTAAATTTATGCAAAGTGTCACTAAAGTTCATTCGATGCATCTTATTATCATGAATTTAAGAGACGATTCAATTATCAATATCTCCAATGTTACAGGCCTTATAATAAGATTGATAGAGAGGCCTTTTGGAGCAAATGCCTAGAGTTTAGATCCCTTTCTATCGCTCCTTAGGTAGTAGGAGGACTTTAACGTAACTTGGTTTTAAGGAGAACGCTCGCCTAGAGAATGTGACATTTCTGCTATGGAAGAGTTTGAAGATTTTTTTGCTAATGGTAATTTGATTGAATTACCACTCAGTAATAGGCGGCTTACTTGTTCAAACTCAAGAGAAATCCCATCGATGTTGCTTATCAATCATTTTTTCATTAGCAGGGAAGTGGAATGTAGGTTACTGGCTTTGTATGTTAAAGAGCTTCCTTCTATGTATTTTTATCATTGTCATGTTATTATTATTTTACAAGAGCCACCGCCTTTTATATAGCACTTTTAGATTTGAAAAAATGCCATTTTTTTAGAAAGTAATTTTTCTAATTTAGGTACTAATAAATGGATTTCAATGAGTTATGATAACATTAGATATTCTAGAAATATCGCAAAAGTTTTTGTAAGTAAACTTAGGGACTTAAGAATTTTTCTAAAAGTAAAATAAGGAAGTTTTTGGAAATACTAAAAGTAAAAGGGAGAATTTACTTTTAGAAAGTTTAAAATTGAATAAAGTAGGGGTAATGAGAATTTTAAATGTTTTCGAGCAAAACGTTCTTTCAGAAATTAAAAAAAAACTAGACAAAATCATTAAGCAAGAGGAAATAATATGGTAGCAGAGGTCAAGGATCCAATGGATGGTCAAGGGAGACAAAAATATCAAATTTTTTCGTAGAATAGCCAATGGTCGTAAGCATAGTAATACCATAAATTCCTTACTTATTAACAATATGGAAATTTCTGATTAAAATGAACTAAACCTTCACTAACTACTACAAAGACATCATTAAAACTAAAAGGGGGCACTTAATTAAATCAAGGTTGAATGGTTTATACCTCGAAAGTACTAGGATTGTTTTAGATGATTTGGATAGTCCATTCTTAGAAAAGTAGATCTTTGGCGTCATTTATAATAGCCTAGAATTTTATCGTCTTGATTTCGGATATTTAATTAATTTTAAATATTTAAATAATTGGTTTTTGGAGTTTAATAACTTATATTCAAAATAGTGATTATTTAAATATTTGAATTATGAATTATATGTTAATTAAATGGATTAAAAAGCCTTATTTCACTCCTTTTAATTAATAAATAATTATGGTGAACTCATTTTGTAAATTTATTTCCAATAATAAATAGTTCGAATAAATAATAAGAAAATCAATTGTTAATAAAACGACTTGATTTTTATTGTAGTATTTTTAATTGAATTTATAGGATTTTTCCATAAATTTTAATTTGGAAAATATTTGAATTTTCATTTGACGTATATTACGCAAACGTTGGTATTTTTGAAATTTTACATAATAAAATAATATGCATAGTTTATTGTTGATTTGTGATCGTGTCGCATTTTGGTGCAAGATCATATTTTTTATTTCTATCATTCACGGTTAGTATGCGAATGGAATATTGTGTCGTAGAATACCACAAATCCTTTACTTTCAAAACCTTTTTAAATAAAATAAAATTCAAAATTTTAAACATGACGTAAAGGGTGATGAGATGGGTGGCTTGAGAATTCTGTATTGCTTGGGAATCTAAGTTTGCCTAAAATGTTTGCTTAGCTTGTGGTTCGAAGTAAAAAATTTGACTTTTGTTTATAAAATTAAATATACCCGAACACTTAAACTTTTCACCACTTATCCCATTTATTATCTTTCTTTAGTTGCCCGTAAACGATAAGAAAAACCAAGCCTCCTATTATAAAAATCAAAACCAAGATTATAAATTGGATTAATTTTCTTTTAGGATAATTACCATTGTTTTAAATTTATAAAAGTATTTTAAATTGATTTATTATCTTCCAGGATAATAAATGTTGTTTTAATTTTATAAATGATAGTTTATAAATGAGAAATCTTTTAAAGGGGTTTTTAAAAAAAATAAAGCTAAGTGTAAATTGTTTTGGGTTCATAGTAAACAATGTTTTAATGACAATTGTTTTTGGCCTTTTTTTAACACACTTAAAAATATAATTTGCTCTTTAAAATAATATTTTAAAGTGTGTTTTCAAATATTTTACAAATATTTATGATGTGAAAATTGAGCACAGGTGTGAGTCAAATGTTTTAAATGTTTAATTCATTAATTTCTACAAATAATATCATTTTGTTATCTTCGATAGTTGATTCATTGACTATCGATTCTGCTATCTTCTTTCTAGTTCGTCGATTCTAGATGAATTTGTTGCTCGTCGATTCGAGTCAGGAAGCAACACTGCTCTAACTTTTCCGGCTTTATTGTTTTCTCTCGGGTAGTACTAATTTGTTTCCGATAGTTGGTTCATCGACTACCGATATTGATATCCTTCTTTGTGTTTTGTCAATCTAAGACGATTTGTTTCTCATTTTGAGCATTGGCATCCAACACTGTGGATAACTAAAACTAAAGAGCAAGTTAGAGCCAAGCCGGTTGGATTGCACCTATTAGGGTATATTTACATTTATCTAGAGATTTGTTGGTAGTGTGCATGCAATGATGTAAAATATTCGGATGCTCGTTTGAGGTGGGTTCAGCTTGGAAATTCCTGAGAGTGATGCATGTTTCGCATGGGCTCTCAAGTATATTTAATCTAGTGGTATACTTTCGGTGTAGGGGGCGAATGCTCATAGTCATGTTGTACGAGTTTCATTCTCCTTGTTTCGATTTGAACCTTGGAGTTGGTCTTTTCTTAATTGCATCGAGAAGTGCCTTGTTCTCTCCTCTATGTTTAATTATTTTGTTCATTCTTTAAGTTTGGATTTTGATTTTGTACGAGCCTATCTTTTCAACTTGGATTTTGGAACTTAACTATGTTATCTTATCAAGTTTGGAATTTGTTCTGATTTGTTTTCCATTCTCTCATGTGTGGATGTTGTTCTTGTGAGATAAAACCCGTTCTGTGTTTAGAGGCTTGGTCTCATAGACTTTTATAGGTTCATTATATTCCTTAAGTTTCTCATGCTGGTTTTCTAAATTGATCCAGGTGTTATTTATTATAATGCTCGAGTTAGACCGAGCATTTTTCTAGGTTGTCGTTTGGTGGGACATGGTGCAGATGGAGTAGATATGGATGTTCACCGACCGTAGTATTTTATTTTTCAATGTATTACATGGTATATCTATTGGCAATTGTAAGGTACGGAAATTATAACTGTCTAGATAAAGAGGTTTATTTTTAACTCTAATGTACCTTATATTCTGTAGTGACAGTTTATATTGTCTTTGTTATATTATATATTGTCGTTTCCGCTGTGAGATTCTATATTCCTCTTTTGTTTTTTTGTTTTTTTTTTATTTTACCCTAATAATCTGCCTTTCTGATGACTGGATGTTTGACATTTGAATGCCGTGGATGAATTGAGTGCTGACTTTCGATGGTCGAAAAGGCGGGTTATTACACTATCAACGATATGCCTAGCAATAGATTGCCAACTCAATCTGCTTTTATTAAGGGTAGAAACATCGCAGATGGGGTCACTGTAGCCCAACAATTTATTAATTAATATTGCAAAAATAATAGCAGTTGTGCTTTCTTAATCTTGATTTTGTTAAATTTTTTTGTTTAATTAACTGGATGTTTCTCAAAGATTTACTTTCAGCCAGGGTTTTTAGTACTAGATGGATAAGTAAGATTATGAATTTACTTACAACCAGAAACTAGAGTATAAAGTTTAGCAGTATCCTAGGAAATAAAATTCAATTAAAATGTGGTCTTAGACAAGGCGATCTTTTGTCGCCTTTACAATTCAACATAGTAGCAATTTTTTTTCTCTAGGATCATTAAGCTATCTATTACAAAGGTGGTTCTGGATAGCTTAGGTAACGATATATCAAGCGATGGACTTTCAGTTTTTCAGTTCACCGATGATACTATGCTTTTTACTTCACATTTATCTTGCCACATTGGAGCTCTTAAATTTATTTTATATAACTTCGAAATGCTTTCGAGGCTTCCAATTAATTTTGACAAGCTTTGCTTAATAAATTATGTCCTATCAACTTTACCGATCTATTGGATGTCTTATTATATATTTTCAAAATGGGTAATTGAAAAAATAGATAAAATTAGAAGAAATTTCCATTGGTGTTGACGGTTCCTATAGTAGTATTAACTATATTGTTGATTGGGAAACAATTAGTAAATCCAAAAACGAAGAGGACCTAGGAATCACAAATCTTCATAAACTTAATGTCTTTAATAGGAAAATTATGATGACCCGTCTCCTCGACCCTCAGAAATCGACTCTAATACATCTACGGTATTCATGTGTCGTAAATCCAAGTGTCGGGGTGGTAGATTATCAAGGGGTGTAAAAGAAAATAAAGGTGGAAGACAACACATAATAGAATCTCACATCGTATTTAACACTTTAATTATACCTAAATGATCACTCCAAGTGATCCACCGGAGTCAAATACTAATCCAGCTGAGATAGTTATAATTGCCTATCCTTACATATGCTGGGAGAAACTAAATACACAACACAGCGGAATATAGGTAGATATCTACATATGGTACTTCAGCTTCATAGCTCCAAAAGACTTCTCTAGAATGCTCCCCAACATGCTCCAAAATGTTCCAAAGGTATCCTGACTACACGGCTGCTCGAAAAATAGGGCACCGAGAGTTTAAAGGGAAAAACAAAACACCAGGTCAGTCTTGGGACTTGTGTGAGAACTCAAAGTACGATGTTTTGAAAACAAAACGGTATCTCATAAGACCACGCCGCACATAAACACGGAACGGGTTTTTACTTTATGAAAACCAAAACTCTTTATTACGTAAAATTAAGGGATATTATTTTTAGGGTACTTTTGGCACAGGTCCCTGGTAGGTTTCAAAATACACGAAAAGTCCCTGTCTTAAAACTTTATAAATTAGGTCCCTGTTTTTCGAAAATCAACAAAAAAACAAGAAAAAACATCGTAAAAAATTGCCAAACTTCAAAACTTATTTCAACATATAATCATCTTCATATCAATGCAAGAAAAACACAAAAAAATTCATCAAAACTCAAAAAACAACAAAAGTCGCACTTTAGGAATTCTGCATTTTTTCTTGAAATTGCCGATGTTTCAGCAACTTTAGTAAAAAATTGCGTTGTTTCATGCAATTTTTTCCGTTTAGTTCAATCTTCCAAATTTACTATCTACATTTATTCAAATAACACATTATTGCACAACAATCAAGGAAAAAATGATGAAATTGCATGTAATTGAAAAATAATCAATATTGCATAGAACACACAGCTTATTCCCAATAATTGCAGCAAAAAAGCAATAATTCATAAAAGTTACATACAAATCAGCAATAATAAGCCAAAAGTACCTTATTTTATGGAATAACTGCGCACATATCAGCAACAATGTAGAATAGTTGCACATATTGTTGCACTAATATAAATTTTAGTTGATATATAATTAGTCAGCAACAATTGCATGATTATCAGCAATAATATTCAATTGTTGCTGTCATTTTAGCAACAATATTTACTATCAGCAAGTATTCCTGAATAGTAGCTGAAATGTTAGCAATTATTCTGCACCAAAAACAGGGACCCGCTTTATAATGAAACTTACACAAGGACCCGCTTTGCAATATTCTTCCGTTTTAAGGATGCGATCTAAATTTCCACTTATTTTTAATGACATTCTTTAACATCTCTAGATGGATGTCCCGAGGACCACAGAACATCTGCTCCCCTGCCAACACAAGACCGGCCTACCTCTACGCTTAGAAAGTACCGAATATGGCATCCCCCGAGCATTACCGACCTTTATCTGAGATGTCTCTTAGCATACTTTCCATATTAATTAATACCCGGGCTCCATAACGGGTAAAATTATATCTAGAAGGGGATGATCATACCTTAATGGTTGCGAACGACTTAGCCTTGCCTCATCTAATCCGGTTTCGGTCATTTCCCGGTTGATGAGGCTTGAGGCAACGATTACCTTTACACATAGCACATCTCTTTCCACTTTGAATGCCACATTGCCATTCCATGGTCACATGATTGATTTCTACAAACATATAACTTCCTATGCTCAAATGTCTCGGGAAAGAGTGTTAAGCTAAGAGAAGGTGTATTCTCCACCACCAACAATGATTCATTTAATAGAGACCACTCATTGTGATTTAGAATGCAAGGTCAGACACTCATCCAAACAAGTTATCGAGGAATAGGATAAACTGAAGGCACTCGCGTACCACATCATAAGATTGGTAGCAAATAGTTCTTGTGTTTCTGAGATTTTTCGTAACAAAGAGACCACCGCTACTATAAGTATTGCGGGAGTTATCCCCAATAAAATCAATAAGTAGTCCTTTGTCACTATTCATCTCAATATCTTCAACTTTTGATCTTTTACTTCGAATCATACATTGGTTCGAAGTGGTTTTCGTACAGTAATCACCCAAATCCGACCCCGGTTCCTTCGAAATCCAATCATCGATAAAAATGTAATTAGATAATTGTTGTTCGATTCATTCATTTCTCTTTATCAAAAATATCTTCGAGAGATATATATCTTTATAAAATATTCTTCTAGTGAATATGGAATCATTTTAGCCTTTCTTTTAAGTTTTACAAGTCCTTTGGTTTATTTAAACCTTTTTAAATCTTGGAATAATTTCAATTTATTCCGCCTCTTATTTAGGTAAACTTTAATATAAATTATTTAGGTAAACTTTAATATAAATATTTAGAGTATTCGGGTTTTCCCTTCGATATTTTCCACCCCTCGTCTAAAAGATAAAGCGAAGGCTGGTTAAGTTCAAGGCACTAGTTGCTCCATCCCTAACCTTAGTACACACCTTGTTTTACCATTTAGCTCTCATAGGCGGGACAAATGTAATAGTCGTTTCTGCATATCCAATTTTTGTTAACGATTATTTAAGCTTCCCAATCATTATTTAAAACACTTAATTATTCTTCTAGAAACATTTATAAAAGATTAGAAAAAGGATTGTTGAGTTTAAATCCATAATTCATAAGTTATTACAAATTGTTGCAAAAGCGTTGCAAAAAGTGTTACAAAAAGTGCTTTAAAAGCAAAATTCTTCAAAACGACTTTTATATCATTTAGAAATCCATCTTTTCAACTTAAATCACTTTTAAAATATTTTCAAAAGATTTTTAGAATTTATTTCATATTTTTAAAACATTTAAAATATCAATTTTAAACTTTGGTCACTTTACTATAAAAGCGCGATTTTTCTGGAAAAATTTTTTGGACATATTTTAAAATCTATAAGATGAAATCTTGATTTTCTTTCTTTGTTGGAAAGATATGGATATAATAGTTCGAAAAAATCTTATCTCGAAAAATTCTGAGCTATATTCCACTTCGTATGCTCGTTTAAACTTTGCGGTGCGAAATCGCGAACTACCGTTACGTGACTAGTTTTGACTTATTTTATGTTTTTCATTCAAACTTGGTGAAAAAAAGTTTAAATACTTATGGAACATTTCTAAAACGTATTTAACCATTTTTAAAGGTACAAATGATTCCATATCACTTTCTTTTCATTACTTTTGGAAAGTGATTTCCATGTGAAACAATGTCGTGTATACGTGACTTATTTTCATATTCATAATCAAATATCCACCTCATATCATAACATTTATAACTTGCATATCGTTTTAATAATATTCACAAAATGTGTATGTACATTATGTAACTTTTCACATACGTTTCAGAGGTTGCTACTTTCTTTTTCAAACACTTATCAAACATCATTATTAGCAATGAAACATTATTTTTAACCATCATAACTACTAATATAGCTATAGTTTAGAGTTCTCACTTTGTTTGGTTATTCGAATAGAAAATCGGCTATAGTTCCGCTACTCGATGTTTTTCGCACACGAATCTTTGAACGCTTGGACTTGAAGTGGCTCGACTTGGCCTTGGGGAGGGGATGTTTCTCATGGCCTTGAGTGGAGGAGGAGGAGGAGGGCTTGGCCGTAGGTGGTGGTGGTTCAAGCCGTGGGTAGAGGAAGAGAAATGGAGGAGTTTTGAGGTGGTTCGGGCGGAGTTTTGTTGATATTTTTCTTTGTTTTATTTTTAGGAATATTTTGACATTATTTAATTATGGAAAGAAGCCACTAAAGGAAGTAAGAAATAGCTTAGAAAATGAAGAAGAAGTTGTGAAAGAAAAGTGAGAAAGTGTGTGTGTATTTATAGAAAAATTTTGGAATTAAAATAATATTTTATGAAAAGAATAACATACCCTTTGCTTAAATTTTAAGCGAATAACCTTTTCAATACTTAACATCATGTTTCAAATCAGCACTTTATGACACTTTCACTTAAGAGATAAGTAAAGAATATAATGATTTGTTTACTTTTTGAAATGACATGTTTTGTCTTTTTAGTTTACTTTTGGTAATTACTTTCTAGAATTTTCTAAGAGTGTTTTCAAGAAGTATCATGTTTAGTTAATTGCATCACTCCTTATATGTTAAAATGTTTATAAGAATGTGTATATAAAGGTGCGATGACGGTGCGACAACTTTTAATCGACAAAACGTTGATTTTTGACAAAATGTTTTATGGTCATATTTTGACGTTTTAATTAAACTATATATTTATGTAAAACAAATTTAAAAATAAATTTATATAATGATATTTAAAAATATAAACACTCATAAATAAATTAAAATAATTTATTTAACCGTTAAAACTTACTTTTCTGAAATCAGGATTTTGTCACTTTTGTTAATATAAGCAAATGTTGCTATCTCTATGTATATTTCTATTTCCAAATCCTATCTTATTTGTTTAAATCCTAAAAACTTATATATTTTATATTTAAATCACTTTAAATGTTATATTTTGAGGTGGTCAAATTCTGGGTTGTTACATTCTCCCCTATTTAAAAGAAATTTCGTCCTCGAAATTAGATAAGAAGAATATAGCTTAAAAGGAAATATATATTCGATAAGGTGGAATATATAAAATAAATGACTACACCACAGGCGGTGAGTACACTCAATCGACAGATAAAATCTATACATCAATCTTAAACTCGGGATATGCCTTCTTCATTCTTTCCTCTGTTTCCCGTATGCAATCCTCTACATCTCCACTCCATTGGACTTTGACTAGCCGTACGACCTTCCTCCTTATTTGCTTCTCATCTTGATCAAGATTCGAATAGGTCATCTAATAACTGCTAAATTGGGTTCTATCTCCAAGTCTTCTTGAGCTGCCGTTTCTATGATTTGTTCTCAATCATATACATGCTTCTGTAAATGTGATAGGTGAAAAACATTATGTACACTAGACGATATTTCAGGCAATTGTACTCGATAAGCCAGTGGGCCGATTTGTTCGAGAATGGGAAAAGGTCCAATATATGGAGATGCTAACTTCCCTGCTCTTCCAAATCTTACTACTCCTCTCATTGGAGCGACTTTTAACAAGACTAAATCTCCAACCGAGAATTCCAGATTTCTACGCCTTTGATCTGCATAACTCTTCTGTCTGCTTTGGGCTGCTTTTAGCTTCTTTCTAATCATATCAACTTTTTCTGAAGCTTCTCGTATCATATCTAGGCCAAGTACTAACCGATCTCCTGTTTCTTTCCAACAAGCTGGCGATTTACACGGACAGCCGTACAAAGCTTCATATGGTGCCATACCGATACTAGCTTGATAGTTGTTGTTGTAGGAGAACTCTACTAAATGCAAATGTTTTTCCCACGAGCCTCCAAAGTCTAGAATACATGATCTTAAAAGATCTTCCAAAATGCGGTTGATTCTTTTCATCTGTCCATCAGTTTAGGGGTGATATGCAGTGCTTATACTCAGCTTCGTTCCCAAAGCTGTCTGTAATGCTTCCCAAAACTGACTAGTAAAGTTCGGATCTCGATCGCTTACTATACTGCTTGGAACTCCATGCAATCAGACAATCTCCTTCATATATAAATCTGCCAGGCTTGCAGTAGTTCTTGTTGGCTTCATTGGAATGAAGTGTGCACTCTTGGTTAATCAATCTATGATAAATCAAATGCCTTCATTTCCTTTTCTTCTTTGAGGTAAGCCATCAATGAAATCCATGCATATTTGATCCTACTTCCATGTTGGAATCTCCAAAGGTTGAAGTAGCCCTGGAATCTTTTGTTGGTCACTTTTTACTTGTTGGCAATTCAAACAACGGCTAACATAAATAGATATGTCCCTCTTCATGATTTTCCACCAAAAAGAGCGCTTCATATCTCTGTACATTTTTTGAATTCCCGGATGTATATTAAGTTTGGATCTATGGCATTTAGCTAATACTTCTCGCCTAAGATTCTCAACATCTGGAACACAAATTCTTCCATTTAATCGCAATACTCCATGGTTATCTATTTTAAAGCTTGAATTTTGTAACAACCCGCATATTTTACGATTGTATATTTAAATGTTTTATTTAAATATAGCATCGTTGGTCGGATTAAAGTCCGAAATGCTACTTTTTGTAAACAGTCGAATTAGGACACGTGACTACTTCCATTGAGTTCAAAACGATGTTTACAACTTTTTTTACTATAAACATCGATATGTTTGTAGTTGAGTAGAATTTTGCTATTTTTCTTTTGGGCTTTGGATTTGGGTTTCAGCCCACTAACCTAACAATGTAACCCCAACTCCTCTACAATAACAACTCCCACTCCACTCCTCTTCGTTCATTCATAACATTTCCTAACACTCTCAAGCCCTAGAAAGAATGGTGGGAAGAGGAAATTAAAATTCATAAGCCCTAGTTTCTATTCGGAATTCAAATTCAAGTTATAAATCAAAAAGAAGCTTAGGTAAGCATCCTCTTCATCTTCTCCATCTCAATCTCCCTCCAATTTCAAAAATTTCCTATAACCTAACTTAGGAAATATTTGCTTATGGTCTTATATTGGAGCTTCTAGAGTTGAAGTTGAAGAGTGGTTGATCTTTCCTTTGTTTTAAAGCTTCTCACTTGTTGTTTGGGTTTAAAAGTGAGTTCATGAACTCACATCTATGTCTATAGCTTTCATTGTTGTTAGGTATGAATTCCTAACATCTATTTCATGTTCAATTGCTTTTGATTTGAATTGATTTGGTAAATTTTCTAATTTTGGTATTTTGAAGTCAAAATCTTTAAAGATCCTATCTTGGATATTTGGACAAGTTGTTTGAGGTGTATCGAAGAGCCTATAAGGCTGGGTTGTCGCTTGGCATAATTCCCTAGCCTCCATCGCTCGTCCGATCCCTTCCGGTTTGGATTTTTGCCCTTTTTGGGCTAGGCCGATTTTTTCCTAGCAGGAAATTTCAGACGTCTGGATTGAAAATCCAAACGTCTGGTTGAAAATCCAAACGTCTGGTTGAAAAATCCAGACGTTTGGAATTGGTCCCTGGAAAGAGAAAAAAGGCAAAGGTAAAATCCAGACGTTTGGAAATCCAACCAAACGTCTGGTTAGTGGTTCAGACGTCTGGTTGGTAATTTCAGACGTCTGGAACTGTTGAGTTTTGCCTATTTTGGCTGTTTTTAAGTGGATTTCCCATTTTCATCGATTTTTGTTGATCCGGTTAGTTGTTGTCAATTATTATCGACTTTGATGACTTCATTTATGTATCCATTTTATTGGGATTTGATATCGATATTTATGGTTGGAATTCATGTCGTCGAATGTGGATTTTTGGTGATAGATTATTTTTACAATCATTTCTGTGATTTGTCACTTTTAAATACAAAGGTTTCTATATTAGTAGTAAATACTCAAACTCTTTCACAAAAACAATCTCAACGTTACTTTTAATACAAAGCTTGTTTTTAAAACCGTTTTCTTATCTATTAGTATATACAAACCTTTACCTCATTCGTATGAGAAATCTAATTAAACGACTTAGCAAAACAAGTGGTATGAAACGCTTGCGTTTACTTCGTCGGTTAATTCTTGGACTTGTTCGATAGAAATCTCGTGACAATTTTTCGAGTGGAAATCTATAATTTGTTCGTAAATATTTAAGTTAAGCCAGTGGTTATGGGACATGAAGCTAAACTTATTTATTTACTAGCTTAGTGTAATTTACACTTATCAATCAATGATGATCATTTTGTGATTTAGACTAGCGATGTGCGATGTCTCTTTGTTTGTGTGGGGGATTAAACCCCGTTTGTGGAGCTTCGGTTCAAATCAATGGGGTAGCGACCCTTGGTCTTCGGGCCGTTTGTGGAGCCTCGGCTCAAACTTGATGGTTAGCGACCTTGGAATAGCGTTCCGTTTGTGATACACGTGTTGGTGAGTTTTCATGCTCCCATTTGTGATAGGCCTCCCCCTTTGTGTTTTTCTGGATTTCTAATTGTTGACTTCTGGAATTTATGTTTCACCAATTTTTGCGATTGACATTGATATGTTTTGTCAATATTTGGGGTTTGGTGAATAAGCTAAAGTATGTGATATTCTTTTTCGATATTTGACGAGATTTGAGATATTGTATGATTTGATTTTTATTGTTATCGAATGTATACTTGTCACGGTATGGCATTATTGTTATCATACATTATTGTGGTATCTCTTAATCCTTTCTCATCTTATATGATATTTATAGCTAGACTGATCCGTTTATTATTTTTCTTCTTAAATAATACTCGGGTCAGACCGAGGTGTTACAAGTGCTTCCACTTGACTTCTTAGCAGGGGCTAGCTTCTGACTTTTGGCTAACTACTTTAGCTTAGTAGTTTTTGCTTTTATACATTTGAGATAGAGACTCCTTGATGTATACTTATTATTTTGTGATATTGTGGATCTTCTATGACCCCTATTTTGATGTACACTTCTATGTGTTATATTCATATCTGTTTCCGCCTTAGTGATATGAATATCTGTGACTGGTTTGTGTTATGCCTATTTCTATATTTGTTTCTGAAGCCCACATAGCCACTGTGTAGTATCTTTGAGTTTGTATTTGATATGTCGGATTTGCTATACTATCTGACATATCGGTACTCGCACAAAGCAATTACACAGATGGTCGCTCCTCAACAGCCTTATTCTTCGTGCTAGTCGACGGTATTACTCTGTAGTGTCCTTGGCTAGTGTGAGTATAGAGGTGGGGCGTCACAAATTTCTTCGTTCTTTGGCTGCTTGATGTATTTCTCAAACCGTTTATCTTTTCTTTGTTTACTGGCGATCTTTCTAGAAGAGTTGGAGTTACTGCCAAATAAGAAACAACAGCATACTTCCTACTCAACGCATTAGCGACCACATTGGCTTTCCCGGGCGTATATATAATATCTAAATCGTAAGATGCGAGAAATTCTAACCAACGTTGATGTCTCATATTTAAATCCTTCTGGGTGAAAAGGTACTTCAAAGATTTGTGGTACGTGAAGAGTTCGAATTTTTCACCCAGCAAATAATGCCTCCATATTTTTAAAGCAAATACAACGGCTAATAATTCTAAGTCGTGTGTTGCGTAATTCTTCTCATACGTCTTCAGCTGTCTACTTGCGTAAGCAATCACCTTCCCATCTTGCATTAAAACTGCACAAACTCCTCCACAAGCATCTGTATAAACGGTCAATCTACTATTTCCATTTATAATTGCTAAAACTGGAGCAGTTGTCAACCTCTTGTTGAGTTCTTGGAATGCTTCTTCACATTTAGGAGTCCGGATAAATTTAGCATCCTTCATTGTCAACTTCGTTAGGTGATAGGCAATCTTAGAGAAGTCTTGAATGAATCTTTTGTAATATCCTGCCAAACCTAAGAAGCTACGAATCTCTTTAGGAGTTTGTGGCTGCTTTCAATCTTGGATAGCTGCAACTTTCCCTAGATCCACTGAAATTCCATCCCTTGATATTATATGTCCAAGGAATTTTACCTCCTTCTCCCAAAAATGGCATTTTGAGAATTTGGCTTTAAGCACATTATTCCTCAATATCTCCAACACAGCTTCTAGATGCCTTACGTGCTCTTCTTCTATCTTCGAATATATAAAGATATCATCGATAAAGACTAAAATGAATTTGTTTAGCACATCTCTAAACACTATATTCATAAGGTCAACAAAATAAGCAGGTGCATTAGTCAGCCCAAAAGGCATAACCAACCACTCAAAGAAAGTATTCGGACCTTTGAATGCAGTTAGATGGATGCGATCTTCTACGATCCTTAACTAATGGAATCCTGTAGCTAGGTCCATTTTAGAGAATACTCGAGCTCCATGTAACTGGTTAAACAAGTCATATATTCGGAGTAAAGGATACTTGTTCTTAATTGTTTGCTTATTTAGATCTCGATAGTTTACACACAATCTTAAAGATCCATCAAACTTGGCCACGAGAACTATTGCTGATCCCCAACTTGAACGACTAGGTCTTATCAATCCTTTCTTCAGTAGCTCTCGGGTTTGGTTATTCAACTCATCCCTTTCTTTCGGAGCCATCCTTCTATCTTGTTGTTTAATTGGCGTTGCACCGTGAACTAAATCGATACGAAATTCGATTTCTCGATGTGGGGGCAAACTTTTTACTTCTTTAAATACGTCTATAAATTCTTTGACAATAGGGATTGTTTCTAATCCTGTCTAGGATGTATCTAAGGCATAAAGAAAACTATCCCTTCTTAGGCTAGGATCTTCACAAGATATTTCTACGAATTTCCCAAAGACAGTCCATAAAGATATCATTCTTTTTTCGCAATCGAGCACAACTTTATACTTAGCCAACCAATCCATACCAAATAAAATTTCGAATCCAATAAAATCTAAGATGAAAAGATCAAAAGGAAAGTGATGGGGAGGATAAGAAATTGGGACTTTTCACAGTGAATACAAAGATTAATGGAACCTCCTATAGGATTCGTCACGTAGATAGGGTCGTCAATAATTTTAAGTTTAAACTGTAATTCTTATATGGTTTCTTTAGAAATAAAACTATGAGAAGCTCCTGTATCAAACAATACTCTAACTAAAATATCGTTGATAAAAATATTACCTTCCAACACTCCTTTGCCCTTTTCATTCTGGGAGGTTAAAGGCTCATCCTTTATAGCATACACTCTAATTTGTTCTCCCTTCTTCATAAGTGGAAATTTTTTAATCATGTGCCCTGGTTGATGGCAATTAAAGCAGAGACTATTCTGAATCATAGAAGAGGCAGCATTCTGAACTTTGGGGCTCCAACAATTCTTCGCAATATAGCCCTTCTTCTTACAGTTGTTACAAGTGAAATCTTTATAGCGATTCTCTAGAGACCCTCCTTTAGGCTGTCCTTGCCATGGCTTCTTACCATTAAACTTCCTTTTCTTCCAGTTACTGTTGTTGCTTTCCTGGGTGGCAGGTGGGTCAATCTTGTCCAGAGCTTCATATCTGAATCCCATGTCTACTAAGTCTACAAAGGGTTCTTTTACATGCCCTGTCATCCTTCCATGATACTGCTTCTTCATCCCTGCGATAGACATCTTATTCTTCTTAAGGGGTGTGTTTATTAATCTAGGCCCAAAGCAAGATAATTCATTAAACTTATTGGAATATTCTTCAAAAGTCATCTCTTCATGCTTCAAATCCATAAAACTGCGATATAGACGGTATTTTCCTACGGTTGGCATGTATTGTTCCTCTAGAACTTCTTTGAACTGTTCCCAAGAGAAATTATCTTCTGATTCATTCAGAGTGACAGATTCCCACCTAGCTAGAGCTCCATCTTGTAGTTGCCAGGAAGCTAAGAATCTCTTCTGCGCATCTCCAATATTTAGCCCTTTGAAAATCGTTACACATGAGCGAATCCACGCTTGTACTTCAATGTTGATTTTCGTCCCTCGGAATGGTTTACCACCAAGACTGGTATAATTCTTGCATAAGGTTGCAAAGTTGATTTGGGGTTGTACTGGAGTAATTACTTCTTCAACTACTGCGGTTGCGGGAGTTTGACCATTGGTGGCACCGCTTCCTTCCATTCTTCGGGCTCGTCCTCTTCTTCCACTCATTTCTTGCTATCTGTGTGTAGTAGGCAAAATCTTCAGGATATATAAACGAGATATCTTAGGGAATGTTATAAAGTTTGAATATACTTGTTCACGTTAAAGTTTTAAATATAAGCACTCTCAGACTAAACTCATTCTAGGGTATTACTAACCATATCTCTAATCATTCATACCCTAACAAAGCTAAGATTCTCGCTTACCCTTTAGCTCTGATACCAAATGTTACGACCCGTCTCCTTGACCCTTAAAAATCGACTAATACATCCACGGTATTCATGTGCTGGGGAGGCAGATTATCAGGGGTGTAAAAGAAAATAATGGTAGAAGACAACGCAATAATAGAATCTCACATCGCATTCAACACTTTAATTATACATAAATGATACTTCAAGTGATCCATCAGAGTCAAATACTAATCTAGCTGTGATAGTTATAATTGCCTATCCTTACATATCCTGGAACATTAGAAATACACAGCACAGTGGAATATAGGTATATATCTACATAGGGTACTTCAGCTTCAAAGCTCCAAATGACTTCTGTAGAATGCTCCCCAACATGCTCGAAAATGGTCCTAAGGTATCCTGACTACATGGTTGTCCAAAAAATAGGGCATCCATAGTTTAAAGGGAAAAACAAAACACCGGGTCAGTCATGGGACTAGTGTGAGGACTCAAAGTACGATGTTTTGAAAACAAAAAGGTGTCTCATAAGACCAAGCCGAACATAAACACAAAACGGGTTTTTACCTTATGATAACTAAAACTCTTTATTAGGTAAAATTAAGGGATATTGTTTTTAATGAAATTCTTGAAAAACATTTCCAAATAAACTTATTAATCTTAGCTGAAATTATTACCATTATTAAATTCCAACATACTAGGTTCTACAAACAAAACTGCAAGTTCTTATCGAAGAATGGATATCCATACAAATGACTAGGTGCAGGGACTACCTTTCGATGGGCATATCTCTAGATGGATCAACCGAGGACCACAAAACATCTGCCCCCCTACCAACATAAGACCGGCCTACCTCTACACTTAGATGATACCGAATATGTTATCCCCCCATCGTTACCGACCTTTATTTGAGATGTCTCTTAGCATACTTTCCATTTTAATTAATACCCGAGCTCCATAATGGGTAAAATTATATGTAGATGGGGACGATCATACCCTAATGGTTGCGAACCACTTAGCCTTGACACATCTAACCCTATTTTGGTAATTTCCTGGTTGATGAGGCTTAAGGCAACGATTACCTTTACACATAGCACATATCTTTCCACTTTGAATGCCACATTACCATTCCAAAGTCACATGACTGGTTTCTACAAACATATAACTTCCTGAGCTCGAATGTCTCAGGAAAGGGTGTTAAGCTAAAAGAAGGTGTCGTCTCCGACACCAACAATGATATGTTTAATAGAGACCACTCATTGTGAAGTAGGATGCAAGGTCAGACACTCATCCATACAAGTTGTCCAAGAACAGGACAAACTGAAGGCATTCTCCTACACATCATAAGGTTGGTAGTAAAAAGTCCTTGTGTTTTTGTGATTTTTCGTAACAAAGAGGCCAGCACTACTATAAGTATTTCGGGAGTTATCCCTAATCAAATCAACAAGCAGTCCTTTGTCACTATTCGTCTCAATATCTTCAACTTCTGATCTTTAACTTCGAATCATACATTGCTTCGAAGTGGTTTTCGGATAGGAATCACCTAAATCTGACCCCAGTTATTTTGAAATCCAATCATCGATAAAAAATGATGTAATTAGATGATTGTTGTTCAATTCATTCATTTCTCTTTATCAAAAATACCTTTGAGAGATATATATATCTTTATAAAATAATCCTTTAGTGAATATGGAATCATTATAGCCTTTCTTTTAAGATTTTTCAATCCTTTGGTTTATTTAAACCTTTTTAAATCTTGGAATAATTATAATTTATTTCGCCTCTTATTTAGGAAAACTTTAATATAAATTTTTGAGTATCTGGGCTTTCCCTTCGATCTGTTCCACCCCTCGTGTAAAAGATAAAGCAAAGGCTAGGTAAGTTCAGTGCACTGGTTGATCCATCCCTAACCTTAGTTACACACTTTGTTTTACCGTTTAGCTCTCATAGACGGGACAAATGGACTAGTCGTTTCCGCATGCTCAATTTTTGTTAAGGATTATTTAAGCTTCCCAATCATTATTTAAAACACTTAATTGTTCTTTTAAAAACATTTATAAAAGTTTAGAAAGACGATTGTTGAGTTTAAATCCATAATTCATAAGTTATTACAAATTGTTGCAAAAGCGTTGCAAAAAGTGTTACAAAAAGTGCTTTAAAAGCTATATTCATCAAAACGACTTTTATATCAATTAGAAATCCATCTTTTCAACTTAAATCACTTTTAAAATATTTTAAAAGATTTTTAGAATTTATTTCATATTTTTAAAATATTTAAAATATCAATTTTAAATTTTGGTCACTTTACTACAAAAGCGTGATTTTTTTGGAAAATTGTTCTGGACAATCTACAAGATGAAGTCTTGATTTTCTTTCTTTGTTGGAAATATATGGATATAATAGTTTAGAAAATTCTTATCTCGAAGAATTCCGAACTATATTCCACTTCGTGTACTCGTTTAAACTTTGTGGCGCGAAATCGCGAACTACCGTTACACGACTAGTTTTGACTTATTTTATGTTTTTCATTCAAACTTGGTGAAAACAGGTTTAAATGCTTATGAAACATTTTTAAAACATATTTTACCATTTTTAAAGATATAAATGATTCCATGTCACTTTCTTTTCATTATTTTTGGAAAGTGATTTCCATGTGAAACAATGTTGTGTATACGTGACTTATTTTCATATTCAACATCAAATATCCACATATACAAATCCAAATCATAATCAACATCCATAATAACATCGCATGTCATAACATTTATAACTTGCATATCATTTTAATAATATTCACAAAATGTATATACATATTATTTAACTTTTCACATATGTTTCAAAGGTTGCTACTTTCTTTTTCAAACACTTATTAAACATCGTTATTAGCAACCAATCATTATTTTAACTATCATAACTACTAATATAGCTATAGTTTAGAGTTCTCACTTTGTTTGGTTATTCGAACGGAAAATCAACTATTGTTCCGCTACTCGATGTTTTTCGCACACGAATCTTTGAACGCTTGGACTTGAAGTGGCTCGACTTGGACTGGGGGAGGGGATGTTGCCCATGACCTTGAGTGGAGGGGGAGGAGAGCTTGGCCATGGGTGGTGGTGGTTGAAGCCGTGAGTAGAGGAAAAGAAATGGAGGAGTTTTAAGGTGGTTTAGGCGGAGTTTTGTTGATATTTTTCTTTGTTTTCTTTTTAGGAATATTTTGGCCTGAAAATTTTTGTCCTTGACAATAATTTCCTGCCTATTTAATCATGGAAAGAAGCCATTAAAGGAAGTAAGAAATAACTTAGAAAATGAAGAAGAAGATGTGAAAAAAAGTGAGAAAGTGTGTGTATTTATAAAAAAAATTTGGAATTAAAATAATATTTTGTGAAAAGACTAAAATACCCTTTTCTTAAATTTTAAGCAAATAATTTTTTCAATACTTAACATCATACTTCAAATCACCACTTTATATCACTTTCACTTAAGAGATAAGTAAAGAATGTAATTATTTGTTTACTTTTTTGAAATGACATGTTTTGTCTTTTTAGTTTACTTTTGCTAATTACTTTCTAGAATTTTCTAAGTGTGTTTTCAAAAAGTGATCATGTTTAGTTAATTTCCAATCACTCTTTATACGTTAAAATGTTTATGAAAATGTGTACCTAAAGGTGCGATGACGTTGCGATAACTTTTAATCGACAAAACGTTGATTTTCGACAAAATGTTTTACGGTCATATTTTCACGTTTTAGTTGAACTATTTATTTATGTAAACCAAATTTAAAAATAAATTTGTATAATGATATTTAAAAATAAATTTGTATAATGCTATTTAAAAATATAAACACTCAATAAATTAAAATAATTTATTTAACCATTGAAACTAACTTTTCTGAAATCAGGATTTTGTCACTTTTGTTAATATAAGAAAATGTTACTATCTCTATGTATATTTTTATTTCCAAATCCTATCTAATATTGTTTAAATCCTAAAACCTTATATATTTTATATTTAAAATCACTTTGGATGTTATATATTGAGGTGGTGAAATTCTGCGTCGTTACAAAAATGGCTTTAGAAATTTAACAATAATAAAGAAAATCATATTTGGAAAGAAATGATTTCAAATCAATTTAATGGGAACTTATAACCTTCATCATATTTCCTCTAACTCTAGCAACATGTCTTAATTCAGGAAATCCATTTTAAAATTTTAAAAAAATTAACATGGGTATTAATAATATACTTCCTGTAATAACACATCATTTTGGCATGGCAGTTGGATTTCTGTTATATCCTTGAAATTGGAATTCAATGAGTTTTTGATATTTGTAGTTTCAAAAATGCCTCAATTTTTGAGGTCTCTAGACCTTATAACAATTTTTCATGGAATGTTAATTTTAACAACGCCCTTGAAGGTATTACCTTGACTTGATTTATAACACTTTGTACTAAGCTTGAATCCTATAATCGGGATAATGAGAGCAATACTAAAATTTGGTATTGGGAAAATAACAAAATATACCCATCAACTACTGTTTACAAAATTTTAATTTTCTCTTGGACAAAGCAAAAGGTTTCAAATTAATTTGGAAAGTTAATGCTCCCCCTAAATTAGTGTTAGATATATGGCTAATCCTACATAAGAAATTAAACAGAATTGATTTTTTTTAAGAATTTTCTTATAGACAAAATATGTTTTTCGCAATTCAAAGTTAGAAAACATAACAAACTTATATTATGATTGTCCTATATTCTTGTAAACACTCTTCATATTTTTGAGTTTAACATGACCAACACTGATTTTAATTGTGATTACTACCGGAACGTCCTTAGACTTCAATATACTGAATGTTATAGAAGTTTAGTTGATACTATCTTCATAATTACTTGATAGTTTATGATTCGAAATGAACCGAAAGATGTTCAATAACATCAACACTTCTTTTGATAACCTGACTTATGCCATTGCATTTTTCAGTTAAAATTGGATTGCAAATCCTAAGTACAAATTAAACAAAAATGTATTATTCAAGGAATTTCTTAAAAAAATGAAAAGTCTCATTGACATCTTAAAGATAAAAACTGTTTACTATAATGAGAGACATCATATGACCTTAACCATCAACATAGTTGATTCTTTTAGCAAAGACAACTACTCAAGCATTTCATGCCTTTGGATAACTAGATTTATGTTTATACCTTTCTAGTAGTACTCCTTTTACATATATATATATATATATATATATATATATATATATATTAACATTTATTATATACATACATATATGCTGGACTTACATCTTTTATTGAGCTTACTCAGGTTTTACTGAGCTTATTCATGTCTAGTAGGCTGTTATGTTTTGGACTGTTTATGCTATGATGCTATTGCGTGTGGGATGTGGATGCTGAACTGTTGTGATTAGTTACCTTCCATTGGCTCACCAAGGATTTTTCTTTTTATGTTAATTTAGATGCACTTCTATTACTACGCCTTATGTCTTTCTAATTTTCTTTGACCATTGTTTGTTTCAGCTCTACTCATAATCATAGCATCTTCTTTTGGATCCTAGTAGGGATTTTTTTTTCTTTTTATAAGGTGGGTTTTTTTCTACCTACCGGACTTGTTGGCAGCACCTAAGTATTGAATAAAATTATATGAGTGGTTTCCTCCTTTAGAGGATCACTCATTTTACTCAAAAAATTAATTAACACTTTAGTTAATATTACAACTCAATTGTATCTTTTTATGAACTATAACATTTACGATTCATAATTTTAAATTATTTTGAATTTATTTATATATAAATTTTATAATTTTAGTTTTTCAACAACTTCAAATTTATTTGTTTATAACTTTTATAAATTTAAATTTACACAGTTTTATATTCTTTTATTTTTGAACTTCATGAATATAAATTTAAGACAATTTTAAATTTATTCATAACATTTCCAAATTTAAATTTTAACCAATTTTATTTCAAATTTTATTTATTATTCAAATACGCTTATTTGAATAAACCAAAGGCATAAGACATTTGGGTCTTATATATATGACATATTGTAGAAACAGATCACTTTGACGAGCCAATTAAGGGCCAAGATAAGGAGATTTTTCATTCATAAGAACGTTCCTTGATTCGAGTAATATTTTCCTTAGTTAAACAATCTTTTAAAAACACCCATCTAATTGGAATCTTTAATAATTTTCCTTTCAAGTTGGTCAATTATTCATAATAACACAATGCGAGCTTTGATACCATTGGTGGATCAGATGCATCAAACATTACAGTAAAAGCGGCAAATTTCAGAATTTTCCCTTGTTAATTCATTATGCATACATCTTTTATAATTTTTTATCATGAATAATATTTATTACATTAAAGCATATTTAATGTTTATTTTTATTCTTTGATTTGATTTGAATTTAATTTTAAATTATATTATTACATTAATAATATTAATTTGATTTACAACATTATCATTTATTCAAAATAGTATCTAGCAAAATAATTTATTATCAATTTAAATAATATTTATTCAAAATAAATTTAGTGGTAAAATAATTTTCATATATAGTGATACACACATACACATATAAAAAATTTTACTTCAAACATTAAATATCTAAATAATATCACAATATATGAATTTCATATCAATGGTGTTATTACATAATTATTTAAGTAATAATTAATATATATTTATGTCCTATTTATGATATACAAATGTAAAATATATAGTTTGACGATACCAATGTATTTACAATTGTAATATGAACTCAACAGGTCAAATTACATGCAAAACGGAGTTCATGTGTGAGGATTACACAAGTTTAAGCATATAGGGGCTAAAATGAAATTTTAAATCAAAAAAGGACATAAAAATAATTTTACCTCTTCTCCTTCAAAAGCCTAACCGCTTGAAACCTTCCTCCGTCTCATATTTTTCTGACCACTAGAAATCACTAGAGGCAGCATGACCACCAAGATTCTCTCTTCAACTTGTGCTTCTCCCATGTACCCAACTTGTCTCTGACGAGACGATGTACTTTGCAAACCATAATTTGTTTTGTCGATATCGATAACCTGTCAAGCCATTGCCTCATATTGTCAAAAGTTCAAACTACTCAACAAGCATATCACTCCATTCATGTCATGCAAATTTGCACCTTCCCTTGTTGCTCTGGTGATAGACATTGATGATGATATCCAAGATGATATACATGTTGTGCATAGTGAACAATATACTGTGAACATATATATATACACACACACATATATATGTTAATGTATTTAAAATTTAAAAATAAAACAAATTAGAATATATTTAAATAATTTTAAATTCCAAATGGGACTACATTTTTAATATATATATATATATATGGAAACAATGATTATAATAGGATTTACTCAATAAACTAGCTAGTCAATAACACATTGAACCATCAACTTCACCAAAGAAAGGACATTTCTCAACTATTGAAGTTGCAAAGTCCAACATTAGGATATAATTTATATATGGAGATTGAAGAAAAGTTGTGTATTTAGAATTGAGGCCTCTAGATATGTATATAGCATCAATAGGTTATGTATAATTTCTTACCTAGATCCCCTATATTCAAGGTATGACTTGTTGTAACTGAGAACTTACCCCATTCAAATAAGTAAACAAATTTGGTCAGTTCATAACCACACATATTTCGGCCTGCTTTATTTTAAAAAAAATAGTAAAAATTTCGGCTACTAAAAATATATATTATTTATTATATTTAAACTACTATATTAGCCCAAAAAATAATCAAATAAATATATAACCATTATATATTTTATTATTTAAGTTTAGGCCTTTTTATAATAACTAATAATAATACTATAACCATTATACTGATTTCTCAATAATAATAATTTATAACTTTTATAAATTATTTCACTAAATTATTTTTTATCAAAAGCTTAGAGTTGCGGTTATGTAACTCCTAAGTGTGAACTTGACCGTTGGTAATATTGAACTAGTTTAAATATTAAAGTATATACAAACTTTCCAGAAGCAAAGTACTAGACGCGAGTTCAATTGCAAACAAATTTTCAAAGTGAAATCCAGTTTCTTATTTTTAAGGCGACACCCTTAAACAATGATATATCATGCACATTTTCCCTTCTTCATTAGTATATCACTTAGACATCTAGAGCTCGATCAATGGTCAAAATTCTTGCATTATCTATATTTAGTATAGAGTCCAATAATAAAGTCCATGGTTTAATCTGATAACAATTACAGATTTTCTTTCTGCAAAAGACTTTGACTTAATGTTGACTCCTAGTTATACTAACCTTCTTCTCGAAGGAGATGACTAAAACCCTAATTTTCCATCAAGTATATATTAGAGCTTCTTGTTGCTACTAACGTTTGCCAAACATGCCGTCTTCATTGTTATATATTATTCTCCTCCAACTGACTCAATTTATGTCGATTTAATGAACCTCGTATGACTATCGTTAGTGATGATGAATAGGTTTGGAGAGGTAGATACGAATAGTATTTCGGGTTCAATTTTTTATTTATATATATATATACACGATAATCATACCAGTCATTTACACTTTGAACCATTAATTTTGGTTTTGAAAGATCATTTTTCGAACTCAATGATGTAATTGCAAAGTTCACCACTAACACATAATTATAAAAATGAATAGATAATAGTGTATTTTGAATGAGGACTCTATGTTTATTTATAGTACCATTATGCTATATGAATACCGAAACCAAATCCACTATTTAAGGGAAGGACCACTATAAATGAGATATCTTCTCCTTAAAACAAATTAAATTTAGTCCATATTCATAAATATTTGGCATGCTCTTTTTAAAAAAATTCAAAACTTTTAGCCAAAATAAAATATTTATTAAAAATACCTAAATTATTATATTGACCCAACAAACAATTAAATAAAAATTTAACAATCATATATTTTATTAACTGATTTGGGCCCTACAATTCTAACAAAAATAATAAATTAATATGACATTTTATTAATTTCTCCATTATAATTTATAAGTTTATAACTAACTTCATGTTATCCAGCCTTTTGATCCGGCTATATTCAAATTGATTGGATGAGTTAGATTCGATGATAGATAAGGCAAGCAACACAGAGAGATGATCATGGAGACCAGGGATCAAGCATAAACGACAACATGAAACAACGATCAAGCGAGATCAAGAGATAGACTCTCTAGAATATTCGAAGTATGGATTATACCTCCCCTAGGCAGGGGATCGGCACATATCCATTTCCCTAGGCAGGGGATCGGTACATATCCCTTTCCCTAGGAAGGGGATCGGATCAAATCGCATTATAATGGTCATGACCAACATCAACTAGCAGTTCAACTAAACGAGAATCGATCGATATCTCTAAAAACATGAAGACAACTATGCAAAAAACTTTGGAAACATGACGTTAACACAAAATCTGACCCACATGAAAAACTATAGCAAGCTACATAGCTAGGAAGACTGATCAATGCCGATCCCTCGGTATTTGAAATTTGGGCTTGAAATTTTCTGGGTGACCTCGTCTACATCTAGAGATTCCATCGGTAGAATTTCAGGAGGATATTCAGTCGTTTACCCCTATAAATACAGAGTTCATAGTTCGTTTGAGGGATCTTTATGTTGTTGTTTTACTTGTACTCCATTATAATCAAGGATCATCTGATCTAATCTCCCTATACTCATAATTCCAAGTGATTAATAAAGTAATTAATTCAAAGTAGACGTATGCAATCAACGCCGAACCACAATAAATCTACATGTTCTTATTGTCTGCCTGTTTTCTGCCTGTTTTCTTTCAGTTTTAAGTTTAATCCTCACTTTATTTCTCTACATTCAATTTATTGGGTATTCGTGCCAACTTTTCGTGCAAACATTTTGGTGCTTTCACTGAGAAAGAGTTATCAGCTTGATTGGATCTCATGGTTTACTTGTGGATTTCCATACTTGTGAGATAGATCTAGATTTCTACTGATATGTTTATGTTTCTATTCAGATTTGAAGAAGGTTTAAAAGAAAGCTATTAGCAACAATAAAAGGAAAGTCCAATACTTCCCATGTTGTTGAAGGCAATGAAAATACCAACATTCAGTAGGTCGATTAGAATGTACAACTGGCGGCTGTTGATGTCCCAAATCCTCCTGATTACATCACCACAGCTGATTTGAAGTCTTGATAAAGGAACTATTACATAGTCGTCACCAGCATAATCAGCAAATCCAGGCCAATATTGAATTGATGAACTAGTTGAAAGACCAACGTGGGAAGACAAGGAGGAAGCCTAATCCATACTCGGGATCTGAGAGCTCCTCCTCGTATGACGACTATCACAGTAGTAGATGGCGCAAGACGAATACACACGATGCTGAAATGTCATGGGGAAACTATGCGATCGACTATCGCCAGAACGCACCGATTGGCACCGAACCCCCCAAGGGGATTGACACCAAACCATCAAACTAAGGAGGAAACTTAAGTATTGTTGGAAGAGCTAACTCTGGACGCGACGCGATTGACCAAGACGCTGGAGCTTAGGTGAATGATATTGCACCGCAGTTGAGAAATGATGATAGGATTGCTGCTCAGGAGTAACATTAAGAGCACACTAAGCTAAGGCAACATGGTTTTACCCGAAGGTGTGGATCGAGTTGTTCATGTGAGGTGGAACACAACCACCACCAGGCATTGGTTCACCAAACACCGGAACTGACGACTATGGTGAGACAGCTTGTGAAAGAAAGTCAAGGCCTGACCAACGATGACTGGGACTCTTTAGAAATCATACTCCATTCATTGTCAACATCCTACATGCGAAGTATCTGCAGAGGTTTAGTATGCCTACGATGCCTGCTTATGTAGGAAAAACCAACCTTGGTCAGCATCTCATAAAGTAGAGTGGCACATGGACTCCACACAAGCAACCAATGCAATCAAGTGCAGATGCTTTGCCTATTTTTCTGCAAGGAGTTGCGACCATGTAGTTCACCAAGCTACCACCATGATCAATTTTATCATTCAATGAATTAGCAAGGAAGTTTGTGGAGCAGTTCTACATGCACGTGGCTTGCCCTAAAGATATCATGTCCCTCTCCAACCTAATCCAGGCTTCGGGGGAGTCACTGATAGTTTATCTACAATGGTTTAATACAGCTATTACCGAATTCAATAATTCAAAAGATGATGCAATCCTGATGGCACTGACTAAGCGAGTTGACCCTGATACTGCAATTTGTTGGCGGGAAAGCCTCCTTCTATGATGGACCATTTTTATGCGAAGGAAACTCAATACATGAGGAAGGAGGAGGCGAAGTGGTCCAGCAAGAGAGATATTGTAGGCCCAACCTCCGACGTAATACAAAGTAATATGGCAGTAAAATAGTCCGGAGATAGATCCGAAAAAGTTGAGGTTAATATTCAAAACAAAGAAAATGAGGAAAAGAAAGACGGTGATAGAAATCACGATCAAAGACAGGATTATGGGAGAGGGAAGCAATGGATCACGATATTTGACACCTATACACCATCAAACACATCATAGAGAACATCTAATTATCAACTTGTAATACCATGTAGTACAGAAAACCACCTCTAAAGGAACCAATGGAGAAGCAGAGATAGACAGGGAAGTACTGTAGATTCCATGAAAGTTATGGTCATATCACAAACAAGTGTCACCACCTTTATGATGTCATTGAAAAGTTGATTCGTAAAAGAAAGTTGTAACAGTTTGTCAAATCACCATAGAATAACAGTCAAAGGACGCCGACCCCAACAGAGGACAAGCTCCGCCTAGTGCTGAGGAACCTAGATAGATGGGAAGAAGATTGGTCATTAACTCTATTGTTGGAGGACACATCTAGTTGACAAATGCTGGAGCGAGATGGAGCGTTACATGAACGCTATAGGACATGTTGATATTTAATGCTACTCAAACATGAAGGACGGTACTCTGGCAAAGCAGTAGAGAACCATGACTGACGATATCGTGTTTCGAAGTATAGATGCAGACATGGTGGAGGCCCCTACTATAGACCCAATGGTGATCTCAGCCATGATTGGCCCCGCCTTGGTGAGAAAGATTCTGATTGCTTGCGGAAGTTTTGGTAATATCATTTTCAAGAAGGTGTACAACCCGATGTTATTGGAAGCCATAGACTTAAAACCGTTCGAATCCCATATTCATGGCTTTAATAATATTGCTACTGAAGTGGTAGGCTATGTCATGCTACAGATGGAATTGGGAGACAGCAACTGCAAGAGAGCGCAGGTTCTGCCGTTTGTCATGTTGTGAACTCTTCGTATAATTCTTTTTTAGGCCGACCAGCTCATGCTAAATTCTAGACAGCTATCACCCTTTGGTGTTTAACACTAAAATTCCCGACAGAGAATGGCATGGGAATTGTTCATGAAGATCAAGGGACTGGACATGCCTGCTATGTTGCTGAGTTGAGGGATGCTTAGCAAAAGGAAAAAGGAAAGGACGCGGAGACGTCTCTCTAAATCAAAACTTAACGAATCTTAGCAATCAGTGTGCGGGCCTTGGCTCAGGAACCATAGTCGATTCTATAACGATATAGATCCAAGAGATGAGGAAGAGGGGCCGAAAGAATCCAAGGTTGCACCTGTTGAGCTGACAATTGACATCAAGGTCGGCCACGATGACCCATCGCAGGTCCTGAAGAGCGGATCACAGCTCAGCATAACGATGATGAAGGAATTAGCTGGCTTTCTTTGAGCGAATCTAAAAGTCACTATTGGATCTTTATATAATGTAATTTGTATATAAGAGTGATGTGAATCATATATAATATGGCTTATGTGTATAATAAACGTATATATATATATATATTGATCTTTGCAGAACTATATAAATGTGTATAATATAAAGTAAATAAGAGTAATCATACCACATATTTTATATTGGTTCGGACCACCAGTCCTACATCCATTCACGAAGCTCTCCTTCGGTATTTCCTTTAACCAAATAACCCTAACTTCGCCCAGAGGAATAGGCTAGTACAACTAAGTTTCTATGACAAACTTTATGCTCCAAATAACAGAGATATTGACTGTTGGTACAGTTCTTCCTATAATCTCCTTGGTAATGTCGAAGTGTATCATTTGTGATTATGGAAGTAGTTTGAGTAAATATTGAATTGCAATAAGTACAAAGAGATTAGAGAATATAGAGATAATAAATAAAGCAAGTTAGCAAGTTAAATCTTGAATACTGATCTTGTAGTGTATTTATATAAATCAAAGAGGTATAGCAAAAGGTTATAATCCTTCACAGATGATTATTACTATTTAGAAAGGTTGCTACTTTTCAACGTGACTCTTCAGAAATTTGCCTTATATAGCATTTAATCAACCAAGTATAAAATTCAGTCAACTGAGTAAGAGCAGAAGAGATCGTGCCAAAATTTAAAAAACTATAAAAATAGTATAATTCAAAATCTCAATCGAGTGAGGTATTTTCTTAGTCGACTACCCTCAGTCGACTGAGAAAATACTTAAATCGACTTAAATGAATAAACTTAGAAAAAAAATATAAGTTATTTTTTCTTTTTTGAAGCATAGAAATAATACGTTGTCTGTGAGCAGTTATGTATGAAGGTATGTATATGTGTGTATGAGATACCAAGGAGATTTCACATATATTTCTATGATCATACACATACTCTAGTTTGATGAAGATGACCTTTGAATTTCTTTAATGTGATTAATCTTGATGGTCATATTTTCTTTGTTGTGGCTCTTTCACCTGCAATATAGTTATAAACTAGATATAGATGATGATATAGTTTTCATCATTAAAACATTAGAAACGGAGATTCAATAATCTCCCCCTTTTTGATGATGACAACTATATATAAAAAAAATGAATCTTGAATACGTTTGCTCCCCCTATCACAAATCTCCCCCATTTGTCATCAACAAAAATAAAGTTTTTGGCGTTAAAATAGTAGTTACCCAAAGATAAACACTTAAGTTCGTAAGAAATTATATACACGGCGATTTAAATAGAAGCATAAGTTCATACATAGACATTTAGACCGAAACATAAGTTCAACCAAGCAAATAAATAACCAAATAGAGAAAGGAGTTCTAAGGATCACATAGAAAGAAGGAGTTCTAAATACTTAGATACGCATAAAACAAGTAGTAGATAGTATTTCCCAAGTATCTAAGATTTCGGCCCCGTACTAGATAGTCAAGAAAAACGAGAACATGTGGTAAGGTTGTTCCAAATCTTTTGCAAGAATCCGAGAGTAGTCTTTTCAAAAGTTCACTGGCGTTTTGATCAACTCTTTTGTTGATTGAAGATTATTTCTTGATTTTTGAGAATTTCATCCAAAGCGATTATATTCCTAGAAGGTTTGAACAAAGTAACTCCATGATCGCTATCCGTACTCCATTGGGTATCCTCCGGATTTTCTTGTTGAATCTCTTCTTGTTCTACTTGTCGAGTTAAATATTGTCCTATATTTGCATGAACAAGATGTGAAACATATTCTTGATATGGAGGAAGATTCTCCATTTTAGATGAAAGCTTCATTAGAGAATAGACTTTCGGTCCATAATATTTGGATGAAGTAAGTCTTGAAGTGTGTCAACATTGATTCCAAAATGAGTGGAAATCTTCGTTAGATAGGCACCATAAAATATTGTATGACGAGTACGTACGTGAAAGCCTTTGATTTCATCAGGAATGATTCGAGCCCAATTTAACTTTTGGTTTGAGTTAATCGCGTACAAGACTTTATAATTGTTGTCATACATCTTTTCATAACTTCCAATTCGGGGTAGAATAGTGTGAAGGAGCATTTTATAATTACACGTGCTTGAGGCCGTAAATTAACAGAGATGTTTTCTGTCTTTTCGATGCAGAAAAGGTAACTTACTTCATCATAAGCCATGTTATGGTGATTGATATCCTCTAGTTTTGCACCAAAGTTATTACAATCAAGAATAACACCTAAGTCATGAACATTTAAAACTATATCAACCCCTAAAACCCTACCCCATAATTGCCTATCATCATTACCATATAGAGGTTTATAAAAATCACCTTGAAGGTTTGCATAAAATACTCTAGCTAAAAATCGATAAATTTTCACCTTATTCTCAGTAGCATCGATTAAAGATAGAAATCCCTATTCTCGAACCAGATCTTCAATGTTGAATGGAGAAAATCAGACATTTTGTAAAAAGTTTCTTGAAATATACGCTCATCATTTAATTTGAAGTATTAAAGAGACTTTCTACATCCATTCAACCATTGTTGCAATTGTTCATCCTGAGCAAATTCAGGATGAGATGGACCAGTCAGTTCTTTGCCTTTATGTGCTCTCTTCTTCGAAACGGGAAGCTTTTGACATGGACCATTAATTTTCAGGAAGAATAACTTAGGGAAATTTATTTAGAGAATAAATTTTGAGAATGGAATGAAGAGAAGAGAATCGACTGAAATCAATTTTCAATTGACTGAAATAGGTCATTTTGGAGGTAGAGATCATTGGACCTATTTCAATCGATTGACTCTGGATTTCAGTCGAATGAAATAGGTTAGATTGCATACAGAGATTAAGGATGGAAATCAGTAGACTAAAAATAAATTTTAGAAGGCTGAGTTGATTGCTTCAGTCAAGTGAACGTTATTTCAGTCGACTGACCTGCTATCAGCAAGTTTTCTAAGTTCTGAATGATTTCTAGAATATAATTTATTTCTAAAATAAAATGATATTACATTCAACAATATATATATAAGCAATAAAAAATATTTCTAAATTTTTTTTCTAGACATAACGCTGTCATAAATTTTAATTTTTGTCAGATGAGTTCGACTTTCTAATTTCTTGTAAATCCCATGACTTCGGCTCAACATTTATTTCTTCATCAAAAGGCCTTTGTAGAGACCAACTTGGGCAAGCTGGTGTATTATTCAGTTATGGTTAGATGGTCCTGACTTGCATAAATTTCTTGGAATAATGTTATAAGCTTTTACGGGAGTTTCGATTAAACAAGAAGATTTTCGATGAATGCAATTTTTTGTTAGTGAATGATCACAGATTACTAGAATACATTTTTCAAGAAAGTTAAGATGAGATTTTTGATGACGTTGTTCGTAATACATTTCTCATTGAACTCCCATTATTTCTTGTTGATAGTAATATATTGCATCAACTTTGGTGTTGAGAGATGTCAATTCCAGATCAATTGCTCGTTTGGCTTTCTTTTCCTTAGGAGAAACGCCGGTACGATATGTATGTAATGCAATAATGTTAAGAGATTTTGATCGAATTAATGGAGGTGTGGTTTTAGTTGGAGATACGTAGGTGTTATTTGATGAAAGTGAGCTAAAATCGATAGTTGAATAGGTGGAGTCATGATCAAATTACATTTTGAATAGAATTGGTGTAAGGTTTTGAATATAAGAATATATGGACTTAAATCATAGAAAATTTCTTTAATATAAGAGTTGTTTACTATTTTTAGCAGTTTATTTGCTAGGGTGGTAGAATTTCTAACCACATAATTTTAACATAAGTTATTATTGGATATTCTTTTTGTATGGATAAAAACAAAACATTTGTTAACACTTATACAAAATTATTTTATGTATTTAATTTAAGTTATATAAGTTCTAATATACTAATTCATTGCACAAACAAATTCCGAGGTCTCGTCTTAGTTTTAATAAAGTTGATTCGTTCCACAATTTAATTTTCGATATTCACAAATTTAAGTGATATAATTCCTTTTTCAACATTATCTCTTAAGAAAAGGTAACGAATATCAATATTTTTTGTTCGAGAATGATTAATAGGATTTTTTGATAAATTTATAGCACTAGTATTATCACAATATATAAAAGAATTTGTTGCATATAGATAGCTTGTGAACATGCTAAAGCTGCTGAGATATATTTGGCTTCATATGTCGAGAGTGAAACACGGTTTTGTTTTTTACTAAACCTCGAAACTAAAGATTGACTAATAAAATGACATGTGCCACTTATTCTTTTTCTATCTATTTTACAACCCATGAAATCAGCATCACTATATGAAACGAGTTCGAACGGGCTGCCTTTTGGGTAAAAAAGACCATAATCTTTAGTGTTGGTTAAATATCCTAAAATTCGTTTAACCGCTTGATGATGTGATTCCTTTAGTTATGCTTGAAACCTGCACATAAACATACGCTCATCATAATATCTGGTCTAATAGCTGTTAAGTATAGTAGAGATCCTATCATACTTCGGTATAATTTTTGATTGAAATCTTTTCCATTTTCACCTTTATCCAAATGTAGAGTAGTACTCATAGGAGTCGGTTTACTTGAGATATTTTTCATTCCAAAGCGTTTTAATAAATCTCGACAGTATTTTTCCTGATTTATAAAAATTCCATTTCTGGTTGTCTTATTTACAAATCTAAGAAATAGTTTAATTCATCCATATGTGACATTTCAAATTCATTTTTCATGATGTTAGAAAATTTAGTATATAATTTTTCATTAGTTGAACCAAATATAATGTCGTCAACATATATTTGTATGGCTAATATATTATTATTTTCTTGTTTTATAAATAAAGTGGAGTCAATTTTACTAATTTAAAAATCGTAATTTTGTAAATGAGTTTTTAATCTTTCATACCAGCATGAGGTGTTTATTTTAATCCATATAGGGCATTTTTTAGTTTAAATACATGATTAGGATATTTTTCATGTATAAATAGCGGAGGTTGTTTGACATACACCTTTTCTTTTATAAATCCATTTAAAATGCACTTTTTACGTCCATTTGAAAATGTTTAAAATTATGATGACATGCGAAAGCAAGTAATGTTTGTATTGCTTCGAGATGTGCTATCGGAGCAAATGTCCCTTCGTAATCAATTCCTTCTTCTTGATTATATCCTTAAGCTACCAATGTTGCTTTATTTTGAACAATAATTCCATTTTCAACCGTTTTATTTTATAAAATCCATTTAGTTCCAATTACAGATTGATCGTTTGACCTTCGTACAGGTTCCCATATGTCATTTTATTCAAATTTATTAAGTTCTTCTTGCATTGCAATAGTCCAAAAATCGTATTTTTATGCTTCTTTACAATTTTTAGGTTCAAAATTTGATATAAATGCAACATGACTCGTTTTAATTAATTAATATTGTTTTCTAGTTGATACTTTGTATTTAAACCACCGATAATATTATTAATTGGATGGCCTTTCAATATCTTAGGTGGTGACGTTATCACATTATCATTGTTGTTGCTGATATTATTATTATTTTCATGTATAGATATACTAGTTTTATTTATAACTTCTTCATCACCATCATTTTTATTATTTCTGAAGTTTTTCATCCAAATAAACATGAAGACTTTCTTCTATAATGTTTGTTCATTTATATAAAATTCTATATGCTTTACTTCGGTCCGAATAGCTAACAAAAATTCCTTTATCAGCTTTAGAATCGAATTTTCCTAGATAATCTTTTGTGTTTAAAATAAAGCATTTTGATCCAGATGTTCGAAAATATGATATTTTCGGTTTCTTGTTAAAAAAATATTTCATAGCATATGTTTTTAGTCACTGGTCTAAGTATTACATGATTCAATACATAACAAGCGGTAGCAACGGCTTTGGCCCAAAAACTTTTTCGTAGGTTACTACTATTTAGTAAAGTTCGTGCACATTCTTGTAAAGTTCGAATTTTCCTTTCTATAACACCATTTTGTTGTTGTGTACGTGGAAATGAAAAATTATGACTAATTCCCTTTTTATTGCAGAAATCTGCAAATAGTTCATTTTCAAATTCACCTCCATGATCACTTCGTATACTTATAAATTTGAAGTTCATCAAATTTTTATTTCGTTTAGCAAAAATTTTGAACATTTCAAAAGTATCACTTTTATGTTTTAAAAATAAAGTCCAAGTATATTTTGAAAAGTCATTAATAATTGCAAAAACATATTTGTTATAATTTATTGAACGTACTTGAGTTGGTTCGAATAAATCTAGGTGGAGTAGTTCAGGAGGTTGATTTATGGAAATTTTCTTTTTAGATTTAAAAGAACTTTTCTTTAATTTACCAAGTTGATGTGCGTCACATAGGTTTTTAACCTTGTAGTTGATTTTTGTAATCCTCTAACTAATTCATTTTTTGCTAGTTTGTTAATATTCTTAAAATTTATATAACAAAAACGTTTATGCCATAACCTTGGATCATCATGATTTACGGCTAAGCATAAATTAGTATTGTTTTGACATTCATGTTTAAAACCTATATATTTCGATTTCTAAATCCTTCAAAAATTAGATTTTTATTTTGGTCAAAAATATTGCATTTGTTTTTCTCGAAATCAACTTTAAATCCTTTACCACATAATTGACTTATACTTAATAAGTTATGTTTCAAATTTTCTTCCAATAAAACATTAGTAATTATAAGAGAATTAGAAATACCGATATTGATGACCACTACAATGCCGATGACAAATCATTTTGAGTTATCCCGGAATGTCGTAGTACCACCATCGATATATATTATATTTGATAACATATGAGTATTTCCAGTCATGTGCTTAGAGCAACCACTATCGAGTCCATTTCTCTTTAGTTTTTATTTTAATTTTGGGTACCTGCAAAAAAAATTAATTGGTGCCCACATTCTTTGTTTAGGGTCCTACGTGTTAGTGGAAGAAGGTAGCCATATCCATGAGGATTTGGTTCCTTTAGAAATGTAATTATTGTTATATACAAATTTCTTTAAATATTCATCAATATATTTTTATCTAATAAGTTTATTATTTGTTTTAGGAACCTATATTTTGGCCATATCTGTATATGAATTCTTAATCTTAGTTTCGAACTTTGGCTTTTTGAATTTGGTGTATAACGTGTATTTCTTTGACTTTTGTTTGCTCTTAAAACCCAATCCATTTCGATTTCTAGATGTTATAGATATTTTAATCAAATTGTCTAAATTTGTTTTCCTTTGTTAAATTTTGTCACATTATTTGTTATTTTATTTAACTTACTTTCAAGATCACAAATTTCAATATTTCTAGAATCTAAACTTGCTTGTAATTCTGGATTTTCTTTTTCAAAATTAATTTTTTCTAGCTTATAATTTTCTAAATCATTTAATAAATTGTCATTTTGAGATAACAACGTTGCACATTTTTTTTGAGTAATTTCTAATTCTTCTTCTAAGATTGTTTTTTCATCTTTTAATAATCCAATTTCTAATTATGCTCTAGTTAACTTTTCTATATATTCCTTTTTTTGTTTCGCTATACTTATCATCGAATTCAATGCTAATTTCCATTATTTCATCATAAGTAAGTTTAGGTCGTACCTCATCACTGTTAGCCATAAAATACACATTTGCTTCTTTCGAGCCGCTTTTACTATCACTGTTAGATGAAGATGACGAGTCTGAATTATCCCATGTTACTTGAAAAGCTCTTTTCTTTTTCTTGAATTTTTCAAACTTGCTTTTCTTATTATTATTATTGAGTTATGGATAATCCTTCTTCATGTGGCCAAATTTTTCGCACTCATAGCACTTAATCGATGTTTGAGTTAAGGAGATTGGTTTGCCACCATTTTGAAATCTGGTCACCTTCTTGAATTTCTTGAATTTGTTGTAGTTTTTGGCAATAAAAACAGTTTCATCTTCATCTAAGTTCGAATCTTCGTTACTTGTTTGGAATGCTATGTTTTTCTTTTCATGGTTTTGATCCTTTCTTGCTTGCAAGTTAGCTTCATACGACATCAGATTTCTTATCAGCTCTTCGACTTTGAGTTGAGAAAGATCATTAGCTTCTTCAATGGTTAAAACTTTTCTTTCCCATTCATTTGTCAAAGAGTTTAAAATTCATGTGACTAAATCAAAATATATGAATTTGACTCTAAGTGCCATGAGATCGTGTTGAATGATTTGAAAACTAGCATACATATCAATAATTTATTCATTTGCTTTCATTTTAAAAGATGAAAATTGGTTTTGTAAAATCGAGATTTTAGTTTGCTTGACTTTAGTTGTTCCTTTGTGTGTGACTTGTAAAGTGCGCCATATATCGTATGTAGTTGTGCAAAGCATGACGCATGAAAACTCATTTTTGTCAAGTGAGCAAAATATTACATTCATAGCTTTGGCATTGTTAGATGATGTTGCTTTTTGTGCATCAGTCCAAGTGCTAATGTCGGTGTTAGGTGCTTCATATTTGTTTTGAGTTGCTAGCCAAATCTCTAACCCATTTGCTTCCACAAAAATTCTCATACGAATTGACCAGTAAGAATAGTTAGAACCAGTAAATAGTAGAGGTCGTGCAGTTGATTGTCCTTGAAAGTACTTACCATATTAATGATTTTTCAACTATGTGTTACTGTAGATTGAAATGACCATGCACTGATACCAAATGAAAGTCACTACAGGATATAAGAATTATGTGAATTGTATATAATTTATATAATCTAAGCAGAACTATATAATTGTGAATAATATAAAGTTAATAAGAGTAATCACACCAAATATTTTATACAGGTTCGAACCTCTCATCCTACGTCCAGTTCCGAAGCCCCCTTCGGTATTTCCTTTAATTAAATAACCCTCACTTCTCCTGGAGGAATATGCTCGTACAACTGAGTTTCTTTGACAAGCTTTGTGCTCCAGATAACATAGATATTTACTGCTGGTACAATTCTTCCTATAATCTCCTTGGTAATGTGGAAGTGTATCGTTTATGATTATGGAAGTAGTTTGAGTGAATATTGAACTGTAATGAGTACAAAGAGATCAGACAATATAGAGATAGTAAATAAAGCAAGTTAGCAAGTTAAATCTTGATTTCTAATCTTGTAGTGTATTTATAGAAATCAAAGAGGTATAGAAAAAGTTTGCAATCCTTCGTAGATGATTATTACTATTTAGAAAGGTTGCTACTTTTCAATGTGACTCTTCAAAAATTAGCCGTTATACAGCATTCAGTCAACTGAGTATAAATTTCAGTCAACTGAGTAAGAGCAGAAGAGATCGCGCCAAAATTTAAAAAACTATAAAAATAGTATAATTTGACAGATCAGTCGACTGAGGTATTTTCTCAATCGACTACCGTCAGTCGACTGAGAAAATACTTCAGTCGACTAAACTGAGTAAACTTAGAAAAAAAATATAAGTTTATTTTTGCTTTTTCGAAGCATAGAAATAAACACGTTCTATGTGAGCAGTTATGTACGAAGGTATGTATATGTGTATATGAGATACCAATGAGATTTTACATATAATTCTATGATCCTACACATACTCTAGTTTGATAAAGACGACCATTGAATTTCTTGAATGTGATCAATCGTGATGGTCATATTTTCCTTATTGTGGTTCTTTCACCTGCAATATAGTTATAAACTAGAAATATATAAATATATAGTTGTCATCATTAAAACATTAGAAACAGAGATTCAACAGAATCTAGATGTGTTAGCTTGGACCCATTCTAACATGTGTGGGATCTCGCCAACCATTGCAAGCCATGTATTGAATATCGACCTGAGGCATGCCCCGGTGAAATAAAAACAACGCAGCATGGATTCGGAGAGATCCAATGTGCTTAAGGAGTAGGTGGACAAACTAAAAAACAATGGGTTTATCCACGGCGCCTTATACCCAAAATGAGTATCTAATCCTGTACTTGTGAGAAAAGCTAATGGAAAGTAGAGGACATGTGTTGACTGCTCATACCTAAATAAAGCATGCCCTAAGGATTGCTTTCCACTTCCAAGGATAAACTAGCTGGTAGACTTAACCACTGGACATGAACTGCTTTTATTTATGGATGCCTACTCCAAATACAACCAAATCCAAATGCATGTCCCAGACCAAGAACACACCAGCTTCATTACTGACCTGGGATTGTACTGCTACATTGTGATGTCAATCGGGCTGAAGAACACTGATGCAATTTATCAAAGACTAGTCAACTGGATGTTCTAAGGTCAAATCAGGCGATCTATGGAAGTATATACGGATAATATGCTCGTGAAGTCACGACAATCAAATGACCACATTGATGATTTGGCATAGATGTTCAGTGTTCTCCGAAGATATAGAATGAAACTCAACCCCTTAAAATGCTATTTCGGCATTGCATCGGGGAATTTCTTAGGTTTCATCATTAACTCTAGCGGAATTGAGGCCAATCCCGAGAAGATCCAAGTGATAAGAGATATTTAGGTATTGAAGACGATTACAAAAAGTGTAGAGCTTAAATGGGAAGGTAACCCCATGAATCGGTTTATCTTCAGAGCTACTGATTAGTGCATTCCTTCATTCGACTTGATCAGGAGAGGGAAGAGAAAGTTCGAGTGGACACAAGATTGTATTGATGCAAGCTTTGGTAAATCACTTAAAGAGACCCCCCATCTTGTCTAAAACACTGGATCATGAAGAGTTGTACATTTATTTAGCGGTGTTGGCACACACCATAAGTGTTGCACTATTGCGCGAAGAGAATAGGATCCAGAGGCCAATATACTATGTTAGCAAGCGATTGAAGGGTGTTGAAAGAAACTATCCGAAGCTAGAAAAACTCTACTGCCTGTTAATTGCATTGAGGAAGCTCTGCCCATATATACGTGCTCACCCCATCAATGTCTTAACCGATCAGCCATTACGACAGGTCCAATAGTGACCTGAGATGTCAAGAAGGTTACTTAAATAAAACATCTAGTTAAGCCAGTTTGATATCAGTTATCTCCCTCGAAGAGCCATCCAGGGACAAGCATTGGCGGACATCATAGTTGAATTCACTGCACAAGATGACTCTTATGATAGTAGTGGAGGATCTACCATTCAATGAAAGATGTTCATAGATGGAGCATCCAACGATCGGTGTTCTATCCCTGGAGTTGTGATAGTGACTCGTGAGAAATGCTCGATCTGTTATCCTTTGAAACTCGACTTCCCTACGACAAATAATGAAGCTGAATATGAAGCCTTGATCGCTGGGATCAAACTTGCTAAAGAACCAGGAGTATGAGCTTTAAAAACTTTCTGTGATTCCTAGTGAGCCAAGTCAGAGGATTATATCAGACCAAAGGAGCGTGACTTGCTCCTTACCTCAACCGAGTCCAATAACTACTAACCGACCTTGAGCATTACGCAATTACACACATCCTAAGAGAACATAATGAAAAAGCCGACTCATTGGGGCCAAGCTGGCCAGTTCCGGGGATGCACAGCAAATGGACTTGGTCCAAGTTGAAATACTTACCACTCCGAGTATTGACCAAATGAAGATTAATTGGGTCTTAGAGACTGAACCCAAGAAGGAGTCATGGATGACTCCGATCAAAGATTACTTGCAAAGGGGAATCCTTCCTGAATGGAGGAATGAAAAACAACAGGTCCTCCGTAAATCTTCATGATACATCCTTCAAGAAGGAGTCATGTACAAGAAGGGTTTTTCCATTCCCCTACTTTAGTGTATTGCCAACGATAAAATCAAGCGAGTATTAAGAGAAGTCCATGAAGGAGAATGTGGCGATCACATAGGTGGGCAAACCATGGCGAAGAAGATACTTTGCTATGGTTATTACTGACCAACTGTTAATCAAGATGCAGCCGATTATGCTAGAGATGCGATAAGTGCCAGAATTCTCAAAGATTCCAAGAGCCCTGCTGACGGAGATTACTCAAATGGTAAGTCCATGGTCGTTTTCTACTTGGGCATTGACATTATCGGCTCCTTGTCGATTTCCAAAGGTGGCATGAAGTACGTTATCGTGGCAGTCGATTACTTCACTAAATGGGCTGAAGCTGAACCTTTGGCTACAATCACTACAAAGAAAGTAATCGACTTTGTTGTTCGAAATATCATCTGTCATTTTGGTCTCCCCAGAACTATCATAACTGAAAACTGGACCCAATTCGATAATGTTGAATTCAAAGACTTCTGTCGTCGGCAACGTATTGAGAAAATATTTGCGGCAATTACTTACCCTTAAGCTAGTGGATAGGTTGAAGTTGTAAATAAAATCATAAAGACCATTTTGAAGAAGCATTTGAAAAGGCTAGAGGCAAGTGGGTTGATGAACTCTCGTTAGCTCTATGGGCATACAAAACCTCCCATAAGTCCATGACTTGTACTATGACCCCAGAACAAACAGAGATATCCTTTTGGAATCTCTAGACATGGTCGATGAGAAGTGCGAAGAAGCTGACTTGAGGGAAACTGCACACCGACACCTAGTCGCTCAGTACAATAATGTTAAAGTCTAAGCTAGAACCTTCGAAATTGGTGATCTTATCCTGAAATGGATCTTTCCTAGCCCCGCAAACATGGGTTCGAGATGGAAAGGACTATATGTCATCGATCAGAAGCTTGGAGATAGAACTTTCAAGTTAACGACTATTGATGGCATTACACTCCCTAAAGTGTAGAATAGATTTATGACGCTATTTCACTTAATTTTATTTCATTTAGTTGTACTACATTTTGAATTTGCTTTTGCATTTTAGTTCAAAGCCATGTAATAAGACAGGCTCTATCCTTCTCTCTTTCAGTTGGCAATAAAACTTGAAGTTTCTTCTATGTCTATGCATTGTTTGCATGTAGTAAAAAAGTTGTGATATGCGACCGACTTACATCTACGTACGCCTAATATAAACCAGCAAGTACCCATGGTCCGGTGCCAACTAGGTTCCTGGGTCCATGATCGAATTGATCAAAATGAACGTGACTCAACCATTCATATATTAAATCTCGCCTACTATCCGACGGGCCGAGTATAAAACACAGAAGGATGTGACTCAATCGTTTATTAACTAACTCCATCCCCCGATTTGACGGGAGGAATATAAAATAAAACTGGGCGTGATAAACTGTCCACTCTTCGACTTTTGCCCCAAACGTGGGGGCAAAGGAATTAATTAAGAGAAATGTAGCTCGACCATTTACAGGACAACTCCAATCCCTAAAGAGTGGGCTGGAGTATAAAGTCAATCGGGTATGATTAATCACCCATCAACTAACTCTAATCCCATAGTATGGAAAAGAGTATAAACAAACGAATGAGTGTGACTTGACCACTCATTTGTTGACTCTGGCATGAACCCGATAAGAGGAGTATAAACTTGTAATGGATGGAATGCAACCATCGACGCCAACCCAAGACTAAAGGTAGGAGTATAGTCGCTCAACCACTGAATATGACAGCATAACACTGTGTGGCTCATGCCTTGAATTTAATACAACTTGAGGCCATGAACGGAAGGAGGCCTTGAGATGAACTTATCGGATCGATGCTCAAAGAGACGGGTGACCGAATGACATTAAAACTCAAATGATGAGTGATAAATTACAAGTACATTAAATGAAAAATGTAATAGCTTGAACATTTAAACAAATTCATATAAAAATAAACTAAAATGAAAGAAGTTTTTATTTAGAAGTAAAAATTTGGAAAGTTAAGTACAAATTTATTCCTAAAGCTAGAAACCAAAAACGGGGGTTGTACCCTGTAACAGCCCTAGATTTTTGTATATATTTTATTTGACTTTATTATATTTTGAAAACTATTTTAAACTTGTTTTATTTCAAACATTTCATTTTTAAATATAAATGTTGATTATTATGTAACTTTTAATTTCAAACTGGTATAAATTGAACATTTCCTAAAAAAGGGATTTCTGGTCAAACTGGTCAAACTTTGACTTTTAAAACTTCAAATTTAAATTGTTTAAAATCTTAAATTTTATCTTTTATTATGAAAATAGACTTAATAACATGAATACTGCTTTTTGTTTCGTTGAAAACGGAATTAAATTGTAAAAGTTATGTACATTTCAATTTTGAGTATAATTTGTTTTATTTTGCAATTTTGCCTATTTTAAATTTTATAAATCATATTTTCTTTGTCATAATTTATTTTAAAATGTGTTAATATGTTATTTTATGTATATTTTTGTCTTTTAATATTTTTGAAGTGATAATAAAACTTTTCCAAAATTTATTGCATTTATTAAAGACTAGTTTCTATTTTTCTACTATATTCTTCATTTAAATTTTATTTAATTAAAATTTATTTATTTATTTTTGTGAATGCATTTTTATTTTATGTTCTTATCTTTATTTATAAATATTTTTCCAAGTCCATACAATTTTCCCTAAGTTTATTTCATTTATTTTCAAATTTTCTAGACTAGTTTTCATTTTGTACTATTTTCTTTTTTTAATCATATATAATTAATATTTATTTATTTATATTTTGTATATTTGTTACATTTTCGAATTGAAACTGAATTTTTAATTATTTTCAGTTATTTAAACTTATTAAAAAGAAATAAAAGTGATTTGAAAGGTTTGTGGCTTTTTATTTCCTAAGGCCTTTTGAATTCCCACCTTTTCACATTTCAACATTACTTTTCATTCAATTGGCCTTAACTCCTCATTCTTTCAGCTGCATATCTCATTTTGCAATTCACGTGAAAACATCACTTTCTCATTCCTCATTCACATATGTTTTCAGATCTGAAGAAAAAGAATTGTAATGTCTTTCTCTTTTCTATTCTTTTTCACCTTCTTTTATTGATTTTCCTTTGTAAATTGCCTTGAAATCTTCATGCTTTGCTCGACCCATAGCCTCACCATCACCACCATCGACCACCATCCCTTCCTCCCCACTAAATCCACGGCCAAACCATCATTCTCCAATGACATGAAAGTGCCATGGCCTCCCCTTGAGCAAAACTCCACAAAAACATTGAAAACTCTACAATTATCGCCTACCCGAGCCATGTATGCAACCTTCCCTTCATTTTACACCACCACCACCACCATAGGCTGCCACCACCACCTTTTCCAGACCTCCCCACACCACTCCAACCTCTGTCCAGACCTGAGCTTGACTGGCCAAGCATATAACCCCATGACCGAGCCCTTTTGGTTGCCAAAAACCATGTTTTAGCCTAAACCCCTTCACATCCCTGTGTTGTAACTTCCTCCATCATGTTCTACCTTGTAGCCTTACCTTTTCCAGACCCATACCTGATCCAAACCAAGTACAAACCTGACCTAATTGATCCCCTAGGCCATGCAAACAAGTAGAGAAAGCAAGGTAAAAAGTTTCGTATTCAAACTGCTTTTTGTTTCAAAGTTATTCAAATTCAATCGTATTGATTTTTAACTATTATTTTGGTTTTGTTTTTGGGTTGTAACACAAGATCTATAACTTGGATCTCGCTCTCCACTCTCAAGTCATTCCCGTGTTGTCGTGCCTTCGTAGTGTCAGTATTGTGTGCTTTTGTGGCTATCTCCAGCTTTTAACAAGTGAGTTATTCTCACCAGACAGTGTATACCTATATAACTAGTAAATTGACCACTTTTGAATCTGTAAAATGCATCACCATATTATATCTGCTATGTTATGATTATATGATGTTCACCCATGCTTAAACACCTGTTATATCATATGTTACTGTTATATTATGTTGTTCTGTTATTTTTATCAGTTTATCACACTGCAAGTTCCCTTTAGATTAGAATCACTATGGGTTGAAATGATACATACCCGAACGGACTTTAGAATAAGAGAAAATCGTTATGGACTGAAATGATAGGCCTGAATGATTTTCAATTATTTCATTTGCTTGGGATTGCGGGTTTGAAATGATCAAACCCGGGTATCTTTGTAAATTACGGGTTGAAATGATAAATTACCCGTATCACTTTACCTAGGCTAGAAAATGAAATACAGACCCGTTGTTAAAATATGTTTTATAAATTTTTTTTTTATTATTTTAGAAATGTAAATATTATAATATTTTGACTTAAACTAAATAAAAATGATTTTTGTAAAGCATTATTGATTTTCTGAAAATTTATAAGTGAAATAAATTAATGGTAAAATTAGAAAATTTGAAATGTAAGTTATTTTGGGAAATTTTAATTTGGTGATAATTGGAATTTAAATTAAATATGAAATGTGATACATTCATGATAATTTGGATTAAAGTGAATTTAAATGATTTTATTTTATATTAATGATTTTGAATAAAGTTAAAATGTGAAATGAATGAATATTTAAGTTGAAATTTTGAAATATAACTAAAATTGGAAATTTGTGAATTTGACTTAAAATGAATTTTAAGTTAAGTAAATAAAAATGGAATTAAGTTATATTTGAAAATTTAAACTTAAGTGTTAAGTTAATTTAATTTAATGAATTTATAATTTAATATTGGAATTTAATAAGTGAATTATTATTAAATTTTGATTTTTGAATGGAGGTTTAACTTTATAAAATCATGAATATAAGGGTATTTGAATGATTGTTTTAAAAGTGAAATTATATGATTTTATAAGTTAAAAATGATTTATATAAAAATATAATTGTTGTGAAGTTATACTAAATATTTGAAGTTAATTAACTGCATTTCTGAAATGCTATTAATTCTAATGTAAATGATAATACAACATTTGTAAATGTTGTAGTTGATAATAATGAACCAAATGGCTGAATTTAATTAAAGGCTATTATGGCATTTTTGTAAATGTTATAATGGTTGAATTTAACTAAGTTTATTTGAAACTAATGTAACCCTATTACAGCATTTTAAATGTTGTCTTTTGTTAAATTGAACTGTTTTAAATGTGACTTTCCATAGCATTTTCTAAATGTTGCGAAAGTTGAATTTTCATTGTTTTAATTAATTTAAGTGAACGAATGAACTTTGAAAGATTAAAATTTTGGAAATTTAATAATTTAATTATTTAATATAATAACTTCATTTTATGATTTAAAATGAAGTAATTTGTTTCGTAATATAAACTATTTTGAAATATGATATTTTGATATTTTGAACTGGATTTTTGAATGATATTGAATTTTGAAATGATATTTGATTTCGAAATATAAATTACCAATTTTGAAATTTTAACCACGGGATGTATTTAATTTATGGTTTAACTGATCCTTAGAGGATGGGCGATCCCAAGCATCCTTTAAGTTATTATGCATTACTGCTACAGTTCACTTGAGTTGGTTTACATTATATAAGTATATATTGTCCTGACTCGAGTGTTTTGTATTTTGCTTTACGCTCGGGTCAGCCTGAGTATTTACAGCTTAGATTTGGATCTCTTTCTGGAGCTAGGAATCGTTGGAGATTCTGCTTATCTAGTTATCTATCCATTCCAGTTTCAGTTGTTCTATTTCAGCTCTGGTATTATAAACTTCTATGTATTTGAGATTTCTATTGTATATGTTTTCAAACAGATATTATGTATTTTGTTTTGAGAGTTTGTTATAGTAGCTTCATGAACTACTATGGTTTTTATATTCCGCTGCGAGTTATTCTGATATTCTGTGTCTGTGATTCTGTATTTGATTTTATTTGCTCCAAATTTTATTACAATCTGTTATTTTGAATTATTCAAGTCAGACATGCGTGGATTATTGTCGATTTGAATGGTCCAAAATAGTGGGTCGTTACAGTTGGTATCAGAGCTTTGGTTTTAGGCAAACCTTAGCCTACGGAGCAAAAACTCATTAGAGATAGGGTAGAAATACCCTAGTATAAGTGAAATCAATCTCAGAATCATTTCTTTGTGAGAGAACGTATTTTCGAAGTATAAAATGATTTTCAAATGATTTTTAAAGAATTTTCAAAGATTATTTTGATATAAATTTCCTTGCTTTGAAAGTAAAATATTTCTTAAACTTCATTCCTTTCGTATCCACCTTGTTAGTAATTTCTTTGATTAGGATCCTCTAAAATTTTGAACTTCTCTCTTGATTGATCTAGATCCATTGTTGATAGGAATCTATTTTGAGTATGGCAAAATCAGTAGTTTGTTAAGTTGTTTTGAGTAAACTCTGTTGTATCTTTTGCTTAGCTAAAGTTGTCCAACTAAAGATATTTATGCTTCTGTTTTCGTATGTTATGAATTCGAGTCTTTCCAAATTTTTATGGGAATTTTTCTGTATCGATATAGGTTATATATCTCTAATCTTCGTTTGGATTCTTATCGAATAAGATTCCTTTGAATTTTGGAACGCTCCCACTTGTTTTGAAATCCATTCATGTCTCCCCTAATTGTATTCTTTTGATTTTGGAGTATTGCATCACTCCACTTTGTATGACCATTATAGGGTGGCGATTCCGCCAATCTTTGAATGATTATAATTGGCATTGATTCATCGGAGATTTCTGTATCCTCGGTTTACGATGTTTTCTATCTTCTGCTATATTTAGATTCTATCTCTGGCAATCGAAGGTCGATTTGCCTTAGATTTTCGCATCGATTATATTCCTGAAGTCACGGTTGACCAGTTAAGGTCGCTCGCGATTCATATAGGCTTATCCATCTTCTATTTGGTAATTTAATTATCTTATCTTCGTTTGAGCCTATCTTTGAATTAGAATTCTATTTGATTAGAGTCCTTCTAAATTTGAATCTCTGTTTTGCTTTGAAATCCATCCTTGAATCGTCCCTTGGAAAGTTTGTGGTTGATTGTCTTTTGAAAATTGTGTATTCATCATAGTTTTTATTTTGATAAGGATGGCCATATTTTTATATAAAGATGAAATGTTTTTGATAAGGATTATATACTTTTTTAAAAAATGATAATTTGAGGTTTTGAAAGGATTTGTAATTTTGAAAAAAAAACTATATAAGAAATTTGATTTATAACTGAAGGATTTTAAATTTGAAATTCGAGAATTGAACTCCGGTATTTTGAAATTGGTTTTAAGATTTTGAAATATATAATAATATGATTTAAAAGTATTTTCCGAATAAGAAATGTTTCAAATGATTTTAATAAGTTTTTGATGAGTTTCGAAGAAATTTCAAAAGAAGTTTGAGTAAATAGAAGTCCAGAACTCACTTATGTCGCTGGAAAATAATTTCGGTGATGAGTGCACGCATCATCGACATTGATTTTCGAGTTTCAGAGTGAGGGAAAGGCCACTTTAATAGCATTGCTATGCGAGTGATTTTGTGAAACCATTTTGATTTCAAATTTCGAAGTAAGATTTGATACTCGAAAGATATATGTATATTTGAAATGATTTGAAGTAAGCCGGTGTTCGTTCCTCGAGTTTTGGATTTGATATAACGCTATCTATTAAAATTAATTTACTAATTTGAGCTGATTTCCAACTCTTGAAATTGAAAATGATTTCTTCAACTATTTTGAAGGTTCGAGCACTTCCAAATCAAGGTTAACTTTTCAAAGCTAAGAAATTTCGAAAAGTATAAAGTATATAAGTTTGGTGTGTATGTTTGAAGTATGTAGTAATATGATTTAAATAAGTGGAAACTGTTTTGTTAAGTAAATGAATAAGGAAATTTTTCTAATATGAAATTTAGATTTTTGAAATGTTTCGAAAAGAATTTGGTCTTCAAAATATTTTGAATAAAGTTTAGTTTAAATGTTTTAACTTAGTAACATCTTTATGAAACTATATTTAACAAGTTGGAATAAATATATAAGTTGTATGCATGCTGTTTTATTCGCATAATTACTTTGATCCAGGTTTGAGTACACAAGTTCGAGGTGAATTACACCATTTCGCGTTAGGATTGTTCATTCGATTCTTGATGGCGAATATTTGATATGGATTTTGGGCTTGATTCTAGAATTCTCTATCATAGTATATGGCTATGCAAGGAGACTGATGGCTTCTAGTCGAGAAACCATATCAAAAATCCGCATTAGGGAAGTCGAATGGACAATACTAGTTCGAAAGCGAACTTGTGTGATCGAGCGAGCGATCAAATGTGATTCTGCGAAATGATGACGTATGTACATCTTATATTCTAATATCATTGATATATTTTGACGCTGAAATTGAAGCTGTCATGTTAGAATATCTTTGCTTACTAAAAAGAAAATTTCCAATTTAAATTACAAAGATATATAACCCATAAAAGCAAAGATATTCAAATCCCATATGGCTCTTCATACAGCGAAATTTATTTTGAAAAATTTGATCCTTATATAAGATAGACCTTACGTAAGTATAAGATGGTTTTGAAAACATTTGATTTTGAAAATAAATTGGTTGACTTAAATTATATTGATTTGGAAATTTGGATTTATTTTCTAAATCTATTATTTTGGAAACTTTGAAACTAAAGATATTTAATTTGAGAAGAAGTAATTTGGTGAAATTGTATATGATTTTTGAAATTGAACTGATATTGAAACAAATTGAAATTTGAGAACCTTGTGTTACTAAACACTTGATTTGGGAGTTGTCGAACTTATATAAAATTGATTTGTATGAGTATGAAATTGATTCGAAAACTATAGATTTGAAAAGGTACTCAATTTGAAAGTGAAATCTTATATATAATGGATATTATATCAGTACGATATTTGAAAGTGATTTGAAAAGGTAATATATGATACATATTTTCGAAGTAAAGATATGGAAAGTGCCTTCTGCTTGATATCCGATTTGTGGCCACATCTTGGATTCATTCTATCGATATTATTCTCTCTGACTTTTGGTTTTCCGGATATGATACTCGAGTGTCCTTCGAATTCCATGGCGTTACCCATGGTCTTACGAACTCGACTGCATAGCGTAATTCGTAAGGCAGTGATTGCTTAAAAGGTACGGATGTTTCCTGGGGGATCCAGGCGTAACCATTGTGTATCTGCGATCTATGGTCGTGTTAGTGGCGTAATCCGCAAGGCAGAGATTGCTTAAGGGGTATGGATGTTTCCTGGGGGATCCAGGCGTAACCATTTTTATGTATCCTGCGGTCCACCGTTTTGTTGCATGGCGAAATTCGCAAGGCAGTGAATGCTTAAAAGGTACGGATGTTTCTTGGGGGACCCAGGCGTAACCATTGTGTATCTGCGATCCATGATTTGATTCGTTTTTGTTTGGATTGTACTTTCCATATCTGTTTTTAAAGGTTTTCCCAGTATTTTCACTAGGTGTTGAAACAAGTCTACTAAGTACCTGGAGAATTCTAGCTTTGCGCCTGATCAACGCACTACCAGAGTCTGCAGGAATGAGGATAAACTTGTTAAGACATCGAGTTATAAAAGTATTTTGATAAAATATTATATAAATGATACTTTGATCAGTTATTTCCTTTTTAAAGGATTTTAAAGTGTTTTAAATATTTTACCTCTTTAACCAACACTTTTAATAAATGGCTCATCCTTGTCTTTCATCCTATTTTCCCTTCTTGCTATTCCTATTCTCCACCTTGTTAAACTTACCTATAACAACAGTTATCAGGTATAATTTTAATATTCTTGTCATCTTGTCTTAATCCTATTCCATTCTATCTTTTTCTGTGTTTTCCATACTTCATTCCTTTTCGAGGACGAAAAGATTTGAGTGGGGGAGAGTGTAACAGCCCTAGATTTTTGTATATATTTTATTTGACTTTATTATATTTTGAAAACTATTTTAAACTTGTTTTATTTCAAACATTTCATTTTTAAATATAAATGTTGATTATTATGTAACTTTTAATTTCAAACTGGTATAAATTGAACATTTCCTGAAAAAGGGATTTCTGGTCAAACTGGTCAAACTTTGACTTTTAAAACTTCAAATTTAAATTGTTTAAAATCTTAAATTTTATCTTTTATTATGAAAATAGACTTAATAACATGAATACTGCTTTTTGTTTCGTTGAAAACGGAATTAAATTGTAAAAGTTATGTACATTTCAATTTTGAGTATAATTTGTTTTATTTTGCAATTTTGCCTATTTTAAATTTTATAAATCATATTTTCTTTGTCATAATTTATTTTAAAATGTGTTAATATGTTATTTTATGTATATTTTTGTCTTTTAATATTTTTGAAGTGATAATAAAACTTTTCCAAAATTTATTGCATTTATTAAAGACTAGTTTCTATTTTTCTACTATATTCTTCATTTAAATTTTATTTAATTAAAATTTATTTATTTATTTTTGTGAATGCATTTTTATTTTATGTTCTTATCTTTATTTATAAATATTTTTCCAAGTCCATACAATTTTCCCTAAGTTTATTTCATTTATTTTCAAATTTTCTAGACTAGTTTTCATTTTGTACTATTTTCTTTTTTTAATCATATATAATTAATATTTATTTATTTATATTTTGTATATTTGTTACATTTTCGAATTGAAACTGAATTTTTAATTATTTTCAGTTATTTAAACTTATTAAAAAGAAATAAAAGTGATTTGAAAGGTTTGTGGCTTTTTATTTCCTAAGGCCTTTTGAATTCCCACCTTTTCACATTTCAACATTACTTTTCATTCAATTGGCCTTAACTCCTCATTCTTTCAGCTGCATATCTCATTTTGCAATTCACGTGAAAACATCACTTTCTCATTCCTCATTCACATATGTTTTCAGATCTGAAGAAAAAGAATTGTAATGTCTTCCTCTTTTCTATTCTTTTTCACCTTCTTTTATTGATTTTCCTTTGTAAATTGCCTTGAAATCTTCATGCTTTGCTCGACCCATAGCCTCACCATCACCACCATCGACCACCATCCCTTCCTCCCCACTAAATCCACGGCCAAACCATCATTCTCCAATGACATGAAAGTGCCATGGCCTCCCCTTGAGCAAAACTCCACAAAAACATTGAAAACTCTACAATTATCGCCTACCCGAGCCATGTATGCAACCTTCCCTTCATTTTACACCACCACCACCACCATAGGCTGCCACCACCACCTTTTCCAGACCTCCCCACACCACTCCAACCTCTGTCCAGACCTGAGCTTGACTGGCCAAGCATATAACCCCATGACCGAGCCCTTTTGGTTGCCAAAAACCATGTTTTAGCCTAAACCCCTTCACATCCCTGTGTTGTAACTTCCTCCATCATGTTCTACCTTGTAGCCTTACCTTTTCCAGACCCATACCTGATCCAAACCAAGTACAAACCTGACCTAATTGATCCCCTAGGCCATGCAAACAAGTAGAGAAAGCAAGGTAAAAAGTTTCGTATTCAAACTGCTTTTTGTTTCAAAGTTATTCAAATTCAATCGTATTGATTTTTAACTATTATTTTGGTTTTGTTTTTGGGTTGTAACACAAGATCTATAACTTGGATCTCGCTCTCCACTCTCAAGTCATTCCCGTGTTGTCGTGCCTTCGTAGTGTCAGTATTGTGTGCTTTTGTGGCTATCTCCAGCTTTTAACAAGTGAGTTATTCTCACCAGACAGTGTATACCTATATAACTAGTAAATTGACCACTTTTGAATCTGTAAATGCATCACCATATTATATCTGCTATGTTATGATTATATGATGTTCACCCATGCTTAAACACCTGTTATATCATATGTTACTGTTATATTATGTTGTTCTGTTATTTTTATCAGTTTATCACACTGCAAGTTCCCTTTAGATTAGAATCATTATGGGTTGAAATGATACATACCCGAACGGACTTTAGAATAAGAGAAAATCGTTATGGACTGAAATGATAGGCCTGAATGATTTTCAATTATTTCATTTGCTTGGGATTGCGGGTTTGAAATGATCAAACCCGGGTATCTTTGTAAATTACGGGTTGAAATGATAAATTACCCGTATCACTTTACCTAGGCTAGAAAATGAAATACAGACCCGTTGTTAAAATATGTTTTATAAATTTTTTTTTTATTATTTTAGAAATGTAAATATTATAATATTTTGACTTAAACTAAATAAAAATGATTTTTGTAAAGCATTATTGATTTTCTGAAAATTTATAAGTGAAATAAATTAATGGTAAAATTAGAAAATTTGAAATGTAAGTTATTTTGGGAAATTTTAATTTGGTGATAATTGGAATTTAAATTAAATATGAAATGTGATACATTCATGATAATTTGGATTAAAGTGAATTTAAATGATTTTATTTTATATTAATGATTTTGAATAAAGTTAAAATGTGAAATGAATGAATATTTAAGTTGAAATTTTGAAATATAACTAAAATTGGAAATTTGTGAATTTGACTTAAAATGAATTTTAAGTTAAGTAAATAAAAATGGAATTAAGTTATATTTGAAAATTTAAACTTAACTGTTAAGTTAATTTAATTTAATGAATTTATAATTTAATATTGGAATTTAATAAGTGAATTATTATTAAATTTTGATTTTTGAATGGAGGTTTAACTTTATAAAATCATGAATATAAGGGTATTTGAATGATTGTTTTAAAAGTGAAATTATATGATTTTATAAGTTAAAAATGATTTATATAAAAATATAATTGTTGTGAAGTTATACTAAATATTTGAAGTTAATTAACTGCATTTCTGAAATGCTATTAATTCTAATGTAAATGATAATACAACATTTGTAAATGTTGTAGTTGATAATAATGAACCAAATGGCTGAATTTAATTAAAGGCTATTATGGCATTTTTGTAAATGTTATAATGGTTGAATTTAACTAAGTTTATTTGAAACTAATGTAACCCTATTACAGCATTTTAAATGTTGTCTTTTGTTAAATTGAACTGTTTTAAATGTGACTTTCCATAGCATTTTCTAAATGTTGCGAAAGTTGAATTTTCATTGTTTTAATTAATTTAAGTGAACGAATGAACTTTGAAAGATTAAAATTTTGGAAATTTAATAATTTAATTATTTAATATAATAACTTCATTTTATGATTTAAAATGAAGTAATTTGTTTCGTAATATAAACTATTTTGAAATATGATATTTTGATATTTTGAACTGGATTTTTGAATGATATTGAATTTTGAAATGATATTTGATTTCGAAATATAAATTACCAATTTTGAAATTTTAACCACGGGATGTATTTAATTTATGGTTTAACTGATCCTTAGAGGATGGGCGATCCCAAGCATCCTTTAAGTTATTATGCATTACTGCTACAGTTCACTTGAGTTGGTTTACATTATATAAGTATATATTGTCCTGACTCGAGTGTTTTGTATTTTGCTTTACGCTCGGGTCAGCCTGAGTATTTACAGCTTAGATTTGGATCTCTTTCTGGAGCTAGGAATCGTTGGAGATTCTGCTTATCTAGTTATCTATCCATTCCAGTTTCAGTTGTTCTATTTCAGCTCTGGTATTATAAACTTCTATGTATTTGAGATTTCTATTGTATATGTTTTCAAACAGATATTATGTATTTTGTTTTGAGAGTTTGTTATAGTAGCTTCATGAACTACTATGGTTTTTATATTCCGCTGCGAGTTATTCTGATATTCTGTGTCTGTGATTCTGTATTTGATTTTATTTGCTCCAAATTTTATTACAATCTGTTATTTTGAATTATTCAAGTCAGACATGCGTGGATTATTGTCGATTTGAATGGTCCAAAATAGTGGGTCGTTACATACCCGCACAATGACAGCCAACGAAAGAAACTAGCTGCTTAGCTATACATAACCCAAGCCGATTCGACGGCTATTTCTTGTCCTTTTTGGGCTTCTTCGGGGTAGACTCACTACAGCTCTCACCCTTGCCCTTCCTCTTCGACCTTCCTCCACCCTTTCCACTTTTAGGTAAAATGCTTTTAGAGGCAGAAACGGAAGCAGTCTCACTTTAGGATACGGAAGGGTCGACCTTTTCAGGGATGATACTGCCGGGTAGTATGACTTGGAGTGGAGTGATATCTACCTCGACATGCTCCCTCTTGAGTTGCTTGTCTAGCTCTTCCTTCTCAATGCACTCCTTCAAGCTGTGTTTATCTGTATGCTCAAAGACATGGGTCACAACAACGTCATATGTCTCATCCTGGGCCTATTGATCATGGTTTTTTCTTCATTCAAAGCCCCTATAACTTCAGCACTCGAGCCGGAAGTCTCGGTGGATTGGACGGTCGGGACTATCTGTGAAGTGGCAACCGCTGTAGACTTTATGGTTGGTTGTCCCTGGATGGTTTCACCACTAGGAGCATGTACAGATGTGGACAGACTGTAGTTTCACAAGGTTCAATGGGTAAGCCCATGACTTTCGTGTCCAAGATTCAAACCTTCTCGAATGTTGGGGCGGTGAGAGATATACCTTCACCGTATTGGCCTTCGATCGAAGCTAGAGTGCCCCCTTCAAGAATCAAAGATAGCCTAAAAGACTTGTGGATTTCCGAATAAATTGGATCGTAGCCTATCTCCTTTTTAGGGGCATGAGAAGCCGAAGCACGAGTTGCCTGACTTGTGAGAGGGTCTTGAAAGCCAGATCTGGAGGCTTTACTGCCATCCTTCCCCTTCTTGGTGATTGCTGGGTCACGAAGTAAACTAAGTCAAGCAGCCTTGAGTTCATCAGGCTCTTCATCGCGTAAGATTTCACGCGTAAGATGCTCTTCATCAATCTCAACGCGATCAAGGGATTTCTTTTTTAGCTAAACAATATAGTCCCAGGCTTCGATTAGCGACTTAGGGTACCCTTCTTCAAGGAAACGAAGGTTGCAGTTCATGAGGACACCTGCATTGTAATATATCAGCAAGGGGTCAAAGTCATACTTTATCTTTGTTCAACCAACCTCTCTAGCTTCCTCTTTGAGGGTCTCTATTTATGCATGTTGTTTACCAGCCTCCATCTTGGCCAGACGAGCCTGGACGGCTTTGCAATATCATTGGGACTCTAGTTGAGCCTTAAGTTTCTCTTGTATTTCCTTCTCAAGCTCCTCCATGAGCTTTTGAATATGGAGGGTTGGGGCATCATTATCTTTTTTCAGTATGTCCTTTTCCTTCTGCAAAACGTCCTTCTCAAAGACTAAAGTACCGCTGCGGCAAACAGCGGTGTCCAATTCAACTTGATGCACTTTCATAAAACGTTCCACTACTTTAGAGGATTTGCTGGCTCTTTTCTTAGCATTGGGCAGCTTTGTAGTCAGCCCCTTGACTTCTTCATCCAAGTGTTTGACGATGTCTTTATCATGAATCGCTTCAAGAGTTAAACGATCGATCTCATGCTTCCATTCAACTGACACTTCAGAAATCCTCTCGTCCACATGAAGAGTTGTGCCATGGTGGACATAGACATCATTAACATAAGAGAGCACTGTATCCTAGGCTTCTAGAGGAATCAGATGCAAAGCGGGAACAAATTTGAACTCATCAAAACATAACTTGGGAAATGTGGCCTTAAGCTCAGCCATCTTTTCTGCATTAGTGGCATTTGGAGCAATTAAGGCTAAAAGGGACCATTTTCCATGCCTATAAGAAGAAATATCAAGACTTCATGCGCTATTCGGGCGTTCAAAAGATCGCTGGGTGCCGAAAGAACCTAAATATTGTGTGGGTTAAGTAGCCGAAGTAGAGGCGTGAGGTAATGACCTACTACTGCTATATATACTAGGGTGTGCATCAACATTCTTGTGGTGAGAAGATTGGTACTTTGACTTGTACCGGGATGATGAATCCTTGGATTGATGACTTCTATCTCGGTCCTCCCTTCCATCATGGCATTCTCTTTCCTGTCCAGGCTATCGATCGGAGTCCGGATGTCGGTTGGACCCGAAATAAGACAGCTGGAATATGATGATTTCTTCAAGCGATCATAGTTGCGAGAGCGCTCCATGGAACTTGCGAAAAAACGAATATGTATGAGAATCACCAAAATTAAAGATGGTGTCCTACGGTGCGGTGTACGTGATTATGAATGTCCTAGTGTCCCCTTAATGGACCATGTACTGGAGCATTGTTAGCTAAAGTAATCTTTCCCATTCTAGTTGGAGGAATGTCAGCACCTATTCGAATAGGAAAGTCGGACCCCCCCTCCCAAGGTTCATGTTAGAAAAATCATAAATCCCGATATCATCTGGTCGTGAGATGTCTGACAATCCCTCAAATAAATTTTCTAAACGCAGAGAAGTAGATTAATCTACAACGGTGGTGGTTAGCTTTGGCTGCTTGGTGACTTGCCCTTTATGAAGCTTGTAAACCAGACTCTTTGTTCTTCTCTTCTCTGGAGCGGGAAGCCATGTGTCTTGGAAAGATCCAACTGCATGCTCAAGGCTTGAACTCGCATCGTTACAACCGAGCTCATTAGCATCACCACTTATTTCTCCTTCTTCGGTGACATTCTAAGCCTCCTCGACTGGGGGGCACGATAGGATTAACCTCGCCACCTCCCTACTAAGCAGTGCCTCTTCTTTCTCTCACTTCCTTATAAGCATTCCTTATTAGCCCTATTCTATGGTCGTCTTCTAGCAAGCCAAAGGCAAAGAGGCGCTCATCGGTAATAAGGGATCTAATATCTCTGTCTTCAAGAGGTATATTCCTAAGCTCAGCAACTGCCTTTGAATATCTATCACCGATAGGACGAGGATAGCTACCTGCAAGATTCAAAGAACTATTCAGTTCAAAATACAACTTGAATAAAAGCAATCAAGATTGAGTAAAATGGCACTCACATCCTTCCATCCATCGTCCCACGAAGCCAGGTGGGCAAGGAATATAAAACCGCTCGTTCTTGAAAGCACTTAGCTTATTCGAAGCACCAGTTACGACTTGATAATTGCTAATTGACTCAAGAAATGTATACGAGAGGCTTCCCTTCCATCACTTGAAATCGAAGATGAATCTAATGTTCTGAAGTTGGTTCACGATATAAGAATTCGAGGAATATCATGTATGTACAGTAAAGAAATGCATAGTTGTTCGGATGCAACTACGTCAAAGCTAATCTCTAATGATGTAGCATCTTCCGAATGAATGGATTAAGAGGCGGATGAAACCTGCCCAGCACATATATATATTACAAGCGGTATACCCTTTCGGAGGTGAGTGAGCTCTGTCATTATGAGAGGGGACTCGTACATCCTTATATAGTATCCCGTGTTTGATGAAAATTCTATGAAGAGATTCCTCATTGATTCTTGAACCATATAATCCTCCGGGTTCTCTAAAAATATAGCATCTTCTAAAGTGTTAGGAGCTGGTTCATCTTCTGCTTCTAGATTCACATGAATTTCAGGCACTTGTTGAGAAGTTTTGGGCTGTTTCGATTGATTGCCCGGGTATGTCGAGCAGATATTGTTGCGGAGCTTGACTCAGCAACAGAATCACCGTGCGAAGCAGTCTATTTAGTAGCAATAGCAGCTAAATGCTCCGAGCATCTGGAACCCATAGCTATCAAACTTAGTAGATAATCATAGTTAGAGAAAGAAACCTGTTCCCCTGTGTAAAGTGTAAACTAGTGCGGTGTGGTGCAGTGTTGTGCAGTGCAGTAATAAACAATTAAAGATTAAGCGATAGCTGTAACGAGATTCTGGGATTCAACTGGAGTGATCATCATCACTGACTATCCCAACCGGCTTTCACGTCGATGGTTGTGCATTTCACATAAGCACCGAGATCGATTAATCAAAATATTGGAGTACAATATTTACATTCAAGTCCAATCAAGTTCCAAGTTATATGAATTTGTTCGGGAGTCCGAGTATTTAAGTCCATATGAGTTCGTGTGCATGTGTTCAAGTTCTAAGTCATGTCCTATTTGAAAGTGTACGTGTAGTACTAAGGATCATGTAATATGGTATATAAATGCGGAAACTGGTAATAATAGTAAAATAAAAATTAAAGTAAGCACACCAGGAATTTTTATACTGGTTCGAACCTCCCGTTCTACGTCCAGTCCCAGAATACCCTCTGGATTTAAACTAAACCTCTCACTTAACCCGGAGGAATAGATATACGACACCTGAGCAGCCGAACAGGAATTTTTCCGCCTCAACAACCAAAGAGGACTTCAACTTAATACAAATAGTTTGTTGACGAATGTGTTCTGAATAACACTGATTGTCTTTTGATAGTACAACTTTCCTATAATCAAATCCTCAAGAGTATATATGTGTGTGAAGATTTAGAAGGAATATAATCACGTAGAATCGAAGTATATGAAATAATTCAAGGATTCTAGTGATATTGAATGAGAATGAATGCTTTTATTTGCAGAAATAAATAGAGATTAGATTTCAGAAATATAAACAAGAATCGGTGATTGTAGAAATGAATTGAATATGTTTATATAATCGTAGAAGAGTTATAATCTTTCATGAAGAGTTTCAGTCAATAGTTGTGTCCATATCTCTTGAAACAGAGGACATTCCTCTTCATGAAATGATCGCATCTCTTCAGAAAACTAGCCGTTATTCTCTGGTCGGTCGACCGGAAAACCTGGCCGGTCAGCTGAGTTTGAAATCGTATACAAAACAGAAAGTCACTGTGCACATAACACAGGGTCGGTCGACCGAGGATCCTGGTCGGTCGGCCGACCTGGTGTTACTTGCACAGTGTACACATTTTTAATATAAATTGTTTTGTGTGTGTGTGACTATTTGAGGAATGATTTTAACAATATTCTAAGACTCAATAAAATAAAATATTCATACTAATCTCTGGATTGTAGTCTTGTCTCCTTTGTAGTACACAATATGCACTTATTCTCTTTTTGTCGCTTTCGTATAGTATTCTCGTCGTATGATCTCTGAAGCTTGTGTCATGAATCAAAACTCATGAATCAACATTCTCCCCCTTTTTGATTGATGACAATACTTATGTGACGAAGTAAAACTTATCTATATTATAATTCTCCCCCTGAATATATGGCGACTTTTCGTTGCTACTGACATCGCCTTTGCCGATGATATATCCTTTTGAGTTATCTCCAAAGGTGACTGCTCCTCCATTTGAGTATATGATGTTTGACAACATTTCTTTGTTTCTAGTCATGTGTTTTGAGCAACCGCTATCTAAAATCCATTTTCCTCTCTTCTTATGTGGTACATCGTCTGACGAAGCCATGAAGCATACATTTGCTTGTTCATTATCACTTTCACTCTCTGATGAGGATGATGAGTCAGTGTCGTCCCAAGTGACTGAAAAATCTTTTCGTTTGGTTTTATCCTTCTTGGAGTTATTCTTTTTACGATCTGGACAATCCTTCTTCATGTGTCCTTTCTTATGACATTCATAACATTCCATTGTTGAAGATGATGGTTTGTTGTTATTGGAATTGTTGTTGGAATTATTTTTGTTTCCCTTGAATTTGTTTCTGTTGAATTTCAAAAACTTTTTGAATTTTTTAGCAATCATTGCTATATCTTCATTATCTGAGTCGGAATCATCTTTTTCTGCTTGGAATGCCACATTTTTCTTTTCTTGTACTCCATTTCGTTTTGCCTGCAAATTTACATCGTAGGACATTAAATTACATATCAATTCTTCTGGTTTTATTGTTGACAAATCAGTTGCTTCTTCAATAGCTAGGACTTTTCGTTCCCATTCGTCCGTTAAAGAATTTAAGATTTTTGTAACAACATCAAAATCAGTAAACTTTTGTTCTAGTGATAATAAAGCATGATAAATATCCTGAAATCTAGAGTACATGTCATTTATAGATTCATTTGGCCTCATTTTAAAATTTTCAAATTGATGTTTCAACATAGAAATTTTGCTTAATTTAACTTTGTTCGTTCCTTCATGTGAAACTTTAAGAGTTCTCCAAATTTCATAACCGGAAGTGCACATGCTAACTCTATTGAATTCATTTCTATCTAATGCACAAAACAAAATATTCATAGCCTTAGCATTTGATGTAGCATCTAGTTTTTGTGTGTTACTCCAAGTTGAGTATTCTCCAGTAGGAGTTGTGTACTCACTTTGTATAATATTCCAGATATCAAATCCACTTGATTGCATATAGATTCTCATTCTAGTTGACCAATAATTGTAATTTATACCATTGAAAAGTGGAGGTCGTGAAGTCGATTGACCTTCTGTGAAACTAGAATTAGTGTGAGTGTTAACATCGTTAATTTGTGTGGTTGCCATATTACTAAAAATAAATATCAAATAACTTTGTGATGGTTATAGGATGACCTTGCTCTGATACCAAATGAAAGTGTACGTGTAGTACTAAGGATCGTGTAATATGGTATATAAATGCGGAAACTGGTAATAATAGTAAAATAAAAATTAAAGTAAGCACACCAGGAATTTTTATACTGGTTCGAACCTCCCGTTCTACGTCCAGTCCCAGAATACCCTCTGGATTTAAACTAAACCCCTCACTTAACCCGGAGGAATAGGTATACGACACCTGAGCAGCCGAACATGAATTTTTACGCCTCAACAACCGAGGAGGACTTCAACTTAATACAAATAGTTTGTTGACGAATGTGTTCTGAATAACACTGATTGTCTTTTGATAGTACAACTTTCCTATAATCAAATCCTCAAGAGTATATATGTGTGTGAAGATTTAGAAGGAATATAATCACGTAGAATCGAAGTATATGAAATAATTCAAGGATTCTAGTGATATTGAATGAGAATGAATGCTTTTATTTGCAGAAATTAATAGAGATTAGATTTCAGAAATATAAACAAGAATCGGTGATTGTAGAAATGAATTGAATATGTTTATATAATCGTAGAAGAGTTATAATCTTTCATGAAGAGTTTCAGTCAATAGTTGTGTCCATATCTCTTGAAACAGAGGACATTCCTCTTCATGAAATGATCGCATCTCTTCAGAAAACTAGCCGTTATTCTCTGGTCGGTCGACCGGAAAACCTGGTCGGTCAGCTGAGTTTGAAATCGTATACAAAACAGAAAGTCACTGTGCACATAACACAGGGTCGGTCGACCGAGGATCCTGGTCGGTCGGCCGACCTGGTGTTACTTGCACAGTGTACACAGTTTTAATATAAATTGTTTTACGTGTGTGTGACTATTTGAGGAATGATTTTAACAATATTCTAAGACTCAATAAAATAAAATATTCATACTAATCTCTGGATTGTAGTCTTGTCTCCTTTGTAGTACACAATATGCACTTATTCTCTTTTTGTCGTTTTCGTATAGTATTCTCGTCGTATGATCTCTGAAGCTTGTGTCATGAATCAAAACTCATGAATCAACATTCTCCCCCTTTTTGATTGATGACAATACTTATGTGACGAAGTAAAACTTATCTATATTATAATTCTCCCCCTGAATATATGGCGACTTTTCGTTGCTACTGACATCGCCTTTGCCGATGATATATCCTTTTGAGTTATCTCCAAAGGTGACTGCTCCTCCATTTGAGTATATGATGTTTGACAACATTTCTTTGTTTCCAGTCATGTGTTTTGAGCAACCGCTATCTAAAATCCATTTTCCTCTCTTCTTATGTGGTACATCGTCTGACGAAGCCATGAAGCATACATTTGCTTGTTCATTATCACTTTCACTCTCTGATGAGGATGATGAGTCAGTGTCGTCCCAAGTGACTGAAAAAGCTTTTCGTTTGGTTTTATCCTTCTTGGAGTTATTCTTTTTACGATCTGGACAATCCTTCTTCATGTGTCCTTTCTTATGACATTCATAACATTCCATTGTTGAAGATGATGGTTTGTTGTTATTGGAATTGTTGTTGGAATTATTTTTGTTTCCCTTGAATTTGTTTCTGTTGAATTTCAAAAACTTTTTGAATTTTTTAGCAATCATTGCTATATCTTCATTATCTGAGTCGGAATCATCTTTTTCTGCTTGGAATGCCACATTTTTCTTTTCTTGTACTCCATTTCGTTTTGCCTGCAAATTTACATCGTAGGACATTAAATTACATATCAATTCTTCTGGTTTTATTGTTGACAAATCAGTTGCTTCTTCAATAGCTAGGACTTTTCGTTCCCATTCGTCCGTTAAAGAATTTAAGATTTTTGTAACAACATCAAAATCAGTAAACTTTTGTTCTAGTGATAATAAAGCATGATAAATATCCTGAAATCTAGAGTACATGTCATTTATAGATTCATTTGGCCTCATTTTAAAATTTTCAAATTGATGTTTCAACATAGAAATTTTGCTTAATTTAACTTTGTTCGTTCCTTCATGTGAAACTTTAAGAGTTCTCCAAATTTCATAACCGGAAGTGCACATGCTAACTCTATTGAATTCATTTCTATCTAATGCACAAAACAAAATATTCATAGCCTTAGCATTTGATGTAGCATCTAGTTTTTGTGTGTTACTCCAAGTTGAGTATTCTCCAGTAGGAGTTGTGTACTCACTTTGTATAATATTCCAGATATCAAATCCACTTGATTGCATATAGATTCTCATTCTAGTTGACCAATAATTGTAATTTATACCATTGAAAAGTGGAGGTCGTGAAGTCGATTGACCTTCTGTGAAACTAGAATTAGTGTGAGTGTTAACATCGTTAATTTGTGTGGTTGCCATATTACTAAAAATAAATATCAAATAACTTTGTGATGCTTATAGGATGACCTTGCTCTGATACCAAATGAAAGTGTATGTGTAGTACTAAGGATCGTGTAATATGGTATATAAATGCGGAAACTGGTAATAATAGTAAAATAAAAATTAAAGTAAGCACACCAGGAATTTTTATACTGGTTCGAACCTCCCGTTCTACGTCCAGTCCCAGAATACCCTCTGGATTTAAACTAAACCCCTCACTTAACCCGGAGGAATAGATATACGACACCTGAGCAGCCGAACAGGAATTTTTCCGCCTCAACAACCGAAGAGGACTTCAACTTAATACAAATAGTTTGTTGACGAATGTGTTCTGAATAACACTGATTGTCTTTTGATAGTACAACTTTCCTATAATCAAATCCTCAAGAGTATATATGTGTGTGAAGATTTAGAAGGAATATAATCACGTAGAATCGAAGTATATGAAATAATTCAAGGATTCTAGTGATATTGAATGAGAATGAATGCTTTTATTTGCAGAAATAAATAGAGATTAGATTTCAGAAATATAAACAAGAATCGGTGATTGTAGAAATGAATTGAATATGTTTATATAATTGTAGAAGAGTTATAATCTTTTATGAAGAGTTTCAGTCAATAGTTGTGTCCATATCTCTTGAAACAGAGGACATTCCTCTTCATGAAATGATCGCATCTCTTCAGAAAACTAGCCGTTATTCTCTGGTCGGTCGACCGGAAAACCTGACCGGTCAGTTGAGTTTGAAATCGTATACAAAACAGAAAGTCACTGTGCACATAACACAGGGTCGGTTGACCGAGGATCCTGGTCGGTCGGCCGACCTGGTGTTACTTGCACAGTGTACACAGTTTTAATATAAATTGTTTTGTGTGTGTGTGACTATTTGAGGAATGATTTTAACAATATTCTAAGACTCAATAAAATAAAATATTCATACTAATCTCTGGATTGTAGTCTTGTCTCCTTTGTAGTACACAATATGCACTTATTCTCTTTTTGTCGCTTTCGTATAGTATTCTCGTCGTATGATCTCTGAAGCTTGTGTCATGAATCAAAACTCATGAATCAACACTATTGCTAGTTCATATGGTCAAGTATGCGACTGTTCAAGTTCAAACACTGATGTTAAACTCAAGGAAAAATGGCTAAGCCCCTCTAGCCGAGGGGATCGTATTTGATCCCTTACATAGGCGACCTTGCCTTATTTGATTTTGAACCTCATATACCAATAACCGATCCTTCGAATCCAAACACATTGATCCCTCCATTTCAACGATTAACCGAACCATCACTTCGATCCATCACTCCATATCACAACCGACCCCTCCACACCATATCACAATTAACTGATCTCTTCAATTTCATCATCCCAGTTTATTTACTCCATAACACAACTGATCCCAATGTTTGATTGCAACCACATCACCAACATACCAACGACCGACCCCTATGCACACTCCATCTCATGTCTTCTCACATCATCACTGCCATATCCTTCCACAACCATCAATAAAATCCTAAACATCTCATCGTCTCCTCACAATCGCATACAACTAATTCAAAAAAACCACATATATATGTAAAATCAAGTACAAACGTAAGGTGAAGAGTCGAATTGGCTCGAAGAGGACGAGGGCGATGCGAGTTCTAGTTTAGATAGCCGAGGTCACTACAGATAGTCGAGGTCTACTAGCTCAATCAACAAGCTCAATGGAGCCGAGTGTAGACAAAGACTGAGGATTACATCCCTAATTTATACTAAAAATATCGACCAAGCATCGCAACAATGAAAGAGAGATACGACTCTTTAGAAAGATAATTCAACAAGAGGGTAACAACTGTTCAGGAAACTGAATGGAATCCTTCCCGGTGACTCTAACTTGCTTCGTTTCAAAGTACATCATGTTTGAAATAGGATGTACTTTGAGAGGGCAAGTGTTATCTGGCCTTTTGACCCGACTATATTCAGACTGGTTGGACAAGTTAGATTCGATGATAGATAAGGAAAGCAGCCCAGAGAGGTGATCGTAGAGTCCAGGAATCAAGCACAGACGACAATATGAAACAACGATCGAGTGAGATCAAGAGATAGACTCTTGGGAATATTCTAAGTGTGGATTAGTACCTCCCCTAGGTAGGGAATCGGTACATATCCCTTCCCCTAGGTAGCGGATCTGATCGCATCATAATGGTCATGGACAACATCGACCAATAGTTCAATTCAACAAGAATCGATCGATATCTCTAAAGACATGAATGCAACTATGCAAACAACTTTAAAAATGTGAAGCTAGCATGGAATGGGACCCACACGACCGATCGCAGCATGCCACATGGCCAGGAAGACCGATTGGTGCCGATCCCTAAGTATTATGAGTTGGGCCGCGAAATTTTTAGGGTGACCTTGTCTGCATCTGGGGATTCTGCTAGCGAAATTTCAGGAGAATATTCGGTCGTTTATCCCTATAAATACAAAGTTCATAGTTCATTTAAGGGATCTTTATGCTGCTGTTTTACTTGAACTCCATTGTAATCAAGGATCATCCAATATGATCCCCTGTACTCAGAATTTCAAGTGATTAATAAAGTAATTCACTCAAAGTGGACGTAGACAATCAACGTCGAACCACTATAAATCTGCATGTTCTTGTTTTCTGCCTGTTTTCTTTCTGTTTTAAGTTCAATCTTCACTTTACTTCTCTACATTCAATCTGTTGAGTGTTTGTGCCAACTTTTGGTGCAAACACTTCATAAAATTCTTTCGATCGAAAGTCGAGAGTCGTTATTGTATGACTCTCATTTGTGAACTTGTCCCTCATTAATATTTAAACAATTTAAAAATTAAGCCTTGTACGAACTTTGCTGAAGCACGGTAGTGGACGTAAGTTCAGCTGCTTACATATTATATAGGTGAATCCAATTTCTTATCTTTTTTAGCAATACCCTTAGCATTGACATATTGTACACGTGTTCTCTTCATCGCGATTATATCACACAGAAATCTTGAACTCGGTCAATTATATATTAATTGTAAATTTAACATTAAAGTTTATGGTTCAATATGATGTATTTTTTCTATTCAATTTGCTTGGAAAATATTTTAACTTTAAGTTGACTATCAAGTACGGTGATGCTAATTTTTTTTAGTAAAGAGCGATCCTCTAACCGAGGAAAGCATTGAAAATAACTTATAATTTAGAAAGGCAAGTTGCTAGCAGCATGTCTGAAGGGTGCGGAGTCAGAAATATTTAGCAGAGAGTTGATCAATGTTAAGCATTTAGGAGCATACTGTATATGTAGAACTACCTATACGAGGTCAAGATATAATGCAACAGTTCATTGTGCAATAAAAAATTTTATAGTAAGGGTGGTAGTTTTACTTTATTCAAGTAGAGCACTCATCATTGGATAATAAATAGTTAACATGCAGTAAATTGTACAAATATTGCATTCATTGATTTGAGGAGTCGATGGTCATTAAATGAATGCAAGGGTAACAAATAACCATTTGCATTTATACATCTCAAAAGCAAGACGAGTCATGAAGTAAGTTGTAGGCCACTAGAAATCCAATGCTTGTGGAGCAGCTTGTGATATTAAACTATTCGAAAGAGATGGATCCTCTCTGAATAACGTTTTACTTCAAGAGCTTCAACTTATACCCAACTATGTCCTTAACGTGATCCTCGTTGTCATGTCACCGATCGTAATCAAAATATAGTTTAGACACCTAAAATTGAAAGTATTCTCAAATCAGAAAGTTATTATATATCGTCTTATAAGACCTTCATTTGACTTTATAATTAATCTCTGTAAAGGACTCATTGTGAGTCATCATTTAATTGTTTCAAGCAATTACACGTACGTAACTCCTTACTGCTTCCAACGTTCATGAGTAATTCATCGTCCTTCATATAGAAAGCGTTACATACACCAGCCTTAACGGATGTATTAATATCATGTTCTCGACACATCTTGACTAAGAGCGTTTAAAGACAAATATATACATGACGCAATTTGGTACTAATGGTTTCGAATGCATTCGTAACTAAAGTCGATTAAATATTTTTCTTATGGATATCCTACTTGTATATATATATCGAATGTGTTTAAACATTTTTTTTTGAAATGGTACTTAATATACAACAAATCACTGTGACAACATATCACATGTCAATAAACGTTCGAATCACACTACGCAAGTTTCGAACTTGTGACATTTCGCAGCAAAGCCAAATCACTTAACCACTCGAACTTGTGTTTAAACATTATTTATATCTCAATATAACAATATATACAACAGAATATAAAATCAAAAGTATCAAAAGTTTACTTTATTCCCAACAAGATCCGCTATAGAAATCCTTATGGCATCCTTATCTCTATCGCTCACATCCTTGCCTTTTGATTCTTTGTTCTTTTTCTTTTCTTCAAACATAGTTGTTGCATCATTGTGCAGTGATTCGTCCAAAAATGAATTGATTGCTACGTCAAAACTGGTTTGAACTGGTTCATCCTCTCCTCCTTCACTCCCCTCTGATTCTTATTCCATCGTTTCATCATCATATCATTTCCCAACTCCAACAGTGGTTGAATTCCTGTGTAGGAATGAATCAATTTACTGCTTTTGAACAAAACTCAGTGTATACTTTCTTAAGGGGTAGATAGCATAGTTCTCACAAGATTCATGATTATCCTACAATCCTGTATTGTTGGGGGTGCATGAATGAGTCTATAAGATGTGTATTTCACTCCAGCTCATAATACAATACTCACTAAACTCATTAGAGATGAACTCCTCACCTCTATCAGTAAGCAAGCAATATAGCAAAATTATGAATTTACATAATTTGTATTTAGCGTCCCAAATGTATGCAAACGTATGAATAAATAACCAATGTAATTTCTTTACAAGCTCAAAATGTCAGAATAAGAACACATAGAAGTCGTGATAAATTAGACAAAACCTTAGTACAAAACTGAATTACAAAGTTACAATAGACTTATTTCTCCCACAAACTACAAATAACATTGAACTCATTTTTCCCACAGCTAAAAGGTTTTGCTAGAAGTGGAAACACTCAGATTATTGAGGACAAATATCCCACCAATATTCTCTACAATTACATATGTGCACGAGTTACATATATAAAGAGAAAAAATAAATCTAATAATCAACTCCAAATGTTACAATCCTTTCGCTTTCTACAGTATGGCCTGCAAAAATGAACAGTAAACTGTCAACAAGCATTCAGCATAACCTGGAACGATGAATTAATTGAAGCCAAGAAGCTCTCAACATAACTTGGAACAATAATTAATTAAAAGCATTAAAAAACTTCAGTTAAATATCAGTACAAACATATATACAATCATGTGTAAACTAACACAGTAACACAATTGAAGTTATCATCTTAAAAGAGAGCACAATAAATGACTTGATGGGTGTTTATTATTCTATTTCTTTTTAACTCCGAAATAGAATATTTATTTATGAAAGAATTCAAAGAAGAAATTAGTTACTTATATACTTCAATTTCTACATTCATTCAAAAGCCATTTTCTCATAGAAAATGAATGAAAATGTCATTATAATATTACATAAAAAATGCTAGGATTACTTGGTCATTGAAATTGAAATCAGGTAAGGATACTCTCAATTAAAAGCAAGGAAATTACCTGAGAGTAAAGGAAAGTGCCGAGGACAGCAATGGCAGCTCCAAGTGCATTCATAGGTAGGATTGGATTGTTGAAAATAATGATGGATGAGACAATGACTGATATCCTCTTCATTGTATTTCCAATGCTAAACGTTAGTGGAGAGATTTGATCTAGTGACATGTAAGAGACTTGGTTGTACAAATGGTAGAAAATACTTTGCGCTGCAACCCACCTACCAAATCATTAAGCACACTATTTAGGACCACGTTCCATTTACATACAAGTGTAGAATAGTCCTCAAAATAGTCATTAATGTGACTTCAATGAAGTAACTGAAGCAATAGTTGATGTTTTGATTGTATTGAACCTGTTCGATGGGATAAAACTTATGTTTAATGTAAAATACTAATGTCATTTTTCTTTTCAAAACTCCAATCCCAGGGCATGAACATTTGGGAATGCAATTTACCATATGATAGGATAGAAATGTAATAAACTACACTCGATAAATACAACTTTTTGTTTAGGTCAGTTAAAATAAATAATAAAATGAACAATGGTAAGTTAGAATCAAGAATTTCAACATAGGTGAAGTAAATCTCAAATAACAACGTCCAAGCCAAATTTCTGAATGGATCGTTATCTAAAATAGCAATGATAATAAAATGAATGACCTGAAGCTACTTAATAAGTTACCAAATGAAGTTGGGACCAATTTCTGACAATGCAGTTTGCCAACCAGCAGCCCACATTTTGGGTCCTTCCACAGCAATTGCAAATGGGGTGAGAATCAGTAGAGAAAGAATGGAGAGACATGCATAGTAATTCATTCCACTAACTGATTTTCCTTTCATTCCTCTTTTTGAGAAAATGTTTCTTAACACAAATGCAACATTTGATATCATGGCACCCATGAAGCCTGTAATCATAATTAAGTATATTAAATCAAAGTATAATTCCTTTATCAAGTAGGTATAATACATAAAACACAACATTTGCAGCCCACATTCAGTTACTAAGCAACACATAAAATTAATGAACAAAATAAATTTGTCCTAAAAGAACTGAGGTTTCGGTAATGACTGTTTATTTAACCTGTTAGCGCAGCTCACTAATTATTGAATCCTAGGAATTTGTGTACTACAACATCTCATTGCCAATCTAGTTTATGAATAACATAATAAGTGGTCATCGATAACCTTAACACACAATAGCACATCAGGTAAAATTTAGGTTAAGTTACCGCCCTAGACTAAATTGATAGTCAAGAATATAACTTACCAATCATGTTAAAGTTAAGTTCAGTTACTGCAGCCAGAGCACAACCACCAATAATTGGTAACAAAGATAGGTAGACTTGCATCGGGAACCTCTCCCCTAACAAGAATCTCGAGACCAGAACACTGAATGCTGGTTCACCGCTTTTAATAATGTGTGTAAACGATACTGCCACCTTTGACATGCTTACAGTTGCCGCCACGTGCCCAATAGTGTGTGCTATCGCAACCTATTTAAAGAAGTAGCATAAGCTGCAATCTTAGTAAACAACCCAACCAATATGCAGAATGTTCATGCATACATTACTTATATGCGTCTCCATGGAAGTTAAACTTTTAGTGATACGAAGAGATATATTTTTTATTTGAACACGAGGAAAAAAGGGTGGCATCATAGAATTGACATAAGGGGGTCTCAACTATTTAATGCAAAAGTGAGAAAAAGAAATAAATCTACGGTCAACCACCTTGGCTACAAATGAAATCAAATGGTTTTGGTTATTAATAGGTAGAGATAGAACTGAAATTAGAAGATGAAATCTGTGCGCGCACGCGTGTTACTGAGTAGATTATTCTTCTTTTTTGTGTGGTGGTGGATACTTGGGTAGCTTCTGTTACAAAATTAAACAAGTGCAAGAAACTATTTTATATATATATATATATATATATATATATATATATATATATATTAAACACATCTAACGGACCCTTTGGTAACTCCTCTTATGAGGCCATAACTATTTCTTAAGGTGGAAAAAAAATATCATTTATGATACGCCTCATCTTTCAGAAATACTTAACCGGAAGCCATTAGAGTCAACAATCGCCACATAAACCAAATAGTAAACAACTCTCTTAATATAATTCATAATCACAAAATTTAGTTCCATTCCCACATAACCAATCAGTAATAAACTATCTAAATGTACCTCACAATCCCTAAATTTAGTTACATTCCAGATCAGAATTTATTTTTACTGCTAGGTAAAGAATCCTTAGAATTACTTTGACGCCAAAAAGTTACTTCATAACATACTTACGGTAACTTATGCACAACTCTATGTTTCAAATATATACACACACACATGATGACAATGATATCACAATCAAACAATAAGACACAAGTTAAAACTTCAGCCATCCATATTTCCACATACTACATCATTCTAAACCCCAAGACCATTAAAACACATCAACTAGCAAACAAAATTAGATAAAAAGCAAAAATCCATACCGGAGCAAGCGATTTCCAAAATTCAAAATCTGTCCTGGGCGCCTCAGCAATTCTCAAACCCCAAGACACCAACATCATCAAAGTCCCACATGCAAGCGAAAGAGTTGAAGTCAACCACGGATACGGAAAAGCATTCAAAACCTTTTTATTGTAGATATTGAAAACAACATTCAACGACCACCACGTGGCAAAATACATCCCAATTTTAAGTTTTTGGGCACCTTCAGATTTTGATTCCGGTTCTGGAACCGCCGGAATCGAGCTAGATTGTTTTGCCTCATAAGCATGGACTCTAAGATCATTTTTCTGAGCAGAGCGCAGATTTAACTGATTTAAATACAATGGTTTAGAAGAAATCGTAAAAGATCCAAGCTTCGATCCCGGTAAATACGATTGAACTGATTTTACAGGGATTTGCTTTGATCGGAGCGGATTAAACAAGATCGGAGCTTGCTTTATTGAGCTAATCATGCTTATGGAAGTTCGATGCTGGATTTGATCGAGTAAAAGCGATTTGAAGATTTTAAAGCAAGGAAGGCGATCAAATCGAGAAAATCACAAAATAGGATATGTGATTTTCTCGAGAAATGAGCGATTTTAATAAGAAAATAAAAATGCAGAATCCTGGATTACGAAGAATAAACCCTAGATACTACCGATATTTCAAAACTGGAGTTCGAAAATGGAAATGCAGAAGTGGATGATGACGTCGGCATAGTGAACGGCGGTGAAAGGGAAGCGAAACGACAAATTACTGAAATACCCTGAGTCCCGTTGTTGGGTGAACAAAGTTGGGGGCGCTTTCGGCTGTGGTGGAGGTGACCACGGCTCTTGTTTATGTATGTGTATGCACCTCACGACTGGTTTGTCGTTCCAGAGGAAAATGGTTTATGCACAAACTTTGCATAATTTATAAAACTATTTTGCTAAATATAAAGTATATATATGTATACGGAATTTTAGTATAAGTTCCCGATTTTCTTTGAACATGGTCATCTTTCATCAAAACTTTTGTGTTACTCATTAAAACATCTATTGATAATATTGATAATGAATCATAAAGTTCATCATGATCAAGCACGCATTGAGGCAAGTAAATTTCTATATTTAAAATTATTTGTCCTTGAGCTTTGTTGATTGTAAGGGCAAAACTGATGCAGCCAAGGAAGCGAATTCGACGATGTAAATCGAATCTGTCCAGGATCTCACACGATTAGCAGAAATAATCGGTGAATCGATGATAAATCGGTGAATTTAAGAATCTGATGCATATCGATGTCGATCATGACCACCAACATCTCTACCACCACCATTTCTACCACCATCCCTTCGATCTACATTCCTCCGATCACGATCATCCACATCTCTCCGATTTCGATCATCAACATTCCTATCACGATCGTCAACATTTCTACGATCATGATCTTCTCTTCTCTCCCGATCTGAATGTGGTGAAACTCTATTTCCCCCATGGCTCGATTCAGGTGAAACCCTTCTTCTACTTTGATTCATTTCAAGCATCATTCTCTCTAATCGACCAATCCCCTCATTCAACTTCTCATTGAAATTCTCGTTGATTCGTTGCTCCATTTCATCGGCCTCTTCTCTTCCATACAAAGCATCAACATTGCGATGACGTTGAGCTCGTCTCGGTGGCATTATTGAACTTCAAACAAATCTTCAGAAATTCAAACTTCACACTGCTAACACAAACACTTCACGAAAAATGATACACGGTTTTCACAAATCAATGGACAATCTCGACCCTCCAAGCTCTAGGTCGCAACTCTCCAAACTTTAATTTGAGCACGACTTATGCAAAGGCGCACTTCCCAAACTTCAACTACCTCGGCCGAACGACTTAGCGAAATCTTCACGACCTAAGGCGCAAACCAACGTGCACGACCTAAGACGATAAGGCGTGCAACTTCAATACGGCGCGGAATTTCAAACTTCACTTCGACGCGCAAAAATCCCAACGAGCAAAATTCAAACACTTTCCGAACTTTGATCCAAAATGATATGGATCGAAACTCCCAACTTGTTGCAACTTCACGATGAACACGATGAACACCAAACTTCTCAACAATGCAAATCCGATCTCCAAACTTCAAATTCTCGAAACCCAGTTCTCCAAATGATGCAAACTTCTTACGATCTAGCTTTGATACCAAATGATGCAGCCAAGGAAGCGAATTCGACGATGTAAATCGAATCCGTCCAGGATCTCATACGATTAGCGGAAATAATCGGTGAATCGATGATAAATCGGTGAATTTAAGAATACCCAAATGCCCAAATCCGTTGATCACGAAGATACCGGATTCTAGCAATCTTCGACACGTTGATCGCGCACGATGCCATGAGAGAAGATCTACAATTCTTCGAACGTTGATCAAGCGCACTTGATTCCGTGAATTGGCTTCAACAATCGTTGATTCGAGCGCACTCGAATGCCGAAGGTGGAGATAGGAGATAACACTCAACTACCAATTTTAATGGAGGCAAGAAGCACAAACCAAATTTTATTTAAAATTCAACCTGTTACAATGACACAACACTCGCCTATTTATAGACAAATACAACTCTCGACTCCCATAAGTCGTATGCGACTTAACGACTTAACATAAGAAAATACAAACACTAGGTCGTTACATGACCTTCAACATACCTCACGACTTAACTACACAACGACATACGACCTAAGAAATTACAACATCATGTCATCACACAGGCGACATACGACTCAACGAATTACAACAATACAACTTAACAATTAACGACCTAAAATTCTGTTCGCGACATAAGCTTCACGACAAAAGTAATGCGGCATAACCGGAGCTTTGCGACCTAAGCTTTACGACATAAGAATGCGGCATAACTGGAAGTGGAGCGACCTACGACTTAGCTAAAGCGAAGATGTTCGGGTTAGGTCATTCGCGACCTTACGCTGGAGCGCGACTTAGATCGTTCGCGACATAAGGAGGAGCCTCGACTTAAGGAACTTCTCGATTTAGGAACGCGATCTACTGGAATTTCGTGATTTAGTAAGTTGGGCGACCCGCGACCTAAAGAGATGAGCGACCTAAGAATGATCGACTCGTGGCACGCTGCATCATCGTTTCCCCGCCTTTTCATCCGTTTAACTCGTTCATACGACTTAGTTGAGTCGTTAACTTGTTCCAGCTTCAAATCTTGAATTGGAATATCAGGCTGGGCTGCATCAAAAACCCAACCTTATTGGAAGTTGTTTGTGCAACATTGTGAATGGTAAACAAATATCATAGGTACTCTTGGTAAGAAAACTCGATCTTCATCAAATTATCCAGTGGCAATCTCTACATTATAAGGCTTCGACATATGAGTCTGACAATATTACATAATCCATTCATTAGATCAGGATTCCGCAATAGCATGATTAGTGATCCTTTCTTTAAGACCAACTTATGTGAAGGCAAACCACCTAGAGTTATTGAATTAAGATACTCAAGTTGATATAGATTTCTTGTATCATCTTCAATGGAATCAAATGGGTAGTACACATGTAATTCTCCAGGAAATGGATCGATAACGTGGTTGTTCAACTTATCGATGCATTCACTAAGAGGAGAAATTAAAGCTCTTAGCACAATATATTCCTTATGGAATGCATTTTCATGTAAATCAAAAAAGATTATATTCATGAGAGTAGCTATTGAACATTCATTTTTCCATGGTATTACCATTTCATCAAGAATTCGAATCAAGTCGTCATTTATGTGTAGTTCATTTATATCACCAACACGCAACAGAAAATCTGAATAGAAAGAATCTTCTTTTGCTCTTATATTTTGAGTAAGTTGGATGACTTTTACATGATTCCATAGTGGTGATTTAACAATGCATGCATCAATTGTTTCTGCTATTGTACCATATTGCACAATGGATAATACTTACTGAAAATCCCTTCCAATAATAAGAATTTTCCTTCGAATGGAAAGTTTTTCCCTATAATATCCTCTAGGAATCTATCCAATGCTTCAAAAGCATATCTATGAGTCATATTTGCTTCACCCTAAATAAGAACAGATGCTTGACGCAAAAGATCGGCTAATTCTAATTGTTTAAATATCATACATATTGATTCAGATGTTTGATTAAGTGGAATTCTAAATGTCGAATGTGTTATTCGACTGCCTGGTTGAATAGTCGCAGCAATCGCAGATGTTGCAGTTGTGAAATCAAACCTTCTTGACGAAGTATTGCAAGTAATGCTTGATAGAGAAATGTCTTTCCCGTTCCTCCAGGACCATCAATAAAATAAATTCTGCTCTTTTTACTCTTAACAACATTCATGATTGCAATATATGCATACAATTAAGATTCATTCAACTTGTTGGCAAAAATGAAATCTTTTTTTGATGCTATAACAGAATATTGCTCACTTAGTTATCTCGAAGTGAATAAACGATTATCTATGTCAGTTCTAATTGTTGGAAGGTCACAATCAGAAACTTTTTTACAATGGTTCATCAATAAAATATTAAGATCTTTTAGAAGGCGATTTTCAAGTATAACTCGGCTTGTTATACTTGAATTTAGATAATCTTCTATCATATACTAGAAAATTTCATCACATGATCTTCTAGTGCCTGTTGGTGCACAATACACCAAGATTGTGGCAAATAATCAACTCAAAAATTATGGTATTCGTATGGTTGATGCTTCCTGCAAACATGCTCTAATGCTTTGATCTTCCTGCAAACATGCAAACAAAATATCACACACTGTTTGATTAGAATGATACGTGACTTGTTGCCTACTAGGTAAGTGTATTTGTAAACATTGAACCGAAGGATAAATTGTGTGCATTGAAATTCGAAAATTCTCCAAAAGTCTCTTGAGGATATATCCATCTTGCATCAACAAACATTTGAATTTCATCATACTCACTTCCTGGATGAACTTCAACCATCACATGATCTGCAACTTTATAGATATATTTGTATAAATATTTGACAGATTTGATACTACTACAAACTTCGACATTAATACGACATTCATATTTTTTAACAACCTTGGATTATATGGGACAACCTAACGATTGTCAACAATAAAATAATTGCAATTATCTAATGTAATGCTTCAATCATTATCTCGCCTCTAATAAATGGGATATAAATCATTGCCCTAAAGAGTAGTTGGAAAAATTGGCAATCCTCTTTTGCATTTTCCATCTTTCATACATAGTGAATTTGGTCGACGTCTTCTACATGGTCCATGAAGCAACCATTTAATAACAACACTATATAATTCTGATTTTTCATCATGGTCTGGTATTTCCGCTCTTACAATAATATCATAATCATCCGAGCTACAAAGTTTATCTTCATCAACTAATATGATATGAATACGAGCATGAGGAAGTCCACTTTTTGAAATTCTATAACATGCACATGTGTTGTAACTAAACCGATATCTTGTTTGCTATAAGTGTGATCCTTTAGTTGTTCATACTTTGCATGAAATATTTTTGTCATAAGATCTGGAAGATCTTGAGCTGATTGTCCATATAATAGCTCAGAAGTGATTTCATCCCATGAAGGATTGCATGTCATCGTAATGAAAGATCGGGCTTTCAAACTTCTATAACAAGCCATAGCATATTGGTATCGTTGGTACGTGTTGTGTGGGCTTCTATTGCATGAAGTGGGTAGAATTGTTCTTCTTTCAATGTTTCCTATATTTTATTTTCAAATCATTTTTAAAATGTTGATTATATACACACACATATAATGTGATAGAGAGAAATGTAAATAAAATATAATATACATGCTTCGTTCTCTCCAACATTCAATGCATGTAGATGTTAGGGTAAATTCACACAGATGATTGGAAATCATCCCAAACGCATGCATAAGCAATTAGATTATGTTATACTACGATAAAAAAAATAGCATTAAAAGAATCCAAATAACAAATCACAGAAAATCAAATAGAGAGTTCTACACATAGATTTATAGTGAATTTGCTATCAATTTGATATTGTATGTCCACTTTGAGAGGGAGATTCTTTATTACTTCAGAAAAATTAGAGAGAGTACAACAATTTGATAAAAGCTTTAAGCTTTTATTTGGAGGCTAAGACTTATTGAGAAAACGAAGGAGAAGATACAAGAATGCAAAATGTGATGGATAAATTATCACTAGATCTCCTCCACTTAAATATAGGCCAAACTTAACATTGAATCAATTGATTTATGTCAACAAATCAATCCACGAATTAATATGGAAACATTCCCTTTATTAATTATAAATGCTTCAATTTCCTCCTTACTTCGTTATATAGAAACATATAAAATTTTGTATTCAAATTAAGAATCTAATTTAATAGAAACATATAATCTTCCATTATTAATTAAATTCTCCTATTTATTTCCTTTGAGAAGATATTCTCTTATCTTCTTCTCATTTACTGTAATTAATCTGCATTAATTTATGCAACCTAATCGCACCAATAGGAAAATGTATATTTTCCAACATATTGTATTACATCTAACAATCTCCATCTAGATAAAATATATGTTGCAAAACAAAGCCTACTAATTCCATCTTCAACCAAACAACCTCCAAGCTGACTCGGACAACTAGAAGAACACCTTCTCAATGAGCTTTAGCAAGGTCATCATCCATTGCACTCCGTTAGCGAACTCCAACAAGACCACTGTCCGCCAACGAAGTGTTGAAAGTACTCAAATCCAAGAAGGTAGAACTACTCAATCTCCAATCTAACAATCGTCTCTCTCTTTCTCTCTCTCTCTCTCTCTCTCTCTCTCTTCCACTGTGCCATCATGTGGCATCTAGCACTTCAGCAAGCGAATCAAGTTCGAGCAATGCTCGAACTTTGCAATAGGCATGGACTTAGTGAACCTATCTGTTGCGTTCTCCTTGATATGAATCTTCTGAAGATGTACCTGCTTTCATAAGGACAAGGAAAGACTCTCTTATCTCTATGTGCTTGGTCCTCGAACTAAACGCCAGATTCTCGACCAGATGTATTGCACTTTGATTGTGGCAATTCACTACTATACTCCCATGAACAAAAACTAATCATATAAAAATTTTTTAATTTAAGTGCCTCCTTAGCTGCTTCAACGGCAGCTATCAATTCCGCCTCTGTAGTAAACAAGAAGACTATAGTCTGCAACCTCGCTCTCCAACTAATAGCTGTCTTTCCAAGTGTAAAGACATAACTTGAGTTTGATTTCGTTCGATCTCTGTCTCCGGCATAATAATCAGAATCACAAAATTCGACTAAGATCTTTCTCCCTACCATAAAAAACAAGCCCATAATCTATTGTTTATCTAGGATATCTCAAAATATACTTCACTGCATCCCAATGCGGTTTTCTTGGATTAGCCATATAGCGACTAACCAAACCAATCGCTTGTGCAATATCTGGTCTCGTGAAAACCATGCTTCCAACGCACTAGCATAAGGTACTGTAACAACCGCATGTCCGGGCACACCAATCCAAAGCCTAGGGTGGTATTCAGACTTGCGCCATGCCAATAAGTACGAGCTATCGATTTTTAAAACATTACAGGACATAGTTACAAGAATATAATCTAAGACATTTTACACTTTAGATCTCATAATGGAATTGAATAAAATATAAATATAGGAAATAATCATCTCAAAATATACGTAATCAAAGATCTAGAGTTGACAAAATAACAACATAAAGTTTAATCAGTACTAAATACAATAATGAAGAATAATATTCAATGTCAACGCCAAGCTCACTTCCCCATGTACTAGTTTTAGGCCAATTACATGTCGTTGTGTTGTCCTCCCATGGTGGGGAAAAAGGAAAGGAATGAGTCCGACAAAAGTTTGGTGAATGAGTTGTATTACTAATATATGGTAATCACATGCAACTGACTTCATTTATAATCTACGTGACATAGGCTATCTTATTTGTGTTTGTGAATTGCTTACTAGAGTTGGTCACATTAACCTAAAGAATATGGTGACACCTATACCCAAACATCCCATGGAGGTTTATATTTAGGGGTCGATCAACTAATCGAACCACTAATCATCAACGATCGAACTAATAATCGCTGGGACTACTCCTAACAGAAGAACGCATAAAATATCACCCTTAGGACTGCATTACCCAAACTACAATTACAATGTAACGTACATGCACATTGAGAGGATCATGCAATGCCGACTCGCGTAAAAGACGACTTAGGTTCTACTGAAGCATCCATGTCCAAACTCAATGGTAACGCAACTTATTGCACCACATCAGCAACCACTAACAGTGTCACGTCATAATTGCCGCATGCAATGGGGAACCTCCCGTTAGTGTCGGACCATGCACCGCACTAGTCTACCAACAACGTCGCACGTACATTGAGGAACCTCCTGTTAGTGTCATGTGCTTAGCACACCCTCGCGATCGAATAGCCTTACATCAAATATCAAATTCATAGAATAAATAGTATCTAGGCCTAATTGCTCGCATACACATCTACCTTGTTCTGTAGTATCCAAAGTCAAGAATTAAGGAATTAGCTTCCCTTACTTATTTTATATAATATGTACCAGTATACATACACACTAAAGATGGGTCATATACTGAGGTTCAAGTCGTCTTTGAAATATATTGGCCGGTCGACTGGCTATAGTAAGCCTGTCGACTACTCGGGTTTTGATTATTTATTTATTTTTGTTCATCGGGTTTTGATTATTTATTTATTTGTGTTCGTTTAATATAATCAAATTTTTAACAGTATTCTTAAAATGAACCCTACTTTGTTTAATAGTGATTATCCCTCAACTTCAGACCAGATTTCACTTACTTGTTTACATCTACACTATATACATAATTCTAACAATTTTGATGTATGTTTACATCTCAACATCAGTTCAGGGTGAAATCAATAGGGTATGTATATATTAAATTTCATATTCAATTGTGAATAAAAGAGTGTATTCATATTAAAATCAAGTTGAATTATTTCTAATCATATCTCAGAACTTGCTTCATTTTTTTATAAAAAAACTTGTATTTCAAATTTAAATAAGATAAATTTCTAGATTAAACAGATGTATAAATAAACCTAATTAATTGTAAATCAACATAATTTAATAATAAACCCACTCACCACTTAACGCTGCCTTTTTCTTCCTAGATTTCCTTCGATCTTTCCTTCTTCTTTAATCATTCATTTTATCTTCAATTCTTGTTTTTTATTATTGTGTTATTGAAGAAATAAGGTGATTTGGGAGAAAGATTGATTTGAAGAGAAGTAGAGTTTTGGCTCCTGGATCACATAGTAGATAATGAAGGAGTACCTCCATATTTATAAACGTAGGAAAGAATTCTAACTGTTAGATATAGTTTAATAAAATTGGGTCATTCGGCTTAGGCTCACCCTAGCCGATAACACCCATCGGTCGGCCGCTTGATTAGGAGCAGTCGACCGCTAGGGATCGACTAGATCCAACAAGGTTGTCGGCCTGTTAATGTTAATTTAATATTAACTTTGCTTATATATATATGTTTAATTATTTTCGTTCTCAAAATTTTAAACTGTAATAACTTTTCATACGAACTCGGACTGTAGAACTTTATATATGAAAATTGTCCGGTAAATCACTAGGAACACAAGGTAATCAAGTTTCATGGTCAAATTTTCGACGTTTGTTCAAATTCCGCTTTTATCTTTATTATTAATAAATTAATTTTGTTTTATAATTTTTCAGTTAATTTTTGCAGGGTGTTACATTCTCCCTCCCTTAAATGGATTTCGTCCCTGAAATCTCCAAGGACGTAAAAATGCAACTCGTATACATATAAATCAATATTATAACCATCCACTCAACCATCAACCACTAGCAAACATTGTCCTTAATTTAAATTTCTAATGCAATTTGTACATATAGGCATGACATGCATATGAACCTATAACTAGTGCAAAAACTAGGCAGCCTCCTGATTTGGTCGACCTTCTGAAATGCAAATGCTTATACCATGTATCCAAATGTATGCAACATCCTACATATATATACTGGCAATTCTATATGTATGCGCAACCATTCAATCCATATGCAACACCATACACATATAACTCGGTACAATAAAACAAGTGATGATGTCAGTGCATGCTAACCTAAATATATTTACCTATGTGTGCAAAGATCAATTTAGTAGATACATCCATTAGCAACCAATAACCATCATCCAAAACATGTCTTAATGACACAATTGCAACCATTCCTAGCACCCAAACTTTCCTACTTATGGGGTACACTAAGCTAAAGCCTAAGTGCATAAGCAGTTATATACATACTAACTAAAAAGAAAACATACCAGAAAAGGGTTCTGGATAGGTAACTCAGATCTTCTCCTAGGCTCCCATGTACTCTCCGCTGGGTCATTTCCCGACTAGACCTTAACTAGCTTAATAACTTTATTGTGGAGTTGCTCTATCTCATGCTCAACAATGCAGGAATGTGCATGATGAGCAAGTGACTCACTTTCAACTTCAACTTCTTTTAACTGACTCGGCTCGACCCTAGTAACTGAATTATGTGACACATCCACAAGTGTGACACATGGAAAACATTTTGAACTCCTACCAACTCTTTAGGAAGCTCCGCACTATAAGCTAACTTCCTTACTCTATCCAAGATTGAAAAATGCCCTACAACTCTTGGTGCACCTTTTGCAAACTACTAACCCAATAATGACCTAAGCCGTGAAATCTTGACACAACCCATGTCGTCCACCGTGGACTTCAACTCCATGTGTCTTCTATCAGCATATTTTTTCTGCTTACCTCTTGTGGTCTCCCTTTGTCTATAGAAAAGTCTTTCAGTAAGTAGTCGAGATGAAAAGATCATATTCTCTCTTCCACTTTTCAAGTACTCAACAATGGGTCATTCTTTTGACCTCACTTATCATCTTTACTACTGACATGTAACTTCAACACAAATGTACGTGCATAGGCAAACCTCTGTAATCCTTGCTACCAACTTGAATAACACACTACAAGAAAAGTTGTTTTTTATAACATCAAAAGATAGCACTTTATTCCATAGTGTTATTTTTTATTATAATTTGTTTTATCTAAAGTGGGGATTGGCTGCAAAATGCTTTCACAAAATAGGTTGTTTTGATGGCTATGTCTCCATCAAATTATTTCTGTTTTCCCTATTCCCTTTTCTTATTTCCCTCTTCCCTCTTCCTCAAATCCAAATACATAATCTCCTCCACCACCGCCTCTGCTCATAATTCCTCGTACCTAGAGCTAGTTATTGGGCAAGACTCGATACAGCACCAAATAGGGCAACCTTGTCTCCTTCCCATTCAAATCACGATGAAAAAGAAACATAAAATCCTAAACACAAAATGTAATGTGCTCTTTGTTCAAGTCGCGTGACGCCGTTGGCAAGGGCAGCTGCTCTAGTCTTCGCACCTACAGGTCAGTCGACTTCAATCTCCAGCTCCTATGTGATTTGTTAATGCTTAGATTGATTAGCTAAAGATTGAGAGCAATAAAAATTGAAAAGGTAAGTATTTTATTACTCTTTTAGTATTGATAAATTATATTATTTGGCTAATTTGTTTAACAATGATTTCTATTGTACTAAAGTTGAAGCACTGTAGACCTGCATTAGCTATTGGGGTACATTTGTTATAGAATCTATTTATGGATATGTACATGATATGCATATGTTAAGGTAACTTATAAACTTGGAACACTAAGAAATTTTAGATTATATGATTTATATTATTGATAGACCACTAAACAAATGCTTCTTTGCAAATAATAACTAGCAAAATTAGTGAAAGTAACTATCAATGTAAGTTATTAATCCGAGTATCATGTTATTTGATAAAACAAATTAAAATTACATGGTTATTTGTTCTTCGGTAGTTGAAATATAACCTAGGATAGACAAAAATAGAAATAGATAATGGATATGGTGGTAACAAAACATACAACAATAAAACAAAAAACTTCTTAAAATAAATTTCAACGAACTTTTGTCTTTAATACTGAAAATTTCATAAGTAAATTTAAGGAAAATAATTTTTGTGTGTATAAATTTATGAATACAATATAGAGAAAAAAGCAAAAATATTTCATATCATCTTTGGGTAACTTAGAACAAACCTTGTTGATCAGAAAAAATAAAGGAGTGATACAAAGAATTGTACTTCTAAAAGTGTGAATTTCATCAAAACAAAAATTTTCCAATCATAATTTAACCAAAATACTCTAGGCTCATCACCAATTTGTACTTGTATACATATGTTTGGTTATAAACTTTTAATCGTTTTCCTTTTTTTCCTATGTTGTAATACTTTACAGGACTTAGATGGGTAAAATTTAACAAAATTATTGATTGAAATGTGGTGCTATATAAATTCTTTATATAACATTGTCATTGTTAGCTTCTATACTGATTTTGCAGTAGAGGAAGGAAGAAACAAATTAATTTACACTGGTACAAAAGAAAGGTAGTGCTTTGTCATGTAATTTATTGATCTCTTTATTAAATTTATATCAATTCCTACTGAATCATTTTGAGTCTTTGGAACATATTAGCAATAACAATAATAATAATACTAATAATAATAATAAATTATAAAATATTAACCAAGTTAACTAAGTTTTATAAAAGTTAACTAAAGTTATATAACAACAGCAGCAGCAACAATAACCAAAATAATTTAACTAAAATCATAAAAATGCATATTCTTTTCTATTAACTGTAGAAATGTTTTAAACCCATAAATATGATTTTTTGGATAAATATATGTGAGGGATTATAATAAGTAATCATAAGCTAACCTTATATAGCCTGAGTCCTTAAATTAATAAGCAATGTTATTGTCAATTTTTCATTTGAATTCCATTGTTTTGTCAATGTGAGAAAATTTTCTGCCAACACATATGGAAACCTGTATTGTTATTATATGATTCAAATATGCGCCTATGAGTGCTTCAGATTAAAGATATGGTGTAGAGCTTCACATTGGAAGAGATGGGAAGATGATTGAAGGAAGAGATCAAAAGAGATAGAGAAGAGAAGATGAGTGCCAAAAATAGGCACTTGGACGTCTAGATTTCTAAGCCAAACGCATGAATGCCTATATGATTTCAAACCAGAATTGCTTTAGAGGCATCTGATTTGGGGAACCAGACGTCTGAGTTGCCAACTGAAATGACCCTCTCTTTTATACCTGAATTTGTAAGGATTTTTTTTTACATAGAGATATATATATTTTTTCATATATATATTTCTGAAGCCTAGAGTCATTTTTTTTCTCTTTTTTTTTGTCTAAACAACTTATCCAGGATCAAAATTTTTACCAATATAAATATATCAGTGCATTCACAAAGACATGCACATACATGTGAAGATGTATATGCCTCTCTTGTTTGAATCAGAGTTCTGGAAAACAAGAGGATAATTTGATTGATTAAGTTTAATCAATCCACACATAGTTCAGTTCAATTTATACAACAAAATTTCATATATATATATATATAGGTAACAACATGATTTTTAACCTTTGAATGCTTGCTGAATTCTCTATGAAGCATGATTCCTAGAAACCAGATAATTGTGTTATGATTATCTATAAATTAATGGTGTAGTGTTTGTGCTCTGAAAAATGATATAAGTTTCTATCACTATCTATGTTTAAGTTTTCTTATAAAATCTGCCTAGAGTACAATCTCTTTTCTGGAATATTTTAAAGTGAGGTATCATATTTCAAAAGCTTGTTTCTTTGATACATGATACTAAGCTAAATGAAATGAAAACATAAGTGGGTTTCCTGAGAACCAGAGTATCTGAAACATGGTTCAACCAGACTCCTTGCTCTGGTATAACCCATGGGATCTTAAAAATGCATTTTGATCAAAGTCTTAATGAAGAGAAATTCAGGCTCATGTTAAAATCAAGAATAACTGGTATGCTAAACTCTGAACCAAACATATTTAAATGGGCATACCTATATGCATATGCAACTGTTTTGGTCATAGCTTCAACTCCTATATTGCAGATTTTCCTTTATTCAAAAAAATAAGGTATAAAACATTTGCGTAGAACAAATTAAATTATGAAAACATTGCAGACACATAAATACATTTTCCCTATGCCTATCCACTCCATGTATACAAGTATCATGGTGGAAGGTTAAATCATATAATTTACTGAGATTCCCCTATCCAGATTTTCCCAAAACTTAACCCTTTTTAAAGACTCAAGGTTGACTAATACATTTATAAAATGTAACCACCCTTTTTATCATAGAGTTCCAGCTCAGATTTACTTACAAAATCATAGGTTAGCTTCTTCAACTTTTTAGATAATTTCTAAATTCATAACTCCAATTACAAGTCAATTCCTTAGCAAAATATCCATCCAACATTTAGTACTTAATACAAGTTACAATTTAAAAGTATCAATACATGCAGATTTCATCATTTAAGCTCTTATCTAATTAATTTTTAGCATGCTATAATCTTCTTCTCAAAGCCTTGCTCCTACTTCTACTTAGTTGCTGCAGTCCCTGAAAATGCATTTGAAGCTGCCCCATTTTAAATGAGACACCCCAGATGCCATTAGCACACTATGGTCAGACACATGTCTGGTATGAGAAAATCCACTAAAACAATTTATTAATCAAGTTAAAGTTGAAACATGTATATATGTATATAACTCTGCCTTTAGAAAACAAATAAGTCATGTGTGCATGTTCTGTGTCAGTGTGCATGTGCACACTTGAATCTTTCTTTTCAAATCCTTATAAAGATATGGTACATTCATACATTCATACAACTCAGTCATAAATCAAATAAACATCCATACAAAACAGAGAAATCACAAAAATGAATTAAATCATTTATTCCCTACTCAGATTCCATTCCAGGAAAACTCTAGTTCCTCTTTATATCAAATTCTCTTACATTGATATATTTATCTAGCTTGGTCTCATCTGCAATTAAATGAATCAATGGACACACTGTAATGGACTAATACACTCCACTACACAAAGATCTCAGGACTTAAACAAGCCATGTGTCAACTTGTATTACTCAAGAACACAAGTCATTCCTGTAGTGCTCTTGACCACCATTCCCTAATCAGGTTTAAGGTAATAACACTTTTGATTTTTCATGGCAAACCCATTCAGTGAATCATTTCACTAAAACAACATCATGTCATGGAATTCCACATCATTCATAACCAAACAGAGGCAATCAGGCAATTAAACATAGGTGTCAATTAAATAGATTCTGCACATATACATATATATTCTTGCATTTTTAAAAAGGGGTATAGACAACTATCATAGGCTTATGGCTTTTGAGAGAGTTTTTCTTTTGCAAACTTCTGTGCTTTAGTTAAACTTAGATTGACCAAGTTTTACTGAATCACAAAATTTATCTGTTATGTGTTTGAATATTTTTATATATTTTCTTTGAATCAGGAGCATCAGCACATAGGCAATTATATTGCACTCCTAATTCCTTTTTGTCTCAAGCCTCAGCACTTATACATAAGTATATTGCAGCTCACATGTGTATATTTTTCTGAGTTGAGCCAAAACCAATACTACTTGCCTATATTCAACCTTTGATTCTCTGGGCATTTACTTATTTTTCTAAACATTAACATATCAGAGAGAGATTTGGGTTTTTAAAACATATATATACTAATAATACTTAGAACTTTCATATAACAAAACAAGCAGAACAACCAGATAAGAATCAAAACATTTTTAATCCCTGAAAACACAGATAGACAATCACATATGAAAATACATTTTTAAGAAAAATTAACTTATAAACTGGCTGCCTAGATTAGGACTTAATGCCTTAGATTTTTATGAGTGAGTTTTCTCACCTAGCTCTCATTCACTTCCTAGTTGATTGGTAAGCTTCTGCCTTCAACCCTTTTCTTTACTTGTATTATATTTATATAATATCTATATATTTTTCTCAAGAGCTATCCGAGAAGAAGAGAAGGTTCCTCATCTCACTGCCTATTTATGCAGGGTTTTTCTTAGGGTTTAAGGTGTTGGCTAAAGTCATTTTTGCCCATCAAAAATCATGCCATTTGCATTTAGTTTATAAACCCAAAATCTTACCCTCCCCCGGCTTGAGTTTGTGAAGAGAAAAGTGGTTATATTCTTTTGGTTATTTTCAGAAATTTAGCTTTTCCAGAAAATACTTTTCCTCTTGTCTACTATCATGCTAAAAGTGTGACTTGATTTCCATTAGTTATTATATGTATATATATATATCAAGTATCCTTCTTAATTCTGCCTATACAAAACATATCTCTGTTTTTATCTTATTTTCTATTTTTATCTTTCACTTAAATAGTATGTACTTCCTTTATTTATTTATAAAAGGATTACTCCTTTTATATCTTCATTCTTTTCTTTCTGTTTTTAATTCAGAAATGTATTTGTGTATTTTATTTTTACTGATTTGAACTCTAGTATTTGATTAGCGTACCTATATGTATATATATAAGTCTTATAGAAATAATCAGTACACACATATATATCTATGCATTATTTTGTACTGACATACATGCACATGTACACTCAAATGCAATCAGTATCATATGTATATATATTTATTCATATAGCTTTTTAAGGATTTACTCTATTTATATATATATATATATATACATTTATACCCATCAACCTTTGTTCATTCATATCATTCAGGAATTTAGCTTCAATTCATGTGTATTCCCTGTGCACACATGTACACCCATATAGTTACACCATATCAAGCTATATCAATTCCCCCTTTTCTTTTAAAATTATCTTAAAATTACTTTAAGCTTATTTATATTTCCAAAAATAAATTCCTAAAAATCTTGGGTCATTACACCAACCCGAGAGTTCTAGGAAGTTTTACAAAGATGTCTGACCTCCCAAGTTAGACGTCTGAGTTGCTGTAGCGGGATTTTTCCAGGGTTTTGCTGATTCGATTTTTTGGGGGCAATTTTGTTAGTTTGGTGCATATTTCTTCTCTACTGATGGTGCATATTCTTTTGATATGATCCGATGGTCTTGAATAATTAGAGCATCTATATATTAGCTTCTAATCATCTTCCTAATTATGAGATCATATAAGCAATCAGATTTCCAATAATTGTAATTAATAAGAACCCTAGCTAATCCAATTTGGGATTTTTTTTCCTGTTTTGAGTGCTCTAAATTGTAATTCTTTAATTAGTGATTGATTAGAAAGAGTCTTCACATCTTGTAACTCTCTAATCATTGATTTAGCTTGTAATCTCTCCAAATTGATGACTGAAATAAAAGGATTGTTGGGTCTTCGTGGACATAGGATACAAATCCGAACCACATTAAATCTTATATGTCTCTTGTACTTTCTGTAATTTGATTTTTTGTGATATCATAGTTGATTTTGAATTTGCATTGGTATTCAAATAGGCAATACTAGATTCTGGTTAATCGCTTTCACACTTATTGGTATAAATCATTCCCTACATTTTTCACCGCACAATAGTTTTGGTATCGAAGCTAGTGTTTTTTGTTCTATTTGGGTGTTAATGGCTACTTCTGGAAAATATATTGGTCGATCTGGTGTCAATTATGCTGTTACACGTTTTGATGGAAAGAGAGATTTTGGAACTTGGAAGATAAAGATGGAGGCAGTGTTGAAGGAAGAGAAGACTTTTAAGATTGTTTCCGTGCCTGATAAATTGAAGGACGTCAGAGCCGACATTTTGGAAGACATGGAAGATGAAGCTCTTACAACAATCCAATTGAGTCTTTCAGATGATGTTCTTAAAGAATTCCCTCAAAAGAAGAGGTGAATGAATAATGGGATGCACTATCTGATGCATATTAAGACAAGTCTCTCACAAATTAGATTATTCTTTAGCAACAACTCTATTCGTTTAAGATGAAGCCCAGAGTCGATATTATGGAGCATGTAGATGCTTTGACCACTTTGATTATGAACTTGAAGGCAGTTGATGTTAATATTACTAATGAGGCTCAAACGGTGATCCTCTTATGTTCCTTGCCTGAGGAGTATACTGCTTTTGTTAACTCCATGATATATGGTCACAGTAAGATTGGTCTATCTGATGTAAATGCTGGTCTTTATAATGAAGTGTTGAGAGGAAGATTGGCAAGCACTAGCTTAGATAGTGATATAGGAGGCTTATCTGTTCAGAGAGGTAGAAGACAGGGCAAGTCTAAGAATCACCACAAGAAAACTTGTTATCGGTTGCATTGATTAGAAGCGTTTCAATGCTAACTGCTACTATTAATCTTTTAGAAATGCTGACAATGTTTCCATACCACTAATTCAGTAACATTTTATGAAAATTTTCTCTATCGCCCTCGCTTAATAAAAGTAACATTTCTATTAGCCTTCACCTTCAACGTTTCCTTTAAAAAGAAAAACTTAGAAATTTTCTTCAATAAAACTAAAATCGTGATTCTCTCCTTTAGGAAAATAAAATTAGGGCTTGGAATTCTGAAAGGGGAAAAGATATCCAGTCTTCATCTTCTCTTTCTTCATGGCTATAAAAATAAGTTTGTCAGAACTTGATCCTCATCGAAATCTAGATCGACGGACCTCACCACTACGTTGATGCAGTTTGGTCTCATTTCTTTGGGGTGTAGTTTACGCATGCTGTCTTTGGTTAAAGCCTTGTCGGTTTAGGTCATTTTGCATGTTTTTGGTTTTGTATGGTGTAGGGGTTGGCTACGATGCCTTGCGTCTTTTGCTAATGGCACAGGCTATTGTATCATGTTGTTCATGTAAATTGCCTAGCTACGTGGTTGATTGTTTCAAGTTCTCCCATCGAATGCTACTTTATCTCTTTTCATTCACTACTGTTCGACACCACAGAGATAGCTGAAGCAGCGAATAGTGTTGTCCTCTGTTGTCAAATGGCATGCTTTTTCGGATAAGGTAGTTTTGTGGCATTATGGGTTTGCTTTTTCTGCCTTTCCATTTTGTTCGGGCATAGGTAACTATTTTTGGGCCTTTTGGGTTCCTTGTTCTGCTTTTGTTAATGTTGCTAATTGGAATATGGCTTGTCTTGTGGCTATTTCTTGCTGTTGTTGGCCGAGTAATCGTGAGTGAAGGTTTTTCCTTCTAGCTTGTCATGTAAATTAAAAGATTTTTCTTGTATTTGCTTGCTTGCTTGCTGCTACTGGCTGTTGCTTGCTTGCTTACTTGATGTATCTTGTCATGAATGTTAGTGTGGTTAATGTTTGATGTCATAATGTATGTGTTTTATATGTCATTAATCCTACATTAACTAGTATATTTCGAGATGTGGTAGGATCTTGTGACAATGAGGTAGTTGCTTTATTCGCGCTATTGCTTATATTTTATTTGTTTGTAAAGGCAGTGAATCATGGGTCTTTGTGATGGGGTTTGGTTCAGCAGTTGGTTACTTTTACATGAGGTGGGGGTGTTTACATTTTAACTCTTGGGAGATTGACTTAAAGAAAGCTATTGAGATCGATCCTCGGAACAGGCATGTAGTAATTTTTTGCTCTTTTTTAACTCGCAACATGCACAACATTAAATGTTTTTTTATAGTACTTTGTGTTTCATTCAATTCAGCGATGTAAAGCTGGAATGTGAAGCACTTGGAAAAAGCATTATTATTCCCTAAGAGTATGTTGGTACTTATATTTAGCTATTTAAATGTAGCTAACATCTATTCGTAAATTTAACTTATTACTGATTTGTTATGCAGACGATTTGATGTTACCCGAATCTCAGAGGTTTACTATTCATTCAAGTAAGAGATAATCTAAACTTGAGTGTATGTCTATTTTGCATACATTTATGTTAATATGAAGTGTGGTTATATATATAGTAATATGTACAAACTCAAAGAGTAGAAATACATTGAAAACGAGTGCACGATGGTGTGATGGGGGTCGTTCCCCTAAATTATTTATAAAACAATATTTAACATAGAAATGGTATAAATGAATTTTATATATTGCATATACTAAAAGTCCTAAAGAGTCGGGCCTGCTATAGAGAAGCTTTACATAGATTCATTCAAACTAAACACTATAATAGAGGGTATAATTATTGAACTTAATCAATACAACTATTATTTTTGCGGTTTCTAATGTGACAAAGAAAGTTGTATGCATTTTGAACTTCGCAGATAATTTAGTTTAGTATTTGTTCTCACATTAATTATGACTAGTCAGTTGTAATGAATTGAAACATTTTTGATGTTTTAATTATAAGTTTAACTAATGAAAATTTTGATGTTAACCTTGTGTATTTTTAATGTTATAATTATTAAACTACACAGAGATGCATTTTCAACTATTAATTAGTAAGCTATTATGAATTTGTAATTCATGTAGTTTGAACGTCTGTATGTTACTTGATAGCAAAACTAAAAGATGTGGGTTAATGCAATTAAGTTGCTAACTTACACTCAAATTTGAGAAGATAAACATGGTACCGAAATGTATGCATTTCGAACTTTATGCTGAGTGTACATAATTATGGTTACCTACTTAAATAAATAAACAAAGCTTTACCATTGTAATGTTAATTACATACGACCTATCAAATATATCATTGTAATAAAACTATTTCTTTAACCCATGAAGTACTATTTGAAATGCAGTGATAAATAAACAAAGCCTTTTGAGTCATTGTCAATCATTTGAAGAGGGGCAATCCCCTTATGTTTGCATTTTTAGTTGACAAATATCAGATGCTCGGTAATTTAATTTTTTGATTGATTCAAAACCATATATGGTTACAATGATTTACGATATAACTTAGTAATTGTAATACTTTACAAACTCAAAAGGAAGATTTTAGTTAAACTCATGAAATAGTTTATCATTCAAATTCTAGACATGCTTTTTAAAAAAGGGTAATTTTGACGTGTTGCAAATAAATATTGGAATAGTGGTGTTGCATTTTTATGAGGTGTTGGTGTTGCATAGGATAAAAATGAACTTTGTGGTGTGAGGCAGAACTCTGGTGGTTGTTTTACAACAGTATCTAATCTTGTTGGTGTAGAATACAATAGCCTATGATTTTTGTTTGATGATAATAAACATATATATATATACATTCGTTTAAATGTATTTGTTGTTGTACTATTTTATTTTTCACATAATTAAATAAATATTTGTTGAATAAAATAAATAATACTGAATTCATATTCAAAAAAATATTTTATTCAAACAAATATTTTATTACAAATTCAAATAGTAAAATTTGAGCACTCACTACATATATACATTTTCGATTACATCACAATTTTACACCTCACTACATATTCACTCAACAATAGTATTTCTATCTTCAACTCTATTCCACTTTGTATCCAACATCTGAATTATCTGCAAAATAAACATTAGCGTGGTAAAATTGAAAAAGAAATATTTTGCAGTTCAAAATGAAGTGTATGTTTTGAAAATATTATTTGCCTTAGTTATTTGGGTTGTTCATCATCAATTTTCTTCTGAATTCATTTTACACGAACAGCTTGTAACATGCACAGTGTATCACTATACATGTCACAAGGCCGTGCACGCCGATATACACTTGCTTGTTAAAACCACAAGGATAGGTGGGCACAAGGTCAAATCTAAGCCAAAGGTTGGATTCAACTCAAGTGCATATGAGTCTCAACCAGCATGCACAATGAATATGCAATCACTCAAGTTCAACTTGCTCACACAACAAAGTGGTAAACCAGTACAATGCAAACCAGTAACAGGAGATCAAAATGCAAGAAAGGAGTGTGCGCAAATGAAACCAGGGCAGTGCACATGTAACGAGAACCAAAATCAGACATACTCTAGTTCAAATGAAGATTCAACAAATGCACAACACTCAGATGAACCAACCTGATCAGAACACCATAACAATGGACGGAGGATACAAACCAAATAACATGACATACAAACCAAAACTCCATGATGCAACAACACATACTGATTTATACATATGCCTATGGTCAGATACAAGGCAATACATGAAGCAACACAACAACAATGCAGACTCAAGTCCAAAAACATGTAACATGAAGATCTCAAACAATCAACAAGAACTCAGACCAACTACAAGTGAAACAAGACTCAAGAGGAACCACATGACAACATGACTCAAGTGCAATCAAAATGAAGTGCAAACAGTAACTCAACATTTCAAGCATGGATGAGCAAGATGAACTAAACCAGATCACGTGATAAGAGACTCCAACCCGAACTTAGTGCAACATGATACCAGACTCACAACAACAAAGTGAAGACTCCAAGAGGAACAAGTGCAGGCATACAACAACCAAGTGAAGACTCCAAGAGGAACGAGTGCATGCATACGACAATCAAACATGAAAACATGAACTCACACACATATGTAACTAGACTCAACAAAATGTATATGCATACAAACCAAAACATAGAACTAGTCTACAACATCGTAGCAAGATCAAACCACACAAGCATTCAAAAAGAGACCAGAGCAATGCAGACATAACACATATAAACACACATACATATGTATGTATACACATGGTGACACATTTCAAGTGGAACAAGTATATACATATGCAACATGAAGACATTCGAAATAAAGCAGCAGTTGGAACAAGTCGAAAGTTAGCAGTCTATATGAAGCAGTGGATTCAAAAAGAAATAAACAAACAGTGGTAAGTCACAGTTGATAAACAAGTTGTAGCAAAAAGGAGTTCGAACAAGTCAGAGGTGTTTCAAATATCATCGAACTCAAATGCCAAGTCAAACTTCACGAAGTCAGTAAATTTAAAATAACAAAGTCGCAAGAGAAAAGGCCGAAGCAAATTCAAACCTATACAATAACATGTATAAGATGAAAAAGTTAGAACGATCAACCATCGTTCGATTAAAAATCATGGCCAAGCAGATAAATTGAAGAATTCAAATAGAAATTATACGAACGAAAATTAAGGGTTTCGTTCCTTATAAAATCCCAACATCATTATCGGCAAAATTATATTCAAGTTTAAGCAAAATACGAGAGTAATCCATTGAAGAAAATCAAAAATCAATAACTCGAATCGAAATCGAGTTCGAAAGCAAATTGAGTCAAGTATAATCTCAAATCAATAAGGGAAAATCGCATACCAATTTTTGAACTCTAGCGACCGTGAGCAATCATCGGCCAAGGAGACGATTGACGAAGCCAATCAAAGCATAAAATCACTTCAATCGATCAATAAATCAAGTGGCGCCAAAATTTAGAAGGAAACCCTAATTACAGAAGAAAGGAAGAAGGATCGGCCGAATATAAGCAAAAAGGAGAAGACGTCTCTTTAGTTTAATTTGTTATTGGGCCGATCTACTTTATTGTATTTTGGCTTTAGAGATTATATAGGGTTTTGTTATTTAGTTTTTATTTTATTTTGTAATTTTCTTTTAAAATTGTGTAACTCTCTAGTCGTGCGACTAGGTTACAAACTATGGTGGTGTAGTTCGAGAATTCGCAACTCAGTGGCTAAGTTGTGGCAGTGTTTTGAGCGTAGAGTTAGGTTAGTCATTAGCGGGTGTCGCAAGTTTACGTGTGTAAGCGTCTGACTACTTAATTTCTAGTAGAAACCTTGGGGGCAGCACGTAGGTAGAGTTTTGCCGAAGCTGGGTAAATTTGTGTGTGATCTCTACTGCTTTATTCTCTATTATTATTTTTAATTCCGCATTAATTTTTATTATTATTAGTATCACCCTATTCACCCCCCCTCTAGTGTGAAAACGATCATACAAGTGGTATCAGAGCTAGGAACAAAAACCAATTTTTATTTTAAAATTTTGATTTTTTAATGGCTTCTTTTAATAATGCTTTTGCTGAGGGTCAGTCCATAGTTAGACCATCTATGTTCAATGGTGAATATACTTATTGGAAAACTAGAATGAAAATATTTCTGAAAACCATAAATGCGTGGAATATTGTTGAAACAAGATATAGGACACCAACAATAATGGTAGATAATCAAGAAGTTGAAAAACTGACGGATCAATGGACAGATCTTGAAAATGAACTACAATTTGCTAATTCTAAGGCTATGAATTCTATTATCTGCTCATTAGATCAAATTGAATTTAACCGTGTCTCCCATTGTTTAACTGCACAAGAAATCTGGCACACACTTGAAGTGACTCACGAAGGAACCTCCTAAGTCAAAGAATCTCGCATTGCCATGCTTAATAGCGAATATGAAAACTTCACAATGGCAAAGGATGAAAGTGTCAAAGAAATGTATGGACGACTTTCTAATCTCGTATACAAATCAAAATCTCTAGAAAGACCATACATAGAACTGGAAATAGTATGAAAAATCCTCAGAATTCTTCCATGAAGATTTGAAGCAAAAGTGACTACCATTCAAGAATCAAAGGATCTGAAACAAGTTAAAGTTGAAGAACTCATCGGAAATCTCACCACTATGAGTTAGAAATCAAATTCAAGGAAGAACGTAAAGGAGGTGATACTCGAAAGAAATCAATAGCTCTCAAAGGAATAATGGAAAGTGATGATGATGGTGATGATGAAGGAGGAGCTGAACTAGCACTGATAATAAAGAGATTCAAAAGGTGGAACCGTAAATATGGAAATCATGCCCTGAATCAACAACTAAGAACAGAATCGTCAAAATTCTAGATGACTAAGAAGAGCAGGAGATCATTTGTCACAACTACAATAAACCCGGTCATATCAAGCCGAATTGTCCTCAGAATCAATTCAGCAAAGGAAAAAAACAAAAAAGGAGAAGTTTTGCAGCTACTTGGGATGAAACTGATGAAGCTGATAAAAGCACTGGCAGTGAGAGTGAAAAAGGAAATCTGTGTCTTCAAGGAGAAACAACCGACAGTGATGATGACGAGCCAAGCGAGGTATCAAAACTTACTCACTCGGAATTACTTATATATTTTCATGAGGTAAATGGTTGTTTTGAACGACTTAGGGAGAAGTACGCTAAAATTGAGTCACAAAGAGGTAGTTTGATAGAACTAAATAAGCAGCTTGATCAATTGGTTAAAAACTATCGAAATAAGAGCCCTAAGTGTGATAAGTGTCCATCATTTGAAGAAGAAATAAAAAAAACAGAAATTAAAATTAAATCACTTGAAAATGAAATTCTGATTTTGAAAGAAAGTGAAAATACTTGAAGAGAAAATTCTATTAAAAAGTGCACATTGTTATTGAATGAAAATGAATCACTCAAGTCACAAGTCCAACAATTGTCTACAACTTTAGGAAAATTCTCCAAAGGAGAAAAATCACTAACTATGTTACTAGGAAAACAAAATGTTAATACTGTTAGACGAGGACTTAGGTATACTCAATCTGAAAAAGGTAAAAGTGAAATTAATCAAGCCAACTCCAAGTGCACGATTTGTAGAAAAATTGGACACAATCAAAACAATTGCTGGTTTAGATCCAAACACACGAAAACCATACCGATTTGGGTTCCAAAAGGCACGAATGTTAGATCTCTTAAAATCAAACAAATCTGAGTGCCAAAAGGAACAAATATAAATTGTCTTGGGTCTACACAAACTTATTTTTCAAAATCGTTTGTCACTAACAATCATGGACCTATAAAAATAAATAAGTCACAAAAATCTTCTCTCGTGTAGATGTGGTGGCAGGCTAAGGAACAACAAGAGTGGTACCTAGATTCTGGCTGTTCCATGCACACGACGGGCGACAAATCAAAGTTTCCTTAGCCTAGAGAAGTACAAAGGTGGTAGAGTCAAAATGGGTCAAACGATGTAATATATGTTGAAAATCTGCACCATCATCTGATTTCAATCAGCCAGTGATCAACTGAGAAAATTTTGAGCACCACAGTTAAATTTGACAAGGATGAAAAAGGTAAGGTAGTTGATCAAAAAGAAACATCGAGGTATGATTGATCACTTCTTCATCTTACCTCTTCTAGACATTGTGTTCTCTGCTTACTTGTATACATGGTTTCAATCAAATAAATCTCATTTTAAAAGCTGTAAAAGGATTATAAAATATCTGGTGCACACATCACGGTTTGGTCTATGGTATCCTTCTTATAACTTTGAGTTAAAGGGATATTCAGATGCAGATTATGCTGGTAGTCTAGTTGATAGAAAAATTACTAGTGGGATGTGTTTTATGTAGGGACATTCATTAGTTGCATCACATTTTCAAAGAAAATATCTGCATAATTTTTAATTTAACTGATTTTCAATTGGCATACATCTTTTTCATAAAACCTCTTCCAGAAAATAGTTTTTGACTTCGTTTCAGATTAGGCATTTTAGAATTTGATTTTATATTTATTTTTGGATTTGATCTTAAATGAATACATTAACTAATCTGACTCCCTACCGAATATCAAAAAGATAAATAGTGACTGAAAAAGTGATGAGTGTTGATATTAATCATATATTATGACTTGAGACAGTATATTTAGTAAATTTCTTCAAAAATTTAAACAAAATTTATAATAACTTTGATTGGTAAAAATTCCATGACCATCTCTATTTTTATCATATTTCTAACGACCATCACTCATCAAAATCCAATATAGTATGTCAAAATGTGGTATTTTAAACAGGAAATTATTCATTTTTTTAAAATTAATTAGCAATAAAATTATCCAAAGTATTCACTCTCATTTAAAAGTCCTCACAGTTATGCATGGGTGAATTACTTGGAATTTTTTGATTATGTGCTTTCATGCTTATTTAAAAGTCCTCACGATTATGCATGTATAGAACACATATCAAAATTGATTATTAAATAGACGAGTTGCTTCTAATCCCATTTAAAAGTCCTCACGGTTATGCGTGGTTAGAAGATACTTGAAATTCATTTTTTTTAAATTGGGAATACTACTAATCTCATTTAAAAGTCCTAACGGTTATGCATTGTTAGTAAGTATTCAAATTCCTATCATAAATATACCATAAATAGATACAACTATATGGTTTTATATACCAACATCACCTCTATCACTCTAAAGTGGAATATGCGCCTAACAGAGTATTTATGATTTTTGTTTGATTTTTTATTGAAATTTAATATTTATACTTGATTAGGTATTAATATTGTATTAATATCTATCATTTTATCTCTATTTTTCTAACACTATTACTCTTTTGCAGATAATAAAAGGGGGAGGGAAAAGTTAAGATTTTGGCAAATAAGTTCAAATATTTTATTTTTTATTTGCATATTCACTTCTAGGTTCATAGCATTATTTATTGTTTTTTATTTGCATAGTTTTATTTATCTTCATGCATAGGTGAAGGGGGAGCATTGTTGTAGGGGGAGCTAATGGAATTTATCAAAACCAAATACATTAATAGATTCAAAATCTTAATATATGTTTGTTTTCATCAAAAGGGGGAGATTGTAGAATACAATAGCCTATGATTTTTTTTGATGATAATAAACATATATATTCGTTTAAATGTATTTGTTGTGGTACTATTTTATTTTTCACATAATTAAATAAATATTTGTTAAATAAAATAAATAACACAGAATTCATATTGAAACATGTACTTTATTCAAACAAATATTTTATTACAAATTCAAATAGTACAAATTTGAGCTCTCACTACATATATACATTTTCGATTACATCACAATTTTACACCTCACTACATATTTACTCAACACTCGTATTTTTATCTTCAACTCTATTCCAGTTTGTATCTAGCATCTGAATTATCTGCAAAATAAACACTAATGCAGTAAAATTGAAAAAGAAATATTTTGCAGTTTAAAATGAAGTGTGTGTTTTGAAAATGTTATTTGCCTCAGCTTTTTGGGTTGTTCGTCATCAATTTTCTTTTGAATTCATTTTACACGAACAGCTTGTAACATGCACAGTATATCACTGTACATGTCACAAGATCGTGCACGCCGATATACACTTGCTTGTTAAAACTACAGGGACAGGTGAGCACAAGGTCAAACCCAAGCCAAAGACTTGATTCAACTCAAGTGCATATTAGTCTCGACCAGCATGCATAATGAATATGCAATCACTCAAGTTCAACTTGCTCACACAACAAAGTGGTAAACCAGTACAATGCAAACCAGTAATAGGAGATCAAAATACAAGACATAAGTGTGTACAAATGAAACCAGGGCAATGCACATGTAACCAAAACCAAAATCAGACATACTCTAGTTCAAATGAAGATTCAACAAATGCACAACACTCAAATGAACCAACCTGATCAGAACACCACAACAATGGACAGAGGATACAAACCAAACAACATGACATACAAACCAAAACTCCATGATGCAACAACACATACTGATTTATACATATGCTTATGGTCAGATACAAAGCAGTACATGAAGCAACACAACAACAATGCAGATTCAAGTCCAAAAACAAGTAACATGAAGATCTCAAACAATCAACAAGAACTCAGACCAACTACAAGTGAAACAAGACTCAACAGGAACCACATGAAAACATGACTCAAGTGCAATCAAAATGAAGTGCAAACAGTAACTCAACATTTCAAGCATGGATGAGCAAGATGAACTAAACCAGATCACGTGATAAGAGACTCCAACCCGAACTCAGTGCAACATGATACCAGACTCACAACAACCAAGTAAAGAATCCAAGAGGAACAAGTGCAGTCATACAACAACAAAGTGAAGACTCCAAGAGGAAAAAGTGCAGGCATACAACAATCAAACATGAAGACATGAACTCACACACATATGCAACTAGACTCAACAAAATGTATATGGATACAAACCAAAACATAGAACCAGTCTACAGCATAGTAGCAAGATCAAACCACACAAGCATTCAAACAGAGACCAGAGCAATGCAGACATAACACATATAGACACACATACATATGTATGTATACACATGGCGACACATTTCAAGTGGAACAAGTATATACATATGCAACATGAAGACATTTGAAATAAAGCAGCAGTTGGAACAAGTCGAAAGTTAGTAGTCTATATAAAGCAGTGGATTCAAAAAATAAATAAACAAACAGTGGTAAGTTACAGTTGATAAACAAGTCATAGCGAAAAGGAGTTCGAAAAAGTCAGAGGTGTTTCAAATATCATCGAACTCAAATGCCAATTCAAACTTCACAAAGTCAGTAAATTCAAAATAACAAAGTCGCAGGAGAAAAGGCCGGAGCAAATTCAAACCTATACAGTAACATGTATAAGATGAAAAAGTCAGAATGATCAACCATCGTTCGATTAAAAATATGGCCAAGCAGATAAATTGAAGAATTCAAAAAGAAATTATAGGAACAAAAATTAAGGGTTTCGTTCCCTATAAAATCCCAACATCATCATCAGCAAAATTGTATTCGAGTTCAAGCAAAATACGAGAGCAATCCATTGAAGATAATCAAAAATCAATAATTCGAATTGAAATCGAGTTCTAAAGCAAATTGAGTCAAGCATAATCTCAAATCAATAAAGGAAAATCGCATACCAATTTTCGAACTACAGCGACCGTGAGAAATCATCGGCCAAGGAGACGATTGACAAAGCCAATCGAAGCATAAAATCACTTCAATCGATCAATAAATCAAGTGGCACCAAAATTTAGAAGGAAACCCTAATTACAGAAGAAAGGAAAAAGGATCGGCCGAACATAAGCAAAAAGAAGAAAACGTCTCTTTAGTTTAATTTGTTATTGGGCCGGTCTACTTTATTGTATTTTGGCTTTAGAGATTATATAGGGTTTTGTTATTTAGTTTTTATTTTATTTTGTAATTTTCTTTTAAAATTGTGTAACTCTCTAACCGTGTGACTAGGTTACGAACTACGGTGGTATAGTTCGAGAATTCGCAATTCAATGGCTGAGTTGTGGCAGGGTTTTGAGCGTAGAGTTAGGTTAGCCATTAGCGGGTGTCGCAAGTTTACGTGTGTAAGCGTCTGACTACTTAATTTCTAGTAGAAACCTTGGGGGCAGCACGTAGGCAGGGTTTTGCCGAAGCTGGGTAAATTTGTGTGTGATCTCTACTGCTTTATTCTCTATTATTGTTTTTAATTCCGCATTAATTTTTATTATTATTAGTATCACCCTATTCAACCCCTCTAGGGTGAAAACGATCCTACAGTTGGTTTTATGTTTTCAGTCGTGTCAAAGTCATAGTGTTGAACACCAAGAGTGTATTTAAGGGTTCGCATAATTTTGATACTTGTAGACAACATTTATTTTTATGTCTAAGGTAAAAAGTATAACCATTGTTTCATCTTCTTAATTTACTTGTAGAAAACAATTTAAGGGTATACTTAGTAAGTTTCATTTTATAAAAAAGAAAAGAAAATGGTTTGTGCTTAAGGTTAGACATTTTATATATGCAATCTAGCCACCTAGTGTATGCTTGTTGCTGACATGTTTAAAAGATGATCATTTATTTTGTTTCATACACTTATGGAAGGTGACAAGAAGTGGAGAGTATTCGAAGGAGGAACAACTAGTTTAGTGTGTTCATCTTTAGGAACAGTCTCATCCAAAGGTATGTGGCTCTCAGGTTTAAAGTATATATGTGTGATGTAATTGTTAAAACTAAAAATTGGCATGAAAGAATGGAGAAGAAAGTAAACTTTTTATTATTCGTAATTGACTCAGAAAAGTAACATGTACAAAGTATATTTATAGCCTACAAACACAGCTAACAATATTACACACGTGGCAAAAATACAACCATAGAAAATGAAGGGCTAATATATGAACACCCCGCCTCAAGTTGGAGGATATCATGATGTTATCCCCAACTTGGACAAGATATCATGATGTTGTAAACCAGTCAATGACTTTGTTAGAATATCCGCCAATTGCTCCTTTGTTGGCACATGTGTCAAAGAAATTAAGCCTTCTAAGAGCTTCTCCCGAACAAAATGACAATCCAGATCAATGTGTTTTGTTCTTTCATGGTAAACTGGATTTTTTGCAATATAGATTGATGCCTGATTGTCACATTTCAGATTTATAGGAGTGATATCTTATATCCCCAATTCATGCAAAAGCCTACTCAACCAAGCCAACTCAGCACAAACTCTTCTCATAGACCTGTATTCAGCTTCAGCTGATGATAGGGACACAGTTTGCTGCTTTTTTGATTTCCAAGAAATAGGACTCTGACCCATGAACACAATAAATCCACTAACTGACCTCCTTGTATGAGGACAAGCAGCCCAATCTACATCACAAAAAGCTTGTAACTTGAGAGAAGGCGAATCATTAAGCAAGATACCCATTTCTAAAGTTTCTTTCAAATATCTTAACGTATGAACAACTGCATCAAAATGAGGTTGTCGTGGAGCTTGAAGATATTGACTAAGAAACTGAACAGTGTAAGCAATGTCTGGTCTTGTGTGAATCAGAAAATTAAGTTTACTAATAAGCCGTCTATAAACTGATGGTGTAGACAAAAGATCTCCTTTATCATGTGATAATTTGCAATTCAACTCTAGAGGCGTAACCAGAAGTGATGCTGAAGCACAACCAAACTCATCCAATAGCTCTACTATGTATTTTCTTTGCAACATGATTATTCCCCGTGGATGAGTGACAAACTCAATTCCCAAGAAGAAATGAAGAAGACCTAAATCTTTTATCCTGAATTCAGAATCCAAGAACACTTTCAAAGCAGCAATTTCCGATAAGTTGTCACCAGTGACCAATATATCATCAACATAGATCACTAGAAAAACAGAGGAGGAAGATGTCCTTTTATGAAACAAAGAGTAGTCATTGAGTGACTGTTGATATCCTCGTGATTTTAATGCCAAAGATAAACGAGCATACTACTGTCTTGAAGCTTGCTTTAAACCGTAAAGTGATTTTTTCAATCTACATACCAAACTTTGATTCGAAACTGACAAGCCTTGTGGAAGTTTCATGTAAACTTCTTCATGCAATTCCCCATGAAGAAATGCATTATTCACATCAAGTTGAAACACACTCCACTTCTTCTTAGCTGCTAAAGCAACTAGGCTGCGCACTATTGTCATTTTCACAACCGGGGAAAAAGTTTCTATAAAATCTATTCCTTCTCTTTGTGTGTAACCCTTAACCACTAAACGAGCTTTTAGTCTTTCTATGCTACCATCTGCCCTTTACTTGATTTTATAAACCCATCTACAGCCTATAGGCTTCTTGCCCTTAGGTAATGGCACTAAATCCCAGGTCTGATTAAGCTGTAAGGCTTCAAATTCTTGAGACATTGCAGAAATCCATCTAGAATCAAGAGCAGCTTCTTCATAACTGACAGGTTCCTTCTCTAAAGAAACAAGATCAGGTGCAATGGTATGGAAAGCAAAGCATTGAGGATAAATGTTGGGTAGCGTATGAGGACAAAAGGAAGGTGATGATTGTGAAATAGTAGTAGAACCGCAAACATAATTATCCAGATATGAAGGTGGATGAATGACTCTTGTAGTTCTTCTAAGAGTGGGATTAACAATAGGTAAAGTGGGCGGCTCAACTGGGGAAGTAGATGGAGTGGTATGTTCAATTGGGGAAGTAGGTGAAGTGGGAGGTTCAAATGGGTTAGTAGATGAAGTGGAAGGTTCAAATGTGGAAGTTGGTAAATGTTCTTCTATAGTAGGAGACTGATAAGGAAAAAGTGGTGTAGAACATGAAGACTTGTTTGCAAGGAAAGGATAAATAGATTCATGAAATATCACATCTCTGGAAACAAAGACTTGTTTGGAATCTAAATTGAGAAGTTTATATCTTTTCTTTCCAAATGGATAGCCTAAGAAGACACGCTTCATTGTTCTAACTTCAAACTTGTCTCTCCCATGTTTTAAAGTAGAAGCATAACATAGACAACCAAAAGATTTAATTAAATCATAGTCGGGTTTGGTTCCATAAAGTATCTCATATGGAGAACGATCCTTTAGGAGTTTGGAAGGAAATCTGTTCCATAAAGTATCTCATAAAATAATAGATACCTCTATCTCTCCTGATGCAGCTCAGGCTAGAGTCGAAGTAGTGCAAGCTACGAATTTACAAGGCCTAGGTCGTCCACAACCTAAGGAAGGAGATTTAGGTCGTCCACGACTTAAGGGAAAGAGGCTACGACTTAGCTTAAGTCGTTCGGGATCTTTAGATCATGTACGATCTAAGGCTACAGGAGGAGCACCACGAGATAACAAAGTAGTAGCACGAGTTGAGAATACGCAAGGCTTAAGTCGGCTATGACCTAAGGAAAGTGTTTTAAGGTCGTCTACGACCTAACGAGTATGCTGAACAAGGGAGCTCACGACCTAAGATAAGTCGCGTACGACCTACGACCTAGTTAGGTCGCATGACGTGATGCGGCAGTTTTTCTCTTGAGTCGCTGAATTTTAGGTCATGGCATTGTTAAGTCGTTAGGTTTTAAGTCGTATGTCGTGGGTGTTTTTCTGAACTTTTTGTATATATGTGTTGAGTCGTTTGTGCTTAAGTCGTAGGTCGTGTGCGTTGTATCTTAGGTCGCAGGCTTGTCATTCTGTGTTGTAACTTGTACTTGTTAAGTCGCTAACGACTTATGATAGGTCGTATACGACCTAAGTGTTGTAAATTTGTGATGTTGTGTGGGTTGTAATACAAGTGCTTGAGTCGTGGATTGTTGAGTCGTTGCCGACCTAAGTTGGGTCGTAAGTCGTGAACGACTTAAGGGTCTGGATTGTAAAATGCTATAAATAGGCGTGAGTTGTACATTTGAAGTTTGGTTGATTTTGAATAAAATTTCGTTTTGTTAGCTTTGTGCTTTCATTCAAATTGGTAGTCGAGTGTAATCTCCTATCTCCACTCTCGGATAATCGAGTGTGCTCGATTCAACGATTGTTGAAGCCGATTCACGGTATCTAGTGCGCTAGATCAACGTCTGAAGAATCGTAGATCTTTAAACACGGTATAGTGCGCTATCAACGTGTTTGGGATAGCTAAAATCCGGTATCATTGATCAACGGATTTGGGCCATTCGGTATCTTTATTCCATCGATTGCTATTTTCACCGTATCATCAATTTTTGTATTCCGCCGCTGCGTCATTTTGGTATCAGAGCTTGTTTTAGCCAATCATAACTAAATCGAGTCTTGGAGCCGAGAATTTCGAAGTTGAAGTATTAGCCGAGCCTGAAGTGTTGAGCCGAGCTAAGTAGAAGTGTGGGAGATCGAATTTGTATCATTCGGGAAAGCTTGTTGTTCATAGTGTTCATCGCGAAATTGCAACAAGGTTGGAGTTTTCGATCCATATCATTTTGGATCTAAGTACGAAAGGTGTTTGAAATTTGGAGTTGGAGCTGAGAGTAGATTGAAAGTGTATCATTTGTTCATTTGTTTGTTCAAGGCCGAAAGTCAAAGTTTTGAAGAATCAACCATGCCGCCGAGAAGAGCTAATCGCCATCAGAACGTAGAAGCTTTGTATAGAAGAGAAGAAGCTGATGAGATTGAGCAACGAATTAATGAGAACTTTAGTGAAAACTTAATGAATGGATTGGACGATTAGAGAAGATGATGTTAGAAATGAATCAAAACCGAAGAAGGGCTTCACCTGAATCTAACAATGGGGGAAGTAGAGTCTCACCACATTTCAATCGGGAGAGAAGTGTTGATAATGATCATAGAAGTACGAGTCGAGATTGTTATAGAAACGATGATGATCGAAGGCGTGATAGGAATGTGAATGATCGTGAACGGAGGAATGTAGATAGAAGGGATGTTGGTGGAAGACGCGATGGTAGTAGGGATGTTGGTGGTCAGGATCGACATCGATATACATCAGATTTTGAAGACGAGTATGATGGTGGTAGTGTTCACGGACGAGGACGTGGACAAGGAAGAAATCAGTCGGAGTATGATCACAAGTGGGAATCTGGGATGAAAACTGAACTACCAGAATTCAAGGGAGGTATGCAAGCCGAAGAATTTCTTGATTGATTAGCTTATGTTGAAGAAATATTTGACTTCAAGGAGGTTCCGAAAGATCGTAAAGTGAAGTTGGTTGCTACTAGGTTAAAAGGGAGAGCTATGGCATGGTGGCAGCAAACCAAACTTACTAGAGAACGGATGGGAAAGTCAAAAATTGTTGTTTGGGAAAAGATGAAGAAATTGATGAAGGCTACGTTCTTGCCCTATAATTACCAATCACTAATGTATCAGAGATTACAGAACTTGAGGCAAGGAACGAAGACGGTTGCTGATTATGCAGATGAGTTCTACCAGTTAATTGCTCGATATGATATCATGGAAAGAGAAGAATAATTGACCGCGAGGTTTGTCGGTGGACTTAGAACATAGATCCAAGATATGGTGAACATGTTCGACCCCAAATCTGTGGCCGAAGCACATCAAAAGGCGTTGGCTTGGGAGAAACAAGGAAGACGTGGGGGAGGTGTGTTTCCAAGTTTTACGGGGCAAAACAAAGGAGCGGGTAGTAGTTCTAATCTTCCTAAAGCATCGAATAAGCCAGTTGTTCATGAAGTGGCTAAACCTAAAGTCAATACCAATTTCAAATGCTATAATTGCCAGGAAGTGGGTCATAAGAGCAGCGAATGTCCAAAACCGAAGAAGAGAACTATGATTGTTGAAGTGGAGGATGAGGATGTCGAAGAAGATCTCAATTCACAGCGTGATGAGGAAGAAGAAGTGTCAGGAGACGAAGGATGTAATCTGATGCTACGAAGATCTTGTTTAACACCGAAGCAGGAGGAAGAGTTGAGTTGGTTGAGAAGTAACATTTTCCAGTCAACGTGCACTATTTGGGGAAAGGTCTGTAAATTTGTCATTGATGCTGGGAGTTGTGATAATATCATTTCAACGGAAGCTGTGAGGAAGTTAAAATTGAAAACGGAGAAACATCCTAGTCCATATAAACTTGCTTGGTTGAGGAAAGGAGGAGAAGTAAAGGTAGAGAGGCGAGCTCATGTTCCATTTTCCATCGGAAAGAAATACAAGGATGAGATTTGGTGTGACGTAGTTGACATGGATGTTTGCCATTTGCTGTTGGGAAGACCGTGGCAGTACGATCGTGAAGTACAGCATAACGGTCGAACGAATAGTTACAGTTTCTTGTTCGAGGGCACGAAGATCACATTAGTTCCGAAAAAGCGACAGCAGAATGAGAACAAGCTGGAGGAGATTGAGGAATTGAAAACCTTGTTGTCCTTGAAGGAATTCGTGGAAGGGATAGAGGAGAGTGCTGAAGTTTTTATGTTGATTGGGCATGAAAGCAGTGAAGTTACTGAAGTTCCAGAAGGAATAAAACCAGTTTTGGAGGAATTCGAAGATGTATTTCCAGAGGAGTTACCGAAGGAGTTACCACCACTTAGAGACATATAGCATCAGATTGACTTGGTGCCTGGTGCTGCATTGCCTCATAGACCACACTATCGGATGAGCCCAAGGGAACACGAAGAGTTAAGGAGACAGGTGGAGGAATTACTGGAACAAGGGCGAGTTCAGGAAAGTTTGAGTCCTTGTGCAGTACCAGCTTTGTTGGTACCCAAGAAGGATGGAACGTGGAGGATGTGCACAGATAGTAGAGCATTGAACAAGATAACAGTCAGATACAGATTTCCGATGCCGAGGCTTGATGATCTGTTGGATCAAATCAGTGGGTCTGTAATTTTTTCTAAGATTGACTTGAAGAGCGGTTATCATCAGATACGAATTAGACCAGGGGACGAATGGAAGACATCATTCAAGACGAGGGAAGGATTGTAAGAATGGCTAGTTATGCCGTTTGATCTATCGAATGCACCAAGTACCTTCATGAGGGTGATGAACCAAATTTTTAGGCCGTACATTGGAAAATTTATGGTAGTTTACTTTGATGATATTCTGATCTACAGTGCTAGTACGGAGGAGCATGTTCAGCATTTGAGGAAAGTGTTAATTATCCTTCGTGAAGAACAATTCTACGCTGCTACGAAGAAGTGTGTTTTTATGGCGAGGAGCGTTTTATTTCTGGGGTATGTTGTATCGAAAGAAGGAATACAGGTAGACCAAAGTAAAGTTGAAGCTATCAGAGATTGGCCGCAACCCAAGACGATAACGGAGGTTCGGAGTTTCCACGGGTTGGCTTCATTTTATCGAAGGTTTATTCCACACTTTAGTAGTGTGATGGCGCCTGTTACAGATTGTATGAAGGGAAAACAATTTGCATGGTCGGAGGAAGCAGGGGTTGCTTTTGAGCGAATCAAAGAACTCTTGACGTCAGCACCAATTCTAGTATTACCAGATTTTCAGTTGGTATTTGAACTACATACTGATGCATCCAAGGTTGGGATTGGAGGAGTGTTGAGTCAGAGGGGACGTCCGATTGCATATTTCAGTGAGAAGTTATCAGGAGCGAAGATGAGATATAGTACGTATGATGTAGAATTTTATGCTGTTGTACAAGCGATTAAACATTGGAGACATTACTTATTTCACAAGGAGTTTGTGATGTACACTGATCATGAGGCGTTGAAACATCTACAAGGGCAAGAGAAGATTTCAGCAAGGCATGCATCGTGGATTGCGTACCTGCAACAATTTACATTTGTGGTGAAGCATAAATCTGGAGTTACAAACCGTGTGGCAGATGCATTGAGCCGAAGGAATCATTTGTTAACAACAATGAAGGTTGAAGTAACGGGGTTTGATGTGTTGCCAGAATTATTTGTCGATGATCCTTACTTTGCAAAGTTTGTTGATAAAGTCAAGGAGGGAGAGACGGATGAATTTTTGATGGTAGATGGTAGATGGTTTTCTATTCAAAGGAAATCGATTGTGCATACCTGATTGTAGTTTGAGAATGAGGATTGTGAAGGAGCTACATGAAGAAGGCCACGTGGGGAGAGACCGTACATTACAGTTGATTTCACAATCTTATTTTTGGCCATCGATGAGAAAAGAGGTTGAGAGATTTGTGGAACGATGTCATATCTGTCAAGTGTCGAAGGGAACCGCTACAAACGCAGGATTATATATGCCGTTACCTGTGCCTACTAAACCGTGGGTTGATGTGAGTATGGATTTTGTTTTTGGGTTACCGCGAACTCAAAGGGGAAACGATTCCATTTATGTGGTGGTTGACCGATTTTCGAAAATGGCACATTTTATTGCTTGTAAGAAGACGACGGATGCTGTTCATGTTGCTCAGTTATTTTTCAAAGAAATATATCGACTTCATGGATTGCCAGAATCTATTGTGTCGGATAGGGATACTCGTTTTCTGAGTCATTTTTGGCTAAGTTTGTGGAAGATGGTGGAAACGAAGCTGAATTTTAGTAGCGCTTACCATCCATAAACTGATGGATAAACGGAGGTGGTTAACAGATCGCTGGGGAATTTATTGCGATGTCTGGTGAAAGATAATCTGAAGAGCTGGGACATGAAGTTATGCCAGGCAGAGTTTGCTCATAATCATGCAGTGAATCGTAGTACGGGATTCAGTCCATTTCAGATTGTATATTCAATTTTACCCAGGTGACCGTTGGACTTAACGGTAGTACCACAACCAAAGGGGACGGTAAAACGAGCTGTAGATTTTGTTAATGGATTGACTGAATGTCATAAAATCGTTCAGGAACGATTGGAGAAGGCAAATGAGAAGTATAAACGATCTGCAGATCTGAAGCGAAGAAATGTTGAGTTTAATGAAGAAGATATGGTATATGTTGTGTTAACAAAGGATCGTTTTCCAGTGGGCGCTTATAACAAGTTAAAAGCCAGAAAAATTGGTCCTATAGAAGTTGTAAAACGAATTAACGAAAATGCTTATAAATTGAAGCTACCGGAGGATGTGTACACTTCTGACGTGTTCAATGTTAAGCATCTCGTACCATATTTTGGGAATGAACAATCGGATGTGGAAGCATTTACAAATTCGAGGACGAATTTTTCTCAACCTGGGGAGGATGATGCAGCTCAGGCCAGAGTCGAAGCAGTGCAAGCTACGAATTCACAAGGCCTAGGTCGTCCACAACCTAAGGAAGGAGATTTAGGTCGTCCACGACTTAAGGGAAAGAGGCTACGACTTAGCTTAAGTTGTTCGGGATCTTTAGATCATGTACGATCTAAGGCTACAGGAGGAGCACCACGAGATAACAAAGTAGCAGCACGAGTTGAGAATACGCAAGGCTTAAGTCGGCTACGACCTAAGGAAAGTGATTTAAGGTCGTCTACGACCTAACGAGTATGCTGAAGAAGGGAGCTCACGACCTAAGATAAGTCGCGTATGACCTACGACCTAGTTAGGTCGCGTGACGTGATGCAGCATTTTTTCTCTTGAGTCGCTGAATTTTAGGTCGTGGCATTGTTAAGTCGTTAGGTTTTAAGTCGTATGTCGTGGGTGTTTTGCTGAACTTTTTGTATATATGTGTTGAGTCGTTTGTGCTTAAGTCGTAGGTCGTGTGCGTTGTATCTTAGGTTGCAGGCTTGTCATTCTGTGTTGTAACTTGTACTTGTTAAGTCGCTAACGACTTATGATAGATCGTATACGACCTAAGTGTTGTAAATTTGTGATGTTGTGTGGGTTGTAATACAAGTGCTTGAGTCGTGGATTGTTGAGTCGTTGCCGACCTAAGTTGGGTCGTAAGTCGTGAACGACTTAAGGGTCTGGATTGTAAAATGCTATAAATAGGCGTGAGTTGTACATTTGAAGTTTGGTTGATTTTGAATAAAATTTCGTTTTGTTAGCTTTGTGCTTTCATCCAAATTGGTAGTCGAGTGTAATATCCTATCTCCACTCTCGGATAATCGAGTGCGCTCGATTCAACGATTGCTGAAGCCGATTCACGGTATCTAGTGCGCTAGATCAACGTCTGAAGAATCGTAGATCTTTAAACACGGTATAGTGCGCTATCAACGTGTTTGGGATAGCTAAAATCCGGTATCATTGATCAACGGATTTGGGCCATTCGGTATTTTTATTCCATCGATTGTTATTTTCATCGTATCATCAATTTTTGTATTCCGCTGCTGCGTCATCTCCACTGCATGAGTCATCTTGGATAGCATAAAAGATCTCCGGTCTAAATATATACACTCCATGGTTGATGTGATCACTTACCTGAACATATAAATTAAGTATAGCACATAATAGTTTACAAACACCAGAGGAATTAGCACATATACAGAACTGGGTACTTACAGAAGTTTTAGGCTTCTCTGTCTAATGCAACAATTATTTTATAGACTTAGCTACCAACTCGCCAAACTGATGTGCTGATTCTATAGAGACATATTTGCGTATATATAACAGTAAAGAAAATATATGAAGCAAGAATTAAAAAATACAACTTGGAATTATGTTTAGGTTTTTTAAAAAGGTGAAGTTTTATATAAAATTATGATCTGAATTCATTAAATCTCTCTGAATTTAAATAAAATACAACTCATTAATATTACTTCCAGAGATGCCTTGATTTAGTATGTGATTGATTGGACGTATTTCTTAACTTGAGAAGGAAACATCGGTTAAGATGTGAGTTGCACAGAGGGATGAGAAATAAACTAATATAATTTGAAATACACCTAGGGCTGAGTTGGATCTTATTAATAAAAAGGAAATATCTCTAAAGAATTGTTCTTCAGTTCACTTACTCAAAACAGATGACAAAGATGATAACTGTGAAGAGGAGCGATATATGTGGTGTAGTCAATTGTGATAGTACAAAATGTAGGAAGAATCCAGTTCCTGATAGGAAACGATATGCATTACATAAGGGACAAAAAGTATTTAAAATGCATGCGTTTACTAATTTGAGCATAAAAGCTTTGTAGAATAAAGATAATTTAGTTGTTTGTGGTGCTTGAATGGAAGATGTTCAACATGCACTAAAATTCCTGTTCGAGGAAGGAAAAGACGTGAACTACACAAAGGTGGAAAGCTTAAGTAAGATAAACGTATCATATTTTAACAAATGCTATTGAGTTTTTTTTGTTCACCCAATGTTTGGCTATTTTCATTTGTTTTTATTTTGTTTTTATGTTAGCTATAAATAATTTGTCTGTCTAACCACACTGTAAAGAACATAGATCCATCTTTACAGGGGGTAGTGCTACGTTCGATTGCATTTCGATAAATTTTGGTATTTTATTCTTATCATGATGATTTACTACTCCTATTGTCCACTACTATTTTCTTCAACTACTAATGGAATTACTGTATTATCGGCCTAACAGGACAGAATGCATGGGCTAGCAGTGTGAATAAGGCGCAACAGGGTTGAAGCATGTGGCACAAAGTTATGAACTTCGACTTGAACCTAGCATGAACTGTAGTAGTGTAATACAACTCAGTGGGATTGTGGCGTGAAATGTAGCATGCACGGGTTGACATGAGACAAGTTGATCTGAAATTTCGTTTACATGTCCTAAAGCTATTACATTGTGAATAGGATATGACTAGTTGAAACATGAGAGGTACAAGCTGAAGTGTGCACAAAGTTGATTCAAGATTTGAATAGGTAAAACATGAATGATACAAGCAGAATGATGAAGCTTGGTTAATAACAGTACGTATAATAAGGATGAGGATAATTTAAGTTGAACTTATGGGCAAGAGAACAGTGGAGGTGCATCGAAATGCATATAATATCAGGCAACAAGAGCTTATAACTTATGGGTGCTGATAGGATGCTTAATGATATTACATGCACATGAGGTATTTTGTCCTCTTTATTTATACATTTTCTTTAAAAATTATTTAGAGAAAAGTCTAGCTATGTTCGTTATTAAACCATAAAACAAAATTATAATGAAAGACCACTACTTCAACAGTATGTTCTGTAGATGTTAAGTTAATAAGTTTCCAGTTTAGATTTCGATGTTCCATTGTGGATGTTCAATTTTGATTTGATAACCATATTCATGCAAAGATAGAAAATCTTATGAACTGGGAAACATGCTTTGCCCAGCCTCATTATTTGGCGACAAATTGGCTTCCAATGGCGGACATATTCAATTTCCATACCAAAAAAAAGGTGTCCCTGATGATATGACCACAAAGATTACTAGGACTACAAGGCAGGGCCAAACTACTAAACAATTATTGCAGGTATATTTGATATTCTATCCTTACTATTTCTGTTACTATTCATTTTGAGTCTTGCAAGACTTCATAGTTGATACTTTGCTTTCTATTGTTATGACTATTTTCAGTAGTGCTTGATCAATTTGAAACTTTTTTTCACAAATGATTCGATTATATAACTAAAATTTTGTTTTCATGATGGTCATTGTTACTTCAGATATCAATAGTGTTTCTTATGTAATCCTTAAGATTGCATGTCTGTTTTTGCACAAAAATGTTTAAATTCACATAAAGAACTATGTTATTGATTTCAATAACAATGTTCACATTAAAGTCTGTAACAACTAATTTGCAACGAAACATAGTTATTTTTCTGTTACGATTGACGTACTTGTGAAAATAAATAATAACTTTTATAGTGTATATTATTAAATATTTTAAGCAATAAAATAAAAATGTTCCAACATCTTTCAGTAATATGATGATAAAAGCATCAGAATTCAAGTTTTTTGTTATTTTTTACCTCTATCGAATCATCAACTTGATGAGTTATTTCATTCAAATTTGCAATTGGAAGTTCAACTTCAGGGCCATTCACGCTTTTGAATACACCGCCACTAGCTGCTACTATTGGAATTTCCAATAAAAATAACAGGAAAATAGGCGTAGGGAAGAAGTTGAAAAAAAAATTAGTCTCAAAGACAACAAGTTTGCTTTTTAGTCTGAAGGACACTTTTTAGTGTAAATAGGAAATGATAGTTACAATTATCATTCTGTGATTTACACTAGAAAGTGTCCTTCAGCCTAAAAAGCAAACTTCATGTCCCTAAAACTAAATTTTTCTTGAATTTTCTCCTTGAGTCTAAAAAGCTCTTGGCTTTAAAGAACATTAATAACAAAAATGTTTTTTTTTTATTAAATCATTTTATGAGCATTAAAGTTTTTAGAACGTTGCATAATTTAACGGCTCTCAATATAAAAAGAAAACACTTAGTTAAGCATAAGAAAACATAAAATGAGGTATTACAACAGTGTCGGCGTAGACAGATGCATGATGTGTTAAAGAATCATGAACAAAATAAAAGCTACTCTATGTGACGCAGCAGCGGATAACAAAAATGATGAAACGGTGAAAGTAGGAATCGGTGGATTGAAGAATACCAAAGGCCCAAATCCGTTGATTCAAAGATGCCGGATTCTAGCTATCTCAAACACGTTGATCGCGCACGATACTGTGTTTAAAGATCTACAATTCTTCAAACGTTGATCAAGCGCACTTGATACCGTGAATTGACTTCTACGATCGTTGATCCGAGCGCACTCGAATGCCGAAGGAGGAGATAGGAGATTACACTCAATTACCAATTTAAGAAGTGGCACAAAGCACACAAACAAGTTTTTATTCAAAATCAACTTACTATTACAAATGACACCATCCGCCTATTTATAGGCTTACAACTCAACACTACTCAACTTGACAACACATAGGTCGGAAACGACCTAACACAGACAACACTTAGGTCGTGAACGACCTAACACTTATTACAACACATCGACCTAAAAACATTACAACACAACAACATACAAACGACATAAGAAATTACAACATAATGACATAACAATGCAACACCACGCGGCATAAGCTTCAGTGACATGAGGAGAATCAGCTTCCGGAATATCTTGTGCAACCTATAGGATGAACGACCTAAGGAGTTGAGCGACCTAGGCCTGAGCGACCTAAGATGGATGCGGCCTATGGTCGAGCGACTTAAGGTAGGAGCGTCATAAGAGAAACGGTAACGACATAAAGAAGATAGCATCAAAAGAAGGAGCGACATAACTTCTCGCGACCTAAGGAATATCATTTTCAGCGACCTAACATGGAGTGATATATTTGAGCGACCTATCATAGGTCGTGACTCGCTCATACGACCTGAGCGACTTAAAGCTTCTTGCGACCTAAGAACAGAAGGTCGTTCGCGACCTAAATCAAACGGCATATTGTAGCGACCTATCTTGTTAGGTCGTAACTCTTTAGGTCGTAGTTCTTTAGGTCGTAGCTCTTTAGTTCGTAGTGACCTAATATTCTGTGTTTCAAGAACTGGCTTCTGGAATGATTCGCTAGGTCGTAGCCCTTTAGGTCGTAGCTTTTTAGGTCGTGGCTGGCAGATAGAGTTAGGTCGTAACTCCTTTTCTCGTGACACGTTAGGTCGTGAGCGACCTAAGGAAATGACCTTTATCTTGTTAATTCGCAACTCTTTATCTCGTGACTGGTTAGGTCATGAGCGACCTAAGGAACGACTTAGCTCGCATGACTTGTTTGGTTGGTCTTCATAGCGCTTTTGCGACCTAAAATGGCGCGACTTAGGGAATAATGTGCTAGGTCGTAAATCAGGGAAGTTAGGTCGTTGGCGACCTAAGTCTTCATCAGTCTAGGCTGCATCATCCTCCCCTGGTTGAAAAAAATTCGTCCTCGAATTTAAAAGCTTTTCGTCTTCGAAACTTTTATCTTCGTGAAATGGAACCAAGTGTTTGACATTGTCAATGCTGGCAATAAGAAGACGATCCAGCAAACTCAATTTATAAACATTTTCATTAATTCCCTTTACGACCTTTAAATGACCATTCCTTCTAGCTTCTAGCTTGTTGTAAGTTCCAAAAAGAAATCGTTCATTGGTAAACACTGCATACATAAAATCTCCTTTCTTGCATTCAATACTTCGTCGCTTAATCTCTGCTGACTGCTTATATTTCTCAGTTGCTTTAAGAAATCGTTCCTGTACAACTTTGTAGCAACCTTGCAATTTATTCAAAAAAACATTATCTCGTTTAATCACCCCTCTCTGTGGTGGCACTGTTGATAAATCTAACGGTCCTTTAGGAATTGTTGAATAAACAACCTGGAATGGATTGAAACCGGAGTTACGATTAACTGTATGGTTGTGTGCAAACTTCGCTTGACATAACTTCGAATTCCAGCTTTTCAAATTATCGTCCACGAGGCATCGCAATAGATTACCTAAGGATCTGTTCACAACTTCAGCTTGTCTACCCGTCTGTGTATGATTAGCGCTCCTAGATGTCAACTTAGTTCCAGCCAGTTTCCATAGACTCATCCAGTTATGGTTCAGACAACGAGTATCTCTCTTCGGAAAAATAAATTCAGGTAACCCATGAAGTCTATCGATCTCTTTGAAGTATAACTGAATGACATTAACGGCCTCTACAGTCTTCTTATAGGTAATGAAATGTACCAATTTTGAAAACCGGCTAACCCCCACATAAATAGAATTATTGCCATGTTGTGTTCGTGGTAATCCCAAAACAAAGTCCACACTAACATCCTTTCGTAACTTAGCATGTATATGCAACGGCAAACATAAACTTGCATTTGTCGTGGTCTTCTTTGAAACTTGTCGATTATGACTTCTCTGAATAGACCTTTCAACTTCTTTCCTCAGTGACGATTCAAAATAAGACTTTGAGATTAGCTGCATAGTACGATCACAGCTCAAGTGTCTTCCTACATGTAAGTCTTTGATAATTTTCCTTTGCCAACTGCAATCTGTAGTAGACAACTGACTTCCTTCAACTAGCAACCCATCAACCAGTTTCCTCAACTCTTCTTGTTCTGTTGGACACATACAATATTGTGGTCTATGCGATACACTAGCACTTGACACTATATCCGTATGATGTTGTGTGTCCCTCAGTGGCGGTAATTCCTTGGGCAACTCTGCAGGAACTACATCTTCACATTCTTTAACCACTAGCACATCCTCCTCAGGAGTCTTGAGATCTTTACTGGTTTCATTCCCATTCAACATAAAGACTTCCGCTCTATCCTCCACTTCGTTAGCAAACTCTTCTGTAGATAATGGACTAATCGGATCCTCCTTCTTCACTGATAAATTACCCCCTTCATCTTCTGACACACTTCCTTCATCCTCATCAATTCTCGCTGGTTGTGAATTTTCAACCTCATGTTTGTCACACTTTGTTGGTTGAAAATCATCAACCTCTCTTTTATCAAACGTTGCTGGTTGTGAATTTTCAACCTCATGTTTGTCAAGCTTCGTTGGTTGAAAAACATCAACTTCATCTGTATCTAACTTCGCGGATTGTGAGTAATCAACTTTATGGTCATCAAACTTCGCGGGTTGAGAAGAGTCTACTTTATCTTCTACTTCAACACTATCCTTGCCTTCTTCAACAAATTCTTTCGGGGATATTAAATTAGTTGCTTCCACCTTCTTCTCTGGCTTGCAGTCACTTTGTTCACGCTTCTGAAGAACTAAGGTAATCTTGGTTCCTTCGAACATGAAACTATAGCTGTTGGCGTGACTATTATGTTGTACAGCTCTATCATACTGCCATGGACTTCCCAAAAGTAGATGACATACATCCATATCGACAATATCACACCATATATCATCTTTGTACTTTTTTCCAATGGAAAATGTAACCAATGTTCATCTTCCCACCGTCACTTCTTCCCCTTCCTTTATCCATGCCAATTTATATGGTCTAGGGTGTTTTTCAGTCTTCAGCCCCAACTTCATAATGGCTTCTTCAAAAATAAGGTTATCGCAACTTCCCGTATCAATAATGAATCTACAAACCTTTCCCAAGATAGTACAGGTAGACTGAAAAATATTGTTCCTTAGCCAAATAGAATCATTCTCATGTTTTGGCAAATTACACCCTTTGTCTCTATGACCACGTATGTCTCTATGATCATGCAAATCTCTTTTACTCGGTCTTTTGACATCACGACATGGTTCATTGTCAAACCCATGTTGACTTATTCTCTCTTCCCCATGGTGATCTCGTCTCATTGAAATTGATGACTCCATTTTATCTTGATAAGTTTGTGGCGACACCCTCCTTGCTTTCGTAACCGATGGCGAAAATCTGTTTCCTCCATGGTTCAAGTCTGGTGACCTTCCTCTTTGACTTTGATTCAAATCCATCATCAACTTCTCCAACTTTCCAAAACCTTTGTTGAACTTCTCTTCGAGGTTATCACTAAATCGTTGCTCTATTGTTTTAGCATCTTCTCTTCTATACACATCGACAATATTCTGATGACGATTACCTCTTCTCGGATGCATGATTGATCTTCAACAAATCTTCGAAAAAAAAAATTCTAACACAAACTTCAAAAACTCAGCTTCGGTCTAGTTCTCGGCCTTGACTAACAAATGAACAAACAATGTACGGCCTAAACACTTCACGCCCAATGTGATGCACAACTTCAACTTTGCTTGGCCTAAACTCAATTGGCTCGGCTTGATCTCTTCAATAAGAATTGGCTCCAAGACTCGGCTTAGCTATGATTGGCTAAGTCTAGCTCCGATACCAAATGACGCAGCAGCGGATAACAAAAATGATGAAACGGTGAAAGTAGGAATCAGTGGATTGAAGAATACCAAAGGCCCAAATCTGTTGATCCAAAGATGCCGAATTCTAGCTATCTCAAACACGTTGATCGCGCACGATACCGTATTTAAAGATCTACAATTCTTCAGACGTTGATCAAGCGCACTTGATACCGTGAGTTGGCTTCTACGATCGTTGATCCGAGCGCACTCGAATGCCGAAGGAGGAGATAGGAGATTACACTCAACTACCAATTTAAGAAGTGGCACAAAGCACACAAACAAGTTTTTATTCAAAATCAACTTACTATTACAAATGACACCATCCGCCTATTTATAGGCTTACAACTCAACACTACTCAACTTGACAACACATAGGTCGAAAACGACCTAACACAGACAACACTTAGGTCGTGAACGACCTAACACTTATTACAACACATCGACCTAAAAACATTACAACACAACAACATACAAACGACATAATAAATTACAACATAATGACATAACAATGCAACACCATGCGGCATAAGCTTCAGTGACATAAGGAGAATCAGCTTCCGGAATATCTTGTGCGACCTATAGGATGAGCGACCTAAGGAGTTGAGTGACCTAGGCCTGAGCGACCTAAGATGGATGCGGCCTATGGTCGAGCGACTTAAGGTAGGAGCGTCATAAGAGAAACGACAGCGACATAAAGAAGATAGCATCATAAGAAGGAGCGACATAACTTCTCGCGACCTAAGGAATATCATTTTCAGCGACCTAACATGGAGTGATATATTTGAGCGACCTATCATAGGTCGTGGCTCGCTCATACGACCTGAGCGACTTAAAGCTTCTTGCGACCTAAGAATGGAAGGTCGTTCACGACCTAAATCAAACGGCATATTGTAGCGACCTATCTTGTTAGGTCGTAACTCTTTAGGTCATAGTTCTTTAGGTCGTAGCTCTTTAGTTCGTAGCGACCTAAGATTCTGTGTTTCAAGAACTGGCTTCTGGAATGATTCGCTAGGTCGTAGCCCTTTAGGTCGTAGCTTTTTAGGTCGTGGCTGGCAGATAGAGTTAGGTCGTAACTCCTTTTCTCGTGACACGTTAGGTCGTGAGCGACCTAAGGAAATGACCTTTAGCTTGTTAATTCGCAGCTCTTTATCTCGTGACTGGTTAGGTCGTGAGCGACCTAAGGAACGACTTAGCTCGCATGCTTGTTTGGTTGGTCTTCATAGCGCTTTTGCGACCTAAAATGGCGCGACTTAGGGAATAATGTGCTAGGTCGTAAATCAGGGAAGTTAGGTCGTTGGAGACCTAAGTCTTCATCAGTCTGGGCTGCATCACTATGAGATTAACTTGCATATATAGGAACGCAGTACCTATGTGCCAATGGTTCTTCTATTTGTCGTTCTCAAGGTGAAGATAAGATCAGTGTTTAGACAAAAATGGGATTCCAATTGAGCTAATAGTTTATTAATTTTGCATGCTTGTTGCTACTCTCAGCTTATGTTAGGTCCCTCTACACCAGGTCATTATTATTACTTTCGTAGAGGCATGAATTGTTTGCAACATATTTACGTGCTCAAGTTTTAACATTTTAGCTTTGTGGCATGGAACTTTTTGAAGTGTTGATAGATTTTGAGATTATTCATAAGATAGAACACCAGATATGTATTTGATTATTTACTGTACAAGGAACGGGGAAGAAATAATGGAACCAGTGCAAGCAAGGAAATAGAAGCTTATTTCTGGACTGTTGACAGATCAAAAAGTTTGGTCAGCAAGAATAATAGAAGAACTAAAAATTGCTCTTTACTTGAATCAGACATAGACAAAATACACTGAAAGAGTAATTGATATATTCTAGGTTGTGGCATATAATTGTATGGCTGAAGTGTCCAAACTATATGTGTGTGTGTGTGTCTGTGTGGGATATAGTATTTGTTCCACCTGAAATGCATGTACTGAAACAACGAAACACTGAGAAGAGCGAGTTTGAGATGGTGACACCGTGGAGGACAGACATGTAAGCATGAGATGGTGACAAGCATGGTAAGGTGCTACTTGAGAAGTGGAGTGCTGCATTGAATGAATGCGCTGAGTCATGTAATGGAAATTGCCACCTTAACTATAATTACAAATTCAGATAGCCAAATGTGCATATATAAGGTCAGCTCCAGTAAATTCATATTTATGTACTACTAAGTACCATCAGCTTATAATACATGTTTTTCCTTTTCAGTATACCTCAATCCTTTGATCAAAATGGAAAGTTGTTCAAATCATTCAGCCACCTTCATGTGAATATATGATGCAGCAGCAGATAAACAAAATGATGAAACGGTGAAAGTAGCAATCGGTGGATTGAAGAATACCAAAGGCCCAAATCCATTGATCTAAAGATACCGGATTCTAGCTATCTCAAACACGTTGATCGCGCACGATACCGTGTTTAAAGATCTACAATTCTTCAGACGTTGATCAAGCGCACTTGATACCGTGAATTGGCTTCTACGATCGTTGATCCGAGCGCACTCGAATGCCGAAAGAGGAGATAGGAGATTACACTCAACTACAGTTTTAAGAAGAGGCACAAAGCTCTCAAACAAAAGTTTATTCAAAATCAACTAACTATTACAAATGAAACCACCCTCCCTATTTATAGGGTTACAACTCACACGACTCACTCTGGACAACACTTAGGTCGTGAACGACCTAAAACAAACAGCGACCTACGACCTAAGACAGACGCGACCTAACATTACAACATCAAGCGACTTATCATATTTCAACACAAGACATATTACAACATGACAACATAAAAAATACAACATACAAACGACATAAGGAATACAACATAACAAAAAGTACAACAACTTATATACAACATGACTCAAGATAGCAGCGACTTAAGGAATAGTTTCTGGAAATCTTCATGCGACCTACCACTTGAGCGACTTAAAGAAATGCGACAGTGAGCGACCTAAGAAACTCCTCAGTAGCAACTTAAGAAGACTCAACGACCTAAGTATTCGAGCGGCATAAGAAAATCAGCATCAGTGACCTAAAGACTGCACGACCTAAAATAGGTCGTTCGCGACCTAAAACTTCTGGAGCGATGTATGGTCGAACGACCTTAGGAAATGTTGTCTGGAAATCTTCGAGCGACCTAAAGTTGAGCGACCTATCTTCCCGCAACCTAACTTAGGTCGTATCTCTTCACTGCGACCTAACATAGGTCGTAATTCAATCCCGCGACCTAACTTAGGTCGTAACTCTTTATCTCTTGACCTGTTAGATCGTAGTTCTTTAGGTCGTAACCTTTTAGTTCGTAGCTTAATAGGTTGAGTTTCAGTAGGTCGTAGCTTAGGAGAGTTAGGTCGTTGGCGACCTACGACTTCTGCGACATAAGAACTTCGCGACCTAACTTGTTGACTTAGCTCGATCTTTCCTCTTATCTCGTCATTCTTCGCTCTGTTAGGTCGCACGCGACTTAACAGCTCGTTAGGTCGCTCGCGACCTAAGTCTTCATCAGGCTGGGCTGCATCATCCTCCCCCTATTGGACGAAATTCGTCCTCGAATTTAACAGCTCTTCGTCTTCGATACTCTTATCCTCGTGAAATGGAACCAAGTGTTTGATATTGTCAATATTAGCAATAGGACGATGATCCGGCAAGCTCATCTTACAATCATTCTCACAAATTGTTTTCATAATTTCCAAACGACTCATTCCTCCGACATCTAGTTTATTGTACGTACCAACAAGAAATCGTTCAACCATCAAGTAGATAGATTCGTTGTTTCATCAAATCCAATACAGAGTCCATATTTACGTTCACCCATGATTTAGTATGTATAGGTAATGACATACATAATCCTGACTTCGTCGCTATATCTTTTGAAATTTGATAACTCTGACTCTCCTGAACAAGCCTTTCAACCCCTTTCCTTATTAACGACTCAAAACAAGACATTGTAGCCAACTGCATGGTATGATCACTGCCCACGTGTCTTTCTACACGTACGTCTTTGATAACCTTTATTTGCCAATTGCAATCAGGAGTATGCAATTGCCTTCTTTTGAACAGAAACCCATCAACCAATCTTCTCAACTCTACCTGTTCTGTCGGACACATATGGTTACGTGGTATATACGGTACAATAGCACTTGACACTTGATTAACATGATGTACGTTTCCCCGTGGCAGTAATTCCTTGGACAACTCTGCAGGAATTACGTCTTCACAATCATTCACCATTGACTTAACCTCTTTGATAATTTCAACACTTCCACTGGTTTCATTTTCATTTAACAGGAATACTTCTGTGCTATCCTCCACTTCTTTACCAAGCTCTCTTGTAGATTGTATACTAGTTGAATCCACCTCCTTCATCAACAAATTACCTTCTTCATCTCCTGACTTACTTCCTTCACCCTCATCCAACTTTGCTGATTGTGAATTTTCAACCTCATGTTCATCATATTTCGTTGGTTGAAAATCATCAAGTTCATCTTTATCAAACTTCGGTGGTTGTGAAAAATTGACTTCATCTTCCATATCAAAAAATTCCTTTAAAGATAGCAAAGTTTTAAGTTCTTCAATCTCTTCCAACTTGCTTTCTTCTTCTTGTCGCTTCTTAGGAATTAAAGTGATTTTAGTACCTTCAAACATGAAACTGTAACTGTTAGTACGTCCATCATGTTGCACAGTTCTATCATATTGCCATGGTCTCCCCAACAATAGATGGCATACATCCATATCAACCACATCACACCAAATTTTGTCTTTGTATTTCTTCCCAATGGAAAAATTAACACAAGCTTTTCGATTAACCTTCACCTCCCCTCCTTTACTCAACCAAGCTAATTTGTAGGGGTTTGGATGTTTCTCTGTATTCAATGATAACTTCTTTACAGCTTCTGAAGAAATGATATTATCACAGCTTCCTGCATCGATGACAAATTTACAAACTTTTCCCAGAATAGTGCATGTTGACCGGAAAATATTATTCCTCAACCAACTAGAATCATCTTCTTGCTTTGGTGTTAAACAAGATCTCCTCATCAACAAACTACAACCCTCATCTCCTGTCAATAATTCTACTTCTTCAACTGGTAGTGAATTGACACACTCTACTCTGCATCTTCATTCTCAATCTCCGCAATCATTGCTCGCTTCTTTGGCTTTGTACATTCATTGCTTTTATGACCCCACTCTTGACAATTAAAGCATTTGAGACTACTATTGACCTTTACTTTGCTGGCTTCATTCACAATCAGCTTACTGACGACTTTGGAAACATCCGCACTGTTACTAACATCCTTGTTCTGGTTGTTGGAATTCGTAAACACACCACCTCCTCGTCTCCCTTGTTTTTCCCAAGCAAGTGCTTTCTGATGTGCTTCAGCAATAGATCTTGGATCAAACATATTCACCATATCTTGAATCTGCATTCTTAACCCTCCAACAAACCTAGCCGTCAACTGTTCCTCTGTTTCCATAATGTCATTCCGCGCAATTAATTGGTAAAAATCATCTGCATACTCATTCACTGATCTCGCCCCTTGTCTTAGGTTCTGCAAACGTTGATACATCAGAGATTAATAATTGTGCGGAAAGAAAGTAGCTTTCATCAACTTCTTCATCTTATCCCATGTAACAATCTTTGACTTCCCCATTCTCTCCTGTGTAAGTTTAGTCTACTGCCACCACGCCATAGCTCTCCCTCTTAATCTCGTAGCAACCAACTTCACTCTTCGATCCTCGGGAACTTCTTTGAAGTCAAAAATTTCCTCAACATTTGAAACCCAATCCAAAAATTCCTCCGCTACCATTCCACCCTTGAATTCTGGAATTTCAGTTTTCATCCCCGATTCCCATCAACGATCATCCTCAACATCCCGATATGCATTTCGTACTTGGTCTCGATCTCGCGAATGAATACTACATCTACCACCATCTTCATCAAAAACAGATGTACTTCAATACGATCTCGACCACCCACATCTCTATGATCATGCATATCTCTTCGACTTTGTCTTTCATCATCACGGTATGGTTCATGTTCAAACTCACGTGGAGTTCTTCTCTCTTCATTTCTATACTCATGATGTTCTCTTCTCATTGAAACTGAAGATTCTCTCCTTTCTCGATAAGATTGTGGAGACACCCTCCTCGCTTCCGTAACCGATGGCGAAACTCTGTTTCCTCCATGGTTCGAGACTGGCGATCTCCTCCTTTGACTTTGATTCATATCATTCATCAGTTTCTCTAACTTCCCAATGCCTTCATCAAACTTTTCATTGATGCGTTGTTCCATTTGCTCGGCTTCGTCTCTTCTATACAACGCTTCAACATTCTGATGGCGATTAGCTCTTCTCGGCGGCATTGTTGATTCTTCAACAAAACTTAACTCTCGGCCTTGATTTAGAAATGAGCAAACTATGCACGGCTCAAACACTTCTCTTAGCTCGGCTTTGCTTGATGTAGCTCGGCTTCACTAACTCCTCAAACTCTTCAATAAGAATTGGCTCCAAGACTCGGCTTAGCTATGATTGGCTAAGTCTAGCTCCGATACCAAATGACGCAGCAGCGGATAACAAAAATGATGAAACGGTGAAAGTAGGAATCGGTGGATTGAAGAATACCAAAGGCCCAAATCCGTTGATCCAAAGATGCCGAATTCTAGCTATCTCAAACACGTTGATCGCGCACGATACCGTGTTTAAAGATCTATAATTCTTCAGACGTTGATCAAGCGCACTTGATACCGTGAATTAGCTTCGACGATCGTTGATCCGAGCACACTCGAATGCCGAAGGAGGAGATAGGAGATTACACTCAACTACCAATTTAAGAAGTGGCACAAAGCACACAAACAAGTTTTTATTCAAAATCAACTTACTATTACAAATGACACCATCCACCTATTTATAGGCTTACAGCTCAACACGACTCACTCTGGACAACACTTAGGTCGTGAATGACCTAAAACAAACAACGACCTAAGACAGACGCGACCTAACATTACAACATCAAGCGACTTATCATATTTCAACACAAGACATATTACAACATGATAACATAACAAATACAACATACAAACGACATAAGGAATACAACATAACAAAAAGTACAACAACTTATATACAACATGACTCAAGACAGCAGCGACTTAAGGAATAGTTTCTGAAAATCTTCATGCGACCTACCACTTGAGCGACTTAAAGAAATGCGGCAGTGAGCGACCTAAGAAACTCCTCAGTAGCGACTTAAGAAGACTCAGTGACCTAAGCATTCGAGCGGCATAAAAAAATCAGCACTAGTGACCTAAAGACTGCATGACCTAAAATAGGTCGTTCGCGACCTAAAACTTCTGGAGCGACGTATGGTCGAACGACCTTAGGAAATGTTGTCTGGAAATCTTCGAGCTACCTAAAGTTGAGCGACCTATCTTCCCGCGACCTAACATAGGTCGTATCTCTTCACTGCGACCTAACATAGGTCGTAATTCAATCCCGCGACCTAACTTAGGTCATAACTCTTTATCTCTTGATCTGTTAGATCGTAGTTCTTTAGGTCGTAACCTTTTAGTTCGTAGCTTAATAGGTTGAGTTTCAGTAGGTCGTAGCTTAGGAGAGTTAGGTCGTTGGCGACCTACGACTTCTGCGACATAAGAACTTCGCGACCTAACTTGTTGACTTAGCTCGATCTTTCCTCTTATCTCATCATTCTTCGCTCTGTTAGGTCGCACACGACTTAACAGCTCGTTAGGTCGCTCGCGACCTAAGTCTTCATCAGGCTGGGCTGCATCAATATAGATGTGGCTTTGTAGGTTTTCTAAACCATATAACCTTAGAGAGATCCATATATAGGGTTAGTAATTTGCAATAATTATCTTATTTATACTAATCATAGTCACTTTAAATGAAGTAGACTTTGTGCGCTTAGTCATGATAGCTGAAGAGTGGTGAGGAACTTTCTGATTGCAGTAGTAGTTATGTGATGAAGTCAAGGACAATGAGCATGGGACAGTGTGTTGAGGTAGCTCAAGAGGTGCAATGAGCATGTTGAAGCGGCTCCCAAGCATGACATAGAAATATCTACTGAAGTAAGTATAAAGCTTAAAGCATCTGATAATTAATTATGTTAGTTGAAGATAACTTTCTCCTAACTTTGGCTATATTCATCTATCTTATTAGCTAATCATATTAGTATAGCTTTAATTTTTGACATGGCTATTCAAATTTAAGGTATGACTATGAGATGCTGGCTATAGTGAAAAAAATGAATATCAGTTTGTGCCTCATACTTAGTGGTGGATTAATAACTATTTTAAGTGAACTAATCAGTGAGTTATACCTTGACAAACAAAAACAATGAGCATTTTTATTATTATATTTCAAATGTTGTAAACAAGTTATTTAAATTTTAGCTTTGAAAAAAAGCATAATAAGAACTATGCTAAAAAAATAATATGTTAATTAAACACATGAAAAATGTATATTGTTATACCATAAGATATAATAATAAACAATAGTTTGAATAAATTGACTAAGTTTTATAAAAATTAAATACATTTATAAATAACTAAGTATTATAAAAATTAATAAGTTTATAATAATAGCAGTAGTAATAATAATAAACTAAGTTTGATAAAAATTAACTAAGTTTATAATAATAATATTAAACTATAGTTTGATAAAAATTAACTAAGTTTATAATAATAAATTAACTAAGTCAACTAAGTTTTATCTTTACTACTAATAATGAAAATTCCATGAATTGATTTCAACCGTGTTTTTATGATTTACCGAAAATACCCTTCATGTCAAATTACGCTTGGAGAACCCTCAATCATTATCATATCCAACCTCCTTCGTCATGTTTGCCCTCTCTCCACCCCGCTCTCTTTCTAACCCCGCATTCTTCCCAATTCCCTACATCGAATCCACACCTCATATAAAGTCAAAATCGGCCAAAGATCTCGCTGCCACGTCATCCAATCGAATGACTCACCAACACCGCCATTATCGAAACTACCACGTGTTTTGTCTACTTAGTCCAAGCTGAAACCCGTTTCTTCTAGCTCAGTGCTCCTTCTATCCACTGTTTACTGCTAAGATGCAGGTATACTAAATATTGACTCAAGATTTATGTAACTAGGGCTGTTAATTTGTATGCTAAGATGCAGGTATGCTAAGATTTATGTACCTATTTGGATTTCTACCCACAAAAGTATGTTTTAGGTTGCTGTACCGAATTGATTTGTATTTCTGTATAGTTATTAATTGTATGCTTCAAATGGTACATATTTGGATTCATACCTACAAAAATATACGTTTTAGATTTCTGTACAGTATGTTATTCCACTGTTTTCTATACCACATTGACAAATAGTGAAGAAAGCGTTGCCAATAAAATAATGATGATAATAGATTGCTAAAATATTTGTTTTATAAGGTTGGTGGAAAGGATGAAAAGTAGTATGAATTGAATTTATATAAAAACAATGCTAAAATGTATTGTAATATTATTTAGTACTGACATTTAGAATATTGTCTCTTAAAGTAGGTTGAAATTATTCAACATGTACAATATAATACTATAACCGTACAAGAGAAACCTATTACTGATAAAAGATGGAAGTTCGGGCAAGTATAGCTTCCACTAAACAAAATTTAGCTTAATAGTAGAAGCACTTTGGGCCTAATTGATGTTATAATCAATGCTTCTGAAAAAGAACTACAACATACATTTTTAACTGTTTTTCTGCATTAACTCAATATTGCAATATCGTCTTAAATTTTAATCCTATAAATACTTCCCATTCTGTTATGTGGAAGGTTAACAGGCAATTTTCTTACATGCTAACATGTTGTGCAATTTGAATTATTTTTGGGATCATAATAGTATATAACCGTATGTACTTGAAACGTATTCAACATGTAAGTTCCTAAAAGGTATAGTAAAATGTATGTTTAAAATGAAATGGCATGGCTTATTGTAAGTCTAAACATGTATTTTGGAATCTGCACTCAACTCTTTACAAGAATTGTGTATTCATAAAAAGTTTTCAATATTTTGTTTTTAAATTCTCAATTCGATAGTTCATATGACCATGCAAGTGAATCAGTTAACAGACCATCAAAGCTCGAATATCCTACCATTTAAAAATATTTGGAACAATATTATGACAATTCTGATCCCAAAATTGAGTTGATACATGCTCAGGTATGAAATATTCTGAATTCGAGAAAATGTGTACTTACATCTTCTAACTTTTTTGGTGCATAGTTTCATGTTAATAGTCCTACTCTATCCCTGTAATATGCCCATTTGACCAGGTACAATCAAACATGTACTGTAGACCATTACTGTCAATTTTTTTCCAATACAATTCCTTTTATTATTTCCAGTTACTATTATTAAAAGGTAACTGCATTTTCAAACTTTAGAATTACATGTAAAAATACATAAACTAAAATGCTCTATGAAACTGACGTGATTTCATAATCTGTTGATAGGATTTTGTAAGCATCAGAATAAAAGCATTAAGTTTTATCATACTAAGTATTACTACTAGATTCATATTTGTTATTTATATTCAAAGTCAGAATAAAGGCAATCATTGACTGTGTGGTGTTCTTTACCTAATCCAAATATATACGGGAGTATTAAATATTTCCAATAAAGTTATCCTTTAATTTATTAGATAAAGTATGAGAGTGTATAAGCACATGAGTTAACAAAGAGAATCAAATAAGTGTGAACTTGCTTTTGTAATGTTTAAAGTGGGATTGTCATCCAATGTGCATGTTGCGTAAATTAACCTATGACTTTTATTATTATTGATTATTGGTAGAATTCTGCTATGTTACTTTTCCTTTTGTGATTCATTCTCTTACCAAATTTTGCTTTGGGCTAGAGTGGATTTTGATTCTTAAATGGATAGTCAAGTAATGTAGTTGACTTATTTTACAATGGTACTTTTTCATTGATCCAACGTTTTTTCTTCTAATCTTTGCGGAATTATTACAGATCTGGGAGGAGGAGTTGAGGATGTGTTTGCAGATTTATGGGTACATGTTTTGATTTCGTTGACGTTGTGTGCTTATGTGTTAGACTGATGCATGAGATTAGGTATTTGGACTAATTTTATTTGTGAAATATTCATGTCTTAATGATTCCAAAGTAAGTTGGTATACCAGTTAGAAAATGCACTTAAATTTGTGACGCAATAGATTTGTCTCATTCGATTATTTATGTATAAAGCCAAATAAATGTCAACAATATGATTTTGTTTTGTTGTGTTAATTGAAATTTGAAACGTGGTACATGGAATTTATAAGTGGAAACCAATGGTTGCTCAATGCTCATGCTTTAAGATATTTTATTTCCTTTATGTCATATATTACATCTTCATGATTCTATAGCAATCGTTTACTAAACATGGTACATGGAACTTTTTCTTGATGTTTTTAATATGAGTATCTTATGTTTACTCAAAGAAACATATGAAATTCCATTTGGGATCTATCATTTTTCTTATTTTTTGTTTACAAATTATAGTATTTATCCTTTATAATTTCTGTTGCTTTTATGTATTATAGTGTATTCATAACTAGATGTAAATATGATTTGACGACTAAATTCAAAGTTTGAAAAAGAAGTCAAATGCATCATTTCATCTGTTATGCCCTCTAATTTGTTCAAGAAATCAAAAGATACCCCTTCCTCTTTTCCAATAATCTTAGTTCAATAAAATTTGTGTTGATTTTGTATTTTTGTTCCATTTTTGGTGATTCGAAGGAGAGAAATAAGAATGTGAAAAAATATGGCACTTGAATTAATGCAACATTGTCATATGTCGTGCCCTCTAATATGTTCAAGAAACCAAAAAAATACCCCTTCGTCTTTTCAAATAATCTTAGTTCAATAAAATTTATATTGATTCTGTATTTTTGTTCTATTTTTGGTGATTTGAAGGAGAGCAATAAGAACGTGAAATAATATGGCACTTAATCTCACTTATGGATCCATGGGCTAATAGACATGCATTAACTAATGACTCATACTTAAACAATACAGTTATATTCAAACCAAAACCTAATCTTTGGAAGAAGAAATCACGTTTAATGATGTAAAGAAACATGAGTAATACATGTTGATTTTAAGAAAGCCCATGTTAATTACGGTAGTACACAAATTTGATGCGGCCTCTACACTGATTAGTAGAAAAAACTAAGTGACGCAGCGGATAATTCAAAACGATCTTCAATCGACGTAAATAGCAATCTGTGGATTGATGGATACTGAAATGCCCGAATTCGTTGATCCGAAGATGCCGAACTCTAGCTATCTCTGACTCGTTGATCCGAAGATACCGGGAAAGAGATCTACGATTCTTCGACGTTGATCTTGCGCACAAGATACCGTGAATCGGCTTCAACAAATGATGATCCGAGCGCACTCGAATGACGTAAGTGGAGATAGGAGATACACTCGACTACCAATTGAAATTGAAAGCAACAAGCTAACAAAAGAGAATTTTATTCAATATTCAACAACCTTTACAAATGAAACAACTCGCCTATTTATAGGCTACAACACGCAAAGCAGAGAGAAAAAAAAATACAACTCCTAAGTCGGCAACCGACTTAACAACATCTTACAACCATAGGTCGGAATCGACCTATAACACGCGACTTATGCAAACAGTAGACATCCGACTTAAAACAATAACATCTTCGCGAATTAAAGTATCTCACGAGTTATCTTCTTCAGCTACAACTTATCTCGGCATCAGCTTAATGAAGGTGGCCTGCGATTTAGGGAAACTCAGAGGGAGTTCTTTGGTTTAGTATTAGGTCGGGAAAGTTAGGTCGGTCGCGACATGGGGTTTGATCGGAGACAGAGTTAGGTCGGAAATACGATAACTCGTTCGCGAGTTAGGGCAAGGTCGGGGAGTTGGTAAGTCGGAGTGGGCGCTGAGTCGTAGGTCGGTGAAGAATTAGGTCGTCTACGACCTTGGGTAGGTCGGCAATTGGATTGGTAGGTCGACAATTGGATTGGTAGGTCGGCAATGGATTGGTAGGTCGACAATTGGATTGGTAGGTCGGCAATGGAATCGACTGGGTGGGAGTAGGTCGGTCGTGACTTGAAAGTACATGCTTCATCATCCTCCCCTTGTTGGAAGGAATTCGTCCTCGAATTCACATTTTCGTCAATTTCATCAAGTTCTTCTTCATAATACGGAATTAAGTGTTTTACATTGAAAACGTCAGCAGTGTGAATGTGATCTGGCAACTTTAACTGATAAGCATTGTCATTGATTTTCTTCAAGATTTCTACTGGTCCAATCTTTCGAGCTTTCAACTTGTTGTAAGTCCCAACTGGAAAACGATCTTTCGTCAATACCGCGTAAACAAAATCACCCTCTTTGAAGACTACACTCCTTCGTTTCTTATCCGCCATTTGTTTGTACTTCTCATTTGCCTTTTCCAATCGTTCCTGAACGATTCTATGGCATTCTGTCAACCCATCAACAAAATCAGCAGCTCGTTTAACTGTCCTCTTCAGTTGTGGTACTACTGCCAAATCCAACGGTCCCCTGGGTAAATTGGAATATACAATCTGAAATGGACTGAACCCTGTACTGCGATTCACTGCATGATTATGAGCAAATTCTGCTTGGCATAACTTCACATCCCAACTCTTCAGATTATCTTGAACAATACATCTCAACAAATTTCCCAATGATCTGTTGACCACCTCAGTCTGTCCATCCGTTTGTGGGTGATAAGCACTACTAAACTTCAGCTTCGTTCCTACCATTTTCCACAAACTTAGCCAAAAATGACTCAGAAAACGAGTATCTCTATCCGACACAATAGATTCGGGCAACCCATGAAGTCGATATATCTCTTTGAAAAACAACTGAGCAACATGAACCGCATCTGCCGTCTTCTTACAAGCGATAAAATGTGCCATTTTCGAAAATCTGTCAACCACCACATAAATGGAATCATTACCACGCTGCGTTCTTGGCAACCCCAACACAAAGTCCATACTGATATCCACCCATGGTTTTACAGGCACGGGTAACGGCATATATAAACCAGCATTAGTCGCAGTTCCTTTCGAAACTTGACAAATATGACAACGCTCCACAAACCTCGCTACTTCTTTCCTCATCGATGGCCAAAAGTAGGACTGTGAAATCAGCTGTATGGTACGGTCTCTCCCAACATGTCCCTCTTCGTGTAACTCCTTGATAATCTTCATTCTCAGACTACCCTCCGGTATGCATAATTGACTTCCTTTAAAAAGAAAACCGTCAACCAACATAAACTCATCAGTCTTCCCTTCATTGTTCCCTTCAACAAATTTCTTAAAATAAGAATCTTCTGCAATCTGTTCCGGCAATAATTCAAAACCAGTAACCTCAATTTTCATTGTTGTCAACAAATGACTCCTTCTACTTAAAGCATCAGCCACTCGATTCGTCACCCCTGACTTGTGTTTCACAACGAAAGTAAACTGTTGCAGATATGCAATCCACGATGCATGTCTCGCTGAAATCTTATCTTGCCCTTGCAAATGCTTCAATGCTTCATGATCAGTGTAAAGAACGAACTCCTTCTGAAATAGATAGTGTCTCCAGTGTTTAATAGATTGTACAACAGCATAAAACTCCACATCATATGTACTGTATCGCATCTTCTCTCCTGACAACTTCTCACTGAAATATGCAATAGGACGCCCCTTCTGACTCAACACCCCTCCAATCCCAACCTTGGATGCATCAGTATGTAGTTCAAACACCAACTGAAAATCAGGTAGCACTAGAATTGGTGCAGAGGTCAAAAGATCTTTGATTCGTTCAAAAGCAACCTCGGCTTCCTCCGTCCATGCAAACTGTTTATTTTTCATGCAATCTGTAACAGGTGCCATCACACTACTAAAGTGTGGTATAAACCTTCGATAGAATGAAGCCAACCCATGAAAACTACGAACTTCCGTTATCGTCTTGGGCTGCGGCCAATTTCTGATCGCCTCAACTTTACTTTGGTCAACCTGTATTCCTTTCTCTGAAACAACATACCCCAGAAATAAAACACTATGCGTCATGAACACGCATTTCTTCGTTGCAGCATAGAATTGTTCTTGTCGCAATACCATCAGCACTTCTCTAAGATGATTCAAATGTTCCTCTGGGCTCCCACTGTAGATAAGAATATCATCGAAATATACCACCACAAATTTCCCAATGAATGGTCGAAAAATCTGATTCATCACCCTCATGAAAGTACTTGGTGCATTGGATAAACCAAATGGCATGACCAACCATTCGTATAGACCCTCCCTAGTTTTAAAAGCAGTCTTCCACTCATCTCCTGGTCTGATACGAATTTGATGATATCCACTCTTCAAATCAATCTTCGAAAAGATAGTAGCTCCACTTATTTGATCCAACAAGTCATCCAACCTCGGCATTGGAAATCTATATCTCACAGTAATCTTATTCAATGCTCGACTGTCAGTGCACATCCTCCACGTCCCATCCTTCTTGGGTACCAATAAAGCTGGTACAGCACAAGGACTCAGACTCTCCTGCACACGCCCCTGTTCAAGCAATTCCTCTACCTGCCTCCGCAATTCTTCATGTTCCTTCGGACTCATTCGATAATGTGGTCTGTGTGGCAATACAGCACCGGGAACAAGATCTATCTGATGTTGTATATCTCTCAACGGTGGCAACTCCGTTGGTAACTCTTCTGGAAATACATCCTCAAATTCTTTCAGAACTGGTTTAACTTCTTCTGGAATTTCAACCTCTTCACTGCTTTCTCGTCCAATCAACAAGAATACTTCCGGCTATTCTTCAACTTCTTTAACAAACTCCTTCAAAGTCAATAAAGTTTTCAGCTCTTCGATTTCCTCCACTTTGTTTTCTTCCTGTTGGCGTTTCTTCGGAACCAGAGTAATCTTTGTACCTTCGAACATGAAACTGTAACTGTTGGTCCGTCCATCATGTTGTACTACTCTATCAAACTGCCACGGTCTCCCCAGCAACAAATGACAAACGTCCATATCTACGACATCACACCAGATTTCATCTTTGTATTTCTTCCCAATTGAAAACTTCACACAAGCTCTACGTCCAACTTTCACTTCACCACCCTTCCTCAACCAAGCTAACTTGTACGGTTTAGGATGTTTCTCAGTTTTCAACTCCAACTTCTTCACTGCTTCTGTAGAGATAATATTATTGCAACTCCCAGCATCAATAACAAATTTACAAACTCTTCCCAGAATAGTGCATGTAGATTGAAAGATATTGTTCCTCAACCAACTACTTTCCTCCTCTTGCCTCGGTGTTAAACAACTTCTCCTCATCATCAATGCATACCCGTCATCTCCCGACAGTAAGTCTTCCTCCTCAACTGGTAAAGAATTAGAGCATTCAGCTTCTTCATCCTCATCCTCAACCTCAGCAATCATTGCTCTCTTCTTTGGCTTTGGACACTCATTGCTTTTATGACCCAACTCCTGACAGTTGTAACATTTGAAACCGTTGTTAACCTTTGCCTTCTCAACCTCCTTCACCACTGGTTTACTGATAGGTTTAGACACATTAGAACTTCCACCAACACCCTTCACTTGATTATTGGAATTCGTAAACACACCACCTCCTCGTCGTCCCTGCTTCTCCCAAGCCAACGCTTTCTGATGTGCTTCCGCCATAGATCTTGGGTCGAACATATTAACCATATCCTGAATCTGCATTCTCAATCCCCCAATGAATCTAGATGTCAGGTGCTCTTCCGTTTCCATAATATCATTCCTTGCAATAAGCTGATAAAACTCATCTGCGTAATCATTAACAGTCTTTGTGCCCTGCCTCAAGTTCTGCAAACATTGATACATCAAAGATTGATAATTGTAAGGTAAGAACGTTGCTTTCATCAATTTCTTCATCTTCTCCCAAGATTCAACTTTTGACTTCCCCATTCGTTCACGTGTAAGTTTGGTTTGCTGCCACCATGCCAAAGCTCTACCCCTCAACCTTGTAGCAACCAACTTTACTCTACGACGTTCTGGAACTTCTTTGAAATCAAAAATTTCTTCAACATTAGCCATCCAATCCAAAAACTCTTCGGCTTGCATACCACCTTTGAATTCAGGAATTTCAGTTTTCATTCCCGATTCCCACTTGTGATCGTACTCCGATTGATTCCTTCCTCGTCCACGTCCTCGTCCATGAACACTACCACCATCATACTCTTCTTCACCATCCGATGTATATCGATGTCGATCCTGACCACCAACATCTCTACCACCACCATTCCTTCCACCAACATTCCTACGATCTACATTCCTCCGATCTCGATCAGTCACATTTCTATCACGACCTCGATCATCAACATTTTGATCACAATCTCGATCCACGCTTCTATGATCACTATCGACACTTCTCTCTCGATTTGAATGTGGTGAAATCCTACTTCTTCCATGGCTCGATTCAGGTGAAACCCTTCTCTGATTTTGACTCATTTCCAACATCATCCTCTCTAATCGACCAATCCCTTCCGTAAGCTTCTCATTGAAATTCTCGTTGATTCGTTGCTCCATTTCATCGGCCTCTTCTCTTCCATACAAAGCATTAATATTGCGATGACGTTGAACTCGTCTTGGCGGCATGATTGAATACTTCACAAACACTTCAACACTTCAAAATCTCGGCTCCAAGACTTGATTTAGCTATGATTGGCTAAAACAAGCTCTGATACCAAACTGACGCAGCGGATAATTCAAAACGATCTTCAATCGACGTAAATAGCAATCTGTGGATTGATGGATACTGAAATGCCCGAATTCGTTGATCCGAAGATGCCGAACTCTAGCTATCTCTGACTCGTTGATCCGAAGATACCGGGAAAGAGATCTACGATTCTTCGACGTTGATCTTGCGCACAAGATACCGTGAATCGGCTTCAACAAACGATGATCCGAGCGCACTCGAATGACGTAAGTGGAGATAGGAGATACACTCGACTACCAATTGAAATTGAAAGCAACAAGCTAACAAAAGAGAATTTTATTCAATATTCAACAACCTTTACAAATGAAACAACTCGCCTATTTATAGGCTACAACACGCAAAGCAGAGAGAAAAAAAATACAACTCCTAAGTCGGCAACCGACTTAACAACATCTTACAACCATAGGTCGGAACCGACCTATAACACGCGACTTATGCAAACAGTAGACATCCGACTTAAAACAATAACATCTTCGCGAATTAAAGTATCTCACGAGTTATCTTCTTCAGCTACAACTTATCTCGGCATCAGCTTAATGAAGGTGGCCTGCGATTTAGGGAAACTCAGAGGGAGTTCTTTGGTTTAGTATTAGGTCGGGAAAGTTAGGTCGGTCGCGACATGGGGTTTGATCGGAGACAGAGTTAGGTCGGAAATACGATAACTCGTTCGCGAGTTAGGGCAAGGTCGGGGAGTTGGTAAGTCGGAGTGGGCGCTGAGTCGTAGGTCAGTGAAGAATTAGGTCGTCTACGACCTTGGGTAGGTCGGCAATTGGATTGGTAGGTCGACAATTGGATTGGTAGGTCGGCAATGGATTGGTAGGTCGACAATTGGATTGGTAGGTCGGCAATGGAATCGACTGGGTGGGAGTAGGTCGGTCGTGACTTGAAGGTACATGCTTCATCACTAAGTTTATGGTTCCATAGATTATTATGGTTCAGTCGCTTACAATGCATATTTATTAACTCACACCCATAATTTATAAGTCTTTTTAGCTGTGTTTTTGATTACATAGTTCATTAATGTGGTTTGTTCTTTAGTTATAAACGAAATCTACATGTTACAAACAAAAGGAAAAAACCTCCTTGTTATGAATAGAAAGAAAAGAATATCGTTCATTGATTATATGTAGGTCCATTTAGACGTGTATATATACTCGTAATTAATAATAGTAGTAGTAGTAATAACAATAACAATAACTAAGTTTATAAATTTTAACTATGCTAACTAAGTTTTATAAAAATTAAATAAGTTTATAAAAATTAACTAAGTTTCTAATAATAATAATAATAATAAATTAACCAAGTTCACAATAATAATAATAAATTAACTAAGTTTATGAAAAATTCATAAGTTTGAGATAATTAAAAAAATTAACTATGTTAATAAAGTTTAAATTTGAGATAATTTACAAGTTTAAGTTAATTAAAATGTAAGTTATGACATTTTAAGTTTTAGCAATTGAGATAATTTATAAGTTTGAGTTAATTTAAATAAAGTTATAAATAAGTTAACCGAGCTTTATAAAAATTTAACTAATTTTATAAAAATTAACCATGTTCTTAAAAATTAACTAAGTTTTATATAGTTTAACTAAATTTTATTAAAATCAAATAAATTTATACAAATTAATTAACTTTTATTAGAATTTAACTAAGTTAACTAAGTTTTATAAAAAATAAATAAGTTTATTGTAAAAATTAACTAAGTTTTACAAAAATTTAACTAGTTTTTATAAAACTCATTTAAATTTAATAAAAGTTTAACTAAAGATGTTTGACATACCTTAAATATGTAAAGCACTTTTATAATCATTTGTTGATTGTTAAACTTATGTGCATGTAATTAGTTTTTCAGAGTAAAGACCAGCTTCAAAAAAGAATTGTGGGTATCAAGTAATGAACATGGCTCTAATTTTTATATATATTATAATATTTTGTTAGAATTAGTTGTGTAAACTTGTTTATGAATGGTTATGTATTTTATGTGAATTTGCTCATTTTGTCGAAAAACTATTATCGAAATGGTTATGGATATCATTTTTGGTTCCGTGAATTGTTGAATATGGTGATTATGTGATTGATTGCTGGTTTGAATATGATAGTTATGTGATTGATTGCTGGTTTTAATATAACAATTATGCGAGTGATGGTTGGAAATGATAAAAGTCATTAACATGAAACGGTAGCGTGTAAAATATGCTGCAAAACAATCAATAACTTTTAGTAGCGTTTTTAAAAATGCTACAGAAATAAATGTAAACCGTTCCAAAATTATACTGTAGCAAGGTATAAACGCTACGAAAAATGTATAGTAGTAGGAAAAAACCGCTACAGAAAATCAAAGAAGGATGCATGCAAAAATGCTACTAAAAATGTTAACTTTGGTAGCGATTGACAAGCATTACGGAAATAAACTTTTGTAGCATTTCTAAAACGCTTCAATATTTCAAGTTTTGGTAGTGTTTTCTACAATGCCACAAAAAATTTCAGACTTTTTGTTGAATGTGGTATCGCAATGTTTATCGAAACGGTATTAAAAATTTTGGTAGCATTTTTTCAACGCTACAAATACCTTTTTTGGTGTAGTGAATGGTGAAGGAAGATATAACTCAAGGTCTCAGTCTAGAGGCCTAAGCGATTGACTTGCAATTATTGTAAGAAACTAGGGCACTTTGTAGCTCAATGTCCTAAGCTCGAAGGTTGAAGAAAAAATCCAAAGCAAGCTTCAGCGCCTACAATACTGAATTGAATACAAAGAGTGTTACCGATGTGTTTACAACTTTTGGCTCTTCTGGGAAGAGTAACTTATGGCTTATTAATTCCGGCGCATCCTATTATATGACACCTGATAGAAACTGTTTCTCTACATATCGTGAGATTGATGGAGGAGAGGTTCTAATGGGCAATGATTCTTCTTGCGATATGGTTGGTATTGGTAGTATGAAGGTCAGAATGTTTGATGGTGTTATTCGTACTATTACCGATGTTATCGGGATTTGAGAAGGAGCTCGATTTTTGTAACACCCCAATATTTGATTTATATTATTCAGGAGATTTAATTAGATGAATAAAATAGAATGATGCTATGTGTAGTGTGCTAAGGGAATTGAGGTTTGACCAATATTAAGGTCGGGCCTAAACTAAATAAATTGATAAGGTTGTTTTGATAACTTTAAACATAAGAGAATATATGGCAGAGGAGAATATAGATAGATAAACCTTTCATCCCTTAAACCCTTACCTTCCATATCATTCATGTTTTCATCAAAATAAAACAATCAAAGAGAAAAATCAAGGCCAGCCATAAGTAAGAAGAAAAGCGGAAGAGAACTTAGGAAACCAAGTTAAAGCTAAGGAGAATCAAATCTACTTACTCAAGTCTCGATTCTCATTATCAAATCAATGTGAATAATGATAGACCATCTCATTTTTATACCTATATAGTTTCGAATCTTGTTTGGTTTGATTCTTTTATGATGATTTGTTATACCATATCAATTATATCATTGTTTGGGTAAAATAATGATTTGTTGAAATTGTATGAAATTATTTATATGGGTTTTAAGGGTAAAACCTAAGATTTTTATCTCCAAATGATTTGATTTCTGGATATGTTATTATTTTGAAGATGACTTTTTAATTTCATAATTTTTCCAAATTAAAGAGAATATTTTATGAATTTTCTAAAGAGGAAATAGCTTAATTTCGGGTTTTAATTATTTAAAATAATTAAATATGGATTTTGGCCCTGAAGTTTTTATATGATAAAGAATATCATATTTCTAAATTTCTGTGAATTTTTTGAATTTTTCCAAGTGATTTCGAATTATTATGAATTTAATATGCTAGTTAAGCATATAAATTATTAATCGATTAAGGTTATTAAATAATTCCTTTATAGTATGTTTTGGAAATGAAAACTGATGTGCGATAGAAATTTCTAAAAAGGATCTGTTAAAGATTGTTTTATCAATAGAAATTGGACAAGAATTGTGATTTGGTGAAAAGTTTTTACTTTAAGAAGTAATAAAATAGTTTTATAAGATTTACAACAATGCCATGCCACCTTATCATCTTCGAGCCTAAGACAAAGCTGCATTCATGGGCTTCGATGTCATAGTGAAAGGAAATATAGGATAACTACTTTGGTAACTATGCAATGATTCCGGGTAGGCCGAAGTTGACATCGTCGGTAACGTATTATAAGTGGTAATGGCACTTCATGATTCCTTATATGTTTCGAAAGCTTTAGTGTCAACGTTGATGACATCGCTATTTTAAAACGATGCCGCGCTTAATCATTTCATTTATTTTCAAGATTAAGGTAGTGCTGCCTTTTTTGTGACTTTGACACAATATGAGAAGAGTCACAATAGCCAAAGTGGTTTAGGTATAAAGGTTTTATAACATCGTTGAGGGTCTTAGGGGTCGACGTGCATTAAGGTCGATGACCTCAAGTTTTAGAGCTGAAGCTGCTTGGCCACGACGTTGCCCTTTTTCTTTTTAATGCCAAAGAGACTGTTTTCGAAGTTAATTAAAACCGTTTTTAAGAAGAGCGAAGAAGCCTATGTTTATGAGGATCGACGGCCCTATATCTTTGGCAATTAGCCATATAACTTATAATAGGTTTTAAGTTTTTGTCTTCAACCCAGATAAAGATTGATATGGGTTAATACCAATGAGTTAAACTCTATCTTATTAAGGACGGAGAGTCTTAAGCTTTTATGTTTACATCATCAACGCTGTCGACGTTAATCTATTTTAAACTGTATAAAGGTCTAAGTGTTTCCTTGTTTTGAATATGATTTTAAAAAGGATTAATCGAATATGAATTGGTTTTCAAGGATTAAACTATGAAATAGCCTAGGCTTTGAGTTGAAATTTCCAAAGAAGATATTACTTAAGATTAAGTAATTAAGAGACATAAAGAGATTATTAATTGAACATATTAATTATGGATGTTCTTGTGTTTATTTGATCAGTTATTATGCATGTTGTTATTATCATACTCATATCATTTATGATCCATAACTGCATTTTGGGTGTTAATGGGTAGAATAACCAGCTAGGTTGACCTAGTAGTGAGTATAATCAGAATTAACTCCTATGTGAGTAGAATTGAATCCAGAAGATCAGGTAGATCAGAAGTATAGGTTACCCAAAACTGATTAAAAGATTATTGATTTAGATAGATTATTGGAAGGGTCCAATAGGTTAATAGTCATCCTATAAAAACTAGGACATGAGAAATTTTATTGGAAGGGTCCAATAGGTTCCTAGTGATCCCATGAAAACTATGTCCATATGATGTTATTGGTAGAAATTAGTAGGTTCATAGTGATCCCATGAAACTATGATTTGAGAGATGTTATTAGAGAATCCAGTAGGTTTATGGTAAGTCCATGAAAATTATGATTGGAAATTATTGGTAGAAACCAACAGATTCTTAGTGATCCCATAAAAACTATGAAGTTGGATAGATTGTCCCTAATAATTGAGACAAGTTATTAGTCAACCCATAAAAACTAATAGGTTCATAGTGACCCTAGAAAAACTATAAAATTGGACAAATAGTTAGAAAAAACTGGGATGGGTAGTCCAGGGTATATTGCATTCTTGCATATCATCATGTATTATTATGTTTTAACTATTGTGGATGCAGAAGCATGGTATATGGTTAATGTATTTCGATTAAGATACTAGTGAGGGGAAAACCCGTTCCGCTCAGCGGCATGGTCTCACTAGATATCTATTAGTTCAAGATGGTAGGTTATTATTTAGACCAGACTTTTTTTCTGACTCGAAGTTTATGTTCTCCCCTTAAACTCCCTGGTGATCAAAAATTAATTTTAGTAGATGGAGAGTAAGGGTTTTTCAAGTTTCCTAGTAGGAAGAATATGGTTCTGGAGACGTGCAGGAGGAAATCTAGCTATTACGAGCTTTTATCTATTTTCGTTGTGTGGTTTGGTTTTGTCTATTTGGATGTAATGGTGAAGTTGTATAATTGCCAACTATGTGATTCTGATTAACCAAGGGAGCATCTTCTTATGTTGCTCTTGGAGTATTTTGTAATGATTATAATTTCTCTGAACGTGGGATTACGAATGAGATTATGTAATGAATATGAAGTATCCTTTGTGAAACGAAATGTGAAAAATTTGTTATTATACCGCACTTGAAATTTTTTCATATTCATGTGCTTCTGATTATTGATATGATTAACATAGCTGCATTTTGTCACCGATAATTAATAACTATGGATGACTGCAACATCCATAGCAGTTAGTTTTGGGCCCCGTAATGGGGATGTTACAAGTTGGTATCAGAGCATAGGTTTATGATTAAAAGAATTTTAAACCTAAAGAGTTTTTGAAAACATAATCCTAATGAATCAGAGAATAATATTTGGTTATGGAATAATGCTATAATAACGCACTTGTATTTGCTATATATAAGTATGTATTCCATCTCTATTCTCCCCCCTCTCTTAGATCGTTCTTCTATATCTTACTAAGGCTCGTATGCAAATTAAGGGGACATAAAGATATGGAGGCAGAAAACGGAAGAGTGAATCTTGGTGGTGGAAGCACCACAACTAATGGAAATGCTCAGCCAATACCAGGAGGAAACAAGGTTGACATGCAAATGTTAATCAAAATACAATTGCCAATATAGTTGTTATGACCCTACCAGTAGATATGGGGACTATGAATAAGTTCTTCGTCAATCTGATGCAAGTTGGAGCAGCTGTAAGAGTAACCGGAGGGAATGCTACTAATGCTGGAGGAGTCAATCCCATAGTGCCAGTTGGTAATAACTATAGCAAGCTGAGCCGAGATCACACCAGTCTGGGTGGGAAGCCTTTTCTGGGGACTAAGGATGTAATAGAAGTGGAGAACTGGCTGTTACATTGTGAAAGGATTTTTGCTGATTTGGGTCTGAATGATGAGTAGAAAAGGAGATTAGCTTCGAGACAGTAGCAAGGAGCTGCTTTATTCTGGTGGAACAGAGTTACCATATGAGTGCCCGGGGAGGAGTTGACTTAGACGGATTTTCGAAGGAGATTCAAGGAAGGTTTTTGTTTGAAGTACCTAAGTCCACATTGCTCGGGAAGTTTATGGAATTGGAGCAAGGGGATATGAAGGTATTGGAATATTCTACTAAGTTTGATGAGCTATCTAGGTATGGATACACTACTATTGACACCGGGATTAAGAGAAATTATATGTTCATCCGGGGGTTAAGGCCGGAGATTGCTAGGGCAACTATGCCACATCTCAGAGATCCATCGAACGTAGTGGTGGAAATGGCTATCCGGAATGAAGAAATGCTTTCGACTTTTGGAAAGGAGAAGTCAATAGATACTCAAGGTTCCTAGGGAAAGAAGAGGATGTTCTTTGAGAAGAAGGGAGCTCAAAAGGGCGGAGCTGCCAAGAAAAGGAAAGTTGATGTTGTCTGCTTCAAATGCGACAAGAAAGGACATTATGCTCATGAATGTCGGACTGGTAAAGGAAAGAAAGTTGCAGAAAAGAAAAGTGTGAAGTGCTTCAACTGTGACCAGATAGGGCAATACAAGAATCAGTGTCCAGAGCCGATCAGAGCTGACAAAGGAAAAGTTTTGGCTTTAGAGCCATCATCTTCCAGACCAACTACCGTTGAGAAAGGAAAGTCTATGATGGAAGGTACGCTTTTGATTCATAGCATACCAGTAAGAGTATTATTCAATACTGGTGTATCACACTCATTTATCTCTTAGTGTTTAGTAGATAAGTTAGACTTAGAACCATCATGCCTTGTTACTTCTTTAAGGATAGCTAATCAAATATGAGGGTATGCAACTCTAGGGATGAGGTGTGACCATTTTGAGTTCGAGTTGCTAGGTTATACTTTTACCTGCAGCTTTATGTATTTGGTTTCACGGGTTTTGGAATTATTTTGGGTATGGATTAGTTGAGCAAATATGATGCTAGGATATTTTTCCAGGATAGGAAAATATCATTGTGACACCCTGATAGTAGTGACCGAATAGTATACTTAGTTGAGAATTCGAGTCCAGAAATTCATGCTTTATTGGATGCCGTAGAAGTGGAAGACAAATTGAATCGGGTTTTAATTGTAAGAGAATTTGCAGATGTTTTTGAGCTGGTTACAGGACTACCACCGAAACGAGCTATCGAATTTCGAATAGATCTTGTACCAGGAGTTGAACCCATAAGTAGACCACCTAGTAGAGTAACACCTACAAAGATGAAGGAGTTAAAGGTACATCTAGTGAACTTAGAAGGAAAAGAGTTTTATTAGACCAAGTAGTTCACCTTGGGGAGCAGCAGTAGTGTTCATGAAGAAACCAGATGGTTTGCTAAGATTGTGCATCGATTATTGTAAGCTAAATGAAAAGACGATAAAGAACCGATATCCTTTAGCGAGAATTGATGATTTATTTGATAAATTAAGCGGAGCCAAAGTATTTTCCCAGTTGGATTTGTCGACAAGGTTCCATTAAATGAGGGTGGTGGAGGACTGTATTCCTTTGATGGCGTTTTAAACAAGATATGGTTCGTACGAATGGTTAGTAATGCCATTTGGATTAACTAATGTGCAATCCTTCTTTGTGGATTTGATGAACCGAATTTTTGAGAGCACTTGGATTGGTTTGTGTTGGATTTTATTGAAGACATTTTGATATATTCTAAGGATGAAAGCGATTATGCGAATCATCTTAGAATAGAGCTTGAGACGTTGAGGCAACATCAACTTAAAGCGATGTTTTCGAAATGTCATTTCTGGGAGAAAAAAGTGAAGTTTCTTGGTCATGTAGTTTCAAAGAAATGGTTGTTGGTCGATCCAGTCAGGATCGAAGCTGTTAACAGTTGGAAGAGGCCCGAGACAATGACCAAGATAAGAAGTTTTCTTGGATTAGCTGGTTATTATTGGAGATTCATTAGTTCTCGCGGATAGCAGCGCCTTTGACTAAGTTAACCAGAAAGAATGTGAAGTTTATTTGGTCTAATAAATATGAGGGAGCATTCCTTGAGTTGAGGCATTTGTTGACCAATGTGCCCGTGTTAGTAGTTCCAGATGGAGATCAGGATCTAGTAGTGTATACAGATGTGTGTGGAACTGGATTAGGAGCCGTGTTTATGCAGAAGGGTAAAGTTGTTGCCTACGATTCGCGATAGCTCAAACCGCATGATGTTAGATATCCGACTCATGACCTGGATTTGGCAGCGTTGACTTTTGCATTGAAAGTGTGGAGACATTAACTCTTAGGAGAATGATTCAAGTTGTATACAAATCACAAGTCTTTGAGGTATTTATTCTCTCGGAATGAGTTGAATATGAGACAACATAGGTGGCTAGATTTTTTAGTAGCTTATGATTTTGGTATTGAGTAAGGAAATAAAGTTACAGATGCACATAACAGGAAACATCAGAATGTGGTGTTTGCTATATTTGTAGAATGGAAGGATTTGGAAGCTTTGACTACTTATAGTGTGCAGTTAAGATCGAATGCTAGTTCTACTCAAAGCACAACCATGTTAGCTTGCTTGGAAGTTCAACCAATGTTGATCGAAAGCATTGCTTTTGAGCAGAGAGATAATCCATTATTAGCTGAAAAAGATTAGAAGATTGGAAAGTGGAATCGAGGTAGATGATCTCAAAGATTTTAGTCTTGACCATAGGGTATGGTTAAGAAAGAAGGGACGGTTATGTGTTCCGGATGTTGGAAACCTAAGGTTGGAAGTTCTTAGGGAGTGTCATCGATTGAAGTTTATGATTCATTCTGGGGAACCAAGATGTATTAGGATATGAAGAGAAGTTTCTTCAAGGAAGATATGAAATGGATGTACGCATATAGGTAAAGCAATGTGCAAATTGCCAACAAGTGAAAGCCGAACATCAAAAGCCAAGTGGGTTGCCTCAGCCTTTGGATTTACCGGTTTGGAAATGGGATTCGATATCCATATATTTTATTGACCAGTTGCCAAGGTCAAACAAGGGAAATGAAAGCATATGGGTTGTGGTAGATAGATTGACCAAGAGTTCCCATTTCATTCATGTTAAGTCTACCAGGACGGTGTCTGTACAACTAAGTTGTTTATGAAGAATAGTGTTAGACTGCATGGGATTCCTAGTAGTATAGTTAATGTTAGAGATACATTGTTTACTAGCGAGTTCCAGAAGAGCCTACGGGAAGTGTTGGGTATCAAGCTTAAGATGAGTAACGCTTATTACCCATAAACGGATGGACTGGCAGAAAGAGTCAATAAGGCGCTCGAAGACTTATTGAGAACTTGTGTACTAGATTTTGGTGGATCGTGGGAAGACCATTTGCACTTGGTTGAGTTTTCCTATAATAATAGTTATCAGACTAGTATAGGAATGGAGCCTTTTGAAGTTTTGTATGGAAGGCCATGCAAATCACCAGTATGTTGGTTAGAGACCGGAGACAGATTGGTCCTTGGTCCAGATATGACAAGGGAAGCCACAGAGAAGATTGAGTTAATCCATGGTAGGATGAGAGAATCTCAGTCTAGGTAGAAAAGTTACGTAGATAAAATGCGTAAAGATTTAGAATTCTCAGTTGGAGATCGTTTTTCCGTTAAGGTATCACCGATAAAGGGTGTGGTACGATTTGGGAAGATGGGGAAACTAGCACCGAGATATTTTGGGCCATTCCCTATTATAGAGAGGATCGGAAAACTCGCATACCGAGTAGAGTTACTGAGTAGTTTGGCAGGTGTCCGTAATGTATTTCATGTTTCTCTTCTTAGGAAGTATGTGCATGATCCAGAGACTACTATCGCTCCGAATGCACTGGAAGATTTAGTAATAGAACTGGATCTGACTTTTGCTAGACAACCAGTTGGAGTTGTAGAGAGAGATGAGAAGAAGTTAAGGAACAAGACAGTCGGATTAGTGAAAGTCCAACAGAGTGACAATGAGAAAGACTATACTTGGGAGACAGAGGAGATAATTAGAGATACTAATCTTGAGCTATTATGATGGTACATTCTATAATTATTGTATATAGACTTTATAGCTGGTAGAGTATACTGGCATAGGTGGTTATAGATGTTTGCATGTTTGAGATGCTTATTTATAGTCCTTACTGAATTTCGAGGAGGAGAGCCTGTAACACCTTGATTTACATTATTCGGGAGATTTAATTAAATGAATAAAATATGATAATGCAATGTGTAGTGTGATAAGGGAATTGAGGTTTGACCAATATTAAGGTCAAGCCTTAACTAAATAAATTGATAAGGTTGTTTTAATAACTTTAAATATAAGAAAATACATGGGAGGGGCAAAATAGAGATAGATAAACCTTGCATCCCTTAAACCCTTACCTCCCATATAAGTCACGTTTTCATCAAACTAAAAAAATCAAAGAGAAATATCAAGGCCGGACATAAGTAAGCAGAATAGAGGAAGAAAACTTAGGAAGCCAAGTTAAAGCTAAGGAGAATCAAATCTACTTACTCAAGTCTCAATTCTCATTATCAAATCAAGGTGAATAATGATAGACCATCTCATTTTTATACCTATTTGGTTTTGAATCTTGTTTGGGTTGATTCATTTATGATGATTTGTTATACCATGTTGATTATATAATTGTTTGGGTAAAGTAATGATTTATGGAAATTGTATGAAACTGTTTATATGGATTTTAAGGGTAAAACCTAAGATTTTTATCTCCAAATGATTTGATTTCTGGATATGTTAAGTAAAACATTATTTTGGAGATGGGTTTTTAATTTTATATTTTTTCCAAATTAAGTAGAATATTTTTTGAATTTCCTAAGAAGGAAAAGCTTAATTTTGGGTTTTAATTATTTAAAATAATTAAATACAGATTTTGGCCCTGATTATTTTATATGATAAAGAATACCATATTTTTGAATTTTTGTGAATTTTTAGGATTTTTTCCAAGTGATTTCGAATTATTATGAATTTAATATGCTAGTCAAGCATATAAAATATTAATTTACTAGCATATAAATTATTAATCAATTAAGGTTATTAATTAATTCCTTTGAAGTGTGTTTTGGAAATGAAAATTGAGGTGTGGTAGAAATTTCTGAAAAGGATTTGTAAAAGATTGTTTTATCTAATAGAAATTGGACAAGAATAGTGATTTGGTGAAAAGTTTTAACTTTAAGAAGTAATAAAACAGTTTTATAAGATTTACAACAATGCCATGCTACCCTATCATCTTCGAGCCTAAGACAAGGTCGCATTCATGGGCGTCAAGGAAACATAAACAATTACTTCAATAACTATGCAATGATTCCAAGTAGGCCGAAGTTGACGTCGTCGATAACATATTATAAGTGGTAATGGCACTTCATGATTCCTTATATGTTCTGAAATCTTTAGTATCTTCGTTGATGACATCGCCTGTCTTTACGTCTATTTTAAAATGTTGCCGCACCTAATCATTTAGTTTATTTTCATGATTAAGGTAGTGATGCCATTTTTTGTGACTTCAACACTATATGAGAAGAGGCACAATAGCCGAAGCAGTTAGGTATAACGTCATCGAGGGTCTTGGGGGTCAATGCGCATCAGTGTCGATGATTTATGTTTTAGAGTCGATGTCGCTTGGCCACGACGTCACCTCTTTTCTTTTTAATGCCGAAGAGGTTGTTTTCGAAGTTAATTAAAACTGTTTTTAAGAAGGGCAAAAAAGCCTATGTTTATGAGGGTCGATGAGCCTATATCTTTGGCAATGGGCCATATAACTTATAAAAGGTATTAAGTTTTTGTCTTTGACCCAGATGAAAATAAATATGGGTTAATGCCGCATGAGTTAAACTTTATTTTATTAAGGGCGAAGAGCCTTAAGCTTTTATGTCGACTTCATCAACGCCATCAACATTAATCTATATTTAAAGGGCTAAGTGTTTCCTTGTTCTGAATATGATTTAAAAAGGGATTAATCATATATGAACTGGTTTTCAAGGATTTTAACTGTGAAATAGCCCAAGCTTTGAGTTGAAATTTCCAAAGAAGATATTACTTAAGATTAAGTAATTATGAGACATAAAGAGATTATTAATTGAACATACTGAATGATGCATTTTATATGTTCTTGTGTCTATTTGATCAGTTTTTATGCATGTTGTTATTATCATACTCATATCATTTATGATCCATAACTGCATTTTGGGTGTTAATGGGTAGAATAACCAGCTAGGTTGACCCAGTAGTGAGTGTAAACAGAATAAACTCCTAAGTAAGTAGAATTGAATCTAGAAAATCAGGTAGATCAGAAGTATAGGATGCCCAGAACTAATCAAAAGATTATTGATTCGAACATGTTATTGAAAGGGTCCAATAGGTTTATAGTCATCCCATAAAACTATGACATGAGAAATGTTATTGGAAAGATCCAACGGGTTCCTAGTGATCCATGAAAACTATGTCTGGATGATGTTATTGGTAGAAATTAATAGTTCATAGTGATCCCATTAAAACTATGGTTTAAGAGTGTTATTGGAGAATCTAGTAGGTTCATAGTAAGTTTATGAAAACCATGATTGGAAAGTATTGGTAGAAACAAATAGGTTCTTAGTGATCCCATAAAAACTATGAAGTTAGATAGATTGTCCCTAAGAATTTAGAAAGGTTATTAGTCAGCCCATGAAACCTAATAGGTTCATAGTGACCCTAGAAAAACTATAAACTTGGACAGATAGTCAGATAAAATTGGGATGGGTAATCCAGGGTATATTGCATTCTTGCATATCATCGTGTGTTATTATGTTTTAACCGTTATGGATGTAGAAGCATAGTATTAATGTATTTCGGTTAAGATACCAATAAGGGGAAAACCCTTTCACTCGGCAGTGTGGTCTCACTAGATATCTACTGGTTCAAAAGGTTATTATTCACACCAGACTTTTTATCTGATTCAAAGTTTATGTTTACTCGGTGCTCAAAAATTGATTTGAGTAGATTAAGAGTAAGGGGTTTTCAGGTTTCCTAGTAGGATGAATAAGCTTCCGGAGATGTGCAGAGGGCAATCTAGCTATTAGGAGCTTTTATCTATTTCCACTGTGTAATTTGGTTTTGTCTATTTGGATGTAATGGCAGAGTCGTTTAATTGCCCAGTATATGACTCTGATCAACCATGGGGAATCTTCATATGTCGCTTTTGGAGTTTTTGTAATAATTATAATTTCTCTGACCGTGGGATTAAGAATCAGATTATGTAATGAATATGAAGTATCCTTTATGAAATAAAATGTGAAAAATTGGTTATTATACTGCATTTGAAATTTTTTCATATTAATGTGCTTCTGATTATTGATGTGATTAACATTGCCGCATTTTGTCGTCGAGAATTAATAACTATGGATGACTACAGCATCTGTCGCAGTTAGTTTTGGGCCTCAAAATGAGGGATGTTACCATTTTTGTTAGGGCATTGAGTAGTCTTGGTTGAAGATTGTTGTTGAGAGAGAAAATGAAGATATGAAAGGGTTTCATGAATTTTATTAAAGGTGTGAGGGTAGGAAATCTTTATTTATTAAAGGGCACTACTGTAGTTGGTGAATCAGCTTCTGTTACTTCTGCTGATTCAGATTCTTCCAGATTGTGGCATTTGCGGATGGGGTATATTGGTGAACGCAGTTTGGATAAGTTGAGAAAGCAAGGTTTGATTGATGGTGTTCAACATTCAAAGCTTGGCTTTTGTAAAGAATGTGTTCTTGGAAAGCAGACAAAGATTTCTTTCGGTATTGGTAAGCATAAAGTTGTCCTAGAGTACCTTCATACAAATGTTTGGGGACCCTCCCCTTGTCCATCCTTGGGTAGAGCCAGGTACTTCGTTTTATTTATTAACGATTTCTCTCATAAAGTGTGGGTGTACTTTCTACAGTCTAAGAGTGAAACCTTGACAAGTTTCGAAAGTGGAAAGCTATGGTTAAGAAGCAGTTAGGGAAGAATTTGAAAGTTCTCCATTTAGATAATGGGGTGAATTTGTGTTACAGGAATTCATCTATTTTTGTGAGTCTGAAGGCTTTAAGAGGCATTACACCACACCTGACGACCCTCAGTCTCATGGAATTTCTAAATGAATGAATTGGTCATTATTGGAGAGAACTCGTTGCCTCAGATTGACTGCTAAGTTGAAGAAGAGATTTTGGACAGAAGCTTTATCTATGGTGCCTTTCCTCATCAACCGCACACCTTCTTTTGCCATAGATATGAAAATCCCTAAAGAAGTATGGAAAGGAGAGCATGTTAGCTATTCATTTCTCATAGTATTTGAATGCCCAGCTTATGTACATGAGAGCAAAGACAAGCTGGAACCTTGAGCTCGCAAGTGTATCTTCCTAGGTTATATAAGAGGAGTATAGGGATATAGGATGTGGTGTCCTATTTGCAAGAAGATTATTATTAGCAGGCATGTAACTTTTGATGAAAAGGCTATGTTGAAGGTGAAGCCTTCCTCATCCGATGGCAGTATGAGGACAAATTTAGAATACCAAACATAAGGCAAGTCATCTCCAAATTCTTTCCATGGAGGTACAGATGATGTTTCCGAGGCACAGTGGTTGATGAGGATAGTACAAATGTTAGTACAGAAGATCAGATTCAAGGTGGAGCTCATTCAGAGATTAGGTCTGTTAGATAGAGGAAGAAGCCTAGATGGCTTGAGGATTTTGTTGGATTAAGAATCAAAGACATTGACTTCGATGACATGGCAAACATATGCAATGAATGTTGTCCATGATGAGTCCACAGAAGTAGAGCTCAGTAAAGAGTTTGATATAAAAGATTTGGGAAAAGTACAGAGAATTTTGGGAATGGATATATTCAGAGATAGGAAGCAGAGAGAGTTGAGATACACTCAGGCACTGTACATCAAGAAGGTTCTCGCACGATTTGGTATGGAGAAAGCTAAACCGGTTGGCACTCCATTAAGCTCTCATTTTAAGTTGTCGAAAGACTTATCTACTTCGTTAGATGAAGACAAGAGATATATGGCTTATATACCTTATTCTAGTGTTGTTGGTAGTCTTATGTATGCCATGGTGTTCACAAGACCAGATTTGGCCCATGTTGTGGGTGCTGTGAGTCGATATATGTCTAACCCAGGCAAAGAGCATTGGCAAGCAGTGAAGTGGATACTCAGAAATCTTCATAGCACTTCATCAGTTGGCTTGTTGTATAGTGGAGTAGATGGCAACATCTCTCTTAGAGGTTACTGTAACTCAGATTATGCTGGGGATACAGACAGATGAAAGTCAGTGTCGGGCTATGTTTTTACACTTGGCATAGGCTCAATTTCATGGAGATCAAAGCTGCAGTCTATAGTAGCTTTGTTGACTACCGAAGTCAAGTTGATATCAATTGTGGAAGCGACTAAGGAGGGATTGTATATACTTCAGCTATTAGATGATCTTTCTATGATGCAACAGACAGTAGAGCTACTTTCAGAAAGTCAGAGTTCGCTTCTTCTTGTGGAGAATTAAGCTTATAGTTCTTGTACAAAGCACACTGATATCAGGGGATTCTTCCTTATGCTTGAGGAAGAACGATGCAAGATCGAGTTGGTGACGGTGAGTGCTATGGATAATCCTTCAGATATGACGACTAAGTCACTTTCCAAGGACAAGTTTGAGCGTTGCTCTAACTTGATTAGTTTGATTTTAGTTACCCGAGTGCCATAGGGCGCAAGACCAAACAACCCATATGACTATTTTGTTGATTGTGGAAGAGGCCAACATATTTTGAATTGAGGTGGAGTGTTGTTATGCGATTCAAATATGTGCCTATGAGTGCTTTAGATTGAAGATATGATGTAGATCTTCGTATTGGAAGAGATGGGAAGACGATTAGTGTAACAACCCGGAATTTCACTACTTTAATTTGCGAATATTTAATTAATTTTAAATATCCAAATAATATATTTTATACTGAAAATAAATATCTTTTAAATAATAACTAATGATGGTGAAATGGTTTTCAAATTTAGTTTACAAACATATTTAGTTCGAAGAAAAATCGAAAATATGACTGGAAATCGTTTTTTGGGTTTTCGAATTTTCGTCGGCTAAAAGTTGTCGGAAACGTTGTGTATACTATTGTATAATATTGCACACACATTTATAAAAGTTAGGATATATCTATATTAGTATACACACACAAACACATATACTTAAGTTAATTTAGTGTTTAATGTCACATTTAATATAAATTGTTTAAAATGTAAAGATGCCTTAGGAAACATATTGAAACACAAGTACACCTGTGTAATTAATGGCATGTTGACTCAAGTATGCATGAGTGGGACAATTTGGGGGCATGAATACATGGTGAGGTGGAGGGACATGATGAGGTGGCGCAAGGTGGTGAAGGGTAAAGTACATAGGGGTGTATAGGTAATTTACTAATATCATTTGATATAAAAATAATTCCCATAATTTTCTTTTCATTTTCATTATTTACATTAATATTTTATAAACTCCATCTTCTCCCTCAAGTTCTTCATGGCTTCCATTTAGTTTTCAAAGTTTGAAAAATCATTTCTTTCTACTTCTAATTCATGAAAAACTTAGTCTAAACGCCTTACTTCTTTCCTACAACCTTCCTTCTCCAAAGCAAACCATAAACTCCTCCACCAAGCTATGGCCGAGCCTCTCTTCCATAGTGGCCAAACAATACATGCCTTGGCCGAACCCACCATGGCATAAAGGCCACCAAAATCTTCTTTTTTTCCAAAGTAAGCATGAATCTACGATTTATTCTAAAGTTATTAAGAATTCGAGTTGATTTGGAAAGATTTTGAGCTCATCTTTTAAATTTAAAGTTATAAATTTTACATGTTTGTTTAACTAAGTTATACATTGGTTGTATGGTTGGGTGAAAGTTAAATGTTGATTTAAATGATCATATAATGAATGCTTTTATGTAATGTTAAGTTAGACTAAAAATTTAAGCCTAAGTTTGCGGATGATAAAGTTGAGATCTAGCTTATGTTTATGGGTATGATATGTATGTTCATTAATATGTGGTTGCATGCCAAGAAAATTAGCACTTTTACATGTTTAAGCGACATGAATCCTTATGTAGAAAACTATGTTTAGCTTTAAAATTAAAAATCATTTTTGAGTTTAAACCTTGATTAGCTTTTCAAATACTTACTTTATGTTTTATAAAAAGTAAACAAGCCTTCCAAGTGATAAAAGACTTCAAAGAAACTTAGAAAATAATTTACAAGTTATGGTTTCCATATCGATAATCATTATGGATGCAGTTTGAAAAATTGAACGTTTTCAAAATTAAAAGTGTTTTCAACTTAAATATGTTTGAAAAGTATTTTCAAAACAACTTTAAGAAATAAAAAATAATAATTATGATAATTATTTATTTATTTATTTATTTATTTCATGAATATTTTATTAATTAATTAAGTAAGAAAATTAGCACTTAATCATTAGTTAATAAAGGAAATCATTACTTAATTACAAATTAAGTAAGTTAATTATAATTAGATAATTTATTTAAAGATTAATTATTATTTAAGGATTAATTATTATTAAATGAATAATTAGAAGTTAATTATTATTAATTAATATTTAAAAAAGGGTTTAAATATTTAATTAACTACTAATTAAATTAAGATTTAGTTAAGATTTAATTATTCTTAAATGAAGGTTCAATTTGTTTAATTATTAATTAAGGTTTAAGTATTATTTAATTATTAATTGAGATTAATTAATAGTTAATCATTTATTTAAAAGATAATTATTATTTAATTATTTAGTAAAATTTAATTATTGTTTAATTATTAATTAAAGGTTTAATTATTATTAAATCAAAAGTTTAAAATGTTATTTAATTATTAAATAGAAGTTTTAAGATTTTAAACCACTTTATTTCTAATGACCGGTTTTTGTTTTAAAAGCAACTCTCTTTTAAAATATGTTTAAAAACCAAGAAATTTCTTTATCGGTTATCTTTAAATAATTGAATATGAAATCCAATGACATATGTTTAGCAGAATAAATCACTGTTCTGCTAATTAAATTATAGTTGACATCTATTAGTACAATAAATCACCGTTCTGCTATGATTCACCTAATAGATTATGTTCGACATCTATTAAGCAGAAATTAAATCCAGTCTGCTATTATGGTAACTTGGACATTTTTACCTATATGGTTGATTGATTATTATTTTTATTTTTTTGAAAATGGGTAAACCGCCTCATTAAAAACCTTACTAACTATCGGTGTGATAATTAGTAGGGGAAAAAGAGTGCGGTGCTTTATTGATAACATATCAATATAAGAAATACAACGTTTATGTACATACAGTCAGGAAGGAAAAAATAAACAGGAAAAACAACCCTGTTACAATCGACTCTCCTACATGACAGAGAACAGAACACTCTACTTATCAAAAAGAAAAGAAAAACACAACTTTAAACTTAAACCTTTCCATCTTTGGTTGACCGGTTGAGAAAAAGAACAAGCTCAAAGCTTTAACCGGTATCCATAAGGTCAATGCCCCATCTTTCTAAGATCTCCCCATTTTCTCTCGATCCCCTAGTCTTCTTCCTACTTTTGGTCATCTGAAATTTAATGTCGATTTCAGCTAGATTCCATCTTCGAAGCTTGTCAATTTGTCTCCCATCATGGATACGTGAGTTTCGTTCCAGCCATATGTGATAGATGATGGTGACGAAGCTGCAGAAGGCCAAATCTTGGATCTGGTTAGCAACTCTAAAGGTGTCGTATAAAACAGTGGCTTCTTCATCGATCAGCAAAGGACCATTCAGAATCATACCTAGCTTCATTTTATTTCGTGTCCAAAGATAGGCTGAGTAAGAACATTGGAAAAACAGGTGATTTCTATCTTCTGATTCACAATTGCACAGTACACACATAGGATCTATAGTATAACCCCATTCAATCATTTTTTCTTTGGTAGGAATTCTGTTAAGCATAACTTTGTACGCACATAAAGCCATTTTAGGGCTGTTGCAGTAACTCCAGATAACTTTAGACCAATTAATTGTCTGTAAATGATTTCTAGCACTATCCCATGCTGAGTAGAAGGTAAATCCATTAGGATTGTTGTTCCAGGTCCAAAAATCAGAATCATAATTAGATGAAATAGCCACATTCTTGATTTGGTTAATTTGTCTAGTGAAATGGAATGTCTCTGGATTTATCATGTTATCTTGTATCATGCTGCTGACCTTCAAATTGTCGCCTCCATTTAAACCGAGAGCATCCCACCCAAGTATGTTAACTAAAAGTTCATTGTTAATCCACGGGTCGTGCCAAAGAAATGTATTTGCCCATCGACTATATTCCTTTGTATATGTTTAATGCCTTTCTGTCTGTGTTTAAGGATAGATTTCCAGGTAAAAGAGCTGTTATTATCAATATCCATAGTCCAGAAGTGTTTATCTTTACAGTATCTGTTGTACATCCAGCTAGACCATAAGTTGTTGTTGTTAATAAAATGCCATAACAGTTTAAGGGCAGTGGCAGTTCTGATGTCTCTAAAATTTCTTAGGCCCACTCCTCCTTCCAATTTTGGTCTGCAAAGGATATCCCATGCTATTTTATGGGTTTTGCCTCCCTAAATAAAATTAGCACATATCCTATTGATTTTATCAATAGTAGCAATTGGCAGTTGGTATGTCATCATCCAATATAACACCATAGGAGTGATAACTGAGTGAATAAGCTCTATCTTACCTGCCATAGAAAGTAGCCTGCAGTCCCACCCATCCATTCTTTGCTGGATTTTGTCTAAAAGCTGACCACAATCAGAATAGTGAAGATAATTATAGGACAATGGGACACCCAAATATTTGATAGGCAATACTCCTTCCCTCATATCCAAAATATTGATCAAAACATTTCTGTTTGTCATCCCTCTACTGAAATATACTTTAGACTTTAAGTTGTTTATATTCAGTCCCACCAGGTCTTTTAAAATTTGCATAATCTCTTTAATCGTTCTAGCACACTTTGGCTTGGCTTTAGAAAATATCATAAGGTCATCTGCATAGATAAGATGAGTGACATTTGGTTCTTGATTGTAAATAGGCTGTAGCTTATCAGTCTTATGAGCTTTGAACATCTTCAGAGAAAGAAATTCCATAGCTACACAAAAGAGATAAGGGGAGAGAGGGTCTCCCTGTCTCAACCCTCTATTACTGGAAATGAACCCCTTAGGACTACCATTAACAAGAATAGAATAAGTAGGGGAAGATATACAGTTTCTGATAAGTTTGACAAGTTTATTTGGGAACTTCATCATGTTCAACATATGACAAACAAACTCCCTATTTATCATATCATAAGCCTTTTGAAGGTCTATCTTAAGGCACATTTTATCACTGCCTTTCCTATTGAAATGTCTAATTTGTTCATGTGCCTGCAGGATGTTCTCAGCAATACATCTTCCTGGAATAAACGCAGTCTGGTTTTCTGATATTAGGTGAGGTAAAAAAGGTTTGATTCTGTTACATATAATTTTGGATATGATTTTATATAAGACATTACAGCATGCAATAGGTCTATAATCAGAAATACCAATTGGTTGTTTGGTTTTAGGCACAAGTGTGATAAAAGTATGATTTAAACCTTTGTCAATTTTACCAGTGTTGAAAACTTCTTGGATCAGGTTCAGGAGCTCAAACTTCAGTTCTTCCCAGTGAATTTTATAGAATTTTGAAGTGAAACCATCCGGACCCGGGCTCTTGTCATCAGATATAGAGAATATAGCTTTTTTTACCTCATCCAGATTGATCTCAGAAGTAAGTTTAAATCTGCCTCTCTCATTTATAATTCTCATACACTGTATATCAGGGAAATTTTTTGGTAATGGATGTTTGGAGAAATATATCAGTGTAATAGTTTATAGCATCATGTTCAATTTTTGTACTGTCTTGTATAACCTCCCCATTACTCATAATGATCCGATTCCAATTGTTAAAGTGTCTTCTTTGTGACATCTTAGCATGAAAAAATTTTGTACATGAATCCCCATCAGTGAGCCATTCAATCTTTGCTTTCTGTCTGGCCTTTAAAAATTCAGCAACATTCTGAGTTTTCCAGCTGTTGTAAGCTTTACTAAGTTTATCAAAAAGCAAGGAGTTGGTCGGGTTTTCATCACATTCTTTAAGACAGTTCTGATATTCTTCTTCATATGTTTTTAGAGGATTCCCTTCTCTGCTGTTTTTTAGATTCCACTCCTTTAGCAAAAACTTGCAATCTTTAATGAATTTCATAAACTTGTGGAGTTTTGAAGCTTGGTAGTTAGGGAAATCTGAATAATAATTTTCTAGAGCTTTATCAATACAAGACATATACCCTACCCCCATATGCCATGAGTTAACATATCTGAATGGGATATTTCTAGGACCTATGCATTCTTTATTAAAACTAATAAAAATCGGAATATGGTCACTGATAGCATTAGAAACCCCAAAGGTAGTAATCCCTGGTGTGGTTCCCAGTAATAATTGATTACAGAGTACTTTATCAATTTTAGAAGCCATACCTTTTTTCCTCCAAGTGTATTTGAAACCTGTAATAGGCAGTTCAACCAGACCTATCCTTGATAAGCAATTATTAAAGCCTACCAGGTGACTAAAAGGAACAGCAGTACCACCCTTTTTGTCAGAAGGTGATAATGTATTATTAAAATCTCCAAGAATAATCCATGGGGAGTTCACTAACCCTGATTCAACAATAAGATCCTCCCATAATTTGTCTCTATCTCTAATAAAATTGCTAGCATAGACAAAGGTTATTCTACATTTAAAACCTCCAGTGTTTTCAGCTAATAGAGAGATATGTTGATAGGATTTCGTCTCAATTTGAATATTCCAAATATTAGAATCCCACATAATGAGAATCCGACCTTTGCTACCACAGTCATTATTATCATTTATCTTCCAGTTTCTCTGCAATCTAACACTCAGATTCTCTATATTCAAGTTACTTAATTTATTCTCAAGTAAGCCAACAATTGATGGCTTATATTTAGTTAGGAATTTAGACACTTCAAATTGTTTATCCAAAGCATTTAAACCCCTAACATTCCAAGCAACTATATTCATTCTTTAAATTTACTTTGGCTCCTTGTATTTGCTTTAGGAGGAGCAAGGATTGGTTTTCGTTTTTTACCTTTCAAATTCTGCTTGTTAGATGTTTCAATTTCCTCATAAAATTTTTGATTTTTTTCCACACAGTTCGAGACATCTTCAATCTTCTCTGGTGGATTAGGGATAGAATCCTCTCTAGCAAGGTTGCTGATAAGTTCCTCTTCCTCATCTTCACTTAAATCTTCTACCAAGCCTTCAGATTGATGCTGACTTACAGGAAAGTCCTCTGTCTCCTTTATAGCCTTCTCCTTATTATTAATAATGTTTACATTCATTGTCTCATTCACTAATGCATTTTCTACTGCAGGGACTTGTTCATTGGGAATCTCTTCAACATTACAGTCATTGGGAATCTCTTCAACATTACAAACATTGGGAGTCTCTTCAACATTACAGTCAATAGTTAAGTTGTCTTCACTATTAATTATATTCTGTTCATGTAATATAGGGGTATCAGACCCTTCATTTGTAATTTCAGAATCCACAACTATAACTTCCTTGTTTAGATTATTATTTGGTTTTCCTGCTGTTAGCTCTGTACCTACATTATTTTTACTGTGTTCTGAATTAGATTCAGAGTTGGATGAAGTAGAGGCTTTTCCTGTATCTTTAGGAACCCATTTTTCTTTACTTTTTATTTTGCACTGCTGTGTAGCATGGCCAAACACTTTACATTCCCTGCAACTAGTTGGTTTGTAAAGATAGTCTACTTTAATCTTAAGTTCCTCTCCCGTATAAAGTATAACATCCACTTCATTTGGGAACTCATCACTGGCTTGCATTTCTACTAATATTTTAGCAAACGCAACCCTAGTTTCATCAGCTGTAATCTTGTCCATTTTAATAGGCTTTCCTAACACACTTGCAATGGCACTCATAGCTTCTTTATCCCATAGCTCGAGTTCTAGATTAGATAGTTTTATCCATATAGGAAGAGTTGTCAGTAAGTCTTTCCTGAATCTAGTACCCATCTCCCACTTTTTCAATATAATCACTTTGTTATCAAACAAATAAGGTCCACCCTTCAACACTTTCTCGCAATCTATTTTATCATCAAAACGTATTATAAAGAAACCATTTTCTCGAGATAATAGCTGAAACTTTCCCACAGGTTTCCATACCCGTTCTATGTATCCCTTAAGATGGATGTGATAAGGTCTGACCCCATACACGTAGAAAACTATGGAATGTTCCCATTTACTTTCCGCCCTCTTTACAACGGTTTCAGATATGGTAGCTATCTTTTTATCCTTGACAAGCACTGGTTTGATATATTGTAGATCTAGGTATTCATCTTGCTGCTCCCCTATTCCTCCACATGCTGCTTCCTTCCAAGATTTTGAATTTCCAGAATTTATGTCTTTTTGAATCGCCTTCCTCTTAGAGTCTTCCCTGGCTGATACAAAACCCTCGCTATGAACCTGTGAGTATCCAAATTTGGTTCGGGTTTGATCCCCCCCCCCAAACGTGAATCCCTGGATGAACGAACCTTTATGGTATTTTGATTGCCGTGAGGCAATCCGTCCCTTCCCAGGTCATGACGAACAGGATTGTATGCCACTGATTTCCCTTTATCTCGATAAGAACTAGCTTGCGGCTCCTTGTTTGAATCCAGTTTTTCAGGTGGTCTTCCTCTGTCTTTTGTAAAATCGCTATTAGGGTTTCTGTTAGCCGCCATTAGTGCATATTGTTCGGTAATAAAATACTATATATATAGATATTAGCTTTTAATAATGGTTATTAGCTGATTGTTATTAGCTGATTGATTGTTATTAGCTGATTCCCTTTATATATCTGCTTGTTATGTAAGTATACATGTTATAATTGGAAAGTTAAACTAAATTAAATGAGAACCATTATGGTCACTAAGCCTCCTTCTGAATTTGTAAAGCTAACCATTTGAGTACTTTTAATAATGGTTTTAAAATTTAATTATGTTATTATCTAAAGGGTTTTAAAGAAAAGTTAATATTTGTTTATAAAGTTCAAAGTTTATTATCATTTTAAATATGATATATAAAGGATAATTAAGTAATTATTTTATTAAAATTTTTTTGAAGTAATTTAATACTTTTCAGATGATCGATTTAAAGTTATTATTTTATTAATGCAATTTAAAGAAAAACTAATGATGGGTATTTTAAATAATAACTTGTTTATTTAAAAGGGTGTTTAAAATAATTGTTTTGTTTATCAAAGGAACTTTATCAATTAAGATTTTTTTCAAGGAGTTTTGTTTTAGATAAGGAAAATTTATGAAAAGAGTTTTATAAATCAAAATGAGATCTTGAAGTTGGATAGAAGTTTCATAAATGATTTTAGATATTTATAAAAGAGTTTTATAAATAGATTTGGAGATCTATAAAGAGTTTTATAAATGGATTTGGAATTTTAGTAAAGAAGATCTTCATAAGTGAAACATATTTATTTAAAAGGATTTATGGAAGAAAATTATAAAAGAAATTTGAAACTGGGGTTATCCTTATCCCTAATTAAAATAACTTTTGTTTTTGATCCTTTAATATGGTCTTGAAATAAGAAATCTTTCATAATGTTTTGTGAATATACTTATGCCAGTGATATAAGTATATGAATATTTTTATAAATATTCTAAAAGGAGATTTAATAAATGAATGATTTGTTTAAAATGAGGCGTAGTTGTTGCTATGGGTAATTAAATATTTGAATTGTTGGTTGTTTGTTTATTTGATAGTTAAATAAGCTTATATTAAATCTAGACCAAAACATAACTCTAGAAATATCTAGGAGAAACACGTGAGCTATATGGTACAATCATCTTTGATGATATTGTACTGTGCGTATAAATTTCGTTTTGTTCTCCTAGGACAAATGATAAGAAAATCTATTCACTCAATGGTTAGGAAGTGATCTCCGCTCTTATCTATTATCTATTTATTTCCAAAAGAACCGGGTTTGAGTTTACCAGAAATTAACGATTGTTGGTTCGGAGAGATCGGGATTGGATATGTTATCTGAAAACCACTTTGAACCAACATAAGCATTCGAATGGAAGACATATTGAAGATGATCGAAGACGGAGTTCTTTGAAGTACAAAGGCTACTTGCTACTAATCCTGAGGGTGATTCCAAAATGGATATAGTAAAGGTAGTGCTTTCGGTTTCGTTCTAACCCAAAACGACCTTGTATGGATGAATGCTGACATTATATTTCTGCATGAAGGGCAGTGTTAGCATTTTGAGTGGGATTGTTATCTAAAAGGTAAAACGTAGCCTCTAGCCTCATCAATCGGTAAAATGATTAAAGCAGGGAAGTGCCGTAGGACTATGAGGGTCGCTCCCATTAGGGTATGATCATCCCCTATCTAGAGTCAATATTTTTGTATGCTTCGGGACCCATTATGGTTGTTGATCAACCAATGGGTGATCATATTTGGTACTATCCAGTAAGGGGTAGGCCGATCCTAAGTAGTACAGGTGCAACGTGTTATAGCCTCCAGTACATTTGATCTAGAGGTGTACTGATTTGGTGGGTAGACCCTTACCCTTTCATAGTTGGAATCCATTTTCCAATACGAGCCTTCGAACTTAATTGTATACCCATTATGCTGGAATTTAATTAATGTAACAATTTTAGCTATGATTAACAGTATTTGTATCCTAGACATTATTATAATATCAGAGGATTTCCTATAGAAATGTTTTGGTGATCGTAAGGTAAAAACCCATCGATGTTTATGTGCAGTGTGGTCTTATGAGATACCTTTATTTTTCAAAGGGTTTTATAAATATAGGAATCAATATGATTTGATAGAGTTTTCTCATGCTGGGTACCAGACTGATTCAGGTGTTATTTTCTTACAATGCTCGGGTTAGCCCGAGCTTATTTTCTAGATTTAGCTGGATAATTTGGAGCTTTCAAGAGACGAGCTGGATGCCTCCAGGACGTAGTCACGTATCTTTTACATTTCCGTTGCTTTCTTTTTCTTTTGTTTTAATCAACATTTGTAAGGACATGCTATTATAACTATCCAGGCTGATAATAGGTTAGTGTACTCTGATGTTGTGTATATAATAAAGATGATTTCTCTTTATAAAGACATGTGTATATTATATATTTCTCGTCACGATGTGAGATTCTATTGTCTTTTCTTCTTTATCCCCTAATGTCCTTTCTTTCAAACACTTAAATGATCGACACATGAATACTGAGGATGTATTAAGTGTCGTCTTTAGGTGTAAGAAAAGCATGTCGTTATAATTGGAGGAAGAGATCAAAAGAGATGGTGAAGAGAAGCTGAGAAGTGCCAGAATAGGCACTCAGACGTCCGGATTTCCAAGCTAGACTTCTGAATGCCTGTATGTTTTCAAACCTGAAGTGCTTTAGGCAATCAGACGTCTGACTTGGGGAACTGGATGTCTGAGTTGCCGACCTGAGGGTTTCAGGGAGTTTTACAAAGAAGTCTGGCCTCCCAATTAAGAAGTCTAAGTTTCTGCAATGGGATTTTTCCAAGGTTTTGCTGATTCGATTTTCTGGGGGCAGTTTCGTCAATTCAGTACATATTTCTTTTCTATTGATGGTGCAGATTCTTTTGATGCGATCTGATGATCTAGAGTAATTAGAGCATCTATATATTAGCATTCTAATCATCTTCCTAATTAGGAGATCATATAAGCAATTAGATTTCCAATAATTGTAATTAATAGAAACCCTAACCAATCCAGTTTAGGGGTTTTCTATTTTGAGTGCTCTAAATTGTAATTCTTTAATTGAGTGATTGATTTGAGTGTGTCTCCATATCTTATAACTCTCAAATCATTAATTTGGCTTGTAATCTCTCCGAATTGGTGATTGAAATAAAAGGGTTATTGGGTCTCTATGGACGTAGGATACAAATCCGAACCACGTTAAATGTGTCTCTTTTACTTTCTGCAATTTGATTTTATGTGATATCATAGTTGATTTTTAATTTGCATTAGTATTCAAATAAGCAATACTAGATTTTGGTTAAATCGCTTCTGCACTTATTGGTGATAAATCCTTCCCTGCATTTTTCACCGCACAACAACCTGTTAACTTATTTTGATATGCATATGTACATATTTTCATGCACACAAATTGACATAAATAAATTACTTAACAAGTGAAGCCATTGTCAAAAGTTGAGAGTCAAACATTGATTTTGCACCACTCAAAGATGTCCAAAATGGTATTCTTAGGTTGATGATTGAAGCTTGAGTACTTGACTTTATAAATGCAATACAAGTATTAAACAATATATGAAAGCTTAAATGTATTTAGCATACATGAAAGTAGTTTATTGGGTGTGTTTTTTATTTTTCAAAATGCATTTCTCGCACCAGGAACTAACGCATACTGTAATTTGTCCCATCAACCACAACATATTAATTGCAATTAAAAGAATATGTTTAAACTATCCTCCCGGTACAATTTGATTCCAGTAAATAAATGTCTTCTAAATTGAAAACTCTAACATTTTCCTAATGAAATATGGTATGAAAACTGAGTTGAATGTCGTTTCGCGTTTAAACTACTTTAAGTTGCATCTAATTTTACACAGGCAAACATTTCCGTGAAAGAAACACAAATGGTCCTAATCAATAAGGGACAGTTTCTTTGTTAATAAAAAAGTTAGAGTTAGAATTCATACCCTAGACTTCGTCCTGAATTTGATAATTATTTGTACTTATATGTAGCTTGTTGTAGAACCTTCATTTGGATTTAGTTCTTTAACTAAGAGCTGCCAATCTACAATGCTTTGCTTAATGCTGTTATTGTCTACTTCTTTGTTTTCAAAATTTATAGATCTTTTAGTTGTATTTTTATTATCCAAATAAATCATAATTCTGTCAGTAGGACTGCACAATGATGTGTTTAAGCATGCACCTTCGGTAAGAGGGTGTAAAGGTATATTGACTATATCCTCCGGACTTTTTTGCATTGCACTACAGTTTACATGACTAGCTTGAAGTATATGCTTGGTCTATTTAAATGAATGCACTACTGCATCTTCATTGTTAACACGCAATTGCAATATACATGGGTATTCAGGGTTTCATATCAATTACTAAGGAAGGGTAACAACTTGCATGTTTTGGTTGAAATGAGTGTTCAACATTGTTTTCCAACTATCTGTTATTGCAACCTTGTTGAGTTGCAATTGCTTTGCTGATAAAATCTCGGAATTCATTTCTAAATTTGAGGATGAGTTATAGTTTTATGATTTGGTTGAAATGAGGATTCCATATTGTTGATTGCCATAATTTTTTATAGAAAGCTAAGTTAAAGTCATTGAAATAAGTGGTTACTTTCTGAGTGTAGTTCCATGTTTCAAGTTATTTTTCCATTATTATCACATATTAATAAATATTGAATTTAAGGCTATATTCACATATAAATGAGCATGAAAGGAACATGGTAGTTTATTTAAATCCATGTTATGATATGTTGTTCACGGTACAATAATATCCCAATAATGCTATTTTATTATGCACATATATTATGATTGTATAAATTGTCCTATGTAGTTTGCATAAATAATCTATAAAACTCATAGTGTTTCTCATGCACTTTATACAGCATACTTAAGTGCATTTGATTAAAGTAGTTATTAGATTTTTTTTCATGGTAAATGAAGCATGTAGTTTTCATTATTTTTGTTTTATTTATTAGTTGTGTGCATCACACTTGAACCAGATAAGACTTTTGCCGCAATACCTTAATTATATATAATTTCTAATTTCACTAAACACTTTACTTGTTGAAACTACGAAATTAATTCACGCTAGTCCGAATAAACAATATGTTTGGAGAATAACTAAGTTATAAAAATTTACAATTATAATAACAATAATAATATAAATTTATAAAATATTGACTAAGTTAACTAAGTTCACATAATAATAATAATACTACTAAATTAACTATAAGTTTTATAAAAATTAACTAAGTTTGTAATAATAATACTAATAATAATGATAAATTAACTAAACTTAAAAAATTAACTTTGTTAATTAAGTTTTATAAAAATTAAATAAGTTTATAATAATAATACTAATAATAATATAAATTAACTAAAATTATAAAAATTAACTTCGTTAATTAAGTTTTTTAAAATTAAACATGTTTATAAAAATTAACTAAGTTGGTAATAATAATAATTTAACTAATGTTTATGAAAATTAACTAATTTTATAATAATAATACTACTAATAACAATAATAACAACAAAAATCATAATAGCAATATTAACAACTAACAAACTAATTTATAAAAATTAACTAATTTTCATAACAATTAACTAAGTTTAAATAATAAAAAACTACAAATACTAATAAATTATAAAATATTAACCAAGTTTGTTAAGTTTTATAAAAGTTTACTAAATTTATATAATAAAAATAATACTAATAATTAGAATAAATTAACTAAGTTTATAAAAATTAACTTTGTTGATTAAGTTTTATAAAAATTAACTAAGTTTATAACAATAACAATAATAATAAAGTAATAAATTATAAAATATTAACTAAGTTAACTAAATTTTATAAAAAATAACTAAGTTTATTTATAATAATAATAATAATAAATTAACTCGGTCTATAATAATAATAATAATACTAACAACAACAACAATAGCCATAATAGTAATAATAACAACAAATAAACTAAGTTTATAAAAATTAACAAAGTTTCATAAAAATTATCTAAGTTTAGAATAACAACAACAACAACAACAATAATAATAATGATGATAAATGGTAAAGTATTAACCAATTTAACTAAGTTTTATAAAATTTAACTAAATTTATATATAATAATAATAATAATAAATAATTAAGTTTATAAAAATTAGCTTCATTAATTTAGTTTAATAAGAATTAAAAAAGTTATAAAATTCACTAAGTTTATAAGAATGATAAATTAACCGAGTTTAAGAAAATTAACTAAGTCTATAACAACAACATCAACAATAATAATAAATTATAAAGTATTCAACATCTTTACATTGAATTTATTTTATAAATTTCTAAATCTTATAAAAAATAACCAAGTTTATAGACGAAGATCGGCGAATTTTATATCAATAACTAAATTTTATAATAAAAGGGGTAATTAGAGAAAATGACTAACATTGAAAAAAATTTAGACTGAAGGACATCAAGCTTTATTTTTAGGCTTAAGGACAAATGTTAGTTATAATTTAGCTTGAAGGTCAAACTTTGAAGAAAATTTAGACTGAAGAACAAATGCCTGTTCTATTTTTTGGCATTATATTCAAGTTTACACTATAAAAAACTAGCATTGCCCTTCAGCCTTAAAAAACATTTGCCGTCCCTTAGTCTAATATTTTTTTTCAAAATTTGTCCTTGTGCGTATTTTCCTGTATAAAAAATAACTAAGTTTAAATAGTAATAATAATAATTAACTAAGTTTATAAAAATTAATTAAGTTTATAATAATAATAGTAATCAACAAAGTTTATAAAATTTAATTAAGTTTATAATGGCAATACTAACAATTATGACGATGACGATGATAACAACAATAAACAAACTAAGTTAGTAATAGAAAGAATAATGCCTTAAGTTTTGTCCTCGTAGATGATAATGCATACAACCATTCAGATTTATTGTGTTTATTAGGAAACTAGCTCATGTTTAGATTTTTGTTCTTTACATACAAAATTAATTTTAGTTTAAAAGTCGTAGTTTTAGTTCTACGGGTTTAGTTGTATAAATTCATAAATATATGTGCTCATATGCTTGTTTGAGTTAAGTGTAGGTATTGATGGCTCTTGACTCGCTTTTGGTTCTTTTCATGCTCATGTTTCTTTGAAAATGTTAGCAAACTTGCTAATATTGCTAAATGGTACATTTCAATGCTTAACAGGGGTGTATGTTATATGACATACACACTTTATTGTATATATATAAGTAAGTATTTGGATAGTTTACCCATTCTGGTGTTTGTGATCGATATATTGTAATTTCGATCATGTATATCTATTTCTTGTGTTTGAGATTTTCCCCATGCTAGCCATGCAAAGGAGATTTTGGCAAAAAATTTCAAAAATTTAGACACTTAGAATATTTTTGATAAGAAATCTTTTGCGAAAAGTTCTTTCTAATGTAGATACTTCAATTTTCAATTTTATTCATATTCATATTTATATTCATTTCCAGTGAAGATATTCATTTCATTTGCAAGTGAGAGAATGAAAGATTTGAGATATTTCTTATTTTTAGTGCAAACAACTAGCTACTTGTTTTTGGTGTACGTATACAATAGAATATTATATTATAAAAACTGTGAGATGTTATGTGTATGAATATTTGGTTATGTTTAATACAATGTGTTATATCTTTATGTTTCACATTTGCTATGATTTTTCGTTATTTAAATAGTTTTACATTTTAGAAATATTCTTAATGCGGCTTTTTGATATGAATAGACTATCGTGATTTATAGGGATGTAGTGGATTTTAAAAATGCGAAAAACTAAACCATAACACTTAGAAAATGTTATAGAAAGCTTGCAAAAAAGTACATCAAAAGTAAAAAAAATATAGCTTTTTATTGTGTTACAAATAGTTCAGTATCTATTATAACTTGTCGATATATAGCATTTACTAAACCGCTATAAAAATACATGCAATAGCAGATAAAAAGCGCTCTTGAAAGTAAACTTTTTATAGGGGTTTTTTTGTGCTATAAATAATCTACTATTTTTTTTATAACGTATCGATATACAGCCTTTTCTAAACTGCTATAGTTGTCTTTTCTAGCGTTTTTTACCACGATTGATGACTCTTTTGGTTGTAGTGAAGTGATGTCGACGTACACCATAATAGATAACCTGAGCATAACTATGTTCCAACGGAAATGTAGCCTTTTGCAACCCTCATGGACATATCAAATGCCTTAAATCATCCTGTAATACACCCGATTACTTCATCTTCTAAATACTAAGATAAGACAATCCGAAAGTGGACGATGTTCCCCCATAGTATCTACTAACTTAGTCCTTTTACTATTCCTCATTTTCCTCCAGGATTTCGAAACCTCGTGATTCCTTAAACTATTGAAAATAGCATAATTTCTTTTCCAATTCGATCAACTTAAGCCATCTCATTTCATATATGATTCGTTTCTCCAATCCTTCAACAATCGTGGTACCTAGGTATAACAACCCGCATTTTCAATCCTCGAAAATCGACACAAATACATTCACGGTATTCACATGCCGAACATCCAAGTGCCGGAAAGATAGATTATTAGGGTGAAAGAAAAGAAAAGACGAAACAGAATCTCACAATGTGACGAGAAAACAGAATCTCACAACGTGATGAGAAATCTATAATATACCAATGATCTTTACGAAAAGAAACCTTTTATATACATAAATTAATCAAAGCAAAACTAACCCATCATCAACCTGGACAATTATAACAAGTTGTCCTAAAAAATGTTGATAAATACTACATGAACAAACAACGGAAGGTAAAATACGTGAATATGCCTCAGAGGATCCATCTCATCTCCTAAAGCTCTAAAGTGTCCAGCTAAATCCGAAAAACATGCTTGGGCTGACCCGAGCATTATAAGAAAAATAACGCCTGGATCAGTCTGGTAAAACTAGCGTGAGAAACACAAATCAAATGGATGTTTAATGTCATAAAAACCTTTCAAAATAAAGGTATCTCATAAGATTACGCTGCACATTAACACGGACGGGTATTTATCTTATGATAACCAAACCATTTTCTAGGAAATTTTATGATAATATAATAATGTCTATGATTAAAAATAAACTTGGAATCAAAGCCGAAATTGTTAAATTAATTAAATTCCAGCATAATTGGTATACAACTAAATTCGTAGGGGCAGTATGGGAGATTGGATTTCCATCAATGACCGGGCTACTAGGGTACCGCCCGTCACAGTACACCTCTAGACAAAATGTACCAAGGTCAAGAACTTCTTGAACCCCTGCTACACAGAGTCGGCTGCCCCTTTAACATGGCATATCATATTACATCATCCCCTAAGCACCAAAGCTACAAAATATTTACACCTGGCTGCCCCACTCTTCCCGTGCACATGCATACCAAATTCATAAATATCGTATCTAGATCGAGGAATGATGCTTCTAATGGTAGCGAACCACATAGCTTTGCTGCATGTCCCTTATTTTAGTCCTTATCAGGTTGGGCCTATGAGGTTTTGGTTACCTTTTCTCTCTCTTAGCATATCCCACTTGGAATGCTAATACTACCTTCCAGGCACAATGCAATGCTAGCATTCGTCCATACAATTTGTTCAGGATATGAACTAGTCGAAGGCACTACTTCTACTACATCCATTTTGGAATCACCTTCAGGATTAGTAGCAAGTAGCCCCTGCACTTCAAAGAACTCCGTCTTCGATCATCTCAAACCAGTCTTGAATCTCTACCAAAGCATCAAACTCGCATATAGTTTTAGAGTGATATCAGCTTCGACTCTTCTCATATAAGTACACTCCCCCGCTTACCGGTCACTCCAAAACTGGTCAATATTTCTGGTAAACTCAACTCTGGTTCTTTTGGAAAATGCATAAAAGCGGAGATAACCTCCTCACCGTTTAAGCGAACAAATTTCCTTATCATTTGTCCTAGGAGAAAAAAGGAGATTTATATGCACAATATAGCATCATCGAAGATGACTGCGCCATATAACTCCCGTGTTTCCCCTAGATATTTCCAGAGTTATATTTTAGCCAAGATTGGATAGTTGGTTATTTAACTGTCAAATAAAAAAATAATCAATCATAGATTAAATTCCATGTAGGATCCACTAAGTCTCTATTAATTTATCTTTCATTAATCAAAACACTTTTCAAATTTATTTGATTCAAAATTCCTTCACAAAGATATATATACACAAACCCCTTATATTTCTTTCAAAACATAGGAAATCATTCATATACTTATCTCATCGGTATAAGTATATCAACAAAACATTATACTTTCAATACTTAAAAATATAACCATATACTTATCTCAACGTTATAAGTATATTAACAAAACTTAAGGAAGATTTTCTCTTTTCCAAATTCATATTTAAATGGGCCCAAAAAAATATCATTTAAACATTACTTAAAGTAAACCAAACCATTATCCTTCGGTGTTAAGTATGAAAAGAATGTTTTCAATACCACCATAATTGAGAAGGATTAATTTTATCAAAATCAAATCTCATTCCATTTATAAAATTCTTTTTTTATTAAATTAGATTCCTTTTATAAATCAATTTATTATTTATAAATACAATTAATTAGATAAATTAATTTACTTTAAACATTCTAAATAAATAATAGATCAACTTTCCAACATTATTAAAAGAATAATTTATTAACTCCAAAACATTATTAATATAATAAATAATAACTTCAAAACATAATAAATAAATAATAATTATTTATTTCAAAACATTATTATATAATAATAACTATTAATAGCAAAACATTACTAATAAATACTAATTATTAACTTCAAACATTATAAATATAATAGTTAATACTTTCAAAAATTATTGATAAAACAATAATTAATCTTTAAACATTATTATAATAAATAATAATTAACTTCTAAAACATTATTAAAAAATAATAATTGTTAATTCCAAAACGTTATTAATAAATAACTATTATAAATTCCATAACAATTTTAATAAATAATAATTATTAATTATCTTCAAAAAATATTAATTATTTAAATAAATAATTTTTTAAAATATCAAAATATTGATAAATAACTTCAAACAATCAAATAAAAAAAATTAAAACACTATTAAACAATAGTTAAACAACTTTAAAACATTTCTAAATAGTTTAGAAAAGACAAATAGAAAGGTTGGGGTAAATAGAGAAGTTCAAAATCCGCTTGAATGAAAATATTCCAGAAAACCCAAAAGTTAGATTTAAAATCATTCTCCGAATCAAAAATCAATTTCAAGCCAAACAGCAATTAATAGTATTTCAAAATACTAAATTGACACCAATAGCCACCTAAGCACTTAACCAATGTTGTTATTGATTTTTATCACTACAAGGGTTAAGTTTTGAACATATAACAATGCCATAACTAATAGTGCTAAACAATTAAAATTCAGCAGTTAACAATCCATATAACATGGTTATAACTGAAATAAAACAACAGGAATATAACTGGAAATTAGTAATCAAAATTTTGAAAAATCCGGATTTCTCTACAAATTTTCCTGTATTTCAATTTTAAACACTAATTGCTTTTCAAAGCGGATATTTTAACCAATCATCTAATAATTTTAACCAAACATAAACAGTAAAATTTAATCTACTATACATACTGATTTATCCAAAGAGGTGAGTTATACTCACGGAAATTCCATTTGGCGCTGAAGCGTTTAGGTTTGAACTAAAATCGAACATCATCTGATTTAGTCCAAATTTCCAACTTGCTCAAAATTCAACCAAACTAATTCCATTGCGTAGCCTTTGCCATTACGAGCGCAACGCAAAAGGTTTTGTCTTGATTGCACCTCGTATGAGAAAGTTGTTGCATTTATAATATATTGATTTAAAAATATTCATTTATTTACTTAGTCACTTTATTAATACATATAATTACCCACTAACAAAGCTTCTTCCCCAAATCAAATTTTCAATTCCCTCCAGCATAACACTATTGCACACCAGACATGACATGCACCTTAAATCCATCGCCTCTCTCCTCCTATCTCCTTTCACACTCGACGAACTCACACCAAACCACCTTCATTTCACTTGTTCGAGATAGCTATATCCTCCGCCAAAATATACAAGGCTTGGCTACCTGCATCTCGTCACGACCTGGAGGGTTTTTACGCAGTGAAGGGAAGATCACACCCCTCCAAGTGACGCCGCATCATCCCAAAAATCACCTAAAGGTGCACCTCGACATAACAGACTCATTGCAACCCTTTCCAAGCCCCGACTCTACCTCCAACTCCTCGAATGTCAAACCTTAGGTCGACTGAAAGAGGGTCGAGCTCCTCAAAACCTTATCATGCGCCACAGGATGAATATGGATTCATAGATCTCCACGAAATGAGTTGAAAGATACTATCCTTTTATTTTTTTATTTAAGAATCATTTTGTTTTGAATTTTTTAAAAGAAGAGGATACAATGGTTTTCTTTGTTTTGTGATGAACGAACAATAAGATGGACAAGAGAAAGAATTGGGTTGACTTGTATAAGTGTTGATGTATACATACATACATACACACACACAACACACACACACACACACACACACACATATATATATATATATAATTAATTAATTTGCAAATTCCAGCATTTCGCCGCACACATTTCCATTCGCGTACGAACTACGAACGTCAAAACAAAAATACGGTCGCGCTCAAAACAGCGTCGCGATCTCAAAACAAGAATAATATACACTAGTTATCCAATTCTATAAAATCACAAAAATACTCTCATTTACCGACAATCATCAAACGATAATTTAAATATTTTCTTAATTAAAAATTATTGAAAAATCAAATAAATTAAATAAAACAATACATCAACAAAAACTGAGTCGTTGAAATAAAAATAAATTTTCTAATTATTTATTTGAACCATTAATATTACAAATAAATTTACAAAATGAATTCACCATATTTATTTCTTAATTTAACTAGAGTTAAATAAGACCATTAAAACCATTAAATTAATAATCAATTAAAAATCTCGATATTTTAAATTACTATAAATATTTTAAATAATCTCCATATTTGAATTCCAATTATTAATTTTAAAATAATCCCTATATTTAAAAATTTAAAATTAACTAAATATTCAAAATCCAATGACCAAAATTTCGGGATATTACATTCAGTTTCAAGATAGGAGTAAATATTTTATATAAAACGGTCATTCTATATATCACTATAAATTCATAAATGTGATCTATTATTCCAATTAATCAAAATGATACCATTTCCCTTTTATAAAATATCATTTATAAACCTATTCTTTTATCTATAAAATACCATTTATAAATCCATCGATCTATACAACATTTTATATAAAGCGTTTCATCAATATTTATTCAAAAATATTTCATTTTTCTTTTAAAAAAGAATCACTTTATTGTACAACAGATAAAACCCCATTTTCTTTATAATTAACATCCATACTTATATTAACTTTTCTGTAAAATGAATATTTTTTGAAATACTTTTAAAACATTTCCATACAAATTAGAAGAGACTATCAAAAAGGTTGGAGTAAAATAGAGAAGTTCAAAAACCATTTCTAAACAAAATGCCATAGAAAATTCCAAAATTCACATTCAAAATCATTCTTTGAATCAAAATCAGTTTTCAATTCAAAACAGCAATTAATAAATATTTCAAAATACCATAGTGAGGCTTAAGCTACTATAGCACTTAACAAGTACTTTCGATATAAATGTAACAAGTGTAACAACAATAAGGCCAATATCAAAGTCACATCCAATAAGGCTAAGCTATCGAGCTTTTATCATTCAACAATTTATACAATAAGTATATAAATGAAAATAAAATCAACAGCGGCGAGGAATCCGGATCCCTCTACAAAATTTCATGAGTTCCCCGTATTTCATTTCATATGCCATCCGCTTTCCAATAATGTGAATTCAACCAAACCGAACAAAGAAATCAATTTAGCATGAAAACAATAATTTATATCTACTATATATTATATAGCGTTCATCCAATGGTGAGTTAACTCACCAAAATTCCATGTAAATGCTTTTGCATTCTTGCTCGATCTGAAATCAAACGGCATTCAATTTTAACTCAATATCCTACTAGCTCCAAACTTGATGAAATTAACTCCCATGTGTTGACAACACCCCAATGAGCACACCACAAAAGGCCGCATCTTGATTGGACCTAGTATGCAAGGGTTATGGATTAAATACAAAAAGAGACTAATTAAAATAATTAATTCACTTAATTACCTTAGTTAACTAATCCCCATTCTCAAATCCTTCTCCCTCTTCCCAAATTACTCTTTGCGCACGCACAGGCGCAAAACCCACCCCCAAACATGCACGCCAATCCAACGACATGAAGCTTCACTCCACGAAATCATTTGAAATCATTTCCAGCGAACTACTCTCACCGCATGCTTCACGGTGGACCCTAGCTCAACCACCCCGACCTCACCCTTTCGACCGCGAATCCCATCTCTCCTCCGCGTCTAGGAAAAAGGTGCATCCCCCAATCTATGACATCACCACCCCTAACTTCTTCCAATGATGCCCCCTTCACATTAGAAACTCAACGGTGTTTCCCGATCCGCCTACCATGTCCTCAAACTTCGACAAATGTAAACCCTAGTAGACAATTTCAAAACATCGACAACCTCAAGTACGATCGTAGGCGACAGTGGCCATTCGAATTTGAAGCTCCTTCCAATATGAGCCCAACAAGATCCAACGCCATAATTTTTCATGAACCGTAGCTCTTGATTTTATTTTTGAAGGTGGATGTTTGATTTCGTTTACTAGGGGAGAGGGAAAATGAAAAGTAAAGGGGATAAAAGAAAATAAGGAATAGTCTAAGAGTGGGGTTTGGTGTTTATTTTATGTTATAAATTCCGGTACTTTGCTATACAATATCACGTACGCATACGAACGCGAAGGACAGAAAGAAAAATATAATCACGCACAACAATGCGACATAATCACAAAACAACAAACAATACACTGGTTAATTTATTTTCAGAAGTTTTCAAACATACTAACGTTTGCCGAAAAATGCATCAAATGAAAATTTAAAATTTAATTACTTCCAAATTTAAAATTACGAAAAAAATTCATAAATCCGTTTAAAAACACGTCTTTAAAATCAAGTTGTTTTATTAACAATTGATTTTCTTCTTATTTATAAGTTTTGAATCTAATTTGAGAATTTAAATAAATTAAATATTCTCATTCGAAACATTAAAAATTGCGGGTCATTACATTCTTCAATCCTTAAAAGAATTTTGTCCCTGAAATTCCTAAAGGAAAAAAATGTCTTCTCACCTTTAGGCTTTTAAAATAAATTAATCAAAATGAGTTATTAAGCTTTTAAAGTCCCTTATGTAACAGAAAATTTCGGCAGCACCTCCTTTGCGTGGCTAGGTCCAAAAAACCACTACATCAATATAAGCCCATATCTAGGACATTCTGTATCCGGGGACAATACAACAACAATATATATGAATGATATATCTTGTAGAGTGTGTATATCATATAGCAAACACACTCGTTAAGCATAAACATGTATCACTTTGCGAGTAATCAAACTCTACTTATGAAACCAAAAGCAACTAGGAAACCTTTGCTTCCATGTACCTATATCTCATTTAAATAACCCAAAATAGAGTTAAAAATGACAAATGAAACAATACAATATATCCAACCATGTAACTTGCATTTCTAATGTAAGAAGCATACAATATATTAAAGCCCGTACTATGTATGTCATCCGTACGCAATATCAAATCCGATCACTCACTCGATCACATCAACTTTTTCCAAAAACTAGTATCACTTACTCGACTTCCCTAGTGCGGACTCCGATCAGGTTCCTTCATTAGAAACCTTTGTTCTCCTTACCTAGCCATATACTATGATAGAAAACTTCAGAATCATATCGAGAATCCGTATCAAGTTCTCGTTATCAAGAATCGACTGAAAAATCCTTGTTTGGATCGATGTATATAACCCAAAGTCACGTACTCGAATCTGGATCAAGAACAGTTATGCAAATAAGATGATCTTCGTACAACTTACATATTTATTCCATTGGCTTCTTAACTGCACCAATTCATTTTACTTCCTAAAATTATTTATGAAAACACTTTAAAAACATAACTTAAGTTTTAAACTTGTATAATACCCTACTATATCCTTAAGAGTATATACAACTATCTGATTTAATATTTTATCTTTTCTTTTTCCTTAAATTCAGATATAAGCCCAAAATAAATAATCTTGGTCTTAAACCGAGTCGACCTTTACGACCTCTTTACTCATTCTATCTGGGAAATAGCTAAGAATAGTTGGATGTTCGTATCCAACTCAGTCCTAGAGTCTACTTTTCCTTAGACACCTCTAAGGTAAAGATGTTTATTACTTGGCCCAATAACATCAAATAGTTTACAACTTAGATATTAAAAAAAGGACACATTTTAATAAAACAAAACTTATTAAAACCTTCTTATTAAATTCAACTATTTAAACTTGTATTAAATTATTTTACCTCCATCCAAGGGTTATATAAACTTATTTATAGAATAAACTTCTATTTTATATCAAATCTTCTTAAAGGAAGTTTAAGAACTTAATACCCGGTTTTTATTTCAAATCATTTTTAAATAATAATATACACATCTCCTTTTCTATATCAAATCATACTTTTAGGATTAAATCAAAGTTAATTTTACCAAAACAACTTGTAGCAAAATGCTACAGTAGCATCCCTCACTTAGAAACTCAAAAATGAACGCCGATAATGCTACAGTCATTACCAAAATGATTCCGAGCAACTGAATGAGTTCACTACATCCAAATCATACCTTTCGGACTTAACCAAAATCATTTCCAAAACGGTATCAAATACTTCGTAAATATTACTAAGTACCATGATCTCAATTTCGTTAACCAATTTCCCTATTACTTACTTTTAGATAATACTACAATTATTTCCAAAATTTATAAATCAATTTCAAAAGCACTGGGATTTAAGTCTCAAAAATCCTCTTAATTTTAAAACATACTTTATAAACCTGATTTATAAAATCATCTCATATTAAATAACTTTCATTTTTTATAAACCTTTATGACAACATTACTACCGAACATCATATAGTCAAACTATGAAACTCAATTCACCGAGTGTTCTTGAAAATCTTGTGGATCGTATATTATCTAACTTGTGTATAATACGCAAGTGTATGAGCTAATGGTATAGTAGACAATAAATAGTAAAGTATAAAATGCATGCAAACCAGAGTTTTTATACTGGTTCGGACCTCCCATCCTACGTCCAATCCCGAAGCTCCCCTTGGGTATTTCCTTTAACCAAATCACCCTTGCTTCGCCCGGAGGAATAGGCTAATACAAAGGTATATCCTGACAATCTTGTGTTACAAATAACATAGTTTTTGACTTATGGTACAAATCTTCCTATGATCTCCTTTGAGTATGTGAATACGAATGCTTTAAGTTATAGGAAGTGATTTAACAAAAATTATATTTTAGTTATAATAGATTGAGAGTACGTGAACAATGTATATGCAAGAAAGTGTTTAGAAATCAAGAGAGGAAAGAATAAATTAATTCAAGTTAGTTGATTTCTACATCTCAATCAAAGTTGTATTTATAGATTCATAAGGGTGCAGATGAAGAGTTGTTACTATATGAGAATATCTATTCATTTTAATGACTACAATCTTTCGATGAAGGTGATATCTTTTTGTTTCAAACAGAAATTTCTTTTTAAAATTGACAGTTTTTACATACGACAGACATCTGTGGTAAAACCTTAGACGTCTATGACTTCAGAAAATTTTGACCTGAGAATTGTCCCAGACGTCTGTGGTTTTATTTCAGACGTCTATTGGTAATAAAAACAGTTTTCTAGCTTAATTTTGATGCATATGAAATAGAATATGATTGTGTATGCATATGTACTCAAGGAGACCTTAACAATAATAAAGACTCTTTTACAGTAGAATAACCTTACTAACAGTAGTATGGTCGATGAATCTTCATTTCTCTTTGAGTATCAATATCTTCGAGCATGGTGTCTTCTTGTGACATATACCTATAATCTTGATAAAGTGTGTGTATGTGTGTGTATATATATGATTGTGTAGTTGTTATCATTAAAACATAAAATGGAGATTCTAACAATCTCCCCTTTTTGATGATGACAACTATACAATCAAAAAATGGAAGTACTATTTTTCCTCCTCCTATGTATATGCATAATTCCTCCCCCTTTGTCATTATCAAAATGGTGGGAAACAATATAAGATACATAAATATTAAATAGACATAGCATGTTATTAAGATCATGGAAAATCAAATACGGAAGTTTAAATAAAATTTGAAACAATTGTAGTAGAAGTAGTAATCATTGAAACAAACAAGCATAAGAATAGTTAATTGTATAATAAAATAAAACTCTAATTGTACTGATTATGTGAGTAGGATAAGCCCTCATAATATTCCCAATAAGAAGATGGATCCTGCTCGTAAGTACACAGCCATTGTTGTAATGACCCGGATTTTTCTATCGTTAATTTTGAATATTTAAATGGTTCAAATATTAGATTTGGAATTTATAATTGAGTTAACGAGTTTTTAAAACTGAAATTTCAAGCGATTTCGCAAAATTTTGAAATTGTCGATTTAATTGACACGTTAAAATAGCAATATGGGGCACAGTCTCGGAATTCGATGAAACTGGTTCCATTAGGTCCGTAATAGTATATTATTATTGGTTTCCAAATTTTGTAGTGTTTGGAGTTATCGTTGATCGTACGTGATACAAACGCATTGAATTTAATATCGAAAATTCAATATAATAATTGGGTCCAAAAAGCTATCTTCTCCAAATGATCGAATTAGGACTTGAAACCTTTTCCATTGCGTTGGGAATAGGGGTATAAAATTATAAACGTCTAGCGGCACGCCTCAATAGGAGGTCGAGATTTTACGGTATATGATTCGAGACATTTAAAAAAAATAAAAAATAAATGTAAAGGTCAAATCGAATGAACAGTTGAGTCCCTCACACATCTTTTTCCTTCTGATGCGACGCTCCCCTTTCTTTACTTTTAAAAAAAACATGAACACCTCTTTCTCCCTCTTCAGGTTCGAATTCACGAAAAATCTCAGTTCAAAAAAAAAACGTGTATCCTCTTTTATCCATTCAAGCGAAATCGAACTCGATAAAAAGAGAGAGCGTGAATTATAATCGATCGTGACTTTGAATGGGTAGGCGACAAGAAGGCTGCGACTACGTCAGTGCTAGGGGACGTTCGGCATTCGATTTCGTAGAGGGCGATGGGAAGGCTCGATCGACAGTGGTGAAGGGGCGCATGATACTGGAAGGAGCACGACCGTGATTGGTGGATGGTTGCGAGAGGGCTTGGGATCGAATTGATGGTCGCGAACATTGTTTGGGTTCACGGTATCGTCGCGCGTGGAGGCGGCTATTGTAGCGGTCATCGCGCACGCACGTGGATGGGGGAGGTGGCCGCGAACTGGGAGGGTAAGCGAGTCCAGTGCGATGTGGAGGAGGGCGGTCGACGTCAGTGACGAAGTCGTATGGAGTTCGTGATTTAGGGCTCGCGTTTGCGCGCATGTAGAGCTGCAGCCTGGAGGAAGGAGAAGGGTGATTTCGAATTTTAAACATATGTTTTTTTTGAGTTAAATTTAAATTTTTATTGAAACTTATAAAATGTATATTATCGTCGTACGAGGTTCGAATTTAATGCGACGAATTGCGTTAGGATTGTATGGACGTGAGCAATAATATAGAATTGGATTGGAGTCGAGTTAGGTTCTTAGCTGTGAAATCTACACAACAAGATTTGGTTTAGCAAAATAAAAATCAAGGTGAGAATTTCTCACTCATTTGGATTGCCAAATTTAAATTTAAATTTAAATGTTTAAATTTAATTATTGGATGCTTGATTGGATTGATAAATATTAATTATCTTTTGGATGATTATATAATATATAGTAGTATATATATTAGTAATTGGAGTGATATTCTCGCATATTTTAGCGGAAGAGACCATATGCGCCCCGCATAATAGCGGATGACCCTATATACCGCGATATCCCCCTCGAAGTGGGATTAGTATTTTTATTATTGTCTAACATTTGTGGATGCAGAGAAACAGGTTGGAGGGATCCAACTGGATTCCTCAAGAATTTATATTGATTGTTTTTCATGTATAGTAATATATAACGTGTTAGAATGATCTGTTATAGATTATTATTGTAATGTGAATTATTGAATGCTATGGTAGAGCTGGCATGAATTTTGGTATTTTGAATACCATAAATATTGTTTTTAAATTTGAAGTACCTAAAAAGGAATTTTGAATGTAAAAATATTTATATCGAAATTTGGATTATTTTTAAGAAATTGATTTGGATAAAAACAATAATTGATTTTGGGTTGCATTTAACTATTCGTAAAAATATTTTAAATAGAGATTTTTAAATAAATTATACAAAGGATTTTAAACAATGGATTTTTAAATGATATTTTCTATAAATATGAAAAGAAGTTGAAATCGATATTAAAAATAAAAATATAAAATTTATAAGAGAATAGACTTATAAAATGCAATTTTATTAATGAGATTATTTTTAGTGAAACTCAAAGGAGTTATAAAAATTTATAAACGATCTTTATAGATAAAGGAAATCGATATTAGATGATAAATTTGGAATATAAATTTACGGGGAAAATTTATATTGGAATATGGGAATAGGATGAGAGAAAAATAGTGGATACTATTTTTGAAGTTGAAATGGTTAGGGAGATCGAAACAAAAGCGATGGGTTGGAAATCAAGAGGAACTTATAAAACTGAATTGGTTGTTGATATTTTAAAAATATATTTTTAATTTTTACGAAGTTAAGTGTTTTTAAAGGGAAAATTATATTTATGAAAACTATGAATTTTAAACTAGTAGAATTGGAATACATCAAAAAGTGGATTCTTCAAATATTTAATATTTATTTTAATAAATTCTAATTATTAAAAATCAGCTTTGAAGATTGATTTGTTTATCTAAAAATGAGTATTGATGTTTATAAAAAGCATTCCGATAATTTATAAAATTACTTGAACATGTCTTAAAAATAAATTATTATTATTCTTTTAAATACTTATTAGATATATATATATATATAGAGTTTTGTAATGTTTTAAATTTATTTATAAACCTTCTCGAAAGTCTGGAAATGGGGATTTTTGGTATATGAGATTTATAAGAAAATTCTCAAAATGGAATTGGGAAAAAGTAAGAGAATTTCCGAAGTAGTTAAATAAAAGTGAACTTCGAAAAATGAAATAGAATTCATAAAAGAAGTAGAAAGGGAAATTGGAATTATAAGCAAGTATATTTGACTTTGGAAATATTGAAGGGAATTAAATAAAGAATTCCGGGATTTATAGAATTCGTTATAAACTAGTCAAGGAATTTACAAATAAATTGTAAATGATTTTGAGAAAAAGAAATAGGAAATAAATGGAATACTTCCTAAGTGTTGAATTTAAAATGAAGCGGGGAAAATATTTTAAGTATTGTAATGGGTGGAAATATTCCGTTGAAGATATACGGATTTGAAACTGTTTTCAAATGTTGAAGTACTGGAAGTAATATCTTATAAAGATATTTTGAAATAAATTTTGGAAAATTTGAAATAAGGCCCGATGTCTGCTTTTGGATGTCCATTGATAGTTAAATAACCGACTATCAATTTTGGCCAATTTCGTTAATCATTTCGAAGAGACCGGGATTGGATTTAATTATCCGAAAACCACTTCGATTCAGTTTAAACGTTACGAATGAATACCGTGAAGATGATAAAGACGGTGAATCGGTTTGTCCAGACCAGGACAACTTGTATAGACGGATGCTATCAGAGCATCGTCATTAGAGGACGGTGAGAATTCTAAGTGAAAATTATTCTGAAAGGTAATCGTAGCCTTTATCCTCATCAACTGGAATGATTGAAAATCAGGGGTTATGCAGCAAGGCTAAGTGGGTCATACCCAATTAGGGTATGTTATCACCTTTCTAGATAACCTCAGATATATTATATTATGGATATGGTTGCATGTGAAAGAGCTCTTGATAAGGGTGGGAACACCCTGGGTGATAACATATTCGGTTCTATCCAGGATAGGGATAGGGCCGGTCTTGTGTTGTAGGGGATCCCGGCGAGGTCCTCGGTACATTTTTCTAGACGTGTACCATGATAGGTTGTACCCCAGGGCCTAGTCATTGTATGGAATCCATTCTCCAATAAGCGCCGTACGGTTTTGATTGTGCCCAACTTTACTGAAACGTGAGATGCAAGCATTTCAGCTATTTCCTATTTACTAGGTTTAGACACTATTATAATATCAAACGGATTTGATAATTTTTTTTTGGTTATTAAGGTAAATACCCATCGTGTTTATGTGTTACGTGGCTTACTAGATACCTTTGTTTCAAAGGATTTTGATAAAAGTTTATAATTCAAATTGAGTGTGTTTTCTCATGCTAGTTTTTCAAACTGACTAGGGTGTTATTTTATTATAATGCCCGGGTCAGACCGAGTATTACAGATTCAGGTTAGAATGCTATGGAGCTTAGGAGACGAGCTGGAGGAGTTCAGACGTATAACACATACTTGGTATTTCCACTGTGTGAGTTATGTATATCAGGACATGTTATTATAACTGTCTAGATTGATGTAATGATTGTTGTACTTGTGAGGAATGCAGATTACGGATCTTAAGGCTAGGAATAGCACTAGAAGGGGGGGTGAATAGTGTTTATAAGAAATTACTAAATCTTTTTGAGATAATGTTAATTTGAACACAAATGTATGCAATATTCAGACACAGATATAATCACAGAAACAAACACAGATGCAGAAATAAAGTAAAAGCAGTAAAGGAAAGAACACACCGAATTTTATACTGGTTCGGAGTTACCCTACATCCAGTCCCGCACAACTAAGTACGGATTTCCTTTCAAAAGCAATTCAACAATTACAACCCTCGGTTTCAAGGCTACGAGGTACACCCTCCAGAATCACAATCCTCTGGGTAGAGATACTTGATTTCCGGGCAACAAGTTCACCCAATTGATTTCTCTAGGCTACAATCACACCTTTTCTCACTTGATTGATTTCCAAGGCTACAATCACACCTTTTACTCTATTGATTACAAAGAAAGCCTATAACTCTGAATAGCACTGAGGATCTTGATGAAATAGTGACAGAGAATCAAACCAGAGATTATCTAGTTAGATTCAATGTTGATTTCGGCAGAGTAATGATAGGATTTTGAATAAGAAAATGTGGAAGAAGAAGAGAAGTGAAAAACCAGAAAATCTATGTTTTAAATTTGTTGAAACTAACCCCTATTTATAGAAGAACAACAGCCATGTCCATTCGTGAAAGGTTATGGCGAATAGACACTTCTTTTGAAATTCAAATTTTTGAATCTAACTGTCACTATGTCGACATGGGGTACTAGGGCATGTTGACATCCCAAAGCATTTTTTGAAGATTTGATTTTCTTTGAAAATAACCTTTATCTTATATTAAAAACTATTTAAACTTTATAAATATACTTGACTATAAATAAAATACATAGATAAATATAGAGAATAATATATATAAAATTTTACTATAATTTTATATTTAAATCTAAGTATAAATATATTATAATTAAAAGATAGTTTAAAACAAGAGTTTATTAAAAACAAAAACAAAGAATATTTTAAGGCTAAAACATCTTTTTGAAAATCATTTGAAAAGATAATTTTTAAGGCTAAAACATTTTGAAAAGCAGTTTTGAAAATCATTCTGAAGTAGTTTTGAAAATCATTTTGAAGTGGTTTTGCAAGCTTCTTCCTACAGAATATCTCATCATATTAGGACTCGAGAACTTGTACAAAACCAGGATGTTCGTGGGTTTGTAAGCCACTTGTCGTAGGTTTGTAAGCTACTTGTCGAGGGTTTGTAAGCCACTAAAAAGGTAGGAATGGGTTCCATCCCAAAAGAAAAATGGAGTGAAAATTTCAATGCTATTATGAAGTTTTAACATAATTCTAGACTCAATACTTATCTTGAAATCTTGAACTCTTGATAATCTCATGAGTCTTCAATCTTGATATCTTGAATCTCTATACTGTACAGTCTTCATTCTTGGTACCTGCATGGTTAAATCCTACATATACATATATATCTAAACTATAATGTTAGTATTTATATTTTATAATCTTACTCTAAGGTTGTTGTCATCAAAACCATCAACTCATGGACTAATAGTACTCTGATGACTGTTAGAAATAAACAATTATAGATTCTTTTGTATAAAAATTCTGTTATTTTATATTATAGTTTGTTCCACTGCGATTGTGAGATTCTGTGTGTTGTTTCTATTTTTCTTCTACCTTTTCTTCTTCACCCCTAATGAACTGGTGTTTCCGGCAATCGATTGCTCAACATTCTATACAATGGACGTATTGATGCCGATTTTCGAGGGTTGAAAATCCCGTTCGTTACAGTTGGTATAAGAGCTGAAGGTTAAGTTAGAACCTTAGCTCTGGTGGGTATTACTCATTAGAGATAGGGTCAGCAGTACCCTGGAATGAGTCTGAGTGTATTAATAGATATGAGCGTGTATTTGTTTGTGAATATAAAATGTTTTATATTATGTTGGTTGATTTATTGAGTGGCTTATGAATTATGGTCGGCAGAGTCTGTACAACTGTATAGATAGGGGTTCCTAAACACTTGAATAGAGCAATTCGACATAGTATTGTTTTAAATGGGGTAAATGAAATAATTTTACCTAAATTATATTTTTGATATAAAAGAAATAATTTTATGAAATTATCATACAGTAAATTGATGTGTTTAATTATTATTATATAATCGAAACGGGATTAAAATATTTGAAGTGGTTTATATAACCAAATGAAAATTTGTATAAGTATAAATTATACAAATGGATTATAATTAAAATTTGATTCAAACCACAATTTGAAAATTTATATCCCGGGAAGTTTGGAAAAATGTTTTCAAAGTGGTGTGGAAAAATAATAATAAGAGTATTATTTTTGGAATATTTTTGAAAGAAAATTATTTTAAAATGGATTTTGGAAGAGATATAGCACTGAACTCACTTCAGTCACTGGAAAATAATTCTGGTGATGACTGCAGCATCACCGGTATTCATTTTTGAGTTTCTAGGTGACGGATTGCTACCGTAGTAATTTGATATGGAAATTTTTGTGAAAAACAAATGCTGTTTTAGAGATTTCGAGGGAATTGTTTTGGAAAAAAATCGAGTTAATTTTTGAAAGTTGAAGTGAATGGTTTGTTAAAACAGATTTATATATATATATATTTCAAATTATTTGAAATAAGAACCGGGTGTTTAAATTCTGAAAAAATTAATTAAAAGAGAGGTGAAATAAGAAGAGAATACGTTTTGAAATAAAACTTGGAAAATGTGAACTTCAAGGTGAAATTAAAATTTAACTTGTGTAAGTTAAATAAATTGGATTTGTAAAAGAAAATTTGTAGGAATTGGAATTTAACTTAAGCAAAAGTTAAAGAAAATAAATTAAATGAAGTGATTATAATAAATAAGATGAACTGAATAAAATGTAATGAATTAACTAAATATAAAGTGCATATGAATGTATAACTAAATGGAATAAATAAATATAAGTAACGAAGTTTGGAAAAATTTGAAATTTGGAATTGGAATTAAATTCTTACTTGATTAAATGGAATGAATTAAAAATAAAATTGTTTGGAATGAAATTAATTTAAGTATAAATAAATTTGAATATGGTTCGAAAATATTGGTTAAAGGGAATTAAATTTAAATTAAATTAAATTGGATTGGATTTGAATCCGTATTGAACGGAATTAAATATACAAATGCGAAGAGTAAGTGACTATATAACTATAAGTTATAAAACTTAAATGGAGTAAAAAATTTAAGAGGAAATTGTGAATAAATAAGTTTGAAGAGTTTACAAGAAATTGAAATAAATGGAATAAGTATATATTTAATTTGCTAAGTGATGTTAATCTTGAGTTAAAAATAAAATGTTGATATACTTGAGTATAAAATTGAGGGGAATGTGAGAAAATAAGTTGTGTAACTAAGAAAAATTGGAAAAGAGGAATAGAAAAACCAAAATAAAAATAATTGGATGATCTAGTAAAGAAATAAAAATCCGAACTTGAATTATAAAATGAATTTGAACTCAAGCAAATTAAAATGGAAGTAAAATAATTAGATAAATTAATTAGTAACTGAATATGGGAATGGAATTTAACTTGATTAAATAAAATGGATTGTGGAATGAAACTGAAGTTGAATAAGGACTTGAGTAATAAATAAAATTCGACTTATATATAAGCTGATTAAATATATATTGAATGTGATCAAATAAAATGGAATTGGATTGAAATAAAAAAGGCTTGGGTAATAAATAAATTTAATGAGCGTGTAAATAAATTGAATGTGCCCTTGAATATTATTCGAGAATGAATTTGAGTATGAAATTGAAATTTGATGTGGATATGAATGGAATGCAAATGAATGGATTGAATCTGAAGTGGAATAGAATTAAATATAAATTGATTTGGAATCAATTTAAAATAGCTGTAAACCGAAATGGTTATTTTATAAAATGGATATTGCCAAATTTGTATGGAAATTTTTCGTTTGGCGTAAACGGAAGCAAATAGAATTCTATGAATTAATAGAAGGTGAATAAATTGATTATTAATCAATTTGAAATGGATATGAAATTGTGGTATAAATATGAGTTGAATGCAATAAATTGAGTAAAAAACCATTCGAATTGAATGAAATGGCGTGTAAGTTTAATTTGAAGTGAATAACTAAATATTGGAACCCTGAAATTGCATGTACCTTCTAAAACACATGATATACCATGTTTGGATATGAAATCTATGTGTTTCCACTATTTAAATGAATTTAAAGTTGTTAAGTTTCATGTTTGGGTTACTTATGTGGTTAAATTGAGTAAGTACAGGTACCCGGAAGCTATTGGGCTAGAGTTGGGTTGCGTAATTTCATATAAAATAAGCCACTTGATAAGGTATGTTTTCGGATTAAATACAGCAAAAATATAAAATATTGATACATATTTTGTTTTCCGACCGTGTGGGTCGATGTATACATTTTTATCTCTCTTGTCATATTGCAAAAGGCTCTCCATACAAGGAAGACTCTGCCAAAAAATTCGGAAATTTAGGGTGTTAGAAAATTTTTGAAATTTTTTTGTTAACGACAATTTGATTTTGAATTGTAATTGGGATAAAGGGTTTTGGAATTAAAATTGAGAACTAATTGTTTTGATTGGAACTAAAAGATTAGAAAAGTGAAATAGCAAGTTAACTAAGTGGGTTTTGGATAAGTATTGGGTTTGGAGCATTTTTCCTACCTTAGCAATTTCGAGGATGAAATTTTTTTAAGGGGGATGAATGTGACGACCCAGATTTTTCTGTCGTTAATTTTGAATATTTAAATGGTTTAAATATTGGATTCGCAATTTATAATTGAGTTAACGAGTTTTTAAAACTGAAATTTCAAGCGATTTCGCAAAATTTTAAAATCGTCAATTTAATTGACACGTTAAAATAGCGATCCGGGGCACAGTCTCGGAATTCAATGAAACTAGTTCCATTGGGTCCATAATAGTGTGTTATTATCGAATTCCAAATTTCGTAGTGTTTGGAGTTATCGTTTGATCGTATGGGATACAAACGCGTTGAATTTAATATCGAAAATTCAATATAATAATTGGGTCCAAAAAGCTATCTTCTCCATACGACCGAACTAGGACTCGAAATCTTTTTCATTGCGTTCGGAATAGGGGTATAACATTATAAATGCCTAGCGGCACGCCTCAATAGGAGGTCGAGATTTCACGGTATGTGATTCGAGACATTAAAAATAATAATAAAATAAAATAAATGTAAAGGTCAAATCGAATGAACAGTTGAGTCCCTCGCACGTCTTTTTCCTTCTGAAACACGTGACCCTCCCCTTTCTTTTCTTTTAAAAGTAGCACGGATGCCTCTTTCTCCCTCTTCCGGTTCGAATTCAAGAAAAATCTCAGTTCAAAAAAATCACGTATCCACTTTTATCCATTCAAGTGAAATCGAACTCGATAAAAAGAGAGAGCGCGAATTATAATCGATCATGACTTTGAATGGGTAGGCGGCGAGAAGGCTGCGACTACGTCAGTGCTAAGGGACGCTCGGCATTTGATTTCGTAGAGGGCGGTGGGAAGGCTCGATCGACAGTGGTGAAGGGGCGCGTGATACTGGAAGGAGCACGACCGTGATTGGTGGATGGTTGTGAGGAGGCTTGGGCTCGAATTGATGGTCGCAAACATCGTTGGGGTTCATGGTGTCGTCGCGCGTGGAGGCGGCTATTGTGGTGGTCATCGCGACTGCACGTGGATGGGGGAGTGGCCGCGAACTGGGAGGGTAGGCGAGAGCTGTGCGATGCGGAGGAGGGCGGTCGGCGTTAGTGACGAAGTCAAGTGGAGTTCGTGATTTAGGGCTCGCGTTCGCGCGCGAGCAGAGCTACAGCCTGGAGGAAGGAGAAGGGTAATTTCGAATTTTAAACATAAGTTTTTTTTGAGTTAAATTTAAATTTTTATTGAAACTTATAAAATGTATATTATCGTCGTACGAGGTTCGAATTTAATGCGATGAATTGCGTTAGGATTGTATGGACGTGAGTAATAATATAGAATTGGATTGGAGTCGAGTTGAGTTCATAGCTGTGAAATCTACGCAACAAGATTTGGTTTAGCAAAATAAAAATCAAGGTGAGAATTTCTCACTCATTTGGATTGCCAAATTTAAATTTAAATGTTTAAATTTAATTATTGGATGCTTGATTGGATTGATAAATTTTAATTATCTGTTGGATGATTATATAATATATAGTAGTATATATATTAGTAATTGGAGTGATATTCTCGCATATTTTAGCGGATGAGACCCTATGCGCCCCGCATAATAGCGGATGACCCTATATACCGCTATATCCCCCTCAAAGTGGGATTGGTATTTTTATTGTTGTCTAACATCTGTAGATCCAGAGAAACAGGTTGGAGGGATCCAACTGGATTCCTCAAAAATTTATAATGATTGTTTTTCATATATAGTAATATATGATGTGTTAGAATAATCTATTATAGATTATTGTTGTAATGTGAATTATTGAATGCTATGGTAGAACTGGCCTGAATTTTGGTATTTTGAATACCATAAATAGTGTTTTTAAATTTGAAGGAATTAAAAAGGAATTTTGAATGTAAAAATATTTATATCGAAATTTGGATTATTTTTAAGAAATTGATTTGGATAAAAACAATAACTGATTTTGGGTTTCATTTAACTATTCGTAAAAATATTTTAAATAGAGATTTTTAAATAAATTATATAAAGGATTTTAAACGATGGATTTTTAAACGATATTTTCTGGAAATATGAAAAGAAGTTGAAATCGATATTAAAAATAAAAATATAGAATTTATAAGAGAATAGACTTATAAAATGGAATTTTGTAAATGAGATTTTTTTTGTGAAACCCAAAGGAGTTATAAAAATTTATAAACAATGTTTATAGATAAAGGAAATCGATATCAGATGATAAATTTGGAATATAAATTTACGGTGAAAATTTATATTGGAATATGGGAATAGGATGAGAGAGAAACAGTGGATACTATTTTAGAAGTTGAAATGGTTTGGGAGATCGAAACAAAAGCGATGTGTTGGAAATCGAGAGGAACTTATAAAACTGAATTGGTTGTTGATATTTTAAAAATATATTTTTAATTTTTACGAAGTTAAGTGTTTTTAAAATGAAAATTTTATTTATGAAAACTATGAATTTTAAACTAGTAGAATTGTAATACATCGAAAAGTGGATTCTTCAAATATTTAATATTTATTTTAATAAATTCTAATTCTTAAAAATTAGCTTTGAAGATTGATTTGTTTATCTAAAAATGAGTATTGATGTTTATAAAAAAGCATTCCGATAATTTATAAAATTACTTGAACATGTATTAAAAATAAATTATTATTATTCTTTTAAATACTTATTAGATATATATATATATATAGTTTTGTAATGTTTTAAATTTATTTATAAACCTTCTCGAAATTCTGGAAATGGGGTTATTCGGTGTATGAGATTTATAAGAAAATTCTTAAAATGGAATTGGGAAAAAATTAAGAAAATTTCCGAAGTAGTTAAATAAAAGTGAACTTCAAAAAATGAAATAGAATTCATAAAAGAAGTAGAAAGGGAAATTGGAATTATAAGCAAGTATATTTGACTTTGGAAATATTGAAGGGAATTAAATAAAGAATTCCGGAATTTATAGAATTCGTTATAAACTAGTCAAGGAATTTACAAATAAATTGTAAATGATTTTGAGAAAAAGAAATAGGAAATAAATGGAATACTTCCTAAGTGTTGAATTTAAAATAAAGTGGGGAAAATATTCTAAGTGTTGGAATGGTGGAAATATTCCATTGAAAATATAGGGATTTGAAACTGTTTTCAAATGTTGAAGTACTAGAAGTAATATCTTATAATGATATTTTGAAATAAGGCCTGATGTCTGCTTTTGGATGTCTATTGATAGTTAAATAACCGACTATCAATTTTTGCCAATTTCATTAATCGTTTCGAAGAGACCGGGATTGGATTTAATTATCCGAAAACCACTTCGATTCGGTTTAAACGTTATGAATGAATACCGTGAAGATGATAAAGACGGTGATTCGGTTTGTCCAAACCCTGGACAACTTGTATAGACGAATGCTATCAGAAAATCGTCATTGGAGGATGGTGAGCATTCTAAGTGAAAATTGTTCTGAAAGATAATCGTAGCCTCTAGCCTCATCAACCGGAATGACTGAAAATCAAGGGTTATGCAGCAAGGCTAAGTGGGTCATATCCAATTAGGTTATGTTATCACCTTTCTAGTCACCCTCGAATATATTATATTACTGATACGGTTGCATGCGAAAGAGCTCTTGATAAGGGTGGGAACACCCAGGGTGATAACATAATCGGTTCTATCCAGGTTAGGGATAGGGCCGGTCTTGTGTTGTAGGGGATCCCGGCAAGGTCCTCGGTACATTTTTCTAGACGTGTATCGTGATAGGTAGTACCGCAGTGCCTAGTCATTGTATGGAATTCATTCTCCAATAAGCGTCGTACGGTTTTGATTGTGCCAACTATGCTGAAACGTAAGATGCAAGCATTTCAGCTATTTCCTATTTACTTGGTTTAGACACTATTATAGTATCAGACGGATTTGATAAAAATCTTTTGGTTATTGTAAGGTAAAAACCCATCGTGTTTATGTGTGACGTGGTCTTACGAGATATCTTTGTTTCATAGGATTTTGATAAAAGTTAATAATTCAAATTCAGTGTGTTTTCTCACGCTAGTATTCTAGACTGACTCGGTTGTTATTTTATTATAATGCTCAGGATAGACCGAGTATTATAGATTCAGGTTAGAATGCTATGGAGCTTAGGAGACGAGCTGGAGGAGTTCAGACGTATAACACGTACATGGTATTTCCGCTGTGTGAGTTATGTATATCAGGGCAGGTTATTATAACCGTCTAGATTGATGTAATGATTGTTGTACTTTGATGATTGTAAGAAATAAACAATTATAGATTCTTTTGTATAAAAATTCTGTTATTATATATTATAGTTTGTTCCGCTACGATTATGAGATTCTATGTGTTGTTTCTAATTTTCTTCTACCTTTTCTTCTTCACCCCTAATGAACTGGTGTTTCCGGCAATCAATTGCTCGGCATTCTATACAGTGGACGTATTGATACCAATTTTCGAAGGTCGAAAATCCCGTCGTTACAATTGTGTTTGGTCATTGTACTCCTCATCTTCGTGAATTGAAAGGCCTTAAAATGTCATGTGCGATTGTTGTTGAAAATGCGGAGTATCAAACACGTACATGTCATCACTATCTTCTTCTTCTTCCTCAAGTTGTGGTTGAATAAGAGCCTTTCCACAGTCACCTCTATCATGAGATGTACCTTTGGGCGAGGCTTAGGAGCGATAAATTGGTGTTTGAGCCTGAGGTGGAGGTGTTGATGAAGGCGAGGATGATGAACGAGAAGATGATCGACCACCTACTTTGCGCATAACTTTGCCTAAAGTGGAGACCACTTTGTCCAAAGTCTTCTCCATTTTTGTCATCCTTGTAGGGAAAGAATGTTCTAATCTAGTCATCTTTTTGTTTAAAGCTCGCTAGTTAGCCGTAATTATCTTTTGGTTTTTAAGAGCCAAATCACGAAGAGATTCGTTTTGCGTTGGTTCAATGCGAGCTTCTTATATTTCAAAGTCTGAAAAATATTTGGTAGCATGACTAGAGGAAGTTGGTTGTTGTGAAGGATGAGGTGAGTAAGTCTACCGAGGAGCGCTAGTTGGAGGAGGACCATAATGTTCTTGTTGATGCTGTTGTAGAGTCCATTGGTCGAAGGGGATGATATGAGGTGGGTTTTTAGGAAGATGCATCAAGGATAGATATCGTGGACCACTATCTTTTGTTGGAATTTCTTCGTATTGTAATAAGTACGAAGGAACTCCAAGATCTTGCAAGATACGCATTATGTACAAAGCGTATACAATTGAGCGACGATGTTGAGTCCAAAAACCTCTAATTTGGTCATGAATAAATTTTTCCAAATTTACTGGTAGGCGACCAAATATTGCATACAAAGCTCGATGGTCATTGGGATAAATTTTCTCGTAGCTGCCTAGACGTGGAATGATTGTGTTGATTATCATTCTATTTAGTAGTCTAGCATGTAGGCATAGGTAAATGGATTTCCATTGGGGCATCCTATTTTCCCATATTTGATGGGTAACTTCATCTCTGGGCAAAAGACTATGATCTGGTATATTCGTTAAGTCAATTCCCTCAAAAGAACACCCAAGTATACGGCCAGCTGTATATACATCAATTTTATTTTATTTCGCATAAACACTTGACCACAACCAACCTTCCTCATTTTTCAAATTCCAAATTTACGTACTACATAAATTGGAGTAGAAAAGGTAAATAGCCAGAGGATCGATAATTACCTTGTTTGCATCATAGCTAATTAGGTTGTAGCAACCGACATTCGTAGTTATTCATAGAATTTCATATTCTATCACATTTCCAAGTGGATATAAGGGATCAGAATGGATTTTCTTTTGGGGAAGCACCTCAAATCAATTGATGGCAGTGGGATTGTTGCGAAGCCATTGGTTTATGTGAGCTTGTGTAACCGGGGTTTGAGAGGAGGAGGAAGATTGGCCTTGCTTTTACTTTCTAGAGATGGTCATCTTCTTGGGAGCCATTGATTGATGAATTTGAAGGTTATGGAAGCTAGGGTTTTAGAAATTAGGAATTGAAATGGAGGTAAAAGTGAGGAATAGGGTAAATTTGTTTATATATGGTTGTTGAAAATGTGTAGCTGGAGCAACGACAGATGTTTGTAAGGGAATCACAGATGTATGTGACTTCAGTAAAATTGAAACAGAAAGATTCGACGGATATCTGTGATGGTTCCACAGACGTCTGTGACTGAAGAAAAAATAAACAGAGAGACTCGACAGACGTCTGTGAGGTTTCCATAGACATTTGTGGTTGTAAAAAAAATAAACAGAGAGTTTTGACAGATGTCTGTGGCTAGAAAAAAATTTCCTGTAACTTTTCCCATACGGTTGTTGTAAATGCACAGATGTTGTGGTCTATATTTTCTGAAATATTGAAAAAATTTATATAGCAATGAAAGTTTATTGAAATTTTAATACAATAAAACAATATACATACCAAAAATTAATAAATAAACTTAATTTATGTGATGCGTAGCATATGTTTAGTCTTTGTCAGAGAACTTAGAATTATTGATGTTTGTATATCCCATAAATTTGGTTCAAATTTTGTATCGTCAATTAATGGTTTAAGTGAAGACCAACTTGGACGGGTTGGAGGGTCAATCCAAGCTTGGTTTGATGGTCCCAGTTTGCACAGATTTCTCGGAGAAATGTTGTACGTTTTTGTAGGAGTTTCATGTATTCGAGGAGTTTTTTGATGTATGCAATTTTTTGTTGGTGAATGACCACAAATTGCTAGAATACACTTTTCGAGAAAAATTAGATGAGATCCTTGACATCGTTGCTCGTAATACATTTCATGTTGAACGCTGATCATTTCTTGTTGATAGTGATATATTTCATCGACTTTGTCGGTGAGAGATGTTGATTTCAGATCAATTGAACGTTTAGCTTTCTTTTCTTTAAGAGAAAGCCAGTGTGGTATGTAGGTGATGCAACAATGTTCAGAGAGGTTGAACGAGTTGATGTAGGCATGGATTTAGTTGGTGATACATAAGTGCAATTTGATGAGGGGGATTTATAGTCGATAGTCGAATAGATGGAGTCATGATCAGAAGACATTTTTGTGTATTATTTTTTTAATAGTCTATTTGTGTTTATTTGTTTTTAGGTAGAATATAAGCTGAATTTATAAGATAAGGTTTTGCTATACTTGGAAAATAGGTTGAGGAAAAGGTGTTAAACCATAAAAGTTTAATACAGAGTAGTTAGTTTCTTAAATGATTGTTATTAGTTTAATTTTTATATGGTTATTATTAATTCTAAGTGTATAAAACCAATTGTGCAGTTGAAAGTCTATATGAGCTATTTCTACAAATTTAGTTAACCAATTCATTATACGAACAAATTCCTAGATCCCATCTTAAATTAATAAAAGTTAGTTCACTTAAAGTTTTGTAAAAATATTAGCTATTTTATTTTCGGTATTAACAAATTCAGGAGTTATTATTTCTTTTTCAACGTTATCTCTTAGAAAATGGTGAAAAATATCGATATGTTTTGTTCGTGAATGATTAATTGGATTTTTAGATAAATATATAGGACTAGTATTATCGCAATATATTGAAGATTTTTTATTATTTTTCCATAGTCTTTAAGTGTTTGTTGCATATATATTACTTGAGTTCAAGCTAAGGCGGCAGAAATATATAGGACAATTTTGCTTTTTACTAAACCATAAACTAACGATTGACCAATAAACTGACATGTGCCACTTGTACTTTTTCTATCATATTTGCATCCACCAAAATCTGCATCATTGTAAGGTACGAGTTCAAACGAACTGCCTCTTGGATAAAATAGACCATAATCTTTAGTGTTGGTTAAATATCGTAAAATCCGTTTGATTGTCCGATGATGTGATTTCTTAGGTTGTGCTTGAAATCTTGCACATAAACACACACTCATCATAATATCTGGTCTACTAGCTGTTAAGTATAGTAAAGATCCTATCATGCTTCAATATAATTTTTGATCGAAATCTTTTCCATGCTCATCTTTGTCTAGATGATTAGTAGTACTCACTAGAGTGGGTTTACTTAATGTATTATCCATTCCAAAATGTTTTATTAATTCTTTATAGTATTTTTCTTGATTTATAAAGATTCCATTATTTAATGTTTTATTTGTAATCCTAAAAAGAAATTCAATTCACCCATATGAGGACATTTCAAATTCATTTGTCATTATCGTAGAAAATTCATTACATAAATTTTCGTTAGTAGATCCAAATATAATATCATCAACATGAATTCGAATATATCCTTCTGTTCTCTTTTAATAAATTATGTTGTATCTATTTTACCAATTTGAAAACCGGAATTAATTAAATGTGATTTTAATCGATCATACCAAGCGCGAGGTGCTTTTTTTAAACCATATAACGGCTTTTATAAGTTTAAAAACATGATCTAGATATTTTTCATGAACAAATAGTGGTGGTTGTTCAACGTAAACATTTTCTTTTATAAAACCGTTCAAGAAAGCACTTTTAACATCCATTTGAAATAGCTTAAATTTATGATGAGACGCAAAAGCAAGTAATATTCTTATGGCTTCAAGACATGCTACAGGTGCAAAGTCTCTTCATAATCAATTCCTTCTTCTCCATTGTATCCCTGCGCCACTAATCTTGCTTTATTACGTTTAATATTTCCAATTTCGTATGCATTATTTTTAAATACCCATTTTGTTCCAATTACTGATTGATCATTTGGCCTTGGTGCTAGTTCCCAAACATTATTTCGTTCAAATTGATGAAGTTCTTCTTGCATTGCTAAAATCTAGAAATCATCATTTGATGATTCCTTGTAATTTTTTTGGTTCAAAATTAGATATAAATGTTACATTACTCATTTGATTTATTTATATTCTAGTCGAAACTTTGTTATCTAGATTTCCAATTATGTTATCAATAGTATGATCTTTTAAAATACAGGGTGGTGATTTCAAATCACTGTTATTTTGATTATCATTGTTATTTTCAATTATAATTTCAATGGCTTTAATTCGATTAGTGTCAAAAATTTCTTCGTCATCTTTATTTATATTTTTGAAGTCTTCATCAAACGAGACATGAAGACTTTCCTCAATAACATTTGTTCGTTTTTAAAAAATTCTGTATGCTTTACTTTGATCAAAACATCCAACAAAAATTCCTTCATCGGCTTTTGGATCGAATTTCCCAAGATTTTCTTTTGTATTTAGAATAAAGCATTTTGATCCAAAATGTTCGAAAATATGATACTTTTGGTTTCTTTTTGTAGAGCATTTCATAACATGTATTTTTAGTCATAGGTCTAGAGTTACACGATTTAATACATAACATGCAGTAGTAACTGCTTCGGCCCAAAACTTCTTTGGTAAACCACTGCCATGTAGGAGAGTTCAAGCACATTCTTGCAAGGTTCAATTTTTTCTTTCAACTACTTCGTTTTGTTGTGATGTTCATGGAAATGAAAAATTATGGCTAATTCCCTTTTTATTACAAAATTTTGTAAATAGTTCATTTTCAAATTCTCCACCGTGATCACTTCTTATACCTTTGATTTTTAAATCCATTAGAGTCTCGTTTAGCAAAAATTTTAAACATTTCGAATGTATCACTTTTATGTTTTAAAAATAGTGTCCAAGTATATCTTGAAAAATCGTCCACAATTACAAAAACATATTTATTGTGATTTATTGAACGTATTTGAATTGGACCAAATGAAGTAATTCAAGTGGTTGTTTAGTAGAGATTTACTTTTTAGACTTAAATGAGCTTTTCTTCAATTTTCCAAGTTGACATGCATCGCATAGATTTTTAACTTTGAAATTTATTTTGGGTAATCCTCTTACCAAATTGTTTTTAGCTAATTTGTTTATATATTTGAAATTTATGTGACAAAATCTTTTATGCCATATCCATGGATTATCATGATTTGTGGTTAATCATAAATCATTATTACGGTTAATATTCATGTTTAGAATATAAATATTTTGATTTCTTGTTCCTTCAAAAATTAAAGTTTTATTTTGATCAAAAATATTGCATTTATCTTTTTCAAAATCGATTCTAAATCTCTTATTGCATAATTGACTTATACTAAGTAAATTATGTTTTAAGTTTTTAACTAATAATACATCTGAAATAATAGGAGAAGTAGATATACCAATGTTGATAACGTTTCCAATCCCAATAACATATCCTTTGGAATTGCCCCAAAAGTGACCGTGTCACCGTCCATGTAAGTGTTGTTTGATAGCATGTGTGCATTTTCCATCATATGTTTGGTGCATCCTCTATCGGGTATCAATTTCTCCTTATTATTAATTTTTTTTTGGGTACCTACAAGATAATAAAAAGTCTTAATTGGTACCCACTTCCTCCATTAGGGTCCTATGTGTTAGTAGGGGAAGGTAGCCATACCCATGAGGGTTTGGGACCTTTAAAGATGTAGTTTTTATTATGAACAATATCTTTTAAATATACATCTATGTGTTTTTTTCTAATCAAATTTTTATTTGTTTTGGGAATCCATATGTTAATCATTTTTGTTCTCTTATTTCCACATTTAGATTTTTTATTTCTACAATTAGTATATAATGTACTATACTTCTTAAATCCTTGATTATTATTAGAAACCAAATTACTTCTTGAAAGTTTATGATTTTTTGTGTTAAATCCTAATCCCTTCCTATTTCCTGATGGTTTTGAAATTTTTATCAAATATTCCAGATTTTGCTTTCCTTTATTAAATTTTGAAACATTGTTGGTAATTTTATCTAATTTATTTCTGAGATCAAAAATTCCTATATTAGCTAGTTCTAAATTTTGTTTCAATTCACACTTTTCTTTTTCAAGTTCATAATTCTCTATATCATGTGTTAGAGTAGCATTTTGAGATGATAATTTTTTACATTCTTTCTGTGCTAATTCTAATTCTTCTTTTAAAATAGTTTTCTCATCTTTTAACAATCCAATTTCCAATTCATCTCTATTTAATTTTCCCACATTTTCTTTATTTAATTTTTTTAATTCTTTATACTTGTCGTCTAATTTTATACTAATTTCAAGAATTTCATCATATGTTAATTTAGGACATACCTCATCTGTGCTAGCCATGAAGTAAACATTTGCTTGTTCTGAGTCGCTGTCACTATCGGATGAATAGGAAGAGTTGGAGTCATCTCAAGTTACTTGAAATTCTCTTCTCTTTTTCTTGTAATTTTTGAATTTGTTTTTCTTTTTATCATTGTTGAGTAGTGAATAGTCCTTCTTCATATGGCCAAATTTATCACATCCGAAGCATTTCATTGATGTTTGGCTTGAGGAATTTGTGTTGCTATTGTTTTGAAATTTCATCATCTTTTTGAACTTGTTGTAATTTTTGGCGATGAAAATCATCTTCTTCCAAGTTGGAGTTGTCATTATTTGCCTAAAATGCAATGTTTTTCCTTTCCTGATTTTGTTCTTTTCTTGCCGGTAAACTTAGCCTCATACGACATCAGATTTCCTATTAATTCTTCGACTTTGAGTTGGGAAAGACCGTTAGCTTCTTCGATGGCTAAAACTTTTCTTTCCCATTCGTTTGTCAAAGAGTTCAAAATTCATGACTAAATCAAAATTAGTGAATTTAACTCCTAGTGCCATAAGATCGTGCTGTATAGTTTGAAATCTGGCATACATGTCAATAATTGATTCATTTGATTTCATTTTAAAAGATGAAAATTGATTTTGTGGAATAGAAATTTTTGTCTGCTTAATTTTGTTTGTGCCTTCATGGGTAATTTGTAATGTACGCCATATATCATAAGCAGTGGTGCAAAGCATGACTCGTGAAAATTCATTTTTATCCAGTGAGCACAATAATATATTCATAGCTTGGCATTGTTAGATGCCTCTGCTTTTTGTGCATCAGTCTATGTGCCAATATCGGTGTCAGGTGCTTCATACTTATTTTGAGTTGCTAGCCATATTTCTAATTCATTTGCTTCCATAAAAATTCGCATGCGTGTTGACCAATAAGCATAATTAGAACCAGTGAATAATGGAGGACGAGCAGTTGATTGACCTTCTTAAAATTTACTTGCTATTTTAATGATTTCAATTACGTGTTACTGTAGATTGAAATAACCATGCTCTGGTACCAAATGAAAACCTTGTGGATCATATATTGCCTAACTTGTGTATAATATGCAAGTGTATGAGCTAATGCTATAATAGACAACAAATAATAAAGTATAAAAATGTGCAAACCAGAGTTTTTATACTGGTTCGGACCTCCCGTCCTACGTCCAGTCCCGAAGCTCCCCTTTGGTATTTCCTTTAACCAAATTACCCTCGCTTCGCCCGGAGGAATAGGCTAATACAAAAGTGTAACGACCCTGAATTTTTGATATTTAAAAAGTGAATATTTAAATGAGTTTAAATATTCGAATGATAGTTTTATTTGAAATTCAAATATCAGAATAAATTTGGCGATTAAATTATTGGATTTAATTATTAAATCTGGGTAAAAATTTGAATCTTCAGTTTAAGCTGATTAAAAATAATCTGAAGGCTGGGAAAATCTATATTGATAATACTGAAGATAACGGAATCTTCAGAATTGAATTTGAAACTGCTTTGTTCAGTTTTGAATTTTATCGTTTAAATCGATATTTGAAAATAGCGTTTCGAAGCACAGTCTCGGAATCCGACGAAATCAGTTCCATTGGATCCGTAATATTGTATTGTTATCGGATTTCAATTTTCGTCACATTTGGAGTTGTTGTGTGAGCGTACGATATATAAACGCGTTGGAATTTAGATCGAAAATTTGAATTGTGAAAACCAAGGCAATTTGAATTTGAATTTAAAAAATTAATAAAATCCCATTACTGTAGCAACGAACACGTTGCTTCTATCTTCAACACTTGGCAAAATGGTAAGACACGCGTTTGAAAATGAAAGAAAAAAAAGCATACGTACAAAACGAAAACTTTCTCGTTCAAAATTGAAAGATAAAGATGGCCGAATGAACTCTCTTCCTTCCTCTTTTATAAATCATTCGCAAAACCAAAACTCAATTTTCCCTCATTCAAAAATCGAAGCTGAGTTCTTCCCTTTCTTCATACATCAGTTCGTATATGAATTCAATTCGTATATAATAATAAAAAGAAAAAGAAAAACTGATTCGATTCGTTTATCAGAGGAGACGAGCTCGCGTAGCCGGTGAGCGCGCAAGGCGATGGCCAACGGGAGATTGTCTGTTTCGATCTGGATTAGGGTTTCGCGATTGGGGAAAAACATCGCGATCTGATTGAGGGTTGGTTTCATCATGATGTCGTAGCGGGGTTGGCTCGAACTCGAGCACGTGGAAGCAGGCGGTCACGAAGTCGCGATGATATTCAGTGGGTGGCGCGTGCGACTGTGGGGTCGTGTGGGTGATCTGGAGGCAGTGAGATGTGGGGACTTGATTCGCGATGATTTGGGGGTTTTCACAAGTCGAGGCAGTGATTTTGTTTTGGCTGATAGCAGGGGTTGGGTTCGAGATGAGGTCAAATACAATGATGGAATCAAGCCGAGAATGAAAATGGATTGCAAAATAAAAGCTAAGGTGAGATCTTCTCACTCAAATGAAAAGTGGAATTTTCAGTTATTGATTTGATTGTCTGTTTGGATGTGATATTAGATATAGTAGGATATATCTATATATATAGCAATATATATATATTGGCATATGTATATATTACAGTTGTTGATTTCCCGCATTGTATAGCGGATGAGACCCTATTGCGCCGTTAGTAAGCAGATGATATTTTTATAAAATCCTATATACCGCGATATTCCACCTCGAAGTGGAATTGGTATTGTGCTAACATCTGTGGATGCAGGGAAACAGGTTGGAGGGATCCAACTGGATTCCTCAAATTGTTTGAATATTATTTCATATGTAAATGATGTGATTTATTGATAATTTGTGGATGATTTATTGATAATTGAAACTGTTGAAGGCTAAAATTTAGCCGAATGTATTTTTGGTATCGTTGGATACCAGAAATGAATATAAATTGGATTTTAAAATTAAAGTGGAAAACTTTAAGTGAATTTATTGTTAAGGATTGAATTTATGGAAAGAAGGAATTTTAAAGTATAAAAATTGATTTTTCGAAATCTTATCGAATAGATTCCAAAATATGGGAAAAGATATTAATGAATGAGTTTTGAATAATATTTCAAAAGTTGAAAAATTCATTTAAAAAAAATAAATTTTGAATAATTTGGAAAGAACAAAGGAATTTATTTAAAGGTGATAAGCTTTTAGAAATCAATTTGAAATTGATTTAGTATTGGAAAATGAACCTTTGAGAAATCGATTTGGAAATTTATTTGGAGTTGAAAATAAATTTAGAAATCAAATTTGTAATTAATTTGGTAATGAAAAATAAATCATTAGAGAATTTAATTGAAATTGATTTAGTGTTTGAAAAATGAATTTGGAAATCGATTTGCAAATGGTTTATTATTTGGAGATAAACTTAGCAATAAATTGCAACGTTTTGTTCTATTGAAATAAAACTCAGAAATCAATTTGAAATTGATTTAGTATTGAAATAAAATTAGAAATCAATTTGGAATTTGATTTTGGGATTAAAAGTGAAGATTTGAAAATGTAAATTCAAATGGAAATTATGAAATGAAAGGGGAATTTGTTTTAAAAATAAACGCTGATTTATTTTTAAGTGTGAAAGTAAATTTACGGATTTTGAACGTAAATTTGAAATAAATCGATAAGGATTTATTTAATTGGTTTAAATGGACCGTTTTGAAGTGAAAGTGTATTTTCACTATAAAGCCGAGTATATTTTCCAAAGTGGCTTCTAAAATATAAATTAAAAGTTTTAAGTGGGTTTTTAAAAGATATATTTGGAAATATATTCCGTGTAAGGAAATTGATTTGAAATTGATTTTCAAAAGTTGAAAGGTGAAATGTGATTTGAAATTGGTTTTCAAATGTTAAGTGTGAGGAAATATATATCTTGTGAAGATATTTTGAAAATAAATAATTTGGGAAAATTATTTAAATCTGATGATTGTTGTGAATGTTGTTGATAGTTAAATCACCGACTATCAATATTTGCCTTTGAAATGGCATTTGAATTTGTTTTTAAAACAAACGCTTATTATTTGGTTTAGCCGGGAAAGGACCTTTGTGTCAGATAACCCATTCCGAATAATGATACGACGATATGGATCGTATTGAAGACCGGTGATGATGACCGGATATTTGTGAAAACGATAGAATGACCTATCGATTGTCTCTGCACCGTTAGCTACGGTATTGAGATTTCCTTTGTGATGGGAAGTTTTATCGGGATTATGAATATCCGGATTTGCAAGGGCTTCTTCGGAAGTGCCTTCGGTTCTGTTCGAACCCAGAACAGACTTGTATGGTTACGTGTCTGACATTACATTTTGAGATATAAAGGTGATTTCTTTCAAATACATTTCTGTTGGTGGCGGAGAATTTATTCTCTTAGCTTAACACCCTTCTCTGAGACGTACGAGCTCAGAGGTTATGTAGTTGAAATTTATCAGCGATATATTCCCAATTTGGTAATGTGGCATGTTGAGTGTTGCTGTGACGATGATCATTTATTGATCATTTGTGATCAAAGCGTGGCTTTGTGAAAAAGCGTAGCTTTGTGGACGAGACTTCGTCAGGGCCTCAACAACCCGGAAATGGTCAAAACAGGAATGTTGCGGCAAGGTTATGAGGGTCGCGCCCTTCAGGGTATGTCATTTCCTTCTGGAAAGGGGTGGTATCATGGTATGGAGCCCAGATACTTACTCATGTGGACACACTTTATTTATTATGTGTGATGTTGGTTATCGAGCGCTCGGATAAAGGTCCCAAAGGACCGGGGGATGACATATTCGTGAGTTACCTAGTTACAGGGGTAACCCGGCCTTGTTTGGCAGAGAGCAGTTTGTCTCTCGGGACGTCTAGCCAGAGGCGATCCCATTCGGCAGTAGGAAAGGAAGTTCCTTAGCCTGACCATTTGTTGGAAATCCAAAGAAACAATACGAACCCTTACGATTGCAATTGTATAACCTGCTATGGAATGTGGTGGTAACCTGCTATTGAACATAGTAGCTATAGTAGGCATAACGTGAAATGCCTATGCTGGCTAAGATTAATATTATACTTTCGAAATGTTTTCCACACTAGACATTAATAATAATAATCCAATGATTTGCGTAGTAAGCATCTTTGACTATCATAAGAAGAAATCTCCTCCAATTCTGCGTTTGCATTGTGTGTGTGGCGGGAGGTCTTATGGTAGTTTCATTTTTCAAAAGCATTGCGAATCTGTTTTATTCTCTTTATGAAAATAACTGTTTTACGATCTCACACCAGTCACCATGACTGACTCGGAGTTTATTGTTCTGTTTTAAACTCTAGGTGCCCATAATTTTCCACACGGGCAGCCTAGAGTTATTTTTATCAGGATATTCTGGATATTATGGAGCTTTGGAGGCAAGCTGGATGGCGAGACATACTCTCGTACTTGTTATTTATTTCCGCTATGTATCATGTATAAGGACAGGTTTATATAACCGTCCATTGTTGTATCAAGTTGTATATTGACTCTAATTGATGTATGTATAAACTGATATAGTTCTTTGTTTAAAAGACTAGTGATTCATCTATTATATATTGTTCCGCTGCGAATGTGAGATTCTGTTGTTGTTTCTGTTTTTCTGTTCTTTTTTTATACTGCCCTCTTCTACCTCTTCTTTTAACCCTAATGGTTCGGTTTTTCCGACATTTGATTGCGCGGCATTTGATACAGTGGACGTATTAATGTCGACTTTCGAGCGTCGAAAAGCCATATCGTTACATGTGGTATCAGAGCATCCGATTAAGCGATAACCCTTGGTTCTGTTGGGTGTTACTCATTAGAGATAGAGTCAGCAGTACTCTAGAATGAGTGTGAGTGTAATAATAGATATGAGCGCGTATTTTTTGGTGAATACAAAATTTGTTTTGTATTGTGTTGACTTATCGGTTGATTGTTTATAGATTCTGGTCGGTGCAGTCTAGCTAACTGTAATCGATAGGGGTTTCTAAACTCTTAAACAAGATAAACTGACACAGTATTGTTTTTAAATAGGGTAAATGAAATAATTTTGCCCAAAACTATTTTTGTATAGAAAAGAAATCATTTTCTATGAATTATCATAGTATATGGATGATTGGTTGTTAGGAAAAGATAATATTGAATTATTATCACTGTTATATGAAAATTGAATAAGATATAATGGTATAACCAAAGATTTAGAGATAAATTCATTTAACAAATGAAATTTATAAATACAAATTGAAAAGATAAGGAATTGAATTCATATACAAATAGAATTTGTAAATATAAATTGTAATGAGATTTATAATTGAAATAGAATTCCAAGAAAATATTTGAAAATAAAATTCACAAATGAAATGTAAAATAAGTTGATAACTTATACAATTTGAATTTTGATAGAATAAATTTAACTTAAAGGATGAAGTTAAATTAAAGAAAGTATAAATGAATCAATTAAATAAAGTGAAAGTTGATTTGTAATAAGATTCAAAGTGAAAATGAATGAATTTGTGAATGAACAAATGAGTTTACATTTGTAAATAAATGAATTGAAGAAATGGAATGAAATTTAATTTGAATAAAGTTGAATGAAAATCCAAACTTGGAAAAAAAAAGACAAAGTGGATTGAATTCAAGTAAACTAACTTGATAAATTGTTAATTCATAAGTAATGAATTGGAAGTTAGTTAAACTAAAGTTGAGTTGTAAGTTAAATTTAAAATGGTTTGAATTTGTATATAAATTCAAGTGGGTAGTAGAAATAAATTGAAAATTTCCTTGTTATTGATAAAATAAATTCGAGATGAATTGAATATAGAAATTTGAAATGATGGAAAGACTTTGGAATCTGATATGTTGGAATTCATTTTAAATTTGTCAAGTGGATTAAGTATTGAAATAAAGATTTGTAAGTGAAACTAATTAAGGAATGACAAATTTAATATGGTTTATAATGAATTGAATTCAATAATTATATATGAAAGATAAATTGAATTATATGGAATTTGAAATCCAATTTAAATATAAGTGGTTATAAACCAAAGTGATAAAGTGAAATAAAATGAAATAAAAGTGCTAAAGTAATATTTGCAATACGAATTAAAGAATATAATTAATTCCAAAGTTAGTTTTGAAATGTGAGTAAACATATTTTTTTTACTTAAGTATAATTAACTCTGGGTGTATGAAATTGTGAATAATATTATGTTGAGGAATTTCTTTCCAGTTTCAACTCTCTATATATGTGTATACAAATATGTCTGTATTGATACATTCTTTCTTCTCTGCCTTTCTGGGTTACAGAGTAGCAGATCAGAAATAAATTCGAATTCTTTTTATCTAATTATTATCAGGGATAGAATTTAAAACCAACAAGAGTGTTTTAGCATAGATTATAATCTGAAAACTTGGTTAAGCTAAATGGAGTTGGATTGCCTCTGAAATATAGTTTTACAGAACAAACTTCAAACACATGATAAATTTGAATATGAAGAATCATAGATTCAAGTATATAACATGGATTAACATTCGAAAACAAGATTTTTCAAACAAGAATTGTGATTTTTCACTAAGTATTCTAAGAGCATACTGGAAATGATCGAAATTGGCTTTCTGACCAATTTTCGGCGATGCAGTGACCTAGGGGTATCGGGGTAGACTCGAGTTATTCCAGTACTTGACTCGAAATAGAAGAGGTTGTGACTCGAAGCATATTTGTATTGCCTCGAGTTAATTGTCTGGTTTCAGTTTTTGAAAACCTGACTGTAATTTGAAAAAATTTAAGAGCAAATTTAAAGGAAATTTAAATCGGTAAGCCAGATTTAGTAAAGTTTAAATCTAGTTTGAAATGTGGATTCAGATTCACTTTTGGATTCTAATATGAAATAAAATAAAGTTTAAATAATTTGAAGGTTTGGCTTTCAGGTTTGTAAATCTGAAAACTGTTATATGGTAAACAGTGGTTTAAATTCAAAGTAAAGTATAGATTCAAATCAAACTTTTGAATAATAAAGTTCTAAAATGAATTTGAATTTTTAAATCTTGAACTTAAGAAAGGAATGGCAGATAAAATTCAATATTCAAAGTTGTAAATGAATTGAATTCATATGGTAACGGGAAAACTATTTAAATAGAAGTAGATATGAAAACTTCTGTAAGAAAATGTGTGAAATGATTTTCGGAATCTGTAGTTGGATATGGTTAAATTGGATATATAGGTATTATAAGGCTAAGGAAAATTGGATTTGATTTCGAAGATAAATTTGAAATTGCTCGACAATAAGGTATGTATTTGAATTTCTGTATGAAATTTGATGAGTTTCTGATTTTGCCACTTGGCGTTTTGTTTTCTATTGGGATTTGAGAGTCCGTAGGGACGTTTTGTAGTCGTACCGTGTTAGCCGCGCAAAGGAGACGCTGGCGAAATTTTTCGAAAATTTAGAGAGTTAGAAAATTTTGAGAAATTTTGGATAATTCACAAATTTGAATTTAAATTTAAATTTGAATTGTGAAATAAAATAATAGTTGTTTGAAATTATGAAAATGTTTAGAAAGTTAGTTGAAGTGATAACGAATCTTTAATAAAAAGATTTGTTTTGAAAATTTGATAAAACTATTTGGATTTGGTAAAATAGTTACCGGATATTGGAGCATTCTTCTTTACTTGTAATTTCGGGACGAAATTCTTTTAAGGGGGGAAGATTGTAACGACCCTGAATTTTTGATATTTAAAAAGTGAATATTTAAATGAGTTTAAATATTCGAATGATAGTTTAATTTGAAATTCAAATATCAGAATAAATTTGGCGATTAAATTATTGGATTTAATTATTAAATCTGGGTAAAAATTTGAATCTTCAGTTTAAGCTGATTAAAAATAATCTGAAGGCTTGGAAAATCTATATTGATAATACTGAAGATAACGGAATCTTCAGAATTGAATTTGAAACTGTTTTGTTCAGTTTTGAATTTTATCGTTTAAATCGATATTTGAAAATAGCGTTTCGAAGCACAGTCTTGGAATCCGACGAAACCAGTTCCATTGGATCCGTAATATTGTATTGTTATCGGATTTCAATTTTCGTAACATTTGGAGGAGTTGTGTGAGCGTACGATATATAAACGCGTTGGAATTTAGATCGAAATTTTGAATTGTGAAAACCAAGGCAATTTGAATTTGAATTTGAATTTAAAAAATTAATAAAATCCCATTACTGTAGCAACGAACACGTTGCTTCTATCTTCAACACTTGGCAAAATGGTAAGACACGCGTTTGAAAATGAAAGAAAAAAAAATAAAAAGCATACGTACAAAACGAAAACTTTCTCGTTCAAAATCGAAAGATAAAGATGGCCAAATGAACTCTCTTCCTTCCTCTTTTATAAATCATTCGCAAAACCAAAACTCAGTTTTCCCTCATTCAAAAATCGAAGTTGAGTTCCTCCCTTTCTTCATACATCAGTTCGTATACGAATTCAATTCGTATATAATAATAAAAAGAAAAAAAAACTGATTCGATTCGTTTATCAAAGGAGGCGAGCTCGCGTAGCCGGTGAGCGCGCAAGGCGATGGCCAACGGGAGATTCTCTGTTTCGATCTGGATTAGGGTTTCGCGATTGGGGAAAAACATCGCGATCTGATTAGGGGTTGATTTCATCATGATGTCGTAGCACGGTTGGCTCGAACTCGAGCACGTGGAAGCAGGCGGCGACGAAGTCGCGATGATTTTCAGTGGGTGGCGCGTGCGACTGTGGGGTCGTGTGGGTGATCTGGAGGCAGTGAGACGTGGGGACTTGATTCACGATGATTTGGGGGTTTTCACGAGTCGAGGCAGTGATTTTGTTTTGGCTGATAGCAGGGGTTGGGTTCGAGATGAGGTCAATTACAAAGATGGAATCAAGCCGAGAATGAAAATGGATTGCAAAATAAAAGCTAAGGTGAGATCTTCTCACTCAAATGAAAAGTGGAATTTTCAGTTATTGATTTGATTGTGTATTTGGATGTGACATTAGATATAGTAGGATATATCTATATATAAAGCAATATATATATATATATATTGGCATATGTATATATTGCAGTTGTTGATTTCTCGCATTGTATAGCGGATGAGACCCTATTGCGCCGTTAGTAAGCGGATGATATTTTTATAAAATCCTATATACTGCGATATTCCACCTCGAAGTGGAATTGATATTGTGCTAACATCTGTGGATGCAGGGAAACAGGTTGGAGGGATCCAACTGGATTCCTCAAATTGTTTGAATATTATTTCATATGTAAATGATGTGATTTATTGATAATCTTTGGATGATTTATTGATAATTGAAACTGTTGAAGGCTAAAATTTAGCCGAATGTATTTTTGGTATCGTTGGATACCAGAAATGAATATAAATTGGATTTTGAAATTAAAGTGGAAAACTTTAAGTGAATTTATTGTTAAGGATTGTATTTATGGAAAGAAGGAATTTTAAAGTATAAAAATTGATTTTTCGAAATCTTACCGAATAGATTCCAAAATATGGGAAAAGATATTAATGAATGAGTTTTGAATAATATTTCAAAAGTTGAAAAATTCATTTAAAAAAAATGGAATTTTGAATAATTTGGAAAGAACAAAGGAATTTATTTAAAGGTGATAAGCTTTTAGAAATTAATTTGAAATTGATTTAGTATTGGAAAATGAACCTTTGAGAAATCGATTTGGAAATTTATTTGGAGTTGAAAATAAATTTAGAAATCAAATTTGTAATTAATTTGGTAATGAAAAATAAATCATTAGAGAATTTAATTGAAATTGATTTAGTGTTTGAAAAATGAATTTGGAAGTCGATTTGCAAATGGTTTATTATTTGGAGATAAACTTAGCAATAAATTGCAGCGTTTTGTTCTATTGAAATAAAACTCAGAAATCAATTTGAAATTGATTTAGTATTGAAATAAAATTAGAAATCAATTTGGAATTTGATTTTGGGATTAAAAGTGAAGATTTGAAAATGTAAATTCAAATGGAAATTATGAAATGAACGGGGAATTTGTTTTAAAAATAAACGCTGATTTATTTTTAAGTGTGAAAGTAAATTTACGGATTTTGAACGTAAATTTGAAATAAATCGATAAGGATTTATTTAATTGGTTTAAATGGACCGTTTTGAAGTGAAAGTGTATTTTCACTATAAAGCCGAGTATATTTTCCAAAGTGGCTTTTAAAATATAAATTAAAAGTTTTAAGTGGGTTTTTAAAAGATATATTTGGAAATATATTCCGTGTAAGGAAATCGATTTGAAATTGATTTTCAAAAGTTGAAAGGTGAAATGTGATTTGAAATTGGTTTTCAAATGTTAAGTGTGAGGAAATATATATCTTGTGAAGATATTTTGAAAATAAATAATTTGGGAAAATTATTTAAATCTGATGATTGTTGTGAATGTTGTTGATAGTTAAATCACCGACTATCAATATTTGCCTTTGAAATGGCATTTGAATTTGTTTTTTAAAAAAACGCTTATTATTTGGTTTAGCCGGGAAAGGACCTTTGTGTCAGATAACCCATTCCGAATAATGGTACGACGATATGGATCGTATTGAAGACCGGTGATGAAGACCGAATATTTGTGAAAACGATAGGATGACCTATCGATTGTCTCTGCACCGTTAGCTACGGTATTGAGATTTCCTTTGTGATGGGAAGTTTTATCGGGATTGTGAATATTTGGATTTGCAAGGGCTTCTTCGGAAGTGCCTTCGGTTCTGTTCGAACCCGGAACAGACTTGTATGGTTACGTGTTTGACATTACGTTTTGAGATATAAAGGTGATTTCTTTCAAATACATTTCTGTTGGTGGCGGAGAATTTATTCTCTTAGCTTAACACCCTTCTCTGAGACGTACGAGCTCAGAGGTTATGTAGTTGAAATTTATCAGCGATATTTCCCAATTTGGTAATGTGGCATGCTGAGTGTTGCTGTGACGATGATCATTTATTGATCATTTGTGATCAAAGCGTGGCTTTGTGAAAAAGCATAGCTTTGTGGACGAGACTTCGTCAGGGCCTCAACAACCCGGAAATGGTCAAAACAGGAATGTTGCGGTAAGGTTATGAGGGTCGCGCCCTTTAGGGTATGTCATTTCCTTCTGGAAAGGGGTGGTATCATGGTATGGAGCCCAGATACTTACTCATGTTCACACACTTTATTTATTATGTGTGATGTTGGTTATCGAGCGCTCGGATAAAGGTCCCAAAGGACCGGGGGATGACATATTCGTGAGTTACCTAGTTACAGGGGTAACCCGGCCTTGTTTGGCAGAGAGCAGTTTGTCTCTCGGGACGTCCAGCCAGAGGCGATCCCATTCGGCAGTAGGAAAGGAAGTTCCTTAGCCTGACCATTTGTTGGAAATCCAAAGAAACAATACGAACCTTTACGATTGCAATTGTGTAACCTGCTATGGAATGTGGTGGTAACCTGCTATTGAACATAGGAGCTATAGTAGGCATAACGTGAAATGCCTATGCTGGCTAAGATTAATATTATACTTTCGAAATGTTTTCCACACTAGACATTAATAATAATAATCCAATGATTTGCGTAGTAAGCATCTTTGACTATCATAAGAAGAAATCTCTTCCAATTCTGCGTTTGCATTGTGTGTGTGGCGGGAGGTCTTATGGTAGTTTCATTTTTCAAAAGCATTGCGAATCTGTTTTATTCTCTTTATGAAAATAACTGTTTTACGATCTCACACCAGTCACCATGACTGACTCGGAGTTTATTGTTCCCTTCTAAACTCTGGGTGCCCATAATTTTCCACACGGGCAGCCTAGAGTTATTTTTATCAGGATATTCTAGATATTTTGGAGCTTTGGAGGCAAGCTGGATGGCGAGACGTACTCTCGTACTTGTTATTTATTTTCGCTATGTATCATGTATAAGGACAGGTTTATATAACCGTCCATTGTTGTATCAAGTTGTATATTGACTCTGATTGATGTATGTATAAACTGATATAGTTCTTTGTTTAAAAGACTAGTGATTCATCTATTATATATTGTTCCGCTGTGAATGTGAGATTCTGTTGTTGTTTCTGTTTTTCTGTTCTTTTTTTATACTGCCCTCTTCTACCTCTTCTTTTAACCCTAATGGTTCGGTTTTTCCGACATTCGATTGCGCGGCATTTGATACAGTGGACGTATTAATGTCGACTTTCGAGCGTCGAAAAGCCATATCGTTACAAAAAGTATATCCCCGACAATCTTGTGTTCCATATAACACGGTTTTTTATTTATAGTACTAATCTTCCTATGGTCTCCTTTAAGTATGTGAATATGAATGCCTTGAGTTATAGGAAGTGATTTAACCAAAACTATATTTTGGTTATAATAGATTGAGAGTATGTGAACAATGTATACGCAAGAAAGTGTTTAGAAATCAAGAGAGGAAAGAATAAATTAATTCAAGTTAGTTAATTTCTACATCTCAATCAAAGTAGTATTTATAGATTCATAAGGGTGCAGATGAAGAGTTGTTACTATCTGAGAATATCTATTCATTTTAATGGCTGCAACCTTTCGATGAAAGGTGATATCCTTTTGTTTCAAGCAGAAGTGACTTTTCAAAATTAACAGTTTTTACATATGACAGACATCTGTGGTAAAACCTCAGATGTTTGTGACCTTGGAAAATTTTAACCCAAGAATTGTCACAGACGTCTGTGGTATTATTTCAGACGTTTGTGGGTAATAAAAACAGTTTTCTAGCTTAATTTTGATGCATATGAAATAGAATATGATTGTGTATGCATATATACTCAAGGAGACCTTAATAATAATTTATCTAAGACACTTTTACACTAGAATAACCTTACTAACAGTAGTATGGTCGATGAATCTTCGTTTCTATTTGAGTAAAAATATCTTCGAGCATGGTGTCTTCTTGTGGCATATACCTGTAATCTTGATAAAGAGTGTGTGTGTGTGTGTGTGTGTGTGTGTGATTGTGTAGTTGTTATCATTAAAACATAAAATGGAGATTGTAACAGTTCTTACTTAATTCAATCAAAACATAAATGCTCATAAACTAGCCAGGCATAAATAGTCGACCAACAAACAATAGTCAATGCTTCTAAACTAGAAATGCATGACTAATCAAGCAATAACTGATAATAATCGAATATTATCATTTCCTAACAATCAAACACATCATAAACAACTATATCAATTATTATTTTTTGAAATTATTCTTTTATATATGTTTGAACTAACAACGGCACAAACACTCAGAAGTTTATGTAGAGAATAAAATATGAAGAAATGTAAACGAAAATGAGAAATAAAATAGACACAATCAATTATAGTGGTTCGACAAAGCAAGGCCTATGTCCACTTTGAGAATTTATTGCTTATATCTTACTTGGAGGAAGAAATTCTTAAGAGTTGGTCACTTAAGTTTTCAAAATTACAAGAATATAGAGTAGGGAAGAACTAGAGCCAATAGATCCTGAAAATGAGCCCTACCCTCCTATTTATAGAGGTAGGGAGCCTAATATCTCGTACAAAATATCTCCAGACTGTTATCCACAATTTAGACCAATTCTCCCAAGAAAGTAGGTGCCACCTCATCAGTTTGTATGGGTTGGTACAACTCCAAGGTTAGGGGTCAGTACCGACCCATAAAATGGCCAACATGGCTGCCTTTAACTCTTTCATCTTGGTTTGTCTTATGGTTAGCTTCGTGATTCTATAGTTGTTTACACCAATATTAGCTAAACTCTGAGTCCAAATAATGGATTTGTGGAAGAACGGAGTTACAGCTTAAATTGCAGTTGGAAGTTGATGGAGAATTGCATTGGATCAACAAAACGACATTCGAAGTAGACTTCTAGCATTAAATAAATGGTGTAGGCAGAAGATGAGAACCATAGGAGGAGGAAAGTGGGATTGGTACCGACCCTTAAGTATGGGTTGGTACCGACCCCTAACTTAGATGGTTCTTGGATCTTGTTGCTTTGGGTTGGCTTGGCGTCGGCTTTGTAACTATGTTCGTGCTTGGTATTTGGACTCTTGGGCTATCTCTATGGGCTTCTTGCCCTGTAACTCCAAGTTCGATTTGTCCAGTCTGTTTGAATATTAACCGATCAAAAGGCTGGTTAACATTTTCCCCTCAAAGTACATCTTGTTTCAAACTTGATGTGCTTTGAATCAAGACAATTCAGAGTTGCCATGAAGGACCCCACCCTATGTTTCGAATAGTCGTTATCCTTCTTGCGAATCGTTGCTGTGAAAAGTTATATTCATTGTCACCCATCACTTCGGTTTACCAGTTTCCAAGATCATAAATTTGGAATGTATTCTTAATATCCATCATTTCATGTTTGATGATTTTAAACTGATTCTATCCATGGATCTCTCAGGTTTGAATTTGATTCCCTTTGAGTCTAGTCGTCGAGTATTGGATACATTTACGTACACATATTCACGTGCATGGTCCATCACATGTATATTCTTAGGCATAAATCCACACACACACACACATATATATATATATATAGTGAGGGTACAAACCCATATGGTTGGGTCCTTCACATGCATATTCTTAGGCATAAATCCACACACACATGTTTTTTTAAACTTTAGGACTTGGTACAGACCCATATAGTGGGGTCGGTACTGACTTGATACTTGGGAGAAATCCCAAGTTTTAATGCCAAAACTTCAGGCCTAGGGGGGTGTATATAACCCAACTTCTTCGCCTTATTTCCTCACTTATCCTTTGCTAACTGACTCAAACTCAAGCTGCCATTAATGACCCTTTGGCCTCCAATCTGAAACATCCCACTCCTCGATCATTGAAAACCGCCACCTCCACTGTTAATACCTCCGACGACTCCATCCAAGCTTCACCTGAACCACCCCTTGCATTGGTTCGACACTCACTGACCCAGGTCTGAAATCCTTGAACTCTATATCGTATAGAATTAGGTAAGTGAATGATGGACTCAGCTATAGGCACGAACGTGGATGAATGGATGTTGATAGTCGTGGATTGGGATTGGATGTGGTTGGCCGTGGTTTAGGATCGGTGAAAATGGAAGGAGAGGGATGAAACTTCCTTTAGTTTTGGAGTTGTGCGACACAAGCACTTAGGCAATTTTAGGGATCTTTGGTTCACATGAGAATCCCGCCTTATGAACTAGCAACCTTTTCTTGGTCTTGAACCCATTCCAAAGCATGGCCAATGATGTGAACTTGTCAAGATGGTCAACGATGACGGTCACGTCGAGTAATATTCATAATTTAAAACAAACTGTTAAATAATACCAAAAACTTAAACTGCACATCACTGCACTAGAATCCACTTTAGCATTGGGGGTACCACTTGCGATTAGTCTTCTAATGTTAATTATCTATTGAGTTTTTATAGAAATGGATCAGAGACATTCCAAACGTCTGGTTGCTCAAGCCATAGGTACATCCACTTCAAGATATGTCGAATCTGACATCAAGTCAAGTTCAACTACGACCCCATATGCCCAACAAACTCTGGTAGAGCATGCACAGCAAACACCAATTCAGTGGGAACAGCAAGAGACTCGGCAGGTTGAGCATAAAAATCTAGAAAATCCTCAAATTGAACAACAAGTTCTAGAGAATTCAATAGAGCCAGTAGGTGGGCTAGAAATAGAACTAGCACCCGACACCCTTGAGGATGTCGTAATATTAGATGATCTTATTGATTATTTTGCTTCCAAAATCAATGAAGGACCGCTTCACAAAATATGTGATAAGCACCGGATTCCGTTTGAAGACGCTCTAGTTCCTTACCGTCAACAAAGACCATACAACCCTCCGAAAGGGTACACTACCTGCAATAGATATGTGTTTGGCAGGTTGTGTAATGACTCATCCTTTGTAATACCTAAAAGTTAGCGCCTTACAACATCGCCTTACTTTCAAATACCACAAAAGACAGATTGTCGGGGTAAAATTAGAACCAAACACTAAACCAAGGCATCGATAAGATCTCTCAATGGAATGATAGCATATAATATACTAAATATACCTGAACATAAATAGAATAACAATATATATAAGAGACCGTACTAGCGGAAGCAACTGATAAATAAATATCAGTACAGAATAGTAAGAATACATCAACTCCAAAAGCACGGAGTTCTGAATAAGTATCTGATACAACAGTCTCGTATATAAATAACAGGTCTATCATGTACAATAAAATAACAAGTATATATATATATATATATATCTCAAACCATCGATGTCATGCCTCCAAAATGCTCCAGCTGCGCACTCTGCTAGCGTACCACAAAAGCATCTGACTTTCGAACTACTCAATTGAGTACCCGAAGTTGTCATGAAATAAGCAGACAAAGACAAAACGCGGGTCGAACATAAGGCCTGGTGTGAGTGGAAATATCTTAAAATACCATATATTAAAACTATATACAAATAGACATGAATAACAAAATCACAGTCGGCCCTCTCCACAAACATGGCTTCGGAAAAATCCGAATTACGTATAAACAAGTATAGTAAATTCATCTCAAAAGTAGGGGATCATACCATAACCTGCTCTTCTCCTGTAACAACAAGTTAGCACAAAATCTCATTGCACTACACTAGCCCAAAAATTACTAATAATATAGTACCAATATACAATGATCAAACCATGATCCCAAAGCCACGATCCATACTGTTAAGATCGATAAAATACGCCCCCAATGTGTATAGTTTCTACGGCTAAAACCAAATAGGTACAACACAATGCGTATGGTTGCTACTGCTAAGTCTAAGTCGTAAATGAATCGCTACTGGGGAACTCCATGTCCTAGCCTGATATCATCGAAATTGTAGATAACTCGCTATTGAGGAACTCCATGTCTCAGCCCTATATCTTCACAAATCGTATATGACTTGCTACTAAGGAACTCTAAGTCTTTTCCCACCATCATATAAAAACCTAGATGACTCACTACTGGGGAACTCTATGTCCTATCCCGCTATCACCAAAATCGTGGATCAATGACTCACTACTGGGGTACTCCATGTCCCAGCCCGATATCATCACAAATCTTAGGACCGCTATGCACAGCTCCAATTACCACAGCCTAAAACCCACCGGAAAACTCTAACAAAACCCCATACTAACCCAAATCACATTCCAAATCGAATTCATGACCCCAATTAGATAATAATCCCTCGGATTTCCTCCCGATATACCTCAAAATGTACAGTTTTTGGAATACGTGCTGGGGTGGATCCCACGCAGGCCCTAAAATCAAAGATGACATTGATAGTGAGAGACGAATGCTAAGGGCATAAATGGGATTAGATACCCTTGTAGTCCCAGCCATAAATGATGGATACTAGGCGCTGCGTGTATCGACCTGTGCAATGCTATAGCTAACGCGTTAAGTATCCTGCCTAGGGAGTACGTTCGTAAGAATGAAAACCAAATGAATGGACGGAGGCCCGCACAAACGGTGGAGCATGCTCAAAAACCTATCAAAATTTCTCAAGCTATACCCCTTGGAAAATGGTGAACAATGGTCTAAACCTAACCTCAATCCGACTTCGTATACAAAAGTTACCCTGTTTTGAAGTTCAGTCGAACCGAGCGATCAACAGTAGGTTAGTCGACTGAAAAATAATACCAGTCGATTGGGATTAGTCGACTGAATCCCCCTTGCCACTCTGGTTTGAAATTGACCTAATTCAGTCGACTGAATGGGTCTCACCAATCGACTGTGCCTGTACTTGGGATGTTTTGCACCTTTCCGAACTTCAAACATCCATAACTTCATCCGTAGCTCCAAACGACTCACCGTTTCTTCCATTGCAATTGTGGAGAAATCCTCTTCAATCTAGAGACTTGAAATCATGAATTTACACAACTTGAATTTTCCTCTATACTTGTGTGTAGCTTATATGTGTGTCGATACACTCATTCGTGCACGCATATGCACATGTGCAGTCAATTCCCCGATATTGCCCCGATATATCCCCGATATATCCCATAGCGGACTTTTGGAGCAACGATATTCCAATATAGCTGATCCACTATTATCCCCGATATTGTGGCAATAATCTGCTATATCCCCGGTTTTGTTGCCCCGCTATATCCCCATTTTCTATAAGCATTTTGCTTAATGTCTTGCTTTTAAGTTTTATGGTAACTTCAAAGTTGATGTAACAATGATATACGTTGTTGGTTATTATAACTAGTTCTAACTTTTTAAGTGTCAACTTTGTTTGTCTTTGCTTTATTATAACTTGTTTTGCTTGGTAGGAAATAATAAGTAATACTTTTTCCTCTTTTTAATGTAGAATGTTCATCATTCCTCTTTTTAAAGTCGTCCGTTATATCCTTCTATATCCCTGATATATCTCCGCTACAACTTTTCGCACCTCAAACGCTATGGAGCGGCAGGGCGCTTTAACTGCATAATTATGCATACACGGTCATGCAAACACACATTAGCTTAACAATTCACACTTCCGAACTTCACCTGGGTAATTACTTGACCCAGTATACTCTCACATAAATTAGCGCCCACGGTGGTCGCTATGGCTACATGAAATACCCGTAATGAACTTATATTCAATAATATTTCTATATAACTTAACAATTGAAAACGAGCTTCACCGGGGCGGTTACTCAACCCGACACTTTCACATGCAACTTAACGCATCAGGTGGTTGCTATGTTACATGAGATTGCTCATAACATGACCATATATACATACAGACATTCCCATATGCACATATAGTCTATTACACAAATATTCACCACTTACAAACACAACTCTCATCACAATTATAGCTACAACACTAGAGTTGTTTCGATCGTTACTTAATTCTGAATACACGTATATGTATGCTCGCTCGTGCAGGTATACACATACGTATATCCAGTAGGCAATTCAACTATTTCTTTTTCAAGTAATTACTTGTTTTAGTAATATTTCTTATAATAAGAGTGAAACATCTCTTTATATCATTTTATAAAATCATAAACCATTTTATAAAATGTCATACTAGCTTATAATCACTTTATTAAAATCAAGTATTCGCTTTTTTTCTATTTTATAAAATTTCATATCCATTTTATAAAATATATTCTTCATCTATAAAATCATGTAACCATTTTATAAATACTAATTAAAGCTTATAGGGTCTTTAATTATTTTAATAAGGGGTATAGAACTCCAAAACCCCTTAGTTTGCTTATTAACCGTTTTATAAATATATTCAAATGGATTAATTAGTTATTACTAATGATATGCACATCATTACACTACTTAATTAATTCCAAATCAAACAATAACATCATAAAAAATCACACAATTAGCCTAAATCAAATCTAGGGCTTACTAACTATTTTCAAAACATAGTATTAGGGTCTTAAACAATTGATTAGCCAAGGGAAACATGCTTATAACATGAATACAAGTCTAAACTAACCAAATCATTCTCCAAATCACCTCATATGATTCAATATTAAGCAATAAACGAAAATATAAAGTATAACACATAAATTGATAAGGAAAATCATCACACTCACCTTCTCTTTCCCTAAATCAAGCTCTAATCACCAAACCCATCTCCAAGCTAACTTTGAAGTTGAGATCTCTCTCTAAAATCTAATTCAAGCTAATTCCTTCATAAGTTTTGTAAAGAATTTGACGAGAAGAATTATGGTGATTTTTATTTGAATTTAAAAATTTTATTTACTGGGATTAGGGCTTGGTGATTAGAAGATGATTAAGGAAGACATTAGAGAAAGTGGAGAGGAACTAATGTGAATGAGAAGTGAATGAAAGAAAATGAGAGGAATTAGTCACTTATAGACTAAGATATGGGCTTAGCCCAAATCCTCCCTATCCGACACTATTCATTCCAAAAATTTCGAACTCCAAACATATCGAACCTTATATTCAAACAAGCTCTGAATGTCGTTTCGGAACCAAAGGAAAGGGTTTCGAGATCGTACACAAAAGTTAGCCTTTTGGATCGATTTACGAATCGAACGCAGGATACCAGCTGAAAATCCATGGGTCGAAATATATCGATGCTTATACTCAAACAAATTCACAATATCGATTTGGACTCAACAGAAGTGGTTTCGAGTCCTAATTCGACCATATGAGAAAAGCCACATTTTAGATTTCCAATTCAATAACTACTTAATATTTAAATGAAATATTTAAATATATTATCATTAAATAAGCAGGTTACTACATGTTGCATCCCACCATTCAACTAATTTATCCGCTGAATTCTAAATTTCATTCACTTGGCCCCAACACAGCTGCACCCGAACAACTATGCTTTCCTTCTCAGTACATACATGGTCTTCTCTGAGCACTTGAAGTGAGTACCCAGTGATAAGGAGATCTGGTACATTTATAGCTTCAAGAGTCGAAAATAGAGTCCATCTTTGATTTACTTGGAACCAATTAGGAGTTGTAAAGTAGTTACTAGGATATGGAATAAGTTGAGCTACTTTAAAAATGAGTGGTTATATGTCCGCTGTCCTCCCGGGTTTGCTCGAAGATGGGTATCCGGATGTAAGTTCCATCTCATTTATATTGTAAGAATTTGCCTTATAGCATACGGACTTAACTCATATCCTTGTTTTACCATCTAGATGTTTCGGCGAGACCCAGTAGCTCGATGCTTTTAGAAGCTGTTAACACCCTTATAGCAGTTCCAACAGAAGATAGAGATATCAAAACTCTTTTGTCGGATGAAAATCTCCTTGCCTGTGTCACAGTACTGGCATAGTTCAAGCAGATGCCAGAAACGACGATGATGATAACAACCCGCTCAGAGGAGGCAAGGCTGATCTAGATTTGCCCTAGTCCCAAATCCTGGGGCTGGAGTTGAAGAAAATATTGAACAAGTACCAGAAGACGCCGAGGAAGGTGAAATTATTAGTGAAAGTGGTAAGGCTGGCTAAGGTGACATCAATGCAGGTCATGAGTCTTAGCCTGAACAATCTAGGAACGATCAACCGCCTGCTCTGAAGAAGAGGTTAATCGTGAAAATCTACAAGGTGTGGACTTCTACCCATCCCTCACTAGTAACAGATGAAGAGAAACTGATCTCTTCCTTTGACAGGCACATTTGCTAGTATAGGGCCAATTCCTATCGAGTTTGGTTCCTTTGACGTCAATAAAATTAGTATTGAGGGAATAAGTTCCTCTATTCGCTTCGAGAAGGACACCATCCCTACCAATGTGGGAGAAGTTACTCTCATGAGTAAAGCTCCAGCTCATGGTCCATCCGAGGGACACTAGGATACTCACACACACGTGCACTTCACGGCACTACATTGCACTTGTCGTGTGTCCTTATTCATCGAATCTAACTTTTTTTTGTTTTCCTTGTAGGATCCATGGAGAAAAGGAAATACATACACCGATCTTTGGAAGAGAAAGTATCCCAAGCACAAAGACCTTAGTCGAGTTCGTACTATCAGGGAAGTGGTCGCGATTATGAGTTAAGCTATCATTCTAGCCGAGATAGAGATAACCAAGATAGAAGAAGTTATGACAGAGATCACTCATCACATGACTCTACTTCCAAACGTCATCCTAGGTCTAGATCACCTCCTTCTAGAGATCCAGAAAGGCCTTTTGATCGTCATGATGACATTTCATCGGGTGGGACTTCTCGTGCCCCAGTTCCAACTTTAATTCCTGTAAAGCATTTGGCGCCGTCTCACTCCGTCGATCATCCAACCGCAGGCACCAAAAAAGTGGTTATAATACTTCACACCATAGGCCTGACAAGAAGAACGCTGAAGCTCTGGATGTCATAGCAGAGCAACAACTTACGACCAATGCCCGAATGGTCACACTGAAGGAAGAATTTCAAAATATTTACTTCAATGGTCTTATGTTCGTGCCAAACTTGAAAAGAATCCCATCTGATGTCCAAAAGATGGCCATCGATTGCATGATTGACGTTCACAATCAGTATAATGAACAGTTGAAGTTTGCTGAAATTTTTTCCAAAGTGTTGAGGGATAGGTAGCTAGAGATTGAAAACCAAAAACTCATTAAAGCTGATAATAAGAGGATTATAGTCACCCTTGATGTCAAAGTCAAAAACTTGAGGAAATCTCAAATCGAAGCGGAGAAGAAAGCCAAGGATGCCATCAAAGCACTAGAAGAGAAGAGGACCAAGCATCGAGATGAGATGGAGAAAGCCTTCCATCGAAACTATGATTTGGTATTGGAGAGAGATCCCGCGAATAGGACTGCGGCTGAGCTGAAAATCAAGCTTAAAGAAAAGGAGGATGCTCTCCAACAAGCTCAGAATTACTATGATGAGTTGCTCGATGCTAGGAAAGAAAGAAATATAGCAGTTGATTGTGCTAAGGATGTAGATGCCCTCATCAAGAGGGTGGTTGAGGCTGCAGAGCAGTGGGCAGAAGAGCGTGTGATGGAGAAGTTTGAACCACTACTAAACTAGTACAATGCCAATGTCCTTAAGTTCCAAAATCTATAGTGGTTCCAAGATAATTACTCCAGAATCCTTGCCCTCGCCTGGGAGTGGATTGTCAAAGAAGAAAAGGCTTATCTCAAGGGTGGTGAAGTGAATTTGGAGCAGCTTGAGAGAGAAATCTTGGTAGGAGATGAGCCCAAAGTGTTAAAGGATGGTCATCTTATCCTTCATCCAGAGCTTGCCTTGACAGCACATAAAGACTTAGGCGAAGGCTTCGGATCGACGCTACATGATGCTACTACCGGCCAAATGCTTGGGTCCCAAGCTGCTCCAGATTCATCCTCTGATCCTGTGTATGATCCTGAGAGGCCTAAGATCCATAGGCCTACCATTATTTCTCCGATTCCTGAGGGGAACTTCGACAGCACTCCAGCCCGCACAGGACCCTAAACCAAAGAAGGTATCTCATAGACTTCTGCATTCTAGAAAGTTGAAGTCTCGTCGATTAACATAGTTAATCTCTCTCTGTTTCTCAAGCTTCAAGTCAACCCCATATTGCTCCACTTCCCAACAAGGACTCTCAGCCGGGACCACAAGTGCCTGTAACAGAATCAGTTATTGTTATGACTTCAACAACTATTCCAACCATTAAGGTTGAAGATACTCCCAACCTTGATGAAAAAATGACTGATGCTTTGCTGGATGAGGGAACTGGTAGGACTCAAAAAGCTCAGACCGATGAGGATGTTTTGATAACTAGAGTTTCTGAGTCCCTATTGGGTCGCACTATGAGTCAACTTGAACAGGAGCTGGAGAAGCAAATCCTCCTTGCCACGGAGATTAAGCGGGAGAAGTTTGAAGTTATTCCTCCTCCTCCTCTATCCATTGCCTTACCCAGCCAAACTATCTTCACTTCGGTCCATATTCCTCCACCTGGTAGCGCTCAAAGCATACATGTGGGATCTTCAAAAAGCACTCCAGTCTCCATTCCTCCACCTTGGAACACTCAAAGCGTGCCTAATGGAACGTCATAGAGCACTCCATCCAAAGGCAAAGGAAGTGAGGAAGGAGTAAGCAAACAGCTGGAAGGATCCAGTGCGCCTTCTTCTACGGAGAAGAATGAAAAGAAACAAATAAAGAAAGAAAAGCCCAAGAAGTGATCGTCTTCTTTGTACCTTTTGGTTGTAGAGCAGTACTTAGACTTTTTTTCCAGTTCTGCTGCTTTTGCTTTTTTTGGTTGGTGGTATGTGGATTCGGCCTCCGCTTTTGTTTTCCTGCTTAGGCATAAACAAACTTGTACTTAGCTTTCCAAGTTTCATTTTGAATGTTAATAACAGAGACATTTTTGTTTTGTCAAATCTTTCTGTGAGTTTGCCTAAGCTATTATAGAAATGAACTTTTCGTTTAATGTACTTATGATCCATTCCTTTTAGTGACTATCATCGGATTAAATCCTTAGCCCGCTGTGTAATCTATCGGCCTTTCGTCGCTCTTGCGAACGTAAACTAATTGTCGAAGTGTCAATCTCTAGGCATTAGTTATAGTTTTACCATTTAGGATGGTACAGGCATCCTTTCCTGGGATAGTGATATTCGATTGCACCGAACTCTAGGTGCTAATTCTAAATTAACTACCTATAATTAATAACACAGGTCACACATCCTCCTCTAGGATTTTTGTTTCCCATCACGCCTAAATCCGGGCATTGATTTGAACTTCACAGGGGTAAGATCCTACCTTACACCAGGTATGGACCTTTCATTTTGCCTATTACGGGAAAAATGTCAAGGATTGGACGGTGTTATCATGTACATATTAGTTTATACTCATGCCCCCAATCCAAGGACAAGAGTTGAGCGAGAAAATAGTCATATCGCTTTCGTTTAAGGACTTATACTCCTGCCCCCACATCGAGGGTGATAGCTAGCGAATGAACGGTCCTGTCACGTTCATTTTAGGTTTATACTCCTTCCCCCACTTTGTGGGTGAGAGTTAGTGTACGGATGGTCATGTCACATCCAGTTTGAGTTTATACTCCTACCCCCAATCCGAGGACAAAAGTTGGCTGATGGATGGTCCAATCACATCCATGTAGTTTATACTGCTGCCGCCAGTTTGAGATCAATGGTTAGCTGGTATCTATCTTCGGATACCGAGAAGAACTTCGAGGGTTCGACCAAAAACCGTAGAAGTTTTGGTTGGCACCTAACTCCGGGTACCTGGACACCTACATTATTCATATGTAGATTCATTTGAGTCGGTCAAGTCACAACTCTTAACTAATGGAAAGACAGAGCCTTAGACTAGAAAATCCGTTTATTCCATAAAAGATGGGAAATGATAGAGTCTGTCTTATTACATGGCTCCAGCCAATTATTTACTAATTTATTTTTAAGTGAAGTAGTGTTGTAGGTGCTCGCTATTCCATGCCCTCGGAAGCAAAATCCCGTCTGTCGTTGCAAGCCTAAAAGTTTCATCTCCATGCTTCTGCTCTATTGCGTATGGACCTTCCCAGGTCGGGCCCAAGTTTCCAGGGCGAGGGAAGATTCATTTGAAAACCGGGTCGCCAACATCAAAGGTCTGATTCTTGACATTAGTGTTGTAATATTATGCGACTTGGTGTCGGTGTACAACTGCCCTCAACTCAGCGGAGTCGTACTTCTCATCGATCATATCAAGAGACTCTAACAGGAGTTGCTCATTAATCAGGGGATTGTAGTGAATCCCTCGATGATAAGGTACTTCCGGTTCAACCGAAATCATAGCCTCTGACCTGTAGGGTAGGGCGAATGGAGAGTGGTTAGTCGTTGACTTATGAGTTATTCGATGTGCCCATAGTACTAATGGAAGTTCACCGACCCACTTGCCCTTGGCCTTTTCCAACCACTTCTTAAGAATGGACTTGATAATCTTATTCACAGCTTCAACCTGTCCATTCGCTTGAGGATGTGACACCATAGAAAATCTCTTCTCTATGCGATGCCAGTAGTAGATATCTTTGAACTCGGTATTGTCAAATTGGGTCCCGTTATCGGTAAGGATTTCCTATGGAACTCCAAAACAACAGATGATATTCTAGACAACAAAGTTGATTACTTTCTTTATGGTGATCGTAGCCAATGACTCTGCCTCAGCCCATTTGGTGAAGTAGTCAACTACGACGGTGGCGTACTTCGCGCTACCTTTAGATATCGGCAACACACCAAAGATATAAATCCCCTAAACTGCAACCCGCCAAGGGCTAACCATTTGAGCAATCTTTGTCGGTGGGGATCTCGATATTTTAGCAAATCTCAAGCACTTGAAACACTTTCAGGTGTAATTAGCTGCATCACAGTTGATAGTTAGCCAGAAGTATCCGTAACGGAGGATCCTCTTTGTTAGGGTTCGCCCCCTAGTGTGGTCGCCACATGCCCCTTCATGAAATTCTTTCAAAATCTGCATGGCCTCATCGCGGGCAACACACTAAAGCATAAGGACAAAGAAACCCTTCCTATAAAGTACTCCTTCATGCATGATATATCTCAAAGCTCGTCGAAGGAGCTTTCGTTGTTCATTCCTTATCTCCGAAAGGATTCCTTTCTACTATAATCTCTTACAGGAGTCATCCATGACTCTCTTTTGGGCTCAACCACCAAGATCCAATCGACATCCTTCTGATTGGTGCTTGGAGTTGATAGTACTTCCACTGGGACTAGGCCCATAAGCTACGCATCTTTGGGACAGGCGAACTTAGCCAGTGAGTCGGTCTTCTCATTTTCCTCTCTGGGAATACGAGTGACTGTTTAATATTCGATGTAACCGAGCAGTTCAAGGAACCGGCTTAGATAAGGAGATAGTATCGCTCCTTTTTCTTGGAACTCTCTCCAAACTGGGCAAACCACCAGTTGGGAGTCATAGAAAATATGCAAAGTCTTTGACCTAGTTTTTGGCAATCTTGAGTCCTACAATCAAGGCCTCCTATTCAGCTTCATTGTTTGTTGCCAAAAAGTCGAGCCTCAAGGCATAACAGATCGGGTGTTCTTCGAGAGTGACAAGTACAACTCCAGCACTGGAACACCATTCATTAGATGCACCATCCATATACATCTTCCATCTAGTATCTTTCTGACCACTGCTCTCCGGAGGATCGCTTCGTGCAGTGAATTCAGCTATGAAATCCACCAAGTCCTGACCCTGCTCTCTAAGGGTGATAAGTTATATCATATTGGCTTAATTCAATGTTCCATTTCAACAGCCTCTCGGAAGTCTCGGGTCACTGCAAGACTTGTCGCAAATGCTGGTCGGTGAGAACTTTGATCGAATGAGCTTGAAAGTAAGGGCAAAGCTTTCTTGAAGCGATCAACAGGCAGTTGTGAACTTCTCCAGCCTTGGGTAATTTCTTTCCGCTCCATTCAATCGCTTACTGATATAATAGACCGGTCGCTGGATGTGGGATTCCTCACATACAAGTGCGATGCTCAAAGCATGCACGAACACCGCCAAGTATGTCAATAAGTCCTTGTTGTCCACTGGTTTCGAAAAGATGGGGGGTCTCTCCAAGTGATTCATCAGAGCCTCGAATGCGTCTTTACACTCGCGATTTCATTCAAAGTTATTTTTCCCTTCTTAATCACCTCGAAGAAAGGAATGCATTGATATGTGGCTGTGGAGATGAACCGACTCAGGGTAGTGACCTTCCCATTAAAGCTTTGGACCTCCTTAATCGTCTTTGGGGCTTCGATCTTTCTCATTGCCTCGATTTTCTCCAGATTGGATTCAAACCCATGGGAGTTCACAATGATGCCCAAGAATTTCCCTGACGCAACGTCAAAAGAGCATTTCAAGGGATTGAGCTTCATTTCGTACTTTTGGAGGACAACAAACATCTCCGCTAGATTATCAACATGGTTCCTTGAACGTCGTGACTTCACAAGCTTGTCATCTATAAAGACTTCCATTGAGCGTCGAATTTGGTCTTTAAACATCCAGTTTACAAGCCTCTGGTAAGTTTCTCCTGCATTCTTTAATCCAAAAGGCATGACAAAGTAACAATACAGTCTGAGGTCGATTATGAAGCTGGTGTGGTTCTGATCCAGGACGTGCATCGGGATTTGGTTGTATCCAGAGTACACATTTGTAAATGAAAGTAGCTCATGTCCAATGGTTGAGTCCACCAGCTGATCGATCCTTAAAAGTGGGAATTTATCTTTTGGGCATGCCTTATTCAATTCAGAACAGTCGATGCATGTCCACCACTTCCTGTTCGCTTTCCTCACCAAGACAGGATTAGATACCCACTTCGAGTAAAAGTCATCATGGATGAAGCTGTTGTCCTTCAGCTTATCTACTTCTTCTTTGAGTGCAATGGATCTCTTCGGACCCAAGCTGCGACATTTCTATTTCATAGGAACGCATTTGATATTTGTATTTAATGCATGGCTCACTATTTCTAGCGAGATCCCACACATATCTGAGTGTGTCTAAGCAAACAAATCCAAGTTTTCCCAGAGAAAACCGACCAACTCCTTCATCACTCTTGTACCGAGCTGTGATCCAACCTTTTGGACCCGATTATGATCATCCTAACTGACCAGAACAACGATCGTCAACTCGGCAGGAGCTGCTCTTCAACCTTCTGGCTCTTTATGTGCGTCCATTTCATCATGGAACTAACTGGGTTGCCCGAACCGGGGCTCAAGCTGCAGTTTCCATGCGTCCAAAGCCTTAATACAAAAGGTCCCCTCTACATTTTTCCCTCTCTCCCCTCACCCTACCTCCTTTAGCTCTGTAGTGTAGCATTCGCGGCCAGTCACCTGATCTCCCTAGATAGTCCCTATGCCATTCTTTGTAGGAAACTTCATAATCAAACACCAAGGTGCTACAGTTTCTCTGAACTCATCTAAGGCTGGTCGGCCCTAAAATGCATTGTAAGATGAGTAAATATCCAACACCAAAAAAGCACGACTCACACTCGCTTGTGGTCGCCCTCGCCAACTACCACCAATAATTTTACATAGAAAATTGGCTCAGTAGCCATCCCGTTGAACTCCTGTATTCGAGATTTACAATGTTTCAAATCCTTATCCTCCAACGTCATTTGAACATAAGCCTTCTTAAACAAGATATTGACTGAACTCCCATCGTCATTAAGCTCCTTCCAAACAATAGCAGGACCAATCGTGGTTGTGTTCACAAGTGGGTCAATCGTTGGAGCTTTTACTACATCAACATCTCCATTCCAGAAAACAATATCGTTAGTCATCATTCTGCATTGTATTGTCGGCGTCCCATATTCAATAGCGAAGCAACTTTCACTCTATGCATGTTTTATTGCACCAACATATCTATCCATCTTAGCTAGACTCTTATCGTTGATGTGCAACCCACTAATAATTGTGTTAATCACCAGTCATTTTTTTGCCTTCCTGAATGCATCAATGCTAGGCTCAGCTTGCCCCTGTTGGAAGATGGCCCAGGGTCATTACAGTTTCCTTGCCCGCCATCCAGCGGGAGTTTCACATATTGCTATAACTTTTTCTTGTGGATCAACTCCCCAATCATATCCCACAGGTGTCTGCACTCGTTGGTATTGTGATCATGGGTTTTATGGAATTTGCAGAACTTGCCTGACTTTCTCTCCTTCTCAACCGAATCTCTTGGAGCTGGATTACTGCACCCGCTCAGTGTTTTGAGTTGCCAGATAAATATTCTCTATCGAGTTGTTTAGTTCAGTATAGTTATAATACTTAGGAGTCCTAATTCGATTTTTGTTATCTGGCTTCTTCTTCTTAACCCCACCGTCACTTCGTTTTCGATTATTGTTTGGTTACCAACATTCACATCTACATCTCCAGAGCTTCCTCCAAACCGCTTTACGGCAACATTGCTTTGCACTACTCTAGCTAAACTCCCAGCCTTGGTTCTTCATGGACATTTGCTTGCTTCTTCCAAGCATAAGTATTCATTGGCTTTTCTATAGAAAGCATCCGTTGTCGATGGGGGCTTCCTTTCCAACAATTCCCCGAACTTCATATCGGGATGAATCCTCATAATCAACACCATCGGCACTATGTCATCCTTAGGATCTCAAACTTCTGTCATGGTTATATGTGATCAATTCAAGAAAGCCTTTAGCTGCTCTCCATCAGCTTAGAAGAGGTTTTACATAGACATAACATGTTTTGGACATGAAGTATGTAAGTAGAATTGCTCTATAAACTTTTTCTACGACTCGGTGAAAGATGATATGGACCTCAGCGGAAGTCGAATGAACCATATCTAGCTACTCCTTCTAAGAAAATTGAAAAACAGTAGCATTTCATAGTATCGAAAGCTTTGGCTGAATCCATATGCCATTCATATCTCATCAAGTGCTACCTAGGATCCGCCGTTCCTCCGTACAATGGCATAGTTGGCATCGCGAATCTCCGGGGTTATCTCCCGCATAGAATGTTCTCTGTAAATGGATTCCGACTGGGAGAGGTACCCCATTCATCATTGCTTCTGAAATGATTTTCGCTAATAAGTCTCCTGACCATATCCTCTAAGTAATTTGGATCAACAGGTTCGACTGGACGGCGGTAATCGGGTTCTGCCCCAATTGTTTGGCCCAGCGAACGCACTCGGGGAGGTTCTCGATACCTAGATTCCCCAAGCTCTAGGAGATCCATTTGTCTAGAGGTTCCCCCTGTTTGATTCCCGTGAATAGCATCATCAACAGTAGCATGATTTTCTGAATTCTGACCGTCAACACCTCCAAATGTCAAATCCACGTCGTCTTTCAGATGATGGGCTTTGGGCTTGTCATTAGAGGGGTTGTCACCAACCCCTGACCTTAGGTCGGTATCGATCCCCAAACTTGAGCCTGGAGCTCGTCCTCTCTTTGGTAAGTCTGCATTCTGAGTCTTCTTCTGCTTCCTGACCCTCCATTTCTACTCAGATGATGAGGAACTTTCTGACTCTGAACTAGAAGCTCTTCTACTCCTCCTATGGCTATTCTGAGTTAGCTCATCCAGTAGTCTTAGGCTCTGCTACATTGTTTGATTCATCTCATTCTGACAAGCCTAGAATCTATCTTCCATCTACTTTACCATCCTATCCATCTCCATTCTAGTCACGACTTCAGCTGGACTCTGGATCTCAGGTTGAGTTGGTTGGACAATTCCATCTCCATGCTAAGGATTCTAATTCTCAGCTTTAGTAGTAGCTCTAGAATTGCTAAAACGGTCTCTTCTTGATGGGGCCATAGCTGACAAGTTCTATTAGTTTTTTGGAAATTTGAGTAGTAGAAAATAAGGTAGGAAGACTGGATCAATCTCTTGGAATAAGAAATCCAATAGTAGATGATGGATCCACGTAGCCTAAGAATATCGTTCTTACTGAAAGCACCAAAATGTTTGAACTAAAATTCACACAAACACCTAGAGGTTTATGTAGAGAATATAATATGAAGAAACGTAAATGAAAATGAGATATAAACAAGAAACAATTGTTTATAGTGGTTCGATAAAGCAAGGCCTACATCATGTTTATGATTTTATTGCTTATATATGAGTTTGAGGCAGAAGTTCTTAGGGGTCGGTATAATTCTGACATTTAGATTTTCAGAATTACAAGAATATAGATTAGGGAAGAACTAGAGCCAAAATATCATAAAAAATGAGCCATACCCACCTATTTATAGAGGTATGGAGCCCAATATCTCGCACAAAATATCTCCAGACCATTATCCATGATTTAGACCAATTCTCCTAAGAAAGTAGGTTCCACCTCTTTAGTTTGTATGGGTTGGTACAACTCCAAGGTTAGTGTACGGTACCGACCCATAAGATGGACAACATGGCTTCCTTTAACTCTTCATCCTGGCTCATCTTGTGCTTAACTTCATGATTCCATAGTTGTTTGCACCAATATTAGCTCGTCTCTAAGTCCAAATGATGGAGTTGTGGAAGATTAGAGTTGCAGATTTAAGTGTATGTGGAAATTATTGGAGAATTGCATTGGATCAACAAAACGACATTCGAAGTAGACTTCTAGTGTTGAATAAATGGTGCAAGTAGAAGATGAGAACCATAGGAGGAGGAAAGTGGGATCGGTACCGAGCCCTAACTTAGATGGTTCCCGGGTCTTATTGCTTTGGGTTGGCTTGGCATCGGCCTTTTTACCCTATTTGTGCTTAGTTTATGGACTCTTAGGCTATCTCTCTAGGCTTCCTGCCTTGATAGCTCCAAGTTCGATTCATCTAATCTGTCCGAATATTGCTTGGTCAAAAGGCTGGATAGCAATATATAAAATCTAATCTTAGATAAAATTATTTTATTTACGTAATTCAAAAACAATACAGTGTCAGTTTGCCTTGTCATAGTGTTTAGAAATCTCTTATCGATCCATGGCATTCGACCAAAATTCATAAACCACTCAACAGACCAATCAATACAATATAAAACAATTTTATAGCACTAACAAATATGTGCTCTCATGCATATAATACAGTCAAACTCATTCTAGGATGCAATATACCCTATTTTAATGAGTTTACCTCCACCAAGGCCTACGAGTTCGGTAAACCTAGCTTTGATACCAAGTGTGACGACCTCCTTTTAAACCCTCAAAAGTCGACATTAATACATCCATGGTATTCACATGCCGAGCTTCTAAGTGCCGGAAAGGTAGATTGTTGGGTGAATGAAAAGAAAATACAAAACATAATCTCACATCGTGATGAGTAATGTATAACATATACATGATCATTACAAAAGAAAACTTTAATACATATACATCAATCCAAGCAAGCTAACATATCATCTGCCTGGACAGTTATAACAACTTGTCCTCACAGATGCTGATAAATAAAAAACAAAAAATGCAGCGGAAATAAAGATATGTGAATACATCTTGGAGGCATCCAGCTTGTCTGAAGCTCCAAAGCATCCATAACTAAATCTGGAAATATGCTCGGGCTCACCCGAGTATAATAAGAAAATAACGCTAATATCAGTCTAGTAAAGCAACATGAGAAACACAAATCATATGGATTTTTAATGTTATAAATCTTTCAAAAATAAAGGTATCTCATAAGACCACACCACACATAAACACGGACCGATTTTTACCTTACGATAACCAAACCATTTTAATAGAAAATCCAGTGATATTATAATAATATCTAGGGTTTAAAATAAATATATAACATAGCTGAAATGCTTGCATCTCACATAACAATATATTCGGTACACAACTAAGTCTGTAAGACACGCATTGGAAAATTGATTCCAACAACGACAAGGTAAGAGACTAACGTCCGTATAGTACACCTCTAGATAAAATGTAATGAGGCTACAAACATTACACCTCTACCAACACAAAACTGACCTACCCCTTTCTGAATAGTACGAATATGATCATCACCATGGCTGCCAACTTAACAAATCGTTTCCACGGCCACAAGCATGCATAATTAGAAATATCGATCTAGATACAAACTAGTGATGATCATACCCTAATAGGAGCGACCCACATTGCCATGTCGCATCTACTCTATTTTAGTCATTTTTCGAGTGTGAGGCTTGGGTTTACATTTTACCTTTTAACAAATCCCACTTGGAATGCTAACACTGCCCTTCAAGCAATAATGCAATGCCAGCATTCATACATAAAAGTTGTTCTGTGACTTAATAAACTGAACGCACTACTTCTACTACATCCATTTTGGAATCATCCTCAGGATTAGTAGCAAGTAGCCATTGCTCTTCAAAGAACTCCATCTTTTATTTCCATCATTTTCAAGATGTCTTCAATTTGAACGCTTATAGCAGTTCGAAGTGGTTTTCGGATAACATATCAGATCCCGGTCTCTCCAAACCGACAATTGATAGTTTCAAAACTGGCCAAGATTAGATTGTCGGTTATTTAACTATCAAATAAGCAAATAATCCAATCAGAGATTGAACTTTCTATGGAAACCAAGCATGATTAAGCACATAAGCATCTATTAAGCCTCTTTAATTAATCCTTTCATTAATTAAAATCTTTTTGTAAATGCTTGTATCAAAAATACTTTTACGAAGATATACATATGTATACTACTCATTCACTATTCTTGTATACATTTCCAATGCTTGGAAAACTATCCATATACTTATATCATCGGTATAAGTATATTCACAAACAACTACACTTTCAATACTAGAAAATGTAACTATACACTTATCTCAACGGTATAAGTAATTCACATAACACTACACTTTCAATATTTAGAAAATGTAACCATATACTTATCGCAACGGCATAAGTATATTCAAACAATCTTAAGAAAGATTTCTTTCCAAAACCATACTCATTTGGGTTAAAACAAATGTCATTTTAAACATAGATAATAATAAACCCTAAACACTTTTGGTGTAAGTAAATGGATCATAGGGGCATTAGATCAAGTATACTTACCACTATTTCTGATTTCATACTTGTACTATCACTCGATTAACAATGTAGTCGGACCAGTTAGCGTACTATCCTTGCCTCGACATACATTCATAATTCTTAGGATACGGATGAGTTTTCCTACCTTGGAATTTGGTGTTAAGTATGAAATGAATACTTTCCATACCATCATAATTTAAAATGATCGTTCATAGAAATCAAATCCCATTTCCTTTTACAAAATTCCTTTTTAGAAATCTCTTTTATATTTAAAAAATGCTTTTATGAATCCCCTTTATATTTATAAAACTTCTTTTATAAATCTCCTGATTTTGAATCTCATATACTTATCACAAATCTTCAGTTTCAAGATAGGAGTAAATACTTTACATAAAATGATTATTCCATATATCACTATAAATTAACAAATGTGATTTATTGTTCTAATTTATCATATCATTTCCCTTTTATAAAATATCATTTATAAATTTTTTCCTTTATTTATAAAATACCATTTATAAATCCATCTTTCTATACAACATTTTATATAGCGTTTCATCAATATTTATTCAAAAATATTTCTATCTTCTTTTAAAACAGAATCATTTTATTATACAACAGATAAAACCCTTTTTTTCTTTATAATAAACATCCATATTTATATTAATTTTTCTATAAAATAAATTCTTCTCAAAATACTTTTAAAACATTTCCATACAAATTGAAAAAGACTATCAAAAAGGTTGGAGTAAAATAGAGAAGTTCAAAAACTATTTCTAAATAAAATGGCACAGAAAATTCCAAAATTCACATTTAAAATCATTCTTTGAATCAAAACCATTTTTCAAATCGAAACAGCAAATAATAGTATTTCAAAATACTATAATGAGGCTTAGATCTAGTATAGCACTTAGCAAGTGATTTCCATATAATGTAACAAGTGCAACAACAATAAGCCCAATATCAAAGTCACATATCAAGTCACATCCAATAAGGCTAAGCTACCAAGCTTTTAGCATTCAAAATTTATACAATAATTATATATGGAAATTCAACCAAACCAAAAAATAAATAATTCAAACATACAATCAATAATTTATATCTACCGCATATTATACAGTGTTCATTAACTCACCAAAATTTCAGTCAAATGCTTTTGCATTCCTACTCTATCTAAGATCGAATGGCATTCGATTTTAGCTAAAAATCTACTAGCTCCAAACTTCACAAAATTAGCTCCAGCGCGTAAATAACAATCTTACGAGCGCAATGCAAAAGACCGTGTCTCGATTTGACCTCGTATGCAAGAGTTATGGATTTAATATGGAAAGAGATCAATTAAAATAATTAGTCCACTTAATAACCTAAATTAACAAATCCCCTTTCTCAACTCCTTCTTCCCTCTTCCCAAATTACTCTTTATACCCGCATAAGCACAAAACCCACCCCCAAACATGCATGCCAACCCAACGACATAGAGCTCCGCTCTATGAAATCCCTTGAAACCACTTCCAGCGAACTTCTCTCCCCGCACGCTTCGCGATGGACCCTAGCTCGACCACCTCGGCCTCACCCTTCCAATCATAATACCTAGCCCTCCTCCACATCGAGGTAAAAGTTGTAGTCCCCAAATCACGATCGTATCACCCCAAACTTCATCCAACGATGCCCCTTCACATGAGAAACTCAAAGGTGCTTCCCGATCCACCTATCATTGTCCTAAACTTAGACAAATGAAAACCCTTATTGGCAGTTCCACAACATCGACGAACGCAAGTATCATCACATACGATAATGGCCACACAAATTTGAAGCTCCTTCCAATACAAACCCAATGGATCCAACGCCATAATTTTTCATGAACCGTAGCTCTTGACTTTTATTTTTTAAGGTAGAGGCTTGATTTTGTTTACCAAAGGAGAGGGAAAATGTAAAGTAAAGGGGAAAAAATAAAATGAAGAATAGTCTAAGAGTTTGGTGTTTATTTTTTGTCATAATTTATAGTACTTCGCTACACAATATTACGTTTGCATACGAACCACAGACGGCAGAAATAAAAATACAATCATGCATAATAATGTGACACTATCATAAAATAACAACAAAATACACTGGTTGATTTATTCTGAGAAGTTTCAAACGTACCAACGTATGTCGAATAACGCGTTAAACGAAAATTTAAAATTCAATTATTTTCAAAATATAAAATTACAGAAAAATCCCATATATTCATTTAAAACTACGTCATTAAAGTCGAGCCTTTTTATTAACCACTGATTTTTTATTACTTATAAGATTTGAATCCAATTTAAATATTTAACTAAATTAAATATTTCCATTCAAAACTTTAATAATTACGAGTCACTACAATCATCCTACTCCGTCCATCACCATCATAATGTACACTTCACTACACCCCACCACCTCCTCCTGCTTCACATTTTGCAACCTACAACACCTCCCAAATCACCACCTATACAATCACCAATCACCACTTCCCCCCTGCATCCAACCAATCATTTCCTTCTTTAACCTAATCTTCAAACACTAAACTACACAACCACAGAAAAAGACCTTGTAGCCGTAGCTTTTGCACTAGAAAAGTTTAGACCTTATTTGATAGGCTCACACATCAAGGTCTACAGTGACCGTTCTACTCTTAGGTATCTTTTTGATAAAAATGATGCTAAGTCTTGTTTGATTTGTTGGATCCTATTACTTCAAGAATTTGACCTTATGATCAGAGACAAAAAGGATCTGACAATGTCAAAGTTGATCACTTGTCTCCCCCCCAAACGCACCATCTTCTTCAACCGTCAATGAAAATATTCCCGACGAGCAACTCTTTTAGGTTTCGATTAATCTATTGTTTACTGACATAGTGAACTATGTAGTAACTAGGGTAACACCTTCATCTTGGTCCAAACAAACAAGTACTTTAGAGACCCAGAAATTCGAACACTTCATCTTCAAATATGGTAACTTTTTGAAATATAATTAAGTGTGATAAATACGATTTATAACCTTTTTAGATATCATTTAATTGATGAATAATGATAATAAACTTGTTTTTGAAAATTGTTTACAAAAATATATTCTTCGAAGAGAAATCGATAATGTGACCGAAAACGGTTTATCGATATACATTTTTCAATCGATATAAGTTTTTCGAACTCTTGTGCACTTGATTAATGATCAAATAAACACACTAGAAACAAATTAGAACATACACCTCTTCATAAAATCTTGGAATTTTCTAGAAGCTTCTAAAGGATAAGGGATATTATCATGAGAGGGGTGTAATGGTAATTAGCATAAAGGAGAAGTGATGGGAGGTGATGCTTCCATGGCATGGTGGGGGTGAGTGAGAGCATAGGCAACACCATTCTTAAGCCTATATAAGGAGGGGTATACCCTTAGTTATCATTCAATAAAATTTACAAAGCTTAGAGTTAAAAATCAATGGTTTCTTCTTCTTTTTCCTCTCTTATTTTCTAAAGAAAATTCTTGCAAATCAAATCCATATCAACTCAAATTTGAAGTGAAGCCATGAGGAGATATTGGAACACCTTCTATCATGCCAAAAGTTGAAAAAGAAAAGCCATGCATTCCCTAGGAGGATTGGCCGTGAGCTATTATGGTGGTTTGGAAGCAAAAGCAAGGTGAAGCAAGGAGAAAGAGGGAAGGAAAGGAGGTTGCTAGCTTGGGTCTAGGATTGGGTGCTTGGACCTTGGTTGTTTGACAAGTTAAATTAGAGTTAACACCTCACTTTGAATGAAGAATATAACATATATATGTTGTATTTTGATTTTGTTTAAGTTGTTGAATTGTTGTTGACACATGTTAAAACATTGGTTTGAATTCTTGCTTTGAAAGTAAGTGACACATATATTCCATATGTATGGAGTTAGAATGGACTTAAGTGGATCTGTATGACTTTTGAAAAGACCTTGAACAAAGAACATAGGTTATAGATGGACTTTGGTTTAGATCGGACTCAGATTTAAAAGTGCATTTAGAACGATAGTCGCTATAGATGCAGTTTGGAATTGTCTAGTATTTGGAGATTTCTATAAAACTTTATAGAGAGATCCTTATGGGTTTCTCATCATATTTGTAATGTCTTATATATATTTGTTGCCATTAAAAGCTTGGATAGTAAAAAGTTAAGTAACATCTCGAAAAGTGGCCAAAACTTCACTTGTGCAAAACTTCCCCGTTTAGCTTTGATTTTTGACTTTAAAAGGTTTGAAAAGATATTTATATTTAAGTATTTTGTTTCATTCTTTTGTAAAATTGGTTAGTAATTCATATTAGAGTATTTCAAAAGTGGTTTGAGATATTTATGAATTTTTAAAAAGGCATATTTTGTTAAAATATGTAGAAAAACATGTTCTTTTTAAGCTTTAAGGAATTTTTTAAACTTGTTATTTAATTAATATTTTGAATAAGTGTTTTATGACTTATTATAATTATTTTCAAGTATTTTAAAATTATATACAAAAATTTTCAAAAAGGGGTTAAGAATTGCTTTATGGCCAAATGGTTAATTGTTTAATTACTTGTTTAAAAGTAATTAACTATGCTTAACACTAAAAGCCGACGAAGTAAGGTTTATCTATTTGTGAGAGTTAGGATTGATGTCGAGTGGGGATGGAGCAATAGAGCTCTAACCTGCCATTTCCCTCTTGGTCGAGAAATAGTAAGTCGGAAAATGTCGGAAACATAATAATCGTGTTGATTTCTTACTTGTTTGTGGAAATCATTAATACTACACTTAACACTAAAAGCCGACGAGGTAGACTTATCTATTTATGAGATTCAAGAATGAAGTGTCTAAGCAAGGCTTTGATGCAACCAGTGCTCTAACTTACCTGGTTTCACTCTAGGACGAGGAGTAGTTAAGTTGGAATGTCAAAAATGAGTTAAGCGTACGAATCATGATTGTATAAGTAATTGTTTTGACTCGATAATCGATTAGTCAATTATCGAACTTGACCAAATATGACATAAGAAGTTATTGGAAGACTTCGTGATTTCATACCAATAAGAACCCTCGAGGTGGAGTATTGGTACGAAACATCTCTAGCTTTCTCTTACTTTTGAAAGAACCGGAGATGAGTTAACCGAAAATTCATCGATTGATTTGGAAAGTCCGATAAGCGAGAAGAGTACTTATATGAGATGACTAAAACCCGTATTCACTTCAAAACCATATACACAATCTATGTTTTGGAAGCAATTGTGAAGTGGAATGTTATAGAGTTGAACTGTCTATCCTAAGGTTAAGTCCAAGGGAAAGGTCAGCGTTAACATTCCGAACAATGCTATCGTGAGAGACTGTCTATCTTGAGGATTATTACAGGATCAAGGATAGCATTAGCATTTGTTAGAGGACTTATGCAACGAACCTATGTAGAGGTTCGAGATCCATTCGAGATACTTGGATCCATGTAGTGATTCGTGATCTGTTTGAGATGAAGGAATCCAATGTGTGCTGCTCGAATGATGAAGACTCATGTAAAAGATGTCGAACATAGCCTCAACATCGGGAATGACTAAAAATAGAGTAGGATGCACAATCTTTGGTTTAGCTTACTCATGAGGGTATATCAACTCCAGATCTAGAGTATGCTTTCGATTATTGGACCTGAGAGTTGGTTATACTTGGTGCCATGCAGTTCACCGTTGGGCCAGTTGTGTTTACCTTATAGTATATCCTATCTAGAGATATACGATGCTCGGAAGGAAGTTTTTTATCCTTGTTATGAAGAACTGCTTCAATTTACTGGGGGCGTCTCCGTGGAAAACATTTCATATATGAATGCACCTTAGCCTATTATTGTTGTGGTGTTCACATAGCAGCTATTTGTTATGATTTATGTGCTACAGTCTAGACATTACTATCATATCACTATATGTTAGACTTAATGAATGGTTGATTTCATTTGAAGGGGAAACCATTGGGGTAATTCGTACGATCTCAACAAAGTGCTATTATATATCACTCTTATTTCTTAAGTTTCTTACGCTGGTTTACTAGACTGATCAAAGTGTTATTTTCTTATGATGCTCGGGTCAGCCCCGTGTATATTTCTAAATTTAGCTACGAACGCTTTAGAGCTTATGGAGATAAGCTAGATGATTACCTTCCGTAGTATTCTTATTTCCACTACATTTCTGCATTGTATATATCAACATTGTGAGGACATGTAGTTATAACTGTCCAGGCTGATGACAGTACTTAGGTTTTAATAATTCTAATATTTCTATATTTAGAATAACTCATTGTATTGTTCCTTTGATATTATATATCACCATTCTGTTGTGAGATTCTAATGTTTTGTTCTTCCTTTCTTGTTCAATTTTCATTTCTATCTTTTCGGCACTTTGGTGCTTGGCACACGAATAACGTGGATGTATTTAGTGTCGACATTTGAGGGTCGAAAAGTTAAGTCATTACATTTGGTATCAGAGCTCGAAGTTGAGTGAACACATTGGCTTTGGTTGGCTATGACTCATTAGATATTGGGTAAGCGACATCCTAGAATGATTCAAGTGTATTATACATATGAGAGCATATTTGTACTTTCAAAACTAGACTTTTAAATTATTCTTTAGGAATATCTCTTTCTTAGAATCCTTTCTTTGATATAACTCTATCCTTTAGTCTCCTAAAGTTGTTCCTCTTTGATTAGTTAGTAAGAACTATGAGTACTAGAGCAGCCAATGATAGAGGTGGTCGAGGTAGTACTATCACGAATGGCAGGGATCCAACATCAAGGAATGTTGCTCCACTTGAGGGACCAAGGTTGAATGTCGTAGAAGAGATCGTGCAGGTCAGGCCTCAAATGTGTTTTGCTTCACTCTGTCGTGATTATGAGAAGTTGGTGGGTAAGAGGTTTAGTGGCTTGGAGACTATTATAGAAGTCCAAACTTGGATCAAAATATTTATCGGATATGTAGAGATATAGAGCTAAATGATGCAATAAAGCATAGGTCAGCATCGCGATATTTGACAGATGCAGCCATGGATTGGTTGATTTTTGTTATAGCTGATGTATAAGAGAACGACTTTTCTTAGGCCTAATTCAAAGATGATTTTGAGATGAAGTTTGTTCTGAAAGCCAAAAAGACTTTGTTATTTAGGAGCTTCTTGATTCTGAAGCAAGGGGCCATGACCGTAGTAGAGTATGAGAATCGGCTCATTGCAGGAATGTGTCCTGAGTTCCAAAGAGACATGACTAATCATGTCATGAGGTCTTTTTTTGGTTTGGTGAACATGACTTTGAGGTTTGAGAGCTTAACTCCGAAGCCATCTATTTCTACACTGGTTGGGGACAACAAGCATAAGTTTCAATCGCCAAAGAATAAGTCCACCCTTGTCTGCTATAAATATGGGAAGAAGGGTCATTTTTCTAATAAATGTAGGTCTGTAAGGGGAGGACAAGTAGGGAAGGTGCCATTATTGGAGGCATCGAAGCTTGGTTAACAACTTGCACCAGAGGGTTGTTATGATTTCCATCAGCCTAGTCATATTGCCAGAGATTGTCCTATGCTCAGGAAAGGGGAGCAGCCTAGGGTCTTGTTATTTTTATAGCCGAGAAGGGGAAGTAGATTCTTAAGGGTATACTATTTGTTTATGGTTTAACTATTCATGTTTGTTTGACTCTAGTGCTTCTCATAGTTTAATATCCTATAACCTTGAATGTTCAGTTATCCTCAGTATGTTAGGAACATTGAGTATCATTTGTTGGTGAGTTGTTCTTATCCAATTTATGTGCAGTTTTGCCTTTCTACATTATGGGTTAGGTACACAGTAATTGTGGGTACATCAAAATGAACACCTTATGAATTAAATTTCACGATTTGACTATAAGACGTTTGGTAATAATGTTGGGTTAGAAGCTAAAATTTAGTAAAAGACTTTTACTATAAACAAAAGGGATAGATAGAATATTTTGGAAATGAATATTTGTGAAAAGTTTTATATAATAAAGTAATTCTATATAAGTATGGTTTATAAAATGTGGTTTATAAACGAAAAGGATTAAAATAAAGAATTTGAGAACTTAAATCCTGGTGTCTTTGGAAATGCTTTTCAAGATATTGGAGGAAATAATATTAGTATTATTTGAAAGTAAATATTTAGGAAATTGATTTAGGAAATTGAGATCATGATACTTAGTATTATTATACAAAGTATTTGATACCGCTTTGAAATGATTTTGGTTAAGTACCAAGACTATGGTTTGGATGTACTGAACTCACTTTTGTTGCTTGAAAATAATTACGGCGATGAATATAGCTTCATCAATGTCCATTTACGGGTTGCTAAATGGGGAATGTTACAAAGTTGTTTTGATAAAATAGATTTTGATTTAATTCCAAAAGTATATTTTTGTATATAAAAGGTATACAAACATATTATTTCAAAATTGTTTAAAATGAAAATTGGTGTTTAGTTCTAAATTTTTCTGTAAAGAAATTGGAACTTTGTTAGGTTATGATATGTTGTTTGGTAGTTTTTCATTTGTTAAAATGAAATGAAATGGAATTTTTGACCATTTTGGATAATGAGGACTTCTGAATCGTTATAGAACTCAAACTAATTGTTTTTGAAAATATAATGTTGAGTTAATATAACACTTGAATTGAGAAGGTAGTAAGTTGAAACAATTTTAAATTATAGATCATCCTTGTTAAGTAAAACAAATTTGATGTTTGTATATACCTTTAGGATGTAATGGAGTATTATACAAGTATGAACTTAAATTATAAAATGTGGATAAACTTGAAGTTTGTTTTATGATATGATTCATAAACGGTTTTAGTATTGGACACATACTAATTGTATAGATGAAGGTGATTAAGAAGAAATTGGTGTAGTTAAGAAACTAATAGGTTAAATAAATAAGTTGTACGTAGATCATTTTAATTGCATGACTGTTCTTGATCCAGTATTCAAGTACATGTTTTCAAGGGGTTTACACCGGTCCGAACAATCGATTTTTCACTCGATTCTTGACGGCGAACACTTGATATGGGTTCTTGATACGATCCTGATGTTTTCTATCATAGTATATGGCTATACAATGAGAACAAAGGTTTCTAATCAAAGAACCAAATTGGGGTCCGCACTAGAGAGGTCAAGTGATCTATACTAATTTAGAAGTGAAATATATGTGATCGAGCAAGTGATCAGATCAGATATTGCATACGGATTGTCCATGTGCATTCTATGGGCTTTAGTACATTTGTATACTATATTTGTTGGCTTATGAAGATTTTAGGGAATGACTCTTCTATTTATTATGAGGTAACATGAATAATCATCCAAGTAATGACCTGAGCCTGTTGAGCGTAGTATATGCTTAGTAAATTGTTTATCATCCTTGGACGATGGGAGAGTTTTGAACCTGGGCAAACCATGAGCATTGGTTGTTAGTAATTGTGAATGCTATTTGATGATTTGTGTGCTTGTTCCTTTATTAAGGTTAAAAGTACCATGCAGTGAGGACTCTTGGGGTTGTGCATGGAAGACGGATGACAGTTTGAAGGAGTTCTACCTAGAGTGCTAATAGACTAGGGGTTCCTTCTTATCTTAGTACCGTATATCTTTTGAAGTATACTCACCGCTTGAGATAGAGTCACTTAGTATGCATTTCAGTTTGTGGTTTAGTTTGTATACAGTTTCAGCAGTACTATATATATATATATATCTTGTTTTGTCTATCTTTTTTTATTATCGTTATTGTTTGAATTTCGATGACGAAGTGTTCTAAGAGTGTGGGAGAATATAGCGACCCGAAAATTCGAACACTTAGTCTTTGAATATCATAATGATTTGAAATATAATTAAATTTTATAAATATGATTTTATAACCTTGTTAAACCTCATTTAATTGATGAAAAATGATAAGAAACTTGTTCTACGAGAGTGTCGTCCTTTGGTACATTCCAATTGAAATAAGACTATGGGATATGCATCTTATTAGGAAAGGAATAATGGAAGATGTTAGGATTTGGGGTATATGGAAAGCATACGAAGAGTATTATGGGATAACGACATTAGATCAATTGGGAGATATCAAGATTAAACCGAGAGTGGCTTAAGAGGAAGGTGTTGAAGTCGTAGAAGCTTAGAAAAAGTGAAAGTAGAGGCGTTAACATGGAAGAGACCAAAGAGAGCATGGGGATGGATGATGCAGAATACTTTGTTTGGCAGGTTTTTCATTGTATTGCATTCACTTTCACTTATGATGTCATATAGGATACCGCAATATCTCGCGTGCTAGTATATGCATAGATATTCTTCGATTTCTTACGGTTGCATGGTTGAATGGTTGATCTTTCAAATGACTGCTTATGATTGCTAGACATGCGGGGTACATTGGTTGACTTTTCCTTATTTGATGAGTATTTCAATGGTGAAATTTCTAAAGGGAGAGACAGTAACGACTGATATTTTTCTGAACGGAGAATCGTAAAATATTATTTTAAATTCATATGAGGTAGTAAGACTCTATAATTTAGAAAATATTAACTAATGATATTTTCCATCTCTAGGATTTTTGTTGTACGGTTTTGATCTTATAATCTTATAGGGACTATACTTTTGATAGGAGTTGAATTAGGTTTGAACCATGGTCATTAGATCGGGATGATGGTTTCTCTTTCTGTAGAGTGGTCACATTAAGGATCCGGACTTACCGACTAGGAGTTATGGCTATTTAAAGTTCTGACTAGTTTTGAGCAGATTAGTGGGTAATTAGGGAATGATTAGCCCAATTTAAAAATTAGGATTAATACTCTTTCTTCCAGCAGCCATTAATCATTTTCCCTTCTCTAATCACCTCTTAATCTCCATTAATCAAAACTAGAGCTAAAACCTCTTTTTCTCCAATCTAATTAGTACTATTTGTGAATCTAAGAGAGATTAACATAAGAAGATAATAGATCTGCTATTTGGGAGTTTTGGGATTTGTGTAGCTGCTATTCTATAACAAATTTGCTTAGGAATTTGTGCGCTTTGACCCAAGGTGAGTGATTTTACCTCTCTTACTCTACTATGCTTACTTATGTTGTAAAAATGTGATTTTTAACATGAATATTAAAGTGAAAATGCATGAAAACTTAGATGTGTTATAAACGACACCCTAGAACATAGTTTAAAGGGATTGATTTGTATTTTAATATGGTTTATACCATATACCAAATAAAATTGTTGTTTTATAGAAAACCATATCTAAGGTAATTTAGGCTAGTAAATATTGTATATATTTTTTAGATGTTGTATGATGATGTTTGGTAGTTGTATAGATCGCTTTGATGTGTTTATTAGTTGTTTTGTGCAGTCAGAAAAGTGGTATGCCGTTTGAAGCAAATGGAACCAAAATTGTCGAAACGCGATGTAATTTAGATATATTATATAGGGGAGTTTGGGGAGCCTACAATTCAAGTCGCGTAAAGTTGGAGTAGATTTGCATGCTCAAATTCATGTAGGTGGAAACTGCAAATCTAGTTGGTGGAAATTGGAAATATGGTCGGTAGAAGTGGTTGTTTGGGGACTTAGGATGTGAAACTTCATGAAATACTTCGGGGAAGGCAGGAAAATGGAAGTACGGACTTAACCCCAAATTTTGGGAAAGATGTACTGATCGGTACAGACCTCTTTTTGATTGGTACCAACCTCTTTTTCGGGCTCAAGGAAGGCGCTAAAGATTTGAGGAGTGTGGAACTGAGGAGAGGGGCTCAAGATAAGCCAAGATGGAAGAGGTCGGGAGGAGAAGGACTTGGCCAAATTTTTGGCTAAGCAATTAAGATTGGTACCGATCTGATCAGATCGGTACCGACATGAATTGAGGTGGCTAACTTCGACCAAATTTCCAGGTGATGCGGGATGTTCTTGTAGGTCATGTTGAAGGTGTTCATTCGATCATTTAACATGTATTTTTGATGATAGCAATACGATGAAGTTCAATGATAAACGATGGGGAGTAAGCATGGCGGCTCGATATAAAGACTATGAGATTGTGACGAGATAAACCTATGACATGAGATGGGCGTGTAGAGATATTTCGAACTTCAACAACATGAGGCGTTTGATCGAGTACTTCAAGTGGAAAGTGAAGGATGGACCGGAGTAGTTTGGGGAAGCACTGTTAAGGAGAAGCGATGCAGAGGAGCATGAGATGTTCTGAAAGTTGGATGCCAAGAGGATTATTGATAACTCTGGATAGGATGGTTGTTCCTAGGGGCAAAGGTATGTGAGGACTCATCTATTTACCCTGGACCATGAGACGGTCTGGCTTATTATGAGAGGGATGTACCTATGAGATAGGTATCTGAAGAACAACGGATCCAATTATGGCACGAGATGTCATCGGCCTAAGAGATCGTAGAGTGAGTTTTCATACATCCAAGAGACCTTGAGAGGGTCATGATGAAGGTGAACTTTGGGGAAAGTCATAAGGGATTAAGACTCCAGAATGAATCATAATGGGGTGGGACTCTAGAAGTGATCTTAGCAAAGTGAGGCTTCGGGAATACCTTGAGAAGATCATGATAAAGGGAGAACTTTGAGAAAGTTATAACGGTGTGAGACATCGGAAAGGATCGTGGTGAAGTGAAACTTCAGTGAAGATTTTGGAGAAGTAGGACATTGAGGATAGTTGCAATAAAGTGAGACTTCGGCGATAATCATGATGACATAAGGCCTTGGGAAGAACTGTGATGATACATGAGACCTTGGCGATAAACACATCGATATGAAACCATGAGAATGTTTGTCGTTGCGTGTCTACCTTATGCTTGTTATGATTGTTATGATTACCTATTTGATGTTGATAGTAGTATAGCATATATTGTGGTTTGTGCTAACTCTTTGGACGCAGGGACATGTCAGGTATGATTTTCCATACCTTATGTTCTCTATTTTATCAGTTTTCTTAGTATTTTGAGATTGTTTATCGTTCACACCAGACAATTGTCTGACTCGGGGTTTTATGCTTTGCTTCTTATTATCTCGCGTACTCTTAAATGAGTATATTAGATAGCTAGTTTGAGTTTAGAGCATAGAGTCGTTCAAAGTACGAGCAGGAGGCTAGCACTATTATACTTATTATTAGAGTTCTTGCTTACTTAACTATGCAACACTATGGAGCTTCGCGGTGCTTTATATTATTTAGAGTCATATTTCCCTTGAGTATATTTTGATGATGTATAAACTCTATTCCACTTGTTTTGTATGGCTATTGTGGACCTTGCACTCTGGTATTTGTTTTGGTTCATTTAGTTATTCTTATCTACCTCACCTGTTTTATATCAATATTGATATTATACTTTATTCGATGCGTTGTGAGATATACGACCTTTTATGTTTAGGATTTAGTTATTCCATCCTTGAAAATGATCCTACGTCGGCTAGGTAATGTAGCAGTGCATTCTTCAGGTATATTGGGTATCGAGGTGTAGGGCGGTCATCACATGTGGTATCAGAGCTTAGGTTAAGAAATTCTTCACATAGGTCTATCACTAGAGGTTAAGTTGGTAATTTGATCCATTGGAGATAAGGTAAGTGGAACTCCTTAGAATGGATCGAGCGATATATGAGAGAGCGTACTTGTTATATATTTTGGTTTTCAAAACTCTATATTGGTAGTATATATAGTATGTAAGTCGCATTGCACACTTGAGCATCATAGTCATAGTTTTTCCTTTATGAGAGATTGACCATTCTTATTACAGAATTTAAGAATGAGCCGACACACAAGAAACACCGCTAGGAATTCTACACTTGGAGTAGTAAGAGAAGGAGTGGGTTCGGGAACAACCAACCACGATATGCAGGCTATGTTAACAGAGAGGGTGAGGAACATGCTGTGGAATACCCAAAGGTAGCTTCAGTTGGTGTTGGTTGTAGTGATCCTGTGCAAGTGTCCAGAGCCGACTTTGCTAAATTGAACAAGGATTATTCTAGCCTTGGAGGCAAACCGTTCCTTAGAACAGAATCGACTATGGACGTCCAGTATTGGTTGGATACCTGTGAATGTATCTTTGAAGATTTGCAGTTGGAAGATGCAATGAAGAGAAAGTTAGCCTCTAGGCAAAGGTTGAAGAGAAGTTCATACCGACCGCCCAGAAGTTAGTATTGTTTAGGAAGTTTCATGAGTTGAAGCAATGTGAGAAGATTGTTTTGGAATTGTGACTGAGTTCAACATGTTGTTGATATATAGATTATTTCTTATTGATACCCCTCTAAAAAAGAATGAGAAGTTCATCATGGGTTTGGATAATTATATATGGGAGAAACTTATGGGACATACCAACGAGTCCTTCGAGAATTTGGTTAAGAAGGTTTTGAGACACTAGAGTCTGTACCCAGAAGCCAAAAGATGAAATTTTTATTTCAAATAAAGAATCAAAAACTACAAGCAAGCAGTGGAGGTAAAGGAACTGGAACAACAAAGAGAAGAAGAAGTCATAGGAAGAGGATGGCTTGAAGAAAGTCAAAGGGGAGCTGAAGTGCTTTAATTACAATAATACTGGACATCTTAGCAAGGACTGTAATGCCCCGAGGAGTAGGGTGAGGAAGAGCTTCGTATGTGATAAGACTGGACATTTGAAGAAGGACCGCCTAGAATCGCAAATGAATAAGCAAAGTGCTACTGCTTATGCATTGGACATCATTCCTACTTCGTCGACTACTCCATCTGTGAAGGAGAAGATAAAGAGCGTTCTTATTAGAGGTATGCATTTGTTTATGGTATACCTATGCATGTTTTTATTTTTTATATCGATACGATAGACCTTCATATATCTATTGACTTAGTGAGCAGGTTAGAATGTTGACCCGACCTAGTAGACCTTTAGTTGGTTCAAACATAGTGGTGGTTCGATTGACTTAGTGATAGTTTGTCAAGGCTTAGTGTGCTGAGTCATGGATTTTTGCTTGCTTGTGTTTGGTTCATTTGGGTCTTGTGGGTTTAGTATCATTTGGCATGAGACACCAAAGGGATACGTAGCTGTGATGAAATAGTGAGGTGCAGTAGGCGACCGACGGGGCAGGAGGAGAGCGGAGGCTAAAGTAAGACTATAAACCTAAGAGTGTATAATTTTGGTTTGCTTGGTGTATTCACTTGGGATTCTGCACAAGGAGTCATCATCATTTTCCGTAATGAAGGAACATCCGGAGGTAGTCGGATTTTCTCTATGCGGAGAGATGGAGTTCCATATCGATCAAGTGACCAGTGGTATATCTTCGAAGAAGATGGTGCTAAAAGAGCAAAAAGAATCGTAAGTGCGGGAGAATGGCCCGTGGAGGAGGTTTATTCGGAGAGGTATATGTGGAGATGAGGTGGTATGGACTTAACCAAGTTAGTTTGCTCTATATAGAAGATATATTAGTTGTACTTGACATTGTTGGATTTAGGAATGAGGTACTACGAAAGTGTCGTCATCCTAGATTAATGGTACATTCCAGTGGAAATAAGACGTATGGGATATGCATCTTATTAGGAAAGAAACAATAGAAGATGTTAGGATTTTGGGCATGTGGAAAGCTTACTAGGTGTATTATGGGAGAATAACCTCAAATTGATTGGGAGATATCAAGGTTGAATCGAGAGCAGCTTAAGAGGAAGGTGTTGAAGTCGTAGTAGCTTAGCATAAGTGAAAGCAGAGGCCATAGAATGGAAGAGACCGAAGAGAGCAAGGGGACGGATGATGCAAAATGCTTTTCTTGGTAGGTTTTTCAGTGTATTGCATTCATTTTCGCTTTTTATATCATATAGGATAGCTCAGTACCTCGCATGCTAGGATATGCATAAATATTGTTCGATTGCATATGGTTGCATGATTGAATGGTTGATATTTCAAATGATTGCTTATGATTGTTAGGCATGCGGTGTTACTATGGTTGCCTTTTCCTGATTTGATGAAGATTTTGGGGGCGAAATTCCTAAAAGAGGAAGAGTGTAACGATCCGTATTTTACGTATCGAAGGATCGTAAAATATTGTTTTTAAATTCATATGAGATCGTATGACTCTATAATTTTGGAAAGTATTAACTAGTTATATTTTCCATCTCTAGAATTTTTATTGGACGGTATTGACCTTGAAAATCTTATGGAGCCTATTACTTTTGATAGGAGTCGAATTAGGGTTTGAAACCATTTTCATTAGATTGGGATGATGTTTCTCTTTTCATAAAGTGGATATATTAAGCATTTGGACTTATCGGCAAGGAGTTATGGTTGTTTAAAGCTCTAACTAGTTTTGAGTAGATTAGTGGGTAATTAGGGGGTGAATATGAGAGCCCATTAGCCCAATCCAAAAATTAGGGTCAATGCTCTTTCTCTAATCAACCATTAGTCATTTTCTCTTCTTTTCTAATCACCTCTTAACCTCCATTAATCCAAACTAGAGTTAGAAACCCTCTTTTCTACAAATTAATTAGTGTAATTAGTGAATCTAAGAGAGGTTAATGTAAGAAGTCAATAGATTTGCTATTTGGAAGTTTTGAGATTTGTGTAGCTGTTGTTCCATAACAAATTTGCCTAGGAATTTACGTGCTTTGACCCAAGGTGATTGATTTTACCTCTCTTACTATACTATGCTTACTTATGTTGTAAAAGTGTTATTTTTGCATGAATATAGAACATGTTTGAAAAATTAGATCTGAAATAAACAACACCCTAGAACATAGTTTAAAAATGATAGATTTATATTCTAATATGATTTATACTGTTTAACAACATAACTGCTGTTTTATAGAAAACCAGATCTAGAACGCATTAGGCTAGTAAATCATGTTTGGATGAGTTGTATGTATTGTTTGGATGTTGTATGATGATGTTTTTAGTTTCATAGATTGCTTTGATGCGTTTGCTAGTTGTTTTGCATTATTAGAAAAGTGGTACGTCGTTTGAAGCAAATAGTACCAAAGTTGAAATGCGATGAAATTTGGATAAGTTGTAGAGGGGAGTTTGGGGAGCCTACTGTTCAGGCCGCATAAAGGTTGGAGTAAATTTGAATAGTCGAATTTAGGTCGATGGAAACTGCAAATATGGTCGATAGAAGTGGTTGTTTGGGGACTTATGCTGTGAAACTTTGGAAAATACTTTGGGGAAGGCAAGAAAATGAAAGTATGGACTTAACCCTAAAATTTGTGAAAGATATACCGATTGTTACCGACTTCCTTTTGATCGGTATCGACCTCTTTTTAGGGATTAAGAAAGGTGCTAAAGACTTGGGGAGTGTGGCACTGGGAAGAGGGGCTTAAGACAAGGAAAGATAGAAGAGGTCGGAGAGAGAAGGACTTAGCCAAATTTTTGGCTAAGCAATTCAGATTCGTACCGATCTGATCAGATTGATACCAATATGAATTGAGGTGGCCAACTTCGACCAATTATCCAGCAGATGCTGGAAGGTTCCCATAGATCGTGCTGAAGGTGTTCGTTCAATCGTTTGACGTCTGTTTTTGAAGATTGCAATTCAATGAAGATCAATGATAAATGATGAGGTAAAGGCGTGGCGGCTCGACATAATGACTACGGGATTGTGACAAGATGAACCTACGACATGAGATGGGCAAGTAGAGATATCTCAAACTTTGACGCCGCAAGGCATCTTATCAAGTACTTCAGGTAGGAAGTAAGGATGAGACTATAATAGTCTGGGGAAGCACATTCAACAAGGAGAGGCAATGTAGAGGAGCACGAGAAGTTCCAAATCGATTTGAATGCTGAAGGGATTGTTGATAACTCTGGATAGGATGGTTATTCCTAGGGCATGGGTATGTGAGGATGCTCACCTACGTACCTTGGACCGTGAGGCGGTCTGGCTTATCATGAGAGGACAATACCTATAAGATAGGTATATGAAAGAACAACAGATCCAATTGTAGTATAAGATGTCACCGACCTGAGAAGTCGTAGAGTGAGTTATCATACATCCAAGAGACCTTACTAGGGTCATGACGAAGGTGGACTTTGGGAAAGTCATAAGGGAGTAAGACTCCAAAATGGATCATGATGGGGTGAGAATCCAAAAGTGATCATAGAAAAGTGAGACTTCAAGAATACCTTGAGAAGGTAATGATGAAGGGAGAACTTTGATATAGTTATAATAGAGTGAGACACCAAAAAGGATCATGGTGAAGTAAGACTTCAGTGAAGATTTTGGAAAAGTAGGACATCGACGATAGTTGTAGTGAAATGAGACTTCGGCGATAATCATGACGATGCAAGCCTTGGGAAGGAGTGTGAGATACATGATAGGTTAGACCTTGGCAACGGACCCACTGATATGAAACCTCGAGGTCGTTCATCATTGCGTGTTTAACTTATGCTTGTTATGATTTTTATGATTGGTATGATTGCTCAATGTCCGGTGACGTTGGTATTCTTGAGATAGGTACCCAGACCCCTATAATACTTAGTGTGGTACACCCTTTGACGTTGATAGTAGTATAGCATATGCTGTGTTATGTACTAACTTTTTGGATGGAAGGACATGTCAGGTATGATTTTCCATACCCTATGTTCTGTACTTTATCGGTTTCTTAGTACTTTGAGATTGTTTATCGCTCACACCAGACTATTGTCCGACTCGAGGTTTTATGCTTTACTTCTTATAATCTCGGTATTCTTAAATGAATAAACTAGATAACAAGTTTAAGTTTAGTGCATGGAGCTGTTCAAAGGACGAGCAGGAGCATGGCACTATTATTATACTTATTATTACAGTTCTTTCTTATTTCACAGTGCGGCACTATGGAGCTTTGGTAGGGCTTTATATTATTTAGAGACATATTTCCTTGGAATTTATTTTGATGATGTTTTGTATGGCTATTGTGGACCTTGCACTCTGATATTTTTTTAGTTCATTTAGATATACTTATCTGTCTTATCTATTTTATATCTTTTTTTAAAAAGAAAGGTTCTTTATTGATGACAATTTAGAACCAAAAATAGTGGGATCCGCCTCCTTCAAAAACCTTACCAGTGTGGTAAGGAAAAAGAGCACGACCCCCTGTGTCTACAGTCTCTAATACAGGTATTCTACATAAGTAAAAATAACAAAATAAAATAACAAACCAAAGCCCAAACTGAAACATAAAAAGCCTGGGCCCAAATCAAAAACTAATAGATACCACCGCGCATCTTCGATCACATCCAGTCCAGCCCAAAACAAAATCAGCAATAATAAAAAACCTCTGAACCCTTATTCTCTCTATTCACATAGCGCCGCCATCATCCGAAGTCTCCCAAATCGATGCCCCATCATTGCAAGATTTGTCGTTCTGACAAGCTTCTGTGTCGTTTGCGAATTCGCCGAGACATCTGTAACCTGACATCAATTTCAACTAATTTCATGTGAGCCTCCTTCGAGCAACTCTTGCTCTCACATCGACGCCAAACACCTTCAACCCAGATGTGGTGTACCAGTGTAGATGCGGCTACAAACGCTAAGTCCCTGACTGCTGATGAGGTGGTGAAGTTGTGTTGTAGCTTGGCTAGTCGATCTTGCAATGACGTCGTAGCAGAAAGCTGAGCGGCTAGTTGCAGCAGAAGAACCTCCCATAGATACGTAGTATATGCACAAGTCAAGAATAAATGTTGTGTTAGTTCCTGAGATGATGGTTTTGATGACAACAACCTTAGGACTTGTTATAAAATATAAATACTAATATTCTTATCTAGATATATATGTATATGCAGGATATATATATATATATGCAGGTACTGAGAATGAAGACTGTACAATATAAAGATTCAAGACTAAGTATAGAGATTCAAGACAGACAAATTCAAGATTGAAGAAACCAAGACTGAAGACTCATGAGTATCGAGAGTTCAAGATTTCAAGAGTTCAAGATACCAAGATAAGTAATAGAGTCTAGATTTATATTAAAACTTCATAATAGCACTAAAATCTTTATTTGGATTTTAATTATGGAATGGAATCCGCCTTCTCACTTTAATAGTGGGATGGAAACCACGACCTCTTTAGTGGGATGGAACCCACGACCTTCTCAGAGGAATGGAATCCACGAAATTTTTAAAATGATTTATTTTAAATATTTTTCCAAAAAAATTTAAAAGTCATCTCTCTCAGTTTAAATATTTTAGCCTTAAACTATTTTTATTATCTTTTATATTTTTTTTGATTTCACGATCATCACTTGTTTTTAAACTATCTCCTGATTTTAATATTATAAGCTTTAAATCTCAAAAATATATTCTATACTTAGTTTTTAATATTACTTTTATATTATAGATTATATATTTTTAAGATTACTTTTTAAATCTCTTTTATAAGTTTAAACTATATTCGAAATGGTTTATAAACTTTAGAAATTGTTTTGACAAGTTTTAGAAAGAAAATCTCTTTTAAAAACAAAAATCAATTTTCAAAATATACATAGGCATGTCGACATACGCCATCCCCCCATGTCAACATGGTAGCCGTAGAAATTAAAATTAAAATTTTCAAATGAAGCGTCTATTCGTCATAACCTTTCACGAATGGAAATGACTGTTGTTCTTCTATAAATACCAGTTGTTTTCAACAAATTTTAAGTTAGTTTTTCTTCATTTCTTCACTCCTTCTTCTACACTCAAATATTCTCTTATATTTCAAAAGCTTTAACAAAACTCTGCCGAAATCCTAAGTGAATCAAACTAGATCGTCTCTAGTTTGATTCTCTGTCACTCTCTCTCAAAGATCTCGGTGCTATTCAAAGTTATAGGAACATTAGTAATAAAAAATCGAAGTGTATCGAGTCTCTCTCTATCAAAGTGTGATTGGAAACGGTGTGATTGTGGCCCGTAAATTAATTGGATATGATTGTAGCTCGTAAATCAATTAGGTGATCTTGTAGCCTGGTTAAATCAAGAGAGTTTGCTCTATACTCGAAGACATAAGGGTGTATCTCGTGGCCTTGAAATCGAGGTTGTAATATCGACATTATATTTGAAAAGAAATCTACATAAGAAATTTTGTGGGACTGGATGTAGGTAACTCCGAACCAATATAAAATTCCGGTGTGTTATTTCCTTTACTGCTTTTATTTACTATTTGCATCTGTGCCTGATTCTTTGATTGTTTCTGTGTTTGTGAATTGCATCTGTTTGGATTTAATTTGAAAAGATTTCAAAATGATTCATAAAATTAATTAAACATTATTCACCCCCCCCCACTCTAGTGTTAATTCTGCCTTAAGATCCGTAATCCGCATTTCCTATATTTGGTATCAGAGCATTGGTTTTCAAAGTTATCATAATCTGAATTTTGAAAAAGTTTAAAATGGCAATTTTTGGAAATTTTGTAAACACTAGTTCAAAACTGTTCATATCATCATTGTTTCATAAGTCTGCATATTGTTATTATAGAAAATCAAGTTATCTACTGAATTGGTGTGTTGTGCAGGAACATATGTATTATATGGCCATTAATGAATCAACACTCAATGGACAAATGTTGCAAATCAAGAAAAATAAATGGATATTTAATAGTGGATATTCAAGACACATGACTGGCAATCCGGAGATACTGAATGACATAATTTATGAAGATGGAGGAATGGTCAACTTTGGAGACAATTCAAAAGGAAATGTGATTGGCATCGGCAATGTCGGTAACTCTAAAACTCCTACTATTTCTGATGTTCTATTAGTTAGGAATCTAAAACACAACTTACTTAGCATAAGTCAACTATGTGATAAGCGGTACAAAATTAAATTTGAAAAGGATAAGTGTCACATCGAAGATAATAAATCAAATATTATCTTTGAAGGAATTAGGAAGAAAAATATTTATATTCTCAGTATGAAAATCACAAATGATAACCAATGTTTTTTGGCTAATACAAATGACCCTTGGATTTGGCATAAAAGATTTGGACATTCGAATTTCAAACTCTTATCTAGACTTTCAAAACTTGATCTAGTAAGAAGTCTCCCTAAAATGGATTTTAAAGTAGATAGTATATGTGATGCTTGTCAATTAGGAAAACTTAGAAAGAGTTCATTTAAATTGAAAGATATGATTTCAACTTCAAAACCTCTTGAGTTACTTCATTTAGATCTGTTTGGTCCATCTCAAATTCAGTCAGTAAATCATAGTAAATATGTTTTTGTAATTGTAGATGATTATTCTAGATTTACATGGACAATTTTTCTAAAACTTAAAAGTGATGCTTTTGATTTATTTAAAAATTTTGCAAAAAGAATTCAAAATCAACTTTCTTTAAAAATCAAAACTGTTCGTAGTGATCACGGTGGAGAATTTGAAAATGAAAATTTTGAGAATTTCTGTAATAAAAAAGGAATAACTCATAATTTTTCCTTTCCAAGAACTCCACAACAAAACGGAGTAGTAGAGCGTAAAAATAGGACGATTCAAGAGTGTGCAAGAACTATGCTTTCAGATAGTAAATTACCAAGAAATTTTTGGGCCGAAGCAGTCGCTATAGCTTGTTACATTTTGAATAGGATTTTAATTAGACCTTTAACCAATAAAACACCATATGAACTTCTTTTCAATAAGAAACCAAAGGTATCTTATTTTAAAGTTTTTGGGAGTAAATGCTTTATTTTAAATACAAAGGACAATTTGTATAAATTTGATCCTAAATCTGACAAAGGAATCTTTATCGGATATTCTAATAAAAGTAAAGCATACAGAGTTTTCAATTTAAAAACTAACACCATTGAAGAAACAATGCATGTATCTTTTGATGAAAATTTCAGAGATTTTGTTCAAATAAATGATGAAGATGATTTTGTTACTTTAAATAATGAATCAAATGAAACAAATTATGAAACTGTTCATCCTAATAAAAGGATTAGGCTTTTAAAAGATCATCCTATAGAAAATATACTAGGAAATATAGAATTTGTTGTTAGAACTAGAAACCAACTAAACAAGATGAGTAATGTAGCTTTTATATCAACTATTAAACCCAAAAATCCAAAGGAAGCATCATCTGACGATTCATGGATTCTTGCTATGCAAGAAGAACTGAATCAATTCACCAGAAATGATGTATGGGAACTTGTTCCTAGAACCGAGGACAAAACTATAATAGGAATGTGTTTATAAAATTAAAATGAATGAACAAGGTGAGGTTGTTAGAAATAAAGGTCGGTTAGTCGTGCAAGGTTATTGTCAAGAGGAAGGAATAGACTACGATGAAACCTTTGCACCCGTAGCAAGATTAGAAGCTATTAGAATTCTACTTACTTTCGCAAACCACAACAATTTCAAATTATTTCAAATTATTTCAAATGGATGTCAAAAGTACATTTTTAAATGGTTTTGTTAAAGAAGATGTTTATGTTGAACAAACCCCACTTTTTGAAGATGAAAAGTTTCCAAATCATGTTTACAAATTAAAGAAAGCTTTATATGGTCTGAAACAAGCTCCTAGAGCCTGGTATGACAGATTAAGATTTTACTTATTACAATCAAATTTTGAAATTGGTAAAGTAGATAATACTCTTTTTATTAAAAGAAACAAAAATGATATCCAATTAGTACAAATATATGTAGATGATATAATTTTTAGATCAACAAACAATGAAATGAACAAAGAGTTTTCTGAAATAATGACAAAAGAGTTTGAGATGAGTCATATGGGTGAACTTACTTTCTTTTTAGGATTGCAAATAAAACAATTAGATAGTGGTATTTTCATTAGTCAAGAAAAGTATGCTAGGGATCTAGTTAGTAAGTTTGGTATGACCACTGCGAGTGGAAAACCCACTCCTATGGCAACCAATGAAGCCTTGAATAAAGAAGACATGTCAAAAGATGTCGATCAAAAACTATACAGGGGAATGATTGGATCGCTACTTTATATGACTGCGAGTAGGCCTAATATCATGCATAGTGTCTGTCTGTGTGCAAGATACCAATCTCAACCCAAAGAGACCCATTTAAAAGCTGTTAAACGTATCTTAAGATATGTTAAACACACTTTAGACTATGGCCTATTTTACCCTAAAAATGATTCATTTCATTTAATCTCATATTGTGATGCTGACTATGCTGGTTGTAAATCAGACCGAAAAAGTACAAGTGGAACTTGTCACTTTTTAGGACATTCTCTGGTTTCTTGATTTAGTAAAAAGCAAAATACCGTCTCACTATCAACAACTAAAGCAGAATATATCTCTGCTGCTTTGGCTTGTTCTCAAATAATCTATATGCAACAGACCCTAAAGGATTTTGGAATAAATATTTCAAAATCACAAATTTATTGTGACAATACAAGTGCAATAAATTTATCCAAAAATCCTACTCATCATGCCAGAACAAAACACATTTATATCTGACATCATTTTCTCAAAGATAATATAAGTAAAGAGATTACTTCTCTTGAATTTATCAACACTGAGAATCAAATAGCTGATATTCTGACCAAACCCTTGAATCAATCAACCTTTACTAAATTAAGAAGAGAACTAGGTATTTGCTCTATAACTGAGATATAGAATATAGATACAGTAACATATATATTTAAATAAATAAAGAAAAATAAAATTGTCAAAATTTCCATAAGGATGTCGACATCTACCTACTCCTCATGTCGACATACAACGATAAAATTTGAATTTTGATTTTCCCTCTAAAATCAGTTTGGTGGTTATATAAACCATAATATTTCGAATTCTTCTATCTTCTCTCTTCATTTTCTCTGTAATAAACTTCTGAGAATATAAAATAATGGCCTCCTCTTCCAAATCAAACCAAAATGCGACCTTTTCTTTCCCTTCTCCTAATACTGGTCCATTTCAACGAACTACACTGGCCTGAGTCATGAAGATAAAGTAAACTTTGAAGGACTCTCTGCAAATGATGACTGAGTTGCAAGTCATGCAAATAAAGATGGCTAAGGAACAAGATAAACAGGGCAAAATCCTTAGAAATTTGCAAAAATTTCTACTAGATAATCATGCGGACCCGATCGTGATTGAAGATGACTCCTCTAACATTCATATTCATAATCCATTAGAGGAAGACGATGAAGAAGAAAAAGAAGAAGAAGCGCAAATGGACGAAGACGATAAAGTTATTTGCGTTGGAGAAGTCTGTTTTGATAAAGATGGTAATTTGGTCGAACAACGTGGAAACTTTTGTCTCCATTACCCAAATTGTTCGATTCACAAGTCACCAATTATCAAAGACTCTCATTAGATTGTCTTTATGTTGATGTTTTTATATATTGTGTGTATTTGTATATATTTGTGTTTATATGTGTAATATAACAACATATATATAATAAAATTATATTTACGTTTCGCTTAATTATACTTCGTTATTAGTATTTAGTTCCATTAGTATTAGTTTAAGGGGGAATTCTGTAGTTTAGGATTAGTTTTTGTTGTTGACAAAGGGGGAGAATTATAAAATAGGTTAGATATGCTTAGATTAAGGGGGAGTTAGCAGATTAAGGGGGAGTTGTTGGAATAAGGGGGAGTCGGAGTAGAATCAAAGTTTGTTGGAGTAGATTTTATAAACATAGGTTGTCATGATCAAAAAGGGGGAGTCGGAGTAGAATCAAAGTTTGTTGGAGTAGATTTTATAAACATAGGTTGTCATGATCAAAAAGGGGGAGATTGTTAGTACCTGAGATGATGGTTTTGATGACAACAACCTTAGAACTTGTTATAAAATATAAATACTAATATTATTGTCTAGATATATATGTATATGCAGGTTATATATATATATATACTAGTACTAAGAATGAAGAATGTACAGTATAAAGATTCAAGACTGAGTATAGAGATTCAAGACTGACAAATTCAAGATTGAAGAAACCAAGACTAAAGACTCATGAGTATCAAGAGTTCAAGATTTCAAGAGTTCAAGATATCAAGATAAGTAATAGAGTCTAGATTTATGTTAAAACTTCATAATAGCACTAAAATCTTTATTCAGATTTTAATTGTGGAATGGAATCTACCTTCTCATTTTAATAGTGGGATGAAACCCATGACTTCTTTAGTGGGATGGAACCCACGACCTTCTCTAGTGGAATGGAATCCACGAAATTTTCAAAATGGTTTATTTTAAATATTTTTCCCAAAACTTTTTAAAAGTCATCTCTCTCAGTTTAAATATTTTAGCCTTAAACTATTTTTATTATCTTTTATATTTTTTGATTTCATAATCATCTCTTGTTTTTAAACTATCTTCTGGTTTTAATATTATAAGCTTTAAATCTCAAAAATATATTCTATACTTAGTTTTTAATATTACTTTTATATTATAGATTATGTATTTTTAAGATTCCTTTTTAAATCTCATTTATAAGTTTAAACTATATTCAAAATGGTTTATAAAATTCATAAATTGTTTTGAAAAGTTTTAGAAAGAAAATCTCTTTTAAAAACAAAAATCAATTTTCAAAATATACATAGGCATGTCGATATACCCCATCCCCCCATGTCGACATGGTAGCCGTAGAAATTCAAATTCAAGTTTTCAAATGAAGTGTCTATTTGTCATAACCTTTCACGAATGAACATGACTGTTGTTCTTTTATAAATTCCAGTTGTTTTCAACGAATTTTAAGTTAGTTTTTCTTCATTTCTTCACTCCTTCTCCACTCAAATATTCTCTTATATTTCAAATACTTTAACAAAACTCTGCTGAAATCCTAAGTGAATCAAACTCGATTGTCTCTAGTTTGATTCTCTATCACTCTCTCAAAGATCTCAGTGCTATTCAAAGTTATAGGAACATTTGTAATCAAAGATCGAACTGTATCGAGTCTCCCTCTATCAAAGTGTGATTGGAAACGATGTGATTGTGGCCCGTAAATCAATTGGGTGTGATTGTAGCCCGTAACTCAATTAGGTGATCTTGTAGCCTGGTTAAATCAAGAGAGTTTGCCCTGGACTCGAAGACAGGAGGGTGTATCTCGTGGCCTTGAAATCGAGGTTGTAATATCGACATTATATTTGAAAAGAAATATGCATAAGAAATTGTGTGGGATTGGATGTAGGGTAACTCCGAACCGGTATAAATTCTGGTGTGTTCTTTCCTTTACTGCTTTTATTTACTATTTGCATCTGTGTCTGATTCTATGACTTTTTCTGTGTTTGTGAATTGCATATGTTTGGATTTAATTTGAAAAGATTTCAAAAAGATTCATAAAATTAATTAAACACTATTCACCCTCCCCCCTCTAGTGTTAATTCTGCCTTAAGATCCGTAATCTGCGTTTCCTACATGTTGATGGTCTTCATTTTGTTCATTGCATAAAACACACCTTGTATCGTAAAGAATACCCCAATTGTGAAACCAATCTGCTGTAGGTAGACGCTGAACGTAGGCCATATAGGTGGTAAAAGAAAATTTCTTGGCTGTTATATTATGCCATATCACCTTAAAATTATCATCACTGTCGTTAGATAGTCTGACATTATTCCAAATTATAGAGAACACAAAATTTCTGTTGTCACCAATTGTCCAGTAATCAGTTGGATTATCAAAGGCATTTTTCACCTTCATAATCTGATTTACTACTTCCCTAGTTTCTGATAGTAAGTATGGTTGAAACTGTCCATCTCTAATAATAAGACATACTTTGTAATTTGCTGTATTACTTAAAAGAATTATATTCCAACCAATTAATTCGACAAGAGATTTATGGTTTATCGAAGGGTCAAACCACAAATATCTTTTTTTCCCCATTGATATTAACTCTATTCATAATAGAAACAACTGTGTCACTTTGTCGTAGAATCATTTTCATTGTATCACAGAAGTTATTATCAATGGGTAGAACCCAGAAATTTGTCCTAGATATGTATTTAATCCTCATCCATCTTGACCATAAACAATCAGTGGTTAATAAATTCCACAGTAATTTGATCCTGGCAGATTTGTTCAAATCTGAAAATTTGTGCAATCCAATCCCTCCTTCAAACTTAGGTCTACATAAAGTTTCCCATGAAATTTTATGTAGCTTATCTTTCCAGAAAAAGTCAGCACATAACTTGTCAATTTTATGCAGAACTGATTGGGGCAGATAGTAAATTAATAACCAGTACATAACAATAGGGGTTATTATACTATGAATTAGTTCTGCTCGTCCAGCTGTTGATAATAACTTGCAATCCCATCCTTCTAATTTGTTATTGATTTTTTGTAGCAGGGGGAGACAGTGACTGGCATGAATGTAATCGACTGACAGGGGTACACTGAGGTACTTAACAGGTAATGCATGTTCTAATATGTGTAAAATACTTGAAATTTCTGACTTATGCACTGCACCAGCTGAATAAAACCTGAGAATTAGTTTGATTAATTTTTAAACCCGCAGACTCCTCCATTATGGAAAAAATATAATTCATATAGGTGGCATTGCGTGTAGTAGCAGTTAGAAAGATCATAACATCATCAGCATATAGGAGATGAGAAATAATGGGTTAAATAGTAGATATAGGTTGTAATTGTCCATCAACTATTCCCTCTTCCATCAATAGTGAAAAAAATTCCATATCTATGCAAAATAAGTAGGGGGACAATGGTTCTCCCTGCCGGAGCCCTCTGTTAGAATGAATAAAACCCTGTGGTCTCCCGTCAATCATAATCGAAAACGTAGGTATTGAAATGCATTCATAAATAAGCTCCACCAATGGATTAGGAAATCCCATAGTGTAAGCATGTGAACTACAAATTCCCGATTAACCATATCGTATGCTTTTTGAAGATCAATTTTGATGCACATTTTTGTTTACCTCGCTTTGAGAAACCCCGAATAAGTTCATGGGCTAGTAGAACATTTTCACCAATATTTCTTCCCAGTATGAAAGATGATTGGTTTTTTGCAATTAAAAACGATAAAAACCATTTAATGCGGTTATAGATAATCTTAGAGACTACTTTGTATAAAACATTAGCATAGAAGATAGGTCGATAATTTGAAATTGTTTGAGGCTTATATTTCTTGGGGATTAAAGTAATAAAATTATGATTCACTCCCTTAGGATATTTCCTGGTTTGGAATATTTCCGATAGGGCACTGTATAAACTTTCTTGCAGGTCAATCTAGTGCAGTTTGAAAATTTTGGAGGAAAAGCCATCTAGACCAAGACTTTTTGCATCATCTATTGAGAACAAAGCCTGCTTAATTTCATCCATCATGACAGGAGAAGATAAGTAATCTCTCCCTACCTCATTTACTTGCATTCTGGGTGTTATAGGGGGGAAAAATTGATATTCTCTCCATTAAAAAGCATGTGATAATAAGTCAATGCTTCTGACTGTATACTTGTATACAAGGATTACTGTTTATTCCAACGGGGGGGGCAAGGCCGCCAACGGCATTGACCAACGGCTTCCAACGGCAAGTATTTTCCGGATTATGACCAAGAGATTATAAAGATAGCCGTTGGACGCCGTTGGAAAATGCCCTTTGCGGTCGTTGGTAGCCGTTGGAAACCCGAACAGAAATAAACGGCAGCATCTTCTTCTCCCCCATTTCGTTTTTCACCAAAATTTTTCCCAAAACCCTCCATCCTCCTCCCCAATTCGCCATCCACTTCCATTCCAACCTCCAACGTCACTCGGTAGCATCTAGAAGCCCTCTCCAACCCCTAATCTTCTCCAATCAAGGTATAAACCCTAATTCCCTTTTTATTAAATTAGGTAATTTAGTGTTAGATTTGCAATTTATATGTTTGTATTGACTATTGTATGTGTAGTTTAGTTTATTGATGCTTAATTTTTATTATTAACATATGTATTGTAAGTTAATTGTATATTATAGTATGTTGTATGTATGGTGTATAGTGTATTGTGTGTATAGCGTAGTGTAGAATGCTGCTTGTATGAAAATATAGTGCGATAAGTTGAATGATGACATTAGATTATAAAATATCGAAAATGATATTTAATTTTATAATATACGGTTACTTTGATTTTTTTTAATAAGTAATATAGTGTAGTAATTTTATAATGTACGGTTAAAAAATATCGAAAATGACAGTAAGTATAGTATCGAACGTCAATTTTTTTTATAAATATAATATGTTGCAGAATATGTAATATATTCGAAAACCCTTAGAATGTTTTTCGGCCCCGTCTGATAAGTATTGTATATGATCGTTATGTGGATATTCGTTTTTTTAACAAAACGGACATCTGTATTCATCTTATACAGTATTTGTTGGATTTGTCCCTGTATTGGACAAGTTACGAATACAATAACGTAATTAAATCGCGTAAATTATTTCATTTTAAATGGTTCACAAAATTTCGACAACGCTTCGTTTATGTTCCCTGTGTATACGCAAATGTGTACTGTTCAGGGAACTAAAGCGAAGCGCTGCCGAAATTTTGTTGAATCATTTAAATTGAAATAATTTACGCGATTTAATTACGTTATTTTATTTGTAATGGGAGGTAGGACGACCCATCACCATAGAGTCAATGATCAGTTATTATAAAATTCACCTGTAAACTGTTTTAATAATATGTCAATGCAAATTAATATCGTACTTTTTAACTATATACGTAGGTTAATGGACAATTATTTTACTGATCGGAGCTGGATGTACAAAAAATTGAAGAGTTGAAAGTGAAACGTCAATTATTGAACATTTTAATAATGGTGTTCGCGTATTTATTGATTTTGCTTTAAGTAATAACAGAAACGACAAAGAAATCCGTTGTCCATGTACTAAATGCAAATTGTTAAAGTATTTGGTACCAGAAATGGTAAGAGTTCATTTGCGTCAGTTCGGTTTCGTGTCGAACTATTTGGTTTAGGATCGTCATGGAGAACCGTTAGCATCTAATCGTGTTGAAGCTGAGGAGGTATTGAGTAATGAAATTGATACGATAAATCTCGTAGAACATATGGTTGAAGATGCTGCACGTTCAATGTTCCCTGTTTCTCAATTAACCGATGACGATGGTAATACTGAAGACGAACCAAATATTGGTGCAAAAAAAATATGATTTGTTAGAAGCGACGAAGAAACCCATTTGGGAAGGTTGCACAAGCGAACCCAATTGTCAGTGACTGCTGAGTACATTGCGATGAAATCTAAATACAACCTCACAGAATCTGGATTTACAGCTGTTGTACAAGCTGCGAAACGGCATATGCCTCCCAATAATTTAATGTGCGAAAATCATTATGAAGTAAAAAAACTAATGTCGGCTTTTGGTTTACCATATCAAAAAATAGATACATGTCTAAACGGTTGCATGCTGTTTTGGAAGGAAGATATCAATCTTAGACATTGTAAAATATGCAATCAGGAAAGGTACAAACCAAGAAAGAAAAAGAGAAAGGAAGTCCCGTATAAGAGTATGCATTATTTACCAATTACTCCTAGACTTCAAAGGTTATATGCATCTTCTGTAACTGCGCAACATATGAGATGGCACAGTATGAGAATACGAGAGGAAGGTACGTTAACACACCCAGCTGATGGGGAAGCATGGAAGCATTTTGACCAAAAGTATCCTGATTTTGCATCCGAGAGTCGTAATGTTAGACTTGGTTTATGTACGGATGGATTTTCACCATTTTCTCAATTTGGTTCTAAATATTCGTCCTGGCCTATAATTGTCACACCTTATAATTTACCTCCTTGGATGTGTATGAAAACTCCATACATGTTTCTTACAGTTGTTGTTCCTGGTCCTGATGATCCGACACAAGGAATCGATGTTTATTTACAACCTTTGATTGAAGAATTAAAAACATTGTGGTACGAAGGAGTAGAAACATATGATATTTCTAAAAAAAAACTTTCGCATGTATGCTTCTTTATTATGGACAATCAGCGATTTTCCTGCGTATGCAATGCTTTCAGGTTGGAGTACGGCTGGTCGCCTAGCTTGTCCTTACTGCATGGAAGAAACAAGAGCATTTCCTTTACCTCATGGAAAAAAAATTTCGTGGTTTGATTGTCATCGATGTTTTCTTCATGTTAATCATCCATTTAGAAGAGATAAGAAAAACTTTACAGCTAATAGAGTTGAAACTTTAAGCGCACCTACGGTTTGGTCAAGCGAAGATATTTATGAACTTGTAAAGGATTATCCAAAAATACATGAAACTGGAAAGCAAATTGAAATTCAAGGTAAATCATCGATTCATAACTGGTGCAAACAAAGCATATTTTGGGAGTTGCCTTATTGGAAAAATCTCCTGATTCGTCATAATATTGACGTGATGCACAATGAGAAAAACGCGTTTGATAATGTGTTTAATACAGTTTTGAATGTCAAGGGGAAGACGAAAGATGATTTGAAATCAAGACGTGATATCGAAGTATTATGTAATCGTCCTGAGCTTCATATGAAACCAAATGAAACAAAAAAGCCAAAAGCGTGCTATGAGCTAGACAATAATCAAGTTAAAATATTTTTAAAATGGGTGGAAGGATTAAGATTCCCGGATAGTATATCTTCTAATCTTCGTAGATGTGTGGACTATAAGAACAATAAACTTAGCGGGATGAAAAGTCATGATTGTCATGTTATGATGGAAAATTTATTACCCGTCGCTTTTAAAGAACTATTGCCCGTAAAAGTTTGGACTGTTCTAACAGAACTTAGTCTGTTTTATAAAGAGATTTGTTCTACTACATTAAAAGTTGATCGTCTACGTAAACTTGAGGAAGAAATCCCGATATTGCTATGCAAATTGGAAAAAATATTTCCTCCTGGTTTTTTCAATGTTATGGAGCATTTACCTATTCATCTTCCATTTGAAGCATGTCTTCGAGGACCTGTGCAATATGGATGGATGTATCCATTTGAAAGGTATATTCATATTTAGTTCATTAAATATTGGTTTAATTATATGTATAAAAAATTGATTTAAAATAATTTGAAATAGATATTTAAATCATCTAAAGAAAAAAGTGAGACAGAAAGCTCGAGTTGAAGGCTCGATTTGCAAATCATACATTGAAGAAGAAGCTTCATTTTTTTTCTCTCATTATTTTAGTGACCATGTGAACATATCATTTGAAAGTGCTCCGCGTAATGATGAAGGCATTGATCAAGATGATTGTCAATCGACTATATCTATTTTTAAAAAGCATGGTCGGCCTTCTGGTAAATGTGTGGAAGTATGGTTGGATGACAGAGATTATCACGTAGCACACACATATATTCTTCTCAACTGTGCTGAAGTTGCACCATTTGTTAGGTAATATACTTATATATGTAACATTTCTTGTATCTTAATTAATAAATATACAAATATGCACACATGTATCTTAATCAAAATATAACATTTCTTGTATAATTGCAGTATTTACGAATCACAACATCTAAACGGAGATATCAGCAAAGAATTCTCTAAATGGTTTTCTAAGTACGTTTTTGATACGACAAATGGTGTTGTAGACGAAGGATTGAAACATTTAGCTTTGGGACCAAAAAGGATAGTCAAGACCTATCCAATATTCTTTGTAAATGGATATAAATTTAATACCAAAGAATACGGTGCTGAAAAATTAACTAACAATACTGGTGTATTTGTTAAAGGTAGTGATGATCCAAATGATCATATACATGATTTTTATGGCGTGCTAACCCAAGTTTTGCAATTGTCGTATTTCACATGACCTGCAGAAGAAGTATTTTTGTTTAAATGCAACTGGTTCAGCAACGTTCCAGGTTCTGGAATAAACGTGCATCCAAAATATAATCTTATAGAAATAAAACATACTTCGCATTATCATAACTACGATCCTTTTGTACTTGCCAAATAAGCTCTTTAAGTTTATTATGCTTCTTACCCATCTCTAAGAAGAGATAAAGTAAATTGGTCGGCTGTTTTTAAAACAAAGGCAAGATTTACATTTGATGGACGGAACATTCCCGATGAACAAGCTTACCAAGCAGATATCGAGGAAAGTAGAGGAATAATAATAACAGATGATCAAACAGATTTTGGACCTCTAAACGATGATTCAAATGCATTAATTGAAGCATTTGAGAGTACAGAGGAACAAAATATAGAGTACGAAACAGAGTCTGAAACCGAAACTGACGAGGACTGATCAATAATCTACATTTTGAAGGTAATTATATTTAACATTATAATGTTTTCATTAAAAATGTTATGCTAATTTATGATATGTTCTCATATAATGTTTGTGTGTAACATGTTCTATAGATATGTCTTCACATAGACGATCTGGGTCTACACATTCTGGGTCTCCCTCCTCTTCACAGAGAGGGACTATTCGTCCTGCAGATCGTGATCGCACTGGTCCATCAGAGGAGATGCCACGCACTGTAATTTGGCTAAAGCCAAAAGCCGACGGATCTGGGTAACTATTAAGTTTCAAAATTAAATTTTATTCTCGTACAGTCTATTATAAGTATAGTAGTCATAAAATAGTAAATGCTTTTTTTCCTGTTAAACACAGTGGTTTTACGTTAGAGCCATCAAATATAGTTCTTTCATTATCTAAGCGTGCATACCAGAGTCGGATGAATGAATGTTGGCCCAAATGGTCCTTGATTCCAGAGAACGTGAAGGAAGCTATTTGGCAGGACTTTTTGGTATGAGTGATATTACTTGTTAGGTTTAAATATCTAATCATGTTTACACTACGCATAAAAACTATATAACTCTTATGTAATCAAACGTGCAGGGCCATGTGGACATCCAGGATGCAGATCTTTTCGTTGTACAGCGTCATTGGCAGAGTAAAATTGCAAAGAACTATAGGGAGACTTTAAATGCTTTGAAATCAAGTGGAAGCAAGCCAAATTGGATGAGCGCTGTTGTGTGGGAACAGTTTATCCGCTGGTGGGCCAATGAGGAATTTCAGGTAAATTTAGCATATATTTAATTTAAATTGTTCTACGCAAATAATATTTAAATTAAAACTATAAAATAATTTTTTTTTCAACTTAAATTTGCAGAAAGAGTCAACTAGGAATTCTGCTAACAGGAGCAAGAACCCCGTCACACATCGCGGTGGTTCTAAATCATTCCAGCATCACCGCGAGGACTTGGTATATTTATTAATTAAGATAAACATTTATATAAAAATATTTAATATATATATTTATATGTGCATATTTCAGGAAAGACAGCGCGGTGGTCCTGTCAGTCGTTGGGATGTATTTGCGCATACGCATGCGGTGACTCAGATTGACGATTCAGGCTCATATTCGTACACCTGGGAAAGTAATGACAAAGCAAGGACCGCATATGTAAGTATAAGATAATGAACTAAAAGTTTTAAGTCTATTAAAATAGCATTATCTAAATTCAATTGTATTTTGCATACTAGAAAAAGTTTCAGGACGCATAGACATTGATGCTCCAGGACACCGGAAGAGCAGAGTTGACCATTGATGAGAAGAACGCAATATTTGAGTCTGTCATGGATCCAGCGACCCACGGAAGGCGCTTTGGATTTGGAAGCCAATCGGTAATTTAATTTAAATTTAAAATAATTTTTATGAAGCATGTTCATTTCGATATCATATATATAAACACTTTAGATGTGAGCTTAGCTAGAGTAAATATTTAAACGTATTTACACATATATTTACACATATTTACTAATATTTACAGGTTGACGTAGTGCAGAAGAACTACCAGAGGGCTCAAGATAAGGAGGAGATCGCACAGCTACGAGCCCAGATCGCCACGCTTCAAGACCGCGATCGCCGCCGTGAAGAACAAATGGAGCAGCTAAACAATAAAGTGGCGGAGTTCATGGAGCAATACGGGCGGTTTCCTTCCTCCGGTGGTTCTGCTGGCGAGTGAGTTGAGGTATGTTTGAGATGTTCTCTTATGTGTGGAGTGGTGATGGTTTGTATATATTGTTGTATGGTGTTAGACATTTGGTGATGGTTTGGATGTGTTAGGCATTTGGTGATGTGTTTGGATGTCTTAAACATTTGGTGATGGTTTGGATGACGATTGGTGATGGCTTTTTATGTGTTTTGTTTGTATATATGATGACGGTTGGTTTGGATGACGTTTGGTTTTGATGTAGAAAATAATTTGATGGATGTAGAATTTAGTTTGTTTTGATGGTTTGGTTGTTTATGTGTATGATTTGATTATTATATTGTGTTTGGTTATATATATATGTGATTGTTATTGGATATACGCTCAAAATGGAGCAGTTTTGATATTTATGATATTGTGTGTGGCCGGAGGTGAGTAGGAGCTGCTGGGTAAAAAAAAAGTTTCAGATTTCCAACGGCTTCCAACGGATACCAACGGCCATTTGGTCATTTATAGGCAACGGCTTCCAACGGCTACCAACGGCAATAACCAACGTTTTCCAACGGCGAACCAACGGCAAGTTGGTCAACGAAGTTTGCCACGTGGCCAGATGAGCCGTTGGTAAACGTTGGTATAACGCCGTTGGAGGCGTTGGAAACCATTGGAAGGCGTTGAAATATATTCCAACGGCCTTTCCAACGGCTTCCAACGGCTTACCAACGGCCGCCAACGGCTTGGAGCCGTTGGAAAGAGCTGTCTCCCTTGTAGTCATAGATATAATGTCCTTATGCATCCATTAGAGCTTGAATAGTATTCCTATGTCGTCGCATTGACATTTTAGCTTAGAAGTATTTAGTATTTCTATCACCCTTTTGAAGCTATGAGATTTTGCTTTGCTGTCGGAGGAATTCATTATGTTTTTCAAGGAGATCATTAAGTCTCTGACCTGTTTGATACATATTATCGTATGCAATGCAGTTATCCGGGTCTTGATCCGCAAGGATAAACATAGAATCAAATTCAGCTTGTAGAGTAGCTATATTATTATCCTTTGCTCTTAACCTATTCCAAATTTTCAATTCATTTTTAACTACTTTCAATTTGAAAATCAGTCTGTAAGCGTGAGATCCCCACGTATCCGCCGATAGCCCAGTATCAATACACTGATCATACCCTTCTCTGTAGCACCAATTGTTAATGTATCGAAAAGGAGGTCTTTTTTGATGCCGATGTTGTGGGATAAAAAAATACAAGGAGAGGGATATGATCACTGACAAAGGAGGGCAAGGCAATTGTACCGAATTGTGGAAACATAGACATGAAATTATAATTAACAAGAACATTGTCTATGTTTGTTGCAATCCCTCTGCACCGCCATGTGAATTTACATCCCTAAAAAATAGATTCAACCAACCCACAGTTAAATAAACAGTTTTTAAATGTATGTAAATAGGAAAAGGGGATCGATAAACCTCTCTTTTTATCCTTCGGGTTAAGAGCATTATTAAAATCCCCTATAACTAGCCATGGAGATCCTACAATAGAAGCGTCTGGCCGTAGCAAATCCCATAACTTTTGTCGTTCGGAAGACAAATTACTAGCATAGACACATGTGAAGTAGCATTGAAAACCTCCTTTGTTTGATAACAGTAGGGTAATGTGCTGCTGTGATTTGCTGAATATAATATGTTCCCAAACAGTTGTATCCAGTATAATCACAATTCGGCCTTTGCTGCCTTCATCATTGTTATGTACAAAATTCCAATTGGGTAGTTTCAGCTGCAGTTTGTCTATGTTTGAAGAAGATAACTTGGTCTCAATTAATCATATCATAGTAAGCTTGTGAGATTTTAGAAGTGTGAATACTTGACTAACTTTATCTTCGGTAATCATACCTCTAATATTCCATGTCATAATATTCATATTCCCTTCATGGTGCTCCTTGTAGTTATTTTAGGAGGAGCTTTGCTAGACGTTATGGAATTTGCATATGTTGCACGCTTTTGAACATATGTAGGGTTCTTCGGTACCATGGGGGAGACATTAATAGTCAAGTTAGACATACTGCCTACTTCTTGAATTTTTTCAGCAATATCTAGTATGAAATTCTCTTTATCCACATGGCTACTATTATTTTTGTTGTCCATATGTGCAGGTGAGTCTTCTAAAGTGTGAGTGATCGGGGGCAAGTCAGTCAAATCAAGTGCTAAAACTGTCGGATTTGAAGTGGAACTATCTGCATGAGTTTCAGGAAAATGTACGAGTGTAGAAAATGAATTATGTAGAGGGATGTTGGAAATGTCACTGTGATCATTTATGCTTGTACTTGAAACATTAGAAGTTTCTAAATTTGTAGATGAATGGAATGTAGTAATATTAACTTCATGTTGTGATGTCAGACTGCTGTTTAGTGCCGTTTCTTTTCCTGATAAAACATTCGTATTATTGCTTGACATATGATCTTTAATCCGCCATTGCTGTGTAACAACTTTGCTGCAATTTGAGTCATTATGACCGAAAACCTAGCATTTAGAACAAGGCAAGATTTTTTGTTCGTATTCAATTGGAATAACATCCATGTCTCCAATATATATCTCCATTTGAACCGACTGTGGATAAGAGAATACATCAACTTCAATTAGAACACGGGCATAGTTGAGTCTATTTTCCAATGTCGTTGTAGTATCCATTCGAATTGGTTTGCCAAGAACATTAGCAATTCTACTAATACCTTCATTATTCCAATATATTCAAGTTTTAAATCAGTAAATCGTGTCTATATTGGAATAGTGGAAAAAGAATCTTTCGTAAGTGCCATGCCAGTTTTCCATTTTTTAATGATAAGAATTATGGACCCTATAGTGTAAGAGCCTGATCGTATAATCTTACTACAATCATTTGAATTGTAGAATTTTACGAAATAAAACCGTTCTTCTTATAAAACAGTTCGTATGTACCATTTGGTTTCCAGATCATATCAACAAAACTTTTAAAGTTGTTGTAAATAGGACGCCTACCCAAATTATAGACAACCAAAGTGTTCTTCCATTTTTCTTCGGCGTTAGTAAAAACAGTCTTATGAAGCAAACCCTTTGTTATCTCCCCCTCTGAAATAGGAGGGTAATACGTTAAATCGGTGATATCTACTTCTCTAACTGCCAAACACTCCTTTACCGTTGCCGTCCAGGATCGAGTCCAAGTGTTTACACTATGACTAATAGTGGTTGCATTGTTATCTTCGGTCGGACTTGGAAATGCAGATTTGTCTAGTGTGAAGGCGGAAGAGGCATTTACCACAGAACCGATCTTCCCATTAGAAGTTTACTATCGATGGTCAATAAATATAGTTGAGGGGCGCTGCTGTTCGTCTGAAGTGGGAGAAGAGTATCGTTGTGATAAGGTGGCTGCGGATAAATCGGGTGGTTTGGGTGGTGGAAGGTCTCTAACCGTTCCCTCCAGAGAGTCTTCATCACCATGATTTGTTTTCATATCTATGTTGATATTATATTTTATTCGGTGCACTGCGGGATATACGACATGTTATGTTTAGGATTTTAGTTATTTCACCCTTGACAATCATCCTACGTCGGTCGGGCACCGTAGAAGCGCATTTTTCGGGCATATTGGGTACCGGGGTGTAGGGCGGTCGTCACATGTGGTATCAGAGCTTAAGTTAAGCGATACCTCACTGAGGTCTTTCGCTAGAGGTTAAGTTGGTACTTTGATTCATTAGAGATAAGGTAAGTGGAACTCCTTAGAATGAATCGAGCGATATATGAGAGAGAATAGTTGTTGTATATTTTGGTTTTCAAAACTATATATTAGCAGTATACATAATATATAAGTTGCATTGTACACTTGAGCATTGTAGTCGCAATTTTTCCTTTATGAGAGACTGACCATTCTTATTACAGAATTTAATAATGAGCTGGCACACAAGGAACACTGCTAGGAATTAAATGCTTGGAGTAGTAGGAGAAAGAGAGTGTTCGGGAACAACCAACCTTGATATGCAGGCCATGTCCACAGAGGTGGTGAGGAACATGCTATGGATACCCAAGGTGTAGCTTCAGTCAGTGTTAGTGGATATGCTGCTGTGCAAGCGCTCGGAGCCGACTTTGCTAAATTGAACAAGGACTATTCTAGCCTTAGAGGCAAACCATTCCTTAGATTGGAATCAAATGTGGAGGTTCATTTTGGTTAGATACCTGTGAATATATCTTTGAAGATTTGCATTTGGAAGACGCAATGAAAAGAAAGTTAGCCTCTGGGCAACTTTCAAGGTCGTGCCATGGGATGGTGGAGTGCTTTTAAGATTGGTACTCTGGAAGACCAATTCACTCGAAGCAGTTTAAGGGCAGATTTGAAAAGAAGTTCATCAACCGCCTAGAAGTCGATATTGTTTAGGATGTTTGCTAAGTTGAAGCAAGGCGAGAATACTATTTCGGAGTATGTGAGGATGCTCGCCTGCGTACCTTTAACCGTTAGACGGTCTGGTTTGTCCTAAGAGGGAAATACCTATGAGATAGGTATCCGAAAGAATGTCGGATCCAATTGTGGCATGAGATTTCACCGGCCTCAGAGGTCGTAAAGTGAGTTATCATACATCTAAAAGACCTTGAGAGGGTGATGACGAAGTTGGACTTTGAGAAATTCATAAGAGAGTAAGACTCCGAAAAGGATCACGACACGGTGGGATTCTAGAAGTGATCGAAGCAAATTGATACTTTGGCAATACCTTGAAAAGGTCATGATGAAGGGTGAACTTTGAGAAAGTTATAATGGAGTGAGACTCCGCAAAGGATCAAGGTGAAGAGAGATTTCGGTGAAGATTTTGGAGAAGTGGGGCTTCAAGTATAGTTGTAGTGAAGTGAGACATCGGGAATAATCATGGTGATGTAAGGCCTTAGGAAGGGCTATGACGATACGTGACGAGGTGAGGCCTTGGCGATAAACACAGTGATATGAAACCTCGAGGATGTTTGTCGTTGCATGTTTACCTTATGCTTGTTATGGTTGGTATGATTGTTGGATGTCTAGTGATGTTGGTATTCTTGAGATAAGTACCATAATACCCATAATACTTAGTATCGTATACCCATATGATGTTGACAGTAGTATATCATTTATTTTCTTATGTGCTAACTCTTTGGATGCAAGGATAGGCCAGGTATGATTTTTCCATACTCTATGTTATCTACTTTATCGGTTTTTATAGTATTTTGAGATTGTTTATGGCTCACACCAGACTGTTGTCTGACTCGAGGTTTTATACTTTGTGTAACAACCAACATTTAAGCGATTGGATATTTAAATATTTTATTTAAATATTGATTTGTTAATTAATGTAAGGTCCAAATTTGTTTTTTAGCATACGGTCGAGGTAGGACTTGAGACCAATTCCGTTGAGTCAGGATCAACCATGCGAATTAAAATGAGTATAAATATTGCTATATTTGAAGTCATGGTATTTTTACAATTTACGCATTATTATATGTATTTTAAAAAAATACGTGCATAGTTAGGTCCAATGGGATCTCGACTGATGGCTTATGATTCAAGGATGAGGACTTCATTATAAGACGCATGGTTGAAGAATTTGTGTAATTGGGTAATCTGATGTCCAAAATGGCCTCGGAATGCTTAAAATTATCATCTTAAAGTGCTCTCTTGGATAGCAATGAAATTTATACCATTGGGACCGAAAAAATGAGGTGATGTGTGCCAACGAGTTTCATGACGTTCTAATGTGTTGTGGGATCGTATGAGCTCAAAACTTGTGGTGTTTTATATAAGAAATTAAATAAGGAATATATATTTAATTATATATTCACTCACTCTCTCTCAAGCTTATTCCCTTCTAGTTTTCTCCTCTCTCAAAAAGCAATACGAGTCCAAGAAAGAAGAGTTCAGGTCGGCTCTGATTCCAAGGGCTACGGGCCATGAAAAGAGGCGAGATCGGATCTATTGAACTTGTAGAGGAGAGAGCATCACTTCTAAAGCAGCTTTGGCAGGTGCGGTGGCACTTGAAGGGGTCATCATCGTGAAGCGATCACCTAGGATTGGCATTCGTCAAAGATAGAAGAGGCTTTGGGCAAAATGAAGAGCACCATCATGTTTCTCGCAGCGGTATGCACTTCCAGTGCTAATCTTTTTGGGTTCGTTCATTTTTAGTGAGTTGCGACATTATGGGGCCGATGGGGGCATCTATAGGTCATGTTTAGGTTTGTGCGACCGAGATTGAGGAAGATGTGCACGACTTTGTGGTTTCAAGTGTGTAAATGTACAGGAGTGATAAATTGGGGAAGATGATTAGTTGAGGGATTAATTAAGTTAATTAGTTATTTAACTATTCTCAAATCATATTTAATTCTTATATTTTACATACGAGGTCCAATCGAGACGCAGTCTTCGCCATTGCACTCATATGGAGATTATCTATAGCTTAGTATATGTTTGGACTAGATCCAGACACTTAAGGAATTATGGTTCAGGTGAGCGAAATTATAACCCTGAATTTGTATTTTAGTATAAATCCCTGTAATTATATATTGGATAACATTACATGATATAGGTAGAATAATATATATTAGTAAATATTCCCCTATTTGATTAGATTGATTTAAGTAGATGTTCAGGATGATTGATTGTCTCTGTGTGTGTGTATATGTATATGTATATTGATATGTATATTGTGCTCTATTCATATCGAATAGAGTTAGATGGAGTTGACATTAATTTATAACATGACTATAAATTAATTAAGCTCTAATTTGAAGTTATATTACTGGTAAAAATATTATTACATATTTTATTACTAATAAGAAGTTAAAAGTATAACTTTAAAATAATATTTATGTAGGTTAAACTATATTAAAATGACTTTGAAGTTTATCTGACCTTGATATTGGTTTATTATACTGTAAATCAATAATTAACTACTAACTAGTGAATTTCTATAAATGTGATTTGAGAAGTTAGTAATTACAAAAGAAGTTTTTATTATTTAATTAGGTTTGATTAATGTTATAAAATCTTGAATATTGTTATAACGCGATTTATTAACTTTAGACCCTAAGAAATGGATTGTGATATAAGTGTACACATGTGTGTGTGTATTATATACACAAGCTATATAATATTTTAAGGCCTTATTGATAGCTAAAATTAATTTTAGTAGGAGAATAAAGTGAAGTTAAGCTGTAATATGATTAATAGGCAAGTGTATTATTTTATCAAATAAGTTTGAGACTTCTATGAAATAATACGAAGAGATATGATTTGAGTAAATTAATAAATAATCTGATTATTGAATTAATTACTTAAGTAAGATGGATTTGGTTGAATTGGATGTTGGGATTTATTGGAATGTGTTAATGGTGTGAATTGGCTGTTTAGTCAATGTAATTGCATAGAATGTATGTATGGATTATATTAAGCAATTAAATAAGTTAAACGTGTAAACTACGCGAAAGAATGTATATACATTTATACATGCTTATATATATTCAATGTGAGTTTACGATAGTATATTTAGTCGAGTCTGATATTCAAGAAATATATTCGAATGAGATAATTAATTTAAAGGAGGAATATGATGTAGACTGTAGTTTAGTTAACGAGGAACAAGTATCGTGTTCAGGTAGCGAGACGATGTAATGAATATAGTCGAAACGACGTTTGGTTAATAACCGCTCGTTAGTTGAAATGGGCAATAAGCCTAGGTCCAGGGTGATTTACACTCGGATCTCGAACCGATCTGTAACAATCCAGATTTCAAAAAATAATTAATTAAAGTTAATAATAGTAATTTAATTAATTAAAAACAGAGTTTGGAGATTTATTTAATTGATTAGTTTAGAAATTATTTAATAAAAGGTTTTAGATTGTGAAAATAAGACATTTAAATTTAAACAAGTTGAAATGTAGAAATAATATTTTATAGAAGTGATATAATTAAAGTAGAATATTGGTTTGGGAAAAAAGTGATATAGAAATAGAAATTTGTATTTATTTAATTTAAATAGAAAATGGTTTAAAATAAAAGAAAAAAACGAAATGATATTAAAATGTCAAAGCCCCAAAATTTGTAACCCCAGTGCCCAATCCCAAAATCCAGATTTCTCTGTTCCCAGAATTTTCTCCTCTTTCGAAAACATTCATGGATACTTTCCTCAATCAATTATCTTCCTACTAAAAAAAGAAACCAAACACTCATCACCTAGAAAATCAAGAACAAATTAAATAAATTGTTATAAAGCATCGAGTATATCCATCTCCACATCAATAGGCACTTGCAGCAACAAAGAGACGAGGGGTTCGATCATGGACTAAGATGTTGGATCGTGCGACGGTATGTTGCATAGAGGAGCACGCATACAGGTGAGTTTTTAAACTCACGAATCTATGTCTATAATCACATAATCCATTTTGTATATGTTGAAATTGAGTTGTCGTTTGGATATATTGATTGCATGCATCGAGTCAGAGTAGATCTGTGCAGTTAATGCCCCGCTATTACCCCGCTATAACTCTGCTATATCTCGTAGCGGATTTCTACCGCTATGATTTTTCCATATTGCCCCGAAATATAGCCTTTCCGCTTTAAGCCCCGCTATTTCCGCTATATCCCGTTATTCCCGTTATTCCCGCTATATTCCGCTATTTCCGCTATATCTTCTTTAATAAAATGAATTGAAAAATTGCATTTATACATTATAAAAATTATGAAACTATTTTATTTGATTTAATTTTTAATATATTTTTAGAAATGAAAATACTATAATATTCTACTAAATTCAATTATGTTATATAATAGTTTTATGTTTATTTAAAGTATATTCGCACATGTTTTTATTTAAAATTATTTATGTATTAATTATAATTCAATTGAATGATATTTTTTCATTTAATTACCATTTATATATTTGAAAAAACATTAAGTACGAGTTTTATATGCTATTTTAGAGTCATCCGCTATATCCCGCTATATCCTCGCTGTATCCCCGCTATGACTTTTTGCACCTCCACCGCTTTGAATCCGTCGAGCGCTTTAACTGCACAGGAGTAGATAGTAGCGAGGATGAGGGAGAAGATCGCCAGAATAGGCGTGTAGCAACATAGAAAAGCGCCCAACTAGTTGACAACTAGGGCTACCGGTCGTGCACCGTGTGCATTTTTATAATAATAATAACGATAATGATAATAATAATAAATATATATATTGTAATAACTTATATAAAAAATTATATTACATAAAATTAAATATAATAAATGTAAAAACATAAAATGTAATTGTGAAATTTAAATGAAAATTTATAAATATAATATTCGTTAATTTCAAGAAAATTAATTAATTAAAGAATGAATTAGATATTTTCTTTTAAAAATCATATAAAAATTTAGTATATATTCTGGAAAATAAGAAATATATTCTAATTAATATTTTAAGTAATCCAAAATAAAATTTGTAATTAATAATTTAAATAGAATTGTTTTATATATATATTATATATTTAATAATCTAAAATTTACTTATATATTTAATTTAACTCCAAAGTAATTATTATTTGTCTTCGATGTTTTCTTCAATGTTGATCTGAGTTGGATATTGTGTATAATTCATTATTAGTTAGCTTATATAAATTCCATGTGCAAGTTTAGGAAGTGATATTTTATTCTAAATTTGGAAGTATTATTTATTGTATTTAAAAGGCTATTAACTAATCTAAAGTGAATATATATTTGTTTTAAAGTGTTTATTCAAAAATTTATATATATATAATGTTTGGAAAATGGTAAACCAACGTGAGAAAAACAGCTCAATAAAAACCTTTTGAAAATAATGGTATCTCGTAAGACCACGCCGCACATAAATACAGATGGGTTTTTACCTCATGATAATTAAAACATTTCATAGGAAATCTTATGATATTATAATAGTGTCTTTGATTCAAAATAAAAATTAAATATAGCCGAAATTGTTACATTAATTAAATTCCAACGTAATAGGTATTCAAACAAATCCGAAGGCTCGTATTCGAAATGGATTCCAACTATGAAAGGGTAAGGGTCTACCCACCGAATCAGTGCACCTTTAGATAAAATGTACTAGAGGCTACACCACGTTGCACCTCTACTACTCAGGACCAGCCCTACCCTTACTGGATAGCACTGAATATGAACACCCTTAGGTTGATAAAAAACCATAATGGGCCGCGAAGCATACATAGATATCGACTCTAGATAAGGTATGATCATACCCTAATGGGAGTGACCCATATAGCCTTGCGGCATGTCCCTGCTTTAATAATTTTACCAGTTGATGAGGCCAGAGGGTACGTTTTACCTTTTAGATAGTCATTCTACTTGGAATGCTAACACTGCCCTCCACGCAGAAATGCAATGTCGGCATTCATCCATACAAGTTCTTTTTAGGTCTGAACGAAACCGAAGGCGCTACTTCTACTACATCCATTTTGGAATCACCATCGGGATTAGTATCAAGTAGCCCTTGCACTTTAAAGAGCTCTGTCTTTGATCATCTTCAAGATGCCTTCCATTCGAATGCTTATATTGGTTCGAAGTGGTTTTTGGATAATATATCTGATCCTGGTCTCTCCGAACCGATAACGATGGTTTAAAACATGCCATCATTTGATAATCAGTTATTTAACTATCAAATAACACACAATTCAACCACATATTTAATTTCCAAAGGAAAATAATGCTGGTTAAGCACAAAGCACCTATTAGCCTTCTTATTTAATCCTTTCATTAATTAAAATCACTTTGTAAATGTTTGTATTAAAATACTTTTACAAAGATATATTCACAAATCCTTTATACTCCTTTCAATACTTTGAAAAATATCCATATACTTATTTCAACGGTTTAAGTATATTTTCAAAACATTATGAAAGATTTCTTATCTCAAAATCATATCAAATGATTTAAATAAACATTGTTTTAAAAGAAACAGAGATAAGGATAAACCCAAACACTATTCCTTCGGTGTTAAGCATGGAATTAATGTCCACACCACCAAAATTAAGAAGGTCAAATTTGGGGAAATCCAATCTCAGTTTCTTTTATAAATTTCTTCGATAAATCCTTTTTAATAAATCTCTTTTATTTATGAATATCTCCTTTACTAAAATTCCAAAACCATTTATAAAACTCTTAATAAAATATCCAAAATCATTTATAAACTTCTTTTCTTTATAGAACCCCATTATAAAAATCCTTTATAAAAATCCTTTATAAAGCCTTTTTAAAATCCTTTATAAATCCAAAACCCCATTTTCATTTGTAACTCTTTTATTAAATGAGATTTCTTTTATAAATCAATTTATTATTTATAAATACAAGTGATCAGATAAATTAATTTACTTTAAGCATCCTAAATAAATAATAAATTAACTTTCCAACATCATTAGTAAAATATTATCAACTCTAGAACATTATTAATATAATAATTAATACCTTCAAAACATTATAAATAAATAGTAATTATTTACTTCAAAACATTATTGTGTATAATAATAGTTTTTAACAGCAAAACGTTACTAATAAATATTAACTTAAAAACATTATAATTATAATAGTTAATAATTTCAAACGTGATTAATAGAAAATAATAATTAATCTTCGAACATTATTATAATGGATAATAATTAACTTCCCAAATATTATTAAAAATTATTTTTGTTTTCTTGATTTCAAGGTTAGAGGGAGTTGATAAATGAAAGCTGAGAGGGAAAGAGAAGGAAAGTGTGTTGATTATATGAATGGTCTAGAGTTAGGTTTATATTTAAATTTTTCGGCATCTCGCTGCACAGCTTTCGTTCGTGTACGGACTCCGAACGACAAAACAAAAATATGGTCGCGCTCAGAATAGCGACGCAACTCCAAAATAACAATAATATACACTGGTTATCATATTTGGAAAAATCACAAAAACACTGTGGTTTGCTGACAAATCGTCAAACGATAATTTACAAAATTTCCAAATTAAAAATTATAGAAAAATCGAATAAATTAAATTAAAAATACATCAATAAAAATCGAGTCGTTATTAATAACTTATTTTCTCATTATTTTATTCGAGCCATTTATTGCTACAAATAAATTTACAAAATGAATTCATCATTATTATTTGTTGATTTAAAGGAGTTAAATAAAACCATTAAATTAATTAAATTAATATTCAATTAAAAATCCAGATATTTAATTAACTATTCAAATATTAATTTCCAAGTTAGATAATTCAATAATCCTTATATTCTTTTGAGTTCAAGTTTAAAATCTTAAAAATCAATTATTCTAATATTTAAAATTAATTGAATACTCAAATCCAATGAGCAAAACCTCAGATTCTTACATTCTTCCCCCCCTTAAAAAGATTTCGTCCTCAAAATCCTAAAGGACTAAGCAACAAACCCTAAAACCCTAGCATATTTGATGATATATAAAAATCATCTTCAACTTATGCCTAAAGCAGCAAACTTCACACTAATCTATCCTAGACGCTATCCTACCTACACGTGCACATGTCAGCCAACAAGGCACTCTCACTCGAATCGAGATATAAACACCCAAAATGAATAAGTAACAATAACTGCATCTATAGTGGTAACTTCCATCCATACTATAATTGAAATTCCTAAGTCACCTAGGGCTATTCCAAAAATCCGTAACACCGATTTTTCCGACTAATATATCTAAAAATCCTTGCTCTAACTTCTCATCGGCTGTGGCCTAAGTTTTCGAAAAAATTCGGCAGCACCTCCTTTGCATGGCTAGATCCGAAAAACTACAACTCTCCATATATGGCCCAAAACAACAAAGAAAAACAAAGCCCAATAGTTCCATCCCATATCTGGGTATCAAATCCCACACTCTTAATCTATTACATACCTATTTATCGGGCAACAAACTCTACTCATGAAATCAAAAGCAGCAAGCTAGTCTTTGCTTCCACACACCTGAACCTCACTTATATAATCCAAAAAAGAGTTAAACATGAAAATGAAACGATACTACAACTCAAACACCATATACATGAATTTAAGCAAGCCAAAACATACATAGCAAACATCTCAAACAATCATGCCATGCGAATCATGAAACTTGCATTTTTAGTGACAAAAGCATACCATTACATTTAAGCATGTACGATGTACATATGTCATCCGTACGTAATATCAAATCCGATCACTCACTCGATTATGCAACTTCACTTCCAAACTAGTATTGCTCACTCGATTCTCTAGTGCGGACTTTAATCAGCTTACTTAATCAGAAACTATGATAGAGAACTTCAGGATCATTTCAAGAATCCGTATCAAGTATTCTCCGTTAAGAATCGAGTGAAAAATCCTTGTTCGGACCGATGTAAGTCATCTCGAAATCATTTACTCGAAACTGGATCAAACAGTTATGCGAATAAAATAATCTACGTACATCCTACGTATTTATTCCAGTTGGTTTCTTAACAACACCAATTACCTTACGTTTTAAATCACATTCATTTTTTATTTAACAACACTCCATTCCATACTAAATTCTTTTTTGAACCATGACATAAAACATTACTTAAGTGTATAAAAATTTCATAACTTAAGTTTATATTCACATAACACGCAACTTCTATATTTTCTAACCAAAAACTCTTAGCTTCAATTCTATATCAAATTTGGAAGTCCCGACTATCCAAAATTGTCCGAAATTCCATTTCATTTCAGTAAATGGAAACTACCAAACAACATATCAAAATTAGATGCAAAACTAAACTACTATCATGCATAAGGTACATGCATCTATATAATAACTTGAATGAAAACTTTAGACTTAAACACCCGGTTTTATTTCAACTCTATTTTGAAATAAATAATATATACATATCTTCTTTAATATATTAGATCATGCTTTTGGAATTCAAAACAAAATTGGTTTTATCCAAACAACTCTTTGGAAAAATATTATGGCAGCATCCTTCACTTAGAAACTCGAAAATGAACATCAATGATGCTGCAGTCATCACTGGAATTATTTTCCATCAACCGAAGTGAGTTAAGTGCTTTCTATCTCCTTCAAAATCCTTTTAAAAAATATTTCTATTCCATAATATATTTCCAAATAATAATAATATTATTTCTTCCAAAACTTTGAAAAAAAATCATTTCCAAAAACACTGAGATTTAAATTCTCAAATTTTCAGCTTAAATTCTTTTTCTTTATAAACCACTTTTACTAATTATACTTATATAATTTTCACTTCATTATATAAAACCATTTCAAAAATGTATATCTTATTTCAGATTATAATTATTAAAGTTAAATTTTAACCAACGTTATCACTGAACGCTATATAGTCAAATTGTGAAACTGAATTCACAAGGAGTTTTTTTCAATGATTCTATAAATTACTATCTACCCAACCCATGCAGTAAGAAGGTAAATTACTTACAGATCAACAAACAATAGTAAATGCTCTAAACTGGACGAGCATGACTATTCAATTAACAAACAATAGCCAATGCTCCTAACTAGGTGAACATGACTAATTAAACAATAAATGATAATAATTGAATATCATCATTCCCTAACAAACAACACATCAATAATAATTGTGCTGATTTTATAAAAATTATTCTTTTCTATATGAAATATAAAATCTTGGTAAAATTATTTAATTTACCAAATTTAAAAACAATATTGTGTCGGTTTTCCTTGTTCAAGTGTTTAGAAACCCCTATCGATACTGTGGCGTCCCAAGTACCGAACATAATTCGTAAGCCACTCAATAGATAGATCAAAAAAATATAAAATATTTTATAACTCTAACAAATATGCACTCTATATATATAATACACTCAACTCATTATAAGGTGCTACTGACCCTATCTCTAATGAGTTTGCTCATTCAAAGGCATTTCTAACCCTATCTATAATGAGTTTGCCCCCACCAAAGCCTAGGTATTCGTTCAACCTAAGCTCTAATACCACATGTAATAACCCGCCTTCTCGACCCTTAAAAGCCGATACTAATACATTCATGCTATTCACGTGCCGAGCATACAAGTGCTGGAAAGACAAATTGTCGGGGTGAAAGAAAATAAAAACAGAATAGAATCTCACATCGTAACGAGTGAACTATAATATTCACAATGAACTTTAATAAAAGAAAACTGTAATATATACACAACACCAAAGTACTAATCTATCATCAGCCTGGACAATTATAACATGTCCTTACAATTGCTGACAAATACACAAGAAAATGCAACAGAAATAAAGAATATACGAGAGATACATCTTGGACATCCAACAAGTCTCTTGAAGCTCCAAGGCATCCAGACTAGATTTGCAAATATGCTCAGTTTGACCCGAGCATTATAAGAAAAATAACGCCCGGATTAGTCTGATAAATCAGCATGAGAAACACACCTCAATTGAATTTTAATGTTATAAAAACCTTGTGAAAATAAAGGTATCTCGTAAAACCACGATGCACATAAACACGGACGGGTTTTTAGTTTACGATAACCAAAACATTTCATAGGAAATCTTTTAATATTATAATAGTGTCTAAGGTTTAAAATAAATATTGAATATAGCCAAAATTATTACATTAATTTAATTCCAGCATATTAGGTATACAATCAAGTCCGGAGGCTCATATTAGAAAATGAATTCCAACAATGAAAGGGTAAAGGTCTACCCACCGAATTAGTACACCTCTAGATAAAATGTATTGAAGCCTACAAAACATTGCACCTCTGTTACTCAGGACCGACCCTATCCCTTAATGGATAGCATGGAATATGATCAACTCTAGGTTGATAAACAACCATAATGGGCCCTGAAGCATACATAGATATCGATTCTATATAAGGGATGATCATACCTAATTGGAGCGACCCAAATAGCCCTACGGCACTTCCCTACTTTAATCATTTTACCCGTTGATGAGGCTAGGGGCTACGTTTTACCTTTTAGATAGTCATTCCAATTAGAATGCTGACACTGCCCTCCAGGTAGAAATGCAATGCCAGTATTCATCCATACAAGTTCATTTTGGGTCTGAACGAAACTAAAGGCACTACTTTTACTACGTCCATTTTGGAATCACCCTCAGGATTAGTATCAAGTAGCCCTTGCAATTTAAAGAGCTCCGTCTTCGATCAACTTTAAGATGTCTTCCATTCAAACGATTATACCGGTTCAAAGTGGTTTTTGGATAATATATCTGATCCCAGTCTCTCTGAATTGACAATAATAGTTTAACACAGATTGATATTTGATAGTCGGTTATTTAACTATCAAATTACAAAAAATTCAACCAGAGATTTAATTTCCAAAGGAAAATAACGCTGGTTAAGCACAAAGCACCTATTAGACTCCTTAATTAATCTTTTCATTAATTAAAATCACTTTGTAAATATTCGTATCAAAATACTTTTACAAAGATATATTCACAAACCTTTTATACTCCTTTCAATACTTTGAAAAATATCCATATACTTATTTCAATGGTTTTTAAGTATATTCACAAAACATTATGAAATATTTCTTATCTCAAAATCATATCAAAGGATTAAAATAAACATTGTTTTAAAATAAACGAAGGTAAGAATAAACCCAAACACTATTCCTTCGGTGTTAAGCATGGAACGAACGTCTACACCATCAAAATTAAGGTCAAATTTGGGGACATCCAATCTCAATTTCCTTTATAAATTTCTTCAATAAATCCATTTTAATAAATCTCTTTCATTTATGAACATCTTCTTTACCAAAATTCCAAAACCATTTATAAAACTCTTAATAAAATATCAAAAGTCATTTATAATTTTTTTTCCTTTGTAGAACTCCATTATAAAAATCTTTTATAAAAATCCTTTATAAAGTCTTTTTAAAATCCTTTATAAATCCAAAACCCAATTTTCATTTGTAACTCTTTTATTAAATGAGATTTCTTTTATAAATCAATTTATTATTTATAAATACAATTAATCATGTAAATTAATTTTCTTTAAACATCCTAACTAAATAATATATTAACTTTCCAACATCATTCATAAAATAATTTATTAACTCCAAAATATTATTAATATAATAATTAATAACTTCAAAACATTATAAATAAATAGTAATTATTTACTTCAAAACATTATTATATAATAATAATTTTTAACAGCAAAACATTAATAATAAATCATTATTATAATCTTCAAAACATTATATATATAATAGTTAACAATTTCAAACATTATTAATAAAACTAATTAATCTTCAAACATTACTATAATAAATAATAATGAACTTCCAAAACATTATTAATAAATAATTATTATTAATTCTAAAAAAATATTAATTATTTAAATAAATAACTTATGTATGGATATATTAATAGATTTATTTTATTTTATTTTAATATTTATATATACAAATATACGCATAATAAAATATTTAAAATATTTTGATAAGTATGAAAGACCAGGTCTTGTCATAGGTCGGTAAATGTAATTTTTTTTAATTTTAAAGTATACTTTATTTAAATATCCATTCGAAAATTTATAAAATATTAATTAAATATTGATTATGAAATTTTATTTTGAATTTTAAATTTCCAGTAAATCCTAAATGATATTTTATGCTTTAAATTTTTTGTCATAATTTTTCGATTTGAAAATAATTTTTCTATTTTCAGTTGCTAATTTAAAATAATTTAAAAATAAAAAAATGGATTTTTTATTTTGTTCAAGAGTATCTTTACTGATAATATTATTTTATAAATAAAATATAATTTTTGTAATATATTTGAATTAATAAAATTGATTTATGTAATAAATTGATTTAAATTATATTTAAAAATAATAAAATTATTTTATCATTGCCGAAAATTATCATATCCTTAATTCTTTATAGTTGAAATTATTTGACCATATTTGATTAAAGTATGATATTATTATTAATTATAAACTATATTTATTTATTTTAATAATATATATATATTAATTTAATATAAAAAATATGTTTTTTTAATTACAGACCCAAGCTGACCTTGATTGTTTATGATAATCTTTTTTTAATATATATTTACATACCAGAGTCGTCATCTAACTAACAACAAATAATATATGTGTCTAATAAAACATTATTATTGAGCATAAATAATTATATTATGGTTTGTAATATACCTCACGTCCAATGTCTAAAAGTACACCATGAAATGATGATATCTTCCCCTTGAAACATTTTCTGATTCAACAGAGTGCTAGTCCTTAAACCGTTCACTACCAGCTATATAATAATTAATAACTTTAAAGCATTATAAATAAATAGTAATTATTTACTTCAAAATAGTATTATATAATAATAAATTTTAATAGCAAAACATTACTAATAAATAATAATTATTAACTTCAAAACATTATAAATATAATTGTTAACAATTTCAAACATTATTAATAAAACAATAATAATTAATCTTCAAACATTATTTTAATAAATAATAATTAACTTCCAAAACATTATTAATAAATAATAATTATTGATTCCAAAACAATATCAATTATTTAAATAAATAACTTTTCACAGTATTAAAATATTAATAAATAATTTAAAGACAATATTAAATATAGATATATAATTTTTAATCATTATTAAACGATAGTTAAACAACTTAAAATCATTATTAAATAAAAGTTAAACAACTTTAAAACATTTCTAAATGATTTAAAAAACTAGTAAAAAGGGTTTGGGTAAAATAGAGAAGTTCAAAGTCCGCTTGAATAAAAATATTCCAGAAAACCAAAAGATTAGATTTGAAATCATTCTCAATCAAAAACTCATTTCAAGCCAAAATGGCAGTTAATAGTATTTCAAAAACTAAATTGAGGCCTATTATTCCATGAGATGATGGTTTTGATGACAACAACCTTAGAATAGATTATAAAATATAAATACTAACATTACAAGTTTAGATATATATGTATATGCAGGATCTAACCATCCAGGTATCAAGAATGAAGACTGTACAGTATAGAGATTCAAGATATAGAGATAGAAGACTCATGAGTATCAAGATTATCAAGAGTTCAAGATTTCAAGGTTAAGTTTGTTAGGGATATTTGTTAAAACTCGTAGAAAAGCACTAGCATCTTAATATCAAATTTATTCGTGGAATGGAATCCACTTCGTGCTCATTAAAGGGATGGAACCCTAAGTAGGATGGAACCTACGAAAAATCTAGTGGAACATCTTTTTGTATCCACTACTTTTATTTCAAAATGATTTTACAAAATTATCTTGTTTTCAAAATGATTTAAAAACTTTCCTTTTAAAAGATTCAAAACTCTCTATCCTGATTTTAAATAATGTTAGCTTCAAAAACATCTTTAATTTCAAAGTCAAATTACTCCTGATTTTAAAACTATCTTTTCAAATAATATATTTAACATTTAAATTATTTATACTTTGATTTAAGGGGCATTTCACCATAAGGACAAATTTTGCAGTCCAATTAATTTCTAGGACATACATTCAAAGCAATTACTTTCAAGGCCAAAGTCAGCAGAATAATTATTTTCAAGGACAAAGTCATCAGTTCAATTACTTTCAAGGATATAATTTCATAGGTTTTTAGGCCATAAAAACTAATTATTTTACGTTTTGTCCTTGAAAGTAATTATTTCAGTTGTGTGTCCTAGAAACTAATTCCACTTGCTAAAGAAGCCCTTGTGGCTAATTTCCACTTGATTTAAATTATAGTTAAATAATATATATATATATATATATATATATATATATTATTCTTTATATTTACTTATGAATTTCAACGATATTCAAGTATATTTATAAAGTTTTAAATAGTTTTTATATAAGATAAATATTATTTTTATAGAAATTCAAAACATCAATTTTGGCTGAGGGATGTCGACATGCCCATAGGCACTATGTCGACATGGTGACAGTTGAGTTCAAAATTTAAATTTCAAAAGAAGTGTCTATTTGCCATAACTCTTCACGAATGGACATGACTGTTGTTCTTCTATAAATATGGGTCAGTTTCAACGAATTTTCAATCACTTTTCTCTGATTTAACTTCTCTTCTTCTTCTCCACTTTCTTATTTACAAATTACACCATTACTCTGCCGAAATCAATATCGAATCTAACTAGATAATTTTTGGTTTTGATTCTCTCCACTATCTCTACAAGATCCACGTGCTAATCTGAGTTATAGACTTTTTGTAATCAATTAAGCGAGAGAAGGTGTGATTGTAGCCTTGGAAATCAATTAAGCGAGAGAAGGTGTGATTGTAGCCTTGGAAATCAATCAAGCGAGAGAAGGTGTGATTGTAGCCTTAGAAATCAATTGGGTGAACTTGTTGCCCTGGAAATCAAGTATCTCTACCCAGAGGATTGTTATTCTGGAGGGTGTACCTCGTAGCCTTGAAACCGAGGGTTGTAATTGTTGAATTGAGTTTGAAAGGAAATCCGTACTTGTGTTGCGGGACTAGATGTAGGGTAACTCCGAACCAGTATAAAATCCGGTGTGTTCTTTCCTTTACTGCTTTTACTTTATATTTGCATCTTTGTTTGATTCTGTGTTCATATATGTGTCTGATTAGTGTATACATTGTTAACAAAGTAAGATAAACTCAAAAAGATTAACAAATTTCTTAAAACACTATTCACCCCCCCTCTAGTGTTAATTCTAGCCTTAGGATCCTTAATCCGCATTTCTCACATTTGGTATTAGAGCCTTGTTTTCAAAAGTTTCATTATCTGAATTTTGAAAATTTTCAAAATGGCTACTAACACTAGTACTGCTATTACCACCAACACTAGTTCATTTGTAGAAGGTCAGTCTACTGCTAGACCACCACTTTTTAATGGCAGTAACTATGCATATTGGGCATGTAGGATGAAAATATATTTACAATCTGTAGGATTAGATACTTGGAATATCACACAAACTAAATATTCTGAACCCACAACTAATTTTGCACAGTGGACCACTGAGCAAAAGACTGTTGCACAAAATAATTCTAAAGCAATGAATATTCTGTTTTGTTCACTTGAAAGAAATGAATTTAATAAAGTGTCAGTTTGTAAGTCTGCATATGAAATCTGGAAAACTTTGCAAGTAACTCACGAAGGAACAAGCAAAGTTAAACAGACCAAAATTTCCATGCTCACAAATCAGTTTCAGTTATTTAAAATGAATACTAATGAGTCTATTTCAGATATGTATAGTCGATTTCAAGATATTGTGCATTCTTTAATATCTTTGGGAAAGGAATTTTCGGAAGAAGACCAAGTCAGAAAAATTTTAAATTCTCTCACTCTAGAATGGGATCAAAAGACACTTGCAATTGAAGAGGCAAATGACATCAGTACTTTAAAGATAGAAGAATTGATTGGAAATCTAATGTCGTTTGAAGTTCAAATGATCGGGAGAAGAGAAAGCAAAGCATCTGAAAAGAAATCAATGGCATTCAATGCATTAATCGACGGATCAGACTCAAACAGTGATAATGATAAAGAGATAGCATTTATGACCAGGAATTTTCGGAAATTCCTGAAGTACAGAAAATTGAATAGTTCCAAGAGAAAAAACTTTAAGAATTCCGGTAATCAGACTACAGTACCAAACTATATCAAATGCTTAAATTGTGGTGAACCAGGTCATATCAAAAGAGACTGTCCGCATCCAGATAAGCAAAACTCTCCTACAAACAATGATTCTGCAAAGAAACGGAAACGTGCATTTACTACTAATCTAGATGACTCAGACTCGTCCTCAAGTGATGATGATCAGAAGACGGATAATTTGACTTTGTGTTTCACCGCAGTTCACGACTCCGACGAATTCAGAGAAACGGACTCAGAAAAAGGTACACGTTTACAATACATTGGCTGAAATTGCATGCTTGAATTGATTGATTGATTGGTTGTTTTTTTAATTGATTGATTGATTGATTTTGAATTAATATGTTGTTTGAATTTTAAAATTTATTTTCTATTTTTTACTATTATTTCATTATTATTTTTATTATTTTTGACACATTCTGAAATATATTATAAATACAATAATATTTCAGAAATATAGACATTAATAATAATATTTATATATATATATGTATATTAGATAACTTAAGAAAAATCATGTCATAAAAATTCAAAGCCACATGTCGACATGGCCCCTACCATGATGTCGACATGCCTACCTGAATTTGAATTCCAAATTTTGAATTCAAATGTTTGAATTTCCCTCCACCTTTTCACTTCATTTATTTCTCTGAAAAGATATCTTTTGACCAGAGAATATGTCCTTTGAAAGTCTATTTATTCACTATCTTTTATCATATCTTTTCATTTTCAAATTCAAACTCTCTCTTCATATCTTCAAGCTCTCTACTCTCTACTCTAAATGGCTTCTTCAAGCAACCCCTCAACCATGAGAATTTTCAGAAAAATCAAAGAGCAATTATTCAATGATCCGGAGGCAATTAAAGCATACATCAATTATGCTAATTATGCCAAAGTCCATTCCGGAAAATTTGCTATTTTTCAAGATTTTTCTTCTTATGAAATTGATTCTCTTTTTGCAAACAATGGTGTTTTAAGTTTTATTGACTCTTCTCAGAATGATTTTGTTTGCTATCCTAATCTTGTCAAAATCTTCTATGCTAATTTAAACCGGGGTTTTTATATTGGAAACGAGAATGAAATTTGGAGTAGTGTCAAAGACACTCAAATTGTTTTGAATTGTGATCTTTTGGGTACCATTCTCAATTGCAAAAGCACGGGAATGGATCTTTCTAGTTTTCAAATCGATGAACATGATCGTGAGACATTTCATCATATTTTTGAAGGAGATGAAAATTTTGAATTTAAGAATCGAAACTTTCATCCTAAAGCAAGAATTGTCAATCTTCTCTTACAACATACTTTAACCCCAAGATCGGGAAATTTTAACAATCCTACTTCAAAAGTGTGCAAAGCACTTTTTGCTATTTTCGGAAATTATGATATCAATTGGGCGCAAGTTATTTTGGATGAACTTCGTCCTAAAAACTTGGAAATGGGAGAAAAGATTTTATATCATGGAATTTACCTTACTCGGATTTTCAACTATTTTGGAGTAAATTTCAAAGGAGAATAATTTATTTCAAGAAAAGTGTTTAATATCTCAAACATTTCTCTCATGAAAATCCCATATGTTTTTCAACCTTATGAGACTCTTGCCGAAAAGGAAGAGCGTTTGGCTCATGAAGAAATGGAAGAGGAAGAAGAAGAAGAAGGGGATGAAATGGAAATAGAAGAAGAAGGTGAAACATCCCTAGAAAGTATTGAATATCCCTCCAATCCTACCAACAAAACCATTCTCAAAAACCAAAAGATAATTGTGGAGAATCAACGGATTTTAAAACGATCCGTTAGTAAGAAGTTGGATAACATTTCTTTGAAGATGAACAAGTTCTTTTCAAAAGTCAGCAAGAAACTTGGATTATCTTCATCTTCATCATCCTCTAACTAGTTGTACCTTTTCATTTCATGTTGTATTACTCTAGGTTGCTTTAGTTTAAATGTTTATGTAGTTTGTTATAATTAATCATTGTATCACTTTTCTATGCAATGAAATTGAATTTCCTTTCTGCTATCTAGCTTATCTTATCTCTTGAATAAATGTTAGTATATTATATAAATATATATATACACAATTATTCACAAAATCAAAATTGCCATCAAATTTCATTACCCCATGTCGACATACCCCCCTAGACCATGTCGACATGTACTGGTCAGAAATGACAATTCATTTTGAATTTGAAATTTGAATAACTACCATATGTCTATTCATTTCAAACGAATTTCTACACCTATATATACCTTTTTCTTCCAGAAATATTCACTGAAATTTATTTCTCATTATTTATATCCTTCATTTCTTTCTCTAATTCAATTATGGCCAATCCTATTCACAATCTATCTGAAAATCTTGAAGAAACACTCAATTCATTCAAGAATATTCTCTCTTTTATTCTACGAAACCAGCGTCACTTAGAGTTGAGTCAAATGCAGATGATCAAGGAACAAGAGAGACCCTTCGATGCAATACGATGGATGACCTCCTCTCTACACAAGGATGATAATGAAGCACATCCTCCTGTCTCTCTCACCAATGACAATGAAATTTGGGATGCAATTAAAGCAGACCCTATATTTGGAGAAGATGGATAGGGAGATGTTCCTCGTAACATTTAATTTTCTTTCTTTGTTTGATTTGTTTGAATTAATTTGTTTGATTTAATTTGGTTTGAATTTATACTTTGTGTGGATTGATTTTATTTGGTTTGAAGTTTGGTGTGTGAAACATATATATATACACTGAAATGAACATAGTCTTTAATTAAGTTATTATGCTCATAAGTATCATTATTTCTTAATCTATATATTATATATTCCGTTGTATAGTTTATCAATGCAGGTACTGAAGTCCAAGAATAAGGGGGAGTAAGTTTTTTGTTGATGACAAAGGGGGGGAAATATAAAATAGGGTAGTTAGGCATAGATTAAGGGGGAGTTGTTAGTTTTAGGGGGAGTTACTAGGATAGAAGGAATATTTTATAAACAAAGGTTGTCATCATCAAAAAGGGGGATATTGTTAGACCATGAGATGATGGTTTTGATGACAAAAACCTTAGAATAGATTATAAAATATAAATACCAACATTACAAGTTTAGATATATATGTATATGCAGGATCTAACCATCCAGGTATCAAGAATGAAGACTGTACAGTATAGAGATTCAAGATATAGAGATAGAAGACTCATGAGTATCAAGATTATCAAGAATTCAAGATTTCAAGGTTAAGTTTGTTAGGGATATTTGTTAAAACTCATAGAAAAGCACTGGCATCTTAATATCAAATTTAGTCGTGGAATGGAATCCACTTCGTGCTCATTAAAGTGATGGAACCCTAAGTAGGATGGAACCTACGAAAAATCTAGTGGAACATCTTTTTGTATCCACTTACTTTTATTTCAAAATGATTTTACAAAATTATATTGTTTTCAAAATGATTTAAAAACTTTCCTTTTAAAAGATTCAAAACTCTCTATCCTGATTTTAAATAATGTTAGCTTCAAAAACATCTTTAATTTCAAAGTCAAATTACTCCTGATTTTAAAACTATCTTTTCAAATAATATATTTAACATTTAAATTATTTATACTTTGATTTAAATTATAGTTAAATAATATATATATATATATATATTGTTCTTTATATTTACTTATGAATTTCAACTATATTCAAGTATATTTATAAAGTTTTAAATAGTTTTTATATAAGATAAATATTATTTTTATAGAAATTCAAAACATCAATTTTGGCTGAGGGATGTCGACATGCCCATAGGCACTATGTCGACATGGTGACAGTTGAGTTCAAAATTTAAATTTCAAAAGAAGTGTCTATTCGCCATAACTCTTCACGAATGGACATGACTGTTGTTCTTCTATAAATAGGGGTCAGTTTCAACGAATTTTCAATCACTTTTCTCTGATTTAACTTCTCTTCTTCTTCTCCACTTTCTAATTTACAAATTACACCATTACTCTGCCGAAATCAATATCGAATCTAACTAGATAATTTCTAGTTTTGATTCTCTCCACTATCTCTACAAGATCCAAGTGCTAATCTGAGTTATAAACTTTTTGTAATCAATTAAGCGAGAGAAGGTATGATTGTAGCCTTGGAAATCAATTAAGCGAGAGAAGGTGTGATTGTAGCCTTGGAAATCAATCAAGCGAGAGAAGGTGTGATTGTAGCCCTGGAAATCAATTGGGTGAACTTTGATGCAGCAACGGAATGACAAAATGATGATTCTGTGAAAGTAGCAATCGATGGAATGAAGAATACTGAATGGCCCAAATTCGTTGATCCGGAGATACTGAATTCTAGCTATCTTCGTCACGTTGATCGCGCACGATACCGTGAAAGAAGATCTGCAATTCTTCAGACGTTGATCAAGCGCACTTGATACCGTGAATTGGCATCTACGATCGTTGATCCGAGCGCACTCGAATGCCGAAAGAGGAGATAGGAGATTACACTCAACTACCAATTTAATGAAAGCACAAAGCTAACAAACAAAAGTTTTTATTCAAATCAACTAACTATTACAAATGAGACCACCTTGCCTATTTATAGGCTTACAATTCACAACACAAAACTGTACGACACTTAGGTCGGCTACGACCTAACACAACCATGCGACCTAACACAGTAGCGACTTAACTCACACGACCTAACTATTACAACATCAAGCGACTTAACATACACGCGACTTACGACTTATAGTATTTACAACAGTTACAGTCATACGAGTTAAGAAAATTACAACACACGACAAAACAATTCAACATAACGACCTAAAATACAACACACCCACGGCAGCAGCGACCTAAGTCCCTCCAGCGACCTAAGTCTTGCGACCTATTCTTGAGCGACTTAAAAATGGACGGCAGCGACCTAACTTCCCAGTGTATAAGGTCGAGCGACCTAAAATAAAGCGGCATCTTCATCAGCGACCCATCATAGGTCGTAACACTATCTCGCGACTTATCTTAGGTCGTAACTCGTCAAAACTGGTACTCGACAGATCGGAGCGACCTAAAGTGAGCGGCATGTGAGAGTTAGGTCGTTCGCGACCTAACTTTGATTTGTTTTCCTTGTTAGGTCGTAACTCGCTTGAGCGACCTATCCCATTAACTCGCGCGAGTGTCTTCATGCTTAGCCCGTTAACTTGCGAGTCTCCACTAGGTCGTTTGCGAGCTTCACTAAGTCATTGGAGCGACTTAAAGGACTCGTTAGGTCATTCGCGACCTAACACTTCACCGAATTGGGCTGCATCATCATTGCTATGACTCAAATCTGAAAATTTAGCAGATCGCGCTGCATCATCCTTCCCCGGTTGACAAAAATTCGACCTTGAATTTGCACCTTCCTCTTCCACAACAATCTCATCTCCATGATACAGAATCAAATATTTGACATTGAAAACATCAGAAGTATGAACATCATCCGGCAATCTCAACTGATATGCATTCTCATTGATTTTCTTCAAAATTTCCACTGGATCGATTTTTTGAGCTTTCAACTTATTGTACGTTCCCATTGAAAAACGATCTTTTGTCAACACGGCGTAAACCAAGTCACCTTCTCTGAAATTCACACATCTTCGTCTCTTATCTGCCAGTTGTTTATACTTCTCATTTGACGCAAGTAATCGTTCATGAACAGTTTTGTGGCACTCCTGCAACTCAGTCACAAAATCACAAGTACGCTTAACAATTCCCTTCTGATACGGCACTATCGTCAGATCCAATGGACCCTTCGGACTTGCTGAGTATACAACTTGAAACGGACTGAAACCCATACTACGGTTAAAGTGTGATTATGTGCAAACTCTGCCTGACATAATTTCATATCCCAACTCTTCAAGTTATCTTGCACAAGACATTGCAACAAATTTCCCAATGATCTGTTTACCACTTCCGTTTGCCCATCTGTTTGCGGATGATAAGCGCTACTAAAATTCAGCTTCGTTCCAACCATCTTCCACAAACTTAACCAAAAATGGCTTGGAAATCTAGTATCCCGATCTAAAACAATAGATTCAGGTAACCCATGTAATCGATACACCTCTTTAAAGAATAACTGAGCAACACGGACGGCATCATTTGTCTTCTTACAAGCGATAAAATGTGCCATCTTGGAAAATCTATCTACCACAACAAATATAGAATCATTTCCTCGCTGAGTTTTAGGCAAACCCAAAACAAAATCCATGCTGATATCAACCCACGGTTTAATTGGCACAGGTAATGGCATATACAATCCCGCATTCGTCGCTGTCCCTTTAGATACTTGACAATTATGACATCTCTCCACAAATCGTTCAACTTCCTTTCTTATAGTAGGCCAAAAATATGATTGCGAAATCAACTTTAATGTACGGTCTCTCCCCACATGACCTTCCTCATGTAACTCTTTCACAATCTTCATTCGTAAACTGCCCTCTGGTATACACAATCGGTTACCCTTGAATAGAAATCCATCCACTAGTACATACTCATCAGTCTTTCCTTCATTGACTTCATCCACGATCTTAGCAAAGTAAGGATCATCAACAAACAAATCTGGCAACACGTCAAACCCTGTCACCTCTACCTTCATTGTAGTCAACACATGATTCCTTCGACTTAATGCATCCGCCACTCGATTCGTAATTCCCGACTTATGCTTCACCACAAATGTAAATTGTTGTAAGTATTCAATCCACGAAGCATGCCTAGCTGCAATCTTGTCATGTCCCTGCATATGCTTCAACGCCTCATGATCAGTATATAAAACAAATTCTTTATGAAACAAATAATGTCTCCAATGTTTCATAGCTTGCACAATAACATAAAATTCCACATCGTAAGTATTATATCTCATCTTTGCTCCCGATAACTTCTCACTGAAATATGCAATAGGACGTCCCTTCTGACTTAACACCCCTCCAATTCCAACCTTCGATGCATCAGTATGTAATTCAAACAACAACTGAAAGTCCGGCAATACTAGAATTGGTGATGTCGTCAATAGTTCCTTGATTCTCTCAAAGGCTAATCCTGCTTCCTCCGACCATGAAAATTGTTTCCCTTTCATACAATCAGTAATTGGAGCCATCACGCTACTGAAGTGTGGAATAAACCTTCGGTAGAATGATGCCAAACCATGAAAGCTTCTAACTTCTGTAATCGTCCTGGGTTGTGGCCAATTTCTGATTGCTTCAACTTTATTCTGATCCACCTGTATACCTCCTCCCGATATGACATATCCCAAAAATAAAACACTATGCGTCATGAACACGCATTTCTTCGTTGCAGCATAAAATTGTTCCTGTCGCAGTACCATCAACACTTCTCTCAAATGTTGCAAGTGTTCTTCTGGACTTCCACTATATATCAGTATATCATCAAAATACACCACCACAAACTTCCCAATGAATGGTCTAAAAATCTGATTCATCACCCGCATAAATGTACTAGGTGCATTCGAAAGACCAAATGGCATAACCAGCCATTCGTACAACCCTTCTCTCGTCTTGAATGTTGTCTTCCATTCGTCCCCTGGTCTAATTCGAATTTGATGATAACCACTTTTCAAATCAATTTTCGAAAAGATAGTAGCTCCACTAAGTTGATCCAACAAATCATCCAATCTAGGCATAGGGAATCTATATCTCACTGCAATCTTATTCAGTGCTCGACTTAGTGCACATCCTCCACGTCCCATCCTTCTTTGGTACTAATAATGCTGGCACCGCAGAAGGACTTAAACTTTCCTGCACACGCCCCTGTTCAAGCAATTCTTCCACTTGACTTCTCAACTCCTCATGTTCCTTTGGACTCATTCTGTAGTGTGGTCTATGAGGTAACACAGCTCCTGGAACGAGATCAATTTGATGTTGAATATCTCTCAACGGCGGTAACTCCGTTGGTAGCTCCTCAGGAAATACATCATCAAACTATCCCAGCACTGGCTTTACTTCTTCAGGAATCTCAATCACTTCATTACTCTCATGTCCAACCAACAAGAATACTTCAGGCTCCTCTTCTACCTCCTTAACAAACTCCTTCAATGATAACAAAGTTTTCAACTCTTCAATCTCCTCTAACTTGCTTTCTTCGTGTTGTCGCTTCTTAGGAACTAGAGTAATCTTTGTACCCTCAAACATGAAACTGTAACTGTTAGCACGTCCATCATGTTGCACAGCCCTATCATATTGCCATGTTCTCCCCAACAACAGATGGCATACATCCATGTCTACAACATCACACCAAATTTCGTCTTTGTATTTCTTCCCAATTGAAAAATTCACACAAGCCCTTCTTCCAACTTTCACCTCCCCACCTTTCCTCAACCAAGCTAACTTGTAAGGTTTCGGATGCTTCTCTGTCTTCAATGATAACTTCTTCACAGCTTCTGTAGAGATAATATTGTCACAGCTTCCAGCATCAATAACAAACTTGCAAACCCTTCCTAAGATAGTGCACGTTGACTAAAAGATGTTACTCCTCAACCAGCTAGTTTCCTCCTCCTGTTTTGGTGTCAAGCACGACCTCTTCATCATTAATGAATACCCTTCATCTCCCGACACATTTTCTTCCTCCTCATCATGTAGTGAATTAGAACAGTCAGCTTCTACTTCATCTTCCTCTGCCTCAGCAATCATAGTTCTCTTCTTCGGTTTTGGACATTCACTGCTCTTGTGACCCACTTCTTGACAATTATAGCATTTGAAATTGGTGTTGACTTTTGGTTTAGCCACTTCATGAACAACCGGCTTACTCGATGCTTTAGGAATATTAGAACTACTACCCGCTCCTTTGTTCTGCCCCGTAAAACTTGAAAACACACCTCCCCCACGTCTTCCTTGTTTCTCCCAAGCCAACGCCTTTTGATGTGCTTCTGCCACAGATCTAGGGTCGAACATGTTCACCATATCTTGGATCTGTGCTTTAAGTCCACCAACAAACCTAGCGGTCAATTGTTCTTCTGTCTCCATAATGTCATTTCGAGCAATCAACTAGTAGAACTCATCTACATAATCAGTAACCGCTTTCGTCCCTTGTCTCAGGTTTTGTAATCTCTGATACATTAATGATTGGTAATTGTAGGGTAAGAAAGTAGCCTTCATCAGTTTCTTCATCTTTTCCCAAGCAACAATCCTTGACTTCCCCATCCGCTCTCTAGTAAGTTTTGTTTGCTACCACCATGCCATAGCTCTCCCCCTCAACCTAGTAGCAACCAACTTCACTTTACGATCCTCTGGAACCTCCTTGAAGTCAAATATTTCCTCAACATAAGCTAACCAATCAAGAAATTCCTCGGCTTGCATACCTCTCTTGAATTCTGGTATTTCAGTCTTCATCCCAGACTCCCACTTGTGATCATACTCCGACTGATTTCTTCCTTGTCCACGTCCTTGTCCATGAACACTACCACCATCATACTCTTCTTAAAAATCTGATGTATATCGATGTCGATCCTGACCACCAACATCTCTACTACCATCGTGTCTTCCACCAACATCCCTTCTATCTACATTCCTCCGTTCACGATCATTCACATTCCTATCACGTCTTCGATCATCATCATTTCTATAACAATCTCGACTCACACTTCTATGATCATTATCAACACTTCTCTCCCGATTGGAATGTGGTGAAACTCTACTTCCCCCATGGTTAGATTCAGGTGAAACCCTCCTCCGATTTTGATTCATCTCCAATATCATCTTCTCTAATCGTCCAATCCCTTCATTAAGCTTCTCACTAAAGTTTTCATTAATTCTTTGCTCCATCTCATCAGCTTCTTCTCTTCTATACAAAGCTTCAATATTTTGATGACGATTGGCTCTCCTCAGTGGCATTGTCGAAACTTTACAATTCAACACACAAACTTCAAAAAAATTCAATTCTAGCTTGGTTTGGCCTAGGAACGACCTAAATCAAGCTCGGCACAACCCTTCAATAGCTCGCACCCACAATTCAAAATGCCCTTTGGCGCGCAAACGACTTCCCGCGCAAAATTCAAACACTTTTCCTCCTTAGATCCGAACTTATACGGATCGAAAACTCCAAACTTGTTGCAACTTTGTGATGAACGCGATGAACAACCAACTTCTCTAAATGATGTACGGCTTCAATTAACTCCTAAAACTCTTCGAATAACTTGGCTCCAAGACTCGGCTTAGCTATGATTGGCTAAGTCTAGCTCTGATACCAAATGATGCAGCAGCGGAATGATGATTCTGTGAAAGTAGCAATCGATGGAATGAAGATTACTGAATGGCCCAAATTCGTTGATCCGGAGATACCGAATTATAGCTATCTTCGTCACGTTGATCGCGCACGATACCGTGAAAGAAGATCTGTAATTCTTCAGACGTTGATCAAGCGCACTTGATACCGTGAATGGGCTTCTACGATCGTTGATCCGAGCGCACTCGAATGCCGAAAGAGGAGATAGGAAATTACACTCAACTACCAATTTAATGAAAGCACAAATCTAACAAACAAAAGTTTTTATTCAAATCAACTAACTATTACAAATGAGACCACCTTGCCTATTTACAGGCTTACAATTCACAACACAAAACTGTACAACACTTAGGTCGGCCACGACCTAACACAACCATGCGACCTAACACAGTAGCGACTTAACTCACACGACCTAACTATTACAACATCAAGCGACTTAACATACACGCGACTTACGAATTATTGTATTTACAACAGTTACAGTCATACGAGTTAAGAAAATTACAACACACGACAAAACAATTCAACATAACGACCTAAAATACAACACACCCAAGGCAGCAGCGACCTAAGTCCCTCCAACGACCTAAGTCTTGCGACCTATTCTTGAGCGACTTAAAAATGGACGGCAGCGACCTAACTTCCCAGTGTATAAGGTGGAGCGACCTAAAATAAAGCGGCATCTTCATCAGCGACCCATCATAGGTCGTAACACTATCTCGTGACTTATCTTAGGTCGTAACTCGTCAAAACTGGTACTCGACAGATCGGAGCGACCTAAAGTGAGCGGCATGTGAGAGTTAGGTCGTTCGCGACCTAACTTTGATTTGTTTTCCTTGTTAGGTCGTAACTCGCTTGAGCGACCTATCTCATTAACTCGCGCGAGTGTCTTCATGCTTAGCCCGTTAACTTGCGAGTCTCCACTAGGTCGTTTGCGAGCTTCACTAAGTCGTTGGAGCGACTTAAAGGACTCGTTAGGTCGTTCGCGACCTAACACTTCACCGAATTGGGCTGCATCATCATTGCTATGACTCAAATCTGAAAAGTTAGCAGATCGCGCTGCATCAAACTTGTTGCCCCGGAAATCAAGTATCTCTACCCAGAGGATTGTTATTCTGGAGGGCGTACCTCGTAACCTTTAAACCGAGGGTTGTAATTTTTGAATTGAGTTTAAAAGGAAATCTGTACTTGTGTTGCGGGACTGGATGTAGGGTAACTCCGAACCAGTATAAAATCCGGTGTGTTCTTTCCTTTACTGCTTTTACTTTATATTTGCATCTGCGTTTGATTCTGTGTTCATATCTATGTCTGATTAGTGTATACATTGTTCACAAAGTAAGATAAACTCAAAAAGATTAACAAATTTCTTAAAACACTATTCACCCCCCCTCTAGTGTTAATTCTAGCCTTAAGATCCTTAATCTGCATTTCTCACAAGGCCAATAGCCATTAGGCACTTAACTAATGTTGTTATTGATTTTTATCACTATAGGGTTTAAGTTTTTAACATAGAAGAATGTCATATCCAATAGCACTAAACAATCAAGATTCCGCAATTGACAATCTATATAACAGGGTTATAACTGAGATGGAATCAAAAGGTATATATAACTGGAAATTAAAATTACTACTGTGAGAAATTCAGATTTCTTTCATAATTCCCTGTATTTCAATTTTAAATGACAATCGCTTGTAAAAGTGAATATTTAACCAAACAACCAACAATTTCAACCAAACACAAACAGTAAATTTTATCTACTATATATCTTACTGATTAACCAAAAAGGTGAGTTTAACTCACCAAAATTCCATCTATCGCTTCTGCGTTCTAGTTGCGACTGCCATTCGATTTTAGGATAAAATTCAACTAGCTTGAAGCTCCACCAATCCAATTTCAAATCATAACTAACGTTGATACAAGTTCAACGCGACTGGCCGCGTTCGAATCCCACCTTGTATGAGCAAGTTATTCATTATATAAGTTCTCAAATTAAAATAAAATTAATTAACTTAATCAATTTCCTCGATTACCCTTAATTACATAATAAAATCATCTTCCCCAAATGAAAAGAATTCCCGCCTCAACCTGTTACTATCCACAACCATGTCGTGCCTCTCTCTCCTCAATATCCCCTCCAAGACCAACGAGATCGACAACCAACCTCATTGTTGTCTTCACCTTCGCGATCTAAACCCTTCCATCCCCTTGACTTCACCTACGACCCCTTCTCATCAAAAGCGACATCATCCTCTCCACCCTCGACTTGACATCAACGCAACCACCTATCCACAACAGTGCTTTACCAGAATCAGCCTCGAGCTGCCATTTACCTCCCCAAACCAAATCCAACTTCAATATTGCCAAACGAAACCCATAGCATAAAAAACCCCAAACCCTAGTTCTCTAACGCACACGTCTTATATTTTCAAGCACAATAAACTCGACCGCAACCTCTTAGAACATCTCCACAAGTAGATCTCGACTCTATGAAACCAAATATCTAAGTTTCGCATTTTCTAGTGGAGTATTGGGTTTTATTTTTAATTTTGAAGGTGGAATATTTTTTTATTTTCTCGACTGGTTACAGGGAGTTGATTAATGAAAGCTAAGAGGGAATGAGAAGGAAAGTGTGCTGATTATATGAATGGTCTAGAGTTAGGTTTATATTAAAAAAAAAATTGCATCTTGCTGCACAGCTTTTTGTTCATGTACGTACCCTGAACGACAAAACAAAAATATAGTCATGTTCAAAATAACGACGCGACTCCAAAACAGTAATAATATACACTGGCTATTATATTTGGAAAAATCACAAAAACACAGTTGTTTGCTGGCAAATCGTCAAAAGATAATTTAAAATTTTTCCAAATTAAAAAGTATGGAAAAATCAAATAAATTAAATTAAAAATACGTCAATAAAAATTGAGTCGTTATTAATAACTTATTTTCTCATTATTTATTCGAACCATCTATTACTGGAAATAAATTTATAAAATGAATTCACTGTTATTATTTGTTGATTTAAAGGAGTAAAATAAAAAAATTAAATCAATTAAATTAATATCAAATTAAAAATCCAAATATTCAATTCACTATTCAAATATTAATTCCCAATTTAGATAACTCAATAATCCCGATATTCTTTTGAGTTCAAGTTTAAAATCTTAAAAACCAATTATTCTAATATTTAAAATCAATTAAATACTCAAATTCAATGACTAAAACCCCAGGTTGTTGCAGCAACCACTAAGCCACTTTACTTAATCCTTTCATTAATTAAAACCACTTTACTATTCTGGAGTAAGTAAATTCATATGGAAATTAGACCGAAAATACTTACCACCACTTTTTGATTTCAAACTTGTATTGTTTCTCGATTAACAATGAAGTCGGATAAGTTAGTGTACTATCCTTGTCTCGACGTACATTCCTAAACTCTCACAGATAGAGATGAGTTTCCTCCCTTGGAATTTGATGTTAATATGAAAAGAATACTTTCCATACTCCATAAATTAAAAAGATCATTTATAGAAATCGAATCTCGTATACTTTGTCACGTTTCCGTTAATTTGACTTACTCTATCCCTCGCTTAAAAACGAAGCCAGGTAAGTAAGGGCATTGGTTGCACATGGCCTTGCCTTAGTTAAAACACTCTAATTCTAGAACTCACAGATAGAGGATCAATCTACTCATCGGCTTTTACTACCAAATATAGGACTACTTAATTTCCATAAGTAACCAAATTCGTATACGGAAATAATACTTTATATACTTAACATCAATCTTCAATTTTAAACTTAAACTATCCTTTGGTTATCAATGAAGCCATTCAAGTTGAGGTATTATTACCTCTCAAACCTTGACTCGACGACATTCTTATGTTTCAGGATAAGTGTAACGACCCGCTATTTTGGACTATTCGCATCGGCACACGTCGGACTTGAATAATTCAAAATACCGAATTGTTAATTTAAATTTGGCAAAACTGAACATATACAGTAATAAATAATCACATATCATAGACACAGAGTAATAAATGCAGTGGAAACAAAAGATAGTAGTTCATGAAGCTACTATATACATATCAGAGTTAAATAAGATACAACAGATGTCTCGAATACAATAGTCAAATACAATATCAGAATACATCACTGGAATCAACTGGATATCTGAAACTGGATAGATAGTTGGATCTCCAAGCGAAGCTCCAACTCCAAAGGTGAGTCTCGAATACTGGTACACTCAGTCTGACCCGAGCGTAAAAAAAACACAAAACACTCGAGTCAGGATTAACATTCTTATATCAATAAATCCAACTCAAGTGAAATAACAACCGAAATACAAATAACTCAAAGGATGTTTGGAATAACCATCCTTTAAGGATCCGTTAAACTATCTACTATGTAGTAGTGTACGGTAAATAGATAATGCCTATCAGTAATATAAAGTATCAAAATAGTGTTAAGGCGTTACCATTATCCCCCTTAACACATTTATATAAGCGTCATAGTCTATACAGCACTGTAAACTCCACCGTATACTAGTGGGATATCAGTGAGTAATCCATAGGTATAACACAAAACAAATCGTAGTGGTCGCGTATAGGGATACAAGTATGACAAGGCACATGAGGCAATACCAAAGGTAGTGAAACTACCGTTTGCCTGATCCGGACTTGTGAGAACGCATCGCCGCAACGATCGCAACACCGCGAAACAACACTCCCAAAATTCGAGAGTGCACCAATCGATAACAAGTAATGAGTAGTATACGAAGAAGTGTGTTCGCTCGAGGTAGCTAACCCCATTTGGCCCGGCACGGCTCCTGTTTTAGTCATTTCCAATTTGACACAAGTGTCAAGGCTATCCATTATCGTTCTCTTTCTTCAGTCATCACGTACATCATTCCAACCACTTCATTCTGGATCACACTCCGCGTATAGTTATTAAAGTGGTTTTCGGTTTAGACAGAGAGTATGTCCATAACCGATTCCGGTCTCTTTAATAACTTTCGTAATTTATAACACCGATCGGTCATTTATATTATTTCAAAACCAAGCCAATTACAATTTCAATTAGAATTTGTAAACCAACATTGCATTTGTCTTCCTATATCAATTTCCATAGTTTTCGTTTCAAAACTTCCAAATTACCATTTCAAAATCTTATAATTCCACTTCAATCTTTATTTAAAACAATTCAAATATTTATTTAAATTCGTATATAAGTTTCATTCCGAAATCATTTAAATTAATTTAATTTAACATTCAAATCAATTTAAATCCATTGATCAATTTTATTCAATGTTCATTAAGTAAATTTATCGTTCAAACAATTTCTATGTAACTTCCAATTCATTAAATCAATTACTTAAGTTCAACTCCATTATATCAAAACTTACAAATTTGCTTAAATTAAATTCATCAAATCAAATCCTTTAAATTACAAGTCTTACATTTATTTCAATAGAACGCATTTTATTTCTTGTTAAAGAAATTCAATTTCACTTATTTATTTACTTAGTTACAAATTTCAAAACTCAATTAATAAAGAAACTTAGTTTCACTTATTCAAGAAGTTCAATTTCACTTAATAAAGATTTCAATTTAATTTAATTATTAAATAATTCAACCTTATTTAATTATTAAATAATTTCAAAACTTAATTATTAACTAATTTCAACACTTAATTATTAATAATTCCAAATTTAATTATTAAATAATTAATTTTAAAACAACGTTCTTTCATCAACTACTATGTTAATATTTTGATTCAGATTATTAAATATTAACATTTTCCTTTCATTGAAATTTCAAATTTCAACTTCATTTTAAAACCTTATTATTTATTCAAATAAAATCTATATTTTATTTTTAAAACACATTATTGACCAATTGGGTTTTATTTAATTCTCTATCCAAAGTCAAAGTTTATTTGGGTATTTATCATTTCAACCCGATTCCATTTCAACTCACAAATTAAAGCATAGCAAAGGGAACTTGCAGTGTGATAACTGGGATGGTGTCAAAGTAAATAAACAAGCAATAACAACAATCCAATAATTAATTCAAATAATCCCAAAATAATCGTATTAATTCACATTGTTGTTTGTGAAAATTAATATAATCATTTCTAGAATCTACACTATCATTTCATGTAGATTAAAGATTATTCCACTAATTTTAATACGGTTCTTCATTTGATATCAATTATTAAATTTCATACTACATAAATTTTACAACATACATTCAAAGGTTCAAGGTGTGCTTAACCAAATTTCTACGTGTCAAATAATTTAAACATTTAAAGGGGTCATATTATGCAAATGTCATCTAATCAAATTTAACACATATATCAAATCTAACTATCCTACATCGATTTCAATTTCAAATTATTTATCACTTTCAACATTAACAATTTAACGTCCAATGGAAACATCAAAAAATCAATCATTTATCAACCAAACTGGATTATCATTGTATAAATAACAGATAATGGTGTCAGATGTCACAGGTGAACTAATACAGGTAATAACATATATACCAGTGTAAATAACTAACAGCAGCATATTTCAATTGTCGTTTCAATTGAAATCAAATTTAGTAAATAAAAGAACGTTAATCGTGAGTGATTTCTCACCTTTCAAGGTTAGAGATGAACGAGACTGAGATGAGTTTCGTATCCAAGCACGAAATCAAAAATCAAATCAAGATTGGCACGGATTTTGGCGACAGAGCTGATAAATAGAAATGGACGAAATCGAATCAGAACAAAATTGAATCAACACATTTTAAACTTAACAGTTTAACATAAATGGAAACAAAATAATATTATATCCATATATATCTTTTCAAGAAAAATCAAAGTAAAGTTTTAAACTAAATATATATATACCAAATTTTATTACAACCAAAATCTGTTCAAAATAACACATAGGTGTATCAACCAAAATCTATATGTATAACAAATCAACATACTTACAGATATAAACTGTAAAATATATATATAAATAAAAGACCACACATATATATATAGACTTATATCAAAAAGGTTGTAACAATATATACCTTAAACATAACCAGTTTTGCATCATACTCATATAGATATATGTGAACAAAACTTACATTATAAATACATATATTTCTTTACAATATACAATATTTATTGCTAAACAAATATATTTAACACCTTTCAAAACAAAAGTTACAAAAACCCGTTTATTATACAACTATATATATAAAACATATACATAGCAACTTTGATTTTATAAATACTTGCAGTTTAAAACTAATAAATTATATGTTATCCGGCCTTTTGGCAAGGCCGAGATATCAAGGAACTTATTGCACGCTTAAGATCAATCGCCCTGGATGTCGAGCCTGCACAGGTTCGGTATGGATATTGATGAATTTTTGTCCGAATCCAGATCAAGCTACAACTGTCAAGGCATGGCGAACTAAGCCGTAGGAGCCTGCATTCCAAATTTCAAGACGTTCCGAGTTCATATGCTCAAGTTACGAGCGATGCAAGCCAAGAGACTCGTCCATTTCGTATCCATCATTTCGAATCGATCGGGGTCGCAACCCCTCCGCCTGCATCGATCGTCTCCGTATCCATCCGTGAGCCCTACTTTCGTATCCATCAGCTTCGCCTCGGTCGTGTTCGACTCAATCGGGAAGCATAAGTTCGACTCGACCTCATTCGAGTCCATCGGCGGAACATGCATTTCGTATCGATCGGCCGGCTATTATTTCGTGTCCATCAGGCAAGATACGGTTCGCATCCATGGTTAAGCCTCTCTACAAGCCCACTGCTCTTCGTATCCATCAGCAGGCAGCTATGCTTTGTACCCATCAGATGTCTTCATTTCGTGTCGATCGACTTCGAATCGATCGACTCTTGGCTCCTTCGTGCCCATCAAGTGAACGTGTTATGCGGCCAAGGAATAGTCATAGTTCGTATCCATCGACTTCGTAACGATCAGAATGATAGTAGCCTCGCATCCATCTGACTCGAATCGATCGGCTGAAAGGTCTTTGAGTCGATCAGATAATGACCAAGTCGTACCCATCGGACCTTTGGATCTGGATTGACGTGTGAACCTTGGATGCGAACGCGGCTAAATCTCCGGAGATGAATCGATTAACTCGGAGTAGAAAGAGGATCGGAACGAGGAGCTCGCGCCGCTTTGTCACGAAACCACGTGAGAAGCTCGATTCGAAGGAATCGATTCGAAGCCATGGATTCGAACCAAACAGCCTTCCGGAGAACATCAACTTGTATCGATCATATCTCGAAATCTACCGATCCAAACGCCATGAAATTTTCACAGAAGCTTACGTACAAGCCAAGGAATGCTCCTGCCAAGTTTCAGCTCGATTGGACCATTTCCTGATCGATACAAAATCGGTTCGTATCGATCGCAGATCGAGTCGAAACTCGGTGGGACCGATGGCGTGGGCCCACTCACGTGCCAAAATGAGTCTCCCGAAGTTTGAGCAAAATATCATCCTCCTACGCCTATAAATAGAGCCCCAGAGCCTACAGAAGGGGGACTTTTTCTGATTCTAAAGCGCCCAGACTCTGCCGGATCGGAACTAACAACATATTCTTGCTGTTGCATTCGAATTTCAAGTTGTATTTCGTTGTTGTATGCTGTAACCGCTTGTAATCATTCAAAGAGAATCAATAAAGTTGCAAAAACTTCACAGTGGACGTAGGCAACACGGCGAACCACTATAAATCGCTTGTCTGTGCATTTACATTCCTGTTGTTTGGAGTTTTTGTTAGATAATCTTCATTTTCAATTTATATTCTTCACTTTTATCTCTTCAAAAACTTTCGAAGAGTGTTGTGCCCATTTTTGGTATAAACACTTTGGTGCTTTCACTGAGAAAAAACCAGTTTTTTCTCCTGCTCCTTGGATCTACCATCGACACCGGATTGCATAAATCCAAGAGGAAGATCCAGATCTCTAATCTAGAATCCTTTCATCCTATTCAAATTTACGTAAAGTCTAGGAAAGGACTCCATCACTCAAGATGGTTAGCACAAGAACTGCCTCTACAGCTGCTAATCAAGAAGGTCGGGATAGACAGAATCCTATACAGCAGCCACCATCCAATCAAGACAACACTATTCACTCAGATCCATCGGGACCAGTCACCAGACAAGAGTTCCAAGTGTTGCTCCAAGAACTGACTCAAAGTCGACAACAATTGACTGAACAGTTGCGCGCTAACGCTGAATTGACCAACCAACTAAACCGCCAAAGGCGCAGGAGGACCAAGAGGGATGATGTTTCCCATTCGTCTACTGAAAGTTCCACCTCATCTGACTATCACCACAGATCTACCTGTCCCCGATTAGACGGGAGTCACACACAAGCTACCGGATATCAACCTGCCTTGACCGTTGGACAATTGAGGGTTGGGCCATCAACCAGCTTCCAGACCGGACCCTCATCACGATGAGGTGCTGTTCCACAGTATACCACGGACAATCGCACTACGACCGCCGCGGTAGAAACAAGGGTTGATACCCGAAATCTGTCAGATCCGAACGATCAGCAACGTGGGCGTACTCCTGAACCATACGTCCTGGAAGATGCTGAGCCAAGGAGGCGAAACATGGACCGTCGACAGCGCCCGATCCAAACTCGCACTGTGGAACCCGACCACACCTTAGCTCAGCGTGCACAGAATGTGCCGATGCCGGATATTTCAACCATGATACGTCAGATGATTCGCAAAAGTCAGGGGCTTACCAATGACGATTGGGGAATCTCCCGTAGTCATACCCCTTTTACAAACGAGATATTATACGCTGACCCCCCTCGGCGATTCAGAATGCCAACTCTCCGAATGTACGAAGGAAGTTCCGACCCCAATCAACATATTTTGAAATATGAGTGGTCAATGAGCGCTGCAAGAGCTGATGATGCAGTGAAGTGTCGAAGTTTCCCCATCTCTCTGGGGGGGAATCCAACAATGTGGTTTACAAGGTTGCCACCTAGATCTATCTCTTCATTCGATCAGCTGGCTAAAAAATTTGTAGAATAGTTTTGTATGCATGTTGCTAGACCTAAAGACGTTAACACCCTGTCTAGTGTCACTCAAGCTCCTGGAGAGACACTCAGGTGTTATTTAGAGAGATTCCACGCAGCATGTGCGGAGATTTGTAATCCCAACGATAACTCGATCTTGATGGCATTAACCAAAGGGATTGATCCTGATTCTGAGTTTGGAAATTGGTTAGCTGGGAAACCACCCGCATCGTTGGACCATTTCTACTCCAAAGCCGCTCAATTCTTACGGCGAGAGGACACGAAACAGTCTAGGAAACAGGACGATGTGGGGCCCAGTAGTGAGGGGATACAAAGTAACGTAGTAGTTAAGCAGTCCGGTAAGAGTTCCGGAAAAGTTCGGTTAAATATACAGAACAAACAAACCCAGCCGAGAGGCAACAATGATCAGAATAAGAAAAGAGATCAGAACCGAGGCCCACAGTGTAGGGCTCCAATGTTCGATAATTACACGCCGTTAAATACGTCATTGGAAAACGTGTACCTACAAACTTGCAACACTATGCAATATAAGAAGCCTGCTCTGAAGCCATCGTCGGAGAGGCAGATTCAAACAGGGAAGTTTTGTAGATTCCATGAGAGTTATGGCCACAATACCAATCAGTGTCGACATTTGCAGGACCTCATCGAGAAGTTGATCAGGGAGAGAAAATTAGATCAGTTCGTGCAGGCGCCGCAGTCTGGTGGTGCGGGCCCTTCAAATAAAAATCGTGTACAAAATCAAGAAAGACAGGAAGAACCCGCTCGTACAGGCGGAAGGCTAGGTATAAACACGATAAGTGGTGGTCCCCACCCAGCAGACAGAGGCTGGAGGGAAATGGAGTCGTATGCTAGCTCTATCAGGCATGCGGACTTCGAGTGCTGCAGTAATTGTGAAGATGGGGCTCCGGCCAAACAACAGAAGACAATGTCTGATGATATCGTATTTAGAAACCGAGACGCTGATAAGGTCGAAGCCCCCACAATCGACCCACTAGTCATATCTGCCCAGGTAGGTCCTGCTTGGATGAAGAGGATCCTGGTTGACAGTGGGAGCTCCGTAAATATCTTATTTAAACGAGCTTATGATTTAATGAAAATGGAAGCGAAGGACTTGAAACCCTGCCAATCTCGAGTCCACGGCTTCAACGGAAGTGCTACAAAACCCACTGGAGTGGCGGAACTGCCAGTGGAGTTGGGAGTTGGAGAACGCCGGAGAGTCCGGATGTTGCAGTTTGTCGTTTTGGATATCGATTCACCTTACAACGCATTTTTGGGCCGACCGGCCCTTGCTGAGTTCAGGGCGGCCATTGCCCCATGGTGCTTGACTCTGAAGTTCCCCACTGATCGCGGGGTTGGAGTCATTCAAGGAGATCAGGCAGCGGGGAGGGCCTGCTATGTTGCTGAACTACGCGGGGCCCAGCGAAAGGAGAAAGGAAAGGGCGTAGAGGAATCTCTTTGCGTCTGTTTTGCTGATAATTGACAATTGATGCCTGGGCCCCGACCCGGGCACCACAACCAATTCCAGAAAGACCTTGACCCTAGAGACAATGAAGATAAAGACGAGTCTAAAGAGAATCAAGCTTCCCCGGCCGAACTGACTGTGGATGTTCCAATCAGTGAGGGTGATGATTCGAGGATGCTAAAAATTGGGTCTCAATTGGGCCAACAGACACAACATGAATTGGTTGAATTTCTCCGGGCGAATCTCGATGTTTTCGCCTGGACACATTCTGATATGTGCGGGATCTCGCCGGACATTGCAAATCACTCCCTGAATATTGATCCACGGTATGTCCCGGTCAAACAGAAAAGGCGTGGTATGGATCCAGAGAGATCTGCCGCCCTTAAAGAGGAGGTTGATAAGTTACGATCGAATGGGTTCATCCGAGATGCTTTGTATCCAGAATGGGTATCCAATCCCGTACTGGTTCAAAAACCGAATGGGAAATATAGAACTTGCATTGATTACTCTGACTTAAACAAGGCTTGTCCAAAGGATAGTTTTCCGCTTCCTCGAATTGACCAGCTCGTAGATTCAACAGCTGGGCATGAATTATTATCTTTCATGGATGCTTATTCTGGATACAATCAAATACCCATGCATTTGCCTGATCAAGAACATACCAGCTTCGTGACCGATCTGGGACTCTACTGCTACAGAGTCATGCCCTTTGGTCTAAAAAACGCCGGAGCAATATACCAACGCTTGGTCAACAGGATGTTCGCCAACCAGATTGGGAAGACCATGGAGGTTTATGTGGATGACATGCTAGTAAAGTCTCGATTCTCCACAGATCACGTCAGAGATTTAGATTCGATGTTCGGCATCCTTCGAGAATATGGGATGAAGCTTAATCCATTAAGGTGTCACTTCGGTGTCGCATCTGGAAAGTTCCTCGGGTTCATCGTTAACGCTCGAGGGATAGAAGCAAATCCCGAAAAGATCTGGGCAATAAGGAACCTACTGTTTCCTGGGGAATTGACCAGGCAACTTAGTACTCGGCCTCCCCATCGATCAGTTAAACAATGAGCGTTCGGCATGTTAAGACCGTTCGGCACGAGCACATCGTTCGGCATCTAAAGGGCGTTCGGTATGGGATAACGTTCGGCATCTAGGAGCGTCCGGCATCGAGAAACATTCGGTAGTGAATACCGTTCGGCCAAGGAAAACGCTCGGCATAAAATCGTTCGACATCCATGAACGTTCGGCCTACAAGGTATGCTCGGCATTCCCGTACGTATCTCGTTCGGCAATCACCTGCAGCTCGTCATCCAAGGTCATTCAGTACAAATGGATGTTCGGCATTCAGATTGTCCGGCCTTGCCTCGTTCGGCATAAAGGGGGAGGCTCGGCATTCTGTTGTTCAGCCTATCTGGTTCGGTGCATAGGACTTACACTATTTGGACCGAGTTATTCAGCTACCAGGCCCACCAGAGAAGTCCAGCCCATATTTGCCTATAAATAGAGGGGCAGGGTCACGGTGAAATGGATCCTTTTTTGGGAGAGAAAACACCGGGGAGACTCTGCCATTTTCAAGACTCATCTTCTCTACTTAACAACTTCACTCAAGCATTTGATTCACGAATTGTATTTGTAATCAACTATAAAGGAAATCAATAAAGTTGAACAAAGTGGACGTAGGCAATTACGCTGAACCACTATAAATTTGGTGTTCTTACTTTCTGCATTTAAATTAGCATTGTCTTCTCTGTTTAATTTACTTTCATCACTTATATCTCCACACAATCTTTCTGAACGAGGTTAGTGACCAATTTTGGTGCTAACACTTTGGTGCTTTCACTGAGAATTGAATTCTCAGACCTTAAGGATCTGCTTTGAAGCTACTGGATTGAACAAATCCCCCAAGGAAGATCCGACTCACTGATAGGACATCCATTGATTCTACTCAGAGTTCATACCGATAACTCTACAATGGCAGGACCACGTACCAGGTCAGCTTCTCATAATGTGGATGCCCATGAGACTGCTAGCGTGCAACAAGCAGGACCTAGCCGCAGCGTAGTGCCTTCGGATAATGAGTTCAAAACTCAACTTAGTAAAGGAACATTCTATCCACTTCCCTGACATCCCATGATCAACCAGGGCATAGAGGATCTAGCGGCATCTTATGAACGGCATCAAGGGAACAGACAAGCAACCGCTATTCAAACGGTACTCCCAAAGGTTGGAGAACATAGATGATATGACTCTAGCAAACGCCAAGATGACCCCAAGCAAACCAATGCTCTAAGCAATTTATTCCAAATACTAACAGGGGTATCAAACTGATCGCGTTTGAGGAAAGTCGACCTCCAGATATATTTTGGCAGTTAGTTTGCTAAAGAGCCTCCTACGACTATGGATCGTTTCTTCTACAAAATGAATCAGAACTAAAGTGAGGAGGAGTGGAGTAGACTAAGAACGATAACAATGAAGGCCCGTTGGCTAAGGATGTAGATCCCAGTAGCCGAAACAAGACTTCAGAATTCAGTTCATATGCTCTTTGAAAGATTCAATTGACAACCTCAAAATCAGGGGAATGTTGTATATTCCCATATGCTCACTGATCCTAACACGAGCGATTACAAACACCTCCGAGGTGTGATCGAAAAGATGACCTGGAAAGGAAAGCTTCAATAGTATGTACAAGTCCTGCAGAACGGCGGGCAGCGAATATCTGATGCCTATTAATAAAGGGCTATGATTATCAATTGGACGGTTGACGGCCAACATCCCTTTGAAAGGAGCCAGGGGCGGAGTCGAATAGCGAGCACACGATGCTGCTTCACATATCAATGAGATTTACCATAATCTTCTTTGAATCATTTCCATTTCCATCTCTATTTCAATTGTTCTATGAACTATGACTAGCTTGAACTAAACTACTTTCAAAACGATGCAGGTGTCCAGGTACTCAGATTTGGTTGCCAACCAATCTACGCAGACCATGATCGGACGTGTGGAGTTACATCTGGACGAGAATAATTCTATTGCTCATCATCAACCATATGCCTTTGATTTGGGGCTATGGATTAAATACAATGTACAACATCACGATGCACGGAGAGCTGAATTCCATCCTGCAAGTGGAATTTATTCAAGTAGAGAGCGGCTGCGATACGACCAGCCACTCGCTAAGTGAAACTCGAGCTCGGGGGCAAGCCATCACATCAAGGCTAAAAATGGGTTGATACACGACGATCCTTCAGACAACTCCGTACTCCCAGAGTGCGAGACGGAGTATAAACATCTACTTAACTCCGTACTCCCAGAGTGTGAGACGGAGTATAAACATTAATCAACTCCATACTCCCAGAGTGCGAGACGGAGTATAAACATTAATCAACTCCGTACTCCCAGAGTGCGAGACGGAGTATAAACATCTACTTAACTCCGTACTCCCAGAGCGCGGACTAGAGTATGAACGACTAAAACCTCCAAGTCCCCAGAGTGCGGACTGGAGTACTCTAAGTCCCCAGAGCGCGGACTAGAGTATAAACGACTAAAACCTCCAAGTCCCCAGAGTGCGGACTGGAGTACTCTAAGTCCCCAGAGCACGGACTAGAGTATAAAACGACTTAAACCTCCAAGTCCCCAGAGTGCGGACTGGAGTACTCTAAGTCCCCAGAGCGCGGACTAGAGTATGAACGACTAAAACCTCCAAGTCCCCAGAGTGCGGACTGGAGTACTCTAAGTCCCCAGAGCGCGGACTAGAGTATAAACGACTTAAACCTCCAAGTCCCCAGAGTGCGGACTGGAGTACTCTAAGTCCCCAGAGCGCGGACTAGAGTATAAACGACTAAAACCTCCAAGTCCCCAGAGTGCGGACTGGAGTACTCTAAGTCCCCAGAGCGCGGACTAGAGTATGAACGACTAAAACCTCCAAGTCCCCAGAGTGTGGACTGGAGTACTCTAAGTCCCCAGAGCGCGGACTAGAGTATAAACGACTAAAACCTCCAAGTCCCCAGAGTGCGGACTGGAGTACTCTAAGTCCCCAGAGCACGGACTAGAGTATAAAACGACTTAAACCTCCAAGTCCCCAAAGCGCGGACTGGAGTACTCTAAGTCCCCAAAATGCGAACTAGAGTATGAACGACTTAAACCTCCAAGTCCCCAGAGCGCGGACTGGAGTACTCTAAGTCCCCAGAGCGCGGACTAGAGTATAAAACGACTTAAACCTCCAAGTCCCCTGAGTGCGGACTGGAGTACTCTAAGTCCCCAGAGCGCGGACTAGAGTATAAACGACTAAAACCTCCAAGTCCCCAGAATGAAACTGGAGTACTCTAAGTCCCTAGAGCACGGACTAGAGTATAAATGACTTAAACCTCCAAGTCCCCAGAGTGCGGACTGGAGTACTCTAGCTCCCAAGAGTGCGGACTCGAATATAAGCGAATCAGATCTCCAAGTTCCCTGAATATGAACTATGACACAAATGACTTGAATTTGTCAAATCCCTGACATACAGGCTAGAAAGTATTCTAAGTGCTTGAAGCACAGAATGGAAGTTCAACGACTCCTGAAGAGTTTCCGAGTTACATGAAGATGGACTGAGAAGTCTATGTTACTCACAACTGCTTGGATTAAAATCACAATCACAAAGAAAACTGAACAATAAGATTCTTTTGCAAGACAGAAAAAGGGACTAAACCTTATTCAGAAACGAGTTTCTATTACAACCCCTCCAAAGTTCGGGGTCGACATTCTATCTACAAGGACTAAGGAATAGATGAAAATAATTACATGACTTAAACTAACCCTCGTTGAACGAGGATAGTAGTCACTTCTTGTGCTTCTTCAACTTCTTTCCAGACGGCTCCTCTCCAGAGCATTTACCCTTGGTACTCTTCTTTGATAGAGGGGTAGCAACTGAAGGAGTACGGGGGCCTTCCATGGGCTTGGACCCGCCAGGAAGGATGACCTTCAATGGCTTGTTCAAAGGATCGTCCAAGTCCACAACTCGGGGATCTACTATGACCTTGATCATCTCCTCCCTCTCTTTTTCGAGCCGCTCCTCCATGCTCAATTTGGATGTATGCTCAGAGGCGCCTGTAATTTCTACTTCATAACCCCCGTCGGTAGGAGAGGAGGTTTCAGACTTGTCTTCGTCAAGCGCTCCGATCACATGAGCGTTTGGACCAGAAGCCTCCCCTGCGTGAGTGGCTTCACTTGTTTTCTCCCCCACTTCCTTGGCGACATCGCTCCTCGGAGTGGGCTCGGGGTCAGAACGGCCTGCACAAAATCGTGGAAAACAAGAATGCAATAGTCCTGCATAAAGAATAACGACTTTCGAAATCTTAAAGAGAACCTTAAAGAGAAGGATTATCTACCAGGTTCGAGCAAACTCTCAGCCATCCGAGAGGTCTCACCCTCTGGAATAGGAGACAGAATGCGGACTAAAGTACTCTAAGTCCCTGAGTGCGGACTAGAGTATAAATGACTCAAAAACCTCTACGTCCCCAGAGTGCGGACTATAGTACTCTCAGTCCCCAGAGCATGGACTAGATTATAGACGGCTTCAGAAAAATCCCTAAATCGCAGAAGCGGACCAGATTACTCTAAGTTCCCAAAGTGCGAACTAGAGTATAAACGAGTTGACAAAAATCTCTGCGTCTCGAACTGTGGACTAAAGCATAAACCGTTCGACAAATCTCTAAGTCCCCGGAGCATGGACCGAAGCATGAACACAAATTGGGCGCGAGTCAACCGGGGGGAGAATAACACTAAGTCACCAAAATGCAGAGGGGTGTATAAGCATCGATAAATAGACGAGTGGATTCCGACCATTTTCTATTTCGCAAACTTCGACCTGGAATCGACAAGAGGATTATTAACCTGCTGAGGACGGAGTTCGACCATCCAACCAGTGACCTGGCCAAATCATTACTGGGGGCAGGGGTACAAAACACTAAAAAGATGAATACGACAACTCATTGTAGCTCTAGCATGGCGTTCTTTATAACTTGAGGCAGCGACTGCAGGGAGGCCTCAATACAGAACCAATCGAAACAGCATCCAAAGCTACGAGCAACCTACTATATCATACCTCAGACCAAGGGTCAATGCCGATCCGCACCAAGCACATACGAATGAGACTCGGACGTTTGTGTTTTGAAAAACTCTGACCCCCAGAGTATGGAAAGGAGGGTAAACCACGAATACTTGGTCCACAGTTCTCCAGCACCTTCGTTCGATTCGTTAGGAGGAGTATGAAACTGGATGAGCATAACCCGACTGCATTTGTAGCCAACTTTACCCCGACATCTGATTACAGAGCATGAACCAAAGTGGACGTGGATGACCATCCACTGTCCAAATTACGCCCTGAAACTTACGTGGCATCGAAGTATTCCTCTTGGAATGAAAAACCACGATAAAATCCAAGATAGGCGAGACCTAGTCTCCTATCGACTGACATGATCCCACGATTCAACGGGAAGGAGAGTAAAGCTAAAGTGGGCATGGCTGGCCTTCCTACTTATCGGTATATGCCCCAGACCTGGGGGCATGAGCGAGAAGCAAGATGAATGTGAACCGACTATTCACCAATCACCTCTATGTCTTTGGAGTCTAGGTGAAAACATAAACATAGCTAGGACAAGACTCAACCGTCCATGCAGTACATTTATCAACCCGAGACTGGGAGAAGACGCATGGTCATCCAAAAACTGGCCACAATAGCTCAGTATTAAAACTTATATATAGTGCTTACAGCTACTCAAGGCAACGACCGAAAGGATGCCTAGAGATAGAATCGTTAAATAGATACCTTAGCTCATGGGCAATTGACTTTCACTCCAACCCGAAGGACGGGTAAAGAATCATGAATGCATTAAATAGAAAGTGCGTTACTCGAATGCACAAGCAAATTCAAACTCATAGCAAGATCCAGCTATACAGTTGCGTGCCACTCGAGGCTGACCCCCACTCGACATTTCCTTTAATGCACTTTTAAGCCTGATTTTTGGCCATTTGCTGATAATCTATTAGAGCATTCAGAGCCCTTCGCTATTAGGCTCAATAACTCATGACAAGACTCTAGGATTCGACTAGAGTAACCATCAACATTGGCCGTCCCAACCATATTTCACATTGAATGTTATGATAGTTACATCTTTACTCAAAGAATCTGGGATGGCACCTGCTAATCTGACGGTCGACATTACAACCAGCTATGGCGACCCTTTCCGGGCGCTGAATATCGGATCACAGCTCAGTGCAGTGATGATAAAAGAATTAGTTGAATTTTTCTGAATAAATGATGATATCTTCCCTTGGACCCATTCTGACATGCATATGTGATTTCATTAACTATCGCGAGCCATGCATTGGATATCAACCCGAAGCTACAAAAGCTAGCACAATCTCTATTGATTTCATCATGAAAGATCCACTCTTACTTTTAGGCTCACCCCATCAACGTCTATGCCTACCAGCCGTTGCGACAGGGCACACAATGACTTGAGACGTCTGAAAGACTACTTAAATAGAATATCGAACTAAGCTAATTCAATATCACTTATTTCCCACGAAGGGCTATCCAAGGACGGAAATTAGCAGACCTCACACCCAAATTCACTACCTCAGATGACTATTTGAAGAGTAGCAGAGAACCGACCATAAGATGGAAAATGTACGAGGATGGAGCATCCAATGATCAGTGTTATGGCTTGATAATGACTCCCGAGGAACGATCAATCTGCTACGTCCTAAAACTCGATTTACCTGTAACAAACAACGATGCTTAGTATGAAGCCTTGACTGTCAGCCTCAAACTTTCTAGAGGATTTGAAGTGAAAACTTTACATATCTTTTGTGATTCTTGATTGGTAGTATACAAATTTAAGGAAGTTGATCTTGCTAGGGGGCATTGTCTTGCTCCTTATCTCGGACAAGTCCAAGAGCTACTAACCGACTTCACATATTACATCATTACACACGTACTCAGCGAACAAAATGAAAAGGTGTCATGGTTGACTCCTATCAAAGACTATCTACAATGAGGAATTCTTACTGAACGGAGGAATGGAAAACGACAGATCCTCCTCAAAGCTTCACGCTAAATCATCTAAGAATAATTCGTGTGTCAAAAGGAGTTTATCCATCCCCATGCTTCGGCATATCGCCCATAATGATATCTTGAGCAAAGTCTATGAAGTAGAATGCGGTAATAACATCAGGGGGGAAACCATGATAAAGAAGATACTCTGCTACAGGTATTACTGGCCAACCATCAACCCAAATGCGGTTGATCATGCTAGACAATGTGACGAGTGCAAGATGTTTGCAAAAAGTCTGGGAACCCCGCCGATGGAAATTAGTCAAATGGCTAGTTCATAGCCGTTTGCCACTTGGGGGCACTGAAATCATCTTCTTGTCAATCCTAAAGGTGGTGCGAAATACACCATCATAGCAGTTGATTACGTCACCAAATGGGCAGATGAAGAACTCTTAACCACGACCAAGATGAAGAAAATAATTCACTTCTTTATCCGTAACGTCATCTGTCCTTATGACCTTCCATGATCCATTATAACTGAAAATGGATAGGTTGAAGCTGTGAACAAAATCATAGAGTCTGTACTGAAGAGAGGTTTGGAAAATGCCTCAAGTGGCTGATTGCAACCCTTATTTCACAAAAAATACAAACAAGGAATCGCGATTGAATTGCAATTAAACTAGATGGAGTTGGCGACGACTTATGAGCATATAAAATGCATCCGAGAGCCAATGGCAAGAACATGTACCCGAACGTGCATGTGTACATCTGAAAAAGTTCGACTTCTTGAGATCAACAGAAATTGAATTCTCACTAAGGGTTATTAAGAGAAGACTAGATCAGATAGCCAAAGCTTATTAGCTCTGCAGGATCAGACACGAATGGACATTGATATTCTCGAGAAGGCATCTCCAAGAGGATTTAACCAAGGTTCGAAGCGGAGCATGGAGGATACGTAATTCAAAGCATATCACGTTCGGTCACGTAATACACTTTGGGGGGCAAGTGTTTCCTGGGGAATTGACCAGGCAACTTAGTACTCGGCCTCCCCATCGATCAGTTAAACAATGAGCGTTCGGCATGTTAAGACCGTTCGGCACGAGCACAGCGTTCGGCATCTAAAGGGCGTTCGGTATGGGATAACGTTCGGCATCTAGGAGCGTCCGGCATCGAGAAACGTTCGGTAGTGAATACCGTTCGGCCAAGGAAGAACGCTCGGCATAAAATCGTTCGACATCCATGAACGTTCGGCCTACAAGGTATGCTCGGCATTCCCGTACGTATCTCGTTCGGCAATCACCTGCAGCTCGTCATCCAAGGTCATTCAGTACAAATGGATGTTCGGCATTCAGAGTGTCCGGCCTCGCCTCGTTCGGCATAAAGGGGGAGGCTCGGCATTCTGTTGTTCAGCCTATCTGGTTCGGCGCATAGGACTTACACTATTTGGACCGAGTTATTCAGCTACCAGGCCCACTAGAGAAGTCCAGCCCATATTTGCCTATAAATAGAGGGGCAGGGTCACAGTGAAATGGATCCTTTTTTGGGAGAGAAAACACCGGGGAGACTCTGCCATTTTCAAGACTCATCTTCTCTACTTAACAACTTCACTCAAGCATTTGATTCACGAATTGTATTTGTAATCAACTATAAAGGAAATCAATAAAGTTGAACAAAGTGGACGTAGGCAATTACGCTGAACCACTATAAATTTGGTGTTCTTACTTTCTGCATTTAAATTAGCATTGTCTTCTCTGTTTAATTTACTTTCATCACTTATATCTCCACACAATCTTTCTGAACGAGGTTAGTGACCAATTTTGGTGCTAACACCTACAAACCCCAAGAACCATAAAACAAGTCTAGAGTCTCAACGGGAAAGTAGCGGCATTGAGCAGGTTCATTTCAAAGTCCACCGATAAATGCATTCCTTTCTTTGATCTGATCCGGAAAGGAAAGCGAAACTTTGAATGGACCATGGAGTGTGAAGACACATTCCGATCGCTGGTTCAGCATCTTTCCACACCACCGACCTTGTCAAAACCAGTTGACCACGAGCAATTGTACCTTTACCTGGCAGTATCAGAGCATGCAATCAGTGCTGCTTTAGTTCGGGAAAAAGACCGAGTGCAGAAACCGGTCTACTATGTTAGTAAACGGCTAACAGGAGCTAAAAGAAAATACCCAAGACTAGAGAAACTGGCTTATTGCCTGGTCATTGCCTCAAGAAAGCTCCATCCTTATTTCCAAGCTCATCCCCTTACTGTGTACACCGATCAGCCGTTACGACAGGTCCTCACGCGGCCTGAGACGTCTGGTAGGCTACTCAAGTGGAACATTGAACTGAGTCAATTTGATATCACTTATGCTCCGCGGAGAGCCATTCAAGGACAAGTCCTAGCGGATTTTATAGCTAAATTTACTGTTTCAGAGGATCTACCTGAAACCAGTATACCTCCTAAATTCATTTGGAAGCTGCACACCGATGGTGCATCGAACGATCAGTGTCCAGGTGCCGAAATAGTACTTGAAACTCCCGAAGGCCGATCCATATGCTACGCTCTGAGGTTCGAATTTCGCGCAACCAACAATGAAGCCGAATACGAAGCTTTGCTTGCTGGGCTAAAACTTGCTTGTGATCTGAAGATTGTTGCTGTGGAAATTTATTGTGATTCCCAGTTGGTTGTATATCAAGTTCGGGGCGAATATCAGGCCAAGGATCAACGGCTAGCTACCTATCTAGCCTGAGTTCAAGAAGCACTAGGTCGATTCGATTACTATGCTATTTACCATATACCCCGTGAGCATAATCAGAAGGCTGACTCATTAGCAAAGTTAGCAAGTACAGGTAAAGCACAGCAGATGGGACTTATCCCCGTCGAAACTTTGTCCTCCCCAAGCATTGATCAAGTAGAGACGAATTTTGTGTTTGAAACCGCTCCCAGTAGAGAATCGTGGATGACTCCGTACCGAAATTACATCGAGAATGGGACGTTGCCTGAGCATAGAAATGAGAAAAGACAAATTCTACGAAAAGCTTCACGGTTCGTCATTCAGAACAGAGTCATGTATAGAAGAGGGTATTATGTTCCTCTCCTCCGATGTATCGAGCACGATGAAATCAAACGAGTGTTACATGACGTACACGAAGGAGAATGTGGCGATCACATCGGTGGGCAAGCTCTCGCTAAGAAGATACTCCGATACGGATACTACTGGCCGACTGTGAATCGAGATGCAGCGAACTATGCCAGAAAATGCGATAGGTGCCAGAAACACACCCGAATTCCAAGAGCCCCACCTACCGAGATAACCCAAATGGTTAGTCCCTGGCCATTTGCAATGTGGGGCATCGATATCATCGGCACACTACCTCTGGCCAAAGGTGGGGCAAGATATGCCATCGTTGCAGTTGATTACTTCACCAAGTGGGCTGAAGCTGAACCCCTCGCAACCATTACGACAAAGAAAGTAATCAATTTCGTAGTTCGCAACATTATCTGTCGATTTGGACTCCCGCATACCGTCATCACCGATAACGGAGCCCAATTCGATAGTGCGGAATTCAAGAATTTCTGTCAATGGTTTCATATCTATAAAAAATTCTCGGCAGTTGCACATCCTCAGGCAAATGGTCAGGTCGAAGCTGTCAATAAATTCATAAAATCCATTCAAAAGAAACGACTGGAAAAGGCCGGGGGCAAATGGGTTAATGAACTTGCTATGGCCTTATGGGCTTATCGAACGACCCACAAGACCGTGACCAGACACACCCCGTTTTCCCTATCTTATGGCTCAGAAGCCATTATTCCAGTCGAGATGGAAGTGTTTTCCCACCGCGTGACTTACTATGATCCGAAAACAAACGCTATATTGCTTGCTGAATCTTTGGATCTACTAGATGAGAAGCGGGAAGAGGCTGATTTGAGAGCAGCCGCATATTGAAGTCGAGTCGCCCGATTGTACAATGCCAAAGTTCGACCTCGAACCTTTGAACTCGGCAATCTCGTTCTCAAGAGAATCTATCTGGTCCCTTCACACATGAAACCAAATTGGGAAGGACCATACGTGATTACACAAAGACTTGGAGATGGCACATTCAAATTATCGACCATTGACGGTCTTGCTTTGCCAAGGGCTTGGAACAGCGAGAGTCTCCGCCGCTATTACACCTGACAGGCTTTATTTGTTTCATTCTATTTTTCCATTTACAGTTTGTTTCCGTATTTTTAAATTTGAATTCTATAATAAGGCAACTAACTTTGCCGCATTTTCTTACTTCAGCAATAAAATGCCATCTCTTCGAGCCAGAGCTGTGATTCATTGAATACAATGTACGACATCACGATGCACGGAGAGTTAAATTCCATCATGTAGTGGAATTTATTCAAATAGAGAGTGGTTGTGATACGACCGGCGACTTGCTAAGTGAAACCCGAGCTCGGGGGCAAGTCATTACACCAATGTTAAATAGGATTGATACACGACAATCCTATAACTAATTCCAAACTCCCAGAGTGTGAGCTGGAATATAGACATCAAACGAATGCGGTCTCGAGGAGGGTGGATCCGTCCACCTAACGACCTCGACCGTATTACGACTAAATGCAGTTCCGAAGAGGGTGGACCTATCCACCTAACGACTTCGGTTGTACCTTAAACAAGCTCGAGGAGGATGGACCCGTCTATCTAACGACCTCGCTTGTCGACTCAGGGTGGATGCGAATCAACCATCCACGATCCTGATTAATCCACCGTTCCCAGAGTGCGAACGTAATCCATGTGCCCAAACAAACATGACTGGCCATTTGTCGACCAACTCCATATTCCCAAAGTGTGAAGTGCAGTATAAATATCAGCTCCATGCTCCCAGAATGCGAGGTGGAGTATGAACTTTAAAATACAGTTTCGAAGATGGTGAATCCATTCACCTAACGACTTCGACCATAACTTAACCAAGCTCGAGAGGGATGGACCCGTCCATCTAACGATCTCACTTGTTAACTCAGGATGGATATGATCTAACCATCCATGATCCTGATACGCCTTTCGAACTCCCGGACTGCGAGTCGGAATGTAAACGCTAACTTCAATTTCCAAGAATATGGGTTGGAGTATTAACATCAACCCTAAGTTCCCAGAGTGTGAACGACCGCTCACAAGATGACTTGTGTCCCAGAGTGTGAACTAATGCTTGAAAGCATTCGATAGCTGTGACTAACTGCAAGAATTTAAGTGCAAATCCCCAAAGTGCGGATGTAACAATTTATAAAGAAACAAGTGTAGTTCGACCGCTCGATCCCCACTTATTGCGATCGCAAGCTGATCTTTATAACTTAACCCCGGAACTGGGGGCAGATTCAAGTATTAATCACTACCCGAAACGGTATAACATTCAATTCCAACTCAATCTCCAATCACAACTTAAGTTCGTAATTTTCAGACTTGGCAGATAAAACAAGCTATGCTTAAGAGTTAAAATAATGCAAGTACACAGGACTGAGGTTCAAATACTGCAACATTTAAGCATAAAAGGGATGAAAGTTGAAACAAGAAGACAAAACTTTATTTCAACTAATCAAGAGTGATGGCTCATATACAAGCCCTTCCAAAAAATTCTTACTAGCAGGGGCCGAACCCGCATCTATACACGGCCTATGAAAGAAAAAAGGTGACAAAATTCCTAAGTGCAAAAGGAAATATATGCCTAAAAAGTCTATCTACTCTTTCTTTTTCCTTGGCTTCTTCTTCAACGAGGAACTACTGGAGCCACTAGTGATCTTCCATTTTGAGCCCTTTTCTTTAGGCAGGCTATCCTCAGACGGGAGCATGATGTCGACATCCTCCTCCGAACTGGAGTCTAAGGGGATGCTTCCCGCGGGAGGAGTCGGAGGAACGGGATCTATAGCCGGAAGCGGGACTGACGCACTAGTATCGACAAGCATGCCCCCAGGAGATATCATCATAAGTGGTGTAGGGCCATGCGCCACTGCTCCGCCCTTTGAGCTGCCACCATGTGCCGCTGCCTCCATCTCGGCATCATATTCAGCCAGTATGTTGCTTCTCGAAGGGCTCGGGCTTCACTGTGTGCCGTGGTGGTCTGTGTCGAAGTATCAGAAGTAGATGAAAATCCACCCAGGACGAATGGTAAGTCCGCAAAGGGGTCACTATGTCGACCAAGAAGCTCGTTCATCATCTGTTCGTCAAAAGAGATTGAGCTCCCCTGCATTACTTCGACAGGCACAGCCGTCACAACAGAGGTCGCCTCAGAGATGATGGCCTCCTGCGCTTGGTATGATTCCTGGATTGCAGGAGGCGTTGTCAGTACAACTTCGGTCGCTGACCAGAGAAAAGAAGCATTTGTTAGTATACACTTCCATACAAGTTCTTCGGTCCGAACGTATAAGAGATTAGTGCAGAGTACCTTCCTCAGTTTGTCTCAAGGTCGGCTGAACGACTTCAGAAGGGTGCTCCCTTATAGGAGATAGATGTGGCTGTTCCGGGTCATAAGCTGGTATAGGCTGAGATTTGATCATCAGAGTCGGCTTAGACTGAGGTGGCATAACGATCTCGGAACTCGTAATGTGATGCTCAACACCAGAGCCTTCTCCAACTTCTCGGGGCTGAGTACCGAGCCTCTCCTTTTCATGAGAAATCATGTAGTCGTGAAGAACCTTCTTTTCGTCATCGTTAAGTATACGGTTCTCCAGCTCAAATTCATCAAAGGCTTCATCAAGATGCCCCGATTTCTCCTCCTCAATCAGCAGATTCCAGGCATTGTAAAGATGTGTTGGGTAATCATCGAGCCAAGTCAGATCTCTATGCCTTAACACGTTGGCGTTGTAAGTGACAAGAAGCTCCTCTACCTCAGCCTCAACCCTGACTTCCGCCAGTCGGACCTTCTCGTCAACCCCGGCTTCAACCTCGCAGACGTTTTCCATAGCCGCATCCCTATCCCTCTAAAGCACCACTGCCTGATCACAGGCTTCTTGCGCGAAGATGTTGGCCGCATCTTTCTCCTTCGTAAGTTCGGAAAGCTTAGATTTAAGCTCATTGAGCTCTTCGAGGGCTACGTCTCTCTCAGCAGTGATGGTGGTGTTCCTATGGCCCATGTCTTCCATCATAGTGTAATGCTCTTGTTTCATTCTATTCATGGCCGAGTTTGCATCATCGGCCTTTTTGAGAGCTTCCATTTCAGATTTACGGGAAGACTTGGCCTCGGCATTGAGCACTTGAATAATTCGGTCTTTTTGACCCAACTCCTTTTCCAGCTTTTCAATAGTGGCGGCCCGATCAAATGCCACTTTTGATGCTTTTCTCGCGGCCCTCGACCACTCCTTATACTGAAAGAATATGTTTGCAACATAATCGTGAACAGTATTTTCGGCTGTTGGCGGAATTCTCTTCAGATGTAGGGGAAAGACGTAACCGTCAAAGCAAATGTCGGGGAATTCCTTCCTCATTTGTGCGAGCTTGGATGCTCCTTCTCCGGTCGGATCAGTCACGACTGGTGTAGTAGTTCAAGGGGCGGCTATTTCGGTTCTGCGTTGAGTTTCGGATCTAGGAACATGAGAGGGCGGCTTGTGCCGTGAAGTTTCAGGAGGACGTGTAACTAGAACTGGGGGTGGTACAGAGATCCTAGGAGGGGGAGAGCGAGATCGAGACCGGCGTACATACCCCCTATCTCTGTCAGACCGTTCCTGACTGGAATACCGCGGTTCATAATCTCTATCTCCCTCTCTCCTACGTGGTTCATAGTATGATGAAGATCGGCGCTTACTGCGCAAACTACCAAGCACCGAGCCTCGACCAGACATCGTACCTGCAAAGTAAAATAAGGAGGATTAGTAACCATTTATGGTATGCGGTTTGCGGTCAAAGATTGTGTAGTGCCGTGAAGGGTGTATGGATGTGTAACCCCCCAGACCAACCAGAAGTGTCGACCACACTGGTAGAAAGAGACTCGCTAACATCAAAAGTATGTTGCAGTTTATCCAATTCGACATCATGCTGTATGGACGCGAGGTCCGAAATTGGGAGGTCAGCGAGCCCTTCGAAGGGATTTTCCGCCTGCATGGGGGATGCCTCCGAGATTCTAACTCCAGAAAGGGGTCGGTTTATGACCATAGACTTCCGCCTCCCAGATTTAGATTGTTTAAAAGCAACTGCCTTGCCTTTTCTCTTTTCTTCAGAATCCGGGGTCACATCAGCAGGCCCAACCAAAGGTTCATTATCAGTATGGGTTCTCTCAGAGTCAGCCTCCTCAATTATGATAACTTTGGGCTTCTTGCGCCTAACTCGCTCCTTTGAGATAGTCTTTAGTACACTGTCGAGCCTTATACTCTGTCCTCGCTCGATCAGTCCAAGGATCCTAAGGTTTTTATCCGTCAAGATCAGGTCAATGTTTCTTTCTTCGCTTGGGACTTCTTGGAGAACCCGGACTATCTCTTTATAATAACCACCTTCGGGTCGCTGGATTATTGCTAAAAAAAGAAATGTGAGTTCGATTTCGTTCCCGATTGCCTTATCAACTACTTGGGAAAGTGATGATACACACGTCTGAATAGCCATCTTCTGGCAAATCCTGGAGGACATCGGACGTAGAACCATTCTGTTTTGAAGTAGCTCAATCTGGTCCAAGATCCGGTGACCACTTGACAGTTCCTTACTGCCTCTAGGAATGTAAAGGATGGGCTATTGTTTCGACTCTTGAAGTTGAACAGGTATCTGATATCAATCGGGGTCGGTGGTCGATGGAGATATTCCATAAATGCAATAAACAAGCTATTGAGCAAGGCGTATCCGTTCGGGTGTAGCTGAGATGGGGTGATCCCCAAAAACGACAGCACTTCTCTTATATATTCATTGAACGGAGGAAGTGTCCCGGCTGCGCACGCATGGTGATTAAATGTAGTATATCCCTCCGGGGGACTATGCGGTCTGTCATTTGGTCCCGACAATAATACGTCGTCCATCGACAAACCATGCCTTAAGCATATTCTCCCTAGCATATCTTCCGAAATATTGGACGGAACAGAGTCCGATGGACTATTAATGAAGGATGCATCAGGCAATTCGTCCGGGGCCGGACCGATGACTTCGGCCTCAATCTCTGGTATTTCCAGTCTGGGAGGAATTACACTTTGAGTTTCCTGTGGCTGCGGGTTTGGACGTTCCATAGCTGACTAACTCACGAGAAATCATCATTAGATGCAAAAGAGCCCGTGTGTTCCCCTTGTGTAAAGTGTGTGATGTGCAATGCAGTGCTATGCCTTACTTGAAAGAATTTTTGCAGAGTTAAAGAGAATATGAAAACGATTAAAAGTTGTTATGGTTCCATCGACGAGCTTCGAAAGGTAGTCAAGTATGCAGTTTAACTATCAAGTCCAGATATGCAAGAATGAAGCTCGTCGGAATTATGCTGAACAATGTCAAATTTTCGTATCCAACATGGGAAGTTCGAATCGATCCAAGAAGCTCATTCGAATCCATCGGGATATATGTTCAAATCGATACCAAGGAGCATGTTTCGAATCGATCGTCAAGGACCGAGTTCGTATCGATCGTAATAGAATGATTTCGTATCGATCCTTGGTTGCCTGGTTCGTACCGATCGGGAAGGTCTTAGCTTAACATCGATAACACTCGAGTCGATACTCTTCGTATCGATCGTAAAGGCAAAATTTGTATCGATCTAAAGTTAAGGTCTTCAGAGCGATCATTAACTTATGTTTCGTATCGATCATTTCATGTCGACACGATCCATCGCCATAGCCATCGGTACGAACTGCATCAACTCCACTGACATATCCCAAGAATCGATGCGAAATCTAGGGAGAAGTGCCATCGCCTTCGTCGATTCGAACACAAGCCCCCAGATCCATCCATTTTTGTTTTCTCCACTCTTTCTTTTCCAATTATCCAGAGTATCACCATGGCCGTCTCCGACCGAGTTCATACCCAGACCTAATCTTAGATATTACCAGAATTGATAATCGGAGAAGAGAAGAGGGATGTAGAATTCGAACCTCGTTGTAAGAATGCGGCAGAAATTAATTAATTACATAATCTAGAATTGGGATTCGAAGAATTGAAGGGTGGATGATCGAATCGAAGGCACGATACAGTTCTCCTTTCTCAAGTTTCTGGATCGATGCAGAAGTTAAAGGCGGCAGTAAAAAGTGAAAAGTAAAAAAGCGAAAAATGGCTAAGTCCCAGCTATTTATATGAAAACTAGGAAGTTGACCGGGTCGATTCGCCTCCCAGTTCACTTAACTGGTCGCAACCAGTCAAACCCTAGACCGAGTCGATCACCCTGTTCGAATCCATGTGACCAAAATTTTCATCGATTCGAAATGGACAGTGAACCCATTAATACGAAGCGCACAGTGAGGACAGCTGAAGACGATGAAGCCCATCGACTCGAAGCCCATGTACGTATCAGCAAGTTCACAACTCCATCCACCGTGTATCAATTCAAACAGCGATCTCGTATCCATCATAAATCAAACATTAGCATCGATACGAATGAATTTTTTTCCGCATCCGTTGAATTATCAATTTACCGATGCGAAGTCAATCTTTCAACCTTTTGTATCGATTCAGGAGAGGATCGATAAAAAGGAACTTCCTAAAGCAACTGACAAATGTTGTTATAATTTGAGTTCCACACCGGTTCAGGAGAGGATCGATACGAAATTCGACACAAGGAAATTAATAATGACTCATAAGCATGCCACGTTAACGAGAGTTAGACCAACATATGTGCATATATGTCAAAGCAACACCCCACTTTCAGCATTGATAGGGATTGAATATTACTAAATGACGTTTACAACAACAAGCAGCTGAGCGCTATCGTGTAGCAATCAGTTATAGCAGTGTGAGGTTACAATCTTCGACAGAAGAGCAATGACTGTTCAGAATGAAGGTTGCGGTTATTCAAAGCACGTCATGTTTCCACAAGACGTGCTTTGGGGGGAAAATGTTATCCCGCCTTTTGGCAAGGCCGAGATATCAAGGAACTGATTGCACGCTTAAGATCAATCGCCCTGGATGTCGAGCCTGCACAGGTTCGGTATGGATATTGATGAATTTTTTTCCGAATCCAGATCAAGCTACAACTGTCAAGGCATGGCGAACTAAGCCGTAGGAGCCTGCATTCCAAATTTCAAGACGTTCCGAGTTCATATGCTCAAGTTACGAGCGATGCAAGCCAAGAGACTCGTCCATTTCGTATCCATCATTTCGAATCGATTGGGGTCGCAACCCCTCCGCCTGCATCGATCGTCTCCGTATCCATCCGTGAGCCCTACTTTCGTATTCATCAGCTTCGCCTCGGTCGTGTCCGACTCAATCGGGAAGCATAAGTTCGACTCGACCTCATTCGAGTCCATTGGCGGAACATGCATTTCGTATCGATCGGCCGGCTATTATTTCGTGTCCATCGGGCAAGGTACGGTTCGCATCCATGGTTAAGCCTCTCTACAAGCCCACTGCTCTTCGTATCCATCAGCAGGCAGCCATGCTTTGTACCCATCAGATGTCTTCATTTCGTGTTGATCGACTTCGAATCGATCGACTCTTGGCTCCTTCGTGCCCATCAAGTGAACGTGTTATGCGGCTAAGGAATAGTCATAGTTCGTATCCATCGACTTCATAACGATTAGAATGATAGTAGCCTCGCATCCATCTGACTCGAATCGATCGGCTGAAAGGTCTTCGAGTCGATCAGATAATGACCAAGTCATACCCATCGGACCTTTGGATCTGGATTGACGTGTGAACCTTGGATGCGAACGCGGCTAAATCTCCGGAGATGAATCGATCAACTCGGAGTAGAAAGCGGATCGGAACGAGGAGCTCGCGCCACGTTGTCACGAAACCACGTGAGAAGCTCGATTCGAAGGAATCGATTCGAAGCCATGGATTCGAACCAAACAGCCTTCCGGAGAACATCAACTTGTATCGATCATATCTTGAAATCTACCGATCCGAACACAATGAAATTTTCACAGAAGCTTACGTACAAGCCAAGGAATGCTCCTGCCAAGTTTCAGCTCGATTGGACCATTTCCTGATCGATACGAAATCGGTTCGTATCGATCGCAGATCGAGTCGAAACTCGGTGGGACAGATGGCGTGGGCCCACTCACATGCCAGAATGAGTCTCCCGAAGTTTAAGCAAAATATCAGCTTCCTACGCCCATAAATAGAGCCCCAGAGCCTACATAAGGGGGACTTTTTCTGATTCTGAAGCGCCCAGACTCTGCCGGATCGGAACTTACAACATATTCTTGCTGTTGCATTCGAATTTCAAGTTGTATTTCGTTGTTGTATGCTGTAACCGCTTGTAATCATTCAAAGAGAATCAATAAAGTTGCAAAAACTTCACAGTGGACGTAGGCAACACGGTGAACCACTATAAATCGCTTGTCTGTGCATTTACATTCCTGTTGTTTGGAGTTTTTGTTAGATAATCTTCAATTTGAATTTATTTTCTTCACTTTTATCTCTTCAAAAACTTCCGAAGAGTGTTGTGCCCATTTTTGGTATAAACAGTATACATACTGTATAAACCTTTAAAACAAATATGCTAGTGTATAAACAACCCAACCAGATCATGCAAACTCATATCTTTAAATTAATATAAAGATCAATATCACATACATTATTATAGTATATATATATAGTTATGTATACAGACTTATGAAGATTTAGTTTATAAACTACTAGTTATATGTAGAGTATATTTATAAATAATACGTATAGATCATAGAAAAAAAATATGTAAAACAAATATATTTCTAAATCAAAGCCAAGTCAGAGAAATATATACATGAAGTAAAAATAAAATTTATATAAATAAACAGATCATACGGCTTACACAAAAACACAGCACATATCTTTGCATTACTTTATAATATGATGTTTAAGACTGAAATATAACACTGACATCTTATCATTAAATATGCAATTATATATATATATACGAGACTGTTATGTAAGCAAAACATGTAACAGGAACCAATTATACAATATATGTATAATTATGTACATAAATCATTACAGAGAAAAACTTTTATAATATATAGCTGTATAATCTATAGCTTATATTACTAATAGCTATATACACTAACATATATTGACTGGTAAATTCATATACAAACATTGTATACGGTATATATAAAACATTTTATACTAATATATATCTAGACTGTTTCAACAATTTACAACTGTATCTACAATATATATATATATATATATACACAAAATGTCATTTGTACTAACGTGACTCTTCTATATTAGCAGTGCTATATAAACAGGAAGTAAAAAAAAACATAAACAATAGAACCAATATAACAAACCTACAGAAGTAGATGCTAAACTTACAGATATAAGATGGAATCATAGAGGGAGATCGAGAGGCTTGCGTTGGTGGGGAAATCATGACCGAGAAACGAGTAGATCTGATAGAGTTTCGGCTAGAGGCTGTCGTGCGAGGGGAAGTGCTGCACGCGGGATCGGCATGGCCAGAGGGTGTGAGGCTCGGGCTGCGACCGAAGAGAAGGAGAAAATAGCTGGGAAGAAACTCGGGTTCGTCTTCTTTGTAGGTGACGTGTAGGCGGGAGGTCAAGGCCGAACTGGTGGCAAGGGGAGGGGACAGGCGAGTTGCTTTGGGAGATTGAAGAGTAGAGGGGTCGGTGGGTGCGTGAGGGTGAGGGCAACCGAATAAGGAAAGAAGAAAAGTGGAAGAAAGGTGGAGGAATTCAAGAACGTGTTTGGCAGGAAGATGGTGAACAAGAAGATCTCCATGCAAAGCTTCAGAAAAATAATATGTAAACTTCAATTATATTATTCTTTTCACGAAACAAAAGTGGGATGGTAAGAGAAATAGACCACACAAACCAACGTCTACATTGAACAGTGAAATAATAAAAGTCAGAGGTTACTCTGGGAATAAGAAAAGGCAAATGACTGTTCAGTTAATGCACGTTGGAAATTGAATGGACATCGGAAGCCAGAAGGCCTGAAACGGGTACCGATACGGTTATCCGTTTTGTGGGTTCCGCCGCGTACCGGTCACCGAAATACAGAAGTGAATATACTGTAGAGATCAGAACAATGAGACGATCAAAATGGTATACAGATGTTAGTAGTATGATTGAATTATAAAAATTCGAATTTTCTACTATCGAAAAATGCAAGAAAAATGCAGAAAAATAAGATCGATGGAGCCAAAGAAGTCCGAATTTGGAAAAAATGAAAAATGACGTCTTGCTCAGAAGATGATTTAGAATTTTTCTATATAAAAATATTTGGGTTTCGAAAACATTTTATTTTCATCAATTCCTAACTGATTAAATTGAATAAATTTACGCACAAAAATAAACTTCATATTTTCGAATGAAAATTTACCAGTTGCTATGTTTAACTAGACGCATTCCAAATATCAAATTTATATTTCAAAATTTTATTGTTTAAATTTCACAAAATTTCAATTAAATATATAAATAAAACAAATAAAATTATTAAAAATTTACGGGTCGTTACAATAAGTAGAAGTTTCCCTACCTTAAAGCTTAATGACAAGTATAAGACTTCATAAATTCCGTATACTATTTATAATTAACAAAGTATTATAAAACAAACTTTCTTTCCACTTTTCTTAAAACCATTTACTATAACAAGAATGTTATAGTCCATAATCTCTTTCCTTTTCTCGAAAGACATTTATTACAACAATGGTGTTGTAATCCATGATTTCTTTCTCTTTTAAAAATATTTTCAAAACTCTTTAAAATATAGTTTTAAAAACTTCTATACAAACACCACTTGAAGATCATTGCTTAAAACCAACTTTGATTTGAAAAAATAAGATCTTTTCTTTATAGAAGTACCACTTGCTTTATTATGTCAAATAATCCATTAAAATCATTTATATAAATTTCAAACCTCATTTAAACACTTTTAAAAAAAGTTTAAACTTCCATTCAACTCATAACTTAAAACCATCACTTTTTAAAAAGAATTCGACTTTGAAAAAGTAAAGGAATTTCCTTTAAATAAACCACTTGTTTAAATATTCAAAAATATTTTTAAAACTTCAAACTCCTTTTAAAATACTTATATAACCTTTACAAAAAATTGAAAAGTTTTATAGTTTATCTAAAGAGAACAACATTTTACTTTACAAAATTCATATCTTTCTAAAGTGCATCCATGAGACTATCGCTATATGGACCATAACTTTTCAAACTTTGTTTTGCAAATAAAATAACTTTTAAACCATATTTATTTCTTTAATTTAAACCACTATAAGTATGTAAAACACTTTACTTCAAAATAAAAGTATGAAGTCGATTTAAAATCCATAAGAATAACTTTTCAAATACGGAAAGAGGTTTAGCGACCACTCTAGCACATTATCAAGTGCAAATCACTTCTTCATCAAAAAGAAGTCAACTGTCAAGTCATATCACAAGTCGTTTACATAAGCATGAACATACGTAGATAAAAAAAACATGGCAAGTAATCCTTTAGGATCCCTCTACAAAATATCAATTTTTCGAAGTGCTTCCATAGAGATCTATTCGCTATGAAGACACGTCGACATCCATTCATTTTAGTAATCCTATGCTAATCCTTATGTGTTTTAGCTCAAGGTTATATATCATGACCATAGTCATGTTTACAAGTCATTTAAGTCCCATGCAAAAACAATTACATATGGCATTCGCTACCAAGCAGGAATCAAATCCAAAAAAGCAACATATACAAGTATAAACAACATATAAACAATTTATAATTTACAATATTTAGTAAATTTTTAAAACCATTTTAAAGTGAGTTTAATTCACTTCCAAATTAAGGATGAAGCAACAACAACCAAACAACATAGCTTACTTCTACCCTCACCTCCAAAGCAAGCTCCAAGACCTCCTTATCCCTTCAAGTACTCAAATCCAAGCTCCACCCTATCCTAGATGCTCACGGTCAAGGCCTCCCCTCCCCTATATGTTCATGGCCCAAATTCAAAGTGGGGTTTTGGCACTCAATTTTGAATGTGTGAGATGATGGTGGTGTGTACTAAGTGTATACAAGCTTATACAAGAAGTTGAAGGAGAAAAGAAGTGGTTTTGATGTGCTCTCTTCTATGAAACTTAAGTGAAAGAGTAGTGAAGAAGGAATGAAGAAAAGTAGGAAAAAGTGTAAAAATGAAGTAAAGATGGAAAATGAAGTGGAAGCTGTTCTTTTATAGAAATGGAAAATGACAAATTACTTCTAGTGCCCCTTAGCCAAATGAATTAACGACCCCTTCAAAATGACTTCTTTCATACACTTTCCCAAGTGCCAACTCATATACACCACACCCCCTTCACATGCTCATGTACTTCCATCATGATGACATGTACTACTTAGTACTTTATCATTTTAAAATAAGGAAGAAAAGTCTTCTTTTTACTTTATTACTTTAATTACTTTATTATTTAATTTTAATTATGATTTTAGTGCTAACAACTTTTATTTGTTAAATTTATGTGTACAAATATAGTGTGTGTGCACCAATGTTTCAACAACTTTTGTTCGATGAAAAGTCGAAAATCCGAAAAATGATTTTCGGTCACATTTTCCATTTTTCACCGAATTATTTATTTTTGTAAACAAACTTACAAAATGAGTTCACCATCATTGCTTATTAATTAAAAGAGGGTTATTTGATTATTAAAAACCATTAATTGAATATTTAAAATTACTTATTTATTCACAAATCAAAGCGATAAAATTCCTGGTCGTTATATCCTTCCCCTCTTAAAAGAATTTCAATCCCGGAATTTCATCACAAACAACTAACCCAAAAAAAACCGACGTAAATATTTAACATTTTCTATAAGCCTGTATGATGTGCACGAATCATCCGTACGCAATATCTGATCACTTGTTTGGATACATAAACTCTCATCCAAACTAGTATAAATCACTTAACTTCTCTATTGTGGAACTATGATTGGTTCCTTGATCTGATACTTATGTTTTCCTTACATAGCCCTAAACTATGATAGAAAACACTTGCATCATCCTAAGAATCCAATCCAAGTACTCGCCGTCAAGAAATCAAGTGAAAACGCCTAGTTCGAACTAGTGTATATCACTTAGAAATCATGTGCCCGAACTCTAGATCAAGATTTGTCATGCAAATAAAATAATCCAAGTCCAACTTACGGTTTTATCCTTTTAGGGTACTTAATAATTATACAACTCCAATTTTTATTACTTCCCAAATTTATTTACGAAAACATTTCATAAAAACATATCTTAAGTTTTAAACTTGTATAATTCCCTACTACATCCTGATAGTATATACAACGCTCTTATTTAGTCTTTTGACCTTTCTTTCCTTAAATTTAGATGTAAACCCAAAATAAATCTGGGTCTTAAAACTGAGTCGGCCACTTTCACCTCTTTACCCATTCGGTCTGGTAAGTAGCTAAGAAGGGTAGGACGCCAAGTATCCAACTTAGTCCTAGATTTTACTTCTCCTTAGACATCTCCAAGGTAAACACGTTTGTTAATCAACCCAATAACATCAAATAGTTTTCACAACTTAGATGTTAAAGCAAAAGACACGGTTAAATAAAACAAAGTTTGTTGAAACCTTCTTGTTAAATCTAACCCATTTAGAAACTTGTGTTAAATTATTTATTTTCCAACCAAGAGTGAAATAAACCCATATAAAAAATTTCATTTATCAACATACTCTTTTATCAAAATACCTTTTTATTTTGAATCCTTTTTTTAAGGAAACTTAAAAACTACATATCCGGTTTTTATTTCGAAACCATTTTGAAATGATATTATATATTTTAATCCATAGAAAATATACATATATACCGAGTAACCAAAAAATGATACCAAAGAACTGGGTCCTACCAAATAGTAGCATACATCTCCTTACAAAGAAGGGTAATACTTAAGAGAAGTGCTTTCCAGCCAAACAAATCTCTTGCCCATTTTTAGTCACTTTTGGGCCACTTGAATTAGTTAACATAAAAATACTTCTTCCTTTTTGAATCCTATTTTGTAACCATACTGTATATATTTCCATATAAATAGTTTTAACAAAATATCTTTTATCACTTTCTTTGCGTTCGTTTGGGTTCGAACTTGTTTAGATTGTACAATGACAAAGGGAATAATTTACTAAGTGCACTACAATGTTCGCCTAAGCAAACATCCAATTATTACTTAGAAGATTATGTAGGTCACCACAGAACTAATCGTGACCCATTCCCCGAACTATCCAAAGAAAATGTAACTTACTTAAAATTACCTTTAAAAAATTATACTTATAAATACTTTCAAGTACTATTATTACTTTTTCCTAAAATCATTTGAAATCCTTTTTTAAAGACACTGGAAATTAAATCCTCAGAAGTCCTCCTTTATTTATAAAACGTATTTTTTTAAAAACCAAATTTGTTTAATCATCTTTGTATAAAATCATTCCTTCTTGTATCAAAATAAACTTTATAACAAAATTAATACATAGCACCTTATAGTCAAATTATGAAACTTAATTCACAAGGTGTTTGTATTTAATTTAATCAAAATAATAAATGCTCATAAACTGGCCAAGCATAAATAATCAAACCATAAATGATAATAATTGCATATTATCTTTTCCTAACAAACAAACACATCATAAATAATTATATTAATTTTTTAATAATTATTCTTCTATATATAAAATATAATCCTAGGTAAAATTATTTCATTTACTAATTTCAACACAATATAAAATATTTTTTATCGGACTAACAAATATGCGCTCTCATACACACACTCAAACTCATTCTAAGGTGTTACTAACCCTATCTCTAATAAGTTTTACCCAACTAAGGCCTAAGTATTTGCTTAATCTAAGCTTTAATACCACTTTAACGACTCACCTTTTTGACCCTCAAAAGTCGTTGCTAATACATCCACGGTGTTCATGTGTCAAACATCCGAGTGCTAGAAACACATATTTTTAGGGTGAAGAAAAGAAAAGACATAACAAAATTTCACATCGTGATAAGTAATATATAACATATAAATGATTTTTACAAAAAAAACTTTGATATACATATAACCATCAGAGTAACTAACCTATCATTAGCCTGGATAGTTATAACAGTCTTCCCTTACAATTTCTGGTAGATATAAAAGAAGAATTATAGCAAAAAATGAGGTACGTCGGGTCTTAGAGGCATCCATCTCATGAAGCTCCAAGCGTCCATAGCTAAAACTAGAAAAGTACTCGGGTATGACCTGAGTATTATAAGAAAAAACACCCGGATCAGTCTATTAAACCAGCGTGAGAAACTCAAATCATATGGATTTATTTTATGTTGAAAAAACCTTTCAAAAATAAATGTATCTCATAAAACCACGCCCCACATAAACACAGATGAGTTTTTACCATACGATAACTAAACCATTTTATATAGAATCCAGTGATATTACAATAATGTCTAGGGTTTAAAATAAATATGCAATCATAACCAGAATGGTTACATTAATTACATTCAACAACATATTTAGTATATAACGAAGTCTGTAAAGCACAAATAGAAAACTGGATTCCATGCAATGACAAGGTAAGGGACTACCTTCCGTACAGTACACCTCTAGATAAAATGTACCGAGGCTATAAACATTGCACCTCTACCAACATAGAACTGGCCTACACTTTCCTGGATAGTACCCAATATGATCATCACCTCGTCTACAAATATGATAAACTGTTTTATGGCCACAAACATACATAATCCGTAAATATCGATCTAGATACAAGTGATGACCATACCCTAATGGGAGCGACCCACATAGCCCTGCTGCATCTACCCTATTTTGGTCATTTCTATGTGTGAGGCTTGAGTTTATGTTTTACCATTTAGCAAATCCCACTTGGAATGCTAACACTGCCCTCCATCCTGTGCAATTAAAGCGCTCGGCAGATTCAATGTGGCGGAGGTGCAAAAAGTCATAGCAGGAATATAGCGAGGATATAGCGGGATATAGCGGATGACTTTAAATTAGCATATAAAACTCGTGCTTAATGATTTTACAAATATATAAATAGTAATTAAATGAAAAATTAACATTCAATTGAATTATAATTAATACATAAATAATTTTAAATAAAAACATGTGCGAATATACTATAAATAAACATAAAACTATTATATAACATAATTGAATTTAGTAGAATATTAGAGAATTTTCATTTTTGAAAATATATTAAAATTTCAATTAAATAAATTAGTTTCATAATTATTATAATGTATAAATTTCATTTTTCAATTCATTTCTTTTAAAGAAGATATAGCGGAAATAACAGAATCTAGCGAGAATAAAAGGATATAGCGGGGCTTAAAGCGGAAAGGCTATATTTGGGGCTATATTGAAAAATCATAGCGGTAGATATCCGCTATGAAATATAGCAGGGTTATAGCAGGGTAATAGCGAGGCATTAACTGTACAACCTCCAGGAAACAATGCGATTCCAACTTTAATCCATACAAGTTGTTCTGGGACAGAATAAATCGAAGGCACTACTTCTACTACATCCATTTTGGAATCATCCACAGGATTAATAGCAAGTAGCCCTTGTACTTCAAAGAACTCCATCTTCGATTCCATCATCTTCAAGATGTCCCCAAATTTGGACACTTATGCTGGTTCGAAGTGGTTTTCGGATAACTCATACTTATCCAATCTCGGTCTCTCCGAATGAATTATCGATGGTTTCAAAACTTGCTAGGATTTGATAGTCGGTTATTTAACTATCAAATAAGAAAACAATCCAAATCAGATATTTAATTCACATGGAAACCCAGCACGATTAAGCACATAAGCAACCACTAAGTCTCTTTAATTAATTATTTCATTAATTAAAACCAGTTCCTATTCAGGTGTATGTAAATGGGTCATATGTAAATCAGACCAAGCATACGTACCACTACTCCCCGATTTCAAACTTGTACTAACCCTCAATTAACAATATAGTTGGATAAGTTAGCGCACTATCCTTGCCTCGACGTACATTCTTAAGCTCTCACGGATAGAGATGAGTTTCCTAACTTTGGAATTCGGTATTAAGTATGAAAAGAATACTTTCTATACCTGTATACACTTCCATTTCTAATTTTGTGGGATATTGAAAGCTAACGTCAACCTCAAATAACACTCTAGCATAGTTCAATCTGATTTCATTTGCAGTAGTCATATCCATTTTAATAGGCTGACCCAACACACTAACGATTCTACTAATCTCCTCATTGTTCTGGTACTCTAATTTTATATCCTTCACTGTAATCCAAACAGGAACACTTGAGAAAATTTCTTTAGTAAGATTCAAACCAGGCTTCCATTTTTTTATGATAAGGATTATAGAGCTTATAGTGTAGGAACCAGATTATATAATTTTTGCATAATCTTCTGCATGATGAACTTGATGAATATAAAACTATTTCTTTTGTAGTACAGATCATATTCACCACTCGGTTGCCAAATTTTATTAATAAAACGTTTAAAATTATCATACAAAGGTCTCTTACCCAAAATATAAACTACTAGCATGTTCCTCCACTTAACATCCGAATTGGCAATAACTGGCTGAGGAAGTTTACCTCTAATTTGATCTTCAAGTTTAACAAGGGAGAAATATTTCAGATCTGTTAAATTTTCTTCCTTACTTACAGCATACTCTTTTGTAATTTCCGCCCAGGATTTAGGCCAAGTATGAACCATTTGTCCCTATGAAAACCCAAAATCTGATCCCCCATGTAGGTTGTTGCGATCCTCTACAGCGGCTCCAGCCTTCGACGGTGAAAAATGGGAGGCATCTGGTGGTTTCGATGGTATGCAGTTACCCGTAACTATATTCACTCTACCATGTTCCGCCATGAAAATAGTTATTGAAAATTGTATACATACATACATATTAATATCCAATTATAATTAAGAGGCAATAATTAATGATTAATAAACAAGAAGTAATATGAAATAATTAATAATTAATTTTTAATAATTAATAATAATTATTAAATAATAAATATTATATAATTAATAAGTAAGACTAATATATAATAATTCATAATTAATAAGTAATATTTAATAATTAAGAAGTAATATTTTATTTAGTATTTAATAATTAAAATTAATAATAATATTTAATGTTTCAAAAATTAAAATTTTGAAATTTTGTAAAATGTATTTAAAATTATTCGTAAAATTTAAAAACAAAATTTTGAAATTTTAATAAAATCCAAAATTTAAACTTTATAAAATAATCAAAATTTCAGAAAATTTGAAATATATTTTACAATTTGTGTATGATACAAAGTATTACTTACATACACTTCTAAAGACTTTCTTTTGTAACTTTCTTCTTTGACATATACTTGGCTCCAAACCGAAATTTTCACCTATATGCCCCCTCCTTTTCCATATAACATCATCATCATTCTTTTCCCTACAACACCTCATTGCTTCCAAATCCAAATCGAAAACTAATATCCAAATCTAATCGAAAACTAAATCCAAATCCAATCGAAATCCAAATTAAAATCCAAAAGAACCCTTTCTCAAATCCAAATCTAGATCAAAAACTAAGATCAACAACAATGATGGATGAAAGGTTGTGACTTAATCGAATGGGGGTGAAAGGTTACGGTGATCGAAGAGTGGAATTGTTGGATCAAGATGGTTTTGTGAATTTGGTTGGTTCGGAGATTTGTGGTTTTCGGGGAAAGGTTGGTCGTGCGAAGAGATGATGGTGATGCTCGGGTAGCGGAGATGCGATGTTGTGGTTGCCTAGGTATTACAAGGTTGCCGGTATGGTTGCAGCGGAGGTCTGATGTTCGAGAGGGGTTGTAGCATAGGTATGATATTCAAGAGCGGTTGTATGGTTCTTGGTTGGTGATTGTTTAGATCCAATTTTATATGTTGGTTCAGGTTGAGGAGGGTGCTTGTTTCTGATATGCTGCTATCTTCGGATGCACCGTCGTGGATTTGATGAAGTGAGATAGCCTAAAGATTCCAATGTTGATATTCATGCTTAATGGTGGAGGTTAATGTGTTACCTGGGAGATAAAAACGATGACCTAAGTCAAACTATTTTAAAGTTATAATGGTTGAAGTCGTTGTCACCTTATTTTCTCATCCCAGATTAGATTCAGATTTGTCATTGATTATGCTGATTGGTTGCTACTTTTACTTTGATGGAGACTAAATATGTAGTGCTTTTGAACTCGAGATACTGACTCAAAGTTATAACTCTGACCTTGTGATGCAAGACCTGGTAGTCCAAGATTTCAGATATGGTGGTGGAGCTATGATTAAGTTGTTCATATGTTGGAGGTGGATATGAACACTGGTTTTTCAAACCCAAAAAGCTTGAATGAGAGAGATCTAAAACCTATTGTAGATTCCTGTCAACAATAGATGGTGTTTGAAACTTATTTGGCCATTGATGCTCAAAAAACCCATATGACCAAAGATGTCAAATGATTGTTTCATATATGTTTGAGTTATTGTTCAAGAAGATGAAGTATGAGATGACAATTTGTGATAGTATGTTGTTATTTGAATTGAGTAGCCTAATCTAGAGTTGTAGTTTTGTATGGTAGGAGTTGGTGAGAAGAAAGGAAAGAAAAATATGTAATTTAGAAAGGAATTAAATGCATTAAAGAAAATAAATATAAAAATGTATTCTGTAAAAAAATATCTATTCTATAAAATGTATTTTGTAATTTACAAAGTAATTAAATGTACAAAAGAAAATGAACATAAAAAAAATGTATTCTATAATAGCATTTCGTGACATCTAAATACATATGTAGTTGATTCTATTACAAGATCTAAAAATAGTTGTAGTTGACTCACTTACACCATTTTTTTGCAACATCCAGAGAATATTGTGAAAGGTCCTGACCCTACAACAACTTCGCCTAAAACGACGTTTGCAAAAACGTTGAGAAACACATATTATGATGTTTTTTAGACATTGTAATAAGGTATATTTGTTGTAGTAGTTATTTTGATACATTTATGTTTTGCAACATTTCAATATTATATATTTATTTATTTCTACTGTGAGTTCTGAAAGTGTTGAATGTTTTAATGTTAAATTCATCTCTATATCTTGTTAATCAATAAAATCTAACGGTTCATACTTCTTGGCACGACGCGAGTTCAAATATCATCTTTGCGCTTTGGATCAGTATGTCTGGAAGTGCGGGTTGTTACATATAACATGAGCTACCAGAAATACATACATTGCCACATGTCGTAAGGATATTCATCCACTTTAGTCGCATGAATGGTTACATAGTGCTCCATATTACTTATTTGGCATGATCACTTCCAAAGTGACATGCGGCAACATAAGAGCATGTGACATCATTATCCAAGCATAATCCTCACCATTCGATTTCTACGTGTCCAGCATCCCATGGTTAAAGAACCATGGAACTACCCCCCTCTTAAGAATGTGCATTTTTTCGAATTCTCTTTCTTCCATAAAATCGTTTGAAATCTTGTAAACATGGAAAAACTTGAATTGTATGATAATGGCAGATTAAGGCAGACAGTATTTTCCCAAATGCAAGGAAGAACATGACTTTCTAAATAATTGCACACTTACACTTACTTTCTTTTAGAAATTATCAAGCAATTTGAAATGTTTAGTTGAAATTTTGATCAAACATTATTGGTGACTTCATTGGGAATTCAACCAAGGGAAGTAAAATCAAATAATTCTGGTGAGAACATGTTAAGAAAACATATATTTCTATTGAGAACATACGCGTATAATAGAACATATACACCTCTGTTGAGAACATATTCGTATAATTGTTCATCTTTGTAAATTATCTTTCTAGGATAACGTTTTTTTTAAAGATCTTTGTATGAACAGATACAAGTTGTCCATGAAGTATTATAAATAGCAATAAAACAGTAACAAGAATTCATTTCAAGATTAAACATTGCAAAATCATGAATTGACCTAATAAACTGAAGCAATGACAATAACACGGTCTTCCATAATGGCCAACAAGATTTGTTCAACCATTTATCAACTCAAACTAGCAAATAATCTCAACCTGCTCCAATTCTTTGTCTCTTTTCAGTACTAAACATCACTTCCATGTAAATGCGCAACATTTACATTTCACCAGATCAGAAGAACTACCAAAATCATACCCACTCAAACTACAAAACCAAAATGCATTATTAAATCTTTTCTACATCAGCCAATGTATCAGGAACCCATTTATCAACAGGAACTTCAATTACAAGGAAAACCGAATTTTCCTTTTCAATCGAATCTCAGCAAATGAAAGAAGAAAACTTGTTCTTCAGTTGATGGACTTGTAATCCAAGATAATAATCTACTCAGTTCAGAAATTTCTATCTATATCTATTTGATTAAACCTGAATGGCAGCGTAGAGTATAAATTCATCTCTTTAACTGGCATGGGAAATCTTCGACTAATTTGGATGGATACGGAAATTGTAGACAAGCGGAGGTAACATCGGAGGTACATCGAAGAGGAAGGTGTTGGCTGCGGTTAGGTTTGGATATTTGCTAATGATTTTATTCTATCTATATCTATTTCAGTCTTTTTATCTTTAACTCAATTTTTTTTGTAGTGTAACTTCAAAATGGTCATATCTGGATAAGGATCGTCGAAACCTCATGTCATGGAAGGAGTCATAATTACTCAATCCATGTTTAACGATCTAACATAAGGAAAAGCAAAAGATTCTATTCCACGCATGGAAAGTAAAGTATGAAATCTTAACTGATCAACTCTACCAATTAGGTAAGAAAGGGATGTGATTATGGATAAAATCAAGGGTATGCCCTAGAGGCAATTCTGTAATTTATTAACTCTATAATGAAATCTCATTTGAAATAAAAGGTATTTTTCTTTATATCATATACCTGTTATAATGAGCAATATTAGTTAATTATTTAATTTAAGTATATTGAATAGAAAATCCACAAATTGTGTGTTTTGTGATAGTAATTACAATGTGTTGTAATCATGAGAAAATCATTATAATATAATAAACATATCGTTTTAAATATTTCCTAGTCAAGATGTATCGAGACCAGATATCAATACATCCATTGAGACTAGAGTACGTAATGCTCTCCAAATGTTGGACAGTGTATTACTTATGCCTGCTGGGAGCACCATGGGGTTACATACTGATAGTTATTGGATAATTATGGAATAACCCATTCGATAGTTTTCTGTTAGTTAATATAACTAAGATCAAACGGAAGTATTAATAAGACCGTATTACATAATTCCCTCGCCTTGAGAATACTATCGAGCTTAATGTGGAAACTCCACTTTCGTTATAGTTAAATCGTGGCACGGCGTCCATCGAAGGACTATAGTTAGGTCGAGTGGAAGCATTGAAAGTAAAATACTATTCAATAGAGAATTCATATCCTTAATTATATAAGTTTAATATCATGGTCAATTGAAGTCAAAATAAAGTCAAAGTCACTAGCCACAGTAGTATGGTTAATAATAAATGTTATTGTTGAACCAAAGACTTTGTGTTTGGACTATAAAGTTGAATATGGATGATAGTGGAATTTTGACCATTACCAAATTCCATAAGTCCTGATGTGAAATAGTTTTGACGAAGAGAATAGCTGTGAATAATTGTTACTGTAGGGTACCGCTTAAAATAAGTAAAATCGAATTTTACCAAAACTACGTAAGTGATAAATTTGGCTATAATGTCATGCCACTAGCTAAAGTGATGTGTGAACGTTAATATTCGAATTGTTCGATATTAATTACTGATCAAATTTACACCTAAGAGTCACAAAACTGAAATGCTAAATACTCTGACTACCACCTGATTTAATTAAATTATAATTGTTATAGATTAGATAAATTAATTAATATTTGTGAAATATTAATTATAAAATTTTATTTGATTTGTGTTGATCATTATTGAAAATAGTGTGCATATAAAGTTGTATACACACGTATCGATATAAAACATTGATGTACATTTAAATTTGATTTAAATGTACATTACCTGATAAGGCCTGAAATGGAAGGAAGGCCCATGTAGGGGCTTAGTATGGCCGGCCACAGGTGTGGGATAGAGAGGTTAGATTTGATTCAAAAGGAATTTAAATGGTACAGAAATTATGGATCTAGATACACTTTTACCTTATTCCCTTCTCTTCTATTTAAACTCCCTTAACCCCTCATTTGAAACCCTCTCATTTTACTCTATCCTCATCCATTTTTGGCCAAATATAGCCCTCCTCTACCTCCATTATTTCAAGCATCAAAAACATAAACTTAAATAAAATAGTCTGTCGGTATGCAGCTCTTTCAGTCGGGTAGTTCTTTTTGGAAGAATTTGAATTTAGATTCAAAAGGAGTCGATCAGATTTATATTCAAGGTGTAATCTCTAGGCTATAGTAAGGTAATACTCTTATTTACGTTTTACATATATTTGTATGTATATGTATATATATTTGTTCATTATATGATTCATGCATCGTTAGATCGAATATATTAACACGAATGCTTATATATGTGTAATGATATATATATATATATATATATAGTGATTATAAGATATATATATATATATATATATATGCATATAAATTTCGACCAGAGAACAAAAAAATAATTTTTAAATTTAATAATAATTTAATAAGGGTTTTTAAAACAAAATTGATTTTAATATATAAATATAAGTATATAAAATATATATGTAATTTTATTAAATCATATACATAATAATATTTCCAAAAAATTATATAATTTTATATATATTAATTTTTAAATTTGTCTCTATACATATATGTGTGTGTGTGTATAATTTATGTTTAAAAATATAGCTCATTACTTCAATTTAATATATATATATATATATATTTAATATACACAGATTGCATATGTTCTGAAATTAATTTTTGGAAAAATTATTATTTTAAGTATTTCCATACGAAGATTATTTAACAAAAAATTAAAACCTTAAGGTTTAAAATATATAAAAAAATTGATTATGTTAAAATATTTTTAGTCTAAAATATATATAAATATACATACAATTTTATTTATTTACATTTTAAACATATAATTTTATTTTTCATGTAATTTATAAATATTGTTTTTAATATATAAAGGGATAGGATCAATAGCCCCTGATATCAGCTACAAGTTTATATTTAAATATTTGATGACAGGAAAGAGAAAGAACAAATGGTTAAATAGAAACGTATTGCTGGTATCAAGGAGCTATAAAATGGTGCTAAATAAAGGGGTCTATTCATCTTAGCTCATATATATATATATATATATATATATATATTCATTAAAAAGGTTATTCTGTAATTATATTTTATTAAAATATAATTTGTTGATTTAAATTTGCAATTAGAAGATATTTTAATATCTAAATCTAGATTTGAAATTTGAGTTTAAACTTAAATTCTAAATTATCTATATTTGAATTTATAAATATTATTGTTATATTATGGTATATATGTATATATACATATAAACTTATACTAATATGAATATAATTTTACATCACGTTAAATTATATATATATATATATATATATTAAGATAACATATATATACATATAAGGGATAACATGATCATTGCAGTGTAAATCCCAACACTTATATATGAGCATGTAAACCACGCACGTTGTATATGTTGCACGTGCACGCACACATAAAACTTTATTTACAAACTAAATAAAATAATGATTTTATTTAAAATTAATTTAGATCAGATCTAGACAATATAGGCCCAATAAGATCCAAAATGGGAAAAAAATAAAATTCACTCCTTTAATCCGCTGTGTGTTAACCCAGATCTAACAATAGTATCGGAGCCCAATATCCTATGTGGTCTAAATTAGTCATGTTACGACTAACTAATTAAGCGTACCTACTTAGTAAGGTGTTAAGAAAAGAATCATGCCCTACTTAGCTATAGACCAAGCCCAAAAGGTGAAGTGCGCCTAAAGGTTATCCCTAATAGAAAAGACCGAATTTGAGTATTGTACTAATATTCGAAATTCTTTTGAAATCAAAATTAAAATTTTAAATTAAAATGTTAAATTTAAGATAAGAAAAAAATTATAAGTTTTATTATATGATTTTCAAAATTGTTTTGAAAACTTTATTAAGATATATATATATTTCAAAATTTAATAATTATTAATTAAGATTAATATATTAAATAAGTTAATTAAATAGTTAATCAAAGTGTATATATATAACATATATAATGATATGTGTTTCATTACTTTGAATTGTTTAAGGTGATGTAATTATATGTATATATATATATATATATATATATATATATAATTTTTGAAATTAAAATAATTAATTAAATAAATTATTTACATTTTAATTAATAATATAAAATACATACACATACACATATGCATATGCATATACATATACATATACATATACATATGTATGCGTATAACTATAAACGTTATAGTAGCATATTCAATGTAAAATGTTTAATTATTTAAAATGTTACGTAATTAAAATTAATTAAATAATTTTAATTAATAAAGTTAAAATAATAGTATGCATAAGACTATAATATAAGTTAATTAAATTATAAAAGATATATAATAATAAAAATCTATATAATAAAATTCCTGGGTTTTAACGGAGTAGACAAAGGACGGTTAAGATTTAATTAGACAAAACATATCAGACGCTGCTAAATTATCCACCTAATCAAAGTTTTAACTTCCGTTATTGTGAACAAACTTGCTGTTATCTTCTGCTCCCCTAACTCTCCTTCTCTTTTTCTTTCAACTGCATACAGTTATCTTACGTTTCCCCGAACTCTACTCCACGTTTATCCACCTGTGAATTCCATGTTTATCCACCTGCCTACCATCATTTCAAACATGCTTCACGTACAAGCAGTTAATCATCCTCTATTTATGATTGATAACCACTTTTTCCATCCTATATATCTTTAGTTTAATGAAATTATCTTTTCCCCCTTCTCTTCAAACCGACATATGTAATAATTAACTTTTCCTTCAACCAAAACAAAATCCATTGCAATTGCAAAGAGTTTCAGGAAAAATCTTCTCTAGATGTTGGATGCTCCATATTGCGTCATATTAGAGAACTCCATGCTTGAATTTCTATTTCACATGAATCTGTGACCATCAAGATAGTCACTCCACCAAAATATGATCAATGATTTACTCGGGCCTGCTAACTTCACGTTTGGTAGATTCTTACTTGGCTACGATTGTGTTATTCTGACTTTGTTCTCCATTATCCTCACTTAAGACACTCTCTGTTCAAGACTAAAGTTAACTAATGATGTACATTTTACTGACTTGATCAAGTGGCAATCTATGATTTGAAAAGTTGTTTATTTGATTAAATTTATATGGGTTTGTGATTGATTAAAAATGAATTTAACTTTTACAAGGTGGTTAGATGCCTGCTAGACTTAAAGTGATTTCTTGAAATTCTAAGTCCTGTGTTTCTGAGGTGGAATTCTTGAAATTGATGGAAATACGAAAGAAATTCATGCAGTTATGTCCTTACGCACATTCTCTTCTTCTCAAATGGATGAAATGACAAGGAACAAAGAAATGAGTATGCTTAGTGATTGTTTAAGTACTAATTCATAAATATTCCATCGTTGTTTTTCTTTGTTTTCTAGGTTGTCATTGTTTGTCTATTTTTTGTGCGTTTTTGCAAACTAAGTTGCCAAACTTGGTTATTTGTCCTTTATATTAATGGTTGGCTTTGTTCATTAGCGTTTCCATCAATAATTTAATTTCAACCAAGTTAAATATTTCATTTTTTGATTCAATGCACTAATTGTTATGCAATATGTACAATGAATAGATTGTTGTTTTGAAAGCGATGTAACTTATAATTAAATCTTATGTTTTGAATGTCTGCTATTGAAATACAAAAGGAACTTAACTTAAAGTGGATAAAATTGATGATGGTACATATATATAGCATGAACTGAAACAAGGATTCATAGAAGTATATCTTGAAGCTTGAAGATATTCGTTGTATTTTTCTTTCCACTTTGAAATATAAACTTTTCGAATGGAGATTATTCTCCAAAAGTGAAATATTTAAACTTCCAACCATTTGAATACCACTTCATACCATTTGAATATTGTATGTACACTAAAAATTGGGCAATGAATCGAATTTGTTATTATCTAAGGTGAAATACTTTTACTTTCTATTGATTTTGGAATATTTTATTTTCCCTTATAAACACCTTAAGATTGCATTTTGACCATTTTTGGATTGATATGTGGAAGTAATCCATTGTATCTTTGGTAATAAAAGACGTGTTGCATTCTTTAATTAAAAGTTCCATACTATATTATTCAGAACTTTTTGGTATTAGATTTTGATATGAATTCTAATAGCTATAAATTTTAAATTACTTTTTTTGATAACTGGCTCTACTCCCATTTACTACTTAACTATTGCCTATTATTTGCAAATTAATGAATTGTTACAGAAGCTTCCACACTTCACCGCAACATCATATAACCGTTACAAGATGAAGCCGACTACATTAAATGATCTAATTAATACCTAAGAGATGAATTTTATATTAAAAGGTACAAATGGGTATTGATCCTTACCATATATACGTGCAAGAGATTGTTAAATGGTTCAGTAAGTTCAAGAGAATGTCCATATATCATGAAAGGGTAGACTTTTTTTTAATTTAAATGCCAAACCCTTTTTTAGTTAAAAAGTTGAGTTCAATATTATAAAAAATTGTTTACAAAATGTATTTACAGTTCGGTTCATAATTTTGAAAAAGAAAATAAACGGAGTGGCTTAATGTAATTAATGTGAAGTATTAAATGTAGTTAGGGCCCACTCAATAATTTCCAAGTATTCATATCCATTTCATTTATGAGATGATTTACCGTTTTAAATTAAAACCATTCTTTATGCTTTCAATTTTCTGCACTGATGCCTCCTTTCTCTCAATAAACCCTGAATTAGTAATTTAATTATTTGATCCCACATCTTACTTAGATTTTCACTATCTTTATATTAATACCATGGTCAAATATAAAAAGCGGACTTTGGGATTAAAAAAGATGAATATTGTTTTGTATGATAATGTGTTCATGTCAATTTTGATCCAAAAAGCGAGTGTTGTGATTTGGAAGGAAGAATAGATGTTTTGATCCATCTCAAATATTTAGTATTTAAAAATTGAAAAAATGGCATATTGATTCATATTATGAGGTATCATACCAAATAGAGCTCTTTTTTTTAGAAATGAGTGCTTTTGTTTCGAGTAAACTTAAGACGACACCGAAAGTTATGGCATTACAATACACTAAAAATCATTCTTTGTTAAGGTAATATCATGCCATACTTGAAATCCATGATATACTTGATTCCAGTAGCCTATAAAAAATAGATTATAATTGTTTTTCATTGTGTCACCATAGTATCCTTAGTCAGGTGTATCGAGAATAGAACTATTAAAAGAAGAACTTCTTTTATGTTAAACTAACTGATACGTAATGTTTATTAATATTTATTGGTTTTCTTTGGGTTAAGTCTCTAGGACTTTACCCCTTTCTTTTATGTTGGTTCTAGATGATATTTATTATGTATTACAGCTCAAGAAAATTGTTTGATTTCATTGGTGTCCTGGAGTAGTTAGAAAGTGTTAATTTTGTACTACTTAATGTGAAATTTTACTATATTATAAAGATTCACGTTTACAATTTAGATACATTTATGTAATTCTGCATTTTATTGAACATAAATTTTATATTGTGAAGTGTATGGTACATGGTCATATTTATAACCAAGCGTATTTGATATGTTTCTGGTTCAACATGATATTAAATTACAAATAAACGACTTATATTGTGTTTATTATTTTAAAACATCAACTTAGTGAATTATAACAAATATTTGTACAAATGAATTACTTTACAATTTATTAAAAGTGTTATTCTATTTGGACATAATTTGTATACAAAAATGGTAACATTAAAGATCTTAACTATTAGATCTCCCCTTGATTTTCACCTCCGACATAGAGACAAAAAAATCCAATAGTCCAGATCTATTGTATCATCAAATGTGTTTTTGATTTTATATCCAAATATCCGGCCTCTTATTAAAATAGCACTAAAAAATATTGGTAAAATTAGATACAAACCATTTATAATACAAAGTATAAACAGTTAGGAAAAATATAGAATTAATAGAATTATTATATCTAAAATCAACTCTATACATAAACTAAAATATTATTATAATTATATCTAAAATCCACTATATATATAAACTAAAAATATTAATTATATGTTATTACATTCATTCTTCTTTAAGAGCATTTAAAGCTTCTTCCATTTTGATACATAATTTACAATAAAACACAAACACAGTGTTACAATACAATTGTTGCATATAGAAGCTTAACATGTATTCCTACAAAAAATAGTTAAAGTTACATTTTACATCAATAACGATATTTTTTTTAGAAAACCATAATTATGTAAGTTATATAATTTTCGTTTCGTTGTATAAATTAAGACTCCATTTGGTTTATCATTTTTAGTTTTGTGTTTTCATCAAAAAAAAAGTTCGCACGACGCGTGTATTTTTTAAAAACAACCAATTTGAAAATTGAAGTTAATATATGAAATAGATAACAAATTTATTTATTTTTTTGTATTTCGAGAAATAACAGAAGAATGAAAACCAATCCATCCCCGCTGTATTGTTCATCCATCCCTTTCGCCGTACATCCATCGTCACCGCAATGGTCTAAATTTTTTTTTCTTCTGTTATCATCATTTTTCGTTATAAATATTGAAAATACAAAACACAAAATTAAACCGAACTGACCCTGGACTTTGTACCCGTGCAACGCACGGCTTACCTACTAGTTATATAATATGAATGTATAATAAAAGGTAGAACAATAAGAAACCCTAAACAGGCCCAAGGGATACACATATATGTATAGTATGTATACTATGAGTTTTTGTATCCGACACTTGAATCATGAGGGTATTTCATAAGAAATACATTATTCCATAAATCGATATCGCTCAATTAAATATATATGAAAGATTATAAATCTTTACTATAAAGCTGTCCTCTATCATTTATATGTTAATAAATTATTTGTATACTCTTTAGTTGTTGAGCAAACTCAAGCTAGAGATGTTATGTGTAGTAATATAGAATTGACAAGGAAAGATAGTTATATGTATTTACGGAGCAAACTCAAGGTACATATATTGTATGTACGAGTGAATAATCTCTTCCGATTTGTTGAGACTCAAGGTTGAAATGAGATTAGGACAAGGAACCACGGGTTAGGAGTTGTATATGATAGCACAAATAAGTGGTTATCCGTCTTTTATGGGGCTATGACTTGTTGAGCAAACTTAGGGTCAGAATTCCATGACAAACGAGTCCTAACACCTACTAGTAAAGTCGAAAAACTTTTATGTTTCGTCTTAGGGTTTATAGAAACATAAAAGACTATAGGAGCTTATTAGTAAAACGAAATGTAATGTTTAACTTCACTAACATTGTAAGAACATCTATTGTGAATAATGTCCTAATCTACTAAGTTAAAATTTGCAGAAAATTGTCTACACCCAAATTGTTTTCTGATAATGACAAGCTCACCAGACATAACTACATAGACTGGCTAAGGGCAATAAAGATAGCATTAACTTATGAACGTCTTTGAGCATCGATAACTAAACCTCCTAGGGTTAGACCCGCTAATGATGCGGACCGCGAAATTAGATTAGCCTATAACAAATGGGTCTCGAACCCAAAGATCACCCATATTTACGTCTGTCTATGTTAGATAAACCGTTGCAAAGGCAATACAAAAATATGATTATCCATTAAATTTTCAATAGCCTTAAAGCTCTGTTTGAGGAATAGTCTCGTTCCGCAAGGTACAAATTTAGGAAGAAAATTCTCAATACGAAAATGATGAAGGGACAAAGATGGATGATTACGTTCTATTGACGAGTGGCTATATTGAAAGACTTGCTCAATTGGATGTTACGATACACAACGAACTACAAGTAGATCTGACCTTAGGGTCTCTTACTCCTCGGTTTGAGTCGTTCATATTACTATAATATGAACTAGTTAAATGTAAGCTTCATGGAGCTCCTCAATATGTTGAGGTCAGCCGAGTCTTCATCTAAGGATCATGGTTCAGTACTTGTGGTTAAGAGGAACAAGAAGACTGCTTCAGTTGACAAGGGTGAATGTCATCATTGTCACAAGAAGGGTCACTAGAAATGGAATCGTTTGGAGTACTTAAAGATTGTAAAAGAGAAGAAATAAAAGGTTTTGTTGCTCTTATAGGTATATTTATGATTCAAAATTGTTTTGCAATCAATAAATTATCTTGGGTTTTAGACACTGGATCTTGAACTCATAGCCATACTGCATTACAGGGGCTTAGTGATAGGCATCATATGGCAAAGAGAAACGAGGCTTCAAGTTGCGATGGATCTCTAGTAGATGCAACCACAGTTAGAGATTTTCATTTTAGTTTGCATAGTGGATTAGTTTTGATATTAAATAATTGCTATTATAAAAGACTTTATTTATGGGATTACTCCTATGTCTAGTCTGTTTGAGACTGGCTATATTTTTCATTGTACTAATAAAGTTATGAATATTATGTTAGATGGTAATAAAGTCTGTGATGGTATTTTAAATAATGACATTTATGTAATCAGTAGTAATTATGTATGTGCTACGAGAAATTCTTCGAATGATGATATAAATAAAAATTATTTTTGGCATTGTAGGCTAGGCCAAATAAGTGAGAAGCACAAACTAAAAGCCGAGGGTTTCTTACCGTCATTTGATTCTGAATCATTTGATATGCATGAGTCATGTCTCAAAGGTAAAATGAGAGCAATGAAAGAGTTAACAAACTCTTGGGTCCCGTACATAGTGATGTATATGGCCGCCCGATGTCCATAGTTACCAAAGATAATTGTTCTTATTTTGTAAACTTTACGGATGATTTCTCAAGACTAGGATATGTGTATCTTATGAAAAACAAATATGATGTCTGTAATAAATTTGTTGATTGTAAAAACGAGGCTGAAAATCAAATGAACCAAAAGATTAAAATACTTTGATCTGATCGAGGAGATGAGTACACTAGACAAAAGCTTCAATGGTACTTATAAGATAATCGGATTTTCTCTCATATTACTCCATCGTATACTCTGTAACTCAATGGTGCTTTAGAGCGAAGGAATCGAACCATATTAGATATATTCATTCCATGATGAGTGAGGCTGAGCTACCTCTGTCTTATTGGGGAAATGCGCTAGAAACTGCAATGCATATGTTAAAATTGATGCCCGCTAAATCTATGCCCAAGACACCATATGAAATGTGGCATGGAAAGAAACTTTAACTCAATTATTTGAAGGTGTAGGGTTGTCCAGTCTACATTAGGAAAGTTGGTCCCAATAAACTCAAGGCAAGATCGGGGTTGTGTAAATTTATAGGATGTCCTATATACTCAATGAGATATATTTTCTACAATACTGAGGAACAAAAAGTTATTATTTCTTGGCATGCTATCTTTTTTTAAAATGAATTTTTATCAAAAGAAATTAACAGCGAGATTGTAGACTTAGATGAGATCTAAGAAATTAACACAGAGGCCGAACCAGTAAGAGAACCAAATTTATCTGTATACGAAAACATGCAATCTATTATAAGGTCTAATAAGGAATCTCACGGTTTAGAGAGATACTACGGCTTTTTTGTGGATGAGGAGAAGGAGGGTCGTGTCTTAAGATGATAACACTCTTATATCATTCCAACAAACATTGCAGAGTGAAGACTCTACACTTTGGCTTGGAGCTATGAAATATGAAATGGATTACATGTATGAAAATAAAGTATTGACTTTGGAAAATTTATTTGAAGGAATAAAACTCATCAGATGTAAATGAATTTTTAAGAAAAAGCTGAATACAGATGGACAAATGAAGCTTATAAAGCAAGGACTAGTTGCGAAAGGATTACGTCAAATTTAAGGTATTGATTATGATGAAATTTTTTCACTCGTAGCAATGTTTAAGTCCATTCGGATAATGCTAGATATTGCTACATCTACAACTACGAAATATGGTACATGAAGGTAAAACGACATTTCTAAATGGTAATTTAGAAGAGCCCTCAATATGTCGCTGCCTGAGGGTTCAAGGTCATGGAATTGAGGGAAAGGCTTGAAAGTTGTTAAGGTCCATTAGTGGGATCCTACCAACTTGTTCTGACCTAGGATAATAAGCTCATGAGCTTGGTCTTACTTCACCATCGAGAAACGAAAGAAGACTTCAAAATCCAAGCTTAGCTTAGAGGTAGCTCGCTTCTTTTTGTGTGTGAAGCAGTGTCAAACCAAAATACCCAACAAGCATAAGCATTAGCTCTCCCTGAAAAGGAGGTGATCCAATCGCACCTTCCAGTACAGCTACCTTGTTACAACTTCACTCCAGTCACTATCCCCGCCTTCGGCATCCCTCTCCTTGCGGTATGGAATTAAACAAGCTTCAAGAAGTTGGAATAATTGTTTCGGTAAGCTGGTCAAAAAGTTTTGTTGTTATCAGAACACAAAGGAAGCATGCGTATACCGAAAGGAAAAGGGAAATGCTATCGTATTTTTGGTCCTTTACATTGATGATCTTCTGTTGATTGACAATGATGTTTCTTTATTGCAATCAGCAAAATCTTAGCTTTTCAAAAAAATTCTCCATGAAGAATCTGGGAGAAGCAATATATATCCTAGGTATAAAGATCTATAGAGAAAGATCTAAGAGGATGTTGGGATTGTCACAATCCCTGTATATACACATACACCATACTTAAGAGGTTCAGTATGGAGAATTTCAAGTGCTGAAATGTTCCACCGTGATCTGGGATAATCATTTCTAAGAAGGACGCTCCTCAAACTAATGAGGAGAAAGAGCGTATAAAGAGGATACCATATGCTGTGTACTAGACCAAATGTGGCATACGCAGTAGGATGCGTAATTAAATACCAATCTAATCTTGGAGTAAAGCATATGACGGTTGTAAAATGTATACTAAGTATTTGAGAAATACTAGGGACTTATTCCTAATATATGAGCATGGAGACTTCCTTATGAAAACGTATAATGATTCTAGCTTTCAAAGTGATATCGACAATACTAAGTCAATGTCAGGTTATGTCTTTCCTATAAACGATGGAGCTAACAGTTGGAAAAGTTCCGAATAGGAAATGATAGCCAATTCCACGATGGTGGCTGAGTACATCACCCTCAATGAAGCAGCTAAAGAAGCATCTGGATGAGAAAATTTTTAACTGAGCTAGGATTGATTCCCGATATGAAGAATCTAGTAACATTATTTTATGACAACAGTTGTAACAACCCGTCATCTACAATGTCTCGATTCACGCATAAGATGACGTGGACATCACATACTTCGTAGATGGAGGATCACTTTTGGATAAATTATAAAACTTATCACATAACTACTTATAATATTATACATTTTCTAAAACTCATAGCGGAAAGAATAAAATATAATAGTAAATAATAATACAATCCCAAACAAATATATCAATACAGAATCAAATAAATTCCAATTACAAACATCTCTCTATACTAGTAATAATGGAAATAGTATAATGTCCGGGGATAAATGAAATAAAAATAGTAGATAGCTAATAAACGAGTGTGCATCCCCGTCGTACCATCACGCCTCCAAGTCACCGGTAGTCCTTTCAATCGACCTATTAGAGTATATCAAAAAGGAGGAAAATGATAGAGGGGGGTCAGACATACGTTTGGTGAGTGAAACACATCATTTAAGTGTATAATACTAATAAGTTGGTAAAACAACACTTATGCTCGAAAACCATTCCTTAACTTGTATCACCCTGTATCCAATAAGTCAGCTAAACATAATATAGTACTATAATCCATCATATGCTAAGGTCTCACCAAAATCTAATCATATGGACACAATCGAGCCTACATCCCCAACTTGCATGCCAAAAATATATGCAACTCGCTACTAAAGGTCTACGTGTCTCGGTCCGCTGTCGCCAAATTGTATGTACACTATTGAGCTCAAAGTCCTAACTCTCCATCATTAGATGCCACTAGTCCCATTGAAGTGCACCTGACGCCTACCATATATCACACTATTCTAAGTATCAACTCATGTGGCCTGTACGTGACACTGTCATGGAAATCGCATGTAACTATTGATGTCAAGTCCAAGCTAGACATTCGCCCAACGGTCAACGTCACTATTGGGATCAAGCCCAAAACTCATGATCGCCCCACCGTTTGCGAAGCTACTGGATCAAATCCCAACCCGTAACTATTGAGGTCAAGTCCAAGCTAGACATTCGCCTAATAGTCAACGACACTATTGGGATCAAGCCCAAAACTCATAAGCGCCACACCATTTACAAAGCTACTAGATCAAGCCCCATCACGTAAGCACAAAACTCTATAACGAACCTATCCAACTAAGACAATTTCCTAAAGTACTTCAACACATAGCAAACAAGATACCAAAATATTCCTCGTTCCATCACGATTCTGAGACAATGAACCGTGCGTAAAATGGAGGTTGTATGTGGGAGTTATAAAAGTTTGAAGTTGAGGGGCGAAGTCGTAATTTATAATTTTATTGTATTTAATATTATACCCTAAATCATCGCTACAGTACTCGAAATAACCCGACCCCTTCGTTCTTTAACTTATAGCGCCGCTTTTCCACCCTACCACCGCACCATGATGATCGAGAATGAGATATGACTACACATTCTTTCGCATACTATGCCGAGCCCAGACCACCCCCAGATGTCGCCTCTGATCATTACTGGTGATCTCGATGTCACCCCCACTCTTTGACGATTTCCAACCATCCAATGACCACATGAGGTAATCGGGAACCACCATAAGGATCTGCTTGACCACTTCTACAAATCCATACCTTTTGATCTCCATTTCGTCGTCGTTTCACCGTTGGACCAAAATGAACGGTCTACGTTTGTCGAACTTCCGACGCGTTTTATGATCAATCCGTACACCTAATCGACAAACGAACACCTTTAATGGATTTGAGCCATCGAGAACTATGAGTTTGATATATAATATGCCTGATTTGGAACACTTGTATTTTTTGCACTTTTTCAATTATAAGGAGATTAACGTTTGCTAATTACAGATTAACAAATTAAAAATTTTATTATCGAGCTGGTGTACTACATCCTAATCAAGTATATATATATAAATCGGTTTTTAATTATTAGTTACATCATTATAATTTGGTTTAAGATCATAAGAGGTGAATTACTACGTCTTACCAATACACACATAAATATGATAAAATCCTACTCATTGATTCACCGTGCACCTTTTCCGATCCGAGTTGAATCCTCCTCTTTCTTTGCTATTCAAAAATTTTCTATCTTGAAATTTTCAAATCTCTTGATAGCTTTGATTTACTTGTACAGCTCCCTTCACGTTGATCGGTTTTGTGTATAAATTTGTTTGGTTTGGATTTGATTTGGTGGATTAGAATTGATTTGGAGAATTTATAATTGATTTGGGAATTAGGGTTTCAGAACTGGAGGCAAGATTATTAGAACAAAGGAATAGGGTTAGAGATCTATTTATAGATTGAAAAATATAATATTTAAGCTAAAATCTCGAATTTAATATATTATGAAAATGCCACTTGGTTTGACGTTTTTTAATTTCTAGTCTGTTTAACCAAATTCTACAAATTATATATGTTTTCTAACTGTAAATGATATTGTGGATGAAATGGAATAGGTCCTGAAGCCTAATTCCAAATCCTATAAAAATTTACCATTTTACCCTTTTTGTTAAAAATACAATTTTACCGTTTTAATTTAATTATTTAATTTCATCAAATTACGGGGTGTTACAACAATCCTGCGATGTAGATCACAAAGAAGCCTTGAGCACACAAGAAATCATGGCACGTTCATCGAAAGTTCCACTTAATTAGAGAATCAGTTAAGAAGAAAGAGGTCGTAATACAAAGAGTAGATACTAGTGGCAACATAACTAATCCATTCATGAAGGGACTAACTCGGTTAATTCTCGTCAAGCTTATCTAAGATTGGCTCCAAGTGAAAATTCGAGATTGATAGAAGTACGGGTATGCTTTAGGGAAAGTTCTGTAATTTATTGTAAATTATTAACTCGGTAATGAAATCTCGTTCGAAATTATTATCCGACTTTTTGACCTGGCTATATTCAGACCGACTAGATAAGTTAGATTCGACTATCATCAAGGCCAGTAGTCCAGAGAGATGATTGTGGGGTCTAGAGATCAAGCACATATGATATATAAAGCAATAATCAAGTGAAACCAACAAATAGGCTCTAGAGAATGTTTTAAGTATAGATTAGCACCTCCCTAGGCAGGGGATCCCTTTGCCGGTCCCTTCCTCTATGCAAGGGATCAAATCTTATCAGCCTAGTAGTTTAACTCAACAGATATTGATCGATATCTCAAAATCCATAAGTCAACTACGTAAACAACTTTGGGAACATGAAGCTACCATGGAGGGGGGCCCACTAGAGAGATCGCAACATGCCATATGCCTATTAAGACCGATCAGGGTCGATCACTCCCCCTTAGGAGTTGGGCCATGAGATTTTTAATGGTGACTTTATCCACATCTGGAGATTCTGCCGGTGAAATTTTAGGAAGATTTTCGGCCATCTACCCCTATAAATAAAGGCTTCATAGTTCATTTGAGGGATCTTTACATTGTTGTTTTCTTGGTACTTCATTGTAATTACGGATTCTGATCCAATCCCTCTTATATTCAGAAATTCAAGTGATTAATAAAGCAACTTCATCGAAGTGTATGCATGCATTCAATGCTGAACCACTATAAATCTGTTTGTTATTGTTTTTTACTTGTTTTTTGCTTAATTCCTCTGTTTTAATTTTGATTTCTTCATTTATTTCTCTATATATAATCTATTGGGTGTTTGTGCCAACTTTTGGTGCAAGCATTTTGGTGCTTTCACTAAGAAAATAAATTCTCAATCTGATTGGATCTAATCATCTACTAGTGGATTCTTGTATCCATGAGATAGATCTAGATTTTTGCTAACAAGTCACTGTTTCCACTCAGATTTGAAGAAGATCTAGAAGGAAGCTAATAGCCATGGCTAGAGGAAAGTCCACTACTTCCCGTGTTATTGAAGGAAATGATGACGTTAGTGTTCAACAAGTTGATCAAAATGTACAGTCGGCCGCTGCCGATCCCCAGAATCCAGCTGACTGTATCACCAAAGCTGATTTTGAAGTCCTAATGAAGGAACTAGATAGCTGTCATCAGCTCAATTAGCAAATCCAGGCTAACATTGATCTAATGAACCAGTTGAAAGACCAGCGTGTAAAGACAAGGAGGGAGCCTATTCCATATTCAGGATTGGAAAATTCCTCCTCATCTGACGACTATCACTGAAGAAGATGCCGCAAAACGGATCCGTACACACCTGGAACATCAGGACGAGATCAGGCGATTGGCCAAGGCTGATTGGCACTGATCGACGCCTAACCCTCTTAGGGGGATCGACGGTGAACCCCCTAATCAAGGAGGAATCGGTATGTAGGTGGTGGTGCTTACTCTAGAGGTGTCGCGCGATCAATCAAATTATTGGAGCTTAGGCAAATGTGGTTGAACCACAGTTGATAGACAACGATAGAACTGCTACTTAGGAAATGGATCAAGAGCAAGAGGAGCCAAGGCAAGGTGGCACTGCCCGAAGGCATGGATGGGTCGTTCACGTGAGGTGGAGCACGACTACCGCCAGACACCAACTCTCCAAACACCAGACTTAATAGCTATGGTGAGGCGGCTAGTGAAAGAAAGTCAAGGCTTGACCAACGATGATTAGGGACTCTCTAGAAGTCATACTCCATTCATGATAACATTCTACATGCAGAATATCCGCGAAGGTTCCATATGCCTACGATGTTTGCATATGCAGGAAAACCCAACCAGTGACAGCATCTCTTAAAGTACGAATGGCACATGGACTCCGTCCGAGCCATTGATGCAGTCAAGTGCAGGTGTTTCTCTATTTTTCTGGAAGATGTTGTGACTATGTGGTTCACCAAGCTACCACCACGGTCAATCTCATCGTTTGATGAGTTAGCAAAGAAGTTCCTGGAGCAGTTCCGCATGCACACGACTCACCCCAAAGATGTAATGCCACTCTCCAGCTTGGTCTAGGCACTTGGGAAGTCACTGAAAGATTTTCTGGAAAGGTTTAATACAACTATTATAGAAGTCAATAGTCCCAATGATGATGCAATACTAATGGCACTGACTAGGGGATTCGACCTCGATTCCGAGTTTGGCAATTGGTTGGCAGGAAAGCCTCCTTTTACATTGGACTGTTTCTTTGCAAAGGCAGCTCGATTTCTGAGTAAGGAGGAGGCAAAGTGAACTAGTAAGAGAGATGTTATAGGCCCAAGCGCCAATGGAGTACAGAGTAATGTGGTAGTGAAGCAGTCTGGTGATAGTTTTGGAAAATTTAGATCAATGTTAAGAACAAACCGAATGAGCAGAAGAAGGGCGGTGATAGAAACCGCGATTGAAGATGGGATTCTGGGAGGGGGAAGCCTGGGATCCCATCATTCGATACATACACCCCGTTGAATACATCACCAGAGAATATTTATCTATCGATCGGTAACATTATGCAATATAGAAAACCAACTCCAAAGGAACCGACAAAGAAGCAAAGACAGTCTGGAAAGTACTATATATTTCATGAGAGTAATGGACATACCACGGATGAATGTCGCCACCTCCGTGATGTTATTGAGAAGTTATTTCGAGAAAGAAAGTTGCAGCAGTTTGTTAAAGCCTCGCAGAACGGCAGGTAGGGGACATCCGACCCCAATCGAGGATAAGCTCCGTTCGGTGCTGAGGAAGCTCGATGGATGGTAGGAAGATTGGTTATTAATACCATTGTCGGAGGACCACATCCAGTCAATAAAAGTTGGAATGAGACGGAGCGTTACGTTAACGCTATGAAACATGTTGATATTGAATGTTGCTCGAACACGGAGGACGGTGCTTTAGCAAAGTAGCAGCGAACTATAAGATGATATTGTATTTCGGAGTAGAGATGAGGACAAGGTGGAGGCCCATACGATTGACCCGATGGTGATATCGACCTTTATTGGCTCCGTCTTGGTGAGAAAGATTTTGATTAAGTGCGGAAGTTCTGTTAATATCATTTTCAAGGAGGCATACGACCAGATGTTACTGGAAGCCAAAGATTTGAAACCGTGCAAAGCCCTTATTCATGGCTTTAACAGTATTGCCACTGAAGCGGTAGGCTATAACGAGCTACCAGTGGAACTAGGAGGTGGTAATCGTAGGAGAATGCAGATGCTGCCATTTGTTGTGATGGATGCGAACTCTTCGTACAATGCTTTTTTGGGCCAAACGGCCCTTTCTGAATTTAGGGCAGCTGTCACCCCTTGGTGTTTAACACTCAAATTCCCGATAGAGAATGGCATGGAATTATTCATGGAGATCAAGCGATTGGCCATGCCTGCTATGTTGCTGAGTTGAGGGATGCTCAGCGAAAAGAAAAAGAAAAGGATGTAGAGAAACCTCTTTGCATCAAAACTAACAAATCCTAGTAGTCAACGTCTGAGCCTTGGCTCAGGTACCACGGTCGGTTCTATAATGATATAGATCGGAGAGACTAAGAAGAGGAGCCTAAAGAAACTAAGGTTGCACCCGTTGAGATGACGATTGACATCATGGTCAGCCACGACGACCCATCAGGGGTCCTGAAGATTGGATCATAGCTCAGCACAATGATGATGAAGAAATTAGCTTGTTTTCCCCTATGAACCTTGATGTGTTTGCTTGGACCCATTCTGACATGTGTGGGATCTCATCGACCATCGCGAGCCATGCATTGAATATCGACCCGAGGCATGGATACGGAGAGATCTTATGCGCTTAAAGAGGAGGTGGATAAACTCAAGTTAATGGGTTTATTCACTACGCCCTCTACCCAAAATGGGTACCTAATCCAGTTCTTATGAGAAAAGCTAATGGGAAGTGGCAAACATGCGCCGACTACTCAGACCTGAACAAGTCATGCCCGAAAGGCAGTTTTCCACTTTCGAGGATCGACCAACTAGTAGACTCAACCATTGGACATGACTGCTTTCATTCATGGACACGTACTCCGGATATAGTCAGATCCAGATGCATGTCCCCGACCAATAACACCCTAGCTTCATTATCGACCTGGGATTATATTGCTATGTTGTGATGCCTTTTGGACTAAGAACACTGGAGCTACTTACCAAAGACCGGTCAACCAGATGTTCAAAGACCATATCAGATGATTAATGGAAGTATATGTGGATGATGTTCTCATGAAGTCATGGGGATCAAACGACCACATCGATGTCTTAACAGATATGTTCAATGTTCTCCAGAAATATCAAATGAAACTTAATCCCTTGAAATGCTCTTTTGGCGTTGCATTAGGGAAATTCTTTGGTTTCATTGTTAACTCTCGCTTAATTGAAGCAAATCCTGAGAAGATTCAGGCGATAAGGAATATTCAAGTGCCAAAGACAATCAAACAGGTGCAAAGTTTAAATGGGAAGGTCGTTGCCCTAAGCAGGTTCATTTCCAGAGCTAGCGACAAGTGCATTCCTTTCTTCGACTTAATTAGGAGAGGGAATTGAGACTTTAAATGGATGCAGGATTGTATTAATATGTTTCAAGCTTTGGTACATCACTTAGAGAGACCTCCATCTTGTCCAAACCACTGGATCATGAAAACTTGTAAATCTATTTAGCGGTGTCGGTACACGCCATAAGTGTTGCACTGCTGCGTGAAGAGAATCGAATCCAGATGCCAGTGTATAATGTTAGAAAGCGATTGATGGGAGCAGAAAGGAACTATCCGAAACTAGAGATGCTCGTCTATTGCCTGTTGATTACATCAAGGAAGCTCCGCCCTTATTTCTAGGCTCATCCCATCAATGTCTTCACCGATCAGCCGTTATGCCAGGTCCTACAACGAACTGAGATGCCCGAAAGGTTGCTTAAATGGAACATCGAATTGAAATAGTTAGATATCACTTATCTCCCTCGGAGAGCTATCCCGGGGTAAACCCTAGCGGACTTCATAGCTGAATTCACTACACAAGACGACTCTCTGGAGAGTGGTGGAGAACCTACCATCCAATGGAAGATGTACACAGATGGAGCATCTAATGATCGATGTTCTGGCACCAGAGTCATACTAGTAACTCTTAAGGAATGCTCTATCTGTTATGCCCTGAAACTTGGCTTCCCTGCAACGAATAACGAAGCTGAATATGAAGCCATGATAGTTTGGCATAAACTGGCTAAAGAGCTGGGAGTAAAAGCTTTATAAATTTTCTATGATTCGCAGTTAATAGTGTATTAGGTCAGGGCAGAATGTCAGACCAAAGGAGTGTGACTTGCTCCTTACCTCAGTCGGGTCCGAGATCTGCTAACTGATTTCGAGCATTACACCATTACACACATCCTCAGAGAATAGAATGAGAAAGCCGACTCGCTAGCCAAGTTGGCCAGTTCCGGGGATGGACAACAAATAGGCTTGATTCCAATTGAAATACTCAGTACTCCGAGCATTGACCGGATTGACATGGATTGGGTCTTAGAAATGGAGCCCGAGAAGGACTCATGGATGACTCCAATTAAAGATTATTTGCAAAGGGGACTCCTTCCCAAACGGAGAAATAAAAAATGACAAATCCTTCATAAAGCTTCACGATACATCCTTCAAGAAGGAGTCATGTACAGGAAGGGTTTCTCCACCCCCTGCTTTGGTGTATCGCCAACGGTGAAATCAAATGAGTATTAAGAGAATTCCATGAAGAAGAATGTGGCAATCACGTCGGGAGGGCAAACCCTGGCAAAGAAGATACCCCGCTATGGTTATTTCTGGCCAACTGTCAATCGAGAAGCAACTGATTATGTTAGACGATGCGACAAGTGCTAGATGTTTGCAAAAATTTTGAGAGCCCCACCGACAAAAATCACTCAGATGGTCGGTCCATGGCCATTTGCTACTTAGGGTATATGCATCATCAGTTCCTTGCCGATTTTCAAAGGTGGTGCGAAGTACGACATCGTGGTAGTTGATTACTTCACTAGATGGGCTGAAGCTGAACCTTTGGCCACGATTACTACGAAAAAAGCAATCGATTTTGTTATTCAAAACATCATATGTTATTTTGGTCTCCCCTGCATAATCATACCAACAACGAGACCCAATTCGATAGTGCTGAATCAAAGACTTATGTCGCCGACATCATATCGATAAAAGATTTGTTGTAGTTTCTCATCCACATGTTAATGGATAGGTTGACGTTGTCAAAAAAATCATAAAGTCCATTCTGAAGAAGCGTTTGGAAAAGGCTACAGGCAAGTGGGTTGATGAACTCCAGTCAGCATTATAGGTATACAGAACCACCCGCAAGTCCGCATTTGGCCATACTCCATTTGCCTTTACTTACGGCTCCGAAGCCGTGATCCCTGTAGAACCTGAAGTCCCTTCTCATCGAGTGACTTACTATGATCCCAGAACTAACCAAGATCTCCTTTTAGAATCTCTAGATATGGTCGATGAGAAGCATGAAGAAGCTGACTTAAGGGAAGCTGCACACCAACACTGAATCGTCCGGTACTACAATGTTAAAGTCGGGCCAAGGACCTTTGAAATCGACGACCTTGTCCTAAAAAGGGTCTATCCTAGCCCCGTAAGCATAGGTCTAAGATGGAAGGACAATAATCAATCAGAAGCTTGGAGAGGGAACTTTTAAGCTAACGACCGTTGATGGCATCACACTTCCTAGAGCATCGAATAGCGAGCATTTACGTTGCTATTTCACTTAGTTTTATTTCATTCGGTTGTATTTCATTTAGAATTTGCTTTTGCAGTTGAATTCAAAGTCGTGTACTAAGACAGATTTTGTCGCTTCGTTTTTAGTTCGTAATAAAATTTGAAGTTCCTTTCATATCTGTGATTGTTTGTGCATAATATAATAGTTGTGATATATGACCAACTTACGTTCACATATGCATAATATAAATCAACAAGTACCCAGAGTCTAGTGCCTACCAAGTATGTGGGTCCATGATCGAATTGAACCAAATGAGTGTGACTCGACCATTCATCCATTAACACTTTCTTGCAATCTGATAGGCTGAGTATAAAACAGAGAACGGGTGTGACTCAACCATCCGTTGACTAACTCCGTTTCCCAATTTGATGGGAAGAATGTAAAGTGAAAATGGTCATGGTACGACTGACCAATCTTCGACTTTTTCCCCGAACTTAGGGCAAGGGAATTGATCAGAGAAAATGTGCTTCCACCATTTCCCAGAACAACTCTGGTCACCAAAGTGTGGGCTGGAGTATAAACATCCAACGGGTGCGATGAACCGCCCATCAACTAACTCCGGTCCCCGGAGTGCGGTTAAGAGTATAAACGAATGAAAGAGTGCGACTCGGCCATTCATTCGCTAACTCTGACCTGAGCCCAATAAAAGGAGTACCAATTCATAATGGATGAGTTCCGACCGTCCACGAGCTAACTTCGCCAACCCAAGATCGGGGGAAGAAATAAAATCACTTAACCATTGAATACAACAGTGTAATACTATGGCTCGTGCCTCATGTTTGATACGACTTAAGGCCACAACCGAAAGGAGGCCTTGAGATGAACTTATCAGATCGACGGTCGAAGAAATAGCCACCAAAGACATTGCAACTTGAACGACTAGCGATGAATTACAAGTACATTGAATAGGAAACATAATTGCTCAAACACTTAAATGAATTTTATATAGAAGATGAACATAAATGAAAGAATCTTTATTTACATACTTGGAAACTAAGTACAAGTTCATTTCGGAAATTAAAAACAAAAAAGGGGGGATGTACCTACATAATTGCGGCCAACAAAAAGAAACTAGCAGCCTAGCTATACATAACCCAAGCTGATTCGACTGCTATTTCTTATCCCTTTTGGGCCTCTTTTGGGTAAACTCACTAGAGCTCTCACCCTTGCCTCTCCTCTTCGACCTTCCTCCACCCTTGCCACTCTTAGGTGAAATGGTTTTAGAGACAGAAATGGAAGCACTCCCACTTTGGGATATGGAAGGATCAACCTCCACTGGAGTGACGCCGCCGGGCAGTATAACTTGAAGCGGAGTAATATCCACTTCGGCACTCTCCTTCTTGGCTTGCAACTCTAGCTCCTCCTTCTCAATGCGCTCTTTCATGCTTAGTTTACCGGTGTGCTCGGAGGCATGGGTCACTACGACGTCCTCTGCTTCATCCTGGCCCTGCTAGTCATCAGTTTTTCTTCATGTAGAAATCCTATGACTTTAGCATTTAGGCTTGGAGTCTCAACAGGTTGATCGGTAGGAGCCATAGTAGGCCTCGCGGTCTGCGCCTGCTATCCTAGAGAAATATCATCGTCGGGACCATGACCAGATGCAGACGCACCTGCAATTTCATAAAGACCACTGGGTAATCCCATGACTATATAACATGAGATGTAAACCTTCTCGAATGTTGGAGAAGCAAGAGATATACCTTCACTAGATTGGCCTTCGATCATAGCTGGAGTGTCTCCTTCCAAAATCGGAGACAGCCCAAAAGATGTGTGTATTCCTGAATGATCTGGATCATAGCCCGCATCTTTCTCTTGGGCGTGAGAAATTGAAGCACTAGCTGCTTGAGTAGTAGGGGGACTTAGGAACCAGATCCCAGGGCTTCGCCGCCATCTTTTCCCTTTTCGATGATCGTTGGATCGTTGAGTAAACTAAGTCGAGCAGCCCTGAGCTCATTGGGATCTTCATCGTGCAAAATTTCACGAATGAGCTGCTCTTCTTCCACTTCAGCACCACCAAGGGAATTCTTTTTTAAATCTACAATATGGTCCCAGACTTCGACGAGCGACTCGAGATACCCCTCTCCAAGGAAGTGGAAGTTGTGATTCATCATGACACAAGCATTGTAATATATCAGCAGCATAACAAACTCATCTTTTATCTCTATCTGGCCTGCCTCCCTAGCCCCACCTTTGAGGGCCTCTATCTGCATGAGTTATCTGTTGGCCTCTATTTTAGCTTTGTGAGCTTCGACGATCTCCTTGCAGTATCGTTGGGACTCCAACCGAGCCTCAAGTTTCTCCTGTTGTTCCTTCTCGAGCTCTTCCTCGAGCTGTTTAATTTGAAGGGCCAAATCGCCATTATCTTTTTTTTAGCGCCTCCTTCTCCTTCTGCAAAGCATCTTTTTCGAGGGCTAGAGTACCGTTGCGACACTTTCACTAAATGCTCGACGGCTTCAGAAGATTCACTGGCTTTTTTCTCATCATCGGCCAGCTTCGTACCCAACTGCTTGACCTCCTTGTCCAAGCACTTAATGATGTCTTTGTCATGGATCGCCTCAAGAGTTAAGCGATCGATTTCGTGTTTCCTCTCTATCAACACCTCAGAAATTCCCTCAACAAGACAGAGAGTTATACTATGTTAGACATGGACATCATTAACATAGAAGATTACTGTGTCTTTGACCTTTGGAGGAATGGAATGCAAAGCGGGAACAAATTTGAACTCATTGAAGCACAACTTAGGAAATGCGATCTTGAGCTCGGCCATCTTCTCAGCTGCAGTGACATCAAGAGTAGTCGAGCCTGAGAGGATCTGTCTATCGTGCCTGCGGGATGATGTGTCAGGACCTTCTAAGCCAGATTGGCAGTCCGAAGATCGACGGGCGCTGGAAGAACCCGAATGTTGCTCGGGCGTAGTGGCCGAAATGGGAGAATGAGGCAACATCTTACTACTACTATGTATAGGAAGGCGATGACAGGCACTCTTTCATGAGAAGATTGGGATTATGATTTATGCTTGGATGACGAGTTCTTAGATTGGTGGCTCCGGTCTTGGTCTTCTCTTCCTTTATACACTTTCCTGTCCCGATCGGGGTCCGGACCTCGAATAGGCCCTAAGATGGCTGAGAGTACACCAATCTTTTCAAGTGATCGTAGTTACTAGGCATCCCATCGAGCCTACAAACAAAATAAAAGTATATAAGAATCACTGGAGCTAAAGGTGGATAAGTGTCGTGCAGTGCAGTGCACGTAATCGTGAGTATCCTAGTGTCCTCCGAACGCACCAGTTGTTGGAGCTTTACTCACTAGAGTAATCTCTCCTATGTCAGTAGGGGAAATGTCAGCACCAAATCAAATAGGAGATTCTGACCACCCCCTCCGAGGCTTAGGTTGGCAAAATCATAATTAATTTCCGACATCATCTGGGAGTGGGATGTCCGACAGCCCCTCAAATAGACTTCCTAAAGGCAAAGAGCTGGATTGATCAATAGTCGCAGAGGTTGATTTGGGCTTCTTGGAAACCTGCCCTCTGCGTAGCTTATAAACGAGCCTTTTTCCTTTTCTCTTTTCTAAGGCAGGGAGCGGTGGGCCTTAGGAGGATCCAACCGTAGGCTCCTGGCTTAGGCTTACAGTGGCATGACTAGGCTCATTAGTATCGCTCCTTACCTCGCCTTCCTCGATGACATCTTGAACCCCTTCGACTGGGGGCACGACAGGATCAGCTTCGTCATCTCCTTGCCACACGATGAGAAGAGATCTGATGTCTCTATCAGCCACCGGTATGTTTTTAAGCGCTAAACCACCTCCAAGTATATGTCACCAGTGGGATGTGAATGGCTACCTGCAACGTTCAATGAAAAACTGCTTAATTTAGGACACTACTTGAATAAATGCACTAAAAGTTAAATTTGAAGCGACACTTACGTCCTTCCAACCGCCATCCTGCAAAACCAGGTGGGCCGCGCACGTTGAACCATTCCTTCTTAAAAGCACTCGGTTTGTTCCAAGTCCTGGTTATGACCTGGCGGTTTGTGAATGATTCAAGGAAAGTGTACGAGAAGCTTCCTCTTTGCTGTGTAAGGTTGTAAATGAATCTAATGTCTTTCGGAATCGGCTCACAATATAAGAACTCGAGAAATATCATTTATGTGCAGTGCAAAAATGTGTAGCTGTTCAGGTTCATCTAAGCCGACGCCAATCTTAAATAATGCGACATTTTATGAATGAATGGATTGAAAGGCAGAACACAACCAGCCCAGCACATAAACCTGTTGCATGCAGTATACCCCTACGGGGGCAAGTGAGCCATGTCGTTACGGGATGGGACATGCACATCCTCGTACGAAATCCCATGTTTAATACACAACCTATGGAGGGAGGCCTCATCAACCTTTGAAGCCACTGAATCCTCCAGATCATTCAAAAATATAGCATTTTCTATGTTGTCAAGAGCTGGCTCAATTTCTGCTTTAGGAAACAAAGGAATTTCGGGCACGTGATGAGAACTTTCGAGCTGTTCAGATTGCTGGCCTAGAGAGTTTCGAGTAGATATCGTTGCTGAGCTTGATTCGGCGTCAGGATTGTCATATGGAGAAGTTTGATCAGTGCCCATAGCAGCCAAATGCTCCGAGCGTTTGGAACCCGTAGCTATCAAACTCAACAGATAGTAATCATTAGGAAAATAAACATGTTCCCCCCGTGCTAAGTGTAAACTAGTATAGTTTTTATGTATCATAGTGGTAAGCAATTCAAAATTAAAATGACAGTTGCAACTAGACTTTGAAATTCGACCGGAGTGCTCGTCATCACTGACTGTCTCAATTGGCTCTTATATTGATGGTTGTGGATTTCACATAGACTCCGGGATCGATCATTAGCATATTGGAGTATGACATTTGTGATTCAAGTTCGTATTCCAGTTCATAAGTTATACTTTATCAAATTCCAACTCGTATATATTCATATGCAAGTTCAAATACGCAACTCCGTATGAGTTCATGTATGCGTCTAACTTCAAGTGCTCATGTCCAAACTAAAGTACATTCAAAGTAGCATGTGTGCATGCCAAAGTTCAGTGGAGTTCATGTGTAGGCATTCAAGTTCAAGTGTTTGAGTTCAGGTTCACAATGCCAAAAAATTGGCTAAGTCCCCCTATGGAGAGGGATCGTACCCGATCCCCTCCCCTAGGCAGTTCCGCCTTATGCAAATTCAAACTTCGAAATGCCAACCGATCCTTACGCCGCATCATTCCACAACCGATCCCTTCCTTCATCATCCCACACTTTGCTCCATTTTAACTCCTTATCACCGCAGCCGATCGCTCTATGAAAAACCTATGTCAACCGATCGCCCATAACCGATCGCTCCTCAACCTCAAATATAAATCACCACCATTACCATCCAATGCAATCATCCAACTCCGGTACCACCACCGAACCCTAGGTTCACGTTACCAACATGATTCACTCCATCACCTCATCACTAGACTCCAGATTATATACAATCAACATGAAACCTACCTATATAAAGGAATGCGATTTGATCTAAGAAGTTTCTTGGAATAGATCAAGAGTTCAGCTACGAAGGACTTGGGTCCGAATATGTTGAGGATGGATGTTGGAATCTAACCAGAGGTGGCGACGGGCTTGTAGTGGGCAAGGAAGGATCGAATTAAGAAGGAAATTGTAAGGTTTGATGGGATACTCGAACACGTTAATGGCAGAGGGAAGGAGATGGAAGGGTTACGATCGGTTGTAGAGTGAATGAAATAAGCAGGGTAAAGTATGATAAGTGCTCAGCTTATATATGGATACTGGCCGCTTCTCTTGAGCCTTAAAGGTTGGCTAACTCAACATAGTAAGAGGGATCGGGTACGATCCTTGCATAGGGGAGTTACACCGATCCCTTACACATGCTATTCTTTTAAAAAAATGAAATGAAAAATGATAATAATAATAATAATAATTGCAGTCTAATTGCAATTAAACTATAGAGAATTGGCAACGACCCATAAACATATAAACGTGATCGGCAGCCGATTACAAGAACGTGTACATGGACGTGCACCCCAAAAATTCAATTTCTTAAATCGATAGAAATTGAGTTCTCACCAGGAATTCTCGATGTAAGAACCAGTTCAAGTAACCGAGGCCTACCGGCTCGACTGATTAGCTCAATGGAATCGAGCAAAAATAATAGTTGAGAAATGGCATCTCAGTATTTATACAATCAAGCATCGACCAAGCATCGCAACGAATAGAGAGAGATACTGCACTTTGGAAAAATAACTCGATGGAAGGATAATGACCGTTTAGAGAACAAAATGGATTTCTTTCTGGCGACACTAATTTTCTTCGATTCGAAGGGCGTTATATTCTAAACAAGATGTACTTTGGGAGTAAGTGTTATCCGGCATTTTGTCCTAGCTATATTTAGACCGACTGAACAAGTTAGACTCGACTATCATCAAGGCCGGTAGCCTAGAGAGATGACCGTGGAGTCCAAAGATCAAGCACAAACGATAGTATGAAGCAACAATCAAGCGAAACCAAGAGATAGTCTCTACGGAATGTTCTAAGTACAGATTAGTTCCCCCCAGTAGGGGATCGACGCAGATCCCTTCCTCTATGTAAGGGATCAGATCGTATCAGCCTAGCAGTTAAACTCAACAGAAATCGATTGATATCTCAAAATCCAGAAGTCAACTATGCAAACAACTTTGGGAACATGAAGCTACCATGGAGGGACCCACCAAAGGGATCGCAGCATGCCACGTGGCCATTAAGACTGATCGGGGCCAATCGCTCGCCCTTGGGAGTTGGGCCATGAGATTTTTATGGTGACCTTGTCTACATCTGGAGATTCTATCGGCGAAATTTCATGAAGATATTTGGTCGTCTACCCCTATGAATACAGGCTTCATAGTTCATTTGAGGGATCTTTAGGCTGCTGTTTTCTTGGTACTCCATTGTAATTACGGATTCTGATCTGATCCCTCTTGTACTCAGAAATTCAAGTGATTAATAAAGTAATTTCATCAAAGTGGATGTAGGCATTCAACGCCGAACCACTATAAATCTGTTTGTTATTGTTTTTTACTTGTTTTTTACTTGTTTTCTACTTGATTCCTTTATTTTATTTTCGATTTCTTCATTTATTTCTCTACACATAATTTATTGGGTGTTTGTGCCAACTTTTGGTGCAAACAGAAATAAAAGATGTTTTTTCTATTATATACTTGTTATAATGTGTTATATCAATTAATTATTTAGTTTAAGTATATTTAATTTATATCCATAAATGATGTGTTTTATCATAGTGACTACAATGTGTTGTAATCATGAGTAATTTATCACAATATATTAAACATATCGGTTTAAATATTCATAGTCACGATGTATCGAGACTGGATATCAAAACATTCATTGAGACTATAGTACGTGACGCTTTCCAAATATTGGATGGTGTATTACTCATGGCTACTGGGCACTATGGGCTTACGTATTGATAATTACTGGATAATAATGGAATAACTCTTTTGATAGTTTTCCTGTGGTTAATATAGTTAAGGTCAAACAGAAAATATCGATATGACAATATTACACAATTCTCTCGACTTGAGAATACTATCGAGCTTCAATATAGAAACTTCGCTTTGATTAAAGTTAAACCATACATGACGTCTATCAAATGACTATAGTTAGGTTGAGTGACAACACTGAAAGTAAAATGCTATTAAATATATGAGGTTAGCATTTCGCTCAACTGAAGTTAACTCAAAGTCAAAGTCTTTGGCTAGAGCAGTATGGTTAATAATAATTGTTACTATAGAATCAAGAACCTTGTATTTGACCATAAAGTTGAATGTGGACAATAATGGAATTTTGACCATTACCAAATTCCATAAGTCCTAATATGATAGTGTTTTGACGAGGAGAATTGGTGTAAATAATTATTATTATCAGGTACCGCTTAAAATAAATAAAATTAGATTTTATTGAAACTATATAAGAGATAAATTTAGCTATAACGTTACATTACTAGCTAAGGTGACGCGTGAATATTAATATTCAAATTATTCGATATTAATCGCTGGCCGAATTTACACCTAAGAGTCACATAACCGAAAGGTTGAATAATCTAACAATCACATGATTTAATTAATTTATAATTGTTATAAATTAATTAAATTAATTAATATTCATAAAATTTTAATTATAAAATACTTGATTTGTGTTTATTACTATTGAAAAATGGCGCACATATAAAGTTGTATACACACGTATCGATATACAATATCAATGTATATTAAAATTTGATTTAAATATATTATCCGATCGGGCTTGAAATGAAAGGAATACCCATGTAGGGGATTTATATGGTTGGCCATAGGTATGGGATAGTGGGGTTGGATTTGATTCAAAAGGTATTTGAATTGGTAGAGAAATTTGTGGATCTAGATCCACTTTTAGCTCATTCCTTTCTCTTTTGTTTAAACACCCTTAACCCTTATTTAAAACACTCTCCTTTTGCTCTATCCTCATCCTTCTCTAGCTGAACATAGCCTCCCTCATTCTCTATTATTTCAAGTATCAAAAACATAAATTTAAATATAAAAGTGCAACGATGTATAGCTCTTTCAGTCGGGTAGCTCTTACGGAAAGAATTTGAATTCAGATTCAAAAGGAGTCAATCGGATTCAGCATTCAAGGTGTAATATCTAGGTTATAGTAAGGTAATACCCTTGTTTACATTTTACATACATACATACACATATACATACATGCATACGTACGTACGTACGTACATACGTACATACATACATATATATTCATTATATGATTCGTGTATAGTTAGATCGATATCACAAATCCTTGTATATGTATATTGTCAATATAGGATGTGAATATATATATATACAATGATTATAAAATAATTATATATACGTGTGTATAGATTTTGGCCAAAAAATTTAAAAAAAAATAAAGGATTTTTAAAAAAATTTGATTTTAATATATAAATATAAGTATATAAAATGTATATGTAATTTTATTAAATCATATACATGATAGTATTATAATTTATAGATTTAAATTTGAAATTAGATGATATTTTAATATCTAGATCAAGATTTGAAATTTGAAATTTAAATTTAAATTCAGAATCATCTATATTTGTATTTATAAATATTACTGTTATAGTTATATTATGACACACACACATACATGGTAACTATTACCCGACTACTTGGCCCGGCTACGAAGCGACAGTTACAGAAGTTATAGTTAGCACTAGACAAGATTCTGACCAAGAAGAGACTGGAGATATAAGGGTTTGATGCAATCAATATGGTTCGACATGTATGTGCGGCTCGGTAGGTATGGGTTGGTGTGTATCGCTCGGTCAAAGGAGGGAAGACTACGTCGTTCGGTCTAGGTGGCTCGCAGATGCCGCTCGATCTAGGTAACTCGGCACACGTCGTTCGGTCAAGGTAGTTCGGCGTGCATCGATCGGTTAGTTGAGTCGTGGTCGCTCGGCATGCATTGCTCGGTTGAGGGAGGTTAGCGAAGACAGGTCAGTCAATTGTGTTCCAGTGTTCGTGGTTCGACTAACTCCGGTTCGGCCTAGATAGGTTAACAGATCTCGCTCAGCCAAGGAAGGAAAGGAACGATGGGTCGGCCTAGCTGGGTCGGCCTAAGTGGTTTTGGTCAAGATAATGAAGGAGAGGTGGCCCGATGCAAGTGGTTCGGCGCGATTGGATCGGACTGAGTGATTCGGCTTCCACCGTTCGATATGCCTGCCTCGATGCATAGAAGTTGCCTACTGTGGGCCGAAGTACCTTGTTCTTGGGCCTGCACAGGGAGTCTAGCCTATCTTCGTCTATAAATAGAGAGGCAGGGGTACAGATGAAGGGACCTTTTTTGGGAGAACTCGAGGGAGACTCTGCCATTTTTTATACTCTCCTCTTTTAATTCAAATTGGTATTCCAGTGATTGGTTTACAGATTGTATCTGTATTCAAGTAATGGAGAAAGTAATAAAGATTTCATTCAAAGTGGACGTAGGCAATTACGCCGAACCACTATAAATCTAGTGTTTTCGTTTTTGTTGTATTTTTGGCATTCAGTTACATTATTTCTCTATTTTAATTTACTCTCTTCATTAATCTCTCTACATAACTCTTATCTGGATCGACATGCTTGTAAAGCACAAAATAGAAGGTGGTTCGGTGTTGGAGTGTAGATGAGGAAGACGATACGAGGTTTGAACATGCTCTAGGGCCGGAACTTGGTACGAACCGATTTTAAGGTTGGTGAAATAGAGAGGAGAAGGGGAAAAAGACACCAATGGTTTCTAGGTCGTAGGCTCATGCTGGGTCGCCGAGCGTGGTAGCTAGGTTGTCGAAGCATAACTAAACTGTTGGTAGAGGACGTTCGGCAACCTAGGAGCGAGGAAGAGGTGAGTGTCTAGGTAGGTAAGTGGGAAACCGGTTGTGTACGAAGTAGGTGGCTCGGTGGTCTTTATGTAAGAGCGGTACTAAGGAGGTAGGAAGTAAGTGGGTCGATGTAGACTTCATGTGAGAGTGGTGTTAGGGAGGTAGGAAGTAAGTGGGTCGGTGTGTCTGGTTTAGGCGGTCAGTCGGCCGTATGTTTTGAGTGTCGCCAGAGTGCGGACTAGAGTATAAACGACTAAAATAATCTCTAAGTCCCCAGAGTGCGGACTAGAGTATAAACAACTAAAATAATCTCTAAGTCCCCAGAGTGCGGACTAGAGTACTCTGAGTCCCCAGAGTGCGGACTAGAGTATAAACGACTTGGCAAAAATATCTAAGTCCCTGAAGCTCTCTAAGTCCCTGAAGCGGACTAGAGTACTCTGGGTCCCCAGAGCGCGAACTAGAGTGTAAATGACTTGACAAAAATCTCTAAGTCCCTGAAGCGCACTAGAGTACTCTGAGTCCCCAGAGCGTGGGCTAGAGTATAAACGACTTGACGAAAATCTCTACATCCCAAACTGTGGACTATAACATAAACCGTTCAACAAATCTCTAAGTCCCCGGAGCATGGACAGAAGCATGAACACAAATTGGGCACGAGTCAGCCGGGGGAAGAACAACTCTGAGTCACCAGAATGCAGAGTGGCGTATAAACATCGATAAATAGATGAGTGGATTCCGACCGTTCTCTATTCCGCAAACTTCGGCCTGAAATCGACAGGAGGAGTATTAACTTGCTAAGGATGGAGTTCGACCAACCGACTTGTGGCCTGGCCAAATCAATGTTGGAAGCAAGAGTACAAATCACTAAAAGCTGAATACGATAGCTCATTATAACTCTAGCTTGACATTCTTTACAACTTAAGGCAAAGACTGCAAGGAGGCCTCAATACAGAACCAATCGGAATGGCATCCAAAGCTACGAATGACCGACTATATCATACCTCAGATCAAGGATCAATATCGATCTGCACCAAGCACATACGAATATGACCCGAATGTCCTTTGAAAAACTATAACCACCAGAGTGTGGAAAGGAGAGTAAACCACGAAGACTTGGTCATTAATTCTCCAGCACCCTCCTTCGATCGGTCAGGAGGAATATGAAACTGGATGAGCATGACCCGATTGCACTTGAGCCAACTTTACCCCGAGATCTGATTACAGAACATGTACCAAAGTGGATGTAGCTGACCGTTCAGTACCCAACTTACGCCCATAAACTGACGAGGCATCGGAGTATTACCCTTGGAATGAGAAACCACAATACAATTCAGGATAGGCAAGACTCAGCCTCCCATCAACTGACCTGATCCCATGATTCAACGGGAAAGAGAATAAATCTAAAGTGGACATGGCTGGCCTTCCTACTTATCGATATATGCCCCAGACTTGGGGGCACATGCGAGAAGCAGGATGAATGTGAACCGACTATTCACCGATCAACTCTATGTCTTTGGAGTTTAGGTGGGTGTATAAACATAGCTAGGATGAGACTCAACCATCCACTCAGTACATTTATCAACCCGAGACTGGGAGCAGAAGCGTGATCATCCAAAGACTGGCTGCGATAGCTCAATATTGAAACTTTTATATAGTGTTTACAACTACTCAAGGCTACGATCGAAAGAATGCTTAGAGATAGAATCATTAAATCGATGCCTAAGCTCGTAGGCAACTGACTATCACTCCAACCCGAAGGACGGTTAAAGGATCATGAATGAATTGAATGGAAAGCGCATTACTCGAATATACAAGCAAATTCAAACTCAAAGCAAACTCCAGCTATGCAGCTTCATGCAACTCGAGGCTGACCCTTACTCGACATTTTCTTCAACGTGCTTCTAAGCCTGATCTTTGGCCATTTGTAGATAATCGATCAGAGCATTCAGAGCCCTTCACTATCAGACTTAATAACTCATGACAAGACTCTAGGATTCGACCAGAGCAACCATCAACATTGACCATCCCAACCATATTTCACATTGAATGTTACGCAAAATAGTTATATCTGAACTCGAAGAATCCAAGATTGCACCGGCTAAACCGACAATCAACATTACAGTTAGCCATGGCGACCCTTCACAGTTGCTGAAGATTGGATCACAGCTCAGTGCAATGATGATAAAAGAATTAGTTGGATTTCTCTGAATAAATGATGATATGTTCCCTTGGACCCATTCTGACATGCGTGTGTGATTTCGCCGACTATCTCGAGCCATGCATTAAATATCGACCCGAAGCTACAAAAGCTAGCATCATACAATGACCTGAGACGTTTGAAAGACTACTTAAATAGAATATCAAACTAAGCCAATTCGATATCGCTTATTTCCCTCGAAGAGCTATCCAAAGATGGAAATTAGCAGACCTCATATCTGAATTCACTACATCAGACTACTACTCGAAGAGTAGTGGAGAACCAACTAACAGATGGAAAATGTACGTGGATGGAGCATCCAATGATCAGTGTTATGGCACAAGAGTCGTGTTAATGACTCCTGAGGAACGATCGATCTGCTACACCCTGAAATTCAATTTCCTTGTAACAAACAATGAAGCTAAGTATGAAGCCTCGACCGCTAGCCTCAAACTTGCTATAGAACTTGAAGTGGAAACTTTACATATCTTTTGTGATTCATGATTAGTAGTATGCAAAGTTAGGGAAGTTAATCTTGTTAGGGGGCATTGTCTTACTCCTTATCTCGGCCGGGTCTAAGAGCTACTAGCCGACTTCACGTATTACATCATTGCACACATCCTCAGCAAACGAAATGAAAAGAGTCAAGTTACTAGCCAAGCTGGCCAAAATGGGTCATGGATGACTCCTATCAAAGTCTATCCACAATGAGGAATTCTTACTGAACGGAGGAATTTAAAACGACAGATCCTCCTCAAAGCTTCATGCCAAATCATCCAAGAAGAAGTCGTGTGTAGGAAGGAGTTTATCCATTCCCATGCTTCGGTGTATCACCCATGATGATATCAAATGAGTCTTAAGTGAAGTCTATGAAGAAGAATGCGGCGATAACATCAGGGGGCAAACCCTGACAAAGAAAATACTCTGCTATGGGTTTTACTATTAGACTATCAATCAAGATGCGGTTGATCATGCTAGACAAAGTGATGAGTGCAAGATGTTTGCAAAAAATTCGAGAGCTCCGCCGATGGAAATTACTCAAATGACTAGTCCATAATTGTTTGCCACTTGGGGGCATTGACATCATCGTCTCCTTGCTGATCCCAAAGGTGGTGCGAAATACATCATCATAGCAGTTGATTACTTCACCAAATGGGCAGATGCAGAACTTTTAACCACGACCAACATGAAGAAAATAATCGACTTCGTCGTCCGTAACGTCATTTGCCCTTATGACCTTCCATGATCCATCATAACTGGTTGAAGATATGAACAAAATCATAAAGTCTAGTCTGAAGAGAGGTTTATAAAAGGCTAGAAGTAAATGGGTGGATGAACTCACAACAGCATTATGGGCTTATAGAACTACCCATGAGTCCATGGCTAGCCGTACTCCCTTCACCCTTGCTTACGGCTCCGAGGTCGTCATCCATGTAGAACTTGAAGTCCCCTCTCATCAAGTGGCTGGTTACAACCCTTATTTCACAAAAAATATAAACAAGGAACTGCAATCGAATTGCAATTAAACTAGATGGAATTGGTGACGACTTATGAGCATATAAAACGCATCCGGGAGCCAATGGCAAGAACATGTACCTGAACATGTACGTTTATATTCATAAAATTCGACTTCTTGAAATCAACAGAAATTGGATTTTCACTTAGGGTTATTAAGAAAAGACTGGATTAGGTAGCCAAAGTTTACTAGCCCTAAAGAACCAGACACAGATGGCCACTAATGAACTACAATCCTGAATTTATACTATTGGGAGTCGACCAAGCGTCATAACGACCAAAGAAAGATGCTTCACTTTGGGAGGATAAAATTGAAGGATAATGACTATTCGGGAAACATGATGGATTTCTTTCTGGAGACACTAACTTGCTTCGATTCAAAGCATGTCATGTACGCAACAAGACGTACTTTGGGGGGGCAAATGTTACCCGGCCACTTGGCTCGACTACAAAGCGACAGTTGTAGAAGTTAGAGTTAGCACTAGACAAGAAGAGACTGGAGATATAAGGGTTTGATGCAATCGATATGGTTCGACATGTATGTGTGGCTCGGTAGGTATGGGTTGGTGTGTATCGCTCGGTCAAAGGAGGGAAGACTACGTCATTCGGTCTAGGTAGCTCGCAGATGTCGCTCGGTCAAGGTAACTCGGCACACGTCGTTCGGTCAAGGTAGTTCGGCGTGCATCGATCGGTTAGTTGAGTCGTGATCGCTCGGCATGCATTGCTCGATCGAGGGAGGTTAGCGAAGACAGGTCAGTCAATTGTGTTTCGGTGTTCGTGGTTCGACTAACTCCGGTTTGGCCTAGATAGGTTAACAGATCTCGCTCAGCCAAGGAAGGAAAGGAACGATGGGTCGGCCTAGCTGGGTTGGCCTAAGTGGATTTGGTCAAGATAATGAAGGAGAGGTGGCCCGGTGCAAGTGGTTCGGCGCGACTGGATCGGACTGAGTGATTCGGCTTCCACCGTTCGATATGCCTGCCTCGGTGCATAGAAGTTGCCTACTGTGTGCCGAAGTACCTTGTTCTTGGGCCTGCACAGGGAGTCTAGCCTACCTTCGTTTATAAATAGAGAGGCAGGGGTACAGATGAAGGGACCGTTTTTGGGAGAACTCGAGGGAGACTGCCATTTTTTATACTCTCCTCTTTTAATTCAAACTGGTATTCCAGTGATTGGTTTACAGATTGTATATGTATTCAAGTAATGAAGAAAGTAATAAAGATTTCATTCAAAGTGGACATAGGCAATTACGCTGAACCACTATAAATCTGGTGTTCTCGTTTTTGTTGTTTTTTTGGCATTCAATTCCATTATTTCTCTATTTTAATTTACTCCCTTCATTAATCTCTGTACATATCTCTTCTCAAGGGAGTTATTGACCAATTTTGGTGCTAACAGTAACCACTCCATATTATCATGCTACAATGTCCTTGCGGTGTAAATATAACGTTTAGATACATGAATGTTAAACCATGCACACTTAATATGTTGAATGTGCACACACATATATGTACATATGATACACATGTACATATATTATATAATACAAATATGATATCAAAATAAAACTTAATTTAAAAATAAAATAAATAATGGTTTTATTTAAAATTAGATTAGATCAAAATTAATTTAAACTGCATAAGCCCAATAAGATCCAAAATGATAATTTTTTATTTTTTTTACCTATTAACCTGTTGCGTGCTGGTCTGGATCTAACAATTACCTCATATTCTCCAAGAGAATGAAACTTAAATTCTTTTCACATAAGAGAGAAGCCAACCTTTGTAATCGCTTGAGAATTGGAAAAACATAATGAGCCAACCTGAAGAATAAGAAAATTAAAAAATGACCAAGAAAAACCCCTTCGACCAAATGCAAATGGTCATTCAGTCTCAAGCCAAAAGAACAATCATTGATACAAACCTTCCCTATAGGCCGAACCAGACCACAAAGGAAAGAGATGCAAGTTATTAATATAAGTAAAGAAACTTTAAACCTCCTTCAAGGAAGACAAGACATAATAACATTTTCATAAGGAAAAGAAGGAGATTGTCTAAAAAAGAATAATCCTGTCTAAGACAAACTTACATGCACAAATCCAAGAAACACCCAAAATTTAAGGAGTATACCCCGCTCCAAAATCTAAGAAATACACCTTCGATTTCTAAAATAATCATCTTAGCTTTTGCATTATAAACAGTCCTTAATGTTGAAACAAATCTGAATTATTTTTCTATAGCACATCTACAACCTTAACTCCTACAACACTCATATCCAACATGTTTTTTTCTCATTTTTCGTTAAACTTCCAGCATAAGCATGTCCAACGAAACCAATCGACAATTCTTGATTATGAGTATATTACTTCTGTAGGATCATTTTCACCCTAGAGAGGGGGTGAATAGGGTGATACTATAAGTTAATTCGGAAACAAAAACAAAAATAGAAGTAATGCAGTAAAGATCACACATAGTTTTACCCAGCTTCGGCAATAACCTACCTATGTGCTGCCCCCAAGGTTTCTACTAGAAATTAGGTAATCAGACGCTTACAAAAACACGTAAACTCGCGACACCCGCTAACTCAATTAACCTAACTCTAAGCTCAAAACTCTGCCACAACTCAGCCACTGAGTTGCGAATTCTCATACTACGCCTCGTAGTTTGTACCTAGTTACACAACTAGAAATTTACACAATTTTAAAAGAGAAAATTACAAAATAAAATAAAAGTAAGACTAAAACAAAACCCTATTTAAAAATGAAGCCCAACGCTCAAAAATAAAACTGGCCCAATTAAAAAAAAGAGACAAAAGACTCTCCCATTTTCTTCAGTTCGTATATCACTCTGGCCGATTACTTTTGTTACTCTTTCAAAACTAGGGTTTTGGTGAATTTGAAGTCGCTGCTTTAAAATTGATCGATTGAAGTGAAGATACTGCTTTGATTGCATACATTTGCTTCAAATGTCGAGCTTGAATGCTGGTTTGAATTGGTATGTGATTTTCCCTTTTTCGATTTTGATTATGCTCGACTTGATGATTCGAGTTTTGGATTTGTTTTGATTTGTTCTAAGTATGCTCTCTGTTTTGCTTGAACTCGAACTCGAATCGCTGATTTTTGTCGATGATGATTTTGGGCATTTATAGGGAACGAAACCCTCTATTTCGTTCGTATATTTTTGGTTTGAATCTTTCGTGATTTTATCACTTGCGTTGATTTTTGATCATATGGTCTTGTTATTTGCTGACTTGTTCATCGTATACAAGTTACTCTATATTTTTCTGATGAATTCGAATCCGCTTAAACATAGTTGAATTGTTCCATTTTTTTCTGTTATGACTTTGGCATTTGAATTTGAGATAGTCTTGACTTGATGAATTTTGACTTGTTAATCATCTTACCCTCTGTGACTTTTTCTAAACATGTTGCATTGTGATTTTTGTGCTAGCTGCTGTCGAATTCCGTATCCATTTCATTGTATTCCTTTCACTATTTTGCTAGGTTACCCTGTGTTGCCTCCATACCTGAACTGGCATACATACATATATACATGTATGTAACTGTGCATGAATTGTTTTGAACTTGTTTTTGAACTGCTTGCTTGGTTCATGTTGAAGTTGAGATTTGTACATGTTGAAATTGAAATCTGGTCGCATTACATTCAAGTTAACTCATATGAGCATGTTATCATGTTGCCTTGTGTCTTTGTACATTTGAAGTCTGCGCTTTGTACATGTCTTGATGGCATCTTTGTGTTCACTACTTGAAGTCTGGTCAATTTGAGTCTGTCTGGTGCATCTGAAACTTTGTTGACTTTGTTCTTTGAACTGATGTGTGTGTGTGTGTGTGTGTGTGTGTCTATATGCGTATATGTATACATGTGTATGTACTGACTGTGTCTGGTGAACTTGATGTCTTCATGTATGTATATGCTTATTTGCCTCTGGTCTATGTTGCATTATGTGGTGGTCTGGTTTGGTTTTGGTTGATTCTGAGTCTAGTAAAAGTGTTGTAGTTGTTTTGCACTGCATCCATACTTGTCAGGTTGCTTCGAGTTAAACTTGTGCACTTGTTTGCTCTGATCTTCATGTGTACATTGCATTTGCTATGTCTGGTGCACTTGAACTCTGAATGCCTGAATGTAGTCTGGTCTGGTTCATTTTGTTTCACTGGCTTGTTGTCTGGTCTGGTTCATTTTGCTCTCCTGGCTTGTTGTCTGGTCTGGTTTTTGTTGCACTGGCTTGTTGAGCTGCCTAATCCAAGTCTATTTGCATGTTGGTTTGTATTTGTTGCACTTGAGTTGAATCCAATTTTTGCTTGGGTTTGACCTTGTGCTAACCTATCCCTGTGATTTTAACAAGCAAGTGTATATCAGTGTGCACGACTTTGTGGCATGTACAGCGATACACTGTGCATGTCACAAGTTGTTCGTGTAAGATGAATTAAAAAAATGATGACGAACAAACTAAATAACTGAGGCAAATAATATTTTCAAAACACACATTTTATTGTGCACTGCTAAATATTTTCTTTTTCAATTTTACTACGTCACTGTTTATTTTGAAGATAGTTCGGATGCTAGATACAGACTGGAACAAAGTTGAAGATCAAATACGAGTGATGAGTGAATATGTAGTGAGGTGAAATATGTATATAGAATTGTAAAGTGAAAATTATGTTGTAATTGAAATTGTATTGTAATTGAAAATGTGTAAATGTAGTGGGAGCTCAAATTTGTACTATTTGAATTTGTAATAAAAAATCTGTTTGAATAAAATATTTGTTTGAATATGAATTTTGAGTTACTTATTTTATTCAAAAAATATTTATTTAATTATGTGGAAAAATAAAATAGTACAATAACAAATACATTTAAACGAATATATATATATATATGTGTTTATTATCATCAAACAAAAAATCATAGGCTATTATATTCTACAATCTCTCCCTTTTGACGATAACAAACATATATTAAGATTTTGACTTTATTTAAATGTATTTGGTTTTGATGGATTCTATTTGCTCCCCCTATTTGAATGCTCCTCCTACAATAAAGCTCCCCTTCACACATGCATGAAAATAAATAAAAATATGCAAATAAAAAACAATAAACAATGCAATGAACCTAGACGGGAATATGCAAATAAAAAATTTGAACTTATTTGCCAAAATCTTAACTTCTCTCCCCCTTTTGTTATCAGCAAAAGAGTAATAGTGTTAGATAAGAGTGATAAACATTAATACCTAATCGAGTATATATATTAAATTTCAATAAAAAATCAAACAAAAATCATAAATACTCTGTTAGGCGCATATTCCGTTTTAGAGTGATAGGGGTTATGTCGGCATAGAAATCCATATAGTCATGTCCATTTGTGGTATATTTATGATAGGAATCTTTTTAAATACTTACTAACCATGCATAACTGTTATGACTTTTAAATGAGATTAGTAGTATTTCTTATTTTTATTAAAAAATGAATTCCAAACATCTTGTAACCACGCATAACCGTGAGGACTTTTAAATGGGGTTAGAATCAACTCGCCTATTTCATCCAATTTTGATATGTGTTCCATACATGCATAACCGTGAGGACTTTTAAATGAGCATGAAAGCACATAATCAGAGATTTCAAGTAGTTCACCCATGCATAACCGCAAGGACTTTTAAATGAGGGTGAGTACTTTTTGGATGATTTTATTGTTAGTTTTTTAAAAAAATGAATAATTTCCTGTTTAAATACCACATTTTGACATACTATATTGGATTTTGATGAGTGATTGTCGTAGAAATATGATAGGAATAGAGATGGTCATGGAATTTTTACCAACCAAAGTTATTACAAATTTTGTTTAAATTTTTAAAGAAATTTTCTAAATATACTGTCTCAAGTCATAATGTATGATTAATATCAACACTCATCGTTTTTTTTTCAGTCACTATATATCTTTTCAATAATAATCAATAGGGAGTCAGATTAGTTAACATAGGCATTTAAGGTCAAATCAAAAAAAATATAAAATCACATTTCTAAAATGCCTAAACTAAGACGAAGTCGACAAAAACTATTTTCTAGAAGGGGTTTTGTAAAAATGTCTGCCAATTGAGAATCAGTTGAAATGAAGTTTATGCATATATTTTCTTTGGAAATGTGATCTCTAATGAAATAATGTCTAACATCTATAAGCTTGGTGGGAGAATGATGTACAGGATTATTTGTGAGATCAATTGCACTTTTGCCATCACACATAAGTGGAACTCGTTTAAAATTTAGACCATAGTCTAGCAAAGTTTGTATCATCCATAAAATTTGAGCAGAGCAACCGCTTAGAGGAACATACTCTGCCTCAGTGGTAGATAATGCAATACAATTCTGTTTTTGACTTGACCATGCAACTAACGAATGTCTTAACATAAAACACGTTCCACTAGTACTTTTTCTATCAACTAGACTTCCAGCATAGTCTGCATCTGAATACCCTTTTAACTCAAAGTGATCATTAGTTGGATACCATAGACCAAAGCATGAGGTGTGCAACAGATACCTTATAATCCTTTTTACAGCTTTTAAATGAGATTCCTTTGGATTTGACTGAAACTGTGCACATAAACATACATAGAACATAATGTCTGGTCTAGAAGCCGTAAGATAAAGAAGTATACCCATGTGTATCTAGAGTAATCATCAACCAATACAAAACAATATCTCTTACCATCTAAGCTTGCAACATCGTTTGGTCCAAATAGATCCATATGAACTAGTTCAAGGACTCTAGAAGTACTTACACAGGCTGATTGAAATCAGATTATGGTGCAGATTTTCAACATATAATACATCGTTGTTGCCCATTGTGACTCTACCACCTTTGTATTTCTCTAGGCTAAGGAACTTTGATTTGTCACCCGTCATGTACCTGGAATAGCCAGAATCCAGGTACCACTCTTGTTGTTCCTTAGCCTGCCAACACACCTTCACAAGGAAAGATTTTTGTGACCTATTTATTTTTATAGGTCCATGATTGTTAGTGACATAAAATTTTGAAAAAACAAGTAGAACCAATACATTCTATGTTTGTTCCTTTTGGCACCCAGATTTATTTGATTTTAAGAGATTTTACATTCGTGCCTTTAGAAACCCAAATTGGTATGGTTTTCATGTGTTTGGGTCCATACCAGCAATTGTTGTGATTGTGTTCTATTTTTCCACAAATTGTGCACTTGGAATTGACATGATTAGTTTCACTTCTACCTATTTCAGATTGAGTACACCCAAGTTCTTGTCTAATAGTATTAACAGTTTGTTTCCCTAATAGCATATTTAGATATTTCTCCTTTGGAGAATTGTCCTAAAGTTGTAGACAATTGTTGGACTTGTGACTTGAGAGATTCATTTTCATTCAATAACAAAGTGCACTTTTTTATAGAATTTTCTCTCCTAATGTTTTCACTTTCTTTCATAATCAGAATTTCATTTTCAAGCGATTTAATTCTAGTTTCTGATTTTTTTTTATTTCCTCTTCTAATGATGGAAACTTATCACCCTTATGGCTCTTATTTCTATAGTTTTGAACCAATTGATCAAGCTGCTTATTTAGTTCTATCAAACTATCTTTTTGTAATTCAATGTTAGCGTACTTCTCCCTAAGTCTTTCAAAACAGCCATTTACTTCATGAAAATATATAAGTAATTGCGAGTGAGTAAGTTTTGATACCTCGCTGGGCTCATCATTATCACTGTCACTTGTTTCTCCTAAAGGACGTTGATTTGCTCTTTCACTCTCACTGCCAGTGCTTTTATCATCTTCATCACTTTCATCCGAAGTTGCTGCAAAACTTTTCCTTTTCGGTTTCTTTCCTTTGCAGATTAGATTTTGAGGACAATTTGGTTTGATATGACCAGGCTTATTGCACTTGTGACATATGATCTCCTGCTTTTCTGAGTTGTCTAGAACTTTGATGATTCTGCTCTTCAACTGTTGATTTAGGGCTGGATTTCCATATTTGTGGCTCCACCTTTTGAATCTTTTTATTATCAGTGCCAGTTTAGCTGCTCCTTCATCATCTTCACTTTCCATCGTTCCTTTGAGAGCTATTGATTTCGTTCGCGTATCTCGTCCTTTACGTTCTAACTTGAGTTTGATTTCTAGCTCTAAGTGGTGAAATTTCTGATGGGTTCTTCAACTTTAACTTGTTTCAGATCCTTTGATTCTTGGATAGCAGTCACTTTTGCTTCAAAATTTCGTGGAAGAATTCTGAGGATCTTTCAGACTATTTCCAGTTCTGTGTATGGTTTTCCTAGGGATTTTTACTTGTATACAAGATTAGAAAGTAATCCATACATTACTTTGACACTTTCATCATTTGCCATTGTGAAGTTCTCGTACTCACTACTAAGTAAAGCAAGGCGAGATTCTTTAACCTGGGAGGTTCCTTCATGAGTCACTTCAAGTGTGTGCCAGATTTCCTGCGCAGTTAGACAATGTGAGACACGGTTAAATTCAATTTGGTCTAATAAACAAATAATAGAATTCATAGCTCTAGCATTAGCAGTTTTCAGTTTCTTTTCAAGAACTGTCCATTGATCAATAGGTTTTTCTACTTCTTGATTATCTACCATTACTGTTGGTGTGATATATCCCATTTCAACTATATTCCATGCATCTATGGTTTTCAGAAAAATTTTCATTTTAGTTTTCTAATATGCATATTCACCATTGAATATGGGTGGTCTACTATGGACTGACCTTCAGCAAAAGCGTTATTAAAAGAAGCCATTGAAAGGAAAAAATCAAATTTTTTAATAAAAAATGGTTTTTGTTCCTAGCTCCAATACAACTTGTAGGATCGTTTTCACCCTAGAAGGGGGTGAATAAGGTGATACTATAAGTTAATTTAGAAATAAAAATAAAAATAGAAAGTAATGCAGTAAAGATCACACATAGTTTTACCCAGCTTCGGCAATAACCTGCCTACGTGCTGCCCCCAAGGTTTCTACTAAAAATTAGGTAATCAGATGCTTACAAAAACACGTAAACTTGCGACACCCGCTAACTCGATTAATCTAAGTCTAAGCTCAAAACCCTGCCACAACTCAGCCACTAAGTTGCAAATTCTCAAACTACGCCTCATAGTTCGTACCTAGTTACACAACTAGAAATTTACATAATTTTAAAAGAGAAAATTACAAAATAAAATAAAACTAAGACTAAAACAAAACCCTATTTAAAATTGAAGCCCAACGCTCAAAAAAAAACCGGTCCAATTAAAATAAGAGAAAAAAGACTCTCCCTTTTTCTTTAGTTCGTATATCACTCTGGCCGATTACTTTTGTTACTCTTTCAAAATTAGGGTTTTGGTGACTTTGAAGTCGCCGCTTTAAAATCGATCGATTGAAGAGAAGATACTACTTTGATTTGCTTCGTCAATCGACTCGTGGCTTTGATCGCATACGGTTGCTTCAAATGTCGAGCTCGAATGTTGGTTTGAATTGGTACGTGATTTTCCCTTTTTCGATTTTGATTATGCTCGACTTGATGATTCGAGTTTTGGATTTGTTTTGATTTGTTCTAAGTATGCTCTTTGTTTTGCTTGAACTCAAACTTGAATCACTGATTTTTGCCGATGATGATTTTGGGAATTTATAGGGAACGAAACCTTATATTTCGTTCGTGTATTTTTGGTTTGAATCTTTCATGATTTTATCACTTGCGTTGATTTTTGATCGTATGGTCTTGTTATTTGCTGACTTGTTCATCGTATACAAGTTACTCTATATTTTTCTGATGAATTCGAATCTGCTTAAACATAGTTGAATTTTTCCGTTCTTTTCTACTATGACTTTGGCATTTGAATTTGAGATAGTCTTGACTTGATGAAGTTTGACTTGTTAATCATCATACCCTCTACGACTTTTTCTAAACATGTTGCATTGTGATTTTTGTGCTAGCTGCTGTCGAATTCCATATTCATTTCCTTGTATTCCTTTCACTATTTTGCTGGGTTACCCTGTGTTGCCTTCATACCAGAACTGACATACACACATACACGGATATATATATATATATGTAACCGTGCTTGAATTTTTTTGAACTGCTTGCTTGGTTCATGTTGAAGTTGAGCTTTGTACATGTTGAAATTGAAGTTTGGTCGCATTACATTCATGTTAACTCATCTAAGCATGTTATCATGTTGCCTTGTGTCTTTGTACATTTGGAGTCTGCACTATGTACATGTCTTGATGGAGTCTTTGTGTTCACCACTTGAAGTCTGGTTCAATTTGAGTCTGTTTGGTGCATCTGAAACTTTGTTGACTTTGTTCTTTGAACTGATATATGTATGTATATCTATACTATATTATTATTAGTGAGTTAAATTTCAAGCTCACACAGGCCCCCTTGAAATTTGGCAACTGAACAGTCTCCCTGTTATCTATCTATACAATTGTAACTCAAGGGTTGCGTTTTATGTTTCACGCTTCTCCTACCAGCTCTCCGATTCCTCCTTTATTTGTCCGCTACAAACAAAATGAGTAGGGTTTTCCATGCCTGCTCTCTGATTCATCGTTGTTTCATCACGTCAAAATTAATTCCATCCGTTGAAAATTGAACTCCATGTGATTCTTTTGCGCGATTTCTCTCCTACCAGCTCTCCGCTTCGTCCTTTTCCCCTCATCTACAAATTAAAAACTAGGGTTTTTATTACCTGCTCTCCGCTTCATCGGCATCCCGTCGGCTAAAAATTAAAGAGCTCTGGTTTCCAGGTAATCGTTCTGCCCGTTTCTTCCACCGCGATTATCAACATCATAACAAAGGTAATTTATGTCATACTTTTCGCCCTGCTTTTTGGATGTGTTCTGTCTATTTCGTCGTTGTTGATATTGATGGGATTTAGGTGCATTTTAATACTAAGTTTTATTGGATTAGTCCATTTTTCCCCTACTTAAGCTTTTCTGCATAGGCTAGCTAGAAAATTGCATAACAATCCTGCCAAAATTGTATGCCATCCTCATATACCGCAAAATGATTTGAATTAGGAATTTTAATCTTAGATACTTGGGTATCTGGGTGGTTTGAATATGACTGGTTCTTAAGACTCATGTTATATGCGGAGATTTAATATACCGACTGATATTTGGAATATTTGAAAATGTTATTTTTTATGTTACATGTGAACTTTAAAGGCATTTGACTATAACATCATTAGTTCATAACAAACCATTGCTGTAATGGCTAATATTTGGATTTATTTTGACGTAGGATGGACAAAAATGCACATTGAAAAACCAGAAAAAAGGAGGTCAAAAGAGGTGATGGTGGATACATCATTAGCAAGCAACATTGTCTTCTCATTAACTGGTATTAGTGAGAACAGACATTTAGTCAATTAAATTACAACATTTTTCTTGAGGTCCATTGGCAGATAATATCTCTGAAATTCAAAAGTGTATAGAAGAATATGCAAGTCTTATCATGAAAAAATAGATCCAAACAAGCTTGGATATTTTGAGGTACTTTATTACATGAAACACTTAATATACCAATATAGGTACACAAATATATTTTCATTATGTCAGCGAATTGAGAATAATGTTGTGATAACCAGGTATATAGTTTAGAGACTCTTTTGTTACAAAAGCACCAAGTCAATCTATGCACATAAAGGCCAGACATAAGCAACAGTAGAAACCTAATCCAAACATTAAGTGCAAAGCTAAAACTGACAGAAAAAACAAATCCAGTAAGAAGATGGTTATATGCATCAAGGGTACGCATCATAATTTTAAACTTCAGTTAACCTTTTTTAAAGGCTACGTATAGCAATATTGCTTCTTATTGTTGTTTTATGCTCTAATCAAACTCCAACAAAAGGTGGATTCTGTTAGCTCTAAATGAATTCAAATTAACAACATATGTTGAATTGTGGAATAACTATGAATATTAACCAGTTTTTAATTTACTCCTTGCATGTTGTAGCATGCCTACTATATCTAAAATTCATTGCTCGGCCTACCATTGCTAATCGTGTAGTAAATGAATATCCAAAATTACATTCTATGATAGGTACTTTCCCTACTATTTAGTTATTCTGAATTGAGTGCAATAAATATTGACAACTTATGTTGGCTATTTGGTTCAAGCGTCTATGTATACCCAAGTTTTATTACGTATTTACTCTTCGTGTGTTTACAAAATTAGCAACCACTTGGCAGCTACTGTTCTTCATGATTAATTTATTGAACAAGTACCACTACCTTTTGTCATAATTACGTTTTAGTTGGAAAAAATCAGAATAGAAAGTAATTCAAGTTTCAAGCTTTACGTGGGTATATTAGGAAATGGTTTAAATGTATTTAATACTACAAGATTGGCTTAGGAATTAGGCAATAGTTAATAAGGAATCATATTCCATGCATATGTTTTTGGTCTTCTGATTCTCTACACAGGGCGATACTAATAATGCTACGGTGATACTAATAGTGCTGCTAATATTGTTTCTGACAAAAAATATTGTCTATGAGTCAGCATTTGGTAAGGTTCTATATTTCAACTTGGTGTTTATGAAAATTTGCTAGCCTAGTAAAAGTCTTTTATTCAACTCTCAATAAAGCTTAACCATATTAGATCGAACTTTTCCAAGAAATGATGATGAGCATTTCCTATCTTTCTTGGCATAGTTAAGTCGGAGTTGGAGCAACTTTTATTAGAATTAATTTGAATGACTTGATTTATGAAATTAATTTATTGATCTTCTAATTGGCATTGTGAAAATGTTTTGCAGTTTTCAGCTTGGTTTTATTTTATTGAGTAGATAGATTTCAATAAAACTTGACACACTAACGTTGTGACAAATTTCATGAATTTTATGTTAAGGGTATATTAATATTGGGCTGCTATGTTCATAACTGAGTCATTATACAGATTAGAAAATAAGTACACAATATTTCACATCTAATTTTCCACTTCAAAACCGAAGGAATAAAAGTGGGGATAAATTTTACTGCTTATATGGCAAATACTTCAATTATCATTTTTAAGTCACCTATGTAGAAAAAATGGATACTTTAAATGTAAAGTCCAAGTATGGCAAGTCATATGGAAATTATATCAGAGCCTAATACAGTAATGATCATACAATGAAATTCTCATTTATGTAACTGAGCCTAATAAGGGTTTTGATGTTTATTCACTTTAGCATCTACTACTCTTAATAAATACGTACATATGTATGTATGTATGTATGTATGTATGTATGTATGTATGTATGTATGTATGTATGTATGTATGTATGTATGTGTATGTATATAATCAATGCTAGGACCTTTTTGTGCAAGATGCGTTACTTACATGGATACTGGGATTCAGCTAAAACTTACTTGAAAACTCGAGTCCTTAAACAATTCAAAGTTTTGGTCCACAACTTGGTTTTATGGATTTGAAAAACTCAATTTATCCCCTAAATACTATGTAACTATAACTTACTAAATGATGTACCCCGTAGAGTTTCATAGTTACTATAGCCTTTTAGCAAATACTTATTTGTTTCTACATTAGTTTTTGTGTTACTTCATATTGCTGTAAAAGTACCTTTTTGACTGGATCATAGTTGTTTTCTCGGTATTATGGATCAAAACTGGATCTGTACTAAATGGTAACTACAATTTGAAAAGTTAATCTTCATGTCCAATGATTCAACTTTGTTGAAAGCGAAAATTTAACTAGGTGTTTTAAAACATGTGTCTTATATTGAGTTTTTGGGTTGTTTTAGGAAGCTTGATGTATGTTTTAGGGCAATGTCAATTTGCAGTATTAGCTTATTACTTTCAATTTGCTGGCGTTTACTTTCTAAGTTTTAAATGTTTTAATTTTACTTACCTTCCTATAATGTCAATCAATCATGCATAGTATTGTTCTGACTGCTTTGTTTTTATTACCTGAAAATATTTATTTCACTCCTAATACCTACATGTAATGTTTATCAGCCATTTATAGTTTCCATTTCAGTTTTACATTCTTATTTTTACTTAAAAAGAAGGCGGATTAAATGAGCAAATTATTTTCCACTCACATTTTAGTTTCCTTGCACGATAGTTTTAACTTTTAACAATCACTTTTTCCGTACAAACAATAATGGCCACAATATGTATCAAATTATTTTCTTTTTGTAACAAAGACTAAGAACTTTATATTCAATATTCCACATTTCTTTTCATTTTTTTCAGTTTCGTCCACATGGAATTTGTTGTTTAAAATGTTTAACCTTTAAACAGTATTTAAATGATCTCTTCTTTGAAACTCTCTATTATGCATTCAAACTAACTAATAATAGCTATTTTTGGTACTTACGAAGGAATAAAGATTAAATTGGTTTTTATAATCCAACAAGGAATAAAATTTATTATTATGGAAGAGTTGCCAATGGTAGATTATTACAAGTTCCACAACCTCTTTTTTGCATCTGAAATTTTACAATGTGGAGTGGGCACATTAACATTAAGAACATATTTTGTTTTCAATATGCGAAAGAGGGTGGTTACGTTAAGAAGCAACTGTATTATAGATGCATGGAGAATATTTTAACGATCTTATTTGTTTAGATCATAGACTAGCCATGGCCAATGGGCAAGCTAATGCATATGAAATACTAAGTATGAGAGATTAAGTCCAATAAATACTCAGCGAAAGGTTGTTATGTAGTTTCAACACGAGCATGGTTATATTCAAACTTTTCGGTGATGATTCGTTAAAAAAAAATTTAATCATATTTGTTGTCATTTCTCATGCTTTTTTAACCGTGCCACAGTATGTATACCGAAAGTTATACTATTTGTAGTAAGAAATCTATTTGTCATTACTTAATCAATTTTTTTGGCTTATATAACGACAATAAATTAAAATTGAGGCATTTATTGCCATCTAATTGTTCAAATAGGAAAAAATGTTCAAATTTTTACGATAATTTGAAATTGTGAACTATGCATATTTACTTGATATTTTTTACCTTTGTGAAAGGATGACCCACTTTGCTGAGTTTCTAAATGTACCTTAATCATATTTATTTTCAATTACCATTGTTATTTGGCTCTTACATGGGCATAAATATATACTACTTTTCATATAGTTTTTAGTCAATTGATTGTTTTGGCTTTTATAAGTGCAGTTATTAATTATTAAACATATTTTGTTTTCATATAACATGGTTATTCAATTGTTATGGTGTATATACTTAATTTATCTGGTAAAAAATTCATTTGTTATTTGTTTATTTGTTGTGCTGCCACATATGGTATGAATGGTACAAGCTTCTCATGCTTGAAATTTATTTACGAGGATTTCATTTATTATTTTTCCATTAGTTTCATTCAAGATGATTACTTAAATACCAAAACTTCATTACCTAAAAGAAACTTCACTGCATGTGTTTGTAAGTCAAACATTTTAGCTACCATATTAACATTTGCTCCTTTTCCACTCGCAAATTAATTGTAGGTCACAATTCTTAATTTTTTTACATTTAAGTCTTTTACAAACCGTATTTCAGTGTAAAAACAAGAGCAAAATATATTATATATGAATCTTTTTTTTGTGACTCAAAATCCTCCGTTACTGTCTAACATGTCATATTTGTACTAATATATTTGCATTTCTCACCAATGAAGTGAATAATGCAGTTCATGGATAGAGGAACCTCTAAAAGGAACAAAGGCGGAGGTAACTTCAATATCCAAGCGCACCTCTTAATCTACCTTCCAAACTTTAGTTTAGCGAGTTGATATTATGAATAATATTGGTATATATTAATTTACAAATTACTCCCTTCTTCAATCTGCATTATTGTACTGTAAAATACAAAAGGCTATAATTGGTCAACAAGTTTACAAAGGTTTACTGATTCTTTTGTACGAGATTCTGATGGATCGCATTTGATCATACTCCTTTTGTACTCTTTAATAAATACAGACTCTCACTACTACCTTTGTTTTAGTACAAAATTATCCTATGCTTTTATATTCGAGTAGGGTGTTATGCACACAATTCGAAGGATATACAATGGAAATACCTTTCAGCCAACATATAATAGCTTTAACAGACTGCTGTACAACAAATTAGAACACAACTTCGAAAGATATTCTATGCTTTTATTACTCCTTTTTTCCTACTACGGTTCACAACCAACATTCACCTGCTATAACAGACTGTTGTACAACAGCTTAGGCCACAAATAACAGTATAGCTTGCTTTACTACGTTCCATTACTAACTTGGTATGCATATAACAATTGGATGGCATGCTTTTTTGACCACACAACAACTATTGTACTCTTCTTCTTACTTTATACAGTAATGGAACGGTTATTAAGTCTTGATTGTAATACTGACAACAATACAACTGTGCACAGGACTATCTCAATGAGCATCTTTTAAAGTGGTTACGATAAGGACAGTTGTTGGGAAAGATTCAACACTATGGAGAAAATGCTGCAGCGTTCAGTACACATAGTTTACCACCGCATTAAGCGCAATTTTCTATACCAATTTTAAACGATCTTCAGCAATCGCCTTTTTTTCCTGGCTTTTTCCAAGCTACATTTGAACTGCTATGTGTTACGAAACAATATTTATGTACCTCTATTAATGTGCGAATTGAACTTTATTGCAAAAAGACATTGTAATTGTAGCTATTCTAAGCATACATATTTATAGCTTTTGCATTGTCCCTTTTGACAGCAATCGACTGTAATAACATATCGATGTACTATTAGTATTCAGCACCGATTTGCTGCAACTATTGTTACTTCCACTTTCTATTTATTCCTGCTACAGGGTATAATTTATATTGATGTTACAGTACTATTTATTATTCAATCCAATTTTACTGTAACATTTGTTGCTTGCACTTCCAACTGTGTAACTATATAAAACTGGGAATGATACTAAGGTAGGACTGCAAAAGAAAAGGCAGAGGAAACACTGATAGGGAGAAATTATGAAGGCTGCAATTTTACTTCTTCCAATGCATTCATATAACAGGTAGACGCATTCACTTTCAGACAGCGGAAAACAAACCATTTACACTTGAAAGACAATATCATTCCTTGGGCTAAATAGCTACTCTACTTAATGAACAATGAAATAAACAACTTCAAACTTATCCACTTTGTAAATCTGAAGCTCTGTTCCTATACATACCAATTTTTTTAAACATTGTAGCTATTTGTGACTTTAATAGGCTGCATCTCAAAACAGTTTCAGCATACTGTTCTGAAATGCGTATGTTTTTAATTTGTTAATTTTTCTGCCTATCCTAGACACTACAGCTACATACACGTATGGGAGTGGACTTAGCCATCTACATATTACTTTGTATACTGAGTGATTTTCTGTACTTATATTTTTTTTATATAGATAGAAAACAGAATAGATACTGATATCATTGGCCTTGCTGTCTCCTTTCAGCAATAGCCTAAGCTAACCACACAGTTATACATTTGTATGTAGCCAATGTTTGCTTCTCCTTAAAAAGTCTATTAGCTGCGTATCATCCTTATATAGGGCATGCAAAAACTTTTGGTAACTAACCCTAAAAGTTGCGTACGGTTCAATTCAATCATTTTCCATTCAAAAACCTTTTTCTTTGCATCTAATAATACTGTGCATACAACTATTGTGTTATTCGTTATAACAAGTTTTTTAAAATAATCCGTGTGCGTAGCACGGGTTCACACTAGTATATATATATACGCATATATGTATACATGTGTATGTACTGACTGTGTATGGTGAACTTGATGTCTTCACGTATGTATATGCTTGTTTGCCTCTAGTCTGTATTGCATTGTGTGGTGGTCTGGTTTGGTTTTGGTTGATGCTGAGTCTAGTTAAAGTGTTGTAGTTATTTTGCACTACATCCACATTTGTCAGGTTGCTTCGAGTTAAACTTGTGCACTTGTTTGCTCTGATCTTCATGTGTACATTGCATTTGCTATGTCTAGTGCACTTGAACTCTGAATGCCTGAATGTAGTCTGGTCTGGTTCATTTTGTTCCACTAGCTTGTTGTCTGGTCTGGTTCATTTTGCTCCATTGGCTTGTTGTCTGGTCTGGTTTATTTTGCCCCACTGGCTTGTTGTCTGGTCTGGTTTTTTTTGCACTGGCTTATTGAGTTGCCTGATCCAAGCCTGTTTGCATGTTGGTTTGTTTTTGTTGCACTTGAATTGAATCTAGTTTTTGCTTGGGTTCGACCTTGTGCTCACCTGTCTCTGCGATTTTAACAAGCAAGTATATATCGGTGTGCACGACTTTGTGGCATGTACAGTGGTACACTGTGCATGTCACAAGTTGTTCGTGTAAGATGAATTAACAAAAATGATGACGAACAACCCAAATAACTGAGGCAAATAATATTTTCAAAACACACACTTTATTGTGCACTGCTAAATATTTTCTTTTTCAATTTTACTATGTCACTGTTTATTTTGCAGATAGTTCGGATGCTAGATACAGACTGGAACAAAGTTGAAGATCAAATACGAGTGATGAGTGAATATGTAGTGAGGTTAAATATGTACATAGAATTGTAAAGTGAAAATTATGTTGTAATTGAAATTGTATTGTAATTGAAAATGTGTAAATGTAGTGAGAGCTCAAATTTGTACTATTTGAATTTGTAATAAAATATTTGTTTGAATATAAATTTCGAGTTATTTATTTTATTGAACAAATATTTATTTAATTATGTGGAAAAATAAAATAGTACAATAACAAATACATTTAAACGAATATATATATATATGTTTATTATCATCAAACAAAAAATCATAGGCTATGGTATTCTACAACTTCCACGTCCCAACTATTTGAATCTTGATATACACCTTTCATGAGAAATAAATATTCACATTGTTTTGTTGTACTTTGTAGATGTTTCATATTACTTTTCATAATTTCTTTGTCTTTTGGTTTATTTTTTCTTCATTTGCCTACTCTTTCATTAGATAGTCGAGTTTATGGTTTTCGCGAACCCCTAAACTCATCTGATTTAGTTATGACAAAAATAGTATTTATCTTGTTCGCTTATGATTGACATGACACTATGTACAAAAATACATCTCGAGAAGTAAATACGTATAAAAGTAATAAATAATAGTTAAAACCAATATACAAATGTATTGTACAAATTTCAAAACAAGATACACACTTTATCCATGATAAAATGATCTTTATCATCTAAAATATCACATTGCACATCGCCTCTTTGAGTATTTTCTTCTACCGTTGCCTCGTTGAGTTGCGGTTCAAATGAAATAAGCTGAAAATTGTCCTACAATATGTAAAATAATAGTAAACTGAAAAAAAATTCACCTAACAAAAACCTAAAACAAAAACAAAGTTAAAAACAAGCATGTTGACGATTACCTCGTTTATATCAACTATAACACCTTCAATTTTAATTTAATGAAGTTCATTGCTATATCTAAGTAAATGAACAAGAAAACTATTTTGGTTGGACATCAAATTCAAATATATTAGTTATTATAAAACTAATAATCTTCAAATCAACGCTAGAGTGAAAGCTTCTATGAATTACTTGAGAATAGGAGAAAATTATAATGAAAGAAAATGAAGCATGTCGGTAGATTCTTTTGTTTCTTTCCTCACTTTGCTCCCTTGAGCCAAGTGTAAGGTGTCCCTTTGGACTATCTCATATGATGATCAAATTGTTGAGTGATAGGAATAATAGCCTCAGAAGATTTCATCAACGTTGGTTGTAAACGGGAAACAAATAAAAGGCTAGCATCCATCATGTAGCTGTCAGCTATATTTGGTACTTTGCTGTAATTAGGATGTAATCAAACAATTATAATTTAGGAAATAAGCAATGGCTAGTAGAATTATAATTTAGGAAACGACTAGTAGAATTATAATTTAGGAAATAAGCAACGGTTAGTAAAATTAAGCTATATATAATCATGTACAAAGAGCTTGTGGTATCAGAAATTAGCAATAAAACTAATTATTCATCATATTCAATCTTCTCCTTAAAAATTCAACATGGTATCAGAGCAGGTCAAATCCTGACTCAAAAGTTCCGTAACAATATCAAAAGCTGCAGATAACAAAGAATTGCAGTCAGTTCAACATTTCTCAATCTGACAACACTAATCTCACAAATATCATACTCAATGACAATAAAAATTGCATTCCATAGTCCAGATCAGTAACAATTGGTCTCAGTGGATAAGGGAAATTAAGCTTTATTACTGGAAAAGGGGAATAACCCAAAGCAGCAAAGCCAACTGAGCTAACTCCCGAAGAGAGAGCAAAAATAGAAGAATGGGAGACAGCCGATAATTAATCATGTCATGACTACTCAACATAATGGAACCCCATATTTCAAATGTACTCTAGAACATCACAGGAGATTTGGAACAAAGCCAAGAGAAGGCATGGTCAATAAAAAAAATTCTTATATCTTTAGCCTTAAACAAGAGCTTGCCAAAATAAAACAGAGTACCCAAAGTAATAACAAACTAGTGATTAAAATTATGTCAAAATGGTAAGAGCTCAATATCTATCTTCCATCAACAACAGACCCAATTAAAACCCAAAAAATATCTGAACAAGACTTAAATTTTACCTACTTAGGGGATTTTGATCCAAGCTATGAATCGATTGGGTCTCAAGTCTTGGCCTCGGCTGAAATACCAAATTTTGACGATGTAGCGGCAAGAATTAAGCAAGAGAAATCTCTGCGAGCACTCATGAATCCAAGGCGGTCGGAAAATTAAGTGAATAAGGCGTTTCAGGTAAAATACTCAAACCCTAGTTTCAAAAACACACCCCGGGAAGGGAGTATGAGCACCAAGCCATGCGACCACTATAAGAAAGTAGGGCACAACCTCGATGGTTGTTGGTTCCTTCGGTCGGAGAAAAGGGCAACAGAGGAGGTAAGTGGGGCGGTGCAGAAAGGGAGAAAAAATTTGGTAGCTTTAGCAAAGGAATGGAGATAGAAGGGGAAGGATCTTCTGTGGCTCAAACGGTGCAATTGAATCAACTGCTAACTCAATTAAGCAGTTTGTTACAGCAACAAACCTTAGGTTTGTACAATCTATTGCTATTTTTAACTCATCCAAAATCAACAACAATTTTAAAATTGCAAGTATGTGTCAAAATACAAATAAATGGTTAATTGGCTCAGGTGTTACGTATCACATGACATGGAACAAAAATAAATTAACCAATGTTAAACAAAATAAAGACCCTCAATATGTAATTGTTGCTAACGAAAATAAAGTTCAAATTCATGGTTTTGATACAACAAAGTTGCTAATAAAGATGTGAAAAATATTTGTATTTGCCAGATTTTAATTCAAATTTATTATCAATTAGAAAATAACCCATGAACTGAATTGCAATGTTATATTCTCACCGTATAAATTGACCTTTCACGATCGAGAACTAGAGAAGAAGATTGGTGAGGGATGTCTCAAAAATGGCCTCTATTATGTAGATGAAAACACCAATAAATGTCATGTGTCATTAAATTTAGTAGATCATAACAAATTGCTACATTGGAGATTTGGTCATCCATCTGATCAAATTTTGAATAAACTTTTTTATTATAAATTAGATTACAAAAATTGTGATGTTTGTAAGCTTTAAAAACAAACTAGATTGGCATTTTCTTTATCTACTAATAAGTCAGAAAAATGTTTTGATTTAACTCATTCTGATATTTGGGCTCCAACCCCTATTGATTCTTATAATCATTTTAGATATTTTGTCATATTTATTGATGATTTTTCTCACACTGCTTGGGTTTACCTTTTAAAAGGAAAAAATGATTTTTTTTCATGTTTTCAAGAATTTCACAATTTCATAGAAAATCAATATAATGCAAAAATTAAAAAATTTCGATCTGATAATAGGACAGAATACGTAAACAAATATTTCATAGAATTTTTTAAACAAAAAGGAATTTTACACCAAACCACTTGTATTAATACACCCGAACAAAACAAAGATTCAGGAAAAAAATCTACATTTACTTAAAGTCGCTAGATCTCTTCTTTTCCAAACTAACGTTCCAAAATCTTACTAGTCAGATGATGTACGAACTACAACTTACCTCATATATAGATTGCCAAGTGTCATGCCTAAAAATATGAGTCTCTTAGAAATTCTTAAGAATAGGAAAATATATCTTGATCACATAAGAGTTTTTGGGTGTACATATTTCGTACACATAAAAAACATGAAAAGCTAGATTTAAATGTTGTTAAAGCCATATTTTTATGATACTCATCCCAAAAAAGTGGTATAAATGTTATGATCCAAAAAGTCATAAACTTTATATCTCACAAGATGTATCATTTTTTGAAAATGGACAATATTATCAAACAAGTGAACAAGAAAACACACAAGCTAAACCAGTCATATTATCTCCAAATAATTTCATGTTTCCTGAAGTAACAAAGCAAGAACGGGTTGAGCATACAAAAGAAGAACAAGTTGGTGAAACAAGTGCAATTCCTTCAGGGGAGAAGAAGAGATAAATAAGTCAAGTGAAGAACTAACTCATTAAGAACCAACTCAAGAAGAAAATGCCGTAAGGAGATCTACAAGACAAACTCGACCTCCCATCAAATTAAGGGATTATGTATCCCAACTGGCAACGTATTCAATACAATATTTTATTTCATATAATAAGGTATTCCCTTCATATCGAGCCTACTTGAGAAACATCACTAACCAAATGGAACCAACCAACTTTAATGAAGTCAATCAAAGCCTAATTTGGCATAAGGCTATAAACGAAGAACTTCAAGCCTTAGAAAAAATGGCACATTAGATATTATCAATTTACCAAAAAACAAAAAACCCATAGGTTGCAAATGGGTATACAAAATCAAATACAATAGTGATGGTACAATTGAAAGATATAAAGCTAGATTAGTGGCTAAGGGATATATCCAAACTTATGGTATTGACTACCAAGAGACTTTTGCACCAATAGTAAAAAAATGGTTAGAATTTTACTATCGGTGGCCACTAACTTGGGACGTGATTTGTTCCAAATGGATGTAAACAATGCATTCCTTCAATAAAATTTAGAAGAGGAAGCCTTATGACTTTTCCTCCGGGCTACAAAAGTAAAAAAACTCATCACCGATCTGTAAATTAAAAAGAGGAGATTTATGGTCTAAAGTAATCTCCAAGAGCATGGTATGCCAAGCTAAGCTTTCCTCTTTTAAAGATTAATTTTTTTTAAAGTACCGCTGATTCCTCTATGTTCATCAAACACTCACAAAATACCACTATTATTATGTAGATGACATTATCATCACTGAAAATAATAATGAGGAAATCGAAAGGGTTAAACAATACTTAAAAAAGAAATTTGACATCAAAGACCTTGGAAAACTTTCATATTTTCTTGGAATAGAAAATAGCCCACTCAAGTAAAGAATTATTTCTATCCCAAAGAAAATATGCCATTGATCTATTAAAAGAGACTGGTAAATTAGGAGCTAAAATAGCTAATACGCATATGGAGACGAATATAAAACTTGGAGTTGAAGATGGTGAGACATTATCTGACATAGGACAATATCAGAGGTTGGTAGGTAAATTAATTTACCTTGCAGTAACCAGACCTGACATTGCCTTTGTAGTTAGTGTCATAAGTCAATTTATGCATACTCCACGTACCAGCTACTTGAGTGTAATTGATAGGATATTGAGATACCTTAAAGGCACTCCAAGTCAAGGAATTTGGATGAAGAAAAACAATTTTAATAATGTGGTTGGTTTTTCTGATGCAGATTGGCTGGAAGTTACGATAGAAAATCAACCACAGGGTTTTGTATATTTGTAGGTGGTAACTTGGTCACTTAGAAAAACAAGAAGCAGAATGTTGTGGCTAGATCAAGTACAAAAGCAGAATATCGATTCATGGCATCCATAGCAAGCGAGCTTGTTTGGATTAAGATTTTACTCGGTGACATGAAGATAAAGCACGCAAAAACAATGCAAATGTACTATGATAATCAAGCTGCTAGTCGTATTGCATCCAAACTAGTCTTTCACGAGTGGACAAAACATATAGAGGTAGATTGTCACTTTGTTAAAGAAAAAGTGCAATCGGGGGAAATAGAACTCCATTTTTCAGAAGCAAAGAGAAACTGACAAATATTTTTACAAAAGCACTTGACAAGGCCAGTCATTTGAACATACTCGACAAGTTGAGTTCTATAAATTTATTCGAACTCCACTTTAGGGGGAGTGTTGAGAAATAGAAACAACTGCCTTAGAATATTTCATCATTGGTTGTAAACAGGAAACAAATAAAAGACTGGCATCCATTATACAGGTGTCAGTTATATTTGGTATTTTGTTGTAATTAGGGTGTAGTTAGGCAATTATAATTTAGAAAATAAGCAATAGCTGGTAAAATTATAGTTTATAAAATAAACAATGTCTAGTAGAATTATAATTTAGAAAATAAGCAACTGCTAGTAAAATTAAGCTATATATAATCATGTACAGAGAGCTTGTAGTATCAGAAATTAGCAATAAAACTAATTATTCATCATATTCAATCTTCTCCTCAAAAATTCAATACTTAAAAATTCAACTCAAATACCTAAAAATATAATTATAAGAAAAGGAGATAAACAACTAAGGCTAAATATATTATCATCCCAGTTTTTTTTTTCATTTTCCGCCCACTACAAGAAAATGTTCTTTTAACAGCAAGTGATGATTGCATAGAAACTTCACTTGCTATGATACGCTAGTTGCCTCCTTCTTAGGTTAATAGATGACGCGCTTGAACGCAATTATTTTGGAATAAAAATTAATTTGGCGGTCCATTTCCCTCTTCTTATTCCAGTGTCCGCTTAACTCTCGTTTTTCACTTCTCTTCCAAAATGCCTCTTCACTTACGCTTCAACCCTAAATTCCCTCTTCAACCTACGAATCCCTCTCAATCGCCAATCCCTCTTTACCGTGAAAGCTCCAATCCGCAACTCGCTCCATTCTTTATTTTGCGTGATTCTTTCGGAAGCTGAAGCGGGAATCCTCGAAGAAGCTGAAGTGTGATTCTTTAAGGCAGCTTAGCTCAATTCAGCGTTCGATTACTCAACCAAGCTCAATTCCTAAACCAAGCACGATTCGACGATCGATTACTCAACCAAGCTCAAGCGCGATGCTTCAAGGTCTTTTTCTTTATCAATTTTCAATTTCTTTTAGTCTGTGTTTTGGTCAGGTAACTTGTATTATATTAGCGTTAACAATTTTTTGAGGTATTGGTGCCATGGAAAGGAATTATACTATTTATGTGTGTTATATTTTTCTGAGTTTGAATTTTATTATATTGTTCAAGGTTAGGTTGGTAAAAGAAAGCTCAGAATACATGATATTTCTGGATGAACTCAAAGTGCTTTCTTCATGTCTATGCATGTGAGGCTTGCAATTTTTTTTTAATATATGTTGCCTTTTGATGTGCAATGTAACATAGTAGGTTGGTGCTTTGCATCGATTTAATCATGTTGAGATTTAAGATTTGCATATGTTGGGAATTATTGGTTATGTTTTGTTACATGAGTCTTTTGCACGTTTCCACATCTATTTTACTTGACGATAAATCCCAAATTCATGAAGTCTCCTTTTGTCTTTGTTCACATTATCGATAATTGATGCTTGAGTTGTTAATATATATACTTCTAATATTGTCTCGATGGAAGCGATAATTTCTTGTAATGTTTTACATCTTATGATTATGCTCTTTTTTATATTATAATTCAATCGGGAATGATAAGTTTGTGTAATAAAATTATGATTGATAGGGACATACTGTTTCTCTATTTCTTTGTAATAAAATTATGAACGATAATATTTCCGCTTGTTTCTCTGTTTGACAACTAATTTGATTAACCATATTTTAGTAAACTTTTATCAACAACAAACCGCGAAATGGTTTTTGCAATTGCAAGGGTCTGATCAAATAATTGTAGCAAACTTTTATGATGATATACATATATCTTTCATGTGCATAGCAAGCGTGCGCACTAGTTATATTTTCTATTACAATTTAGTTATGATACTTATTAGTCATTGTTGTGGAAAGATATGCAAGTGACTAGAGTATGTTGGAAATTAATTACTTGATCAGACAGAGGATGTACTGACAGTTAAATTAAGAATGTATCTGAATGCAAAATTATGTTATAAATGCATTTGCAAAGCAACTCATGAGAAAACATTTGATGTAAATCATTGTAATATATGATTTCCTATTTTCAAATTTAATAGATATCTCAAATACATTCACCTGTTGTTGTTAACAGCATACATTGAAAACTTTTTTAATTTGTGAAAAATGCAATACCAAATTCATAGTTATCTTTATGGGATGCAAGTGTATGTTATACCTTATGTCCAACTCTATTTCTTAGTAGTGATTTTTTTTAACCAATATGCTTAGAGAAAAATGGTTTGGATTTCTTAGAGATACTCTCCATCTCGAAGGAAACTTTGCTTTATGCCTTAATAAATAGTCTTTTTCCTTTAATTCAATTTATGGTTATTATACATTTATTTTATTCCTTAATTATAATTTTGGTCAAATCATGTTTTCATTTGTTCTATGTTTCATGTATGATTTTCAGCATTTATTGTTTATGCATGCCTGGTAGTATCTGCTGTTGCTTTCCTGATATTCCATCTAGTACCACGTTATGGTCAATCACATATGATAGTATATATGGGAATATGTTCACTTATGGGTTCTCTTACAAAAAGTATAAGCTTTAACTATTATATACCTATGTATTTATGCATTAGTGATGTATGTATATTCATTTTATGAAGGTAATGGTGTGAAGGCAGCGAGTATAGCTCTAAAACTAGCACTCTCTAGAATGAATCAATTTTCTACTCTCAGACGTGGTTTTTTACCATTATTATGGTTCTATGAATACTGCTTCAGATAATTTATCTGAACAAGGTAATTTGAGATTTAGTAGTTTGATATTTAATTTTTTTTCTCATTGTTTCATCTTGTACAGGCATGGGATACGTTCAATTCTGTAGTGATTTCTCATGCATACTATGTTATGTTCACTACTTTCACCATCCTCACTAGCATATTGGTCAAGACTTTCTATTCTATTTTATAGGCATATTGGTATGTGAAATATTTGGTTAATAATCTGATGAAAGAAGGGAGGATTTAGGTCAGGTCAAAACTTGTAAAGTTTTATATGTTGGTCAGGTAAATTTTATTCTATAGTGTTAGTAAATAAAGATCTTTTTTTCTCTGACGAGTAGTTGTGAAGTATATGACGAGTGTTCATGCCAAACTGAGCAAAAATAAACGTCAACGCGAGTTAGAAAAAACATAAAACAAAGAAACATGAGGGAGGAGGAATTACATGCAGCTCCTCCTTTATTTAAAACCATATTCTCTTCTTAAGCCGTATCTAAAATTTCATGTAGTTTATAAAACATTTAATGTACTTGAATATCACTTTAGCTACTGTAAGGTAAAAAAAATTCAGTTACTTATTTTTTTGCCCTCCCATTGAGACAATCATTAATGTCTTAGCATAGGAGAAAACTTACAGTTGTAAACTTAACTACATATCAGTAATCTGTGTAAATCTAATTAACTTCTATTGTTTAATTTTTATTTATTTATTCTTACCAAATATGTGAGCAATACAACAAGATACATTTGATGCTCAAATTGACATTTGAAGTATTTTGTGTATCATATATCTTCCTGGACTTGACTATTCAACAAATATATTTGCAAATCTCACTATATTCCAAGGAATATGTGTCCTTTCAGGATTTCTGTTCCTATCAAATTTTTGTAAGATTGGTGCAAGGTTTTTTATTTTATTTAATTCAGCAAGGGATTTCTTTATTTCTTCAATATATTAATAATTTTCTATCTGTAGCCTTATTCTTATTTGGCAACAAATTAGAGTGCTGCTTGATTTACGTCGGCAATACATCATAACCTTGGGAAAAATGGTACATAATACATAACAGCAAGTGCTCATTTCATTTATTGTTCTGTTATATGCGTCCATGTCAAAACCATATATATGTTCAACTTGAAACAGTAATTACGATATGTTCACTCACTACAACAAAATGTTGATTTAATAGCAAGTAGGGATTGCACAGTAAATTGGCTTGCTGTCATTTGATGCTAATCCCTTTTCTTATTTAATTGATAACGCGTTTAGCCGCAGTTAATTAGACAAGAAAATTACTTCGCGGTCTTCTTATTCCTGCCCGCCTAAATTTTGCTATTTCGTTCTCCCCAAAAAAAGATCCCGCCTAAATTAAACCGCTTTAAAGTGTATGTTTTAATGCCAAGTATGACTCTTAATAATCTATCCTGGGGGCATATAGGGATTTGTTTCAATTTCATCTTTGTATTTGTGCATATGTTTTCTATGTCATTCATTGCTCTATCTTTTTTTGTTTTACTTTTCTGTACTATTCTTCAACTTAACCATGTTATTTTCTTTAGCCCTCTGCCCTGCACTGATTTGGCTAGCCTTGCCCCCTAGCTTTAGCCTCTACGTCTTCATCAACCTCCTCCTCCATGTTCTCTGGCTATTATTTCAGTTGTATAAATTGTATTGAGTTGATTGATGATCTGGCTGGCGCACATATAGTTTGCTGCATCATAGTGAGAAAGAAACATACTGATAAAAATTTCATTATCATTCTTAATAGAGGAAAATGCATTTTCATAAAACTTGGTTTATTAGGGCTAAAGGAAGTTTTTGTGAATTTGTAAATGATATGAAGTAGAAGGGAGCGGAGGTGTTGATCTGTTCAAATGATAAGTATTTTGTATTTTGATTTTGTGTCATTAATCAGAATGATGATGAAATATTTCTCACCAAAACTATAGGTTGGTATTAGTGGTTAGGTAAAGTTTTCTAGCATTAAATTAACTCTGAAATATTTTGTTGTCTTATTTCATATCTACTTAAAACCCAAATACTGATATTAATTATGATAGTGAACTAATGATATCTTCATAAGTGCATACAATAGTTGCTGGCGACGAACAATGAAATTCTGGTATTAAACGAACTTTTTTTTCTACCGGATGCTTTATATTTATGATATTAAACGAACAATGAAATTCTGATATTAAACGAAATTCTGATATTTTAACTTTATATTTATTAGATATTTCTACCGGATGCTTTGTGGACCAGATCCCTTGTCTGCTTTTGACAGAGAGCGTGCTTGGCATTTGAACTAGGACCTAAATATCATGGAAATGAAGGTCCATTTTACAATACCTTGTTCAATATTTTTCTTTGTTATTTTGATTCTTACTTTTGCTTTTCCTTTTATATAGAAAGCTTGCAGTATCTTAGCTGAGCATCATGACTTCAGCTCATTCAGGGCTTCTGGTTGCCAGGTTTCCTCTAATCCTGAATCTCTGCAGTTGAACATTATATTTAGGGGATTTTCACTTAAAGGGCTTATTTGTGCAGGTAATAAGTTTTAAGGACACTATTTCTAAAAAATTAGTTTTAAGGACATTTTACAGGAAAAAGATAAAAGAATTTATCATTTTCAGTTATACAGAAATAATGATAAAAAGATTTATCATTTTCCTGTATAACTTATAAAGATAAATGAATTTATCATTATTCTATAAATTGTCCTTAAAACTAATTATTTAAAAGTGTTGTCCTTAAAACTTATTACCCTGAAAATAGAAGCCCTTCAACATAATTTCCACTTATATTTATCTAGTATGTCATCATATACAATATTTCCTTAGTCAACATAACTTGGTGCGAGTGTTGCTCTTTAGTCCTAGGTCCCTAGGCTCTATACCAATTGCTGTGTTTGATTTCACATACATAAATTTACAAAAAAAATTCTTAAGCATTTTTCAAAGGTGCCTAGTACAATTTGAATAAAGTAGATGGATTTAACAACTATTTGCTCAATCAAAATTGAAAGGTTTGTTGATCATACAACAGTTGATGTTGTGATCTAAATAACAAATTGAATGCTTAATGCTTATAGCACCCATCATGACACATCTTAACCATGATGTATAATTGATGTGCTTTAAGGAGACTTAAGTTTTATATGTGACTGATTTATTAATTTAAAAACTTTAACTTTAATAACACAAACAAAAACTGCTGCTTTTTTTTAAAAAATAAAATTATATTTGACAAATATTTAAAGGTTTTAATCTCCTTTTCTTTTTTACAGAAAATTTCCTAAAATTCTAGCTTCATTGCTTTTACATTGAGAGAAATCAAGACCCACTGAAATTGAATTAAATGTTCTGGCTAATGAAATTGAAAGATGAAAATTAACATTGGTATGAAAGATGTACTAAAATATACACTTGCATCGACAAATATATGGTGGTTGTGAAAACATTGAGTTAATCGAGAGACATTTGAATATGAAGACGTAATACCTATTATCTAAATATATTGCCAAGATTAGAAAATATACTAAATAATATTCTTACTGCACAAAGCCATTGTTAGCACCATGGCTCTTTCTTACTCGAAATATCTGAAGTTCGGATCTTTGCTAATTAAATGTTTCCAGTTTTGTATCAAGGGGGAGTGATAAGAATTGATGTAAAACATGGCTATGTAGCGTGTCCATGTTTAGTTTTTTCTTAGGATGTCCTAGTCTACTGTGGTAGTGGCATGAACATAGGACATGTTTATTTTGTTTTTGATCAGTTAGTATACGAGTCTGTGTGTTTTCTCTTCTATGAAGTTAAAAAATAAAAAGGAACTTTTCTGCCTATTTAAGCTTTTGGACTTTATCTTGTTTAGTCTCATACAGATTATATTTCAATGCAACACAAATCAATTCATTGTCTTAATTAATACATACGTTGCAGCTATTATATTGATAATTGTGCTATATGTTTAGTTCCCTAGCTAGAGTAGGCAAATAAAACATGCTGCCAATTTCTAGAATGTCCTCATGTTTATACTTTAGTTCAGATATTTCGAGTAAGAAAGAGCCATGCTAACATACTTCATAATATTAATAATACCAAAATAACCATAAGTAAAAATAGAAACATATTACTGAAGTAATATTTCGTTATGGTTCAAACAAACATTTCTTCCGATCCTGTTTTGTATTGCTTGTTAGGAGAGTCATATTATTCTTCTATTTGCATGATCAAAATTTTGATTTTGATTTTTCTTTCTTTTTTTCGACTAAAGTATTCTCAGCTCATATACTAGTTCATTTAGTAGGCTGAGTTCATGAGCTCAATCAGCTCATATACAGTCCTTATCTTTCTTTGTTATGAAAAATTATATAACTTGCGGATGATGTTTAGGTTGAAAAATAACCTATGTGCTTCGTTTTGACAGGTGCTGTATGATGATACCGGGGTTACTACAAGTTGCAAGGGAGGAAAAATTATTTTGCTGCATTCATTCTCTTTCAAATCGGTCTAAAGCTTGGATTAATGTATTTTGTATTGACGTATATCTTTGCTTTTAGTATGTATCGTTTTGGTTAGCTACGGTTGTTATTGTTTTTTTTGAGATCACAAATATTTAATGTTTGAAACTTTGTTTACGAAATATTATGGATATATATATATATATTGTGGTTTGGCTTATGTCTCCATTTGATTACGGACATCACAATGTGATAATTGTGTTTTTTTGAAATATTATAATATATTCGTAGAATTGTAAATTGTAAGCTGGAATGTATGTAGCTGCAATGATAAAAACTTATAGCGTTTTAACTGTACTATGGAAAGATGGTTTTTCCCAGTTTTAATATACTACAGCATTATGATAGTGCTATAAACAGTTTTCATAGCAAATAAACAATGCTATAAAAGACAGCTAAATGCTATAAAAAGTAGTTGTATTTATGCATACAATTTACGATTGCAGCCCAAAACGCTGTTGAATTTTGTTTTGTATAGCGTTTTTTGGACGCTATTGTATATTTCGTATGTATGGCAACTTATTGTTATATAGCATTCATAAAAACGCTATAGTTTTACTTCATAGCGATTTTTCAAGGCTATTACAAATCATGTTTATAGCACTTTTAAACCGCTATGAAAAATCCTTGTCCATAGCGTCTCTTATAGCGTTTTTTATGTTGCTATTATAGGTCACTGACCTATAACAACATGTTAATATACAACGTACCAAAACACGCTATAGTAGCCTATAATAGTGTTTTTTCAACGCTATTAAAGGGTGTTTTTGTTGTAGTAGCCCTAGTTAACACTAAACATAATACACTCCAAAAGTATCCTTCAACATTAGTATGACAATCCAGATATTCTTTCTTTCTTCCTCCTTCTCCATGTCCCTCCTCCGTATTTTAATCTCAAATTGAAAGATTGAATATAAATACGTATTTATATCTAATTTCATACTAATTACATTGGATATAGAAATAGTTCAACTCCCCTTAAGCTTTCTCGTGCGGAACCCTAGCCTAGGCGTTTTTCCGCCCCCAGATCCTCCTTCATTCGTGGGTTTTTTTCCCCTACCTCCTCTCCATGACACCCAATCACTCTCCGCCATCTCCCCCTGAGCCGCCGCCATGTGCTGTTGAACCTCCTCTGGGCTTTGACCCTGTGAATAAGTCTGTTTCGATCGCTAGTACTGATGATGGATTTACCGTCGTGCAATCCAAAAAATGGAAAAGGAAAAACAGAGTTCCATCGCAAGTTTTCAAATCAAATCGTGCGTCAGCTACTTCTCATAATAAAAATTTGCAACTGCCTTCTTCACATAGTGAAAGTCGGATCTATGACCATACCGCAAACTACGGTAAGAATCCAAAACAGCCTGAGAAAAGTACAACTCCAAACAAATCGAGTTTTTCTACCTCGTCCAGCAGGACGTGGTACGAAGTAGTAAAGGGTAATAATATTCCAGTCTCAATTCCGTTGAAACATTACCCCCCACGTGAAATCAATTCTATGAAATGTGCAAAAATGCCAGTTGAAGTGGTTCAAGAGGATAGAAAATAATGGGATAATGCTATTGTTATTTACGTTGTCAGACCCAAACCCTACTATCCATACTTTCGAGACTATATCACTAGAGTATGGAATCCAGAGGACGAATTCTCTATATTCTCTAAAGAAAATGGCTTCTACGTTATAAAATTTCAAAACAAGAAAGATTGCGATAAAATCTTAGAAGGTGGCCCTTATTACTATAACAAAAAGTTAATGATGATGAAAAGATGGACGCTTGGCATGTAGCTCAATAAAGAACTCCTTAATTCAGTTCCAATTTGGGTTCGTTTCCCTAATCTTCCGCTAGATTATTGGACGGAAAAAGGTATTAGCCGTATTGCATCGGTCCTTGGTGCTCCAATGAAGTTGGACAAATTTATAGAAGGTATAATTAAAATTGCCAACGCTAGGGTTTTAATTGAAATTGATAATTTCTGTAAATTCCCAAACAAAATTCCCATTGTATCGGAAAAGGATGATATCTTGTGGCAAGATGTGGTGTATGAATGGAAACCAAATATATGTCCTAATTGCTACAGTTTTGGTCATGCTGAATCAAATTGCCAATTCACTAAAGTTTGGGTACCAAAAGTGGCTATAATAGATGTCTGGAATACTAGCAATGAAATGAATATTGATAAGGATCAGATACAAGAAAATTTGGAAGGTTTATCTAATAATTCTCAAGTACAAACTGAGTTTGTCTTTATAGCTCAAGAAGACAATGTTGTTAACCATAAGAATGATAATATTACTAAGATACAAGAAAATCAAGTTTTAACAGAAACTGAAACAGTCCAGCCAAAGAATGTGGTCTTGACTAATATTACAAACAATACTCTAAGTGATAAGAATATAGATATAGGAATGGAATTTCAAATGACTAGTAGCAATGGGCCTGATAATTTAATCTTAGAAGAAAGTACTAGTAGCTTTGCCTTGATGCTTTCGCTTGGATATATGATTATCATCTTTTGTGTTGTAGTCTTTTGTTTGACTCAGATATGTATATTTTTGACTTGTTGTATATAGTGTGGTCTTCGAACCACTTGTGATGTATCATTTTGTATTTGTATGATGTTCTGATAGATCCGTTAGCCACTATAGTTTTGTGTTAAGCATTTATTGAATATGCCAATCCACTTGAGAGAAAAAATTAGAGCATTAATCAACGTATTTAATAGACGTTTAAGACAAAGCTATAAATGGTCGCTCCTAACCAGTCCTATTCTTCGCATTAGCAGACAGTATTACCCAGTAATACTCTTTGTTAATGTGGGTCTTGGGGTGGGGCATCACAGCTTGGTATATCTTGTGAGCCTTTGCCTTGTAGTGTCATCTTCGAACAGGATCCTGCACAGCAACAAAAGTAAAAAATTAGAACCACTCGAAAAGTTTGAACTAAGGAGGTTCCTTTTGAATTTAAAGCTATTTCTTCAGAAAATGTTGTAGAAAATCCAGCCTGGACCACCTTAGTTAACCAGCTGAAGGGAAAGAACAAAAAAAAACACAAGTCTATGGGGTCTGCTACTCCCCCTACTGATAGTAGCAGTCAAGGTAATAATATTTAGAAGGAGTTCCTCTTTTGGAACATCCGGGGCATGAATGCCCTAACTAAGCAGATGGAAATTCTGTGTCCACTAAATAGTAATAAATTTTCTTTTATGAGTATATGTGAAAAAAAGCTATTTAAGGACAGCATAGACAAGTTCATGGCAAAAACTGACAATAAATGGAAATCTCTCATAACATTTCTAGCAGTCAAAAAAGCAGAAGTTTAATACTGTGGGATACTTCTCAGTGGTCTAATATCATCTTACATACTAATGACCAGTTCATTTCATGTATTTTGCATAATTCAAGTGGTGTTAGTATTATGTGCACTACTGTGTATGCCATTAATGATGAAGAGTTGCGTGTTAACCTGTGGAATTATCTTTCTAAGCATTCAAATAACATTAAACTTCCTTGGATTGTGGCGAGGGATTTTAATTCTATATTATCATCCAAAGATAGGATAAATAATGGTTTGCATAATTCGACGGGTGATCAAGCTTTTATCAATTGCATTACCTCATCAAAACTACTAGAACCGGATTTTAGTATACTTGGAGGGGAGGTAACAATTTCTCAATTCATAGTAAAATTGATCGTGTGTTCGTTAATGATTTATGGATTGATAAGTTTAGTCAAATTGGTATTCATTTTGGATATCATTCTCTAAGTGATCATTCTACTATTAATATCATATTCAAGCATATTAATAAAAAGGAGATGAGAATATCTTTCAAATACTGTAATTCGTGGCATCTCCAAGCCGGCTACCATTCTTCTCTCCAACATGCCATGACTCAAGATCTATTTGGAAACCCTCTGCATATTTTAATTTGCAGGCTTAAAGCAACCAAAATTGCCCTGAAAACCTAGAAGAAAGAGAAATTGAACATGAGTGCAGCTATTGATGAGATGAATGAAGAGGCTTATGAGTTATACAAGCAAATAGTTCACAATCCATCAAATGAGTATTTAACTGATCAGTACTCTCAGAAAAATGCTTAGATAATTTCACTTATGAACTCTGTTGCGATTGACAATGAGCAGAAAATGAAACAGAACTGGCTGCTCAAAGGAGACAGACCTACCAACTTCTTCTATATAAAATAAGCCTAATAGAAGAAGTAAATTCCTTATGAATTCCAATGAGGAATGGGTCTCAGCATCATAACAGTTAGCTAACGAAGCAATCAATTACTTCACTGATTTGTTTTCATCTCCCCAAGCCACAAATCAATTTCCAGATACGGTACGTAAGAGAATCCTCTCGAATAATGCAAGAATCAACATATGCAAGCCCTTTGATTTAGAGGAAATTAAAAATGCAGTTTTTCAAATCAATAACAATAGCACCTTTGGACTAGATGGTTTAAACTCCAAATTCTATAAAGTCCACTGGGAGAATCTCAAGTATGATGTTTTGAATGCTATGAATAGTATCCTTCAATCAGGCAAAATTATAAAAGAAATAAACCACTCTTTCATTTGCCTTATCCCAAAAATGGCTGATGCCAATCAAATATCTGATTACAGACCAATTTCCCTGTGTAATGTCTCCTATAAAATTTTAGCCAATTTGCTTTGCAATCGACTAAAACCTTATATGGACGACCTTATTTCTTATAATCAAAATGCTTCCATTCTAAGGAGAATTATTACAGAGAATTCACTGCTTGCATATGAGATGATTAGAGGATTCAATAGGAAAAATACCAATAATTTTCGTCTAAAAATTGATTTACATAAAGCTTATGATAAAATCAGTAGAGAATTTGTTCATCATATGCTAATTTCAATAGGCTTTCCGACGGTGTTTGCAAATTTTGTTTATGAGTGTATTTCTACCCCCACATTTTCTGTGCTAATAGATGGATCCCCATTTGGGTTCATTTAAAGTTAGAGGGGATTAAGGCAAGGGACCCTCTTTCACCATATTTATTCTCAATAACTATGGAATTTCTAACTATTAAACTTGATGTGGAACTGCTGAAAGGTAACATCGGTCCTATTTATAAAGTTGATCCAATGATTACACATTTACTATATGCAGACGACATACTAATCATGGTTAAAGCCACTACACAAAATGCAGAATGTGTTCTTAAAGTGTTTCAGGAACTAAAACTTGTAGCTGGTCTGAATTTAAGTGAAAACAAGTCTTCTTTGTTTTTTAGTAAAGGGGCCAAAAATAAACAGCAAATTGCAGGTATATTAAACATCAACATTGGTAATCTACCAGTGATATATCTTGGCATTCCATTTTCCAATAATAAATTAAAATCCAGAGACTTTGGAAGTTTAATTGATAAAATTAATAAGAAAATTAATCATTGGAATTCAAGGATGCTTAACATTATTGGCAGAATTGAATTGGTCAAATTTGTCATACATGTTATGGTGCAATTTTGGCTACAATTTACCCAAATTCCTGTGGCAGTTATTCAAAGAATCAATTCTACTTCTGCTAATTTTATATGGAAATCAAAGTGCACAAGATGAGTTGGGAGGATGTTTGTAAACCAAAGCAAGAGGGGGCCTGGGCATTAGGAAATTTGATGATATGACTAAAGCAATTGCAATCAAAATGGTATGGAAATTTCTCCAGGGGGATTCAGTTTGGGCTAAGTGGATGTGCAATAGATACTATAAAAATTAAAAATTTTGGACTGCAGACTCTACCACCAGTGCATCATACACATGGAATTTATTGCTAAAGGCTAGACAATGGTGTAAAGGCCTTATTGATAGGAAAATAGCAAATGGGGATAATACTGATCTATGGCAAGACCTATGGATTAATGGCAGTTCATTGTTAGATAAATGTAGTTGGAATAACATAAATATAGCAGGTAGCATCAACAGAAAAGTATCTACTCTGTTATCAGGTAATAACTGGAAAGAATAGCTTGAGTATGTTCCTATTCAGTTTCACAAGACAGTTCATGATATTAAAATTCACAATCATGAGAAAAAAGATTTCTGGTTTTGGCTCCCTACTGGTAATGGGCAGTTTAACATCAACTCAGCGTGGAACCATATTAGAAACAATCAAAATGTTTTGAATTGGACCACAATTATATGGCTACAAATGTGCCCCTAAAATGTCGACTTGTTCGTTGTTGGCAATTTAAATCGACTTAGCACAGAAGACAGAATTAAAAAATGGAATAATGGTATAGATGATATGTGTGTGCTTTGTAAAACTAATACTGAGGATAGAAATCACTTATTCTTTCACTACCATTACTCGAGACAGATTTTAGAGATAATAATGCAAAAGCTTTAAATTACCACTGGAAATTCATGCGACATCAACCAAATTATACAAATATTGTTACAAAATCAGACAAGCGATCAATTTCTAAATAGCCTCATGAGTATTGTGTTTACTACACTTATGTGGCATATCTGGTGCGAGCGCAACATAAGAGTATTTAAGGGTATTGAACTACCAATTCAAGTCAGAGCCATGCTTACAGCTCAAGATTGTACTCAATTGATACAAAGGAAAATAGACTACAAGAAGTTAAGCAGAGAAAGTAAACTTAGCTTACTAAACTTCGGGATAGCGGTTGATCAAAATCAAAGCTTTAGACCACCATGAATCTGCAGTTGGCTTCATCCTCGATCCGGTGTTGTACCTACTTTCTTTGAATGAGAATTTCTAGTTTCTGCTGCCACCAGTTTTGAGTTTTGGCTGAAGATTCTCGTTCAGATCTGATTTTAGTAAAGTAAATTGAAGCTGGTTCTCTCTCATCTTCGAAGTGATAAGTGTTGTGGCTCCTTGAGTCTTGTTTCCCTGTTAGCTATGTTGTGTGATAACAGGTGTACTTTATTTTTTAGTTCCCAAGTGTATTTGTTGTTGTGTTGTTCCAAGTTGTCCACTATGGATGGTTTTGAGTGTGTTATCTATAGTTTTACTCCTCCATCTACTTGACAACTTGGACAACAGTCGTCTGTTACTGTTGTATTGTTAATATATGGACATGATATATACTCTTTTTCCTGGTAAGGCACCCATCTAGGTTAGGGTGATTATCGGGTTTTAATGAGGCATATCATGGATATATATGTTGCTTCTATGTTAATAAAGTACCTGTTTCTAAAAAACAAAAACAAAAATTATAGAAAGTTTCAATCAACTTCAGCAAGTTCTAGATACATTTTAACTAATTTCATAAAGAACCCAAATTGTAATCCCTAATCTTTATATGGAAGGGAAAATGTACCTTTTAAACACAACTTAGTTAGAGTAGGTTTTTCTTTGTTCATTTTTACAAAGTTGATGAAATTGCAAATTAGTAGGTCGTGATTTTAGGTTTCATGAATTAGTGAATTTGATAATTTAAGAAGATGAAGAGCATAAAGTGAATTTAGAAGAAATTGAAAGTAGAGGGGTAAAATTAGTATAATATGGGGGTGAAAAAAAATGCACATGATGTATTTTTTTAAACAGCGGGTGTGAAAAGAAAACCAAGGGGTGCTCATGGATTTAGTGAAGAATCTTATATATAAAGCAAATACTTTTGGAGGTGAAGCCTTTTTTGAATTGCCAAACCTACCCATCCTTAGAGCATCTTCAACCCACCTTTATTTTGAGTGTAAAGTGGATGACAGCTAGATATTTAACAATGTTATTCAATTTTCAATCTTCAATGGTGATGTGAATTAATTGTGTAGTATGACATGGCAATTCATTTACTAGACATTGTGAAGTTAAATGTCAAGTTATAGACATTTCATTCCATAATTTCAAGCGATAACCATCAATAATATTGTACCAATGAGTAAGTTTTAACATTTAAGTGTATTTGCATTGAAGTGAATAAATTTATTTTATTGCGATGTGCAAATTTTTTTATTCACATCAACTTAACATTGTCTAGTAAATAATAACACGCTGATATCAAATGAAATTACATTATGCAAGGGTTGGAGATGCTCTTTTTTTTTCCACAAAATAGAGCTGTGGGTACATTTGTCTCCTTTGTTTACGTGGTCTTTTATTCACCACGTATTTGGTGCGACGGTTTCTCAACCCCACTCCTTCCTAGGGGTGGGTACGGAAAATTTCCATACCATCCAAAGCGTTTCCTATTCCTTTCGATTTTTGATGGAATGATGCGACCTATTCCAAATTCTGTTCCATCAACATTGGAATTCCTATTGACGGAAATCGAAAAACTCGGAATGAAACATGGAATTCCTTTTTCTGATCAAAGAATTTTGTAAAATGAATTTTTCATCAAATTTTAACTGCAAATTAAACATTATATGAATTCATAATTATGTTACAGCAAATTAAACACTGCATCAAATTTTCATCATAAAATCATGATCCAATTTAGTCTTACACTATAGATCCACAAAAATTCTAGATATATTACAAAAATTTGTCTCTTTCAAGGATCTTGAAACTGTGAACATGAATTTGATGTGCAAGAACCATTGGCAGTGCAGTGCAGGCATGAAAAATGCAGGAAACAATTACTGGTTTAATTCTTGTGTCTGTCTTAGTCTGAGAAACCATTAGTAAGAAGCCTCTTGAGCTCAGCAATGAAAGGATTTCTAAACTGCCACATGAAATATACAAGGATTTAGAAGAAAACAATGGTATTATAAAAGCTTGTGCCGACTACTATTATAAAAGAAGTTACTGGCTTACTACATTAGTTGTTAATAACACTGATTACTGTGTATATGACTGTAAAGAAGGGCTGCAATGTGCTTTTTCTTTTATATATGTAAGAAATTTCTATGCTAATAGGGAAAAGTTATGGGAATATATATGTCTCAATGCTTCTTTAGTTCTTCTATTGATGCCTGGGATAGCTATGAGGAATTTTTAATAATGCTTTAAATCCAAAAGATTAATAGGGAGATCTTCCAATCCCTTTCTCTTATATTAACAATTTTAAAATTTGTATTTTACAGTATGGATTGTTGAAACTTATTTGCAAGAGTGCAAGTACATTTGGAGAAGAGGGGCATGACAATAAGCATAGACAAAATACTGTATAATTAACACTTGGCATCAAAATGATGGATGTACAAATTGCATATTTAATGGACTCGAAGTTACTACATGGGTGATGTAACTCACAATTTGTAAAATTCTGCTTATTAAAGCAAATATTAAACATTGGAACTGATTAGAAATAAGTTTGATCCACTCCAAAAACTGGATGAAAAATATAAGAATGCTTTTATGCCAACTGATGCTAACGCAGAGGATGATGCATTATATGAAAAAAAAATGTTACATCTGAATATCCAACTTAGAGAGACCAATGTCTGAAAATTCAGCATGAAGCAAACAAGGAAAAAAGTATGGCTATAGTTTGAAATACTTATCTGTAAGTTACATTTGGATATGGTATGTAACTGTTAACGTATGAAATTACAGATATGCTTAATATAATATTAGATGAATCAGTATATGGATGATGATGATGGTAAATATAGTGAATCAGAAGGTAAAATACATACCTTCTTTGAACAACTGTGCCATCTATGCATCTATTTTGCCATACACTACAAGAAAAGTTTGTTTTTATAACGGAATTAGATAACGCTTCATTTTGTAGTGTTATTATTTTCTTTAATTTGTTCATCTGGAGTAGCCACTGCGTATGTAACGCTCTTACAAAGAGCGAATTATTTGGATGCCGCGTCCTCCTCAAATTATTTCACTTTCCCTCTTCCTCCTCAAATTATTTCACTTTTCCTCTTCCTCAGTTATTTCCCTCCTCCTGAATCATTTGCTCAAATTTTATTCTCTCTTTTCTTCAACTACCTACCAGTTCGGATAATTTCCTCTTCCTTCCAAGTCTAGGGTTTCAAACCAAGAACAGGTAAGTTGATTTTATCTTCCATCTTCTGAATACTGATAATATGATAACTCACTGCTTACTGCTAATTTCTTCTCCAACTTTGTTTTCTTAGTTCCCTAATTTGTCAATTGTTGCCTTATTCTCCCTCACTAATATCATTAGCCATTTAGATCTATAATTCGTACCGCACAAAGGAGTTGAGGGTTCGGTGTAGGCAAAGGGATTTCATCTTCCTGCTTCTCCTAGTAAGATTAATTAATGGTTAGCTTATTGAATTACAGATCCCTCATCTTATATTAAAATATCTGTTCATTTTTTTAAAACTATTCAAGACGAATTCTTAACATGGTTATTGTATACAACATGAACGATTTTAATTTTGTAATAGCATGCGATTGCAAACTTAAGAAATATGTACAATTTCAATTTTTTATTCTTACTTTGTTGGCCGTTTAACCTAGAATTCGTTGGTGGAAATAAATGAACACTCTAGTGGCATAGTTGCCATGGTTTTTGCAAATGTAAACATACTGCTTTTGATATCTCTTACCAAATCCTAGCAATGTTAACTATTTTGGCATTGTTTATGTAGCATGATGAATTCAATATCTGAAGGCCTTACATTGACTGAGAAAAGTGGACTGAGCCAACAAACTCTTCTGGATGTTATGGTAAGAATTTGTTGGTAAGAAACACAAAAATCGAGAAACAAAAGGATAAATATTCTAAGAGGCTATGGGTATCAATAAACGGGATCTTGGTGCAATTGCAAATCCAATGTTCCGCATGAAGGGACCTTCAATGATAAAGGGAAGTTACTGCGTTTCCTCTTAAGCATCAACAAAAGGATATGAGGTTAGCTCTTGCTCTAGGGGACGAAAACTTTGTATCAATGCCGATTGCTACAGCTTCTAATCAGATTCTCATTTTTTCCTATGAATGTTGTATGCTATGTTCTTATAAGCATTAACATAGTTTTTAGTTTATCATTATATGTCTATAGTATACAAAAGAGTGTAATCAAAGCCGTAGTCTTGGTATTATCAATTTTGAAGCTTGCTAGATAGGCTTTCTTTTTTTAGTCATTATGAGGGAATGCCTAGCAATTAGTATGATATGAGGGTGATATTTAGAGTCTCAATACTATTGACTGATGTTAACCAATTTTCTCTATTCTAGCATGCACAAAGCTTGAAAAACAGGCATACATAGATCAGAGGATATATGCATTTAATAATCTTAGCTATGCTCTTTCACATGATAATATATGATAGTATTTTTGCCAATTCTGATTGAGACCTTTGTTTACCTTAATGTGGTTAGCTAATAACTAGCAAAAGTATCTTGCAGTGAGATATTTTTTTCTTTCTAAAATTCGCTAACTATTTTATACTTCATATCCTACAATGAGACATTGAGACTACTGCTTACAAAAGCAACACTAGTTTAAACTGACATCTAAGGTGTGAGGATACATACCCTCATTTGCTGCTATTGATTGACTTCTGTAAGTACGCTAAATAAATGAACTTCTCATTTGTTTTCAGACATTCTACCTTCCAGATAACATTAATGACTTTGCTTCAGGTTTTTCACATGCACCCATTAAGTCGAAAATCCGAAACCTTATGTTGCCCAGTTTGTTTGTATTCTATGAAGTTGAAACTTCAAAACTAAATTCACGAGTTGATGAAAGTTTTATCTACTTGTATATTCCTTTAGGTCTTGATTTTGCACACTACTTTATTATTTTTCCATTACATTTTGAATATGCAGGCATATAAAAAAGCCAGAAGCCTTGGATTGGGAGATCTAGATTTTTCAGCGGTCCAGGAAGCTATATAGACTACAGGTAGTTCGAATGGCGTTTGAATTTCATTCTTACTTGGTACTAAAACAAACATTGGAAATACATTCTTCAGTGAAGTACTATAAAATATATGCTTTCGGTGTCATTACAAATACTCTATTTTAAGGTCCTAGGATAAAAATAGGTCATATGAATTAGACGTATCAAAGGCAGTGATGTACTTGTTATTCAACGTTTCTTGGTGTTGCCAAGAGGATGTTCATAACTGCCTTTTTTTTTATATTTGATGTGCTAAGAAGAACAACAATTTTTCATTTGGCCCTGGAACACATCGTCAGTGATAAGTGTTTGATAAGGTCGTATTAGATAGTTTTGTGTAGAGGGGAAGCTACATTGCGAGCAGATTACGCAAGCAAATGTGCATGCAAAGTACGTGAGCGGAATCATTGCATTTAAGATTACTTATTTTCATGTCTTTTGGTTGATGTAGTGATTTCCCATGATGGTTAAGCATATATTTCGTTTAATGGTCAACAATAAACTATTTAGCTTGAGTTAAGTGCATACTGAGGAAACTTTAATCATTCAAGCAACCATATGTGGACTATTCGGATGTCACTTTATATTTTGAATTACTTGATTTCAAACTTAGCACTTAGTAGATCTTGCACCTCTATATTGATGTAATCATGTTATTTGAGTAAATTAGGCGACAGTGAGCAGATTATGAAGTTGCGAGTAACTAAGTCGTGCTGGCATACTTCTTAGATGGTTAATTTGGTCTAGTGTTCTTGGGGATGAACATGTTGATATAGACATAGACTGTCACTTCACCAAAAATTTTGCATTTTGGTGGACCAAATATTTTTGAAGCAATTTCTTTGAATTTTATGAGTAGATTCCATGTACAGGAAGACTTGTAGAATAGATATCATAATGGCCGATATGCCATGCTTCGTAATTTTCACCTGCTTTAAGTAAACAACATCTTTACTACTAAAACATGTGATCTGTACTATTTTTTTACGGACAACTTATCTAGATAGGTAAATAAAAAAATTGAGTCATATATTGAAATATCAAGCTGCTGACCACTTTATTTAAGGTTGATTCACTGTGTGGCATTATCTTCTTATATAGGTTATGGTTTTGCAGATGGTTCACAAGCATCACAGCTATCGGGTTTCGATTGTTGCTCAGTGGATGGACCATCCTCATGGCTATGGTAGGAAGTTTGTTTTGGGATCCACTTTGGTTTAGAGACGTGTATTTTTTTGGCATGTAAAAAGCTTTTGCATTGAGAGCATTTTTGAGGGCTATTGTCATATGTAATATAAAATACTTTGGCTAATCCATTGTACATTCGAACTTGAACTGTTTTTGGCAAACTAGACTATAAATCAATTTGTACTAGAATTTTTTCAAATTTTGTGATTCGTTTTTTTGCTGTAATTTCATCTAGTTTAAGTGGCTTGCCAATACAACTAGCTAATCTTGACAATGCATCAGTTGCCCATAACTCCATGTCAATTTTGTGTATTTTTACCCAAATATCAACATAATCAATAGTTTTGTTATCAAAGGAATTGTCAGGTGTCCATTCATTGACAACAAGTAATTTTCCATAATATGTGTAATTTTTACATATCAATACTCTCTGGAAGTCTGTAATTACATTAAATTAAACAACGTACCTGTTTCTTCAGTATGAATTTGGAAACAATGCTTTGGTTTCATTACATTGGCAACATAAGATCTAAGTTGAAAGTAATTTAGTTTAAAACCTATTGAGTTGCCAAAACCAAAGTCTACCCTTACATCCAACTAGCTCCATGCGCATTACTACATCTCCTAATGCATAACATAATAGATTTGACGTTTAATATTCTATTAAGGAGCTGGATTGCTTAGTTTCAGTTCACATATTCAGTTCACATATTGATAATCTTTTTAAATTTTGCAGAAAAGGCTACTCTGTGATCTGATCAGAAGATTCTCTACAAGTCAATGTTTTACATAGGACATGGATGTTGATTTGCGGCAATTGGAAATGATCGATCATGCAAACACCACAATGTTTCATTTTAGTCTTTGTGCAATAGAGTTCAGTATGGATCTATAGTATTTGATTCAAATACTTCAAGACTTTAGAGGCAGAGAGTGTTAGATTTGTTATTTTGCACTTAGCATTTTACTGTCACTGAGTTTAGCTATTTTGACTGGGGAACTTTGTATTTACTGTTGGTATGTGGCTAAGTGCGGTAGCCCCATTTATTTTTAAATAAATAACAGGTATCCTTTGGATTTTAGTAAGAGAGACTATATTAAACAAAGCTTTAGTATATATATAAGATACTTATATGCTAAGTTTCTTTTGCAGCGAATCAAGTGACTCAGAAGATGAAGAATCAGATTCTTGCTCCTGCACTATAATGTAAAGAACTTGGAGATTCTTTCTCCTTCACTTGCATTAATTGATACTTTAATCTTTATCTTCTTTTTCAAACTTCAAAATTTTGAATTCATCTACTTTTATCAGTAACCTACTTTGTATCATATTCCTTCTCCAAACCGAATTTGAATCCTGAAGTCCTCCAGATCTGGAAGAAAGGTATTAATGCTTAAGTTTTTAATTCGAAATGTATGAATGGAACTGTGAATTATTAGATTTCCAAACCTCCTTCTTTTATTCTTCTGCTAGGAAATTAAGCATGGAGGTGGAGTACAAAAATGCAATCTTGTTTCTGATATTTGCAAACATTATCCCATTTGCATTTTCTAATCTAAATCAGGATAAGCAAGCATTGTTGGATTTCATCTCAAGAATAAATACCACCCACAATCTGAACTGGAAAAACAACAACACAAACATCTGTTCTAACTGGACTGGAGTCACCTGCAGTCAAGACAACAGTAGCGTAATCGCCGTCCATCTTCCGTCCATCGGAATCAACGGCCAGGTTCCCCCCAAAACAATCACCGTTTGTCTTCCTTGCAAATACTAAGCTTCAGATCTAATGGCTTGACTGGCTCTTTTCCCGAAGACCTTCTTAACATTACCACTCTTACTTCTCTTCATTTGCAGTTCAATAATTTCAATGGCCCTTTGCCTTCTAATTTTTCAGCTTGGAAGAACTTAACAGTTCTGGATCTTTCATACAACCGCTTTAATGGGAGCATTCCTCCTTCCATATCCAACTTAACCCATCTCACTTCTCTTAATCTATCGAACAACTCGTTCACTGGTGAAATTCCAAATGTGGAGCTTCCATTGCTTATGTTTCTGAATCTGTCAAATAATAATTTGAATGGAAGCATTCCAAGTTCATTTCTGAGGTTTCAAGACACATCTTTCATAGGAAATGACTTAGTATCGGTTATTCCAGTCAGTACGACCACTGCACCGCCTCTGCTGCCTCCATCCATTCGATCATCTCCTTCCTCTTCTCCTTTTCCAGTTATAACAACAAAGCACAAGAAAATGCTAAGAGAGTCAACTATTCTTGAAATCTCTATTGCAGTGTTCGTAGTCATTTTCGCTATGTTTGTATTGACAGCTTTGATAATTTGGTTTAGGAACAAAAAGAGTGTGAATTTCTCTGGTAAAGAAACGAAAGGCAATATGTCACCAGAAAAGGTTAACAATGGAGTTCACGATTCAAATAACAAGATGATGTTCTTTGAAAACTGCAACTTTGCGTTTGATTTGGAGGACCTGTTAAGGGCCTCCGCTGAGGTTTTGGGGAAAGGTACTTTTGGGACAGCTTATAAGGCGGTTTTGGAAGATGCCACAGTTGTTGTGAAGAGGTTGAAAGAGGTTGGGATAGGAAAGAAGGAGTTCGAGCAGCATATGGAGTTAATCGGAAGGATTAGGAATGAGAATGTCGTAGAGTTGAGGGCGTACTACTACTCCAAGGATTAGAAGCTTGTAGTTTTCGATTACTTTGCTCAAGGGAGCGTTTCCACCCTGTTACATGGTATACAATCTTTTGTTGATGTTTTCTCAAATATATTGTAAGCATACATATATCTCGTACTATTACATGTAGGGAAGAGAGGCGAGGACAGGACACCATTAGACTGGGACACGAGGCTGAAAATACTGACGGGCGCCGCAAGAGGCACAATGGGAAATTTGTGCACAGAAACATCTATAATTCTGTAAGTATATTAATACCATTATTATTGATTTGGAGTATAAAAATATATACTATTTTACTCTGAACTTTTTTCCAACCATGGACTATTTATACCCTCGGTATGATTAATAATTGATATCTTAAATTGATACCACCGTAACCCCACCTTCGGTCACACCTCTGTTAGACGACTACACCAGTGCCCAACTTCAGCACCCACTCCCCAACGATTGTTTATTTGTTTGTTTATTTATTATTTTCCATTTTTTACTTCAACTATGTTCTGTCATGGCCCCGCCTCTTCAGGCCATCAACGATCGAACCGAACCTGCCATTGTACTCGGCTATGTAATACTATCATACCAACCCTCTAAGTTCTAACTTCAAAACACTTATTCAAAATCCAGGCACGTACATGTCACAACTATTTTCAATAATTTCCAATCACCAATTACTCTGACTACCGAGCAAAAGCTAGTCGATTTGTTCGTCTTACTTCCCTCTCCATTTTATTTTTTGGTTGCATGCTCAAATTCACTATATAATTTGAGATGCAGGGAGTTGTAGTTTTGAGTAAAGGGAAGGATTATATGCATATATTTTTGTACAGTGGAAATCTATTAATGCAGGGTATGTTTGCACACAAAGTTCATGTGTACACAGGGTACGCCAGAGGCAATTCATATGTTTTTACTAATGTTTCATGATAACCAACTATTTAGGTTATTTTTAGATTTACATGTTATTTCATATGGTTTCAGAGAAGAAGCCATCAGGTAGTAAAAGAGCTTAGCCCACTAATAATTCTTCTTTTATGTTACTTCATATAATATCTAGAAGGCAGAAATTCACTGAAAACACAGCAACAAGGTTAAAAGCAGAGCTTTGTGGACTAGCAATGGACCACAGCAATAGCAATTACAGCCACAACAAAGGTTTGTAGCACTATGTTATAAATAATAACTGGTTGTGTGCTAAGCATAAATGATTATGCAGTAACAATGAAGAAGGAGCAATGGTGCAATAGCTGGTGGGGACATTTTAGTGTACTTTTAAGAAGAGGAGTGAAAGAAAGAAGGCATGAGCCATTTAACAAGCTAAGAATATTTCAGGTTCTTACTGTCGCTACATTAGGAGGTCTATTGTGGTGGAATACACCAACGTCTCATATACAAGACAGGGTAAACCTTTTATTGAATCTCTGTGATCCATAATGTAGTTGTATATATTACATATAGATGTTAGTCTTTAAATACACATGTCACATATGAAATAGGGGTATGGTGGTGGTAGACAGTGTAGGGGTTTGTGGAATAGGGAACGGTTGAATGAGTTGTGGCAGTTGAATGAGTTGTAGTCACTGGTGGCTGTTGGAGCGGTTGCTGCAGCAGATGGTTGGAGAAATGTATGGCAAAATGTTGGAGTGTTAGAAATGCTTCAACAGATGGTTGCTGCAACTGAGAAAAGTGAGGTTAACATTGCGTTAATCTATTTTCCATATTGGGAAAATAGATCAGTAGAAATAATCAATTGTAGTTTCTAGTTCATGCAGTTCATGCACTTGCTTTAATGTTTGTACACTGTAATGAAAAATATATATCACATTTCTATCTGAGCATGCACTTGTTTTAACATTTTCTGTTTCTTTGTGTTAACTTCGCAGGCTTATTTGGAAGGAAGCAAGGTCCTTAGTACGCAACTAGATCAGATTTTGCATGTTGGAACTCTGTAATGTTTGTACTCTGTAATATTTGGAAGGATGGCTTTAATGTTTGTACTCTGTAATGTTTGTACACTTATTAAATTGACATTATTTTCTGTTTCTCTGTGTTAACTTGGCTGCAGGCTTATGTTTTATTCAATGGTTATGCATTTGCTTTAATGTTTGTACACTGTAATGAAAAATATATCACATTTCTTTCTGAGCATGCTCTTGTGTTATATTTGTTGATTATAATCTTTATTCGTTTATGAAGATTTAGTTTGATTTCTATTATTAAAATGTAATATATAGGCATAGCTCTTGAAATGTGTATCTACGATTTTTATAGCGGCATATATGAGCTGTAAAAGAATTTATCAATACTATAACATGTTGATTTAATAGCATGAAATGACCGCTATTGAATAAATATTTTATAGCGGCAAAATGGTGTTATAAAGATTTACAATTCCGTTGAGATTTAGCTGTATTATGGCGGCTATAATGAGCTATTGAATAAATATTTTATAGCGGCAAAATGGTGTTATAAAGATTTCTAGTTCCGTTGAGATTTAGCTGTATTATAGCGGCTATAATGAGCTATTGAATTAACGTACCATAGCGGCGAGTTTGCGTTATAAAACTAAGCTCAACCATAGCGGCATATTTTGTGTTATAAATATTCAACAATTTTTTATAACATGTCGATATACAGCGCTTATCAAACCGCTATGGTTGTGATTAATAGCGGCTATATGCCGCTATAAAAGACACTTTTTGTCGTAGTGATATTATGTGATGATGATGTTGCTAATGAAATGGAAGAAGTCCCTGTTGTATTAGAAATAAAAATTATTTTCAAAATAAAAAGAAAATGCATTACAACAAAGAAACTGTTGCTAATGCCTAGTGGAGAACAGCAACAAGCACACTGTATGATTATTATTGATCACAAAAAATTTGTGATCAAATAGGAGCTTTAACAAGTCCATGTATTAGGATCAACCATATGGTCCCAATACCATATCCTATGATTCTGTTTTTAGATTTAATATTCTCTCCCCTAAAGGATGGTCATATCCAAAAGAATCAAAGATGAACAAATAGGAATATCAAATAGAGAATGATTTCAAAACAGAAAAGGGGAAAGAAAGTGAAATAAAAGATGGTGGAAAAGAATAGCATTTGATGACAATATCACAATTATCAATAATAGTTGAATTTTTTACCTTAACAAATCGCCTCCATATCCATAAATAATTCGACGTCCTCTTCAAATTGCATTTGATGACAACCAAGGTTTTCCGTTCTCAACCAACCACCAAGACATACTAATGCTTCAACCATATTAGGAGCCAAGGAAGCCCTAAATGGATTAACAACTCTTCGACCAAGACTAAACGCACTTTCGCTAGCAACGGTTGAACTAGGAATGGCTTAGATATCTTTAGCGATTTTTGAAAGTATTGGATACTTTGCTTGATTACCTTTACACCAATCTAACAAATGAAAATCTCTACTCGTAAGGTTTTCAAATGGATCATTTAGATACCGATCAACCTCATTAGTTATCTCAAGTGATTGTTCTTTTCTTCTTGTTTGTTGAAGTTTTTTTTAACCTTTTACTTCTAAGACTATCATCAAATTGCTCATCAATCTCTTCATTTCTTACAATAACATTAGATCCAATTACATTTGGTATATTCATGCTCATATAACTCATTTAAAGCATGTTTTATAACACCAAGAAACTCATTTATTTTACCACTATTCCAACCTATATCGAGAAAGCTAATCTTTAAAGATCGAAATTTATATCTTGGATCCAAGATATGAGCTATAAAGATGACTTTGTTAATTACTTCAATACTACCCCAATATTTGTCGAATTTAACTTTCATCATTTTTGCTACATTTTGCAAATTAGAATCATGAATATTGTTACTAGCTTGCTCAATTGCATCTTGAACCAATATAACCTCATCGAAAATTAACGAAGAAGTAACGCTCTTAGTTGCACTAAGTTTTAATGTAGTTTCATAAAATCCCTTCAAAAACTCAATCAAAACTCGACCTCTTTCCCAATCTTCTTCTTTTGGAGGTCCCGTTCTTTTTACTAAATTTTTCTTTTCTCATCTCATTAAAGTAAACTTTGATTGGCTCATCTTCCGTACACATTCTATCAAATACTTTTCGAAATTTGTAAGAAATATCAAGTATTTTAAACGTTGCATTCCATCTTGTAGGGAAATCAAGTGGAACAATGGCCGTTTTATCATTTTTCATCAAGTTAGAGTAATATCTAAACCTATCCAATCTTGAAGGAGAGGAGTGGATATACTTTACTAAATTCCTAATGCCTTCAACGGCTTCGCAGTAATACATTAGTCCATCTTTAACAATTAGATTTAAAACATGACACACACATCTCAAATATATATACTTTCCGCTAAGCAATAAAGAATCAGAATATTCTAATCTTCTCTTTATATAACCAATTGCTATCATTAGCGCTAGCATTATCAACTGTGATGGTAAATTTTTTATCTATGCCCCATTCATTTAAACAATTCTCTAATACCCTTCCTATTTCATGTCCTTTATCCTTTATGACTATTAATCTTTGTAAATGCTATAATTCTCTTATGTAATTTTCAGTCACTATCCGTAAAATGTGCGGTAACGACCATATAATTATTGTTCTGAAGTCCAAGTATCGGCGGTTATACTAACCCTTTGATCTCCAATTACACTTTTTAATTTAGTCTTTTCCACTATAAACAAATCCCAAATAGTTGATGCACATTTTTTTCTATCGGGTACTATAAATTTTGGTTGAAGTTCGGCAAATAGTTATCTAAAGCCTTCACTTTCTACCATCCTAAATGATATATCATTCTTAACAATGAATTTTTCCAAAGCTAACTTACATCTATTTTGATTAAAAGAATGTGGGACCAAAGATCCAGCCAACCCATCTTGAGGTTGACTGTTGTCCACATCTTTTTTTTTATATATGGGAGATTCTGAACATAAATAAAAAAGATGATACCGTAAACCAGTTGTTCCTTGCTTCGAATCGACCGTACACTCCATTTTGCAGTACTTGCATATTGCAATCGCCTCCATTTCCCCATTGTCCTTCCTAAAAATCTCTGTCATATGGTCCCATACTATCGATTTTGTTGGTCTTGATGGTTTTTTACATTGAATTTCTGTTCAACTTTGCATGTCAGGCTGAGTTTGTCCCGCTTCATTCGCTGCACTTGATTCACTAGATTCCATAGGAAACCTGCAAAATTTCAGTTCCAAGAATAAGAAAACTTTATTGTATGCTGAAATTACTAACTGAAATTAATTATTTCAACCAAGATGCAATTAGCAGGCAAAGTTTGTATCCAAAGTGCAGACCATTAGCAAGTAAAAGTTGTTTCCAATGCAACAAGAAGTAACAGACTAAAAATATATAAAGTAATTCATAGTATTAATAAGGTTTCACTAAATTAATATATAAGATTTCGCTAAAGGACAAAGAAATAGTTAAAAAGAAGAATCGATTTCATTGAATCTAACCATTCTCAAATCCATAATGTTCTTCATGTCTTATGGCTTTTCAGGTTGATTCAATAAAAGACAATGCTATATCATATCATATGGCATTTTAGACAAATATTTGCACAAATCAGTTCATACTTCATACTATATGATTATCGCCATCAATATTATTATTGATGTTAATGAAATGTAATAACAGTGTTTATTTCAAGATTAAATGAGCTTGAAAATTACAATCAACATGTTTTCTTAAAGACATTAAAGCTAAAAAGTGATGGCATACTGCAAGTTCTTATTGGTGTCAAAACTAATAATACACTTACATAATATCTCCTTAGGTTGCTCCAGCACTATATGGTGATATAATAATACACTTACATAATATTGAATATGGTTGTTTCAACCTAAAATGTAAAGGATTTGTGTACACGAATTCTAAGATTGTAATGCCTGAAAGTAAAATCAACCATGTTTCCAGTTATAATGGACCACAATATGAAATTACCATCACAATATCACGGGTATAAATTTTTCTTAGCTCTTTTTAAAGTTATAACTGCATAAAAACATGGTGATTACATGACTGTTAAAACATGGTTATACGAGTATATAATCCACTTGCTAATTGCCACCCAACTCATCAACACTTAAAACAAAAGGCAAATTACTTTAATTTGTAACATACACAAAACAATTGGAGCCAAGTTGGTCAGACCGAATACTCCACTTTTCCAATTCAAGAATCATCCGCCAAGTTATTAAAACAAAGTCAACTTATTACCACGCATCCTTCATTCAAATATGATTCATCTATTCATGAAGAAACAGTAAGAGTGGAGTTGATAATTTTGTTGTATAAAACAGAACCAACAGCAGCAGCATTCATTCTTTTGCTAGCATGAAATAATTCTACAAGGTTTGTGTTCAGAAAAGAATCGAAGATTTAACTAATTACAATCAATTTATACATACATGGGGTCAATTTTCAATTCAATCAACAGGATTATTTGGACCGAATAAGAATGACTTTATTTGTTACAAAGACAGTTTTTTTACAAATGAATCATCAATATATTTACAGCCCAAGAGAATCGCAACAGCTACACACTGAGAAAAATAATAATTTCCAGCTCACTGAATTCACCTTTACATCCTAACCACTCTTAACACATCAAATTAAAACAACACTGAAATATGCAGCTCTTATTTCATTTTTCTGAAAATAGAAACCTACAATGTTGATAACAATTTCTATGTAAACTGATAGGTTAAAAGTTGTTGTAGCCAAACCAAACCCAAATTTATCAATTTCACTCAAAGGATACGTGGTTTATATGATGGAATGTATAAATTATAACGAACCCAAACTCTTAAATCAACCAAAATTAATTTAACATCGTGAAACAAAAAATTTGGAACAAAGAAGATAAAAACAACAAATCCAGTACCTGAGGGAGAATTTCTTAACCGAAAATGAAAAGAAAGTCAGATGATTACTAGAGAGAATTCATTGACGAGATTTAGGGATAGGTTTTTTGTGCGAATTGGTCGAACAATGATGAAATGTTTTCTTTCGTTGGTCGAGTGCACCGATGATTATTAGGGTTAGGTTTTCTTTTCTGAGAAATTAACGGCAATAAAGATAGAAATGTAATTTGCTCGGCCTCGGTTTTGTTTTTTAGTAAGAAGGTATGCGGAAGGAATGAATATTTCTGCGGAAATAGTGAAAATTTCCGCTGAGTTTCATCATCTACCGGAAGTAATTCATTTTGAATTATTTTTGATTGAAAAACACGGAAATCACGAAAATATTCGGATGAAAAATGATGGAAAAGCGGTAAAACGGAAAAATAACCAGCTCATCCTCCTCACGTCACGTTATTAATCTGAAAATCTGTACATTAAAATTGGTAGGAGTTAATGGAAAAGACAAACAACGGTTGAGATTCAACTTAGGAAAAGATATCAGGCAAATGTACCACATCAGAAATGGAAACTAACGCCGTTTTAAATTGACGACTCCATATACCGACCTACCCCACAACCCCATTTGTACACGAACTTTTAAAACTTCCTCCTTCCAGATCTACTTTGCCAATATCCCATTTTCTGATCCTAATTCTCCTCACGCCTTCATTCTTCTTCCTCATTGACCAATTTAACGGCTTCAAACAAACCCAATGACATATTTTGCGTGTAAGGTTTGTGATTTGTTGATTTCAAATATATATAGCATTAATAAACTTTTGATAATTTGTAATTTTCAGGTTAAAATAGTTTTGAAGAGGGATGTGTTATACTTTAAACAGAATCTGAGATAGAAGATTGGATCGATGGGCTGCTCAATACATTACTTTTTGCAGTTTTGATTTTACTCTTTCATGGAATTCAAACAATGGTTTCATGTGTACTATCCTCTTTTACTCAAGTTCGAGCACTATATGTATTTTCTGCAAAATCATACTCTGTTTTTTTTTTCATTTCATTTGCCATCTGCTTAAACGTAGGTTGGCATTATTTATCATTTTAGTTAAACATTGAAAGTCATATAGTTAGTCATTTAATTTTTTTATCTTAGTTATTGTAATTATCTTTTTTTGAATAGGGATAGCTAAGACAAGATTAGCTAGAATATTTTGATGCTTATCTACGAAAAATTGAAAGCTAGGTACATTATTTGTACGCTTACTCCTTTAAGATTTATCTTCTGATTTGAGATGTAAATACTATTTACGAATACATTATTTTGCATGTTTATTGCTTAAATTCCGTTAAATAATAGAATTTTGTGTCATTTCAATTTCGAAGGATATCTATTAATGTCAAAGAAATCTGCTAAACATTCTTATATTAAAATTTTCTGTGATTAAATATATAAGAAGCATATATAAAAGCACTAATAAGTGTTAATAGCAATCAATTTTTACCTCATACGTATAGATTTGATAAATTTGATATCATAGCTACTGCATTTCATTTTACGAATATCATGCACGCTTTTATAAGTTTGAGTTAGTTTACATATAAAAATATTAAATATTCTGATAGCATGTAAACTGTTAGTATTTCTTTCGGTCGATTTCACACTCAGTCCTCATTGTTACATGTTTCTTTTAGTGATAAGTAACATACATCATTTATTCATTTTCCATTACTTGAATCTAATTGATAATATAATATTTATGGTTAATATTGCAGATTAATATAAAAATTGATGGCTAATGCATAATGGTTAGAAACTCCAAGAAGATGACCAATTAGTAAGATCCATGGCTGCAGAATCAAATAGCAAGGTGGAAACAAGAGAAATGCTACATTGAACTTATGGTGACTGGACTAACAATGTGAAACCCAACAAGCATATCTGGATTCATGGAATCAAATGCGCACCAAGACATACAAAATGCTCATTCATGGAAACCCAACAAGAATATCATGCTCATCTCCACATGTCTCAAGCAACAGAGCACATGCCATGATATCCCCTTCCATGCTGGACCTACCTGTCGACTTGCCTGCTTCCTGCCCTGCTAGACCTGTCGAATCTCTTTTCCTCGAGCCTTCCTTCCATGCTAAGACCTGCCTGCTTGCCATCTATATTTGGTGGCCTTCAAGCATTTCATTCACGCATCACTGTGTTAAAGTTAATTAACGTGTGTTAAAAACTCGGTCAAGAAAGTTGCATGAAACAAGGCATTATTTCCTAGTTTGTAGGGCAAGAATAAGTTAGTAGTCTAGGTCTATTTAAGAATTTGTATTTTTATTTTGTTTCCATTAATCTAATACAATGTAGTCTGCTTTGTGTTTTATAGTTTAATCTCTTTCACCCTCTTCTCCATATCAAATTCCAACATGGTATCAGAGCTAGGGTGGAGAGAGGGCAGAGAGTTAAAAAAAATAGAGAGATTTGAGAAGTTATCCAGAGTTGAATAAATACAAGGTTCCCAAAAAGAGTATGTATGGTCATCGTTCATCATACCCTGAGATTTGAAAGTTGTCAAAAATGCAGATCTGGAAATTCGTGACGCCATCTGGAAGCTTGCTGTCAGATCTGGAGTTGAACTACTTGAAGATATCGCCTTGTTCGAGTTTGCGATGTATGTTTAGTGAAGGTTGAGTTGTCGGATCTGAATTGAATTTGCGGTCTTTGCTGTAAATCGATGCTTGGATTTTGAGCCTACCCTAGATGTCGTGCACTGTCTTGAATGATGAAAGATGTCGTTAGTACTGGCTTCGTGCTGATTGTTTGAGATTATTACCGCCGAACTGATCTGAATCTGATGAAATCATACCGTGAAGATGCTGACAATCTTGGAATTATGTGTTGATTGGAGATTCCGTCAATGGTTAATTGGATGCTGCTCAAATCTGAGGTGCAGTTTTGATGGAGAATTTTGTTGTAGAATGTTGGTTGGATGAAGTTGGAGAAAAATGATTGTAGTTTGTATGGAGCAGCGTCTGTAGATGGAAGAAGATGTATGTGAGGGGAGGTTTCTGTTGTGGAGGAACTGTGTCTGTTGAGGCACTGCAGGGTTGTGTGGAGGAAAAGCTGTTGTGATGGAGTGCTGAGGATTGGCTGTAAGTTGAAACTGGTTTGTTCAAGAAGATGGAGGCGTTTTGCTCTGGTTTGATGGGGGAATTTTGTTGCCGGTAGGCGATTTATAGTGATGTACTAGCAGGTTGATGTTGTATTGGATGTGAGTGGTTGTAGTTTTAGGAAGTGTAGGAAGTGCAGTTCAGGTATTGTTTGACTGTTCGTTGGTTTTGGGTTTGTGGTCGGAGACGGTGGCTCTATTTGAGACTCAGGTTGAAGTTGTAGGAAGTTGAGGTGGAACAAAATGTAAAAATGAGTGAAGTTTGGATGCTGAGATGAGCAGAGTGATGCTTAGTGTCAATTTGGCAGAAAACCAGACGTTGATGCTGTTTGTGTTGCCATTGAATTGGGCAGGTGTAGCTGCCTTGATTGAGATTTGGAGGTATTGTCCGATGCTGCAAAGAAATGAACTAGCTTTGAAGAAATGCAGTTGTTGATAATAATGCTAATGTGAGAGATGTTGAGTAGTGAGAGATGTGTCTTACGTTGATGGTGATGCAGCAGAGAAAAAGCGCAGCAAATGGAGAATGAAGATGAAAAAGACAAGGGTAGAATGTCAGTTATGAGGTTGGACAATATGGAGAGCATTCAAGAGCTGCTTAATGAGATGCCTAAGAGAAGATAGACATGCCTAAATGTGAAGTGGGCATAGTGAAGTTGGTTTGATTTCGTGTCATCCAACAAGTAAGTGAAGAAGAGCCGCGGTTCTCACTTGTTGGGGAGATGACAGATACAGCAGTATCAGGGGATGACCCGAGTGGAGAGGTCCAGTGAATCCTCGAATGAAACCATAAGAGTTTAGTGATGGTTCACAAGTGGTGAATCAGTTAATGAGAAGCAGTTGAACATGTCCAATCTCATAAAAATCAAAGTCGCTATGGAGATTGTCAATGCAAGAAGACGAAGCAATTAAGAACCTTAGTTCTTCAAAAGTTAGTGATTGTGTGTCGTAAACTGAATGTTAGCACATTCAGTTTATGGAAGGGTGTTAAAGTTAATTAACGTGTGTTAAAAACTCGGTCAAGAAAGTTGCATGAAACAAGGCATTATTTCCTAGTTTGTAGGGCAAGAATAAGTTAGTAGTCTAGGTCTATTTAAGAATTTGTATTTTTATTTTGTTTCCATTAATCTAATACAATGTAGTCTGCTTTGTGTTTTATAGTTTAATCTCTTTCACCCTCTTCTCCATATCAAATTCCAACACACTGTGCACTACATTTGATGTCTATATGTGCATCACTGTGCACTACATTTGCTGGCCTTCAAGTCTGCCTGCTTGCTGTATATTTGTGCAGTTCAGTGCCAAATCATGGTGCGCTACTCATTCGCCTCATGCATGCATTTGCTGTCTACATGCGGTCTACATGCTTTGCATTGTTCTCTTCCAAATTATGGATGTTACTCTACACGCTTCTTGCAGTTGCTGTCTAAATGTAAAGCGTGTGGTCTAAATGCTTTGCATCTGCTGTGTATTTGTTATCCTAGCTTCTTGCTGTGCTTTTTTACTCTACAGCGCCAACTCACTCAACTGCATTCGCTGGCCTGCCATCAAGCAACGCATTCATGCATCTCATTCAGTGCAGTTCAGTTTCTGTGCGTTTTCAAGGCGGAACAATTCTGTGGACTGGATTCTTCTTATACGGACATATATCTTACTGGAGAACATAACATGAGCACTTGATGCAGATCCTTTTATGTAATAATATATTTGTCACAAAGGGTAAGAATAAGACTTTTTTGGTATGATTTTGATCCTTTTTAAAGTGTAAGAATATGGTCTTTTATGGTATGATTTTGATCCTTTTACGTTATGTTATCGGTCCTTGCATGCCCTTCTATACATTAATGTACAAATCCAAAATCCGATAATTTTATGCTTTTATGTATGAATGCGTAAGGTGTGAAAAAGAGTAGTTTATTTTAGTATATGCTTTGATGCTCAATAAAAGGAAAAGATACATTATCGTGGTTTGCTTGATGTGCAGTCAAAGCATGTAGCATGAATGATTGTCTGCTTTATCATTCCATGCCTTACCTACCTTATAATCAAGAGTATATGTACAAGTATAGTGTCGTGCATTTTTGATTGGCTAATTCATTACATGTACACCTAGCGGCTTCACAAGTTTGTAACTGCATGTTATATTTTAGTGTTAAATATTCATTTTATGCAGTGTGCTATCTACGTAGTGATTTTGTTTAATTATGTGGGTGGTTTATCTAATATACTCGATCTCTACGTATGTCATCGATCAATTAAGCAGTGTTCATGATAAGCTAAAAATTTCATTGGCCTGCATTACAATTGCTTTAGCCTTATGCGTGCAGTATATTAAGTAGAAACAATTTCGGTAACCTTATTCATGTTACGTAGGTTGACCATCCACTAATATCCTAATCCCAAAAATATGATAATTTGCTGACAAATGTAGTGTTCCACCTTTAATAAAAGTACTTAGCCTGAACCTGTCGCACAACAGTACGCAGCTTTTGTAGGTTGTTAGTACAACTCACAACAGTGTTTATTTCAACACTCAAACTGTTCCGTTTTGACCGAGTCCATTTCTTTAATTTACTGCTCCCTCATGAAGGACTCTAAGAACCTTCATTATGAAATTTAAACTCAGTGCAAGTTCTAAGGGCTCTTTGGTTTAGCATTAGCTGACTAAACTAACAACCCAGAATATCTTACCATCTCTGCATGATAAAAGTCTACATTTTAATTTTATTTTATTACTGTTTTTTGCCTGCATTTAATTATTCTACAAAGAAGGCAGCATAGTTTCTGATATGTTACTTTAAAACATTATATTTAGAATGGATTTTTAAAATAGGAAATGGCAATCAAGAATAACAAAAATTTAAGTGTAAAAATATTTGCATATAGCAATGTTGTGAATTTTGCGGTTCGAAACAAATTTGATGGCGATTGTGAGAAAGATAATGTTGTACTTCCGACTTCAAGGATCTATGGAATAGATTCTTTTAGACAATAGTTCAACCCACCAGGTATAAACGGGTTATCGAACTATCGACTTTCAGGATTCAATGAAGCCCTATAACAGCGAAATCGGATTCAAAGTTTGTACGCCTTTGATCCGACCAAGAACACTTTAGTAATGGTTTCTGATGATGCAATTTGTATAGAATAGAATGAAGAGGAAGAAGAGAGCAATTCTACGACGTTTTCTGAGTTTACAACACCCTGGAGGCGTCACAAAACGGAGTAACGGTGGCGCAGTGTTTTGTAACACTTTCTGGCGTCGCAAAAACTGTTCTGTGAATAAGAAGAAGATTCAGAATATTTCTAACATTTTCTGGGCGTCACTATTTATAGCGGTAGAGAGGTGCCTATTCGCTGGTTCACAGCCGTTACAAACGGCTTTATCCATTCAATATTTAAACGTCGCGTCTATTCATTTTGTAACGTTTAGATCCAAAAATATTTTCGGATCCGAACCCGAAGCCCGGCCCGGCTCGGACGGACGGCGGCGGCGCGCGTGTGGTGTTTCATGACTTCTCTCCTTACAACAAAGCAAACATGTGGGAGCCCCAAGGCCCCAACATCCACATGAGAAATCTATATTTATACAAATATATTGCATAATTTTCTAGCATGTGGGACTAATTGATTTCTTCTTCCCTCTTTACTTCTTCTCTTCCAAATCAAAACCCAAAGCCCCAAAACTATAATTGAAAATTTTACAACAATCTCTCCCAATTTTCAAATAAGAAAAATAAATAAATAGGACGGCTGCATAACTAGAGTGACTTCCTACATACCCAAGTGGGATCAAGCCTATGTAGTTCTAAGATCAAGCTTTGCATCATCGTGAAAACCAACACATAAATAAAAGGTACCTTTTGGATTTGAACCTTTACTTAGTGTAAATCATTCAAAGCCTTTTCGAGATTCTATGGTGAACGAATCTTGAACCAAGTATCCCTAATGATAAAACCGGAACAATCGCACATGTTGATTTCCTTAGGCAAAGTGTTATGTATTGCTCAGCACGTTAATGGCCATGTGCTTAAATCCTGGTTCATGAGTCTACTTAGAAAGCGGTCTTACTTTCCTAGGAAACGGCCTGATTTTCATACTCATATAGGTAAGTCTCTTAAGGTGTTTCTGTGATTCACCTTTTAAGGTTTCTAGACTTATTAAGGATATATATCCATCCTTTGTTCTTGCAGAATCCAACACTAAATATTATGGAATTATCGATTTAGTGTTCCATAATCATTCTCTTAACTTGTTGGTACCCATTGAACTTTGTCTATCCTTTTCAAGACATAAGTTGGGTTTCTGTTAAGGATGATCAACCTTCATTCACAGACCTTAGTCTCATTTCTTGTGACTTTATAGAAACCATTGCCTTTGGAAGACTCTTTGTAAGTGGATCAGCCAAGTTTTTCTTCGTTTCTATGTAGTCAACAGTTATAACTCCTCTTTTGAGTAACTGTCTCACCATTTGATGTCTTAGACTCACATGTTTAGACTTTCCATTATATGTCTTATTAGACACATTGTATATCGTTGCTTGATTGTCACAGTTAATCAAGACTGCTGGAGATGGCTTCTTCCATAAAGGGATTTCCATTAATAAATTCCTAAGCCATTCCGCTTCTTTACATGCATCTGCTAATGCAATCAATTCTGACAACATTGTTGAGTCAGAAATACAGGTTTGCTTCTTGGAAGACCAAGACACAGCAGCGCCTCCTAATGTAAAGATCCATCCAGTAGTAGACTTGGATTTGGATTCTACATTGTTCTAGGTTGCATCACTATATCCTTCTATTACAGCAGGATATCCTTTATAAGATAAACCATATTCAATGGTTCCTTTCAAATAAGCTAAAACTCTGGAAATAGCTTTCCAATGTTCGAAACCTGGATTACTCGTAAATCGACATAATACACTTATAGCATGTGCGATGTCTGGTCTAGTGCAATGCATAGCATACATAAGACTCCCAATAACACTGGAATACTCTAGTTGAGAGATAGTACGTCCAGTGTTCTTTCCGAATTTAATACTAGGATCTAAAGGAGTTGGTGCTAGTTTGTCATCGTAATGACCATAATTTTGTAGGAATTTATCTATGTAATGAGATTGAGTTAGTAATAACTCCCCCTCTTTCCTAACAATTTTAATTCCCAAGATTAGATCAGCTTCTCCTAGATCTTTCATATCGAATTTAGAAGACATAAACTTTTTAGTTTCATTCACACAGGATATATTAGAACCAAATATTAGCATGTCATCAACGTATAAACATATTATAACACTACCGTTGTTATCCGATTTGCAATAAATACATTTATCAGCATCATTAACAATGAATCCATATGACGGTGCAACTTTATCAAATTTCTCATGCCATTACATGGGAGCTTGCTTCAGGCCATAAAGAGATTTCACTAATTTGCAAACTTTCTTTTCTTGGCCTGGGGTTTTGAAACCTTCAGGTTGTTCCATATATATCTCTTCTTCTAAATCTCCATTTAGAAAAGCAGTCTTTACATCCATTTGATGTATGACTAATTTATGAATTGATGCAAGTGCAATTAGACAGCGTATAGAAGATATGCGAGCAACTGGAGCATATGTATCAAAGTAATCTACTCCATGTTTTTGCTTATATCCCTTAGCAACTAATCTGGCTTTAAACTTATCAATGGATCCATTTGTATTCAACTTTTTCTTGAATGTCCATTTACATCCTATAGGTTTAGCACCAGGAGGTAAATCAGTTAAAACCCAAGTTTGGTTTAACAGTATGGAATTCATTTCATCATTGATAGCTTCTTTCCAGAAATTGGAATCTCTGGAACTCATAGCCTCAGAATAAGTTTTGGGATCGTCATCGACGTTCATTACATATTTAGTCATATTAAGGACTTCGTCCTTAATGCTTTCTACAAGATATGTAATGAAGTCAGGACCATGGTCCTTCTCTATTCTCGCTCTTTTACTTCTCCGTTGTTCAGTACTATTATCTGGTACTGGTACTTCCTTGCTGTTTTGAGCAGGAGCATAATCATCGTCATTGATATCATTAGCCATACTAGGTTCTGGACTAGATGATCTCAATGGGATCTCAACAGTTTGATTTTCAAAAAATTCTACATCTACAGATTCTATAACTTCTAGGGTGTCAAGAATAAGGAATCTATAAGTTATACTATTAAGTGAATATCCTATGAAAACACATTTAAATGCTCTATTTCCTAACTTTGGTCGTTTAGGGTCTGGTTTTCTAATATATGCTAAGCAACCCCAAACTTTAAGTCTAGTTAGGTTAGGTTTTCTATTAAACCATAATTCATAAGGGGAAATATTATTCTTTTTAAGTGGTACTCTATTTAAAATATAACATGCAGATAACATAGCATCACCCCATAGGTTATAAGGTAAATTAGAACTTATGAGCATGCCATTAACCATTTCTACTAAGGTTCTATTCTTCCTTTCAACAACACCATTTTGTTGTGGTGTATATGGTGCAGTACATTGGTGAACTATACCTTGTTGTTTACAAAACAAGGTGAATTCATTTGAGAAATATTCACCACCACGATCTGAATGTAATATTTTAATTTTAACTCCTAATTGTGTTTCGACCTCTGCTTTGTAAATTTTGAATTTATCAAAAGCCTCATCTTTAGTTTTCATTAGATATACATATGCATATCTAGTATAATCATCAATGAATGTTATATAGTATTGGTTACCACCATAGGTGATATGACTTTTTAAGTCATCCACATCACTATATACCAAATCAAGCAAACCAGTTTTCCATTCTATGAATTTAAAGGATTTTCGGTGTATTTTTGCTTGAACACATATTTCACATTAGAGATGATATCGAAATCACAATCAGAAATTAATCCTAATTTATGCATATTTCTAATGGAATTATAATTAACATGTCCTAATCTACCATGCCATAAATTAATTGAATCAACAATATAAACAGAAGATTTCTTTATTATATTCAACTTAATCATGTCGTTACAAGAGTATCCCTGTCCAATGAATCTACCATTCTTAGACAACACTAGCTTATCAGACTCATACAACATCTTGAATCCTCCTTTGTTAAGAAGGTATCCAGAGACCAAATTCTTACACATATCAGGTACATAAAATACATTTACTAATGTAAGAACTTTTCCAGAGGTGAAAGTAAGTTCTATAGTGCCTTTTCCCAGAACTTTGCTTGGAACCTTATTTGCTCCAGTAACTTCGTCGGCTTCTCCTTTATTTTCTTTGTAACTCTTGAACAGATTACGGTCTTTGCAAATATGAATGGTTGCTCCAGTATCGAACCACCAATTATTATCATTGCCGCTAATGGAGTTTGCCTCTTGCACTACAGCCACAAGCGAGTCTTCGACCACATTCACTTTTTGTTGTTTCTTTCGCACACGGCAGTCTCAGGCATAGTGGTCGGGCTTGTTACAAAAATAACAAGCACCTTTCACTACAAGAAAAACCATTTATAGTAGCAATAATTCGTGGCGTTTAAATCTAAATGCAACTAATACTATTTCATACTATACTATAAACATAACAAAAAAATATTTCCCATTCCCGCCTTCACCTAAATAATTTTCACCTAACCCAACAATCGTAACCCAAAATTTACCGCCTCATTGCTCCTTAGTACTTAGAAAATTTCTACCTCTTTACTCCTAAATCCCTAATTCCCAATTCCTTGGTACGTAGAAAATTTTCTTTCTCTCTCCATTCATCACAAAGAAATCGTTGGTTCCCTCTTCGTTTTCCCATCCTTCCATTAAATTCGATTGACCGATTCAGCTGCTGATCTTTGCAATTGCGGTTCATCAAATTCCGAACATCAAGAAAAGCAAGTGATAGTTGAGGGTTTTATTGGAGTCTCTAACAACGATAGTCAAGCAAGGCCAAGTGAGCTATCACAGTCGGATGAACTCTGTATTTACCTCTGTATTTACATGCGACTATCAGGTGAATTAAATTCGTGAATTAAATTTGAAAATCGGTCATCTATCAGGTGTATCTGAATTTGATACGACTTTTGAGTTTCGCATGATTTTTTTTTCTAGTTCATTTATCTTAGCATTCAAATTATAATAATAAATTATACTTCTCCTCACTTTGAAACATAACTTTTGGTTTGGATGAATGTGTCTAGAGAGCATTTAAGTGTGGAAGGAGTGGGACTGGGTTCGGATGGTGAGATTCAAAATATAGAGACTTGTTCGTGTTCGCTAAGAATATAAAATTAGTAAACTGAAATAATAAAGAATACCTTTTCTGGCAAAATTAAGAAAACCTTCAAAAGTGTATTATTTGCCTGTTGTATCTTTTTCTTTTGTCCAAGTCGTCGCTTTTCGTCATATGGACTTTTAGTTTTTACTTATAGTAATTAGGTTTATTTCTCATTTCTATTTGAAGCAGCTTTTACAAAGGTTACTGGTTGGGAAACTATAATCAAATTTTAAGTTAATTGTTTTGTAATTATGCAGAGTTTCTAGAGGTGACAAGCTTTGCCTAAGTTGGTTAGACTGAGAAGTAGGGTATGAAATTGTAATTTTGTTCATTGGTTTTCAGTTTATCCAAATGCTTTTTTTTCTTGTGTGAATATATTTAGATGAGGAAAGTACACAAAGGACCTGCAAGATGATATTGACCAAGAAATTATGAGTTACCGGGACGATTTGTACAATGGAACGGATATTTAAACGGATGTATGGCTTTCATCAGGTACTTTATCAATTATAACTACAATCTTGTCGTAAAAACTAATACTTGATCATTTCACGTAAATGCCAACGATTTCAACTGAATATTTTCATATCACCATGTATAATTGAGTTACTAATAGAACTTAAAGTCTAATGTAATTGGAAATGACATAACTATAATTATTATAATCTCACCTTGGATTCAGTTGTTTGTAAACCTTACCGGTAGAAAATCATATTAGGAGCAGTGTCATTTAGCTTGAGTGTGCGTAAGCTAATACTTTTAGCTAAGCATAATGCAAAGTACTATAATATTCAGTTTTTCTTTTAAGGGTTTAACTATAATTATTGGTATAATGGTAACAGATATGAAATATCAATAATATTTGTCCTTTGGTTGCATTTTGCATTCCACATTATTATGAAGACCCTTAACTAATTGATCAAACTTCATCACTTCAGCCTTGCCTCAAATGAATGAGGTCAACTATATTAGCATAAATGTACATTCATGCTAGATTAAAATTTTAACTCAAAAATGTACTTTCTTTGCTATTTTGATAAGGAAAAATGGGTTTATATTTGGAATAGGCTCAATCTGTGTTTTCACAAGTAGTAAATGGGTTTATATTTTAGTTCATTTGATTGTCATCTAGATTGAGCCCATTCCATTTTGGTAAATTAAATAAAGCAAAACATATTTGAATATAGTGAACTTGCCATGCTGAAAACTGACAGTATGGCATACGTCATTATTACCGTACAAACAACAAAGGTTGAGAATTAGATACATTAGTAAATTACAGTAAGACGTATATCATTTTTTAAAATCCTACAGAAACCTCTTGCACTTCAAATTATTGCAGTATATTCAAATGATTAAGATTATATATGTTTGCTTTGTCATACACTTCATGTTACAACTATAACAGCAAATTGTAAGGATTGGTTAACCAATTTTTAAAGGGCATTTTTTTAGGAATACGCAACAAACCACTTTTTCCAGAGTACATACGTACAATTTATGTGAACATAGCATCTCCTGATGAAAAGCAAATTAGTTAATTAAACATAGCAAACCAGTAGGTGAAAATTTGTAAAAACATAAAAAAAACAAAAAAAAGAACTCATTTATGTGAACCTGTCAGTTAAATAAAATGAAAGCATTCCATAATAGATGAGCTTTAGATAGACAATGAGTTAGGTAGGTTATAATAGTAAGTTGTAGAACCATATTCACCGCCTTCACTATCGTATGAAGCCTAAAAATTGAAATAGCGCATACGGTAAACTGTTTGGTAGAAGAAATCTACAGATAATTAGAGTATGCAAAGATATAAAATGATACCAGTACTTGACAACTATTTGTATATTTAATATTATTTGTTAATTAGAAATTATGACACGATAACTTAAGCACTATGCTTGCATCAATACCAAACTTAAAGGAGGAAGAAATGAAATAAAAATTAACCAAATTAGCCAAAAATAGTACTCCGTAAATAATTACTCGGTTTTGGAAATGCAGCAGATCTTGCTTTAGCACCGAAGGAAATGAATGGTAGGTACTTAATTTGTAAATTACATGAGAGGTATCTGAAGAAAAGTTTTGAATAATAAGCTCACATATATACCCAAATTTGTCGGGTAAATGTGTTGGTAACCGTTTCATAAAATTAAGGAAAAGCACTCGGAAGAATAGAGTAGATTTTGAAGCTTCAGAAAAGCAGAAGGTAAAATATCTTAAGCAGAAGGTAAAATACTTTATAAAATGTCTTAATTTTTCTCTATTCAGAATTTCCCATCTTTCTGGTTGTCATGAAACGGTCAATACCTTGGAAAAACCATTACCATAGCGTTTCTATTTGTAAGCACAAAACACATACCATTACCGGCACCATATTATCTGTGTATCAAAGAATTATGGATCGATAAATCGGTAATTGTCACACTGGTAGTGGTAAATACTTGTGTTGTTTGAAAAATCACAATTTTCAGTATTTTTTTAATGTAATGGTGTTTCATTGATTAGTACATTTCATCCTGTTAGTTAAATAAAATAGCAGGAGAAAAAAAAAGTAATGCAATTAGCATTATATACTTGCTCGCTTCTGTTTGGAAAAAAAAATGTTTTAATAAAACAAGAGAACAAAAATAATAATATGGAATTGGTAAATTACCATCAGTTTTGAAAAAATATTATCAATGTTTTATCAACAAAATGATAAATTTACCATTACGGTATGAACCGTGTTGGTATGCCAACTTAGCTCGAAAATGGTAATGGAAATTTTTATTTTGCATTGCCTTTGCGGTCATTCAACCGAATTACCTGAATCCGAACACTGCAAAATATGAAAGTTCTATGCTGTGTTTAAGTTTGACAGTATTTCTTGCTTCTGTTTTAGGGAAAACCATGGGTCGTGGAAGAAGCTTCAACATAGAAGAAGCAACAATCGACGACATACAGTCCGCCTTCACCGAAGGCAGTCTTACTTCCCACCAACTCGTAAGACGTTACTTGAACAAAATCCAGTCATACAACCATGTACTCCATGCAGTGATAGAGGTCAATCCAGATGCACTCAAACAGGCAAAAAGAGCAGACTGGGAGAGGAAGAAGACAGGGAATATTCTATATAAAGGGCTGCATGGAATCCCTGTTTTGTTAAAAGATAACATAGCAACCAAAGACAGGTTAAACACAACAGTTGGCTCACTGGCTCTGCTTGGTTCAATAGTTCCTCGTGATGCAGGAATCGTTCATAAGCTTAGATGGGCTAGAGCTATCATACTGGGCAAAGCCAGCATGAGCGAGTGAGCCAATTTCAGGTCCCTTAATGCCTCTAGTGGATGGAGCGCTCGAGGTGGCCAGGGCAAGGTATATCCTTGTACATATAAACCACCATTGCTAGATTAGATGATAGTGTTAACTAACAGAAAAATATGTGTAGAACCCTTACGTACTGTCTGCAGATCCATGTGGATCGAGCAGTGGATCTGCTATTGCAGTTGCAGCAAACATGGCTGCAGTTGCATTATGGCACCGAGACATCTTTTGGGACTTCAATTACCATCTAATAATGACATGATGAACTCCCATAATTTCCCAAACACCGAATTAGAACTGGCGACACGCTCCATATTCCCATGTGTTTAATTTTCTCGGAAACGTTGTTGATCAGTCTGCTGCTCAGTTTGGTCCTAGGCCATCAAGAGATACTGAACAGACTGGACTTACTTCCATAGTTCGTCGTTTCCCTATTCCAAACGGTATTATTAATTATATAAAGCAAATTCAACGAATTTTGTTATTCCGAACCCATAAATAAATGAAGTTCTTTATTTTATTGCTGATTTATAAAACCATGGAAGTTGTATCCACATTTTAGAAAGTGGTTTTCCATTTGTCATTTTTTTCTTGCTCAGTTTGTTGGATTCACCATTCTATCAAAGGAGGGTTCGTAAGTGTGCAAAATTGGTTCCTACTATTTAAGCTCAAGAAAGGACTTTATTTCATTTTTTTTATAACTTTGATAATTTATATGACATCATTTATAGTAGGATATACTTGTATAATGTTGTACATGTTTGATCTCATATTTGAAGTCCTACGAGTTAACGTAATTGTTTGACTATCTGTTGTGCTTTCACTTGTGTAGGCATCGGACTTTTGAAGAGAGCAAATTTGGACTTGATGATGCTAGCTTTCACTTGTGTATGCAACAAAGAATTATGGGTAATCAAACGTTTTGTTAGCACTAGTTAGATATAACATTTATTAGTACCCGATGTGTAAATTTGTATACAAATGGTTATTGTATGTGAGTTAGGTCATTTTGTCGAAAAACTATTGTATTTGAATGGTTATGGATATTTTATTTGATTATATGGTTAATGTGTTTTTTAACTTATTTGAATATGATGATTATGTGAGTGATTGTTGATTGATATAATAGAACCAAAATAGACCATTAACAGGAAATAATAGCATGAAAAAATGGTGTAAAATAATAAACAACTTTTAGTAGCGTTTCAAAAACGCTACCGAAATATATATAGTGGCGTTGAGTAAATGCAACCGTAAAACAGGGGTAAAGTTGGAAATTCTATTAGTAGCGCCAAAAAATCTTTTGGTGGCGTTTTTTAAACGCTACAAAAAGATTTATGGTGGCGTTTGAAAAACGCTGCCAAAAATGCATTTATAGTGGCGTTAAAATAAATGCAACAAAAAATCATGGATTTTTAGTCGCATGTTTTCTCACGGCGTTTATCAAAACGCCACCAAAAGTTTTTGTAGCGTTTTTTGAGCGCCACAAAAAATAAAATTTCTTGTAGTGTTTCTTTTTGTCGTTGGTTTTGGAATGATTTTTCTTCTTAAACTGTGTCTCATTCTTTGGCTTTAACTTATCAGTAATTTCAACATTATTTGCCTTAGAATGGGACTCAGTTTGCGGATTATCATCTAGATCGCGTTTGCGAGAGTCTTCTTCAATACGAAGATGACGCTGTAAACTGTCTAAATTACAATCCGTTTTTGCATGCTTCATCTTTTTCTTATAATCATTCCAACTATGCGGAAGTCTAGAAATTATAACTCCAACAACAAAAGATTCATGGAGATCAATTCCAGCATCTTTAAGTTGATTCATCAACAGTAAGATTTCGCTTACTTGTCCAATTATGGACTTATTGGTGACAATTTTGAAATCCATAAAATTGGAAATAAGAAACTTTTTATTACTTGCCTCGGATATGCGGTACTTATTCTCCAGGGCAGTCCAAAGTACCTTCGTTGTTTCCAAGGTCCTATGAGTATTGTAGACTGGGGTAGATAGCGCATTCAGAATATGGCCTCTGCATAGAAAATCGTCCTCTTTGCGCTTTGCACGTCTAGCCTTTAGAGCAGCATCATCCTTATTGGTTTCCTCCGGGATTTCTTCCAAGTCATCTTCCAAAATGTAGAACAACTTGACGGTGACCAAGAAAAATTTCATCGTCTCTTGCCAACGAGTGAAATTGTCACCATCAAAACGCTCTAATCGAGTTAGATGCTGATTCATAACTTGTAGAGCGCTCGAACCTTCCATGGTTGAAGAATATTGTCTGAAAATTGTTGTGAATTTTGCGGTTCGAGACAAATTTGATGGCGATTGTGAGGAAGATAATGATGTACTTCCGACTTCAAGGATCTATGGAATAGATTCTTTCAGACAATAGTTCAACCCACCATGTACAAACGGGTTATCGAACTATCGACTTTCAAGATTCAATGAAGCCCTATAACAGCGAAATCGGATTCCAAGTTTGTACGCCTTTGATCCGACCAAGAACACTTTAGTAATGGTTTCTGATGATGCAATTTGTATAGAATAGAATGAAGAGGAAGAAGAGAGCAATTCTGCGACGTTATCTGAGTTTGCAACACCCTGGAGGCGTCACAAAATGGAGTAACGGTGGCGCAGTGTTTTGTAACATTTTCTGGCGTCGCAAAAACTGCTCTGTGAAGAAGAAGAAGATTCAGAATATTTCTAACTTTTTCTGGGCATCACTATTTATAGTGGTAGAGAGGCGCCTATTCGCTAAGCGTTACAACCGTTTGCAATGGTTCACAACTGTTACAAACGGCTTTATCCATTCAATATTTAAACGTCGCGTCTATTCATTTTGTAACGTTTAGAAAACGTTACAAATTTCCCGCCATTTATTCAAATTTAGGAATTTCGGTTTTGGGTCCTTAACGGTCTGAAATCTGGCCCGTACTGTTCACATATGATCCAAAAATATTTTCGAACCCGAAACCGGCCCGGCCCGGTCGGACGGACGGCGGTGGCGCGCGTGTGGTGTTGCATGACTTCTCTCCTCACAACAAAGCAAACATGTGGGAGTCCCAAGGCCCCAACATCCACATGAGAAATCTATATTTATACAAATATATTGCATAATTTTCTAGCATGTGGGACTAATTGATTTTTTCTTCCCTCTTTACTTCTTCTCTTCCAAATCAAAACCCAAAGCCCCAAAATTATATTTGAAAATTTTACAACAATAATGGTCCATTGCAGTTCCCTCTTATATTACTACTTAGGCTATTAGTTCAAACAAAAATAACTTTACATATGTTAATGAGGTTATAAAGACTTACTGATTGAACTTTTGCCGTGCTTAAAAATCTCTCCAAATTTTAATAACTCAACTTCTGTAAAAATATACGCATCTACAAATTTTATCAAGTACGAATAATATAAACTGAGAACGTTGATCAAAATCGTTACTGTTAGAGAAATGACTAATCATAAATTTCTGTGGATAAAAGTGTAACCTAATGCACACATATATATTCAAATCTTAATTATTTGGAGGAAATAAATTTGCTAAGATTGTCCTTTTACATTACATAGATATATTTTACTTAACTCTTATTTCCCTTCCATTTTACTAGAGATATTGCTAATGGCGACAATTAATATATGAATGTTAATGTATAATAGCTACTTTGATTGTTGCTCATTTTTGACACCTTTCACTCCTGCGGTTATGAAGCTTCCATATTATTTTTCAACTTCTCATGCAGTTTATTGATTTCTGTATGCATTCAAACTAATCTTACTTAAAATACAATATGGTATATTTGTCAATGTTAACAACCACTCGTTTACATGCATCATTATAAAAGGATATTATATCTTTCAGTATAAATAAATATTATTTCTGTTTCATTTAAATAAATAAATATTATAAATAAGTTATAAGTATTATTTCTCTTTGATTAAAATAAATAAATACTATAAATAAGTATAAAATGGCAGTAATTTTACTTCATGTCCGCGATAAAACAACATACAATAGTGTTAACCATAATGCATAATATTATGATATTTATTGAATAAATCATCGATCAAGATAATAAAGTTTGTGCGTGCGTGAATGACGCAATATTACCTTTTTCTACAAGGAAATTTTAAAATCCATATTCTCAATATAACAATATATAAGGAAAGTCCCTAACAGATGTACATGTATTCTTTGTCCCTACTTTTACTCTTTTTCGTTATTTTTTAAAAGTTCCTTTACCATACAGGTGTATTAATAAAATAAACAAAGCGTAGAACCAAAGAAAAAAATTATGAACGAATTTACTTGATAAGTTACTATTATTGCTATCTGAATTGAACATATTATTTTTAAATTGAGATTATATTATATAAACTAAACAATTTATTAAAATCATCTCCATTTGAGAAACAATCAATCAAAAATTTATGCGGATAATGTTGTTCGATTGTTATGCAAACAGAATTGCAGTAAATTGGAAGTTACAGAGAATAGAGTGTGTAATAAAATACAGTACCGTTTTAGAATGTCCGAGTCCAGAATAATCTGTTTCCTTAAAACAATATTGCTCCCTCTACGGCGCTTAAGAATATCAAGCAATTATTTCCCAAGATAAAAAACAGACATGTCTTTGTGATGCTGCGCAACAATCAAAGAACAACGACGAACTCAAGAGAATTTAAGTAAGAACAGCGTTTTGTGGGAGAAGAAGAAGTGCATAAAAAACTAAGTGTATTTTCCCGTTTTCTTTATGCCTATATATAGACGTGGGGAGGTGGCTATTCGAGAATATGTGCATGTTCGAACGGTTGCGACAGTCGGAAAGGTTACGATCCTTTACTAAATGAAGCGGCCGTTTTATTACTGCTATTAGAAATGAGTTTTTGAACCGTCAAAAAGAAAAACTTCTGATCTGAACAACCAAGCTAAGCCAACAGTCAAGTGCTAAGTGCCTCTAATACGCCTCAAACGCTCATTCGTCCACGCCGTGAGTGTGGGTGCGGGCTCGAGCGCAGGCGTGCACGTGCGAGGTAGTGCGTTGCACCACCCGCTAAGAAGGTCATATTTTCTTGTCTCTCTTTGTCTCATAGTAAATATAATATGGACCACATCTTACTATATAAATACATGATGTTTATTATAGTCTATTATGTGAGACTATTCATATTCCAAGTCATTTAATGCCTTACATTTCCCAATGAAACACTACAAGATACACAGTGATTTCCGACGGCCGTCAGGAGCCGTCGGAATACAGAACACCGATTTCATCCATTTCTGATGGAATCGGCGACGGCTTTGCGACGGCCTCCGACGACTTTTTCGACGGCAGTTCTGATGTTTTTTCCGACGGTGCTAACGTCCACGTGGCTTAAAAACACGCCAGAGAACCGTCGGAAGCCGTCGGAATTTTGCGAAACATTTATCGTATCGGTTAAAGTAGCACGTTGGCCTTGAACTTTCCTAGTGTTTATCCTTTTGACTTACTAGCGAATCAGTGGACTTGGGTTGTCTTTGAACTGTAAGCCTTTTATGTAAATCCAAAATAGACAACATACAATAAGTGTTTCTTATCTTCTTTGGTTCTCTGTTTGTGTTCGTTTTTACCATGAACGCCTACTTGATCTCATGAGTGCTTGGAGAATTTGGCGTTACAATTCACCTTGAAGCGGTGCCTTCGCACTCACATAGGTGATTTTATAAAGGGTATTTCGCAATACCCCACTTGGTTCTTAATATTACCAAGTATAGACATCATTAAAAATATCAAAACTTATCTTATTTTCCGACGAGTGGTGCACTGACTTATCATAGGAATGGTTTGAGTGTATACCAGTGCCATCAAGTTTATCTTAAACTCAGTTGTCCCTTTGAACCTAGATCTTGAGATCTTCAGTCAACTAGGTAGGATTTCCATTTTAGAGAAACTTTTAGTTTATGAGCCTTAACCTATTCCCATCGATAAGATATTAAACTTCTCTCTTAGTAAACCTTTTGTTAGTTGATCTGCAATGTTATCGTTTGATCTTACATAGTCAATTGTGATAACCCCATTGGAGAGAAGTTGTCTAATAGTTTTATGTCTACGACGAATATATCTAGACATGCCATTGTAAAGCTTACTATTGGCCCTGCCAATCGCTGACTGGCTGTCACAATGTATGCTTATTGGAGGTACAGGTTTTTCCCAATTAGGAATACCTTCTAAGAAACCTCGAAGCCAATATGCTTCTTCTGCAGCTTTGTCTAAGGTAATAAATTCTGATTCCATGGTAAATATTGCTATACAAATATTTTTAGAGGTACTCCAAGATATTTCCCCATTTGCTAAGGTAAACACATATCCACTAGTGGATTTTGTATCTGATGAACCAATTATCCAGTTTGCATCACAATACCTTTCTATTACAAATGGGTACCTACCATAATGTAGTTCATGATTTTGTGTATACCTTAGGTATCCTAGTACTCGAATTATAGCTTTCCAGTAATTCTTTCCTAGGTGGTTAGTATATCTACTGAGTTTACTCACAGCATATGCTATATTAGATCTAGTGCAGTTCATTACGTACATAATGTGCCTAGTATACGAGAGTACTCAAGTTGGTAAATGCTATCACTGCTATTTTTAACCCAGTTTTGGTTTAAATCTACGGGTGATTTTGCTGATATTATATTGTGTTGTTTAAAATTTTCAAGTATTTTCCCAACATAGTGTGATTGGGACAACACATATCCTTGTTCGGTTTTATGTATTTTTATATCAAGTATTACATCAGTGATTCCTAGATCTTTCATGTCAAATTTGGCGGAGAGCATATCTTTTGTAAATTTTATTATCTCATTACTCTTTCGAAAATTAGTAGGTCATCTACATATGTGCACATAATGACATATCCTATATTTGTATGTTTAGAATAGACATATTTGTCACATTTATTTATATGAAATCCATTTGATATTACAGTTTCATCAAAATTTTCATGTCGTTATTTAGGCGCTTGTTTAAGCCCATATAGTGATTTTCTTAGTCTACAAACCTTATTTTGATTTCTAGATATTATGAAACCTTCAAGTTGTTCCATATATATTTCCACTTCTAGTTCTCCATTCAAAAATGTTGTTTTTACATCCATTTGATATATTTCTAAATCAAGTGTAGATGCAATTGCTATTAACATTCTTATTGATGTTATCCTAGTTACTGGAGAGTATGTGTCAAAATAATCCAGATCTTCCTTTTGTGTGAAACCTTGAACCACAATTCAAGCCTTATACTTTTCTATTGAACAATCAAGTTTCAATTTCTTCTTAAATATCCATTTATTACCTAAGGTATTGCATCCTTGAGGTAAATCAACTAATTCCCATGTATGGTTTGTGTCATGACCCAATTTTTCATACAGTTCAAACTGACAATTTACCACACATGTCCAGCCCAAATTGCACGAAAAGGCGGATAATAAGAAGAAGAAAGTAGAAAGAAGATAGAAAGAAAACCAAACAACACATAATCTCACAGCGGAAATGAATAATCTATAATATAGAACAAATATTTACATAAAACAAAACTATAATGTTTATAGTACAGATATCAATCAGAGTATACCAACCTATTCAGCACATACAGTTATAGCAACATGTCCTCACAACTGTTGATAAACACAACTAAAATGCAACGGAAAATATAATCATCTACGTGAATACGTCTCTAGGCCTCCAGCTCCTTCCCTGAAGCTCCAATTATCCATCTAAACCTGGAAATATGCTAGGTCTGACCCGAGCATATAGGAAAAACCACGTTCGGGTCAGTTTGGTAAAACCAGTGTGAGAAATTAAATTACAAGCAAATTTATTTATCTTAGTTTTTAAAAATCCTTTTAAAATCAAAGGTATCCCGTAAGACCACGCTACACATAAACACGACGAGTTTTTCCCTTACGGTAACCAAAACATTTTTATAGAAAATCCAGTGATATTATAATAGTGTCTAAGTACAAATACTTATTCAAATAGCCGAAATTGTTACATTAATTAAATTCCAGCATACTAGGCTCTACAACTAAAACCGTAAAGATTCGTATTAAAGAATGGATTTCCATACAATGACTAAGCACTGGGATACCACCTATCACAGTATACGTCTAGAAAAATGTACCGAGGACCTCGCTGGGATACCCTACAACACATGACCGGCCTACCCCTAACCCCTGGATAGTACCGAATATGCTATCACCTCGGGTGGAAAGTTCCCACCCTTATCGAGCTCTTCCCATGCACCGTATTTATAATATCCGAGGGTATCTAGAAAGGTGATAAACATACCCTAATTGGGTGCGACCCACTTAGCCTTGCTGCATCTCCCCTAATTTTCAGTCATTCCGGTTGATGAGGCTTGAGGCTACGATTACCTTTTAAGGAATTTTCACTTAGAATGCTCATTGTCCTCCAATGACAATGTGCTGAAAGCATTCATCCATACAAGTCTGTTCTGGGTTTGAACGAAACCGAAGGCACTATTCCTACTACATCCATTTTGGAATCATCCTCAGGATTAGTAGCGATTAGCCCTTGCACTTCAATGCTCCATCTTCGATTCCAAGCTCTTGTCTTCACTTCGAAATGCATTTGTTGGATCGAAGTGGTTTTCGGATAACTTATCTGATCCCGGTCTCTTCGAAACAACTTTCGATATTTCCGGTAAACTCAACTCCGGTTCTCTAAGAAATAAACAGACAAAAATAAGATCGAAGATCATCTCCTAACCGTTAGTGAACGGATTTCCTTATCATCGTCCTAGAAGAACGAAACGATTTTATATGTACAGTATAACACCTCGAACGGTAACTGTACCATATAATCTCTCTGTTTCTCCTAGATATTTCCAAAGTTATGTTTTGGGTCCAGATTTGATATTTGGTTATTTAACTATCAAATAAACAATCATTCAACCAAAGATTTCTTTTCCCACTAAAATCACTAAACCTTAATTAATTTAAATTAAATTAATTAAATCTCTAAATCAAAGGTATATACTTATCTCATAGGAATAAGTATATTCACAAACCATTCCCTTCAATAATATTTGAAAACCCTTATTAAATAAATATGGAAAGTACTTTGCGGTATCAACCATGGATTCGCAGCTCGATGATTACGTCTATATCCCAGAGAAATCCAAACTTAACTTAAGTAATCTCTGCCTCCCGATTACACAATGAAAGTATACCATTACTTTCCGAAAACTTTATTTAATAATCATCTCAATATAATACTTATAAAGTTTCTATATAAATTTTCCAAGTTTAATTTAGAAAAATGCTCTTTTATAAAAGGTTTGCTATATAATATATTATTTTTAAAACATTATTAATATTTAAACAAATTATCTCGGGAGTAATCACAATATCTTAATATTAATTAATCCTTAAGTAATAATTAACTTTAAACAAATCATTATAAAATAACTTTAGTTAACAATTAAATATTCTTTAAACAATTTAAATAATTAAATAACTTTGAAACAATAATAAAATACTTTTAAATAATTTTTAAGAATAATAAAATGATTAACTTCAAATAATTATTAAATAATTATTAATTAACTATAAAATACCATTAATAAAAAAATTATCTTTTAAATAACTTTGATTCAAAAATCAACTTCCAAATTGGAAAGAGGCTTATTAATCTCAATGCTACTTAATCATATTACCATTTATTTCATAACAATCCAGCACAACAGATTTAGATATTCATATCAATCTATCTTTAACACTAAATTCAACGTCATATTGCCAGTATAATTATCAGGAAAATAAATAGATGTCTATACAAATATGACAGCAGAACAGGGTTTTATTTCTGCTAGTCGATGTTCAAAAACTCATAAAATCAGTAATAATGGCGGAACAGTGATTTATTCTGCCAATAGGGGTCCAATTTAATACAATTAGTGGAACAGTGTTTTATTCCACTAAACAGATATCCAAAACATCGTAATTAACTTAAATTAACTCATCGTTATTTTTATCTGGGAAAATAACCTCAATATATGGGTCATATAAATTTAAACGATGATATTTGTTTAACTTGATCACTTAAAATTCTGTCCGTTCCAAATGGCTATAAATTTCCACTCATTCAAACTCGACAACAGTTCATACGACGACGTAGTATTCGTCGATACGAACCCATTTCAACGAATCTCGCGTAAATCGGGATTTGTATGAACAAGTTATAACGTTTTAAAATTTACAAACATATATATATATATATATATATATATGTATGTGTGTGTGTGTGTGGATTATCGTTTTATATTTAAAAACTTTCCTCCATCTCCCTGGGTCGAAGCCCACCCTTCTTTTTTTCTCTTTTTTTTAAATTACCTGGGCCGAAGCCCAATATTTCCTACCAAAGAAAACATTCCCTTCCTTCTCCTCCCTTCCCTCTTCTTTCACCTGGAAACAAAACGCCTCCCAACTGAAAACACTAAATTCCAACGCCCACGTTCGTACTCGATCAAACCCAAGGTCAAATCAATTCAACACCAAGCTGGACCTGAAATCATCGATTCCAATCGAACCAAACATAGATCGCAACACACAGCCATTTTCCAAAACTTCCACCTGCAGTTCAACTCGCGTCACCTCCGTGCACACGTGCACGTGCACGATCGCCTCGAACAACTAGCAACCATTCGACGACCATCAAGAAGCGCCTCTTCCCACGCTTGATCACCTCCACCCCGTAGTTTCCCCTCCGAACTTCTCTGGCCAAATTCGAAGAGCACGGCCGTATACAAATCGAAAACACGCTCAGTGATCTCCTTCCCACGACCACCATACTTACCTATAACCCATGACGCCTGAGCCACTTAATCTCCAACACCTTGAGCACCTCCAAGCCCACCACGGCCCCACTCGACGCCTTACTGTGCACTCGCAAAACCCATTTCCTAAACCCAATAAAAACCCGACCTAAACCCTAAAAATGCCTCACCAACTCAAATCAAAGCCAAATTCGAAAATGCGCCACGGTGAATCCCTCACCCATGCCACCATGCTTCTCCTCGACCAAGCCTCACCTCCTCTCGTTGACCATATCGCCCGAAATTATTTTTTTAGTGGATTTCGGTCATCTTCAAATTTCACAAAAACTATGCTATTAAAAATCAGGATTTTTGCACTAAAAATATTATCTTTATACGACAATCACAACGGCATACTCGATTCGATGTTTTAAACCTATCGAATTTTGTTAAAACTTAGGTTGTCTACTGTATTTTTGAAATTTCTCACAATATACAAAACGAACGAGCTTCAAACTATTTTTAGTGCGATCTAGACTTGAAAACAAACACTTCATCAGTTGGCATCATCGGCAAATTCAAATCAGATTGAGAGAAAAAGATTTTTGAACTTGAATGGCAATGGTTTTCCACCTCTGTAAATATGATAGAGCATTATAAAACCATTTCCAGGTTTTCTAAAATTGAATTCTCACCTTAAACATTGCTTTGATCTTTGAAACTTCAGTTGAACTTAGCTTATGATCTGCAAATCTTGATATTGTCGCCTTGCTTCAGATTTGAACAGAATTGCTTCTTCTTCCTTTTGTTTTTACTGTGCTTTGCTATTTTGTTTGTTACAAAGCTTTGTTATTTTTTTGTTTGTTTTACAGGCTTTTAGAAACATCTCAATTATCACACACAAACCCCCATATATAAACAAGTTTGGATGTGAAATGATATGCACTTGATCATGGTTTTGGCTCAAAAGATTTGCAGGTCCGAATAAGGATTTTTTTGTGATGGGTTGAAAAGAGGATGAAGTGATATATTGTTTGAGTTTGAAAAGAGGTTAAATGTATGTTTTTATAATTTCTCTATTTAGACCAAACAAGTGCTTATGTACATATATTTGTTCTTTTCCATTTTTTTTACTTGGTTAACTTTTTGTCATGAAATGTTTAAAATCTTAACTTGTAACTTTGATTTACTTAGTTAAACTTTCCTTTGTTTTTAATCATGCTTATATATATATTTTGAAAAACAAGAGACATAAAGTGGTGTAAAACAAATTTTAAGTCTTCATATTCATATTTATTTATTTTTATTTAAAATGTAAAATAAAAGTTTGCTATTCAAAAATACATTACTCAAAATACTAAAAGTTTTTGATGTTCCATTTTATATAAAATAACATTTTGTTAAAACATTTCTTTTTATTATATTTTCATGTATATATTTTCTTATATGTTTACTTCTTTCATTTAGTTTATACATATTTTACATTCTTCTTAACTAATATGTATATATATATAAGAAAAATCCCATTTTAAACTCTTTCTATTTATAATACATTATATTTTTCATAAGTAATATCATTTCTATTTATAATATATTCTTATTATTCATTTATATTTATTTTAATATGTTTTTAATTACATATAAATTATGTTGTTACACATATATATATAAGAAATTTAAATTAAATTAATTTTCTATTTTATAATTAAAATCTAGAAATTCAAAATATTATATTGGTTTAAAACTATTTATTATTACCAATTATCATTTAACAAGGGTTTTATTTCGATTAAAAGAAACATATTATTGAATATTAAAAATAAATATTCAAACTCAAGACGACAAACCGGGTCGTTACAGTTTGACATAATGGATTCGATTTCATTGTTAACGGCCTCCTTCCAGTAAGGAGCATCAGCGGTGGACATGGTTTGTTTGTATGTTAACGGATCGTTTTCTAACATAAATATGTAGAAATCTGGTCCAAAAGTTTCTTAGATCCTTGATCTTTTTCTTCACCTTGGTTCCTCCACTAGTTGATCATCATTGTTTTGCTGAATATTGTCAATATTTTGTTCAGTATCCTCGGGTGAATTAGAGACTTCAATTTCCCTTGGTCTCTTTTGAGCATAGCTTTCAGTACATTGTTTTAAAGGATATATATGTTCGAAAAATCAAGCATTTCTCAACCCAATAATGGTATTTACGTGAATATCATCAATTTCAGATTTGTATACCAAAATTCAATAAGTAGCACTGTTTTGTGCATATCCAATAAATATATAATCAACTGTTTTTGGTCCGATTTTGACTTTCTTTGATTTAGGTACCTCCACTTTCGCAGGACGCCGCCACACTTTTAAGTATTTGTAGGATGGTGGTCTACATTTCCATAGTTCATAGGAGATTTAGATATTTTCTTTTATGGCATCTTATTTAACATATGATTTTATGAAAGAATAGCTTCTCCCCAAAAGTTATCTGGCAATCCAGAACTGATTAGTAAGGCATTCATCATTTTCTTAAGAGTTCTATTTTTCCATTCGGTTATACCGTTGGATTGAGGTGAATATGGAGCCGTAGTTTGGTGTATAATACGATGTTCGGTGCAAAAATCATCGAAGGGAAATTCATATTCTCCTCCTCTATCACTTCTTAAAGCTTTTATTTTCTTATCGAGTTGATTCTCAACTTCTGCTTTATAATGTTTAAACATGTCGAATGCATCCTCCTTACTTCTAAGGAGGTACACATAATAGTACCTTATACAAATCATCAATGAAAGTGATGAAGTACCTTTTACCTCCTCTAGTTTGACACGTTTTTGAATCACATACATCTCTGTGTATTAAGTCTAGAGGTTCGGTTTCCCTTTCAACATGGTGAAATGAAGTTCTTGTCAATTTTGCTTCCGCGCAAACTTGACATTTATAGTTGGAATCTATTTCGCATTTTGGTATGAAGTCTAGATTAATCAATTTTCGCAGTGTATTAAAATTTACGTAGCCTAATCTAGAATGCCATAGGTTATAAGAGTTGACGATATAAGCAGAAGATTCAATTTTATTCATATCATTGTTTGGTACAACAGTAGTTGCATTTGCTTTAAATAAACCATCACTCACATAACGTTTCCCTACGTACACTCCATTCTTTGACAACACAAATTTATCAGACACAAAGGTGAGTTTGAAGCCATGCTTGCTAATAGCGATCCGGAAATCAGGTTATTGTGGATCTCTGGAATATGAAGAACATCTGCCAAAGTTAGTTCTTTTCCAAAAGTCAATTTCAGTACAATCTTTTCCTTTGCTTTCGACCTTTGATGTGGATGAATTACCCATAAAAAGTTGCTCGTCCTCATTAGTAGTTTTGTGGGTTGTAAACATCCACTTATTTGCACATATGTGTCGAGTGGCTCCTGTATCTACAAACCATTCATTCAAGTTACCAATAAGGTTGCATTCGGACACTACTGCACATAAGTCCATATCAAGCACGCCTTCTGAAATGTCAGTCATGTTTGCTTCTGATTTCTTTTTCTTGGGTGCACGACATTCGGCGGCTTTGTGCCCTTTTTTCCACAATTATGACATAAACCTTGAAATTGCTTTGATTTCATAAGAGCATGCTCACGTTTTCTTTTGTTGGGTTTCTCTGACTCGACTACATTTGCCTTGTCAATCATGGTATGTGAAGTCTTCTTCCCAGATTTCTTGTTATCTCCTCAATTCTCAATCGAACTGCAAGTTCCTCTATTGTCATCTTCTTGCACTTATGCTTAAGGTAGTTTTTGAAACCTTTCCATGATGGAGGAAGCTTTTTAATTGCAGTGACAACCTGAAAGGATTCGCTTAGAATCATACCTTCATCATGCAATTCGTGGATAATGACTTGTAGCTCTTGAATCTGGTTGATTACGGTCTTCGCATCAATCATTTTTAAGTCAAGAAACTTTCCTGCTATAAATTTCTTCATGCCAGCATCTTCAGTTTTGTACTTCTTATCCAATGCCGTCTAGAGTTCCTTGAAAGTTCGAGCAGCACAGTATACATTGTATAGACTGTTGTCGAGTCCATTAAGAATGTAGTTCTTGCACATGAAATCAAAACTCTTTCAGATATTCGGGGCTTCTACTTTAGTTACATCAGGTTACAGTTTTGCGACTATGGAGCATCTTCAGTAAGAAACTTTGCTAGGCCCAATGTCGTAAGATAAAACAACTTCTTTTGCTGCTAACGCTTGAAGTCCATCCCTGTGAACTTTTCTGGCCTTTCTCCATGAGATAGTGCCATTGTTGAAACCACATTTGTAGGCTGACAAGTAGTTACAGTCTATATTGGTGTAGAATTATTGCTTTGCTGAGACATCGTCGTCTATAGAAATAGCCAACAATCAATATTGTTTCAAGTATATTGTTCGATTGTTATGCAAACAGAATTGCAGTAAACTGGGAGTTACAGAGAATAGAGTATGTGATAAAATATAGTACCGTTTTAGAATGTCTGGGTCCAAAATAATCTGTTTCCCTGAAACAAGATTGCTCCCTCTACAGCGCTTAAAGATATCGAGCAATTGTTATCCAAGATAAAACGAACCTGTCTCTATGGCGCTGCGCAAAAATCACAGAGCAACGACGAACTCAAGAGAATTTAAGTAAGAACGGAGTTTTGTGGAAGAAGAAGAAGTGTAGAAAAAAATAAGTGTTTTTTTCCGTTTTCCTTCTGCCTATGTATAGGTGCAGGGAGGTGCATATTCGGTAATAGGTGCCTGTTCGAATGGTTGCGACGGTTGGAAAGGTTATGGCCCTTTACAAAATGAAGCGACCATTTTATTACTGTTGTTGGAAACGAGTTTTTGAACAGTCAAAAAGAAAAACGTCTGGTCTGAACAACCAAGTCAAGCCAATAACCAAGTGTTAAGTGCCTCTAATACGCTTCAAACGCTCATTCGCCTATGCCACAGGTGCGGGTGTGGGCACGGGCATGGGCGCGGGCGCGTGCGTGCATGCGAGGTCCGCTAAGATGGCTATGCTTTCTTATCTCATAATAACTATAATAGAGACCACATCTTACTATATAAACACATGATGTTTATTATATTCTATTGTATGAGACTATTCATATTACAAGGCATTTAATGTCTCACACTTTCCAATGAAATGCTCATTCATTTCTAACAGGTAAAACATTAACCTACTATTGAGGGTAGGATATGTAACTCTCAATCATTTGAGGAAACAGATATACTAACATTATCCATTTACTTCACCAAAATAAATGTGGTTTATATATGCAAATAATTTTACCCCATGTTTAACAACACACAATAATGCTAACCTTAATGTATACTATTATGAATTTTATTGAATAAATCATCCATCAAGTTAACTCTATGTGTGTATGACACAATATCACTTTTTTGTAAAACGAAACTATTATATGCATATTCTCAATATGACAATATATGCAAGGAAAGTCCATAACTGATATAAACGTATTCTTCATCCCTGCTTTTATTCCTTTCTATTATTATTTTTAAGTTCCTTTACTATACAGGTGTATTAATAAAATAAACCAAGATATTGAAAAGAAAATTTTATATAAGTTACTATTATTGATATCTAAACTGAACATATCATTTGAGTTGAGTTTATGTAATATAAACTCAACAATTTATTAAAATCATCTTCAATTGGAAAACAATCAATCAAAAATTTGTGCGAATGAAAAGATAACCTTCTATTTATGGACCAAACATATTTTTATTTACAACTTTTTGTTACAAATGGTTATTTAAGACTAGATGAGTACTTTATACTTTCCTATATTCTTTATAACCTAATTTCATTATAGTAATTGTAATTTCTATACAATTTAACTGTTTATAATTAAGTTTTACTCTCACCATAAATGATCATTTTAAGTAAATGTTGTACTTACTCCTGAATCAATATTTTAGGATCATCTGTGTCACAACATGAGGAAGATATGATACCAAGGGCTAGAATCATCACTAATCATAACAGTGGTTGAAACTTTATTGCAAGCATGTACTACTACAACCCACTTACTGTAATTTTTGTGCTGCTAAAAAGTTTTTTCACGAAAGCCTATATAATTGTTGTTCTGGTGGTTCTATTCATATTCATCGACCTACTACAACACCACAAGAACTGCTTACTTTATTCCAAGATCAAGGTGAAATTGGTACCCATTTTCGAACAAACATTTGATTTTATAATAACCGTTTTCGTTTACTTCAATAGGTGCAACAATTGACAATAGTCAAGCAATGGTAGAGATGGTGTTTATACATATCATGCACAAGGTACAGTATATCATATTTCTGGTGGTTTACTACTTTTTAAAAAAGAGATGATTCAAATTTTCTAAGTTTCAAACCACTGAAAGCGCTAATATTAATATTTGTTAATAGTTAATTGCTTTCTTTACCTGTTTGATAATTTTTCAAAATAGCTTAGTCTCATTCCCATTTTGATAAACAATTAATCTGTGCATGTACACGCATAATAAAATACAGTATTACGTCAAAGTCATTTTGTAAACTTTAAAAAAAACATTAGACCATTACCAATAATATGGCTTGTTCAGTTCACACTCTCTCATACTTTTGGACAGACCGAACGAGCTCCATAACTAGGTAAGGTACAAACTAGCTACAGACCAAAGGAAAAAAATTCACCAGGTTTATAACGGCGAAGAGTTCGCTGTTTTAAATTTATAACGGTGAACTCTTCGCCGTTATAAACCAAACCCTACAACCAGCTGCCGAGCCATTTCCCATCTCTCCTCATTCCCTTCTCCATTTTAAACAAACCTGATTCCTTCCACCACCCCGTTTTCTTCAATTTCAACCCCAAAACGTCCAATTTCTTGCTCTTATACACAAATTAAAGCCTGTTTTTGAGATCTACACCCACAGAAATGTCTAAATTATTCAAAAAAATTACGAAAAAGTTCATGCATAGAGACAGTAGTAATGGTGGTGACGGCTTTGGCGAAGGTCATATTATTGTGCAGTACGGTCATAAACACGGAATAGAAGATTTGCGCGAGGCCGTTGAAAATATCGAGCAAGGCGGAGGCGAAGATGAAGGCAGTCGTCGCCGTCAGGAGGCCGCAGGGGTAGTCGAGCGGGTAGGACGCATAAGGGTATGGGGCAGACTTCCGCTAGAGTGGCCGAGCTTGATGGATTTCAGGATCCGAACCCTAGTGCAGTGAAATTGCTTATGCTTTCAAACTTTCGCGTGCTTCCAGAAGGCAAAGTACATGTCAGCACAAACGAGTTTGGTTGTAAGTATTTCATTATATGATTAAAATAATAGTAATGCATTGTTAGTTTAAATTTATAAGTATGCTTTTATTTAACTTAAACAGTCGCGGAATATCAGTTCGTGGGGTTTTTTAGTGAACACGCTTAGATATTTTCATACGAATTTGGAAAATAAGGATAGAGTCGTAGTAATTTACATGGGCTTGGATTCCATCATTTCTTAGGTAATCTAATGAACCATTTACTTAAAAGACCGGTTAATTTATCACTCCGTAATTTAACTTGTTATGTACTCTACAATTCTAGAAATCAACCATGTTATAAAAGGTAATGTGCAATTGTGCACAGTTACTGCTTTACGGTGGTATAAGACCACTCACACGTTTCAGTTTCCTTACGGTGAGATGGGAATTACACCCCTTGATTTCTCTATGCTTACCGGCATTAGCATTGGAGTAGCCTCTTTTCCATCGCTTCGATACAATGATGCTCGATGGCGTGATCTGGTACTTGTTCATGACCTTCTACCACACTTTGACTCATTCGCTGCATCATATCAAGCCGGAGGCGCTATTAGAGTCAGCGTTATTCATGCTGCCATAGACAACATACTCGGTCATTACTCTCTTGATGATGATCTGGAGCTTGCGAGATTATTTGTTCTATAACTCATCGGTAACTTGTTTTTTAGCACGTCGAGCAGCAGTTTAGCGGTTGGGTTTATTGAGGTCGCATCTCATTTGGATTTCGGTAGTGCTGTTCTATATGACTGGGGTACGCCTATTCTTACGTACCTGTACAGATGTCTCGATGTACAATGCACCATTACAGACACACATGTTTCATTATTTGCTTCTGGGAGTTACTATAGTACTGATATTTTGAGTATTCCAGGAATTTTCATTTCGTCACTTTGACGTCAGATGCATCTACTTTTTTCCCTCGTTTGTCATTTTGGTGCGCGGACAATAGGAGGCCCAAGGATAATGAATCCCATCATGTTTATTCGGTTGCCCACAACCAAATCGATTTGAGGATGTATAGACATCAGATTATATGGCATTCATTTCATGATGCGTATTGATCGGTCTTGATTTTATAGAAATTGTTAGGATGCTTGCCGGGTGGAGATTTTCACTATTATCTTATCCCTCGGCGTTTGGTGCATATTGGTATCTTAGTGAGAGGTGTCGGAGACAGTTGTACGACTTTGATGCTATTTTCGATGATCCACACTCTCATAGCTATCGCCGTATGATTTATCCTTCAGAGCAGCTAGACCTGTTGAGAGCAGGAGGTTAGTGGCCAGCCGAGACCTTTGTTATTACCGGTCCATCATACGTTGACTTCTGGCGTATATTTTACAGTGGGTCCGGTGATACCATTTGTAACATCCCCCTACTTGGAGGCCCAAAACTAACAATTATGGATGCTGCAGTCATCCATGTTTATTAATCCTCGGTGACCAAATACGATGGTGTTAGATTCATTGATACACAGAAACACATGAATATGGAAAAAATTTAAAACATCAAACAAAATCACGTTCCATTTCAAAACATTTCCAATCCATTACATAATCCCACAATCGTAAACCACATTCAGAGAAAATATATTTATGACAACATATGCCAAGAACGGCATATGAAAATGCCCCTTTGGATGATTAGAGTATATACATGCAATATAACAACTTTGTCATTACAAATAACACAGCGGAATCAAATAAAAGAAAACTCTATATAGCTATCATGTCTCCTGCACGTCTCCAGATGCTTTATTCGTCTAATGAGATACCTGAAAACCTCAACTCTCAAACTACTCAAAATCAATTGAGTACCCGAGAGTTTAAGGAGAAAATACAAACTTCGTGTTGGAACTGGGTCAGCCCGCAGCGGAAGAAATTGGTGAATTTCAAAAAATTTATCCATTTTGGATCTTTAATGGACCTATGAAGTCTAAATATACTTAGAACTTTTTTAAGTTTCTTTTAAATAAAATCAATATTTTATTTTATTTTATAAATAAAGTTTTACTTTAATTTAATGTGTACGTAAATTAGAGTATATCAAATATATTCTTATATACATATTTGTGTGTAACGGTAACTTATTAAATTTATTTAGAAACAGAAAAATTTCATTTCCTATCTCTTGAATTATTTAATTATCGACGAGGCATAAATTTATTTAGAGAATGAAACTTTTCATTTTCTTCCTCTTAAATTATTCAATTAATGAGAGATCATAAATTTAGTTATAGAAGGAAACTTTTCATTTCCTTCTCTTAATTAAATTAAATAATTGATTAATGAAATAGCATTAATGACAAATCTAAATATGACATGAATTGTAAATATATTCATGGTAAGTATTGTGTAAGTGTAACATATAGGGAGTGTGCATAGTCAGTGGTAGTTGATATGTATACATAAAATAAAAAATAACAATTTGAATGGTTATTACATAGGAATTGAAATGGAAATAAATAAGGGATGAAAAGGGTGATTGATACAGTCTTATTTTTAGTAAATTTAACTAATGTAACATATTAACGACAATCAATAGATACCATAATGTAAGAATATAGAAGGTAAACTAAATTATATGTATACATTATTATCTTAATTAAAAAAGTGAAATGATTTATGACTATGACAATATATGTAAAGAAAAATAAATTTTATATGAACACATACAAGTAGATCCAAATATGTATATATGGAATTCAATCAAATCTTTTTAATAATACAAATTAGATAGTTATTACAGTCAATTTCAAAACTTTGATTTGTTGTTAAAATTCCTTTTATTTATATGTATATATCTAATGCAATAAAAAGTGCAAGTAATACATGCATATATACATACACTAAAATTCAAAACTAAAATTACACTTTGTTATGAAAGATTTGAATATAGATCCACAATTGAAACATTGTATTGATTCCATATAAATTTCATTTTAACCTTAAATATAATTCAACCAATTAACATGAAAATGTAAATTTCCAGATTTAAGGAAATGGAATTTAAATTAAATGTTAAAACATAGAACTAAAATAAAACATTGTATTTTAACATATCTAGATTTAGCTTCAATTTAATAAAGTAAAGAAAAGCAGTTAATCAATTTGAACATGTAAACATTCATATCTGAAGAATTACACTTTAATTAGAATTCACTACACCAGAAATGCCATTTCCCAACGGCTTTGAGCCGTTGCAAACGGATTTAGCAACGGCTCTGAGCCGTTGCTAAATTGGCAATGGCAGAAAATTAGCAACGGCTTTAAGCCGTTGCGAAACCATAATTAGCAACGGCTCAAAGCCGTTGTAAAAACTTATTTTACAACGGCTTTGAGCCGTTGCTACTTATGGTTTTACAACGGCTTGAAACCATTGCTAATTTTCATTATTTTTTTTAAAAAAATATTGCTATTTCGGCCCTCCTACAGTAACAGTCATTTAATTATCATACTCAATACAAACACTTGCAAATTTAACATAATATCACAAAAGAAAGATCATTAAACCAAATATTTTTTATAGATTCAACAAAAAGACCAAACATAACAAATCTTGAAATTACAATGTTCAACAATAATACATTACACTACATAGTTCAGCAGCAACAACAACAATAGTATTACAATATACAGTACATAGTTCATCGGTACATAGTTCATTGTCTCGAAGCCTTAAATTAAGTTGTGGGGAAGAACTTGCAAGGCAATCGCCCATGCACGCTCGGGGAAGAACTTGCAAGGCAGTCGCTGACGAAGCTGTGGGGAAAAACTCAAGGCAATCGCTGACAAAGCTGTGAGGAAAAATGATCACACATCAAAACGACAATAGCAGCAATGTATAAATGTAATGAATTATGCTTACATATCAACTCATCTTAATAACATGCAGTTTGAGACTTTGTTTCAACATGCTACGGGTTCATTGATTTTCATGGAGGACATACCATGTTTGCAGACAAGTTTGTAGAGCACATTGCCCTTTCTGCTATTTTGAAAACTTCAGTTTTATTCGTGGTGATAATCAGTTTATGCTTCTGTAGTGCATAATAAAGCTTATATAATACTAATGTCATAGGTGAGCTAGGCACACAAACAGGTGTTCTACAAATTTTGTTAGCAGAAGCAGTATGCACAAAATTAGATCATTGAAACTTTAACAATTCTAAACAAAATTACAAATTAAAACGTTAAACTCTTTGCACCTAAAAGTGGTAGAAAACTCAAAGAATTAGTGTAAATACTTGGCTAGAACAGTTTTGAAGTAGGAAAAACAAATAGCAGTGTAAGAAAAAAAGCAAAAGCAAGAAACACATTAGTGATACTGGGTATAGTGCCCTATTATTATTACATCACTACAACAAAAATACCCTTTTACAACGTCTGTTTTACAACGGGCCATAAACAACCATTGTAATAGAAACCTTTTACAACGGTTTTCTTAAGCCCGTTGTAATAGGTGCAACTTTTCATCATCCAGTACACCTATTAAAACATTTTCAACATGTCCGTTGTAATATGGTCCTATTACAACGGTTCTCGGCCCATTGTAATAAATATCAGTTTTTCAGCTCTATTACAACGGTTTTGGCCCGTTGTAATATAGTTCTGTTACAACGGTTTTCGGCCCGTTGTAACATAGTCCTATTACAACGGTTTTCACTCCGTTGTACTAGATACTAGTTTTCATCTCTGCTTGCTCGTTGTAATGGATGTCTGTTACAACTATTTTCTTCTGCTAATATATGTCAATTTTCACAATTAACTATAATTAAGACCACTATTTAATAATTAATATTTAAGATTAATATTTAATAATTATTAATAAATAAGTAATATTGAAAAATTAAGAAGTAATATTTAATACATAATAATTAATTTTTAATCATTATTTATTAATTACTATTAAATAATTAATCATTAATAATTATATAATAATTAAGACTAATATTTAATAATTAATAATAGAATTTAATAATTATAAATTGATATTTAGCATTTAATAGTTAATTTTAAATAATTATTAATTATTATTAAAAAATTAATAATTAATACTAATCAATAATTAAGATAAATATCCAATAATTCATAATTAATAAGCAATATTAATAATTAAGAAGTAACATTTAGTATTTAATATTATAATTAATAAATATATTTAACAAATATTTAATATCTTGTAATTATAATTAATAACTAATAATATTAAATAATTAATAATTAATATTGAATTATTACTATTAATAATTAATAATTAACATTTAATAATTAATATTTATTATTTAATAATTAACAATTAATAATTACTATTAAATTCTTAAGAAGTAATAATTAATATTTACTATTTAATAATTTATTTTTAATAATTAATGATTAATAAGTAATCTTTAATAATTAAGAAGTCATATTTATTATTTATTATTTGTTATTTAATAATTCTAAATACTAGTTATATTTAACATTTAATATTCCAAAAAAATTAAAATTTTGAAATTTTCCAAAATAAATTTATAAATATTAATAAAATTTCAATTTCAAATTTGAAATTTTGATAAAATTCAAAATAAGATGTAAAAATTCAAATTTAATAAAACGTTCAAAAGTTCAAAATTTTTGAAAAGGTTAAAATAGTTTCAAAATTCGAAAAATATAAACATTATGTTGTAGATATGCATTTAGATATTTTTTTTATGATATCCTCTTTCACAAACAAATTTTATTTGGTTTTTACCCGCAAAAATCTTAGCTCCAACTCTCAAATTTTGGCTTTATTTTTTTAATTTCGGCTCTACCCTTAAAATTTGGCCTTTTCAGCCCGTTCTTTTTCTCCCCACCTACTTTCTAATCTTGTCCATTTCCCATGTCTTTCTTCCCAATCCTAAATCCCAAATCAAACGAACGCAAAAGAGGAAAAAAATCTTGCGACTCAAAAAAATTAGAGACGCGGCTATGGCATCGTGGGCAACAGCTCCTGGAGGCGCGCAATGTAAGGCAATATGAAAGGCAAGGTGTCGTGACCTGGCAACGTTAGGGTTGAAACTCAGGTAGAGGCTCGAAATTGACTGTACTGGGTTTTTAAAGGCTTTTTAATGAGTTTTTTTGTTCAAGGTTGTTAGTTTGAGATGAAGGTTCACATCATTAAGAATTGAGTCATCGAATCGTCGGCTATTTGCCTGAAAAAATCTCACGATTGCTTTGTGGTGGTGGATAAAAACCTTTGATGCTACTGTATCCTTGCCTAGCTGAAGAACGATAAGGTGGAGGTGGTATCGCTGATCCTAAAAACAACAGAATCTCGTTGGGTTCAGGGCTGAATGAGTGGGTTTTGATAGTAAAAAGTGATGATGTTAAGGTTAATTGGGAAGAAGGAAGGGGGATAGTTGAAAGAAGGCATGTTAACAAGTTTCAAAAGTAAAGAAATGAGAGGAAAAAAGTGCACATAGAAAACACAAGGTAAGAAAATCTAACAATTTTTATTATTTCACTTATATTGATTTGAATACATAGCTTTAGATCATATTACACGTAAAACAATGCAACAGATTGCTTGGGAAGCTTCATCATCTCAAGAATTGTGTGACAGGTACTTAAAATTGTACTGTTTATAGTTTATAGGACATCGGCATTGTAATGCATCATACCTTGAGTCATTCACAAGTTATTATATGCTGAAATTGCTACATTGTTGGGTTACTTAAATCGTCAAAGTTGTAGTTCTAAAACTAAATATTGAAAAACTTGATATGTGAGCATGACGTTGCTGATATGCTATTCTACAGTCTGCCATCTTTTAATTGTTGTTCAAATGGATGTTTAGATCATTCATAATTCAATGCTTTGTAGGGACAGTTTTCGTCCTTCAGAATTTTAGATACATCTATATACCTTGATGTTGCGGTTACACATTTATAGACTGCAATAATATATTTGCAGTTGCACCTATATGCTGAAACAAATAGCGAGTTCTAAATTCTAGAACTATGTATTGAAATGCTGTATAATACCATTATGATATTTGGTTGTAACATCTGTAATATATCGATGTACAATACATACCTTTATTCCTTTCCAAATAGCTGTTTTTATTTTAATACTTACACCAGATAGTCTGCAAGATCTTAAGGGAGTATACATGACCACAACATTTATTTTTGACAGTTTCATCTCTCATTTGAATCTCAAAGATTTGATCAATTAGATGATGGCACATTATTTTTACAAACTATCTTCTTATGATTATTATTCAAAATAAATTACTTAAGCAGCGGACGATATTTTAAATTGTATAGGTCAGATTCATCAGAGAATCATATATAGACCATATATCCAGCAGAGCTGGAAAAGGCTAGGGTTTGATGAAAAACCATCAAGGACCGAAGAAGAAAACTCTGAGTATGTTTCACTTGAAGACCTTGCTCCATTAGCAATGGACAAAATTGAAGCCTTATCGATTGAGGGTTTGCGAATACAGTCTGGCATGTCTAATCAAGAAGCACCTTCAAAAGTTACCCCTCAGTTAATACATTCAACTAATAATGACAATACATCTATTTGTCTAGAAGGCGCCTACGGCCTACAGCTAATGGGCATCAAAGATAATGCAGAAGAAGACGTAGAAGGTTTGATAGGTTTATCGCTAACACTCGGTGAATGGGCTAGGCTTGATTCCGGGGCCATCAACGAAGACGACATAGCCAGTGAGAAAACCACAAGAATACTCAAGGCCCATCATACCAAATCCATGAAGTTCTTAAGGGCAGGTAAAAACAGCGGCAAAAACTCAGGTAAAAATGGGGGTTGCTCGATAACAATTTCACAGTAGCAATAATGGTGCAGTTACACGATCCTTTACACAATTACGAGCGTGTAGGAGCTCCACTGCTCGCCTTGATTCAGGTAGAAAGAGTCATTTGACCTCCGAAACCTACAATTTGTCCAGTTAAAGTGCTTAGATTAAGATGTAAAAACATCTTGACTTAAGCAAAATGGAAGTCTAGTCAAATTGTTCTCTTTTGCTCTACTTGTGATAAGCCTTCATGTTAAATCAGGCTATTGTGTAATTGGCTATCTAGGTGTAGTTAATAAACATAAATGTCTAATTTATATAACCAAAGAGAGTAATGCTAATTCAGAACTGCATGTATCACTGTGTCATAATATCCCATGTGCTAATTTCTAAGCTAATTTAAGTTCCACGCTACTTCGGGATGTAATTCACTCAAACTAATTTTTTCTACAAATTCTGCAACTAAATTTTTAAGTGATGCATATATATAAGTTTAGTCTATATAGCTATAAAATCAGCATGAGTTTTACCTTATTACTATGAATTTCCTAATTAGTTTATTTTCCACTCATTGTCATAAATACCAATGGTAAAAAGTATTTCACTTCCTATCATTTCAGTATGCATATATTCTTTTTTAATTATTTGTGTATTCCAATGGATTGAAATTTCATGATTTGTATGAACAGGTTGTTGCTGAAAGAGCTGATGCGGGGGTTCAAGCTGCTAAAGTCCAAGGGCCAAGGCATACACAGTTAGATGAATCGTATATTCATTATATTTCCATTGTTTTGGTAGATATTTCTTCTACAAGATCTGCATTATAAAAGGCTAAGAATACATGAATCATTTTGGCATTTAGAAATATAAATCTTTTTTGTTATTTTTAAAAGATATGAATGAATATGTTTGTTATTGGTAAAATATTTTGGAGCACATGCTTGCTACAGCTATGAACAGAGTAAGGAACCACAGGAGACCAGATCAAGACCGGAGTGAAACTTGTGCATATACATAAAATACCCCAACATATATCAGTGTTATCAAACGGATCAGAAAAAGAAAATTTTGGATAGCTTTAGGCTAGTGGCTAAAAGTCATATACAATGTTTCACACAATACTCGGTTGACATTAAAAAAACGCATAACTCTATAAAAGAATTTTGCTAAGTGAGATGTTATTGCAATGTATCTTTCTTCAACGTTTACGCAAGAAACAGGAACATAGAATCCCTAGCCCAGAGCTATACTATGCTCTATTTATCAGATTCATAAACCACTATGTTAAATTATAAGATGTTATATCCACCTAATAAATAACTTATAAGATGCTATTTTGAAATGACAAGTGGTATTTTAAGCAATGGAAACTCTTCAGCTTGTTTTGTTAGCCGAAGCAGACAATTGTAAAAAGGTTCATCACTATGTTAAATTACCAAAGCATAATAATAATATATACTTGCTCTCGCGTCTAAAGATATCAAATTGAAATCTTTGGATGGCACGCAAAACCATCGATTCCAACTTCACCAAAGGTCGTAGCAAGAGGATGATTTTGTTTGGCTGTGTTCTCATCTGATAGTAGTATATTGTCCACAACCAACTTCTCATGTGTTAAAGGTACAGGTTTTCCATGTATAATGGATGCTGTCGAATCTCTACATACAGAACTTGATGCAAACACCTCTAGATCAAAGTTCAGGATTTCACATTTTTGATTTGCCGAACCAGACGAACTTAATGGATTATTAACATCGTTGTTCGGCATTCTTCCAACACTTTCCCGATGTGTTCCACTTGCTCCGTCATTGGAAGGAACGTCTGGTATGTGTTTTCTTTTATCCACGTATCCCTTGAACAAGTCGACCAATGACTTCAGTGTACCTTTCATATTGTCCATCCTAGCTTTCAAGTCTTTTGAGTCTTCTTTGGTCTTTTTAAGTTGTTTACGTGCAATATTAGAAGCCTTAACTTGTGCTCTTGATATCTTGGTTCCAATACTGCGAGTCCGGCCCCTTTTATCCTTGTCAAACACTTGTGACAAGATGTCTTCATCCAATGGCAAATCTTCTTCATCACTATCATTGATCGTTTACTTCGCTTTTGCAATTTTACCCTAAAATATGATAATACTTGAGATATTATTATTAATTGATATGTTATTGATCTAAAACAATAGACTGATAAAACATGTAAACATATATGTCATAATAATAAATCATTATTAATTTATCATCTAAAACAATAGATTGTTTTAACTTACGAAGTAGGAAGAAGTCGAATCTGATATGGTATCATCCTTTTTCGTGTGTGTTTTCTCCTATACTTGAGACGTGTGATTTCTTTTTCTTGATTTGCACTGGCCTGCAACCAAAAAGGAAATACCCATCAGTGAAACCTTCAGCTTACATTCTCAGTTCAAACTTGAACAGAGAATTGCAGAAAGTAATCTCACTGCCTTGCAAAGAAATTAATGCAAGTTTGTTTCCATCTGAACCCCATTAATAACAAGCCAGGGCCAAGCAAGCCATTATATGAACTAGTGTGAACCCGTGCTACGCATACGGAACATAAATATATCTTTTGCAACAATCCTTCCTATTTTAGAGAATTTCTATTGTAATGATAATGAACTTTAGCACTTCATTATCAATTCTTTTGTAATTCCAAAATGTAATCTTTTGTTCTGAAATACTAAGTTTTACCGTAGTCGGTTTTTCAAAATTCATCCTTATATCCTTCACGCCCATGGAAATAAAGTGAACACAAAGATATAACCGAATGAAATATCTATAAAATAGACCTATTAGCTAGGAGACATTTGGAGTATGCAATGAATTGAAGATCGTTTATACAAACTGCATTTAAGCAACACCACTAATGTCAACGTTAAGCATTTAGATGATGCACCATAGATTGAAAATGAGAACTACGGGAACAACAAAAAGAACCACAGTTGGGTAGCTCACAGTTTTTAAACACAAACTGAGAAAATGGATAAATTATGATACCAAACTATTAGGAAAGTGAGAGAGTCCTCATATGCACCAAAAATACGAAGTTATTCTTATTTTGCTTAATACATAAACATGGAGTTGCACTAAAGGAGAAGAATATCTATTTATGTCAAATTTCTAGTGCTCTTCTTCAATAAGGAACACTCTTATTCTCAGTGAACAATATGCCACATTGGATTGTCAACTCCTCTGTTGCAACACTTCATACAATTTCTATTAGAGTTAGAAAATCGCCATGATATATAAAGACTATTCTTAACTCTTCTCCTTTTTCTTAAAACACTTCATTCTTCGTACCTTTGGATCCACCGCCTCTTCTTAATACACCTGGGATGAATAACTCATTTATATCACTTGCTTGCCTTCTAAACTAAACCAAGATCATAGACATTAAAATAGCAAGTTTATGATGAAACCGATAAATTATAATGCATAATGTCTAAGTTTTTCTGTTGGAAAAAAATACATTCTGCTTTCCAAGAACAATCAAATTTTTAGATGCATAAAAATGTCATCTATAAAAAGGTAATATATATCACATTTGGTAGGTAACAATAATGATTAGACCGAGACAAATGAGGCATACTAAGTGACCATGATAATCACGTGGACCTGGAAACAAAATTTAACCCTTTAAAATCAATTAAAAGCTTACCTTTGTCAAAAATTTACGAAGTAATATAACGCTATAGATGCAAAATAGAATAGTAATAAGTACCTAAGCCCATAACTTTCGTATAATAAAATCTTTTCGTATAACTCATTTTAAGAATTAATGAACGTGGTCTAGTGAAGGCGAATCATCTCACTTTTCTTCTACAGAGATTATTTTTGGTATTTGAAAATGGCATGTAACCTCACATTAAACTCACTTGCACTATCACTTTGACATGTAGAGAAATATATACGTTTTGTATCAGACTAAGATAGCGCAAAGTAATTATTAATATATTATTAATTTGGTAATACATATACCAATAGGTGTTCATATCGTCATACAATACATCATGCAGGCTCTAAGTTCTATCAAATTGGGTATGAAACTAGATAGCCTAAAAATATTATTATTGCATGATATATTTTTTTAAGATGGAGCATTAATGGAGCAAATTTTAGCAAAAAGGAACCTTTACACAACTAAAAACTTGATTAACTATCTTTCATATAGCAGTTCTATACCATCAACAAAAATGCAAAGTAATAGCTAATTTTAACACTACAACATTCCTTCTTTACCTTGTTATTATATTGCTGAAAATGCACTTTAATAAACAATTAATGAACTAAAAAAGATCAAGGTTAGAATAAGGAAAAAAAGAAAGTTGGAACAATTTGCATATTTATTCTTGTGTGTATCTTAAGCATGATAGGCAACTTTTTTCCAATTTTTAAAAAACATGTATAAGTTATATATGTCTACATGTGCATGATTTTAAAGGTCAATACTAATTGTTTCATACATAAAGTCAACATCAAAAGGTATAATGAATCGTATAAAGAAATATAGAATCAAAAAGTCAAAATATTATACTCTTTATAAAACTATATAAATCTCTAAATGATTTGGTTTATTTCTAGGTTTGAATAGTACTCATATTCTATACCAAAAGTCTATACCATGGCTAACTAAATAATCACAGCCGGACGGTAACATAGTATCAACAGAATTTAAAGGATTTAAAACATATGCATCAGCAAGCACTTTAACTACCACCCAACAACTTTTTTTATAAGAGTAATAACATGTATACTATCAAAGCTACCTTTCGTATGCCAATAGTATCTAAATGTGTGCATAGGTAGTTGTTTGAGTTATTTCATAAGAAAAAGACCATTAGCTCTTCTTTTATAAAAGTAATAATATTGAAATACGCATATTGAACAAATATTTAAAGCTAACCTGAACTATGGAACATGTGGTCCATCGTTATAGCCATCAGAATCTTGCTGATAGTAACACCAGTCTTCATGACTTTGTAACCATATATAGCCTCAACCATATTAGTAATCGTTACTATCATATCCATTGTCTCTCGCCTTACATCTACACAATAGAAGTGTACACAATGTATCTAAATACAACAGTGAAATTAATTTGATTTAAACCTTTATAAAAAGTAAACTTGAATGCATGGCAAGGAAATAGTTTTGTTTAATAACACTGCATCCAACTTAGTGCATGTCGTCTTGATACTTTAATGGTTCATTTTTAGCTACATACCCATAATAATAAAATAATGAATTTACTATAGATTACATTAATATTTGTCGTGCATTAATATTTGTCGACTTTTAACTACTTATGTAAATTAGTTCTTTTCTTCTTTAATATCAGTATTTTGTTCATTTTCAACAAAAAATAAGAATAATTCACTACCTATAAATACACAGACTGGTATTAGGCTAAAGAAAAATAAACAAGTTTGTTCAAACAAATCCTAATCACGTAATTTAACTAACTTGAATAGAGACACCAAATAAGAGTAAAAAGGACTGCCAATTCAACCGTAAGATTCAATAGTTGGACTCATTTAAATTATTGCAGTCTAAGTATACAATAAAAATTACTAAGAAAAAATGTTAAAGAAATGTCAGCTTCATGAAATATCACCTATGACAATATGCATAAAATTGCACGAAAAATTAATCTATTTAACATACACTATAAGCTATGGTTATATATATATATCAAAAATTCATTGTTGAATTTGATATATCTGGAACAGTTGTCCCAACTTTCTCTGCTTTGTTCACTTTATTTGCATCTAAAAATATTACAAGCAGTCCAACAGCTACATAACATTAAATGGAAGAGCACAAAGTCATTATCTAGAAAATAGGTAGTATTGCAACAAATTTACTTCTACAATATTTCAGTTTATCGTTTACTTAATTGTTTTAAATATGTATAGAGTTTCAGTGATATTTCTAATATGTAAAGTTTCCTTTGCCATTTAACTAAACGTTAACATATGAACTATTGTTTTGAAAGCCAGTTAAGAATTTTCTAGCAATTTATTATTAAGCCGATTAAAAACTGTACTAATAAAATTGTGTCAAAATTCAATTTGATTCTCAATTGTGACCATTTGTTTTACCATGGCATTGGTCTAAAATCATGCACAGAAGATGAAAATTAAGATAGTTATCTAACATAAAGCTACTTACCTGGTCAGATGTAAACTCTTTCCTGGCACTTGATTACCATAGCTATAACTTTAAGTACAACAGTTCAAATTTAAGACTATCTCCTGATGTATGCTACTGTGTTCAACGCTCGACAACAATTGCACTCTACCAAGTTATAATTTCTTCAATAGGTTTAAATAAATCATACTTAGTAACAATGCATAGACAGTCATTAAATGGTTGCGATAAAATCACCAAAAATGAATAATATAAGCTTAGAAGTATAATAGTTAGTCATTTCATGTAATTAAGGCAACCTCTACTTTGTTTTATGAGTGATCACATAGTAGAAGTGACACCAAAAAAATGTCACAAAACATTGGAAGATAAATATTTATTTTTTGTTTATAATAGAACAATACTTGTCATGTAAAGATTTAAAAGAGGACATTCAACATGTTTACGTAGAAAAATGATAACTTTAAATAAAAGTATATGTCTTCGAATTAAAATGGTATGCTTTCGTCTCTGGATTAAGATAGAAGACAAAATAAAAAATAAAAAACGTAATGCAAGAAGCGTGGACTTGGTTGAATTAATTGACTTCAACATTAAACCTTGAATATCAACAAACTCTTGTTATTTTCAACTAATGTTAAAGGAAATTTTAAATTTATTAAAATCATGAGGGAAATAATTACCTATTAAATGCAGGCAGAATGGAAGCATATATCCATGGCAAGAAGTCCATATCCATAGCTATCTTCGGACAAATTTTGATATGGAATCCAAATGCCCTTCTTCGAGCAAAATCATTATCATTTCAGTAAAAAAGAGTTGTTTAGTAAACAAAGTAAAGCAGCAAATTCATGTTAGATAATTGACTCATCAAACATTAAACCAAATTTAACATTAAATATTAACATATAAAAATTATCTAATTCAATTAGAATCAATCAATTCACAAATCGTTGGAGCAGTATGAACTGGAGTGGTGTCTAATTGAATTTCATTATACCAAAATTTTCATGCACTAACCGTTAATCTAATTTACAGAACAACAAAATTTCTCTTTGTAGAAAGCTTCAATTCTACCTTAATCCTGAATGAGAGATTCAATATTTTTCCTCTGTCGAAATGTTCAAATAGTTGGGAGAGGATGTAAATCAAAATATAAATTTACATAAATAAATTGAGTTAGCTATCCTCTTAATCACAGTTAATGAAGTATTAGATTTTACCCTAAATTTTACTGGAACACGAAGCAAGCAATGAGGCCAGCTATATAATCATAGAAATGCAAAACATGGAAGAAAGAAAAAACTTGCTAAAATATACAATATGTGACATCTGCTACACTTACACAATTGAATGTTTCGAAGCACATACATAACTGGATTTTATTGTTAGCGATCGTGTGATTGCTATAGGGTGATAAAAGCATTGGTCCATATATATCATGTCTGATAATGTTATCCTTTTGGACAGCAATGTACATATATCATATCCGGTAATATTATCATTTTGGATATCTCACAAATTTATTTATTACATAAGTTATTTCTTTTAATATTAGAAGCAGAATCATTATATGTGTCGTCTTAGAATTTACAATGTCATATCATTTTATACCTTGAGAGAAGCTCCTATGAAACCTTCCAACAGCGAATCTGTCTTCATTTCACATAGAAACCTGGAAGATATTTGTAAGTTAAAAAAGCAATAAATTGTACATTTTTATTTTTGAATATTTAAGTAATTATCTTTGAGAAAAAACATGTAATAAAATGAGATATTGAGAACTTTTCATTTGTCATCCCTAAATTGATTGATAAAACTTAAAAATCATACTAATTTCCATCATTGATGATTACTATAACAACAACTGGAATATAAGAAAAAAAATCACATATCTTGTTTCGGAAACATATAATTTATTATGATAATATTTATTAATGTACAGTAAGTAATGTACAGTAAAATATAGTATCAAACCACAAAACCAGAAATGATCAGGAAGAACATTTTCAGCATTTTCAACAAAAGAAAAAACCATGATATGAAATACTTATCTTTTCCAAAGAAGACGTTTCTGATTCTTTGACTCTTAATTTCATCAAACATAATTCCTTTTATGACCAAAATCACCACATCTGAAGCAACGGACGGGTTCTCGATAATGTTTAGCTAGATGATTATCTCCTTCACATTTATAGCAGAAGGAACCCTTTTTCTTAAAATTGATCCACTCTTTAAAAATTGGTTTTTGAAAAGTCGAATTATCCTTAGCAACGTGAATTTGAGGAATGGACAAAACTGGATTACCTTTTACAACTTGGGAATAGGAACGATACTCGATTAGATTTGATCTTAAGAGAGATGAAGAATGATTATTGTTTGCTTGCGAATTAGAAACAGAATCGCGATTTTGGAAGACGTACGCCTAAATACATGAAGAAGCAATCGACTGAAATCCAACTGAATCGGGATGAACAAGTTTAGGAAAGACATCGAAAAAGAGCGGTGGAGAAATACCTGGAAATGCTGAGCTTGCTGCGAAGAGAAGCCTTCAGAGATACCCACTCGTAACGATCGATCAACGGTACATCATTTGCTTGTTCGAGGTTTAATTGAAATTAGGGTTAGGTAAAAGGGATTGTGAAGGAATTAAAATACTCTTTTTATTTGTAGTTTACGGGAAAAAAGGTTGAAGCGGAGAGCGAGAGCTGGTAGGAGGAGGAAAAAAATATAAAATGGGACTGTTCAGTTGACAAAAATCAAGGAGGCTTATTTACCCTTGAAATGCAACTCAATGATGATATAATAGTATAGACTCGGAGACTGTTCGGTTGCCAAATTTCAAGGGGGCCTGTGTGAGCTTGAAATCTAACTCACTAATAATAATATAGTATAGATAAACAAGACAAGAATTAACATAAATACTGAACAAAGCAAGACTAGAAGAAACAGGTCAAACAAACAATACAAGTAGTATAAAAAAGAAATGGGCAATCTTATGCATTATTACATATGAACTCATATATACAGTTGTACGAAATATAAGTTGCAAACCAAAGAAATATATAGATGCACGAGATTCAAACCTTATGTGCTGCACGAAATATATAGTTGCGGCAAAGGAAAAACATAAAAGGTCTGTAGTTTCATAGTTACACGAAATAACATTCCTAACTCCATGAACTAAAGCATTATATGTTGAAAAGTCAGTAAAATCATACACTGATTTGATTCAAATCGAATTGGAGTAGAAAATTATTAGTTTAAGTTAGGCCTACACTTAACACATCAACTATTCTTTTGAGCTGATAATAGTTCACTTTCAAATTAAAGAATATTCCCTAAACATGCACTGAATAATACCTCTTTCAATTAGAGGTTGTTCCCTAACCAAATTAGAGAATTAGAACGGAGCTTGTGATTACTAAATTATAGAATCTAGCCAAATCCTCTTAAATAGTTTAGTTTAATTCGCTTCATTTTAAATGTAGAGGCTATTTGCAGATGCTATTAGCTTTTTGCACTCATAAATATGCACACATTGCTACACATACAAGCACATACTGAAATACAACAGCCTCACGTGTATACGGCCACACATATACACTCGTACACGTACACCGGCACACACACATAAAAACGCAGCACCGACACTTAAAATTTTTATTTTGTACTCATGTATTTCATTTGAAAATATAATGAATCTGATGAACTAAACAATCAAAATTGAAAGAGAATGAGTTAATATGTGGTAAAATTGTTATTAATATACTTTTAGTGAAAGTTATTTATCTTAGTTTGTTGTAACTATAAAAGCTGTTTTTATTTATTGTATTCATTTATTTGCATTACCCTCGTTTGCATCTTACAGGTATGGGATGAATACAGTATTGTGTTTTATGATGTTTCTCACAAGAATAACATGAACGTAAATATTTTGGTATGAAGTAAATCAATAGTTTAAGAGTCTATGCTTTTTTGAGAAATCCTTGCAACCAGTGGGGTATTTATATACGAAGGTTAAATATGCATATACCTTGCTTTTACTACGTTGTGTCCACTTCCCAATGAGTAAAAATTTCTTATACATAAAAGTACAAATGAATTTCTTTGTAAAATTTTGTAAGCATTCAGTGGTTGGGCATATCTAAACACATAGGATGGTCTACAGATGGTTTCAGCTCCTTTCCAATCCTTGTGTTTCTATTGTTGTCAAAAAGTTGTCCCCTATACATGTGTTTCTAATAAGATATTCAGGTTTTTTTTCAAAGTATCTAAAATATCTGTTTTCAGACTATTACTACATAGATAGTTGTCTACCCATGAAAAATTATTCTAGAAGCTTGTAGCAGAATGTAGTCATAAGAAAGTTGTCTTTATGGTAGAAGCTTGTACCAGAATATAGAGTATTGAATAAGCGTTTTCTCAATTAAACACAAAGAAAGTCTTTTGTATATTTCAAGAGTGTTTGCTAACCTTTTCAGAAAATAGTTATTCAATAAAGATATAAGTTAACAAACAAATTAGAGCAATATCTCAGGGTAATTTTTTTTAGAACCCCTTGAATCACACTTTTCCATGATTAATTTTTATCTTTAACCAGACTTTTTTTTATCTTTGGGACCATATGACATTGTTCATAGTTATTTTAGAATATCATGCATTATGTTTACTCTATATTGTTTATTTAATAAAAAAGACGAAACAAATGTACCATTTTATGTTCTACTACAGCGCGACTTGTATGACCAATGCGATGGCCATAGTTGTATAATGATCTTTTTCTGCCTAGATCTCTTCTTTCGCGTGCACCGGGTTTTACTTCGTTTTTCAAGAATCCATCCCAATCTTCTAGGCTGATTTTTGGAGGACAATTTTTCCTCCTCTCTTCATCATTATCAAATTTGTCATAGTTGCTTGTCCTCAATTTGCTCTTGTATTTCCTAAATGACTCGCACATTTTTTTGTAAATAAAACTCTTTTGCATCTGACTCTAGTTCAAAAAAAGTCTGTGAAAATTAAGAGTTGCTTACTTAAGAAAGCAATGTGGCAAAATATACTTACAAAGAAAACTGAAAGTGATATATTTTAACTTACCCGTAATTCAACCCAAATGTCATCCTTATATTTTTGGGTACTTTATCCTAACTTTCATATGAGATCGGCACATGAATTCGTACCAATTTACCAACTCGACTGCCTATTCTTCCAACATTATCTGAAATTGGAGCATCAAATGCGTTTGCCTCAACTTTCTCAGGTTGTGTAGATGATGATTGCATAATTGAATGGATTGACGCTTCTGCGGCTTCTAACATTGTTACTCTCTTCTATAGCACTATCAGCACCTCCCTGCATATATAAAAATGATTGAAGTGTTATTAAAGTTCACCAATTAATATTCAAGTTCGTTTGGTGGCCATATTTGAAAGAAAAGAGAAGTAAAAAATCTAACTGTCAACACAAAATTAACAGAAACATAAAATTTTGAACTAGAGTAGGCGTTACATCATTATTTTTCTATTGTCCTCCACAAATTGACCACTAACTTCACTAAGAACTAAGAGTAGGCGTATATTAGTTCTAACTGATTAACTTAGTTAGTGCATACAACATGAAGCAACAGTTATTAGATGAACTTGTCACCCATAAATTTCATGTTTGATTTTATAGACAAAACTTACTAAGCATAAAATATTTTATGCTTGATTCAATACTCTATATCATATAAATTTCAAAAGTAATCAAAAAACTATCATGAAATCAACCAATGAAAATACTCTATATCGTATAGATTCAATACCGCTATAAATGGCGTCCATGACGCTTAGCTCCTATAGCAATTTTTTTCTTATGGCATGACACATACAAGGCACAAATGATGCATAAAGTGCAAATTCTACAGAAAGTGCAAACTGCAAATGATGCACGTGTCTAAGAAGTACTGTTTTTTCACTGATTCTTTTGCTGATGTTTTTTTCCATGATATAAAAAGTTGATGAACTATAGTATTTATAATATAATGTGGCTTAATTCTTTTATTGGTTCCAGTGGATAAAAAATCTTTTGTCAAGATTCTATGCTTATATCCGATTTTTGCCTTTCGAATGACTTTTACTTAAAAATTATGTCCTCGTAACTTTAGTTTAGAGGATATTTTTTTACAAAAAATATAAATACATCTGTTAAGTTTCTTTTTAAAAGAAAGATATAATCATTACTTTAGCCTTATGTGTAGCGAAAATAAGAGTTAAATATGTTTGATTGAATCACAGAAACTTAAAAAAGGTTTAAGACATAAACTGTGTTGTGCGCCGAAACTCCTTAAAGCCGTAGTTATCAATAACTCATGGCATAAAAATAAAACAAAAAAAACTAAAATAAAAAAACTAAAAATTCAATTTACATATGCATGTACTAAAAATTCAATCATATAATATAAAAGAAGTGGTAAATGATAAAAAATAAATAAATAAAACTAAAAGGAACAAATTCTGCAGAACACATTGAATAATAAGCTAATAGAAGAGGCGAAACTCATATGCAAGTAATTATACAAACATTTAGTTGGAACATATCATTGTGTATATCATCCATTTAAGTCAAGATCGGTAAAATTGCGACTTGAGTAAAAGTTTGCGAAACTAGGAACCAACTTTAGTATGTCTTTGGTAGTGGCTCAAGTTTCGACTATATCAAACTAAACCAGCAATTTATACACTTACCCTAAGTTTTAAACAAAGCCAATTGCAACTCTTCCTGCAAAAGAAGCAACATCAGTACCAACATAATAAAACAATACAGTGATTAAATAAGATTTATTTTCACATTCCAAACAAATTCAAATGTTCATTAAAAATCCTTGTTATTATTGCACCCACGCAAACGCAGTACACACACGCATTACATTCACACAGACACACTGGTGATTGAAACTTGGTAGTCATTATATGGTTTTATATATATATATATATATGTTTGTTCTTTTAGGTAGCAACCCAATATACAATTTGCTTCTAGATATATTGAGCAGGCTCTTAAACCAAAATTTAGAAAAAGACACTTTCTATAATATAATGTGGTTTTTAATTACTTCTATAAAAAAAGTAAGATTGTTTTGTAGAACTATTTTGATATTACCTCTTTCAGTTGTGTATCAACTACTTATAATTCAATTTTTAACAAACAAATGGAAGATCTTGTTGAAAAGCTTTTTAACTGCTTCAGTGGAGTAACTGGTACATATTTTGTCTAGAATCTAATCAAACTTAGCATTTAGTCTTTGCTACATACTGCATTAAAGAAAATGCTACAGAATTACCTAATGTCAGGTACATTTTTCGAATAAAGTTATAATGACATCTCATGGAAAAGTTGTCTATATGAGTAAATTAAAGAAAATGCTACATAGTGCATGATATTTTAATGAAGTTATAATGACACCTTACAAGTAATTGAAGTATATTTAAAGTTTAAACATAAATGTGGAAAATTTTAAAATTTAAATTGAGATAAGTAGATAGAAACATTCGTATAATCAGTGACCTTTAGGCCATCGCCAACTGATTACAAGGATTATAATCTCCAAGCCTACCAACTAACAACTAATTAAATTTTAACAACCTAACAAGCAAATAGTTAAAATGTAGACATGGTTTTTTGGAGTATTTTATAAATGTTTTGAAACAAAATCAATAACCACCACTAAACAAACATTACAAACGCTGAATAATATCCATAGTGAAAATTTTCTAAATTCAGTCACGCTTGAAATTCAACTCAATTCAATTAAGAAATACATCTTATATTAACATATACATTTGGTAAGGTCTTCTAATTTTTTGTTATCTTCAAAAGCTGATTGATAAGCAGTAGATGACTCAATGTCATCCACATTTGTAGTCAACCATTTTGGTGTGTGCAAAACCACAAACCATCCGTTATTTTTTAAATCTTTTGAGTAGAACACTTGAATCGCTTCTGATGCAAGAATAAATGGCTCGTCATTCACTCTATCTTTGGTCTTTAATTTCTCTAAGTTAACTGTGATCAAGTTTGAAACAGGATCAATCTTGCAACCATTGACCTTGTCTTCGACCTTTACCCAATCACAATAAAAATCTGTTTGTTTGAAGTCAATGTAATCCAACTCAATTATCTCCTGAATAACTCTGTAATACATTGTGTCTGCTTCCTTATAATTTTTATCCTTCTCACTCGCTCTAAATTTTGTAATTGCTCTCATACATACACCGCTGTTTTGTGTTACCATCAGCTCTTCGTAATTTTTTGGGGAAAATGTAAACCCATTCACTTGGTACTTCATATAACTACACGCCTTGAACTTTGGCCCATTCACCAGCCGCCAAAGAGTTGAATTAACATTGTTGGTCTTCACCAACTAAAATAACAAAATAAGGCAAAAGTATGGTTACGAAGGTGTATGATCCACTTAAGTACATGTGAAATATTTAATAAGATGTAATATATACCTCGCCATGTAACCATAGAGTAAAACTTTGACAAGCTTCCACGGATGTACCCCCACTTCGAGGTTGAGATTTAGTACTTTTCACATAGATGTTATACCTCCTACGACAAACACGTTTCAAAACATATATATGAGTTGATTTACAATAATGTGAATTCAGGAGTTATTCGTGAACTTACTTCTCCCACTTATCCAATCCATCGTACTTATTAAGGACCTATCTACGAACTTGTTCAAACTGCACTTGGGTTAAGGTTATATCTTTATCATTACCTAGAGGCATCTCACTAGCAAACTCATCATCCTCGTCTGAAAAAGCCTCACGAGTATGTTTATAAGTGCCATCACTTCCTTTTGGCATATATTCCATGCAGTAAAGACTAGCTTCTTGTACGATATATCCTTCTGCAATACACCCTTCAATATATCTTTTGTTGCGCACATATCCTTTATATGTTTTCATTAACCTATGAAGGTAATCAATTATAAATAACCAGTAGCTATTTAAATCAAATGATGATGAACAAAACTGCCATTAGTAATTTACCATTCAAAAGGATACATCCATATATATCTAACAGGGCCGCAAATCAATGCTTCATCGGCTAAATGAACCATAAGATGGATGCTGATATCAAAAAATACAGGTGGAAAATGTTTTTTAAACACACACATTGCTTCTACCAAACTAGACTTTGCTTTTAAAAGATGTTCCCTGTTGATCACCTTTGAGCATAAAATGTTAAAGAATAGACTTATACGATGTATATCATTACGCAGATCCTTATGTTGTGGATAAGAATGTTGAAGCAATACCGAAAGTAATTGTTGCATTATGACGTGGTAATCATGTGATTTCATATTTTTTAGTTCAGGAGGATTGATGTTCACATTGTTATGGAAGTTGGAAGAGAATTTGCTAGGCACTTTCAAGCTTTTCAAAACGGTGCAAAATCATAACTTCTCTTCTTTGTTCAAGGTGAAAGTTGCCTCTGGTATGGTTATTTTATTTGTTTCAGGATCTTCCATCACCCATAATTTTTGCTTTATACCCATGGTTTTCAAATCCTTACGTGCGTTGATGTCGTCTTTTGACATGTCTTTATGACCCATAATTGTGCTACTGAGATGCTCAATGGCATTCTTCTCTGTATGCATAACATCGATATTATGTCGGACCAAATTTTCTTTCCAATATGGCAAATCAAAAAGGATGGACCTCCCATACCATGCATGAACATTGGCAAGTTCTTCTTCATCGGATTTCTTTTTCCGTTTTCGACCGATTTTTCCGGTTTGTTTTTACCAACTTTCATCTTGATATTCGCTACCTTCTCTTCAACTTGATAGCCATTTAATGGCCGTGGAGGATGACGATATTCTTATTTGTTATTAGTTTGTTTTTTCATCTCGAAACTTGTGTTTGGAAGGAAGAAATCTTCAATGTCCCATGTAACACATCTTCTTACTTTCAGGAAGATAATAAGCACAAGTGTCTTCCCTACATATAGGACATGCAAAATAGCCATGAGTTGTGCACCTTGATAAAGTCCCAAGTGCAGGATAATCATGAATTGCCCACAACACCTTAGCTCTCATTGTGGACTTGGATTTATTAAATGAGTCAAATGCAATGACTCCTTCCCATAACTGCTTAAACTCGTCAATCAATTGTTGCAAATAAACATTAATATCCTTCCCTGGTTGTTTTGGCCCAGAAATTAACAGTGTCAACATTGAAAACTCCTTTTTCATGCACATTGATGGAGGAAGATTATACGATACTACAATTACTGGGCAACAACTGTAACGGTTAGCTAGAGATACAGGTGGATTGAAACCATCCGTTGCTATTCCAAGCGTGACATTTCGTGGTTCAGCAGCAAACGTTTTGTCAAAAGAATCTACAGCTCGCCATTAAGAAGTGTCACATGGATGACGCATTACAGCTGAATCAGACTTGGCACAACCATGCCAAGTCATAGCATATGCTATCCATGGTATAGTATACAATCTCCTCAATCTAGAAATTAAAGGGAAATGTCTCAACGACTTTTGAGGTACTTTGGTGGCTCTTTTCTCTTCATTGAATGTTATCTTACATCTTGGTTCATTGCAAATTGGACAAGAAACTCTGTTTGCATCATCTTTCCAGTATAAAATGCAGTCATTAATGCATCATAAATTTTGTAATCCATCTCAACTTCTTTAATCATCTTCTTCATGTCGGAGTACTTTGTTAGTAGTGTGTTACCTTCAGGGAGTAATTCCTTTATAAATTCGAGGAGTGCAGTCACACCATTGTCGGAAAAACCGTACTGAGTTTTCAAGCTATTCAGCTTCACAATGGCATACAATTTTGTTTTCCCTTTTGGACATGAAAGATACAATGGCTCTTTTGCACTACCAAAACGTGATTTATACTTCCTACTTTGATTGGCCTGCCAATCGACATCAACTGTAGGCAATTCATCAATATTATCGGGAAACGAACTTGTAGGTTGAAAATGATGAAATTGATCAGCATCATTGACCAGATCTTCCATCCTAGGAAGTTCAGACTCTTACTTATGGCTTGACTAACGGGTTGTTTTTGCTTCCCCGCCGACTCTTCCCCATGAAAATGCCAAACGGTATATGATTGGACAATTCCTCATCTAAGTAGATGATAATGAATGTCGTCTAATTTAATCTTCATTTTCATATTTTTGCAATGTGTCCAAGGACAAGAATAGATTTTCTTATTACCACCATTTTCCACAATGAAGTCAATAAACTTCTGCGGTCCTTCCACATATCATGTAGTTCTTCGATCGGATTCTTTCATCCATTGTTTGTCTATACTAGAAGACATACTGATCTGTTATATCATATATGATATGTTGTCAATTATTTTTCTATCGGCTTATTATATTATCCTATGACATACACAAACACATAACACAACTCAAACTAGTTTGATGTATGGTTCGCTTATATATGTTTTGGGTGACATAACAATCATTCACGAATAAGGGTGTGTTTGCGCGTATTAGTGCAACCCTTGTTTTAGAACAAAATTCACGCATGAAAAACAATGATAACATATAATAAATTTTCATACAATAAACATCATAAATAATTATTTTATTCTCTCAAGACATATAAAATCTAATTACTGAACTGCTAATCTGATTAATTATATATTTTTTCCCTTTTATAGTTTATTTCTTTTGCATTTGTTTTAGTTCATTTGTCAAAAAAAACAAATAAACAACAACAATTTTTGCTTCATTCAATTTGCATGGTTTTACAAAAATCTCTCTTACACTTCTTTGTTGCACAGTTTGATTCTCTGTTGCATAGATTTACAAAAAACACAGAGCATGACAATTTCCTCAAACATTCAAATATGCACCGGTTTTCATCTACCTATGCATTATTTTTTATTTTTGCATCCATGTTTTGTGCTTTTTCCTATGTTGTTTCATTTTTAAAAAAAATATAAAAAACAATTTGCACTTTTACTTTCATTTTGAATTGCACTTCATTATGCAAACAGGACCTTGGATTTCATTGTCTGTTTTACAAAATTGCATTCCACTTGTGCTTTTACATTACAAACTGTGTATTTCTGCTTCATTTGTTACATCTCTATTTTTCTTTTTATCATTGCACTTCATACTTCACCATCCCTCCTATCACAAACTACTCCATGCCGTCTGATTGCCCTAATGATGGTTTTTGGAATCAAACTTTGCTGCCTATACAACTTTGCTGCTTGTAAGACTGTTACTGTATGCAGCAGCACTTAAAAAAGGGTTATTTTATTAAATGGTTAGTTAATCAACACTTTACACTGAGACAGGTGGTTATCACACCTTAAAATAGTAAATCTATTTTAAGTACCGTAAAATGTATCACCGATTGATAATATACGCCATTTCTTGTTGTAGTTCTTGTACTTGAGGCCAGCTATCACACCTGCAAGGTATTTAAACGGGAGTTTGGACAACAGTAAGTTAAGTTGGTGGAACTAAAATCCTTAGGTGGCAGAGCATTGTTTTTGAGTCTGAGTACTACATTTCTCTCATCGCAAGCAAGTATCATGTTGTTAAGTACTTGTTATTGAAACGTTACAGAAGTGTTACAAATCTGATATTAGTAACAGTACAAAAGCGTTTCAAAAATAGTGCTATAAAAGCGTTGCAAATCTGTGTTGCAAAAGCGTTGCTAATCTGTAGCAAATGCGTTGCTAATCTGTTGCAACTGAACTAAATATTAGAATATAATCAGTAAATAGATTACCAATATGTTTGTCCGAGTGCAGCGGTGGCTGTTTCCTTGAAACAATATTGCTCCCTATATGCACCAAAGGATATGAGCAATTTGATTTCCCAGGATGAAACGGACGAACTCCGCGGTGCGGTGCTTGCAGGCGGAGCGACGGCGAACCAAAGAGAATACAGTAAAAGAACAGAGATGTTGGGGAAGAAGTTTGACAGAAAAGTAAGTGCATACTTCGTTTTCTGTCTGCCTATTTATAGGCTCGGGAAGATGCTTGAAACGGATATGACTGTTGGAAAGGTTGCGACCCTTTACCAACAGACGCGACCGTTTTATAGCCGTTATAATTTGAACGGACAAAAATAAAACTGCTCTGATCGGAACAACCAACCAAGCCAAGCCAACCGCCAATTGCAAAGTGCTAAGTGCCTCTAATACGCCTCAAACGCCCATTCGCCCACGCCGCGGATGCGGATGCGGATGCGGGTGCGGGTTCGGGCTCGGGCTCGGGCTCGGGCACGGGCACGGGCTCGGGCACGGGCACGGGCGCGGGCGCGCGCGTGCGGGGTGGTGCGTTGCACCACCCGCTAAGATGGCTAAGCTTTCAAGTCTTTCTTGTCTCATTGTAACTATAATAGTGTCCACATCTTAGTATATAAACACCAAATGTTTATTATATTTTAAGATGTGGGACTATTCATAGTCACACTTCCCAATGCATAATAATTGCATTTCTCTTTCTTCAATAAATGCCTCTTTCTCATTCATTATTTCCAACAATCCCCCACATGAATGAGTACTTGTTCTTAATTTCACGAAACAATTTATCGTATCGGTAAAAGTAGCACATAGGCCTTGAACTTTCCTAGTGGTTACCTATTTAAATTACTAGCGAATCAGTGGATTAAGATTGTCCTTGAACTGTAAGCCATTTGTGTAATTCTAAAATAGATAGCACACAATAAATGTTTCTTATATTCCTTTGTTCTCTGTTTGTGTTCGTTTTTGCCATGAACACCTGCCTGGTCTCATGAGTGCTTAGAGAATTTGGCCTTATAATTCTCCTTGAAGCGGCGCCTTCACACTCACGTAGGTGATTCTATGAAGAGTAATTCATATTACCCCACTTTGGTCCTTTTATGTTACCAAGTATAGACATCATTAAAAGTTTCAAAAAACTTATCCTATTCTCCGACGAGTAATGCACTGACTTATCTTAGGAATGGTTTGAATATATACCAGTGCCAGCAAGTTTATTTAAACTTAGTTGTCCCTTTGAACCTAGATCTTGGGATCTCCAGTCAACTAGGTGGGGTTTCCATTTAAAGAAACCTTTTAGTTTATGGGCCGTAACCCCATTCCCATCGATAAGATATTAGCCTTCTCTTTAGGTAAACCTTTTGTTAGTGGATCCGCAATGTTATCATTTGATCTTACATATTCAATTGTGATAACCCCATTGGAGAGAAGCTGTCTTACTGTTTTATGTCTTCGACGTATATGTCTAGACTTGCCATTGTAAAGCTTACTATTGGCCCTTCCAATAGCTGATTGGCTGTCGCAATGTATGCTTATTGGAGGTACAGGTTTTTCCCAATTAGGAATACCATCTAAGAAACCTCGAAGCCAATCTGCTTCTTCTGCGGCTTTGTCTAAGGCAATGAATTCTGATTCCATGGTAGATCTTGCTATACAAGTTTGTTTAGAAGATCTCCAAGATATTGCCCCATTTGCTAAGGTAAACACATATCCACTGGTGGATTTTGTATCTGTTGATCCAGTTATCCAGTTTGCATCACAATACCCTTCTATTACAGATGGGTACCTACCATAGTGTAATCCATGACCTTGTGTATACCTTAGGTATCCTAGTACTCGAATTATTGCTTTCCAATGATTCTTTCCTGGATTACTCGTATATCTACTGAGTTTACTCACAGCATATGCTATATCAGGTCTAGTGCAGTTCATTACGTACATAATGCTGCCTAGTATGCGAGAATACTCAAGTTGATAAATACTATCACCGGTATTTTTAACCCAATTTTGGTTCATATCAACGGGTGATTTTGCTGATATTATGTTGTGTTGTTTAAATTTTTCAAGTATTTTTCCAATATAGTGTGATTGGGACAACACATATCCTTGGTCAGTTTTATGTATTTTTACACCAAGTATTACATCAGCAATTCCTAGATCTTTCATGTCAAATCTGGCGGAGAGCATATCTTTTGTAGATTTTATTATTTCCTTGTTACTACCAAATATTAGTAAATCATCTACATATAGGCATATAATGACATATCCCATATTCGTATTTTTAGAATAGACACATTTGTCACATTCATTTATATGAAATCCATTCGATATCATATTTTCATCAAATTTTTCATGCCATTGTTTAGGCGCTTGTTTAAGCCCGTACAATGATTTTCGTAATCTACAAACCTTACTTTCATTCCCTGATTTTAGGAAACCTTCAGGTTGTTTCATGTATATTTCTTCTTCTAGTTCACCATTCAAAAATGCTGTCTTTACATCCATTTGATGTATTTCTAAATCAAGTGTGGATGCAATTGCTATTAGCATTCTAATTGACGTTATCCTAGTTACAGGAGAATATGTGTCAAAATAGTCCAAGTCTTGTTTTTGTCTGAATCCTTGAACCACAAGTCGAGCTTTATACTTGTCTATTGAACCATCAGGTTTCAGTTTTTTCTTAAATATCCATTTATTACCTAAGGTCTTACATCCCTTTGGTAAATCGACCAATTCCCATGTATGGTTTGACATGATGGATTCAATCTCATTGTAAATGGCCTCCTTCCAATAAGGGGCATCTGCAGAGGACATAGCTTGTTTGTATGTTAATGGATCGTCTTCTAACATAAATGTAAAGAAATCTGGTCCAAAGGTTTTAGAGATCCTTGATCTTTTGCTTCTCCTTGGTTCTTCCTCTACTTGTTGATCAATATCAGTTTGCTGAATATTGTCAATGCTTTGTTCAGTATCCTCAAGTGAGTTAGGGACTTCGGTTTCCCTTGGTCTCTTTTGAGCATAAGTTTCAATATCCTGTTTTAAAGGATATATATGTTCGAAAAATCTAGCATTTCTCGACTCAATGATGGTATTTGTGTGGATATCATCAATTTCGGATTTGTGTACCAAGAAACGATAAGCAGCACTATTATGTGCATATCCAATGAATACACAGTCAACTGTTTTTGGTCCTATTTTGACTTTCTTTGGTTTAGGTACCTCCACTTTCGCAAGACACCCCCACACTTTCAAGTATTTGTAGGATGGTGGTCTATTTTTCCATAGTTCGTGGGGAGTTTTAGACGTCTTCTTTCGTGGTATCTTATTTAAAATGTGATTTGCAGAAAGAATAACTTCTCCCCAGAAGTTATCTGGCAAGCCAGAACTGATCAGTAGGGCATTCATCATTTCTTTTAGAGTTCTATTTTTCCTTTCGGCTATGCCGTTGGATTGAGGTGAATATGGAGCCGTAGTTTGGTGTATAATACCATGTTCGGCGCAGAACTCCTCGAAGGGGAATTCATATTCTCCTCCTCTATCACTTCGTAAAGCTTTTATTTTCTTGTTGAGTTGGTTCTCAACTTCTGCTTTATACTGTTTAAACATGTCGAATGCCTCGTCCTTGCTTCTAAGGAGATACACATAACAGTACCTTGTACAATCATCAATAAAGGTAATAAAATACCTTTTTCCACCTCTAGTTTGACACATTTTTAAGTCGCATACATCTGTGTGTATTAGATCTAGAGGTTCAGTTTCTCTTTCAACATGGTGAAACGAGGTTCTTGTCAATTTTGTTTCTGTACAAATTTGACATTTATAATTGGAGTCTATTTTACATTTTGGTATAAATTCTAGATTGATCAATTTCCGTAATGAATCAAAATTTACATGACCTAATCTAGAATGCCATAAGTTAGAAGAGTCAACCAAATAAACAGAAGATTCAGTTTTATTCATATCATTGTTTGGTACAATAGTGGTTACATTTGCTTTAAATAAACCATCACACACATAACCTCTTCCCACATACACTCCATTCTTTGATAATACAAATTTATCAGCCACAAAGGTTAGTTTGAAGCCATGCTTGCTAAGCAACGACCCTGAAATTAGGTTCTTGCGGATTTCTGGAACGTGGAGAACGTCACTCAAAGTGAGTTCTTTTCCAGAAGTCAATTTTAGTACAACTTTTCCCTTGCCTTCAACCTTTGATGAGGATGAATTGCCCATGAATAGTTGTTCATCATCAGTAGCGGTTTTGTAGGTTGTAAACATCCACTTATTAGCACATATGTGACGAGTGGCTCCGGTGTCTACAAACCATTCCTTTGAGTTACCAACAAGATTGCATTCCGATATTACTGCACATAAATCCATATCAGAAACACCGTCTGAGATTTCAGCCAAGTTTGCTTCTGATTTCTTCTTCTTAGGTGCGCGACATTCGGCTGCTTTGTGGCCTTTCTTTCCGCAGTTATGGCATGAACCCTGAAATTTCTTTGAATTCTTTGGGTTATGTTCACGTTTCCTCTTGTTGGGTTTCTCTGACTCGACTACATTTGCCTTGGCAACCATGGTGTTCGAAGTCTTCTTCTCGGAGTTTCTGTTGTCTTCCTCGATCCTTAATCGAACTATAAGTTCTTCCATTGTCATCTCCTTACGCTTATGCTTAAGGTAGTTTTTGAAGTCTTTCCACGAAGGAGGAAGCTTTTCTATTGCTGCGGCAACTTGAAATGATTCACTTAGGATCATTCGTTCATCATGCAATGCGTGAATGATGACTTGAAGTTCTTGAATCTGACTAATTACGGTCTTCGCATCTACCATTTTAAAGTCCAGAAACTTTCCTGCGATGAACTTCTTCATACCCGCATCTTCGGTTTTATACTTCTTGTCCAATGCCGTCCATAATTCTTTGGAAGTTTGAGCAGTACAATATACATTGTAAAGGCTGTTATCGAGTCCATTTAAAATGTAATTCTTGCACATGAAATCTGCACTTTTCCAAATATTCACGGCCTCCACTTTAGTGGCATCAGTTTCCAGTTCTTCCACTTTAGGAACATCTTCGGCAAGATACTTTGCAAGACCCAATGTTGTTAAATAAAACAACATCTTTTGCTGCCAACGTTTGAAATCTGCCCCATTGAACTTTTCTGGCCTTTCTCCATGAGATAGTGCCATCGTTGGAACCACTGGCGCAGGCAGGGTGTTGGTCACCGTTGCCGCTGAGTTATTGTTGTTGCTATTTTCAGACATCGCCGTCTACAAAGATAGGCAACAATCAATATTGTTTCAAGATTGTTATTGAAACGTTACAGAAGTGTTACAAATCTGATATTAGTAACAGTACAAAAGCGTTTCAAAAATAGTGCTATAAAAGCGTTGCAAATCTGTGTTGCAAAAGCGTTGCTAATCTGTAGCAAATGCGTTGCTAATCTGTTGCAACTGAACTAAATATTAGAATATAATCAGTAAATAGATTACCAATATGTTTGTCCGAGTGCAGCGGTGGCTGTTTCCTTGAAACAATATTGCTCCCTATATGCACCAAAGGATATGAGCAATTTGATTTCCCAGGATGAAACGGACGAACTCCGCGGTGCGGTGCTTGCAGGCGGAGCGACGGCGAACCAAAGAGAATACAGTAAAAGAACAGAGATGTTGGGGAAGAAGTTTGACAGAAAAGTAAGTGCATACTTCGTTTTCTGTCTGCCTATTTATAGGCTCGGGAAGATGCTTGAAACGGATATGACTGTTGGAAAGGTTGCGACCCTTTACCAACAGACGCGACCGTTTTATAGCCGTTATAATTTGAACGGACAAAAATAAAACTGCTCTGATCGGAACAACCAACCAAGCCAAGCCAACCGCCAATTGCAAAGTGCTAAGTGCCTCTAATACGCCTCAAACGCCCATTCGCCCACGCCGCGGATGCGGATGCGGATGCGGATGCGGGTGCGGGTTCGGGCTCGGGCTCGGGCTCGGGCACGGGCACGGGCTCGGGCACGGGCACGGGCGCGGGCGCGCGCGTGCGGGGTGGTGCGTTGCACCACCCGCTAAGATGGCTAAGCTTTCAAGTCTTTCTTGTCTCATTGTAACTATAATAGTGTCCACATCTTAGTATATAAACACCAAATGTTTATTATATTTTAAGATGTGGGACTATTCATAGTCACACTTCCCAATGCATAATAATTGCATTTCTCTTTCTTCAATAAATGCCTCTTTCTCATTCATTATTTCCAACAGTACTTGAAGGAAAAAATCTTTGGTTAGTACATACTCTCTCCTTTCAAATTTTTATAAACAGTTTTACTGCACTGATAAACTCATTTAAATAGTTGATTTAGATATTGGTTATTGATAGGTCCAAATATTTAAAAATAAATATAAACTTTGCTTAGTCTAATTATCGGGATAAAACATGTCAATATCTGTTTAATTGTTTGATTATCTAAATACCGACACAAGCACAATTGATACATCTAAATGTAAGCCAAGCTTCTGATAATGCATGACTTGTACATGATACATCTAAATGTGATAAAGCAGGTACCCAATTTAAAGTCAGTAGTAGCATGCGAAATTGATAGCATATTAAAATAATAAAGCATACAAAGACCTACTTATTTGTACATACACCAACGCCTACATACATACAAAATACTCCTAAACCCAGCACTTTCTTCTTCAAAACACACAATAGCACCTACAAACAATCCCTCCCATGCACTCACATAAAACACATTCAACAATTTATATTAACTCATGCAAACATACACACTGGTACATAACACCATACACAACGGTGCACATTTTTTTAAAATCATTATGTTCTTTTAAATCATACTCCTAGATTGTATCAAGTCATTTTAATATTACCAGGAATATCAAAGTAAGTTGAAGTGGAGAATTAGCTAAAGAAAACATTATAAGCAATTAGTTATTTCCTACTAGTTCTTCCTTTCTATTTTTCTTATACTCATTCCTTCATACACTTTTATAGTAGTTAGCAGCAGTTCACACCATTACCTATGAGCATATAACACAGTAAATCAACAGCAATTCTACGGTGATTTCAAACAGGATAGGAGCAGCTCAATCATATAAGACTTGCAAGTTGTAACTACAAATGAGAACTCAGATTACTGAACTGAACCAAATTGAAGAATCAAAATCGAACTGAAATCTAACAAGACTTAAATTTAATTCAAAAACTATTATATACCGAACCATTCATATGGAATAAAAATTAAAATCGAACCATTTATAAGGAATAAAAGTCGAACTGTTATATACTAAACCAGGAAAATTATTATATTTGAAAACTATCATATACCGAACCATTCATTCAAAAATACCGAACCAAATTGATGATTTAAACATAACGAACCATTCATAGGAATAAAAATAAAAATCGATTCGTATTAAATACTTTAGACCGGATCGATTGCAAATTTCGATATAATGAGGTCACCCGATTCCTTTTGAACTGCGTCGATTATCGAATATTAAACTTTGGCGATCTGGAATATGAAATTAGACAAGAGACTGGGGGATTAGGGCAAACGGTATTCTTCGATAGAGGAGCGTATTATTTTGGGAATGGAGTGGGGGTTACGCAAATGGTCACCGAAATAAAAAAATAAGAAAACTTCACAACGGCTTTGAGCCGTTGCAAAAGTGAAATGGCCTGTAGCTGTTTTTAATGATTTTACAACGGCTCGAAACCGTTGCTATTTAGCAACGGCTCAGAACCGTTGCGATTCTTTCGCGTGGGGGAGTTACGAAACTACCAATATGGTGTAGTGATTTTTAAAAAACATAGATCTACACTTACATATTGTTTTAAAACATAAACAAATTTAATTTTGATCTATCAAATGAAAACTCAATCATGTCATTCAACAAATAATTCAATCTTTCATAAACAGTTTTTTAAATTAAGGAAGACAATAATACATCATACAAATTATGAAAGTCAAATTAAATTTCCATCATACATTGCAAAATCACTATCTATATATAGAAAATGACATACCTTGTTATCCAATCCTTAAAATGCACGTTGTTGGTGTTGCCTTTGATTTGCACCTTGAATGAAGAATGTTTCTAGATCTGATTGAATCACCTTAGGATGTTGCCTAGAAATCACACCCTGAATGATGATGTTTTCTCAGATCTTCAAGATCACCATCCTATCCTTACAAGAGATGGATGAACCACTTTTGATTTATTCTATTTGATGTTTTTATACGGAGTTGAAAGATTTTTGGGAATTTTTTTTGTTTTCTGCCATGAAAAGTTAGGAGGAGAAAAGGAAATAGACTGAATGAGAAAAAATGAACTGTACGTACAGAATGAATTAGAGAATATGTTTTATTTGAAAGAATGAAACCTTTCCTATTCTTTAATTAAAATTTTCCTAATTAATTTCCTTGATTGTTTCACTCTCTCCAATCCTTTCTTTACACATGATATGTCATCAAATGACATAAAATTTCCACAAATCATGTCATCAATTGACATAAATTTCCATAAATCATGTCATCAAATGACATAAAATTTCCATAAATCATTTCATGCAATTATCTTTAAATTACATTGATATCATATATCAATGCGCGAATATAACTTTTATAAATGCATTAAAATATTACAAAAACTTTCAAACATCAAATAAATAATAATTAATATTTCTCAAATATCAATTAATCTAATCAATTTACAACATTTTATAAATTAATTAAATCATGTGGTTTTTCAGAGAATTCATCATTACGGTTGTGCGACTCAAAGGCGTAAATTCTGTCAGCGATTAATATCGAACTATTCGAATATTAACGTTCACACGTCACTTGGCAGGTGGTGTGACATTTTGACCGAATTTGTCGTTTACACATATTTTGTTAAAATCCAATTTTACTTATTATAAGCGGTACATAATAGTGAAAATTATTTACACCAATTCTCTTCGTCAAAACTATATCATATTATGATTTATGGAATTTGGTAATGGTCAAAATTCCAATATCATTCACATTCAACTTTATAGTCCAAACACAAAGTCCTTGATTCAATAATAGTAATTATTATTAACCAAAATGTTATGGCTAGAGACTTTGACTTTGAGTTGACTATGATACTAACCCCATATAACTGAGAAGACGAATCCTCTCTTGAATAGTGCTCCACTTCCAATACTTCCACTCGACCCAACTATAGTCACTCGATGGAACGCCATGCCATGATTTTACTATAATCAAAGTGGAGCTTTCATATTGAAGATCCACAATATTCTCAAGTCGAGAGAACTGTGTAAATCAGTCACATCGATATTTTCTGTTTGACCTTAGTTATATTAACCAATAGAAAACTATCGCGTGAGTCATTCCATAGTTATCCAATAACTTTCAGTATGTAACCCATAGGTGCCCCCCAGTAGTCATGAGTATATAATAGATACACTGGCCAACATTTGGAGAGCGTTACATACTCCAGTCTCAACAGATACATCAATATCCAGTCTTGATGCATCTTGACTATAAACATTTAAAATGGTATATTTGTTTTATTGTGATAAATTACTCTGTTACAACACTTTGTAACTACTATCACAACATATACCATTTATGGATTTTCTATTAAATGTACTTTTAATTTAATTAATTAATTAATATAACCACATTATATCAAGTATATAATAGAAAGAAAATACTTTTATTTCGAACAAGATTGGTCAACGAGTTAGATATATGTATAAAATTACACAATTGCCCCTAGGGCATACCCCTAACTCTATCAATCTCCCACTTGCACTTGAGGTCAATTATGGAATCTTATTCCAACTTCTCCAATCGGTTTTCTCAAAACCAATTGGATATGTTCCTTTGTGAACGGGTATGCTATTATGTTTTAGTTATCCACTCTGTCAATCAACTCTCTCCTATGGTGATAACTCCTTTATCATATGGAACAACTCGGAGTATGTCTCTCGACTTTTAGTGAGCTATAAGTTATGTTACAGACTATATTGTGACATTGTTATCATATAACAATGTTATGAGATTCTCAACATTTGGAATCAGCTCAGTTATAAATTTATGCATTTATATTTTTATATACATTGTTTTTATTGTGGCGCTATTCAAGGCGATGTACTTAGCCTTTTTCATTGAATCAGTCATGGTCTTTCATTTGGAACATTTTCAAGTTAAAGATTTTTAACTTGAATTTATCATTGACATACTTTACTCAATATCGCTTATGAAGTTTAAGTTCGAATGCTCCTTCATAAGGAGTTTTTGTTTCTGTAAACATTTCTCTAGTATTTCATAAATACACGAGAAAACTTCAAACAACCATTTAGTGATATCAATTGGGATTTGATATTTGCTTCATGTATCAAATATATAAACAAATCATGATATCGTAGACAATATAATATGTATGATAATGCCTTTTGCCAATGCAAAGGAATCAATCTTACATGTTTCGTATTAACATTTTAATAAGGTGTCCTTGCATATCATTTGGGACATTCCCAACATCTTTTATACTTACTATAAAAGACATCATTTATTAATCCAATGTTGAGTTTTAAAACAACTAAGGCTGATTTTAACACAAGTACATCGTTAAAATCAACAACGTGTTGTTTACTTATAGTTTAGAAATATCAATGTACCTTTTAACGTTCTTTCTTATGAACACACGCTTCCTCTGCACTTTGATTAAAAATCAAACTATTTGATATTTCTATCAAAATACTTATTCAATCTTGATGCATATAAAATGATACTTTCGTATCATTTCTTGGATCATATCAAAATACTCACGAACTCAATATCGCTCCTACTAACTTTGAGACATTTTTGGTTAATATGTGTAAACATCTTACTCTAAATCGTTATTTATAATTTCCTGTTTCAATACATATATACCAAAACATTAGGACTTATCAAGCGATAATTTTGTGAGTAAATCCGAATTGACTTGAACATGTTGAATATCAAGTTTATTATGCTAATTTCAACAATTGAAATTTGCGATAATATTCTTATCAGCATTGCTCATTTAATTCCAACTGCATTAGTCTTACTCATAAAGACACAGTTGTGGTCGATGGATCATATCCCATCAGTTACGACCACCAAAATCTATATTTTGATAGCGTACTTGGAATTCTTTCGGATTTGCGCATCATACCATATAGAGTCAACACTCTCAATGGTTTAATTAAACAATCTTGGATTATACATTTTAGACATTAATAAGAAACTCATAGTTTCTCTTCGGTGTGCGAGAATACTTAGACATTTTAATGCTATGTGTTTGTTTAGGTAGTTAATTTCATTTTATCTCATATAATCAGTTCTATTTATGGATCGTATCCAATTCCATTTTACTGCCAATAATTCCTCAAAGAAATTTCTTCACATTGAACTTGGTTTATCTTGAAACAACAATTGCTTCTCAGTGCAATAGAATAGGTATTCATAAACGTTTTATGAATTTCTTTATTTATAAAACTGATTTGGTTTTAGTTTACAAAAATTATGTTCGAAACATAAAAATGTCATTCAACGATAGTCTTTTCAAAATCCTTTTGGAGAGATTCATACAAGATCCATCATGAATAATTATTACATGCAATCTTTCGACTCGCACAACCTGCCAACTCCTTGGTCTAGGATATGTTGGAGTTTCTTATAGACCCTTATCTTGTAAAATTTTGTAAACTGTTATTTAGATGAACTAATATTAACCTTGTGTACTACCCTTAAGTACATTACCTTATAGAAAGAAACTAACTCAACTTCACTCACAATCAATCGTATATTGTCTAACGAAGTTCGATTATTCCATCTCGCTACATCATTATGTATCACATAGAGGAGTAATTTTGAGATTGAATCTTTATTCATTTTAGGTACGTTCGGAACATTTTCCAATATACTCGCTCATTCGATCAAATCAAATCATTTCTATTGCATGTTATTTTATTTACTTCTGTTTTATATTTTATAAGTTTACCATAGACATACTACATGTGTATCGAATAAACATGTCCATGTCGACGATAACTCATCAGCGAATATGGCGAAGCACATGGAACCATTTTGGTATTTATAGAAATATGATTGCATACATCTATATGTATCAATCTGAAGAGTTCAACTCTTATGATACTCTCACTAAATGGGTGCATAGCCCTTTATTGTTTGAGATATAATTAACAAGTATCACATGATTCAAAATCATACAATAAAATTATTTCTCAAAACTATGGCTCAATCTATAATTCCAAAACAACTGTTAATAATATAAGATACTTTTGTACTTCCCAATGCATCACTTTGTTATAAAAATTTTTACCACATTATAGTTTTATTTCATAAAGAATATTCATAATATTCATATTTAAATATAACTATGTCTTTTTTCTAGTCGATACCCAAAAATAATCATTATTTAATAAATAATGTGTGGTAAATCTTACGAAAACAATTTTTGTGGTATGATGCAATTAATAAGTGCTATATGGCATGCTCCTACTATTTCCACCATTACTATAATAGCGTACTAAATTCGAAGGTTCGTCATTCACTTAATACAATTTGTTTATTTCATACACTGCAACTATTTACAGTGGAGAGTTTGTTGATCAAATATCTTGAACTCAAAGAAATAAATCTAATATAATACAATTTTCTATATGAAAATACATTTCGGAATAGAAATCGTATTTCTTATTCCAATATTAAGTATTAATTATTATTACAATTCCCATTTCCAATGTTTCTCTATAAAGTAGAAGTGACTATTCATTATCTTCATTCCAACTGTACCTTAGATCACATTTACTCTTATACATTCATTTTCCTTTCTAAATGGTCAAACCATTCAAAAGAAAACTATTACTATAATATCATAACGGACCCTTTAGGAAAATGCATTTGAATATCCTTAAAATTTAAGGACATCAAATATATGGCTCTTTGCATAAACTAATTAAACTGGCATTTCAATGATCGAGTTCTTATATCTACCTTGTAGTTTTGGTCTTGTGCTACAATTAACACAATATGATCTTTTATGTAATCCATCAAATTGAATACTCGATCTCATAGTATAGTTTATTGGCTTATTTCGAATGAACTATATTCATTGAAGTATCGTACACTATGAACTATGACCGTTCACCATATAACATTTATATGTGATAGTATATGGATCAGATATCCATCCATAGTCTTGTATTGCTTTTAGAGTCCGAACCTAATAAAATGCAATACACGGTCTAAAATAAATAAACACGTAAGTGGTCATTTTACGAATGTATTAAGTAGTTGTAAAAATTAGGCACTTACATGGGTATAGAAAACATTAACATGCAATAGGCATTTAATGTTGAGTATTATATTATATTTCCATTTCCAATTCAGTTTATTTGTATATATTAATTGCAAAACGTTTTATCAATCATATTAAATACACAAATTTATCATTGTAGCTAATTATAACATTATTTAGCATATGTTCTTAAATATTAGAAAGGTTAAATGTTACCATTTTATTTTTCTAATAAGGTTTCCACTAGTCTTTTATGTTTCTCCAAACCCTAAGTTGAAATATAGAAGTCTTTCGACTTCACTAGTGGGTGTTAGGACTCGTCTGTCTTGGTATTCTGACCTTGAGTTTGCTCAACAAATCATAGCCCCACAAACAATGGATAACTCCTTATCGGTTGTATCACATACAACTCCTAACCTATTTTTCCTTGTTCTAATCTCATTTCGGCCTTGAGTTTGCTCAACAAATCGAAAGAGATTATTCACTCGTACCTACCACATCGTGACGGCATAAGTATAGTATATGTACCTTGAGTTTGCTCAACAAATACATATAGTTAACTTACCTCGTTTATTCAATATATTAATAATACTACGCATAACATCCCTAGCTTGAGTTTGCTCAACAACTAAGGAGTATGCAAGTAATTTATTAATATAGGTATGGTAGATGACAACATTATATTGAAGATTCACAATCATCAGTATATTATATTGAGTGATATCAACTTATGGAATAATGTATTTTTTATTAAATACCCACGTGATTCAAGTGTCAAACACATCAGAAATCACAGTATACGTACATTTATGTATGTATTTATTCCTTAAGTCTTTTTGGGTTTCTTTAATGTTCCACCTTTAGTTTATCCACTCATATTACATAAGTTTCATTATTATATAACTTTTATATTTTAATTAACTTATACAATAACCTTATGTATAACATTTTATTAATTAAATAATTAATTAACTCTTTAATTAATTTTATATTAGTATTTCAATACAACTTTTATATTGGACATATCTAGTATAACCTTAATAGTGTATACTATAACCTTTATAGTATAACACATATATCTTATATATGCGTATTTTTTTATTTAATTAATTAACCTTTCCAACTTAAAGACTGTGGCTTATTCAATGAAAAAAGGCTACATACACCGCCTTGAATATCGTCGCAATAAAAATAATGTATATAAAATTATAAGTGCATAAATTTATAACTGAGACGATTCCAAATGTTGAGAATCTCATAACATTATTACATAATAACAATGTAGCGATATGGTTCGCAATAGAACTTAGAGCTCATTAGACGTCGAGAGACATACTTCGAATTGTTCCACGTGATAAAGAAGTTTATCATCGTCAAAGAGAGTTGATTGACAGAGTAGATAATTAAAACATAATAGCATACCCATTCACAGAGGGACTGACCCAATTGGTTTTGATAAAACCGATTGGAGAAGTTGGAATAAGATTCCATAATTGACCCTAAGTGCAAGTGGGAGATTGATAGAGTTAAGGGTATGCCTTATGGGCAATTATGTAATTTGTTACATATATCTAACTCGTTGAACAATCTTTTTCATAATAATAATGTTTCTTTCTATTATGTACTTGATATAATGTGGTTATATTAATTAATTAATTTAATTAAAAGTATATTTAATAGAAAATCCATAAATGGCATATTTTGTGATTAGTAGTTACAAAGTGTTGTAACCGTGAGTAATTTATCAGAATAAAACAAAAACACCATTTTAAATGTTCCTAGTCAAGATGCATCGAGACTGGATATCTATGTATCCGTTGAGACTAGAGTATGTAATGCTCTCCAAATGTTGGGCAGTGTAATTACTCATAACTGCTGAAGGCACCTAGGGGTTACGTACTGATAGTTATTAGATAACTATGGAACGACTCACTCGATAGTTTTCTGTTGGTTAATATAGCTAAGGTCAAACAGAAAATATCGATGTGACTGATTTACACAGTTCTCTCGACTTGAGAATATTATGGATCTTCAATATGAAAGCTTCGCTTTAACTATAGTCAAATCATGGCATATCGTTCCATCGAGTGACTATAGTTGGGTCAAGTGGAAGTATTGGAAGTGAAGCACTATTCAAGAGAGAATTCATCTCCTCGGTTATATGGGATTAGTATCATGATCAACTGAAGTCAACTCAAAGTCAAAGTCTCTGGCCAGAACATTTTGGTTAATAATAATTGTTATTATTGAACCAAAGACTTTGTATTTGGACTATAAAGTTGAATGTGGATTATATTGGAATTTTGACCATTACCAAATTCCATAAATCCAAAGTGATATAGTTTTGACGAAGAGAATTGATGTAAATAATTGTCACTATTAGGTACCGCTTATAATAAGTAAAATTGGATTTTAGCAAAAGATGTGTAAGCGATGAATTCAGCCAAAATGTCACACCACCTGATAAGTGGCGTGTGAACGTTAATATTTGAATTGTGCGATATTAATCGCTAACCGAATTTACACATTTGAGTCGCACAACTGTAATGATGAATTCTCCAAAAAAACAACATGATTTACATCATTTATAAAAAGTTGTAAATTAATTAAATTAATTAGTATTGAGAAATATTAATCATTATTTATTTATTTGATGTTTGGGAGTTATTTGTAATTATTTAAATGCATTTATAAAAGTTATATTTGCACGCATTGATATATGATATCATTGTAATTAAATAAAAGATAACTACATGCTTAATTTATGGAATCTTATGTCATTTGATGGCACGTAATTTTCAGCCATATCATGTAAAGAAATAGAAGTGAAAAGAGAAAGTTAATCAAGGGAATTGATTAAAAAGTTTTAATTAAAGAATGGGAAAGGTTTCCTTCTTTCAAATAAAACATATTATCTAATTCATTATCTATGTACTATTGAGTTTCTCATTTTTCATTCTACTTTCTGTAACTTTTCTGGTTCTCTCCTCCTCTAATAGCTAAAAATATGAGATCTTCCATGGCTTCAATTATTCCTAAAATCAAATACAAATAAAATCTATTATGAAAAGTGTTTTATTCCTCTTGATCCTTGCAACATCTGGAGGCTGATTTCTAAATCTAGGAGATTTGATGCATCATTCAAGGTGCAAATCATTGGCTTCATTTTTGGTAATTCTAATTTCATTTATTTGTATACTCATCATGTTGAAATGGTCCAGATTTATTCATATTATATATCTTCTATCTCATCATGTTTAAAAGGTTTATATTTATTCATATTATATCTCTTCTGTCTTGTGTATTCATCTTGTAATATAACTTAGATCCCCTTTTGTTCATCTCGTCTAATTATATGATCATTATGTAAATTTAATTTGAGTCCCTCCTTATTTACATATCCATTGACTATATGTTTATTACAATTGACTTCAAATCCTTTATCTGTTAATTGTGTGTCCCTTTTGTATAGTCATATCTGATTTATCATACAACAAATTTGTATATGCCCAAGTTGTCCGATATTTTTTTCTATCATTGTCTTTGAATTGTAAAAAAAAGAAAAAAAGTAATGTGAAAATATTTTATTATGTTGTAATGTTGTATATAAAATTATGTAACATCTGTATACATAAACATTAATAAACTATATTTGTTGGTTGTTTAATACAGTAAAATTAATTTCCAATGTTGCATAGTTAATTTTCAAAATGATTTAATTTTACTTGTTTTAGACATAAAAGTAAATTTATTCTTTTGTTTTAAAATTCATAAGTGGTCATTTATGTAAAGTTATAGACTTTTATTTCATACCTAAGATTAAAGACTGAATCATTTTGTTAGCATTAAATTTAAACATATATGTTACTTAAATTGCAATCTTCATACATATATATATAAATATAAGTGTTATTCTAAAATGAATATATAACTTGCAATTATTTATACATATAGATATACATGTGTTTATGTTATTTTAATCTAAATCAAAACATATGTTTTTGTGAAACTATATAATTTAATTTCAAGCTTTTCCTTATTTGAAACCTTTCTTACAATTGTTAATTCTTGTTTTGACAGACTCATATATAGGATAGAGTTAGGGGTATGCCCTAGGGGCAATTATATAATTTGTTACATATATCTAACTCGTTAACCAATCTTGTTCAAAATAAAGTTATTTTCTTTCTATTATATACTTGATATAATGTGGTTATATTAATTAATAAATTTAATTAAAAGTATATTTAATAGAAAATCCATAAATGGTATGTTTTGTGATAGTAGTTATAAAGTGTTGTAACTATGAGTAATTTATCACAATGAAACAAATGTACCATTTTAAATGTTCCTAGTCAAGATGCATCAAGACTGGATATCGATGTATCCGTTGAGACTAGAGTATGAACACTCTCCAAATGTCGGGCAGTGTATTACTCATGACTGCTGGGGGCACCAAGGGGTTACGTACTGATAGTTATTGGATAACTATGGAACAAATCACTCGATAGTTTTCTGTTGGTTAATATAACTAAGGTCAAATAGAAAATATCGATGTGACTAATTTACACAATTCTTTCGACTTGAGAATATTGTCAACCTTCAATATGAAAAACTCTGCTTTGATTATAGCAAAATCATGGAACGACATTCATCAAGTGATTATAGTTGGGTCGAGTGGAAGTATTGGAAGAAGACACTATTCAAGAGTGGATTTGTCACTTCAGTTATATGAGGTTAGTATCATGGTCAACGGGTAACGGTTATTAAATTAAATAAGATTTTACTGAAAATGAATAAGCGATAAATTTGGTCATAATGTCACACCACTTGCTAAGTGACGTGTGAACGTTAACATTCGAATAGTTCGGTGTTAATTGCTGACCAAATTTACACCCAAGAGTTACAAAACTGAAATGATGAATTCCATTAAGACCGAATGATTTAATTAGTTTATAATTCTTATAAATAAATTAAATTAATTAATATTTATGAAATATTAATTATAAAAATTTGAATATGGTTTGGAAATATATTTTTTTATATTTATAATAGTTATAAATGTACCAATCGATATACAATATCGATAAGCGAATAAATTAGATTTAATTTCATAGCATTTTGGCTTGGGCTTAAATGGGTTTAAAGCCCATCATTAGGGCTGCAAATTTCGGTTTTGACAAGTTGTTGGAGGCGGCTAAAACTTAGGATTAGACCTAGAGATGGATGGCTAAGATTAAGAAAGAATATGTAATGAGATTGTCCTAATATCTCTCTTGTACAAGGCTATATATATGGATCGTTAAACCCTTAATCAAAAACAATTTTTGGCTGCCAAAATTATCACGTTTGCTGGCCAAAATTAATCCCCATATCAGTTCTAAAAATCTCAAATCAATTCAAGTTAAGTAAAAACACTATTTGATAGAAAAGGTCGGCGATTCCAGACTTGCAATCTGATGGATCGAGCATAACTAGAGAAGGGAATTCATTGATTCAAGTGGACTCAAAGGCATCATCAATTGGTATTTTATTTATATATTACGGTAATCAAATCATATTTTATGATTTAATATTGATTAATCCCAAATCTGTATATATATTAATGTTGTATATCTAGTTAGGTGAGATTTTCGTAGGTATATGTAGTTGTCACAAATTAGTTTGTTTATATGCATGGTTATATTATTATGTGTTATAATTTATGTATAAACAAATCTAACTTGCTGTAAAAAATTAAATTTTGTCATTATTAATTATTTTATGTATATTTATATATTAATTTAAATATAGACTAATGTATATTTTAAACATATAATTACACATATGTGTGTTTATAATGTATAAACAGCTTAGGATTTTTCCTTACACTTATTTATACATAATATGAATTATCAAATTCGAAAATAAATTTTTATATATATTAATAATTTTAAATTGTCTTTTATTGATTATTTCAAATATCATATACCATATCCTAGGATTGGAATTGGATAATCAAGTACCATATCCTACCTGGTTACCAGCATAGCCTGAAAGGTAAAGTGAGCCCAAAGGTTGCCCCTAATAGAAAAGGCCCAACTTAATTTGGGCCATGGACTAATTTTCAAAATTGTCTTAAAAAATAAAGTAAAAGATTTTAAATTTAATTTTTAAATTTAAAATAAAATATATGTTTATTATAATAGTTATAATGTAACATATTTTTTAAAATGTTTGAAAAATAAAATAACATAATTTTCGAAAATTATAAATTTTATTAATAAGTTAATTAATAAAATGTATGTGCATGTAGTAAATATATTATGTGTGAGAAATGCAGATTACGGATCTTAAGGTTGGAATAACACTAGAGGGGGGGTGAATAGTGTTTTGTGGATTTTCTAAATCATTTTGAAACTTATGTAAATTTAATCACCAACAAATGCAATTCACAAACACAGATATAATCACAGAATCAGACACAGATGCAAATAATAAATAAAAGCAGCAAAGGAAAGAACACACCAGGATTTTATACTGGTTCGGAGTTACCCTATATCCAGTCCCGTACAAACGTATGGATTTCTTATCAAAAATAATCTCTCAGATTACACCCTCAATTTCAAGGCCACGAGGTACACCCTCCTGTATTCGAGTCCGGGGCAAACTCTCTTGATTTACCAGGCCACAAGATCACCTAATCGATTTACGGGGCAACAATCACACCTAATTGATTTCAATGCTCAACCGCACCTTTTACTCAACAGTTTGATTTACAAATAATCCTATAACTCTGAATAGCACTGAGATCTTATGGAGAGAGTGGCAGAGAATCAAACAAGAGATAATCAGGTTTGATTCACTTGGTATTTCGGCAGAGTATAGTTTGTGATTCTTTAGGATAAATGTGGAAGATGAAGAGAAGAGAACCCAAGTGAAATCTGATGATAAATTCGTTTAGAACTACTGGTATTTATAGGAAATCAACAGCCATATCTATTCGTGAAAGGATACGATGAATAGACACTTCTTTTGAAAATTTGAATTTTGAATTTAACGGGCACCATGTCGACATGGGGGGTTAAGGGATGTCGACATGCTCTAGGCAAAATTGGTGATTTTGATTTTCTTATTAAAATTGGTTTATATAATTTGTCAAAACGATTTCTAAACTTTGTAAATATATTTGAATATAGTTTAAACATATACAAGAGTTTAGAAAGTAATTTTTAATATATATAATCTTAATCTATAAAGTGATTTAAAATCTGAGTAAATAAATATTTTAAAGCTAAATATTTAAAACAAGACATAGTTTAAAATCAATGACAATTTTGAAATCAAAATATTAAAAATGATAAAGGTAGTTTTGAGGCTAAAATATTTCAAACAAGAGAGATGTCTTTTTGAAAAGAAGTTTTGAAAACATTTAAAATAAGAGATATATTTTTGAAAAACATTTTTATAAAATTAGTGGATATCAAAATAGGACCACTATATGTTCCACTAGATATTGTCGTGGGTTCCATCCCACTAGGGTTCCATCCTTTAACTGGCTCGAAGTGGATTCCATTCCACGAATAAATTTCGAATAAAGATGTAAGTGCTTTCAAGAAGTTTTAACATAATTCTAGACTCAATACTTATCTTGTACTATTAAAATCTTGAACTCTTGATAACTTGATTTCTTGATACTCATGAGTCTTCAATCTTGATATCTTTGATCTTTAAATTCATCAGTCATGTATCTCTATACTGTACTGTAACAACCCACATATTTTACGATTGTATATTTAAATGTTTTATTTAAAGTGAAAATTAGGGTCACATCCCTAAAACCAAACGTAATACACAAAACCTCCTTCCATTCGAAACTTTATAAATCCGGTCCCTATTTTTGTTTCAGCTTAATTCTTTTCCATAAATATCCTCGTTTATTTGTCGCAGTTTTGTGATTGCAGCCAATATTTGAAATCTACGTTTCCATTTATCGATTTACTTTGTGAAATCATATTTTGCTTATAATTACATGAATAATTGTCGTAGTTTTCTTTTTTATCAATTACGTGAATAATTGTTGATAAGAATGCAACTATTTTGAATATTTGCAGAAATAAATGCAATATTTGAGAATAATTGTAGAAATTGTATGCAATAGTTACAGAAATGTCTGCAACTATACCATATAGTTGCAGACATTTCTGCAACTATACCATATAGTTGCAGACATTTCTGCAACTCATGAATAGTTGTCATAGTTTTCTTTTTTTATCAATTACATGAATAATTGCTGATAAGAATGCAACTATTTTGAATATTTGCAGAAATAAATGCAATATTTGAGAATAGTTGCAGAAATTGTACGCAATAGTTACAGAAATGTCTGCAACTATACCATATAGTTGCAGAAATGTCTGAAACTATACCATATAGTTGCAGAAATTTCTGCAACTATATGCAATAGTTGCATTTATTCAACTATATGCAATAGTTGCAGACATTTTTGCAACTATACCATATAGTTGCAGAAATATCTGCAATTTTTTGCAAGTTTTGTAAATTTGAAAAAAAAATCGAAAATGTTCAATATTTGCTGAATTGTCTGCAAATATTTGAAATAATTGCACCTTTAATACAAATATAAATTTTTGGTATCAACAATGGATCTCATTTTAAAGATCATAAAATTTGTGATTTTTTGGTGAAAACGGTATGTTGATCCGATTTTTGTAAATAAAGTTATACACGTTTGAAAAGTTAAAAACATAAAGGGTATTTGGGTCTTTTTGCGTGCGCGAATTTGAAAATAGGGAGCGAAAACGTAAGTGTTGGTTGTGAAGGATGTTTTCTCTATTTTAAAACTTGTTAGGGACGTGAGCCAAACTTACCCTTATTTAAATATAGCATCGTTAATCGGATTAAAGTCTGAAATGTTACTTTTTGTAAACAGGTTAATTGGGACTCGAGACCACTTCCATCTAGTCCAAAATGGCATTTACAACTTTTTTGAGTATAAACATCAATATGTTTGGAGTTGAGTAGAATTTGCTATTTTTCTACTTGGGCTTTGGGTTTGGGTTTCAGCCCACTAACCCAACTTATCTAATATCCTAACTCCACCCCTCTCCTCTTCATTCATTCTATTATTTTCCTAACATTCAAGCTTAAGTAAAAATGGGGAAAAAGATTGGAAATAGAAATTCCAAACCCTAGTTTGATTTGGAAACACAAGTTCTTGCTCCAAAATCAAAGAGAAGCTTAGGTAAGCATCCTCTTCATCTTCTCCATCTCTATCTCTCGTCAATTTCAGAAATTCCTAAACCCTAACTTAGGAAATATTTTCTTATTAGCTTAAATTGGAGCTTCTTGAGTTGAGATTGAAGAGGAATTCTCTCCTTTGTTTCAAAGCTTCTCACTTGTGTTTTGAGTTTAAAAGGTGAGTTTTTGAACTCACATCTATGTCTATATCTTTGACAGCTGTTTGGTAGTAATTCCTAACATCTATTCCTTATTCATTTGCTTTTGAATTGAATTAGTTTGATGAATATTCCAATTTTTAGTGTTTTGAAGTCAAATCTTTAAAAATCCTATCTTTGATGTTTGAACACATTTTTGGGGTGTTTCAAAGAGCCATACAAGGCTGGGTTGTCGCTTGGCATAAATCCTTAGTCTCCGTTGCTCATCTGTTCGCCTTCGGTTAGGATTTTGCCCCACTTGGGGGCTAGGCTGATACTGCTGTAGAAGCAGGTTCAGTCGACTGAACCAGGGGACAGAAAATGCTCTGTGCCTGTATCAGTCGACTGACCACCCGGTTCGGTCGACTAACCTGGAAACCGAAAGTTTCCAGGCATTGGGTCAGCCGACTGACCACTTGGTTCAGTCGACTGATCTACTTGCCTCAGCCCAATTTGCCTATTTTGATTGGGTTTCCAATTTTAATCGATTCGTGTTGATCCGATTTGTTGTTATCATTTATTATCGACTTTGATGACTTCTTTTTCGGGATTTTTGGGAATATCCATTTTGATGGATTCGGTATCGATTTATATGGATTTGATTTACGTCTTCGTATGTGAATTTTTGGTGATTGATTGTTTCTACAATCATTTCTGTGATTTGTCACTTTAAAATACAAAGGTTTCTATATTAGTAGTAAATACTCAAACTCTTTCACAAAAACGATTTCAACACTACCTTTAAATACAAAGCTCGTTTCTAAATCTGTTTCCCAATCTATTAGTATATACTAACCTTTACCTCATTCGTATGAGAAATCTAATTAAACGACTTAGTAAAACAAGTGGTATGAAACGCTTGCATTTACTTCATCGGTTAATTTTTGGACTTGTTCGATTGAAAATCTTGTGACAATTCTTTGAGTGGAAGTCTACAATTTGTTCGTAAATATTTGAGTTAAGCTAGTGGTTATGGGACATGAAGCTAAACTCTTATATTTACTAGCTTAGTGTAATTGACACTTTTTAATTGATCGATGATGATCATTTTATGATTTAGACTAGCGATTGAGCGATGTCTCTTTGTTGGTATGGGGATCAAATCCCGTTTGAGGAGCTTCGACTCAAATTTGGCGGGGTAGCGACCCATGGTCTTCGGGCCGTTTGCGGAGCTTCGGCTCAAATTTGATGGTTAGCGACCATGGAATAGCGTTCCGTTTGAGATACACATGTTGGTGGGTTTTCATGTTCCCGTTTGAGACAGGCCTTCCCCCTTTTTGTGATTTCTGGATTTCTAGTATTTATGTTGATCATTCTGAGATTTAGACTAGCGGTGTGCGATGTCTCTTTGTCCGTGTGGGGGACTATACCCCGTTATGTTGAGCTTCGTCTCATTTCTTTTATGGGCTAGCGACCTATGTTCTTATTTGAGTTTTTGGTTCATCGGACGTATCGTTATTGTACTGCGTCGTTGTTCCGAATTATTTGAGTTTTGGTTCATCGGACGTACCGTTATTGTACTGCGTCGTTGCACCGGCTTATTTTATGGATTAGCGTTCCATTTGCATTTCTAGATTTCTAGTTGATGATTTCTAGTATTTACGTTTCACTGATTTTGCGATTGGCATCGATATGTTTGCCAATACTTATGTTTGGTGATTAATTTAAAGACTGTGCCATTTTTTTGGATGTTTGAGAATATTTGAGATATTGTATGATTTTTGTTGTTGCCTTATGTATACTTGTTATAGTATGACATTTTTGTTATCACACGTTTTTGTCATATCTCTTATCCTATCTCATTTTATCTGATATTTATAGTTAGTCTGATCCGTTTATTATTTTCTTTAAATAATACTCGAGTCAGACCGAGGTATTTCTGGTGCTTCTGCTTGACTTCTTATCAGGGTCCATCACCTGACTTTTGGCTAACTACTTTAGTATTGTAGTTTTTGTTAGTATACATTTGAGATGGAGACTCCTTGTTGTATACTTATTCTTTTGTCTAGCACTTGTATCTATTCTTTTGTGGTGTAGTGGATCTAGTTTGACCATTACTTTGATGTACACTTCTATGTGTTATATTCATATTTGTTTCCGCCTTTGTGATATGAATATCTGTGACTGATTTGTGTTATGTTTATTTCTATATTTGTTTTTGAAGTCCGTATAGCCACTGCGTGGTAGCTTTGAGTTTGTGTTTGATATGTCGGATTTCCTCTTGAAATGAAATGTAAGTTATATTATCGGACATATCGGTACTCGCACAAAGCAATTACACAGATGGTCGCTCCTCGACTGCCTTATTCTTCGTGCTAGTCGACGGCATTGCCCCGTAGTGTCCTTGGCTAGTGTGAGAATAGAGGTGGGGCGTCACAGCTTGGTATCAGAGCCAAACTTCGGAACAATGTCGAATAATCTAGCAAGGATCATTGTCCTAAGTCTTTCTTAAGAGTCGTGCCATAGGATTTAATTCGAGTCTTCGTACCGTTCTATCCTATTTCTTTTTATGATGCCTTGTTTTATCAATCAAGTTTGTTTGATATTCATTTTGAGAATAACCTTTTTCTTTTTCATTCTTTCTTAAAGAAGAAGAGATGGTTAGATCTGGCAGTCCCAGCGCCGGTCAATCCAATAGTCCTTCTTTGGATGGCATATTTATGTCTGCCCAACAACTTTTGGATCTTGTAAAGAATCAAAAGTTTATTTTTGCTTTGAGTAAGGACCCCAAAAAGGTTTTGCCTCTGAAACTAGAAGTTCCTTTCGATCAGCTTGTAGATATCACTCTTCGACTTGAAGAGGCCGATAAAAAAAGTGATGTTGAAGTTATGGATGCCAAACAAAACTTCAACATCAACAAGAAGAGGCGTATTAAGTTCAAAAGCCCTAATCCAAACAAGAAAGGGAGGCAGGCAATTTCGGTAGCAAAGACTCCTACCTCTAATTGTGGACAATGCTACAATTGTGGTTCTATGGACCACTATGGGATTGAGTGTCCAAAACCCTTTTCTTGTCGCTATTGCAAAAGGGTGGGTCATCTTTTATTTTCATGTCCCAAACTTCAAAGTAGGAGAGAGGGAAAGCTGAATGTTGTGCAAGCCCCTAGTAATACTTCTCATGGTCAAGGTATTTCTCCTTCTATCCTTGATGGCATTATTTTATTTCGTGATCTTCCTATTTGATTTCTTTTGATACGGGTGCGTCCCACTCATTTATATCAAAAGAACCTGTTGATTCTTTTTCTTTAAATATTATGGGCTTGATGACTTCACTGAGAATTGCGAATCCGATTGGTGGATCCGCAACACTCAGTTTACTTTGTGAAAATGTCGAAATTATTTTATATGATTATTCTTTTCGAGCCGATTTGCATGTTACGTGTTACTTAAGCTTCGAAATTGATTTTTGGGAAAGGATTGGCTTGATCATTATGAAGCCCACATTCTATGTCCTGAGCGGACTATATACCTTCGACATTCTTAATCTGTTAAGCAGATTTCTATTGTTTTTAAAGATTTTGATTTCAAAATTTGGTGGCAACATTTTATTCTTTAAACCCACTTGATGAGGAAGATGTTATTTCCCTCACTCAAGTAGTTTGTGAGTTTTTCGGTATTTTTGAGTTTGTCTTAGGAATATCACCTAAGCAATCTAATGAGTGGTGCTAAGGTCTTTTCACCTCGACCTTGCCACCGGTTTTCAACAACTACGAGTTGCGGAGGATAGCATTCCACTTACCACATTCCGCACTCGTTATGATTCTTATGAGTGGTTCGTTATGTCATTCGATTTGACGAACCTTCTACCTTATTTCATCCATCTTATGAATCGAGTATTCTACGAATATCTCGATGAGTTTATCCTTGTATTTATTGGTTATGGATGAAAACAACAATTTAAAATTTGCAAATCTTTTTAATAAGATATTTATAAGTATGATTGGATTTTGTTCTTAAAACGAGCAAAGAATATTTGTAAAAAATTTAAGAGACATGTTTATCATATAGAAGATGATTTTGTGTTGTTTTGCCCATTGAGTGCTTTAAGAATTTTGGTCGATGCGCTTGATCAACGTTATCGATAGGAATCTCCTAAACACTATGATGAGACAGCCAGACACAATAAATTGACTTGTAAAAAGTAAATTTTTCTAAAAAGGTGATTACATAAAGTTAATTGTAATTTTGAATGTCTTAGCTTTTCGGGAAAGAGGATAAGAACTCTTTTCTGATGCTTTTATTCTTGCGATTCCCGAAGGGAACCAAGATTATATTATTTATACCGATGCTAGTCGTGTTGGTTTGGATGTTGTTCTCATGCAAAGGATACGTGTTATCACATATGCTTCTCGACAATTAAAGCTTATCGAGACTAGATATGCCACTCATGTTCTAGAGCTCGCGACTATTGTTTTCGCTCTTAGTATTTGGCGTCATTATCTTTTGGGAGAGAAATTTGTTCTCTACAACGATCATAAATCTTTGAAGTATTTATTTTCTCTAAAGGAACTTAATTTGCGTCAACAACGTTGGCTCGAGTTCCTTGCATCTTATGATCTTGGTATTCTTTATCTTCCCAGAAAGGGGAAATCTTGTTACCGATGCCCTTAGCCGAAAGCAACAAGCGGTTGTTTCCATGTTGATATCCGAATGGAATGATCTCGAGACTTTATCCACTTGTGAGGTTCGATACCGTGAATCCAATTCATGTTCATCTCTTGTTTTGTGCAGCCTTGAGGCTTATCATTCTCTTTTAGACCGCATTCTTAAAGCTCAAAAGCATGATCCCGAATTGGTTCTTCTTAGCCAAAGTTGTAGGGATAAAATTGATAATGAAGGGTTGAAAGACTTTGGTATTGATGCTCGTGGCGGCATTCGAAAGTTTGGTAGACTTATTGTGCCAAACATTTGTGATCCTTGTAAAGACATTTTAGAAGATTTTCATCGTTCTAAATTTACCATTCATCCCGGTAGTAGTAACGACTTTATTATTGGGATGGAATGAAATCTGACATTGCTAACTTTATTAAGCATTGCATGACTTGCCAACTCATAAAGGCCGAGCATCAAAGGCCTGGTGGGTTATTGCAACCTTTGGAAATTCCAATATGGAAGTGGGATCAAATTTTCATGGACTTTATTGACAGTCTTCCCCGTTCTCGTTCGGGTCATGATAGCCTATGGGTGATAGTAGATAGACTTACAAAATCCGCCCATTTTCTTCCCGTTCGTTCCAATCGGACCGTACCTATTTTAGGTAAACTCTTTGTCAAGGAAATTGTTAGATTGCATGGAGTTCCTACTTTTATTGTTAGCGATCGTGATCCATTGTTTACTAGTGGATTTTGGAGAGGTCTTCAAAAAGCTTTGGGAATGAAGCTTAATTTTAGCACCGCTTATCATCCTCGGTCCGATGGACAAACCGAGCGTGTGAATCAAACTCTTGAAGATCTTCTTCGTGCATGTATTCTTGATTTTGGTGGAAGTTGGGAAGATCATATTTCTCTTGTTGAGTTTTCCTGTAATAATAGCTTCTAATCTAGTATTGGTATGGCATCTTTCGAGGCACTCTACGGAAGGCTATGCCGATTTCCTTCGCGTTGGCTTGAAGCTGGTGAGAAGCTGGTTTTAGGTCCAGATTTTATTGGTGTACATTTTTGTTTCACCTATGAGGGGTGTTGTGCGTTTCAGTCGATCGGGAAAGTTAGCACCTCGATATGTCGGTCCATTTCCCTTCAGCGAACGTATTGGTTCTGTGCCTTATCGCCTTTTATTACCGGCTCAATTTTCTGCTATTCATGACGTTTTCCACGTCTCTCAACTACGGAAATACCTTAGGGATTCCGATTCTATTTTTGAGCCCGGTGTAATTGAAGAAATTGAAGTTTCACCAAATTTGACTTATGAGCAACGTTCTATTCGAATCATTACTTTGAAGGTTAAACGCCTTCGAAATAAAGATGTTCTTCTGGTGAAAGTTCAATGGTCCTCAAATCCTAAGGATTGCTCTTGGGAATCTTGAGAATTCATCGAGCAAACACATCCGGACTTACTCTTTCGTGCTCTTTATGGTGAACTTCTCATTTCAAAATTTCTTCTTTTGTGTTGATATGCTTTTGTGGTTGTTACTCTTTATTTTCCTCTTAATTATTGCGAGGAAGCAATTTCTTTAAGGAGGGGAGTCTATAACAACCCGCATATTTTACGATTGTATATTTAAATGTTTTATTTAAATATAGCATCGTTAATTGGATTAAAGTCCGAAATGTTACTTTTTGTAAACAGTCGAATTGGGCCTCGAGACCATTTCTATTGAGTCCAAAATGGCTTCTACAACTTTTTTGAGTATAAACATCGATATGTTTGGAGTTGAGTAGAATTTGCTATTTTTCTACTTGGGCTTTGGGTTTCAGCCCACTAACCCAACTTATCTAATATCCTAACTCCACCCCCTCTCCTTTTCATTCATTCTATTATTTTCCTAACATTCAAGCTTAAGTAAAAATGGGGAAAAGATTGGAAATAGAAATTCCAAACCCTAGTTTGATTTGGAAACACAAGTTCTTGCTCCAAAATCAAAGAGAAGCTTAGGTAAGCATCATCTTCATCTTCTCCATCTCTATCTCTCTTCAATTTCAGAAATTTCTAAACCCTAACTTAGGAAATATTTGCTTATTAGCTTAGATTGGAGCTTCTTGAGTTGAGATTGAAGAGGAATTGGTCTCTCCTTTGTTTCAAAGCTTCTCACTTGTGTTTTGAGTTTAAAAGGTGAGTTTTTGAACTCACATCTATGTCTATATCTTTGACAGCTGTTTGGTAGTAATTCCTAACATCTATTCCTTGTTCATTTGCTTTTAAATTGAATTGGTTTGATGAATATTCCAACTTTTTGGAGTTTTGAAGTCAAATCTTTAAAAATCCTATCTTTGATGTTTGAACACGTTTTTGGTGTGTTTCGAAGAGCCATATAAGGCTGGGTTGTCGCTTGGCGTAAATCCTTGGTCTCCGTTGCTAGTCTGTTCGCCTCCGGTTAGGATTTTAACCCACTTGGGGGCTAGGCTGATACTGCTGTAGAAGTAGGTTCAGTCGACTGAACCAGGGGACAGAAAATGCTCTGTGCCTGTATCAGTCGACTGACCACCTGGTTCAATCGACTGACCTGGAAACCGAAAGTTTCCAGGCATTGGATCAGCCGACTGACCACCTGGTTCAGTCGACTGATCTGCTTGTCTCAGCCCAATTTGCCTATTTTGCTTGGGTTTCCAATTTTAATCGATTCGTGTTGATCCGATTTGTTGTTATCATTTATTATCGACTTTGATGACTTCTTCTTCGGGATTTTTGGGAATATCCATTTTGATGGATTCGGTATCGATTTATATGGATTTGATTTACGTCGTCGTATGTGAATTTTTGGTGATTGATTGTTTCTACAATCATTTCTGTGATTTGTAACTTTAAAATACAAAGGTTTCTATATTAGTAGTAAATACTCAAATTCTTTCACAAAAACGATTTCAATACTACCTTTAAATACAAAGCTCGTTTCTAAATCCGTTTTCGAATCTATTAGTATATACAAACCTTTACCTCATTCGTATGAGAAATCTAATTAAACGACTTAGTAAAACAAGTGGTATGAAACGCTTGCGTTTACTTCATCGGTTAATTTTTGGACTTGTTCGATTGAAAATCTTGTGACAATTCTTTGAGTGGAAGTCTACAATTTGTTCGTAAATATTGAGTTAAGCTAGTGGTTATGGGACATGAAGCTAAACTCTTATATTTACTAGCTTAGTGTAATTGAAACTTTTTAATTGATCGATGATGATCATTTTATGATTTAGACTAGCGATTGAGCGATGTCTCTTTGTTGGTATGGGGATCAAATCCCGTTTGAGGAGCTTCGACTCAAATTTGGCGGGGTAGCGACCCGTGGTCTTCGGGCCGTTTGCGGAGCTTCGGCTCAAATTTGATGGTTAGCGACCATGGAATAGCGTTCCGTTTGAGATACACGTGTTGGTGGGTTTTCATGTTCCCGTTTGAGACAGGCCTTCCCCCTTTTTGTGATTTCTGGATTTCTAGTATTTATGTTGATCATTCTGAGATTTAGACTAGCGGTGTGCGATGTCTCTTTGTCCGTGTGGGGGACTATACGTTATGTTGAGATTCGTCTCATTTCTTTTATGGGCTAGCGACCCATGTTCTTATTTGAGTTTTTGGTTCATCGGACGTACCGTTATTGTACTGCGTCGGTGTTCCGAATTATTTGAGTTTTGGTTCATCGGACGTACCGTTATTGTACTGCGTCGTTGCACCGGCTTATTTTATGGATTAGCGTTCCATTTGCATTTCTAGATTTCTAGTTGATGATTTCTAGTATTTACGTTTCACCGATTTTGCGATTGGCATCGATATGTTTGCCAATACTTATGTTTGGTGATTAATTTAAAGACTGTGCCATTTTTTTGGATGTTTGAGAATATTTGAGATATTGTATGATTTTTGTTGTTGCCTTATGTATACTTGTTATAGTATGACATTTTTGTTATCACACGTTTTTGTCATATCTCTTATCCTATCTCATTTTATCTGATATTTATAGCTAGACTGATCCGTTTATTATTTGCTTCTTAAATAATACTCGGGTCAGACCGAGGTATTTCTGGTGCTTCTGCTTGACTTCTTATCAGGGTCTGTCACCTGACTTTTGGCTAACTACTTTAGCATAGTAGTTTTTGTTAGTATACATTTGAGATGGAGACTCCTTGTTGTGTACTTATTCTTTTGTCTAGCACTTGTATCAATTCTTTTGTGGTGTAGTGGATCTAGTTTGACCATTACTTTGATGTACACTTCTATGTGTTATATTCATATTTGTTTCCGCCTTTGTGATATGAATATCTGTGACTGATTTGTGTTATGTTTATTTCTATATTTGTTTCCGAAGTCTGTATAGCCACTGTGTGGTAGCTTTGAGTTTGTGTTTGATATGTCGGATTTCCTCTTGAAATGAAATGTAAGTTATATTATGTGACATATCGGTACTCGCACAATGCAATTACACAGATGGTCGCTCCTCGACAGCCTTATTCTTCGCGCTAGTCGACGGCATTACCCCGTAGTGTCCTTGGCTAGTGTGAGTATAGAGGTGGAGCGTCACATGTACAGTCTTCATTCTTGGTGCCTACATGTTTATATCCTGCATATACATATATATATATCTAAACTATAATGTTAGTATTTATATTTTATAACAAGTCCTAAGGTTGTTGTCATCAAAAACATCCTTCTCAAGGACTAACATTATGAAATATGTTATGATATTTTAAAATGTTTAAGATGTCATAAATATGCATATACATATGAATAATGATTTTTGAAATCAAGATAATTTAATTAATTTAATTGAAAGGTTAATTAATTGAAATTATAATTACACATGTATATGGTATATGTATTATACTATAAAGGTTATAGTACATAATAAATATAAATGTTATATCAATATAAAATTAATTAAAATGTTAATTATTTAAAATTAATTAAATATGATTTAATTAATATAATATTATACACAAGACTATTATATAAGTAATGTGAAATATAAAAAAACTATATAATAATAAAACTTATATGATATGAATGTATAAACTAAAAGTGGAACATTAAAGAAACCCAAATAGACTTAAGGAATAAATACATATGTAAATGTACGTATACTGTGATTTCTGATGTGTCTAACACTTGAATCACAAGGGTATTTCATAAGAAATACATTATTCCATAAGTCGATATCACTCAATATAATATATTGAATATTATGAATCTTCAACTTAATGTTGTTCTCTACCATATGTATATTTATAAATTACTTGCATACTCCTTAGTTGTTGAGCAAACTCCAGATAAAATATTTTACTCAATTTTCAGTTATTAAATTCAATAATTAAATTATCTAATTAAATAGTTATATTTGAAATTCAAGTTAAAAGTTAACTTTTAAATATTAAAAATCCATTTAATATTCCAATTTCAAATAACCAAAATCCCGGATCGTTACATTCCACCCCCCATAAAAGAATTTCGTTTTCGAAATTGCCAGGTAAGAAGAATGGTCCAAAACCCAATAACTTTTTCCCAAAACCACACAGTTTTAAACAACTTCTCAAACCAATCTATTTAAACCACATTATCACTATCACTAATCTCTAATTTCCTCCATAGATTCCAAAGAATATATTTTACTCGACCATTTCGAGTTATAATCTAAAATCACATTTAGTTATCAAAAAAAAATTCAAAATTTTTCTAACTCCCTAAATTTTTGAAAAAATTTCGCTAGCGTCTCCTTTGCGTGACTAGATCCGAAAAACTACAAAACGGCTCTACGGGCCCAAATCATCAAAAGAAACTAAAAGCCAAGTGGCTGAATCAGAAAATCATCAATTTCAAACACAATTTAAACGCATTCCTTTTTGTCGGGCAATCAAATTTTACTTCTAAAATTGAAGACATCAGTTTAGCTTTTGCTTTTAATTACCTGCACCTTATTTATCAATAATATCCAATCATACAATTCAAAATCATTTAATTCATTCCTTTTCAAAATTTTCAATATTTGCTTTACTTAAGCCGTACGATGTACACATATCATCCGTACGCAAAATCAACTTTGATCGCTCGCTCAATCACACAATTTCACTTCCGAACTAGTATCGTTCAGACGACTCTCTAGTGCGGACTTAGATTTGGTTTCTTGATTAAAAACCGTCATTCTCCTCGCATAGCTATATACTATGATAGAGAATTTCCAGAATCAATCAAAAATCCATATACAGGGTTCGCCGTCGAAAATCGAGTGAAAAATCCCAACTCGGATCGATATAACTATCTAGAAATTCTGTGCTCGAATCTGGATCAAATCGTTATGCGAATAAAATAATATGCGTACAACTTACATTTTTGTTTCCAATTGATTATTAGCCATACCAATTCTTTCTATTCACCTTTATTTTAATTTCCATTCACTTATCCTCAATTATTCTTTTACACAATTTTATTTAATCTTCATTCAAATATTAACTTAGTATATTCCTCAATACCAACTTCACTTTAGAATTCACCATTAACCTTTTAAGTCCATTATAACATTTTATACAACTTCTTATATTTATGTCCACTTCACCACTGAAGTTTATATCCATTTCTATTCAAATTAAAATTTCAATTTCAAATTTAACTCAATTTATCTTCAAACTTTAAATATTGAATTTTATCAACCATATCTTAACCCATATTTAATTCACTAATTATTGCAATTAGTTCCATCCACTAATTTATTTCATATCTCAATCAAATTTTATTTCCAAACTTTTATTCTATTTAGTCCAGTCAAACTTTTTTTTCCATTTCACTTTATTCAACATAATTCAATTTAAATTTCATTCCAATATTCAATTTCAATTTCATTTACTCACAAATTAAATTAATTTATTCATCCACTAATTTATTTCCAACTTAATAAATTTTATTTCAATAACCATTTCATTTAGCCTACTTAGGCTTATTTCCTCAAAATTCACTTTTATTTAACTTAATTCAGTTAAATTTCACTCTACAAAATCAAACTTCAAAATTTCTTAAGTTATCAAACTTACTAATATTCTATTCACCAATTCTTCCAATTCACTTCATTTAATTGGTTTACTTTACCACTTTATTTCATTATCACACTTACTTTTATTTAAATCTTCTTAAGTTAAATTTTATTCTAAACAAATTTCAAATTCTTATAAGTTTTTAAACTTATTTATATTCCATAAACATTTTTAAATAAACTCCCAGAGTTTAAACAATTTCTTAAGTATTTAAAAAAATTCATTTTTGAAATCATATATACCTAAATCCTTTGGTATATCAAATTATTCCTTTGAATTTCAAAACCAAAACCAGTTTTTCAAACAAATTCCAATTCAAAACATTCAGGTAGCAATTCCTCCCTTGGAAACTCGAAAATGAACATCGATGATGTTGCAGTCATCACCGAAATTATTTTCCAGCGACCGAAGTGAGTTCAGTGCTTTTTATCCCTTTAAAAACAACTTTTAAATATTTTTATTCCAAATCTCAATAGATTCCGTTTCCAATTCAATTTTTTTTCCTAAATAATACTACTATATTTTTTTAAGACTTTAAAAAACATTTCAAAACCAATGGGAGTTAAATTCCTGAATTTCCAACCTTTAAATCCCTTTTGAATCTATATTTAAATATACTCTGGAATTTCATTTCATTTCAAATTATAAATCACATTTATAAATTCATATTTACAAACTCCATTTTGTTATATGAATTTATTTCTTAACTTTTGGTTATAATATCAACTTTTATTTCAACCACCACAATAACAAACGATAATAGTTTAATATTATCGTTTCCTAACAACCAAGCAAACCATATATAATTATCATAATTTTCTGAAAAATTATTTCTTTTATATATAAAAATAATTTTTTGGGTAAAATTATTTCATTTACCCCATTTCAAAACAATACTATGTCGAATTTGCTCAGTTCAAGTGTTTAGAGATTCCTATCAATAACGTTAATTACACGTATTGACCTGAATCCATAAGCCACTCAAAAACCAATCAACACAATATAAAACAATTTTATATTCATTAACAAATACGCGCTCATATCTATTAATATGCTCAAACTCATTCTAGGGTGCTACTGACCCTATCTCTAATGAGTAATCCCCACCAAAGCCAAGGTTCTCACTTAACCTTCAGCTCTGATACCAAGTGTGATGACCGAGATTTTCGACCTCCGAAAATTGACATTAATACGTTCACTGTATTACATGACGAACAATCGAATGCCGGAAATACCAGATCGTTAGGGAAAAGAAGAAAGAGGAAGTAGAAGAAAATAGAAACAACAACACAGAGTCTCACAAATGCAGTGGAACAATATAAAATAACAACAACTGGTCTTTATACAAAAAGAAACTGCATCTGTTATTTGCATATTACATGATCAGAGTACAACACATCAAAACACAATACCGGACAGTTATAATAACTTGTCCTCTCAAATGCTGAATATACAGCCTACAATACATAGTGGAATAAAAACCAAGTACGTAAGATATGTCTCGTCATCCAACTTGTCTCCTGAGCTCCATAGCATCCCATCATGTATCTGTAATACTCAGTCTGACCCGAGCATTATAATAAAATAACACCTGAGTCAGTCTGGAAAACCAGCGTGAGAAAACACACTCAACTTGAATTATTAAAGTTATCAAAATCCTTTGAAAATCAAAGGTATCTCATAAGACCACGCCACACATAAACATGACGGGTTTTTACCTTACGATAACCAAAACATTTCATATCAAATCTTCCGATATTATAATAGTGCCTAAGTACAAATGCTTATTCAAATAGCTGAAATTGTTACATTAATTAGATTCCACCATACCAGGCTCTACAATCAAAACCGTAAAGGCACGTATTGGAGAATGGATTCCATACCAATGACTAGGCACTGGGGTACCACCTATCACAGTATACATCTAGAAACAGTGTACCGAGGACCACGCCGGGATCCTCTGCCACACAAGGTCGGACTATCCCTAACCAGGATAGACCGAATATGCTATCACCCCTGGTGTTCCCACCCTCTTTCGGCTCCTTCCATATACCGTAGTAATAAATAATATTCGAGGTTATCTAGAAAGGTGATAAACATACCCTAATTGGGTGCGATCCACTTAGCCTTGCTGCATCTCCCCTCATTTTCAGTCATTCCCGGTTGGTGAGGCTAGAGGCTACGATTACCTTTTAAGGAATTTTCACTTAGAATGCTCATTGTCCTCCAATGACAATGTACTGATAGCATTCATCCATACAAGTCCATTCTGGGTCCTAACGGAACCGAAGGCACTATTCCTACTACATCCATTTTGGAATAATCCTCGGGATTAGTATCGATTAGCCCTTGCACTTCACTGCTCCATCTTCGACTCACTGCTCTTATTTTCTCATCGAAAACGTACTCGTTGGATCGAAGTGGTTTTCGGATAACAAACCCAATCTTGGTCTCTTCGAAACAAAGTTCAATATTTTCTGGTAAACTCAACCCCGGTTCTTTAGGAAATAAACAAACGAAATAAGATCGGAGATCGCCTCCTAACCGTTAGTGGATGAATTTCCCTATAAACGTCCTAGAAGAACAAAATGAGTTTATACGTATAGTATAGCACCTCGAACGGTAATTGTACCATATAATTCCCGTATTTCTTCTAGATATTCCCAAAGTTATATTTTGGGTCCAGATTTGACAGTCGGTTATTTAACTATCAAATAAACAATCATTCAACCAAATATTCCATTTTTCCACTGAATAACTCCAAATTTCTTTTTAATTTAATTTTTAATAAATTAAATCTCTTTATCCAAAATATATACTTATCTTATCGAGTTAAGTAAATTCACCAAAACTATTCTTTCAAAGATATTTGGAAACCTTTAAAAATAATTTGGAGAGTACCACTAGGTATCAAACTATGGACTTAATTGCAGGCACTCACTGCCTCTGATTTCGCCATGCGAGTATACCATTAATTTCTGAAAACTTTATTTAAAAATTTTCAAAATAATACTTATAAAATTCCCATAATAATTTCCAAGTTAATTTTAGGCAATTACACTTTTAAAATAAAAGTTATTATAAAATAATATTAATATAGAATAATCTATCTCCTAAAATAATAATACTGATTAATACTTAAATAAAAATTAACTTAATATCAACCATTTCTAAAACTACTTAATTTATGTTTAAATATACTTTTAAATAATTTTTAAAACAACTAAATATTAAATTTCTGAAATATTCTTTAAACCCCTTTTTAAATTACCAAATCAAAATCCTCCTTTCTAAGACAACTTAATTCCTCGATAAAAATATATTTTCCAATGCCAATATAACCAGTCCAACATTTATAAATCTCTTTCGATTTATTTCCAATTTGATTTACATCCCAATTCCATAAATTCCCCTTTTCACATTTCTAAAAATAAACCTACCATTTATTTTTTAAACGATTTACCCATTTCCTTATAAATTCTCACCGTGAATTTATAACTTTAATTTATCCACTGATAATTACTTCACTTTATTATAAACTTTATTTATAATCTCCATAGTCTCATTTCCCGTTTATCCCTGTTTCACAACACTTAAATCGATTTTAAATCGATTTTCTAAATTAAATTCCATTTTTAAATTAATTTCTTAAATAACCCAAATATATTCCAAAACCCAACTAAATTTAGGTTTCCCCTCCTTTGTCATAATTTATAATCTCTTTTTAAATCTGGTATATCAATTTCATATTTTATTTTCAGATTTCCTTTTTACTTTTTTCCAAAAACTATTTTAAACCTCGATTCTAAAAATAAATCCTCTTTATTCTTAAACAATATCACTTAAGTACTATTTTTAAAATCCTTTTATTTACGTTATTTCAAAAATGTCTATTTACAATATTTCGAAATTATTAAATATAAATTTGAATCAAACTATTTATTTTTCCCCAAATTCTCTTTGAAATAAATTCCAATTTCACTATAATTATTTTTACTACAAAATCTCCATCAACTTCTTTTTAAATTCAATTTACATATTTATGGTATTTTAAAAAAAATACCAAAATCTAAACTAGAAATACCATAGCACCAAATAAATTCCAATCACGCTATAATCTATCAAAGATTATTCAACATATCATATCACTGCATATGAAAATAATTTCAACATTTTTGAGGAATCCAGTTGGATCCCTCCAACCTATTTCCCTGCATCCACAGATGTTAATACAATATAAAAATACCAATCCCACTTCAAGGGGGATATCATGGTATATAGGGTCATCCGCTATTATGCGGGGTGCATAGGGTCTCATCCACTATATATATGCGGGAATATTAATCACTCTAGTATATATATACTACTATATATAATATAACATCCAGACTGATAATAATTATTAAATTCAATCAATCAACCAATAATTAATTTTAACTACTTAAAATTAATTGCAGAATTCCAAATTTGAGTGAGATTAACTCACTTTGATTTTCATTGTCGCTTCGCGTTCTGGTTCCGATTTAATCCGAGTGCGTTTGAATTTATCTAAAAATTCAGCAAGCTCTATTTTCAACCAAACCGATTCCATAGCCAAGATCTTCCTAATACGAACCCAACGTGACTAACCGCATTGGATTCCGACCTAAAACGAGCGAGGTACACATTTTACAAGAATCTGGATTTTATTTTTAACAATCTATATATATAAATAACTTAATTGAATTTATTACCAAGCCCACAAACTTCAGACCCGGCCCAAACCATTCTTTCTTCCCCTTCCTTCTTTTTTCTATGTCTTGCATGTACATGAACACTCGAACAAAACCGTGCATGTTCGACCATGATACCATGCCTCGCTCGACAATTCTTCGTAATGACCCCGCTATCGAGTCCCCATCTCCATTCTCCACCTTCTCATATCAACGCCACCGCGTCACGCTCCTCCAGTTGAAATGCGACTGTTCCAACCCCCACGAAAACCCTGTATTGATGCGAAATGCCATAGGTGATCAGACCTTTTCAAACACACAGTGCCGAAGCCCTATGCCATTGAGAACCCAAAACTAGTCTCCGATCAAGCCAACTCCTCCTCTACTTGCAGAAAATCCAAGCCCTAGCTTTTTCAAGCTGCTTTGACGAAAATTCGAGCATCCCAAATCAACGTCGCACCCACCAATAATCATACCAGATTGAAGCTAATGCAAAACTGTGAATTTACAAACTGGTTTCATGATTTTTAAGTGAGTAATCGAGGAGAAAATGAATTTTGAAGTTTCCCCTTTCTTTTTCCTTTTCTTTTGTTTTACTATTGAATGTTGCGTGAGTTTAAAAAGAAGATAGGAGGGAGATGTTGCGTGTTAAAGTGTTTTGCATGTTTGAATATGCTTGCTACAGTGATTTGAAGAGAGGTTAAAAGTGCTGATGTGAAATTTTTTATCAAATCCATTTATTATTTAAAATTTAAATCGTCTCGAATTGTAGCTTAAAATCTTGACCTCCTATCGAGGCGTGCCGCTAGGCATTTACAATGTTATACTCCTATTCCGAATGTAATGGAAAAGGTTTCGAGTCCTAATTCGATCGTATGGAGAAGATAGCTTTTTGGACCCAATTATTATATTGAATTTTCGATATAGATTTCAGCGCGTTTATATCCCGTATGACCAAACGATAACTCCAAATACTACAAAATTTGAAATCCGATAATAATACACTATTACGGATCCAATGAAACCAGTTTCGTCGTAATCCGGGACTGTGCCCCGGAAGGCTATTTTTAAATGTCAATTTAAACGATATATTTTCAAAACTGAACAAATCACTTTTAAATTTTTTATTATCTTCAGTATTATCAATATAATTTAATAAGCCCTTTTAAATTATTTTTAACAAGCTTAAAACTCGAGATAAAATATTTTACCCAATTTCCAATTATTAAATTTAATAATTAAATTATATAATTAAATAGTTATATTTGAAATTCAAGTTAAAAATTAACTTTTAAATATTAAAAATCCATTTAATATTCTAATTTCAAATAACCAAAATTCTGGGTCGTTACACTTCCCAAAAGGATTTTGAAAAGACTGCCATTAGATGACAAATTTATGTTTCGAACATAACTTTTGTAAACTAAAACCAAATCAGTTTAATGAATAAGGAAATTCATAAAACGTTTATGAATACCTATTCTATTGCGCTGAGAAACATTTCAAGAAATACCAACTTCATTGTGAAGGAATTTCCTTGAGAAATTATTTGTAGTAAAAAGGATTTAGATACGATCCAAAGATAAAACTGAGTAGATGAGATGAAATAAAATTGACTAACCTAAACAAACACATTGCATTAGAATGTCTAATAAGTATTCTCGCTCATTGAAGAGAAACTATGAGTTTCTTATCAATGTCGAAAATATATAATCCTTGATTGTTTAATTAAACCACTAAGAGTGTTGACTCTATTATATGGTATGATGTGCAAATCTGAAAGAATTCCAAGTACGCTGCCAAAATATGATTTTGGTAGTCGTAACCTAAGGGATGTGATTCATCGGTCATGATTATGTCTTTATGAGCAAGACTAGTAGTTGGAATTAAATGAGCAACGTTGATGAGAATAATATCGCAAATATGTCAATAACAAATCTTTAAGTTGGAAATGTTCCAAATGAAAGACCGTGGTTGATTCAATGAAAAAAGGCCAGGTACATCGCCTTGAATAAGGCCGCAATCAAAACAATGTATATAAAAAATATAAGTTCTCAAATTTATAACTGAGCCAATTCCGAATGTTGAGAATCTCATGACAGATTTATATGATAACAATGTCGTAATATAGTTTGTAATTGAACTTAGAGCTCACTCGAAGTTGAGAGACATACTCCTAATTGTTCCACATGATAAAACCGTTTATCACCGTCAGAGCAAGTTGATTGACAGAGTAGATAATTAAAACATAATAGCATATCCGTTCACAAAGGGACTTACCTAATTGGTTTTGAGAAAACCGATTGGAGAAGTTGGAATAAGATTCCATAATTGACTCCAAGTGCAAGTGGGAGATTGATAGAGTTAGGGGTATGTCATAGGGGCAGTTATGTAATTTTTTACATATATCTAACTCGTTGACCAATCTTGTTTCAAAATAAAGGTATTTTCATTCTATTATATACTTGATATAATGTGGTTATATTAATTAATAAATTTAATTAAAAGTATATTTAATAGAAAATCCATAAATGGTATGTTTTGTGATAGTAGTTACAAAGTGTTGTAACCGCGAGTAATTTATCACAATGAAACAAATGTAGAATACAATAGCCTATGATTTTTGTTTGATGATAATAAACATATATATATATATTCGTTTAAATGTATTTGTTATTGTACTATTTTGTTTTTCCACATAATTAAATAAATATTTGTTGAATAAAATAAATAACTCAGAATTCATATTTAAACAAATATTTTATTCAAACAAATATTTTATTACAAATTCGAATAGTACAAATTTGAGCTCTCACTACATTTACACATTTTCGATTACAACACAATTTTCACTTTACAATTTCACCTCACTACATATTCACTCTTCACTTATACACTTGATCTTAACTTGCTCCAGTTTGTGTCCAACCATATATTATACCTGTCAAATAAATAACGCAGTAAACTGGAAAAAGAAACAAATTTAAATTGCAAAAATAAAATTGAATTTAAAATTTATTTTTGCCTCGGGTATTTGGGTTATTTCTTTTCATATTTTCTAACAGGGACCAAATATATGTGCACAAATAACTTGTAATGTGCACAGTGTATCGCTGTGAACATCACAAGGTCGTTTCCCAATTCCATCTCATAGACTAGTGCAAATGCACACATGTACAAATCGAATATAAATGGATACGGCACATGTATTACACAATTACACATATATACATGCATATTTGAAGCCGCCGCTTTAAAATCGATTAATTGAAGAGAAGAATTCGCTTTGATGTGCTTCGTGAATCAACTCGTGGCTTTAATTGCATACGATTGCTTCAAATGTCGAGCTCGAATGATGGTTTGAATTGGCACGTAATTTTCCCTTTTTTGATTTTGTTTATGTTCGACTTGATGATTCCAGTTTTGGATTTTTTCTGTGATTTTTTCTAAGTAACCTCTCTGAACTTTGTCTCGAACTCGAATCATTTAATTTTGCCGATGATGATTTTTGGGCATTTATAGGGAACAAAACCCTATATTTGGTTCGTAAATTTTTGGTTTGAATCTTTCATGATTTTATCACTTGCGTTGATTTTTGATCGTATGGTCTTGTTATTTGCTGACTTGTTCATCGTATACAAGTTACTCCATATTTTTCTTATGAATTTGAATCTGCTTAAACATAGTTGAATTGTTCCGTTCTTTTTTGCTATGACTTGTTCATTGTTCACTGACTTGTTGGCATTTGAACTTGAGATAAATTTGACTTGTTACCCTCTGTGACTTTAAACAATTTTCTAAATTTTTAGTTGAACACTTCGACACTGTTTTGTTCGACCATTTCTTTTTGAAACTACTCCCTGACTTTGTTCGAACTTCTAGTGATACTTACCTATGCTTTGATCATGTCATGTTCACTGTGCTAGTTGCTTCGAGTTCCATTTATATTGTCTGTCCTTGTGAAACTAAACTTGATTGACCATATTAACTGGTTCCAATTGAAGTCTGGTTGCATTGTTATTGTGGTCTCCATGAGTCTACACTTGGTTGTTGCTTCTTTGTACACTGCTGTGTTGAACCAGAGGTTGATCGTTGCTTGGTCGAGTGTTCATACCTGAATGTAGTGACCATTGCATTGAACTTGTATGGTTTCATGTGATGTTTGATCTGGTGCACTTTGAACTCTGTTCTGGTTTCATGTTGATTTGAGTCTTCTTGTTAACCTATTTGTTATTGTTTTAAGTCTGGTTTTATTTTGAATATTTGGTGGTCTGAACTGCTATGTTCTTTCACTGCTCTGTTTTGGGTTATGATAGTCTGGTTTCATGCTGAATTGTTTTGCATTTTGTTCCATGGTTTCATGTTGGTTGAGGCTGTTTTGGTTGATTCTCGAGATGCTGGTCTGTTCTTGCTTGAGTTATGATCGTCTGGAATTGTGTTGCTTTGATTTAGTTGCTCCTGACCATGTCTTGTTAGCCTTGCATTGGTTCGAGTCATACTTATTGTTTGTTGTACATATATGTGTGTATACTTGTACATATATGTTGCTGTCATTTTTTGGTCATGATGATTTTGAAATCTGATTGGAGTCTTCATGTGTACATTTCTGAAATGCTTGCATATTCATGTACCGTTTGTTCTTTTTGTTTGGTTACATATGAGCTGGTCTGTTCTTGTGCCATTTGAAGTTGAATCTGGTCTGGTTTGGGTTGCCTCTGAACCTGCATTTGCTCGTTGATAAAATCATGCACATATTCATGTACATACATGCATACATATGCATGTATATATGTGTAATTGTGTAATACATGTGCTGTATCCATTTATATTCGATTTGTACATGTGTGCATTTGCACTAGTCTGTGAGATGGAATTGGGAAACGACCTTGTGATGTTCACAGCGATACATTGTGCACATTACAAGTTATTTGTGCACATATATTTGCTCCTTGTTAGAAAATATGAAAAGAAATAACCCAAATACTTGAGGCAAAAATAAATTTTAAATTCAATTTTATTTTTGCAATTTAAATTTGTTTCTTTTTCCAGTTTACTGCGTTATTTATTTGACGGGTATAACAGATGGCTGAACATAAGCCGGAGCAAGTCAAGATCAAGTGTATGAGTGAAGAGTGAATATGTAGTGAGGTAAAATTGTAAAGTGAAAATTGTGTTGTAATTGAAAATGTGTAAATATAGTGAGAGCTCAAATTTGTACTATTCGAATTTGTAATAAAATATTTATTTGAATAAAATATTTGTTTAAATATGAATTATGAGTTATTTATTTTATTCAACAAATATTTATTTAATTATGTGGAAAAATAAAATAGTACAATAACAAATATATTTAAACGAATATATATATGTTTATTATCATTAAACAAAAATCATAGGCTATTGTATTCTACAATTTGCCCCTTTTGATGATAACAAACATATATTAAGATTTTGACTCTATTTAAATGTATTGGGATTTGATGGATTCTATTTGCACCCTCTATTTGAATGCTCCCTCTACAACAAAGCTCACCCTTCACATATGCATGAAAATAAAAGGAATATGCAAATAAAAATGCAGTGAACCTAGATGGAAATATGCAAATAAAAATTTTGAACTTATTTGCCAAAAATTTTAACTTCTCTCCCTCTTTTGTTATCAGCAAAAGAGTAATGGTGTTAGATAAGAGTGATAAAGTGATAAACATTAATACAACATTAATACATAGGCGAGTATATATATTAAATTTCAATAAAAAATCAAACAAAAATTATAAATACTCTGTTAGGCGCATATTCCATTTTAGAGTGATAGGGGTGATGTCGGCATAGAAATCCATAGAGTCTTGTCCATTTGTGGTATATTTATGACAAGAATCTTTTTAAATACTTACTAACCATGCATAACCATTAGGACTTTTAAATGAGATTAGTAGTATTTCTTATTTTTATTAAAAAATGAATTCCAAGCATCTTTTAACCACGCATAATCGTGAGGACTTTTAAACGGGGTTAGAATCAACTCGCCTATTTCATCCAATTTTGATATGTTACATGCATAACCGTGAGGACTTTTAAATGAGCATGAAAGCACATAATCAAAGATTCCTAGTAGTTTACTCATGCATAATCGTGAGGACTTTTAAATGAGAGTGAGTACATTTGGATGATTTTATTGCTAATTAGAGGAAAAAATGAATAATTTCCTGTTTAAATACCACATTTTGATATACTATATTGGATTTTGATGAGTGATAGTCATAGAAATATGATAGAAATAAAGATGGTCATTGAATTTTTACCAACCAAAGTTATTACAAATTTTGTTTAAATTTTTAAAGAAATTTACTAAATATACTGTCTCAAGTCATAATGTATGATCAAGATCAACACTCATCACTTTTTCGGTTCCTATTTATCTTTTTGATAATCACTAAGGGGTCAGATTAGGTAACATAGGCATTTAAGATCAAATTAAAAAATAAAATCACATTTCTAAAATGCCTAAACTGAGACGAAGTCGACAAAAACTATTTTACGGTAGGGGTTTTGTAAAAATGTCTGCCAATCGAGAATCAATTGAAATGAAGTTTATGTAGATATTTTCTTTGGAAATGTGATCTCTAATGAAATGATGTCTAATATCTATATGCTTGGTGCAAGAATGATGTATAGGATTATTTGTGAGATCAATTGCACTTTTGCTATCACACATAAGTGGAATTCGTTCAAAATTTAGACCATGGTCTTGCAAAGTTTGTATCATCCATAAAATTTGAGCAGAGCAACCACTTAGAGCAATATACTCTGCCTCGGTGGTAGATAGTGCAATACAGTTTTGTTTTCGACTTGACCATGCAACTAACGAATTTCCTAACATAAAACACGTTCCGCTAGTACTTTTTCTATCAATTAGACTTCCAGCATAGTCTTCATCTGAATACCCTTTTAACTTAAAGTTATCGTTACTTGGATACCATAGACCAAAACGTGGGGTGTGCAATAGATACCTTATAATCCTCTTTACAACTTTAAATGAGATTCTTTTGGATTTGATTGAAATCGTGCACATAAACAAACAGAGAACATAATGTCTGGTCTAGAATCAGTAAGATAAAAAAAGTGATCCAATCATACCTCGATATTTCTTTTGATCTAAAGGAGAAACGAGTTTGAATACCTACGGTAGGATTACTTATTACTAATTCTGGAGGATGATCTGCTTTGAATCTCTGGTTCTAGATTTCTTTTGGACTTCTTTCTCTTTTTCGTTCTCCTCTTTGACATTGCTTTTGATTGTTTCTTTGAGTTGATCATCAATGCCTTCATCAAATTTTTCGTTGATTGACTCCACATTGTTCTCGTCCTTTTGTTGTATACTCTTTGCTTCTGGCTTCTGGAAGAGTATCCCATGAACATTCCATTGTCACCTTTTGGCTCAAATTTCCCAGTTGATCACTGGCTGATTGAAATCAGATTATGGTGCAGATTTTCAACATATAATACATTGTTGTTGCCCATTGTGACTCTGCCACCTTTGTACTTCTCTAGACTAAGGAACTTTGATTTTTCACCCGTCGTGTGCCTGGAACAGCCAGAATCTAGGTACCACTCTTGTTGTTCCTTAGCCTGCTAACACACCTACACGAGAAAAGAGTTTTGTGACCTATTTGTTTTCATAAGTCCATGATTGTTAGTGACAATCTATGTTTGTTCCTTTTGGCACCCAGATTTGTTTGACTTTAAGGGATTTTACAGTCGTGCCTTTAGGAACCCAAAATTGGTATGGTTTTCGTATGTCTGGGTCTATACCGGCAATAGTTTTGATTGTGTCCAATTTTTCCATAAATCATGCACTTGGAGTTGACATGATTAGTTTTGCTTCTAACTCTTTCGGATTGAGTATACCCAAGTTCTTGTCTAATAGTTTTAACAATTTGTTTCCCTAATAGCATATTTAGTGATCTTTCTCCTTTGGAGAATTTTCCTAAAGTTGTAGACAATTGTTGGACTTGTGACTTGAGAGATTCATTTTCATTCAATAACGTGAACTTTTTAATAGAATTTTCTCTTCTAGTATTTTCATTTTCTTTCAAAATCAGAATTTCATTTTCAAGCGATTTAATTCTAGTTTCTGATTTTTTTATTTCCTTTTCTAATGATGGACGCTTATCACACTCAGGGTTTTTATTTCTATAGTTTTGAACCATTTGATCAAGCTGCTTATTTAGTTCTATCAAACTATCTCTTTGTGATTCAGTTTTAGCGTATTCCTCCCTAAGTCTTTCAAAATAGCCATTTACTTCATGAAAACATACAAGTAATTGCGAATGGGTAAGTTTTAATACCCCGCTTGGCTCGTCATCATTGTTGTTACTTGTTTCTCCTGAAAAACACAGATTTTCTTTTTCACTTTCACTGCCAGTGCTTTCATCATCTTCATCACTTTCATTCCAAGTTGCTGCAAAACTTCTCCTTTTCGGTTTCTTTCCTTTGCTGAATTGATTTTGAGGAGAGTTTGGCTTGATATGACCAAGTTTATTGCACTTGTGACAAATGATCTTCTGCTCTTCTGAGTTGTCTATAACTTTGACGATTCTGCTCTTCGGTTGTTGATTTAGGGCACGATTTCCATATTTGCGGTTCCACCTTTTGAATCTCTTTATTATCAATGCCAGTTTAGCTGCTCCTTCATCATCACCATCATTATCTTCACTTTAAGTTGTTACTTTGAGAGCTATTGATTTCCTTTGCGTATCTCCTCCTTCACGTTCTTCCTTGAATTTGATTTCTAGCTCATAAGTGGTAAGGTTTCCGATGAGTTCTTCAACTTTAACTTGTTTTAAATCCTTTGATTCTTGAATGGCAGTCACTTTTGCTTCAAAATTTCGTGGAAGAATTCTGAGGATTTTTCGAATTATTTCCAGCTCTGTGTATGATCTTCCTAGGGATTTTGATTTGTATACAAGATTAGAAAGTCTCCCATACATTTCTTTGACACTTTCATCCTTTGTCATTGTGAAGTTCTCGTACTCGCTACTAAGCGTGGCAATGCGATATTCTTTAACCTGGGAGGTTCCTTCATGAGTCACTTCAAGTGTGTGCCAGATTTCCTGCGCAATTAGACAATGTGAGATATTGTTAAATTCAATTTGATCTAATGAGCATATGGTAGAATTCATAGCTTTAGCGTTAGCATTCTGCAATTTATTTTCAAGATCTGTCTATTGATCCATAGGTTTTTCAACTTCTTGATTATCTATCATTACTGTTGGTGTACTATATCCCGTTTCAACAATATTCCATGCATCAATGGTTTTTAGAAAAAATTTCATTCTGGTTTTCCAATATGGATATTCATCATTGAACATGGGTGGTCTAGCTATGGACTAACCCTCAGCAAAAGCATTATTAAAAGAAGCCATTTTTACAAAAATCCAGTTTTTAAACAGAAAATAGTTTTTTAATCCTAGCTCCTATACCACTTGTAGGATTTCACCCTAGAGGGGAGTGAATAGGGTGATAATAAATATTAATGCAGAAATAAAAATAAAAATAGAAAACAAAGGAAAAAAGATCACACAACAAATGTACCATTTTAAATGTTCCTAGTCAAGATGCATCAAGACTGGATATCGATGTATCCGTTGAGACTAGAGTACGTAACGCTCTCCAAATGTTGGCCAGTGTATTACTCATGACTGCTGAGGGCACCAAGGGGTTACGTACTGATAGTTATTGGATAACTATGGAACGACTCACTCAATAGTTTTCTGTTGGTTAATATAACTAAGGTCAAATAGAAAATATCGATGTGGCTAATTTACACAATTCTTTCGACTTGAGAATACTTTCAACCTTTAATATGAAAAACTCTGCTTTGATTATAGTCAAATCATGGAACGACATCCATCAAGTGATTTTAGTTCGGTCGAGTGGAAGTATTGGAAGGAAAACACTATTCAAGAGAGGATTCGTCACTTCAGTTATATGAGATTAGTATCATGGTCAACTTAAGTCAACCAAATTCAAAATCTCTGGCCAGAGTAGTATTGTTAATAATAATTTTTATTATTGAACCAAGGATTTTGTGTTTGGACTATAGAGTTGAATATGGACAATATTGGAATTTTGACCATTACCAAATTCCATAAATCCAAAGTGATACAGTTTTTGACAAAGAGAATTGGTGTATATAAATGTCACTAATGGGTAAGCTTATTAAATTAAATAGGATTTTACTGAAAATGAATAAGCAATAAATTTGGGCATAATGTCACACCACTTGCTAAGTGACGTGTGAACGTTAACATTCGAATAGTTCGGTGTTAATTGCTGACCAAATTTACACCCAAGAGTTACACAACTGAATGAATTCCCTTAAGACCGAATGATTTAATTAGTTTATAATTGTTATAAATAAATTAAATTAATTAATATTTCTGAAATATTAATTATAAAAATTTGAATATGGTTTGAGAAATAAAAATTGTTATATATTTATAATAGTTATAAATGTACCAATAGATATACGATATCGATAAGAGATTAAATTATATTTAATTGAATAGAATTTTGTCCTGAGCTTAAATGGGTTTAAAGCCCATCATTAGGGCTACAAATTTTGGTTTTGACAAGTTATTGGAGGCGGCTAAAACTTAGGATTAGACCTAGAGATGGATGGCTAAGATTAAGAGAGAATAGGTAATGAGATTGTCCAAATATCTCTCTTGTACAAGGCTATATATATGGATCTCTAAACCCTTAATCAAAAACAATTTTTGGCTACCACAATTATCAAGTTTGCTGGCCAAAATTAATCTCCATATCAGTTCTAAGAATCTCAAATCAATTCAAGTTAAGTAAAAACACTATTTGATAGAAAAGGTCGACGATTCCAAACTTGCAATCTGACGGATCGAGCATAACTAGAGAAGGAAATTCATTGATTCAAGTGGACTCAAAGGCATCATCAATTGGTATTTTATTTATATATTACAGTAATCATATCATATTTTATGATTTAATATTGATTAATTCCAAATTTGTATATATATATTAATGTTGTATATCTAGTTAGGTGAGATTTTCATAGGTATATGTAGTAGTCACAAATTAGTTTGGTTATATGCATGGTTATATTATTATGTATTATAATTAATGTATAAACAAATCTAATTTGCTGTAAAAAAAAAATTTTGTCAAATTAATTATTTTATGTATATTTATATATTAATTTAAATATACACTAATGTATATTTTAAACATATAATTACATATATGTACATTTATAATGTATAAATAGCTTAGAATTTTTCTGTACACCTATTTATACATAATATGAATTATCAAATTCGAAAATAATTATATATATAAATATAAATAATTTTAAATTATCTTTTATTGATTATTTGAATTGTTTATTATATCTAAAATAATTATTGCACTGAAAATTTGATTTTATATTTTTAAAAATTAGTACATTTATGTAGTAACCAAAAAAATAAAATTCAGAATTTTTTGTTAATATCTAATATTTTTAATAATTAAATTACTTCGACTGAACATTTCTTTTATTTATTAAAAATAATATTTTATCTCAAAAAATCATGGAAATTTTTTTAAACCTGTATTTTATGATCCTAAATTTTCGTAAATGTTAAAATTTGATTTTTAAGATTTATTACTAATATTTTTAATTAATATGATCGAAACTATTTATTATATATATATAATAATAATGATGATAAAATTATAAAATTATTATTTTATGTTTGTTATGCTAATTTGATCTGGAAATAATTTTAAAAAATATATATTTATATTTTAAGTATTTGAATGTAATTAATTATTCATATATATACATTTTATTTAACCTTATATATATATATATAATTTTAATTATTATATATATATATATGTATGTATAATTTTATATGTTTAATTATGTATATATATTTATACAAATGTTTTGAATTATATATATATATAATTTTGAGACTTTTAGTTATAAAATATATTTTAAATATATGTATACGTATTTATATAAATATACTTTGCATTATAGATTTATGCACATATTTAGACAACATACAATACATACGAAATGAGCTAATGTGTCCGTTGTGATGTAAATCCCAATATCTATATACTGGCATGTGTTAGTGCCAAAATTGGCCACTAGCACCCAAACGCCGTTGAAAGCACCTAATAGCAGTCACAGATCACAGATAGAATGTGTGTAGAGAGTTTAAATATGAAGAACAGTCAAAATTAAAAAGAAATCAGTAATAACAGAGGATTTATAATGGTTCGGCTGACTTTGGCCTACGTCCACTCCAGAAATTTCCTTTCTATTGATATCATAATCAATTACAGTTACAAACCGGAGTTTTTAAAATAATAATGGCGGAATAGCCTTAGTGGAGAAGATGAAGAGAAACATAATGAAGATCTTTTTTTCTAAAGCCCCGCCTGCTGTATTTATAGACAAAACCTGAGTTACTGGGCTTCTTGAGTGGTCCGGGCCAATCAATACCATAGCCGATCCAAAACCCATGTGATGACCGCCCATGACCCCTGCATTGAACATAGGAATAGTGCGCTGTAAAGTGTGCCAGGCAGCCATGGACGGTTGCCAAGGTTAAATTAAAATAATAGAATCTATCGTATAACTCACAGCGCATGGATAAAATACAATAGAAAGTATATATGGTGAAGCTTTACAGAACAGAATCTCTATTAAACCTCATAATAGTTTGGTACAACATCTGAATAGTCAATACATCAAGCCTCACTACATATCACTCAAAGAATATACAAGCAGCGGAACATCCAGTACATATAGTAAGAAAATAATATGCAAGCCTCCAGCTCGTCTTCGTCATCAGCATCGTCGGAAACTAAGAACAGCACCTGACACCTGCTACCTAGTCTGCCCATCCCAAAATGGATGAACAGCCCAAGGTAATAAGAGTGGAACATAAAACCTTGAGTCAGACAACAGTCTTAGTGAGCGGTAAATTAACTAACAACATACCAAAAGAGCATAAAGGAAAAAGGAATAGGAATCCAACCCTCCCACACCACCTCTTTCTACAGTGATAGCCCCCAGACACACTAAGCAGAAATAAACATAGCAAAGCAGACATTTAAAGTAAAGCAATTATCACTCGAGTCAAGGTCGGTGTTTTCCAAGTACAAACCCCCAAGGCCTAAACCAAGATCAGATAAGCACCAAGAAAACATCGCTCTTGAGACCGAATGTGATACAACCAAACATCCATGACTCTGGCTATCACTGTTATCATTGCTTCGATACCACCGTTAATTGAATGACCGGCACATTCTTTCAGCCGTCCGTCAAGGGTTAATGGCAACCCCGGTTCTAGATATAACTCCGCACGTCGTCGCAGCCCGTGCCTAGGACTATCGAATCTGCCCAGAGTACTCGACTACAATCATAGTCTTTAGGGACTATCGAATCTGCCCAACGTACTCTTGCTTTGAGTCTGCTAGAACCTTCAATAACGATGAAACCTCAGCCTTCTAGTCGTCCTCCTCGACGACTATTTCCGTACTAGCCCAAGCGCCTCTCGAGCAAACCATTATCCTCAACTCGAACCATTTCACCAAGTTATCAACATGCTTGGAATGATCCCGTCTGGATTAAACCAAGGCTATCTCATACCATGCCTCGCTTCATCTCATCATAGCAAAGCCTCATCTCAACATCAACATCATCAAATCTATCCATATGAGCTTCATCATCCGCCACATATGCCACGAGCAGCTTTTCCAATTCAAGAGCCTTTCCCTTAGCTTTTGAATCATCTTCAACTAACTTGTCCAAATCAAATCATCAATCAACTAATTTACAACAATCAATCAAGTCAAACATTAATCCAAGTAATCAAACATTCAAACATGATCAAATAAACAATTATAACAATAATGGCAATTTCGTAATTAAAGAGACTAAATCTAACAAGCATGAATCATGAGCAATATCTTTACAACTTGATGAATGAACTTGCATAGGTTAACATGTAGTAATGGATGTCAAATCATCATGAACAATAGATCAATACTTAAGTTTATGAAAATGCATGGAAATCACTATTTTTAACACCAAATCAAGCCATCAATCCGATATACTCCTTTGGATCCGTGTGAGAGATAACCACCACTCACCGAATCACCTAAACACCTCAAAAGCAACACACTTCAGATCTGGACAGCGAAGAATCTAACACGATCTATCAAAACTCCGCTTCAACCGATGAAATCTCTCTTCGATGAATGTAGATCTTCAATCTAAGCTCTTGGATCTTCGATCTTGGATGGAAGGAAGTACTAAATCAAAGTGGAGAAAAGAAGTGAAGAAGTGTAGAACTCGAGCTCTCAAAATGGCAGCACTTCGTCGCTTCTAAATTCGGATCCCAAAAATGAAGAAGAACCCGCCTATTTATAGGCTGAATTCCTTAGGTCGTTTGCTCGCTATTAGGTCGTCCACGACCTAAGAAACCCCACGACCTAAGTCTTAACGACCTACCAATCTCACGACCTACGACCTACTAATCTCACGACCTAACGCACTCATGCGGCTTAGCAATAGTGCCGACCTAACGAAACAGAAGCCACGACCTAACTAAGATGCCGACCTATCAACTTAACAGAAGTCGCGACCTAACAACTCACGACCTAACATTCTTAGGTCGTCTAGCGACCTAACTAACACGGCAAAGTCGCGACCTAACAACTCACGACCTAACATTCTTAGGTCGTCTAGCGACCTAACCACTTAACTCGTCCACGACCTAAGAAAACCCTACGACTTAACTGCCTCCGACCTAAGACTTAACACCTTAGGTCGTCTAATCGACCTAACTACTCATAACTGCTACTTAGGTCGCTCACGACCTAACTAAGCACAACCCCCATAGGTCGCTCAACCCTAGTTTCCTATACCGCTAACCCTTAGGTCGCCTATTCCTTAGGTCGCCTATTTCCTTAGGTCGGTCAAATCCTATAGGTCGTCCCAACTAACATACGACCTAAACCACTATGCAACCTAACTATCATACGACCTAAGCCTTACCTCGTCCAGTCCTTTGGTCGTTAACTACTACCACTATCTTCCTTAGGTCGCCAACTCCTATAAGTCGTCTACGACCTAACTACTATACGACCTAAGCTCCGAACGACCTAGGCTCTGAACAACTTAACCGCGATCAAATAACAACTGTTTTGCAATGTTTTGATCCGTAAAAATACGGGTCGTTACATTCTCTCCCCCTTAGGAATTTTGCCCCCGAAATTCCAAACAAGAAAAGCAATCAAAACTATTCCGCATGCCTATCATCCACAGCAATCAACAAACCATGCATCCAATTCTAGCCTAGCATGCAGAATTCTAAAACTAGAACAAGTCACAATGTCGTGAGGTGACACGACACCTTATGGCCATACCTTGAAGAGTTCAGGATGAGCTGCCTTCATCCTCTCTTCCACCTCCCATGTACAGTCGTTATCATCATCACTCCATTGTACCTTGAGCAACCTAACTACCTTCCTCCTAAGCTGTTTCGTGTCAGTTTCCACAACACGAAGTGGCTTACGAGGTCTCTCAACAACTGGATCTACCTCAAAATCTTCACAGCTATCTGCAGAAACTACTGTATTCGAGTCGTGCACATACTTCCGTAGATACGATACATGAAAAACATTATGCACACTCGACATCTTTTCTGGTAACTCCAATTTGTAGGCGAGCTTTCCAATTCGCTCGATAATCGGGAATGGTCCAACAAATCTCGGAGTCAATTTCCCTTTCTTCCCGAATCGAATAACATTCTTCAGTGGAGAAATCTTCACAAAAACCATATCACCTACGTCAAACTCCAAATCCTTACGACACTTATTGGCATAACTTTTCTGACGGTCTTGGGCTGCCTTCATTCGTTGCCGAATGATCTCTATGAAATCCGAAGTCTGTCGAATCATTTCTGGCGCAAGTATCAGCTTTTCTCCAGTTTCTAACCAACATGTCGGAGAGTTACACAGTCTTCCATACAATGCCTCATACCCTGCCATACCAATGCTTGACTGGTAACTGTTATTATACGAAAATTCCACCAAATGAAGATGATCTTCCCATGATCCTCCGAAATCCAAAACACAAGCTCTAAGGAGATCCTCCAAAACTCGATTGACTCTCTTGGTCTGACCATCTGTTTGGGGATGATAAGCTGTACTCAAACACAACTCAGTTCCCAAAACTTCTTGGAAGCTCTTCCAAAATCCACTAGTGAACAATGGATCTCGATCGCTCACTATACTCTTCGGAATACCATGGAATTGAACTATCCACTTAACATACAGCTCAGCCAACTTTGATGCAGTCCTAGTTGATCGAACAGGAATGAATCTTGCACTCTTAGTCAGACGATCTACGATGACCCAAATCCCTTCATTTCCCGTTCTTGTTCTAGGTAACCCATCGATAAAATCCATCGATACTTGCTCCCACTTCCATGTAGGAACTTCTAATGGCTGAAGCAATCCACTTGGCTTCTTCTGTTCGGCTTTTACCAACTGACAGTTCATGCACTTGGAAATAAAATTTCCAACATCCTTCTTCATACCTTCCCAGTAATAGGTTCTCTTCATATCCCGATACATCTTATTTCCACCTGGATGAATTGTCAACTTCGAGTGATGACTTTCCTTCAGAACTTCATTTCTCAATTCATCTATATCGGGAACAACTAGTCGTCCTTGCTTCCGAAGCCAACCCTCTCGATCGACCTCGAATCCTTTATCCTTCTCTGGGTCCAACCCAAATTCCAAATCACGGATAATCTTGACAAGCTTATCGTCTTGCTTTTGGCTCTCGCCTATCCTTTCCACAAGAGTCGGTCTTATCGATAAGTTTGCCAACATCTCAGGTTCCAATTCACATCTAGGCCTGAAGTCAAATCTAGCCAAATACTCGAGATTCTTCCATTCTGAAAACATGGCTCCCAATCCTGCATGTCTTCGACTTAATGCATCCGCCACTGCGTTACCCTTTCCCGGAGTATAGGCTATACCAAAATCATATGATGCCAAAAACTCTAGCCATCGTTGCTGCCGAAGATTCAAATCTTTTTGGGAGAAAAGATACTTCAACGACTTATGATCTGTAAACAACTCGAATCGAACTCCCAATAGATAATGTCTCCACATCTTCAGAGCAAAAACAATCGCCGCTAACTCCAAATCATGAGTCGGATAATTCCTTTCATGCGGCTTCAGTTGTCGACTTGCATACGCAACAACTTTATCCTTCTGCATTAGCACTGCTCCAAGTCTAGTACCACATGCGTCGGTGTAAACCACCATCTCATCATTTCCACTTGGAATAGTCAAAACAGGAGCACTTGTCAGTCGCTCTTTCAGGATTCCGAAAGCTTGCTCACACTTAGCATCCCATCTGAATACTTGGTTCTTTTTCGTCAATCCTGTTAACGGTGCAGCCACCTTGGAAAAGTCTTTGATAAATCGACGATAGTATCCAGCTAATCCAAGAAAACTTCTCACATCAGATGCATTCTTAGGTCTACCCCAATCCTGGATTGCTGCTATCTTGGCGGGATCAACTGCTATTCCATTTCCAGAGATAATATGGCCTAAGAACCTCACTTCGCTCTTCCAGAAGTGACACTTCGAAAACTTAGCCTTCAGCTGATGTTTCCGTAAGGTTTCCAAAACAATACGCAAGTGCGTCTTGTGCTCTTCTTCAGTTCTGGAATAAATTAAAATATCATCCACGAACACTAGTACGAACTTGTTCAACTGATCTTTGAACACTCTATTCATAAGATCCACAAAATATGCCGGCGCATTAGTCAATCCAAACGGCATTACCAACCACTCAAAGAAACCGGATGGTGTCCTGAAAGCAGTCTTCGGCACACTATCCTTAGCCACTCTTAACTGGTGAAATCCCGTTGCCAAATCCATCTAAGAAAACACCTTAGCTTCGTGAAGCTGATCAAACAAGTCATCTATTCTCGGCAATGGATACTTGTTCTTCTTAGTCACTTTATTCAGCTCACGATAATCCACACACAATCTCAACGATCCATCTGCTTTGGTTACAAACACAACTGGTGCACCCCATTCGGACACACTATGCCGAATGAATCCTTTCTGTAAAAGATCATCAACTTGCACCCTCAACTCTTGCTGTTCTCTAGGCGCCATCCGCCTAAGAGGCATCACAACAGGTCTGGCTGCTTCAACTAAATCGATACGAAACTCGATCTCCCTATGCGGCGGTAACCCTTTGACTTCATCAAAGACATCCTCAAATCTATTAGCGATTGGCACAGATGACAGTCCATCCTGTGGAACAACCAGCGAATACATGAAGCTCATGAAGACGCCTTCCTCATGCTTACATCGTATCACAACCTTTCGCCCCTCCACATTCTCGACTGTCACCTCCAACCTTTCACAATCAACCTTTGCTGCATACTTCCTAAGCCAGTCCATACCCAAAATAATTCCGAACCCCGCAAAGTTCAGAACAAAACAATCACAAACAAAAGAGCAATCATGACTCGATACAATCAGACCACGGCATAGCATACACAGACATGACGAACCCCCGACTGGATTAGTCACAACCAATGGCCTATCAACAATATCCGGTTCTAAACCCAACCGGCCTACAAGTTCATTACAAACAAAGGAATGCGACACCCCAGTATCAAATAACACTCTAACTGGAACACCACATATGGAAAGAGTACCTTGAACCACCACACTCTTTCCTTTCTCTTCAACGGTAGGAGCTTTCGAAGATGATGGAACAGCCCCCAAAGCATAAGCTAGCACAATCTGCTTGTCCTTCCGCGGTTCCGGACAATTCTTCCTAATATGCCCCGGCTTGTCACAGTTGTGACACTTAACCGGCACATTCGGATTCTTGCAATCTCTGGAGAAATGGCCCTTCTGCTGACAGTTGTAGCAGGTCACTTCGCCCTTCGGCTTCTTCTGACCATCCTTACCCTTTTGCTGCTGCTGCTTCCTCTTCTTGTTTCCACCCTACTGTGGTTTAGACTCTTCCTTGGTCACAACAACAACAGATCCTTCCTTAGGAAACAGATTCTCGTGCCTGAGAGCTTTCTCCACAAGCTTCTCAAATGGATCGTCCAAATGATCCACCAACTGCCTCCCAAGATAACTGTCCAAGCCTGTCACAAACTTCTCGTTCTTCTGGTATGCAGATTCAATATATGACCGGGCATACTTGGACAAAGCTTCAAACTCAGAAACATACTCAAGAACTGGTCTTCCACCTTGCTTGAGCTCCACAAACTTCTTGAACAGAACAGATTTCTGAGCAGTAGAAATGAACTTAGCTTCAAATCTGGCTTGGAATTGCTCCCAAGTAATTTCTTCCTCCGGAGTATCAATGGTGATAGAGTTCCACCAATCAGAAGCTCTTCCTTGAAGCTGTCTTGATGCAAGCTTCCTTTTGGTTGCATCCTCGATTCTCAAATCACCAAAGATCCTTCTACAAGCATCTATCCATCTCTGAACTTCAATGGTTGACTCTATTCCCAAGAAAACCTTTCCTCCAAGAGCAGTATAGTCTTTACACAGCTTGGCAAAATCCATCGGTTTTGGAGTTTGAACTTGAACTCCAACATCTACTGATGGCCCCGGAGCTGGCATCCTTCTCATGATCGAAGTCATCATAGCTTCGAACATAGCAACATAATCAGTAGCCCCCTCAGTAGCACGGCCTTCCCTAGCAGCTGGTCTCCCTCTTCGACTCATTCTTAATATCTATAAAAAGGAATGATTAGCACACCTTGAGAACAACTGCATAAGGGGTTCAAATCATTCTAAGCTACTATATTATATATAGTAATCATCCATCAAAATACAATTACGTCTCTCATACGTAGTTACGTCAGCGAGCATTGGGTAAAATCGATTAACCAAAGCTTTGATACCAAATGTGACGACCGCCCATGACCCCTGCACTGAACATAGGAATAGTGCGCTGTAAAGTGTGCCAGGCAGCCATGGACGGTTGCCAAGGTTAAATTAAAACAACAGAATCTATCGTATAACTCACAGCGCATGGATAAAATACAATAGAAAGTATATATAGTGAAGCTTTACAGAACAGAATCTCTATTAAACCTCATAATAGTTTGGTACAACATCTGAATAGTCAATACATCAAGCCTCACTACATATCACTCAGAGAATATACAAGCAGCGGAACATCCAGTACATATAGTAAGAAAATAATATGCAATCCTCCAGCTCGTCTTCGTCATCAGCATCGTCGGAAACTAAGAACAGCACCTGTCACCTGCTACCTAGTCTGCCCATCCCAAAATGGATGAACAGCCCAAGGTAATAAGAGTGGAACATAAAACCTTGAGTCAGACAACAGTCTTAGTGAGCGGTAAATTAACTAACAACATACCAAAAGAGCATAAAAGAAAAAGGAATAGGAATCCAACCCTCCCACACCACCTCTTTCTACAGTGATAGCCCCCAGACACACTAAGCAGAAATAAACATAGCAAAGCATACATTTAAAGTAAAGCAATTATCACTCGAGTCAAGGTCGGTGTTTTCCAAGTACAAACCCCCAAGGCCTAAACCAAGATCAGATAAGCACCCAGAAAACATCGCTCTTGAGATCGAATGACGATACAACCAAACATCCATGACTCTGGCTATCACTGTTATCATTGCTTCGATACCACCGTTAATTGAATGACCGGCACATTCTTTCAACCGTCCGTCAAGGGTTAATGGCAACCCCGGTTCTAGACATAACTCCGCACGTCGTCGCAGCCCGTGCCTAGGACTATCGAATCTGCCCAGAGTACTCGACTACAATCATAGTCTTTAGGGACTATCGAATCTGCCCAACGTACTCTTGCTTTGAGTCTGCTAGAACCTTCAATAACGATGAAACCTCAGCCTTCTAGTCATCCTCCTCGACGACTATTTCCGTACTAGCCCAAGCGCCTCTCGAGCAAACCATTATCCTCAACTCGAACCATTTCACCGAGTTATCAACATGCTTGGAATGATCCCGTCTGGATTAAACCAAGGCTATCTCATACCATACCTCGCTTCATCTCATCATAGCAAAGCCTCATCTCAACATCAACATCATCAAATCTATCCATATGAGCTTCATCATCCGCCACATATGCCACGAGCAGTTTTTCCAATTCAAGAGCCTTTCCCTTAGCTTTTGAATCATCTTCGACTAACTTGTCCAAATCAAATCATCAATCAACTAATTTACAACAATCAATCAAGTCAAACAATAATCCAAGTAATCAAACATTCAAACATGATCAAATAAACAATTATAACAATAATGGCAATTTCGTAATTAAAGAGACTAAATCTAACAAGCATGAATCATGAGCAATATCTTTACAACTTGATGAATGAACTTGCATAGGTTAACATGTAGTAAAATGGATGTCAAATCATCACGAACAATAGATCAATACTTAAGTTTATGAAAATGCATGGAAATCACTATTTTTAACACCAAATCAAGCCATCAATCCGATATACTCCTTTGGATCCGTGTGAGAGATAACCACCACTCACCGAATCACCTAAACACCTCAAAAGCAACACACTTCAGATCTGGACAGCGAAGAATCTAACACGATCTATCAATACTCCGCTTCAACCGATGAAATCTCTCTTCGATGAATGTAGATCTTCAATCTAAGCTCTTGGATCTTCGATCTTGGATGGAACGAAGTACTAAATCAAAGTGGAGAAAAGAAGTGAAGAAGTGTAGAACTCGAGCTCTCAAAATGGCAGCACTTCGTCGCTTTGAAATCCAGATACCAAAAATGAAGAAGAACCCGCCTATTTATAGGCTGAATTCCTTAGGTCGTTTGCTCGCTATTAGGTCGTCCACGACCTAAGAAACCCCACAACCTAAGTCTTAACGACCTACCAATCTCACGACCTACGACCTACTAATCTCACGACCTAACGCACTCATGCGGCTTAGCAACAGTGCCGACCTAACGAAACAGAAGCCACGACCTAACTAAGATGCCGACCTATCAACTTAACAGAAGTCGCGACCTAACAACTCACGACCTAACATTCTTAGGTCGTCTAGCGACCTAACTAACACGGCAAAGTCGCGACCTAACAACTCACGACCTAACATTCTTAGGTCGTCTAGCGACCTAACCACTTAACTCGTCCACGACCTAAGAAAACCCTACGACTTAACTGCCTCCGACATAAGACTTAACACCTTAGGTCGTCTAATCGACCTAACTACTCATAACTGCTACTTAGGTCGCTCACGACCTAACTAAGCACAACCCCCATAGGTCGCTCAACCCCAGTTTCCTATACCGCTAACCCTTAGGTCGCCTATTCCTTAGGTCGCCTATTTCTTTAGGTCGGTCAAATCCTATAGGTCGTCCCAACTAACATACGACCTAAACCACTACGCAACCTAACTATCATACGACCTAAGCCTTACCTCGTCCAGTCCTTAGGTCGTTAACTACTACCACTATCTTCCTTAGGTCGCCAACTCCTATAAGTCGTCTACGACCTAACTACTATACGACCTAAGCTCCGAACGACCTAAGCTCCGAACGACCTAGGCTCTGAACAACTTAACCATACTACGATAAAATAACAACTGTTTTGCAATGTTTTGATCCGTAAAAATATGGGTCGTTACAACCCATCACTACGACCGATCCCCGTTGGAGTTTTGCCGACCCGAAGTAAACATAGCATGGCCCGAAGCAAGATCGTCCATGACTCGAAGCATAGTCCCTATAGCCGAACTCCTTTTGTTTCCTATAGCCGACCCGAAGCTCACACGTAGCTGACCCGAAGCTCACACGTAGCTGACCCGGGGTACATGTACTGCCGACCCGAAGCAAAGGGAAAAAACACCGACCCACTACAGACTCCAACATGCCGATCCACTCCAGACTCCAACACGCTGATCCACTCCAGACTCCAACACGCCGATCCACTCCAGACTCCAACATGCCGATCCCATACTCACCGAACACAAAACCAAGCTGCCGACCCGAGTATGAAACCCACCGACCTAGAGCAAACCAAAGACGCCGATCACCTAGAATGCCGACCTGATTCCTAAATGCCAACCTGAGTAAAATTGAGTGATGTCCCGAAGCTATGAACGTGCCGATTCAATGTCTGCCGACCCCGAGCCTGTGGGTATGCCGATCGCTTAGAAACCCGAAGTAAAGCCTGGAATGACTCGAAGCAACCTAGGTGAAAACCCGAAGTAAACCCAAAAGCGACTCAGAGCAAACTCCAAGCAATCTGAAACGACTCGACTTTTGTCAAAACCCATATTTCTAGTATCCCACGACTTTTGTCCATCGATTATGCCGAATCCCGGCTTCATAATCATGTTTATCATTCGTGATTGATCGTCTATCCATCCAGTCGACTCAAACCTATCGTATTCCAGCCTCGATAACCGAGCAATCGATTTAGTTAAATCTGCCTGCCTACGGCCTTGCCAAAAGGCGGGTTAACATCATGTTATACCCTTCAAGGATTATTATGTTACGCATGCACACACATATGTATATGTATATGATACATGTATGTATATAAATTAAATCATTCAATTAACTTTACATTACAAAATACTTAAATTTAAATAAAATACATGATTTTATTTAAAACAAAATTAGAATTGTTCTAAATGAATTAGACTTCATAGGCCCAATAAAGATCCAATAGGGTAAATTTTTTGAAATTCACCCATAACTTCCGCTGCGGGCTAGTCCAGTTCCAACAATATATAGAAAAACTTATTTTAACATGTGTATGTATAAACCTATCGATTATTATACATGTATATTTTATTACTTAAAAAAACTTGGACAATAAAGGCATATGCAGATTCTATTGTAAATGCCATTTAATATGTCATTCAATGTAATTAAAAAGAGAGAGAAAGTAAGGGTTTCTCTCTCTACATTTATAGCCTTATCTTTCCTCAGTTTATTATATATGTCAAGAGAAAGAAAACCAAAGGTTTTCCTTCTTTAATTTTTCTCATGCTTAGTTACACAAATATACACTACTTATATGATACACTTATATTTCACAACATGAATGTATTTGATACATTCATTCCATTACACATAAATATGTACACAAGAGTGTATTTGATATACTCTAGTTTACAAACAAAATAAATTAAAGTAAAACTTTATTTATAAATTAAATAAAATATTGATTTTATTTAAAAGAAACTTAGAAAAGTTCTAAATGAATTTAGACTTCACAGGCCCATTAGTGATCCAAAATGGTAAAAATTTTGAAATCACCCATTTCTTCCAAACATCAATAAATAATAATTAATATTTCTCAAATATTAATCAATCTAATCAATTTACAACATTTTATAAATTAATTAAATCATATGGTTTTTCGTAGAATTCATCATTACGGTTGTGCGACTCAAAGGTCACTACACCAGAATCCTCATTTCGCAACGGCCTTAAGCCGTTGCAAAATGCTTTCGCAACGGCTATGAGCCGTTGCGAAATGGGCAGTGGTAAAAATTTCGCAACGGCTCATATCCGTTGCTAAATATACTTTTGCAACGGCTAAAGGCCGTTGCAGAATCTTATTTAGCAACGGCTCATAGCCGTTCCGGATTTTATTTCGCAACGGCTTAAAGCCGTTGTTAAATGTAGACGTATAACTGTTTTTTTTAACTATTAGCAACGGCTTTAATCCGTTGCTGATTACTGATTTTTTTTAAAGAAAAAAATTCGAAATTTCTTCTCTACACCAGTGCGACAATCATTTCATTATCATAATTAATACAAAAATTTGCAAATTTAACACTATCACAAAAGAAAGATTATTAAATCAAATATTTTTCATACATTCAACACAAAAACCAAACATAACAGATGTTTGAATTATAATGTTCAACATCAACACATACCACTATATAGTACAACAGCGGAATCATTACATAATACTACATTGCAATCTTATGTTTAACCTGCCTTGGTTGATTAGTCTTATGTCGCACAAATACAAATTGCTCCCCTCTTATAACCTGTCATTTAAGGAAACATGTTGGAGTAAATGAAATGGTACAATATAAACAAAAATTGGTAATGAATTATACATACATATTCAATGAATGACTTTAAGTTTCCTAATGAAGTACAGTAAGTGTATTAGGCAAGAAACAGTAGTAAGATATGTTTAAGGCAAGAAACAGTAGTAAAATAGTGCATTAGGGAATAGTCTCTAAGCAATTTTATTAATCTTCCATTTTCTACCATTTCCGTTAAATGTCTCTATTTTAAATTTTGTCGTTATTGCTTCCTTAAGCACTAAATTATATGATGAAAGGTTATGAACCTCGATCTTCGATATAACTACTAGGAATAGTTGCGAAACCAATGCACAAATTTTCAATCATGTTAGAAATGAAAAAGGACATGAGAATTTCACAGGAAAATAATTCAAATGAATTAAAGTAAAATAGTAGAAAGTTATTATTGTATGCAGATGCTATAGCATCTCCATGCTAAAGAGAATACAATATCAACACACTATTTCTTAGGTTAGGTGAAATAAAGTTATCACTCTTTTAATTATGATGGGATAGTAATCAGCACACTCTTTCTACTACACCATAATTGATAAAGTGGCTTTACAGTACATTACCGCCATCAGCAATAATTACAACTAAACAAATAATCGACAAACAAAAATGCGTACATGACAACGATGAATGTAAATGTACAAACAAGCTAGACATACACCAATTTAAACAAAACACATAAATGAAAGCTTTACCTTCCTATCAGTAGAGAGTGTTGTATGTGAAGAAAGTGGCAGCTATAGAAGCAATGCAGATGAACAGAGAGGGCAAAAGTGTGACATTGAGTAACCGATCTCGGCCCAAATAACCAGCCAATGTGATCGTGCCATCTGCCACTACTCTTGCCAGCGTTCCTGCCTCCGTTGATAAAAGTCCTACATTGTATGTCCCACGCGCTAGTCGAGATGACATTACCCTAAACAAGAGTGAAAGGTTCACACCTGCAGCAAAAATCGCACATACCACATGTTAATATCATGTATTTAGGAGTTTAAAATTTTAATGCAGGACAACTTTATACTTAAAAAAGGTATCTAGCTACAAGAGAAACTATATAGTTGGTGATTACCTTCAAGAACTTCGGCAGCAACGAATGTGATAAGGGCAGAGATGACGTATTGTGGCACAGAGTATTTGCTGGTGACATGAAAGCTCATGGTGATGTCTATTAATTAATGCCAGTATTTCAGATGCCAGCAAGATTTGCCTGTGTGATATGCAATTTATTAGTACTAAAGCTTATTGTAAGCAGAAGAGAACTTTAACAGAACTGTTTCTACAAGCAATTTCAATCGGATAGCATTTGATAGTTGTAACAATAACATTTTGGTTACCTGTCTTGAAACATATTGCTAACGTAAGTTCCAACAACTGCATTTACAGGAAGAACCGTAAGTCCAAGGATTGCTAGGAAAATCGCCACTTGGCCAGTACTCCAACTAAAATAAAATGTAGTGACGACACTTGATTCTGAGAGTAAGATCTCCATCGCATATTTGAGCATGAAATATATCAACAACTGGACCTGTTACAATCAATGAAATTATGCATGGGCATTCAGCTTCAACAAGAAAAATATAAGATGGTTAAATAGGGAATTCTAACCTTCACTGATGGTGTAAGTAATCTGTACGCTGCGCCAATTGAACTCGCGGCTCTATGTGAATCTTCATGTGCTTCTTCACTGTCCTCATCTTCTACGTCCTCGTCTTCATCAGCTTGTTCTTTATCACTTAAAAGCAATGGTTGAGCTAGACCATTCTCCAACTCACTAGTGTTCACATGGCCAGCTAATAAACAAGCAGTTATTCACTTTAGCATAATAATATCCATCCAATAGCACATGTGCACATGAGCGCATGTGTGCATGAATTTGAGATTCTTAATTAACAAACTTTCTTTTAAAAAGTAAGAACTAGTCTTATTATGCAAACAACAGATCTTTTTTGTGTAAAATTTCATTAACTCAACACATACATGAAGAATCAATCAAATCCATTCATTTAAGAGTACCAAAATAAAATTAGTAAATAATAAATAAAAGCTGAAACTAACCTGAAGGCTCATGGGTTTCTTCAGTATCGCGAGCTGGTTCTTTGAATGAAATCCACAACCAAACTAAATATACAATCCAAGCAATAGCCATAATCCATCCCGGTGATGTATTCTGATTAATCGTAAGAGAGTATACTTTAAAATTCAGTTGAAGCAAACTAGCAAGTGCAGGTCCACAAGCCATCCCTAAAGCGCTGGCACTAACAAATAGTCTGTGAATTCAAATTGTTTAGTTACTCCTGGAATAATTTCAATTTGGATTTTATTTCAACCAGTATATTCTATTTTATTTCTAAATTACTTCTGCTTTGAATGGTCAGTGCATATTGCAAAAATAAATAAACTTCAGGCCTATTTGAATTTTAATTTACATTTTGCAACTTGATTCTTATAGATAGTGCATTAGGGAATAAATGAAGTTCTGTTGGAAAAATAGAATAATCACATACATTCTCGGAATGTAGAGGCTATAGAAGAATTAACATTACCTCCAAATTAATGCAATAACAATAGATGTAAACCAAAAGAAGGTGTTTGCTAGTGCTGACGCACAGTCCAGCCTTAATATACAGCCTGCAATAACTGCAAAACTCTTATTTCCAAAGCCTGCAAAAATAGATTAATGAGAGTTGCCTAACTCTGCAAAAACTAGCTCTATAGCTGATAAGAAAAGCTATATGAGTCAAATACAGTCTGCCAACACAAATTTTGTTTGACTGCTACATGAGTCAAATACATTGAATAAGAGCTTAACGATCAAAGCCATGTACTGCTTCAAAAATACATTTATACTAATAATATAATTATAATAGTATATACAGTCTGCCAACACAAATTTTGTTTGACTGGTATATGAGTTAAATACATTGGAAGCTAAGCAATGCAGATTTTTTTTTTTGAAAAGCTGCCAATATTGCTTGTATATTATATATTTATACCGAATTAAAAAATTGCTTAATGATCATGCTTCTAAATGAAGGAAATTGCAGCCAGCATCAACTACTATTATTATTTATTATGCATCAACTTCTAAATGACAAGTTGGTTCAAAATTGAAAATGAAAATGATGGGTTTGGCCAACCTGGAAGGATAAAAAAGAAAGAACAAGATATTAATCTTGTCTGTCTATTTGGAAATATGAATTGACCGAATGATAGATAGGATTTAGCCAGATCAGTGTCATATCCTAACTTAGAGATGTTGACATATTTTACCACTTGATACTAATTTAGTACTTAATGGGGTTTTTTATTGGTTATATTAGTTGGTAAATTTGTATTAAGTTGAATTCATATTCCAACTCTGTCCTGCGATAGTAATTCAGGTGACTTAGTTGGATTTGCTTATTCCCATATCTCTGAACACAAATAGATCCAGAAGTTGTTTTTGAAAACCCAGCAAGAAGCTGCACTAAGAAAGCGCTAGGTAAGTTATGTAGGCACTGAGACTTTTTTTCCTTCCTTGACAATGAGCATGAACATAAAATTATACAAAAAGAACCAATAGTGCTTAATGCAAACCTGCAAGAGAGTAGTTTTTCCACTTCCACTTCGTCCAAATATTAAGTCAAAACTGAAAATTATAAACATAGAATTTTATAGGACAGTCACATGGTAGTTTCTAGTGCACATATATAACATAAAACTGCTAAAGACGGGTTAAAAGGAAGTGTTGTTTTGCAATTGTAAATTACCACACTAAATGACACCATGATGGAAATTGATTGCTGTACAGGAGAAACATTAACGTCCTATAAGATTATTTAATCTTAATCCCTGTTTTCATCAACAAATGTTATACTCAGTTACTAACCTGTTCTAGGGGAGTGCTCAGCTAACATCAGTCAAAAGGCTGTGTTTAGTACCAGGAGGCTGATAACTAACCTTTTTCACCTATAATAAATGAATGAAATGTCAAAATCACCCTACCAGATTTTGGTTCTCAGGTTCTCAATGTTACTACTAATATCAACCCGCAAATCACAAAAGTAAACACAGCAACAATTATCAATTTCTACTCAATAATTCAGGCTAAACTTTATTAATTCATTTCATGAAATATATATAGATTCTTGTGTCTAAACCAATTTAACATCGAAATAAAAATAAAAACGATACCTAATATTTAGATCTGAGGTTTGACAGTTCGAAGAAAATAAATTTTGAAGCAGCAGCGGATGTATTTGCAGGAAGAAAGAAGTGCCTGCCAAAGAGATGAGGACGGAAGTCTTTGTCAAGGAGATGGAATACGAAAGAATGGATTGTTGATGAGGACGGAAGCCTTACTGTTGGTCTTCACGTTGCCGTAGTCGATGATGATTTGCAGTCGACGATGATGATTTGCAGTCGCTCAATCGAGTTGGAAATGGGGGCGATTAAACTAGGGCAAACGCGCGCGCGGAGGAGAGGGAAAATGAAACTAAAAGGGCGTTAGTTTTGGGGAACGGGGGGTTCGTGGAAAAAAACAGCAACTACACAACGGCCTTGAGCCGTTGCACAATTACAACGGCCCATAGCCGTTCTTGAATCATTTACAACGGCTTCGAACCATTGCTATTTAGCAATGGCTCAGAACCGTTGCGATTCTTCCGCATGGGTGTGTTGCAAAACTGGCAGTATGGTGTAGTGGGTGTAAATTCAATCAGCGATTGATATCGAACTATTCGAATATTAACATTCACACGCCACTTAGCAGGTGGTGTGACGTTTTGACTGAATTTATCGCTTACACATCTGTTGTTAAAATCTAATTTTACTTATTATAAGCAGTACCTAATAGTGATAATTATTTACACCAATTCTCTTTGTCAAAACTATATCAAATTAGGACTTATGGAATTTGGTAATGGTCAAAATTCCAATATCGTCCACATTCAACTTTATAGTCCAAACACAAAGTCCTTGGTTCAATAATAACAATTATTATTAACCAAAAGCTCTGGCCAGAGACTTTGACTTTGAGTTGACTTGAGTTGACCATGATACTAACCCCATATAACCGAGGAGACGAATCCGCTCTTGAATAGTGCTTTACTTCCAATACTTCCACTTGACCGAACTATAGTTACTCGATGGAACACCATGCCCTGGTTTGACTATAATCAAAGCAAAACTTTCATATTGAAGATCCACACTATTCTCAAGTCGAGAGAATTGTGTAAATCAGTCACATCGATATTTTCTGTTTGACCTAGGTTATATTAACCAATAAAAAACCATCGAGTGAGTCATTCCATAGTTATCCAATAACTATCAGTATGTAACCCCTAGGTGCCACCAACAGTCATGAGTAATACATTGTCCAACATTTGAAGAGTTACATACTCTAGTCTCAATGGATACATCGATATCCAGTCTTGATGCATCTTGACTAGAAACATTTAAAATGGTATATTTGTTTTATTGTGATAAATTACTCATGGTTATAACTACTATCAAAAAATATACCATTTATGGATTTTCTATTAAATATACTTTATAAATTAATTAATTAATATAACCACATTATATCAAGTATATAATAGAAAGAAAATACCTTTATTTCGAACAAGATTGGTCAACAAGTTAGATATATGTAACAAATTACTTAATTGCCCCTAGGGCATACCCCTAACTCTATCACATCGAGTCATACATGAAGCCTGGTATGAATAATAATCTACCATCACTACAACAAAATACCCATTTTACAACGGACAATGCCCGTTGTAATAGGGGTTTCGCAACGGGTCAGCGTCCGTTGTATTATGCGATGTTGTAATAGATCCAAAAGATTTAACAACGTTCTAAAACCATTGTAAAAAACCGTTGTAGTAAACATTTTTTACAACGGTCCACAACCGTTGTAATATGGTCCTTTACAACTGTTTTTGCCAATTGCAATAGGATCTTTTACAACTATTTATGCCCGTTGTTTAAAAAATTAAAAGAAAAAAAATTTATATATACTATTACATTGCTCTCATAAATTTAAAATTAATTTGCTATTGAAACTGAAATATTGCACCAATAACAAACATATTCATTCATATCTACTAAAGATAAAAAAGATTTATATTTCTAAATTCCAAAAAATTCATGTATTCTCGGACTCTTATAATACCGAACCTGTAGAAGAAATACATATATCTACCAATACAATGGAAATATGAATATAGGATTCATCCAACTTTTTGTATGCATTGAGCCTTGAACTTTAGTGGCTTGAATCCCAACATCAGCTCTTTCAGCAACTACCTGTTCATACAAATCATGATCCAATAATGGTTTGGAACACACAAACAATGAGAAAATGCAGCAATAACATTAGTGATATCAAGCAATTCTTCCTCAAGAGCATTACCATTGAGGATTATCCTGGGAAGGGTCGAATTCACTTTGTTTGTAATTCATGGGTCAACAACCTCAACAAGTATAAATATGATAGGATCTTCTTTGCCAATGATGTAAGTTAGTTTTACTTTTAGTTATCCTTTTTGCCTATTTAGCTACGGATATTTGCTACCACTCGTAAATAGTAAATGGACTAACATTAGTAAGTAAAAATTCAATAAAAGTGAGAAGCTGGTAAACATATAGTCATGTTGATTGTGAAGATTCTGACTTTTTCTTATGTGATAAGTTTCATTTCCAACATCCTAATCAAGTAGAGTAATTTGTTGCTTAAGTAGTGACATGCTCATTAATTCAAAAAAGGTACCTATCTACTTATAAAGTTGACAACCATTAAAAAAATGAAGCAAGGTCTAGAATTTTTGTTAACTAAAACAAGTATAGACTATATGGTCTATGATAAAACAATTAATTACTGTAAGATATTCATGAGATGATAGGTATACCTCCCTAGTAAAGCACCAGTTGCACTGAAACCATACAGTGATGAAGAGCTCCTCACTTAAGAGGCGATGACATAACTAGACAGCTGGAAGAGTGGGACCGAGTATTCAACTATGTTTTTTTGAAAACCTAGGAGAACCCAGCGGGACGGTAAACTCCTAAGGAGGTATAGTAAAGCCGTTCGTTGATCCAAGCACCCATACCCCCTGGTAAATTTATATAGGATAGGGAAGCGCATGGTAGGAATCTAACCTGAGTCTTTTTACCAGAACCCAAGCCTCCTTTCCACTACGCTGCACCCGAGGGCGAGTGTTCAACAGGACGAGTGTTCAACTATGTTAGATGCATAATTGTGTAAATATAACTCCAAGGCATCCTCTTTTGATATGTAGGTGAATTAAATTATTGATTCTCATGTTGGATTGTATTTATAGATTAATTATCTCAAAAAGGAAATGCGATGGTTTCATATACTTACAAACAAATAGACGACTGAAGCAATGATGAATGTCCAATATCGAACAAGAATAGCATTTGCAATATAAGCACCAGTGATGGGTGTTATCCAAACAATTCCGGTCCATTTTGTAACATTGTTTGTTTATATAACCGTGCCTTTGTGGAGTTCATTCGTCATGTAAATGACTAGGTTTGATGAAATCCAATAAAATGCCATCCTTTCAAACTTTATACAATACAATATTTAACATATATTCATGGCCAATCATGATAGAATACCAACATCCAATACTATGAAATGCACTATGAAATTGTTGTGCTTAGATACTTCATACGCACACACATATTCAAGGCCGCAAAAATATATTAAAATAACTACCAACAACAAAGGAGCAAGTGGTCCATCCTCCTTGATTTGACCTGAGAATTGTGTTTCCTTGTTACTATTTACTGTAAATGAGAAAGAAAGCAAATCGGCAATAAAATAACCCAGGTGAATGTAAACCAAATTGTTGAACCATTATAAATCTCATCTCTTTATTTTTAAGCACTATTATTTATTGTTATCTATTGGTTTCTATAATTGATTTTATTTGTTTAATGCATGCAATTTTTAACCAAAAATCATAAATTTAAAAACTTCAATTACATTCAAAATCTTAGTTAATATTCTATTGAGTTTGCAATCAAATTTAACACAAATAGTAACTTGTACAAATTTTGAAACGGTTTACCACAAATTCATAGTATTAGACTAATATACAAACCAACAACACATAAAATATATCATTTTGTGACAACTGCAGAATCAAATCACTTATTCATTTAAACCACAATACAACCTACAAGATAATATTGTAGGATCGATTTCACCCTAGAGAGGGGGTGAATAGGGTGATACTAATAATAATAAGAATTAATGCGGAAATATATAAAATAATTGCAGCACATATAATAGCAGAATAATAAAAGCAGAAACAGAACAACACAGATTTACCCAGCTTCGGCAAAACCCTGCCTACGTGTTGCCCCCAGGATTTCTACTAGAAATTAAGTAGTCAGACACTTACACACGTAAACTTGCGACACCCGCTAATGACTAACCAAACTCTACGCTCAAAACCCTGCCACAACTCAGCCACTGAATTGCGAATTCTCGAACTACACCACCGTAGTTCGTAACCTAGTCACACGACTAAAAAATTACACAGTTTAAAAAATTATAACTGAAAATAAACAAAACAAAAAAAAGCAAAACCCTTTTTAATATATTAAGCCCAATATAATATATAAGTGTTGGCCCAATTTGTGAATAGAAGAAGCGTTCTCCCCTTTTATCTTTTCTGTGTAAAATGGCTTCAGCCGATCTTTCTCGTTCCTCTTCCAAAAACTAGGGCTTTGTTCGATTGAAGCTCCGATTTGAAATTGATCGATTGACGTGAATTTATGCTTCGATCGGCTTTGTCAATCGTCTCCTTGGCTTTGATTGCGTGCGGTTACTTCAATTATCGAGTTCGAATTAATGCTTTGAACTGGTACGTGAATTCCTTTTATTTACCATCGTTGTTATGCTTGAACTTGATTGATTACTATCGATGATGATAATTGGGATTTTATAGGGATCGAACACCCTATATTTTCGTTCATATAGTTATGTTTGAATCCTTCATAATTCGTGCTTGGCCATTCGATTTTGCTTAAATGATAATGATTGCACTGACTTGTTCAATGGTTGAATTTTTTTTTGATTTATTCATTTTATCACTGGTTGAATATGTTTCCGATATATTTTGGATTTGCTTAAACACATTTGAATTCCTCCATTCTTTACTACCAACGACTTGTTTAATATTTCATTCGTTGTTTCATATGACCTCCGATTGTATTTTATCTCGGCCTTGACTTTGTTAAAACTGTAACTAATAGTTACGATGCTACTCCACTGTTTTTGTTGTGTATTCATGTATATACATACATACATACATATATGTATGTATATATGTGTGCAATCTGATGCTAAACTTGTTCATGTGCACTTGTAATCTCTGAACTTTTGGCACTTTTATGTGTGAATGTTATGCTTTGTCCTTGCTGTGAGGTTCCTGCTTCTGGACTGACCTTGGTTAGTTTTGCATTTGTTTCGAGTCATTTCTATTTTCTCTGTTTCATGTTTATATCTGGTTCCTGAGTATTGCTTCGAGTTGAACTGTTTTGTTTCATTCAGTTTGATGTTATATGTGATCCTTGAGTTGAAGTCTAGTCTGGTTGCCTTTGTTGCTCCTGATCAATTCATTATTGAGACTGTATGCATACATCTAAGTTTGTAGCTTTGGCCAGTTAGTCCACTTTTCTATTGCATTGCATCATGCACTTCATGTTATCTGGATTTGTGATGGTTCATTGGGTCCATTCTTTGTTTTCCTTGACCACCATATATACTTGAAGCCTTCTTGTCACCATGCCTGATTGTGTACATTTTGTCTAGAGCGGTTCTTCATGTGTACTGAACTATTAAGGCTACACTTGTGCATGTGTTAAAGATGTTATATGTTGATGTATTCAAGTTGATATGTTTCTTTGTTGTTGTCTTCCATTTTGATGTTTCTGTAGCTCGACCATCCATGCTTGTGTTCATGCATTCGAACTACTCTGTGTTAATTTAGAGACTTGAATTCTGTTGACTTGTACATGGTTGCATATGAACTTGCTGTTGTGTTTGAGTCCCTAGTGCACCTTTCTATGGTTCGGTCTTGGCTTCATTTGAAGTCATGTGTACATTTGAGCACTTGTTGTATACACTGGTGTGGTTCAATTTGTTGCCATTGCATTTTGGAGTCTGGATTGTTGTTTTGATTCTTTGAGCTTGTTCATGTTCTTATGTGGTTTGAAGCTTTTTGCATATTGTTAATATGTCGAGTTACATCCCTTTGTTGTATTATCTTCGAGTTAAATTGATAGTTGCTTTGAGTCATTTCAGTTTTCTAAGCTGAATATTGTTTGCACGCATCTGAGTTGAATCCAGCTTATGCTAAGGTTTGACATTGTGCTCACATATCCTTACAATTATATCAAGCAAGTGTATATCGGTGTGCATGGCCTTGTGGCATGTATAGTGATACACCGTGCATGTCACAAATTGTTCGTGTATGATGAATACAAAAGAAATATGATGACGAACAACCCAAATAACCGAGGCAAATAACATTTTCAAAATCACACTTTTATTGTATACTACAAAATATTTCTTTTTCAATTTTACCGCGTCAGTGTTTATTTTGCAGATAATTCAGATGTGGATACAAACTGGAATGGAGTTGAAGATAAAAGTACGAGTGTGAGTGAATATGTAGTGAGGTGACATTGTAAATTGAAATGTGTTGTAATTGAAATTGTATTGAAATTGAAAATGTATAAATGTAGTGAGAGCTCAAATTTGTACCATTCGAATTTGTAATAAAATATTTGTTTGAATATGAATTCTGTGTTATTTATTTTATTTATCAAATATTTATTTAATTATGTGAAAAATAAAATAGTACAATAACAAATACATTTAAATGAATATATATATTTATTATCATCAAACAAAAATCATATACTAGCATATTCTACAATCTCCCCCTTTTGATGATAACAAACATATATTAAGATTTTGAATTTATTAAATGTATTTTGTCATTGATGAACTCTATTTGCTCCCCTATTTGAATGCCCCCCCTACACCAAAGCTCCCCCTTCATATATACATGAAAATAAATAAAAATATGCAAATGTACCTAGATGGGAATATGCAAATAAAATAAAATATTTGATCTTTATTTGCCAAAATCTTAACTTTTCTCTCCCCCTTTTGTTATCAGCAAAAGAGTAATAGTGTTAGAAAAATAGAGATAAAGTGATAGACATTAATACAACATTAATACCTAATCGGGTATATAGATATTAAATTTCAATAAAAAAATCAAACAAAAATCATAAATACTTTGTTAGGTGCATATTCCACTTTAGGGTGATAGGGTGATGTTGGTATATAAAACCATATAGTTGTATCTATTTGTGGTATATTTATATTAGGAATTTGAATATCTACTAACCATGCATAACCGTTAGGACTTTTAAATGAGATTAGTAGTATTCCCAATTTTTATAAAAAAATGAATTTTAAGCATCTTCTAACCCCGCATAACCGTGAGGACTTTTAAATGAGATTAGAATCAACTTGTCTATTTAATAATCAATTTTGATATATGTTTCATACATGCATAACCGTGAGGACTTTTAAATGAGCATGAAAGCACATAAACAAATTTTCCAAGTAATTCACCCATGCATAACCGTGAGGACTTTTAAATAAGAGTGAATACTTTGGATGTTTTAATTGTAAAAAAATAAAAATAAAATAAAAACGAATAATTTCCCGTTTAAAATACCATATTTTGACTACTATATTGGATTTTGATGAGTGATGGACGTTAGAAATATGATAGAAATAGAGATGGTCATGGAATTTTTACCAACAAAAGTTATTATAAATCTTGTTTAAATTTTTAATGAAATTTACTAAATATACTATCTCAAGTCATAATATATGATTAATATCAACACTCATCACTTTTTCAATCACTATTTATCTTTTTGATAATCAGTAGGGAGTCATATTAGTTAATGTAGACATTTAAGATCAAATCCAAAAATAATTATAAAATCAAAATTTCTAAAATGACTAATCTGAAACAAAGTCAACAAAAAACTATTTTCTGGAAGGGGTTTTATATAAAAAATGTCTGCTAATTTAAAATCAGTTAAAATGAAAAATATGCAAATATTATCGTTGAAAATGATGCAACTAATGAATGTCTCAGCATAAAACATGTTCCACCAGTACTTTTTCTATCAACTAGGCTACCAGTGTAATCTGCATCTGAATTCCCCTTTGACTCGAGGTTATCATTAGTTGGATATCATAGACCAGACCGTGAAGTTGCAACAAACACCTTAAAATTCTTTTTATAGCTTTTAAATGAAATTATTTTGGAATTTGAATTGAGACTGTGCACATAAACAACTAGTGAACATAGTGTCAAATCCAAAAGCAGTAAGATAAACACATATATCCACGTGTACCTAGAGCAATCATCAATCGACACAAGACACTATCTCTTACCATCTAAACTTGCAATATAGTCAGTCCAAGCAAATCTATATGAAATAGTTCAAGGATGAAAAGATGATTGGTCAACATTTTTGCACAAATCATAATCAAAATCAACATTTATTTTCTTATCACATAACTGGCTGATTTAAATCAGATTATGGTGCAGATTTTCACATTTAATATATCGTTCAGGATAAATGTACTATTACCTATTTTACCTTTGTCGTAATTTTTTGTTGTTGCCCATTGTGATTCTGCCACCTTTATACTAGGCTATGGAACTTTGATTTGTCGCCCGACATGTGCTTGGAACAGCCAGAATCCTGGTAACACAATTGTTGTTCCTTAGCCTGCCACCACACCTACACGAGAAAAGATTTTTGTGACCTATTTGTTTTTATAGGTCCATGGATGTTAGTGACAAAGGATTTTGAAAAATATGTTTGAGTAGACCCAAGAAAATTTATATTTGTTCCTTTTAGCATCCAGATTTGTTTGACTTTAAAGGATTTTATATTCGTGCCTTTTGGAACCTAAATTGGTATGGTTTTCACGTGTTTGGGTCTATACCAACAATTATTGTGATTGTGTCCAGTTTTTCCACAAATTGTACACTTGGAATTGACTTGATTAATTTCGCTTCTAACATGTTCAGATTGAGTATACCCAAGTCCTTGTCTAACAATATTGACTATTTGTTTCCCTATTAGCATATTTAGCGATTTTTCTCCTCTGGAGAATTTTCCTAAAGTTGTAGACAATTGTTGGACTTGTGTTTTGAGAGATTCATTTTCATTCAATAATTGAGTGCACTTTTTAATAGAATTTTCTCTCCTAGTATTTTCACTTTCTTTCAAAATCAGAATTTCATTTTCAAGTGATTTAATTTTAATTTCTGATTTTTTGATTTCTTCTTCGAATGATGGACACTTATCACACTGAGGACACTTGTTTCAATAGTTTTTTAACCAATTGATTAAGCTGTTTATTTAATTCTATCAAACTATCTCTTGGTCAATTTTAGCATACTTCTCCCTAAGTCGTTCAAAGCAGCCATTTACTTCTCGAAAATATATAAGTAATTCTGAGTGAGTGAGTTTTGATACCTCGCTTGGCTCGTCATTATCGCTATCAGTTGTATCACCTTGAAGACATAGATTTTCTTTTTCACTCTCACTGCCAGTGCTTTTATCATCTTCATCGGTTTCATCCCAAGTAGCTACAAAACTTCTCCTTTTCGGTTTCTTTCCTTGGCTGAGTCGATTCTGAGGACAATTTGGCTACATATGACCGGGTTTGTTGCACTTGTGACATATGATCTCCTGCTCTTCTGAGTTGTCTAGTACTTTAACTATTCTGCTTTTCAATTGTTTATTTAGAGCTGGATTTCCGTATTTGTGATTCCACCTTTTGAATTTCTTTATTATCAACGCAAGTTCAACTGCTCCATCTTCGTCATTGTCATCATCACTTTCCGTTGTTCCTTTGAGAGCTATTTATTTCTTTCGAGTATCATCTCCTTCACGTTCTTCCTTGAATTTGATTTCTAGCTCATAAGTGGTGAGATTTTCGATGAGTTCTTCAACTTTGATTTGTTTCAGATCTTTTGATTCTTGAATGGCAGTAACTTTCGCTTCAAAATTTCGTGGAAGAATTCTGAGGATTTTTCGAATTAATTAAAGCTCTGTGTATGGCTTTCCAAGTGATTTTGATTTGTATACTAGATTAGAAAGTCATCCATACATTTCTTTGACACTTTCATTCTTTGCCATTATGAAGTTTTCATATTCGCTACTAAGCATGGCAAGGTGAGATTTTTTGACTTAGGAAGTTCCTTCGTGAGTCACTTCAAGTGTGTGCCAAATTTCCTGCGCAGTTAGACAATGTGAGACACGATTAAATTCAATTTGATCCAATGAACATATAATAGAATTCATAGCTTTAGCATTAGCATTCTGTAGTTTATTTTCAATATCTGTCCATTGATCCATCGATTTTTCAATTTCTTGATTATCTACCACTATAGTTGGTGTCCTATATCCCGTCTCAACAATATTCCAAGCATCAATGGTTTTCAAAAAAAATTCATTCTATTTTTCTAGTAAGCATATTCACCATTGAACATGGGTGGTCTAACTATGGACTGACCCTCATCAAAAACATTATTAAAAGAAGCCATTTTAAAAATCAAATTTTTAAAAACAAAAATTGGTTTTTGAAAAAAAATCAAAATTTTAAAACAAAAAATGGTTTTTGTTCCTAGCTCTGATACCATTTGTAGGATCGATTTCGCCCTAAAGGGGGGGTGAATATGGTGATACTAATAATAATAAAATTCAATGCGGAAATATATAAAATTGCAGCACAGATAATAGCAGAATAATAAAAGCAGAAATAAAACAACACAGATTTACCCAGCTTCGGCAAAACCCTGCCTACGTGCCGCCTCCAAGGTTTCTACTAGAAATTAACTAGTCAGACGCTTACACACATAAACTTGCGACACCCGCTAATGACTAATCTAACTCTACGCTCAAATCCCTGCCACAACTCAGCCACTGAGTTGCGAATTCTCGAACTACACCACCGTAGTTCGTAACCTAGTCACACGACTAGAAAATTACACAGTTTAAAAAATTATAACTAAAAATAAACAAAACAAAAAAAACAATACCCTTTTTAATATATTAAGCCCAATATAATATATAAGTGTCGACCCAATTTGTGAATAGAAGAAGCATTCTCCCCTTTTATCTTTTCTGTGTAAAATGGCTTCAGCCGATCTTTCTCGTTCCTCTTCCAAAAACTAGGGCTTTGTTCGATTGAAGCTACGATTTGAAATTGATCGATTGAAGTGAATTTATACTTCGATCGGTTTTGTCAATCGTCTCCTTGGCTTTGATTGCGTGCGGTTGCTCCAACTGTCGAGTTTGAATTAATGCTTTGAACTGGTACATGAATTCCCTTTATTTACTATCGTTGTTATGCTTGAACTCGATTCATTACTGCCGGTGATGATAATTGGGATTTTATAGGGATCGAACACCCTATATTTTTGTTCATATAATTATGTTTGAATTCTTCATAATTCTTGCTTGGCCGTTCAATTTTGCTTAAATGATAATGATTGCACTGACTTGTTCAATAGTTGAATATTTTTCTAATTTGTTCATTTTATCACCGATTTAATATGTTTCCGATATATTTGGATTTGCTTAAACACATTTGAATTCCTTCGTTCTTTACTGCCAACGACTTGTTTAATATTTCATTCGCTGTTCCATATGACCTCCGATTGTATTTTATCTCGATCTTGAGTTTGTTAAAAGTGTAATTAATAGTTACGATGCTGCTCCATTGTTTTTGCTGTGTATTCATGTATATACATACATATATGTATGTATGTATGTGTACAATCTGATGCTAAACTTGTTCATGTACACTTGTAATCTCTGAACTGTTGGCACTTTTATGTGTGAATGTTATGCTTTGTCCTTGCTATGAGGTTCCTGCTTCTGGACCGACCTTGGTTAGTTTTGCATTTGTTTCGAGTCGTTTCTATTTTCTCTGTTTCATGTTTATATCTGGTTCCTGAGTATTGCTTCGAGTTAACTGTTTTGTTTCATTCAGTTTGATGTTATATGTGATCCTTGAGTTGAAGTCTAGTCTGGTTTCCTTTGTTGCTCCTGATCAATTCATTGTTGAGACTGTATGCATACATCTAAGTTTGTAGCTCTGGCCAGTTAGTCCATTGTTCTATTGCATTGCATCATGCACTTCATGTTATCTGGATTTGTGATGGTTCGTTGGGTCCGTTCTTTGTTTCCTTGACCACCGTATATACTTGAAGTCTTCTAGTCACCATGCCTGATTGTGTACATTTTGTCTAGAGCAGTTCTTCATGTGTACTGAACTATTGAGGCTACACTTGTGCACTTGTTAAAGATGTTGTATGTTGGTGTATTCAAGTTGATATGTTTCTTTGTTGTTGCCTTCCATTTTGATGTTTCTGTAGCTCGACCATCCATGCTTGTGTTCATGCATTCTAACTACTCTGTGTTAATTTAGAGACTTGAATTCTGTTGACTTGTACATGGTTGCATATGAACTTGCTGTTGTGTTTGAGTCCCTGGTGCACCTTTCTCTGGTTCGATCTTGGCTTCATTTGAAGTCATATGTACATTTGAGCACTTGTTGTACATTTGAGCACTTGTTGTATACACTGGTGCGGCGATAGATTTAATCGGTCCATCTGTTATACGCCACGGCATACATCCCTTGGTTGTTGAGAATCTTACTCAACCCAGTCAGGGGTATCATGCACCCGATCACGTGGTGACTGCTTCTCACTTCGGATGGACCATGGCAGTTCCTACTATTGGACCAGACCGTTATGTTGACGTGTTTCACTCTACCGCAAGATCAGTATTCAGATCCGACCTAGATATCTTACGCTGATCTATAGATATGCAGATGGGGATCAGACATACAGGATATGTAGAGCATAGACGTAGCCTAGACTACTATGATAGTGAACTACATCGGCAGGTAAAGGCAACAGCACGACTGCAGACACAGCTGGAGGAAGAGTGTAAGAGATTTGCCGACATGCAGATGTACTATGAGCATTTAACTAGCCCGAGCGGTGGTGGAGATGATAATGATGAGACACGTCGTCATCGTCATACACATCCACGTACAGATGGGTGATCTTATTTATGGTATTTCATTTGTGTTTCTATGTTGTTTATGTACCTATTCTTTTGTTCTGATGTATGATATATCTATTGTATTCGATTTATGAATCAATGTCATTATCATTTATATTTATGTGTCGTTGGTGTTATTATTCATGTGTTGTGATGTATGATATATCTAATGTATTCAGTTTATGCATCAATGTCATTATTTTTCATGTCTTTGTGTTATTGGCAACTGAACAGATATTTTTCCAAAAGCATAGATTACCATAACCTAATAGTACAGACAATTACATTCATTGGCAGCAAACATACCACTTCCTCATCCCCAGCTAACTTGAAGGTTGAGGTAACATAAATTCTAACTAACTAGTGGTACACCATTTACTACGAAAATACAGATTAAAATCTCCCACGGTTACAAAAGAACCTACATAATTTACTATAGAATTACAGATTCAAAACAATTAGTGTATGTAAGATGAATGATAATAAGATTTGGATATTTCACTTGCTCTCTTCTTCTTATAATTACCAGTTTGGCATTTTCCGCTTTACTTCTATGTATACATATATCAGTTACATCTACTTTTTCACAATCATATACTCATTCTTCACTTCTATCTACAGCTTCCTCACATTCATTTACACCTCACACCGATGCCATCCTGGCTTTCTTCTATTATATTTGATATAGGAGGCTACGTGCCTTCATAAAGTCCACGCACCGATGATGATTGGCTTATCGAGATCAAGAGCAGCACTACAAGGACATCCGTCGCGAGTTTCTAGATCTTAGCCAACTAAGACTCCAGGAGGGCGTTAAACCTCCATATGAACAAAAGATAAGACTTTCTATAAACGTACAGGAATGCCAATAAGTCCATAATGAACGGATTCAGATGGAGCATGAAGTTAACTGTCCTCCATTATTATAATGTGTTTGCGGAGTATCAGTTACATATTCCATCATGTGAAGTAGAAATGACATTGGACAATGCCATTATAGGTGGTATAACTTTCCAATTGGTTGTGGTTTATGGGAATGGATTGATGATCCATTCCCTCGTATAGCAGTGGAATATGCAAACGAACTAGAATAAGAACTAGTAGTGCTTCGTAACATGCTGAGTGCACTGGAATTTCAGCGTTGTGATGGGCATAACTAGTATGTTGAAGTATGTCGTATGTTGTGTTATGTTCGAGTCTGTCGTATGTTTAAGTATGTTTTTTGTTGTATGTGTATGTTGTGGTATGTTGTAGTATGTTGAAGTATGTCGTATGTTGTGATATGTTCAAGTCTGGCATATGTTTAAGTATGTCTTTTATTATATGTTTAAGTATGTTGTGGTATGTTGTAGTATATTAAAGTACGTCGTATGTTGTGGTATGTTTAAGTACATAGTTTAGTCTCCAAATTATATCGAACATACACAACTCATATTACTACAGGTGGACATGCATTAAACTAATACAACTCATAAAATACAAGTTACCCAAACTAATACTCATGGACATAAACCGACCTAAGACACTTGGACAAGCACATGGAGATACATCGTACGTTGACGTAGTACTCACTCAAACTATCTAATATAATTCACCCACAAATTGTATGCAGCATGATCAACAAAGTGTGTATGATGATCCATAACATACAGGGAGTTAAAAGTTGATCGGTCATTTGAAAAACATTATCTCGTTCTACCTCGGTTATAATTCTCCTATACCTCCTGAAAGTTCTAGTATATGTAACAAATGTACTTCTAGTATCCATTCGTCTTCTCAGGCTACATTCTAGATGGTTATTGTAAGCTTCGTTGACGGTGACCCAAAAATCTTCATCGACCTCCTCTTTCATGTGTCTTGTATCAGCCTGCATATAGGCTTTAATCAACACTAAATAATCATGGGGAGTCCATGTCTGATTTGCCATTTGGAATCCTATGAACCTCTCATGCCAATACTTAGTGTATAAATTGTAATAATGGGGATTGCAATTGTAGCGACGTGAAGCTAACCGAAACCAATCAATGGCCTCTGCAAACGTACACCGTAGCCATTATTGCTTTGTTCTTTCCAACAATGTAGCTACACTATGCATCCATAACTTAATCAATGACCTCTGCAAATGTACACTGTAGCCATTATTGTCATGTCCTTTCCAACACTGTAGCTACACTGTGCATCCATAACTCAACAATGACCTCTATAAACGTACATTGTAGCCATTATTGTCTTGTCCTTTCCAACGCTATAGCTACACCGTGCATCCATAACTCAGTCAATGACCCATGCAAACATACATTGTAGCCATTATTGGCTTGTCCTTTCCAACACTGTAGCTACAGTATAGCCATTATGGCCTCTACAAACGTACACTACAGCTTTATCAAGTACTACCGACGTGGAGCAAACTGTAACCACTCAATGTTATGTGATTCATCGTCTTTTGTATTCCATATCCTTTTACCTCCAACACTTATATATACTTGCATTCCGATCTACTCCAACACACAATTGCAAAAAACTAAAACAAACCAATAAATCAAATTACTTACTGCTCAACAACCATGGACCATAACCTATACTACCAGTGCAAACAAGACATGAACCAAAGCTACAACAATGAACAAGAAATGGACGATGAAACATTAGAGTTTCAAATTAAACAAGCAGTAGTAGAATATTCTTACTTTTTTTGGTGAAGGTTGTACGAGTAACCGTCGTGGTAGTATACTTGGACAAATTGACCGACGATATAAGAGGGACTATAAGGATGGACATGAAAGGCTGATGAAGGACTACTTCATTGACAATCCAACTTACGATATAATTTGTTCCGCCATCGATTTCGGATGGGCCTAGACGTTTTCTCTAAAATTTATCTCAAACTTCATGAAAACAACGCATATTTCACTTATAGGCTAAATGGAGCACTAGAACCTAGGCATTCTCCCCACATCAAAATCTCAACTGCTTTACGTATGTTAAGCTAGGGAACAACTGGTGATTAGATGGATGAATATTTCAGAATTGCATCATCAACATCAATAGAGTGCATGAAGGAATTCTATAAAACGGTGATCGAACAGTTCGGCAAGTAATACTTACGAGCGTCGAGACCGAATGATGTAAATAGAATACTAGACAGAGGAGAAGCTAGAGGTTTTCCAGCTATGCTTGGAAGTTTGGATTTCATGCATTGGGCATGGAAAAACTGTCAAATAGGTTGGAAAGGAATGTTCACGGGACACAAAAATGGTGCCAACAATGATCCTAGAAGCGGTTGCGACCGATGATTTATGGGTTTGACATGCTTTCTTTGGAGTACCAGGTTCGTTAAACAACATAAATATTTTAAAACAGTCATACCTATTCTCTGAACCGTCCAACGGATGTTACATATAAAGTTGGTAATTTCGAGCATCAAACTGGATATTACCTAGTTGATGGAATTTACCCAAAGCGGAGAACTTTAATACAAGGCTCTAGGGTCCCAACAAATAACAAAGAGAGCTATTTCACTGAAAAAGTGGCAAGCTACAGAAAGGACATCGAACGTACGTTCGGTGTCTTACAAGCAAGGTTTCAGATTTTACGACATCCTGCTCGATTTCATGACGCAAGAGTTCTATTTGAAATTATGTATGCTTATATAATAATTCATAATATGATTATAGAGTCCGAAAGAGGTGGGTATAAAAATCAAAGGACTAATTACCCGGACATTTTTAAGAGTTCTAACAAAAGACCTGAGAGAAATATCAATTCAGTGAAGGAATATGTTGCCATGGTACAACATATTGAAGATCAAGCTGCACACTTTCGATTGCATGACCAGTTGGTGGACCATTTGTGGGCACACAGAGGAAAGAATAATAGGAATCCATAGTCATGCTTATAGCAGCTATTTATGGAATTGTTGATGAAGTTGTATGTTTGCTAGTGTACTGTATTATCTTTTAAGGTTTGTATGTTGACTATTTCGTAATATTATTATGGAACTTGTTTAATAAAATGTTGTACGAACTTAGTTCAAAATACAGAATGGTACAATAATATTATAACAAGTACAACACAAATACACACATAAACCAAACAACGCATAGAGATACTATAAAGATATATAGCACAAATACACACCTAAAATAGACAGCACAAAGTAACACCAACCAAGTACAACGCAACTGCACATCTAAAACCCATCCCTATACGTGCCTCTTCCGCTTCCGCTTCCACTGTCTCTAACTTTCTTATCAGTTTCCAACTGCTTGGTTACTAGTTCTTGCTGCAAAGGAGAAAGCCTATTGAAATTACAAGTCATTAGTTTGATATAGTTTTTCTCTCGCATCAAAGTTTTCTTCTCCTCATGAGCTCGTCTCTTGAACTCTCGATCTTCTATGATAGCCTTATGAAACTCCATTTCGTTGCGAGCTCTTTGTGCCGAAAAGTTGGCTCCCTTGTTTCTCTAGTAGACGCCTCTAAAGTTTCTACAAATCTTGAAAATTTCGCACCGCGCAGCTCCAACTGAATTGACTTACTTTTACCAGAGGACGTCCGTCACCGTTTCCAAATAGCAGAGATCTTTCCTAAGAACTTGTATCGCTTCCTGGACTTGAAGTAGACTAGTTCATTCTTCTGGCTTTATTTTGTTGCTCGAACATGAAGTTGTTAGGATTCTTCCATTTCGGTTACTGGAGAGAAGCTCAAAGCACTGTTAGAATTTGAATGGTTGACGGTATTGCAGCCGATAAGCCTTACGCGATTCTTCAATCTGTAGAACAAATCCAAAAGTGTATGAATATACAAAATTAGTCAAACACATTACCATTTCAAAGAAATGTAAAACAATATTTTACTTACAATGTCATAAGAAGCGACACCGCTTTGCTGTCTACTTTGAAATTTGGTAAGTATTGCCAAATAGTTTTGGCATGCAGAGTTCATAACTCGATACCCTCCTCTGAGCGATCCCTATGTTCTCTTCAACGGTTCCAAGGTGTTGTAAAACACCGCAACTCTTTCACAAAATTTCCGGCCTTTCATATTATTGCCAGAAATACTATCTTGTGAAATGCGTATTCATGATTTAGCAAGTGAAATATATTGTTCAGAAGTAAACTTAACTTGCTTTCTTATACCGTCAACTGCTACTCCTTCCTTTCGACATTTTCCATGTCAGCGTCTTCTATGCCAACGTCTGTCTCCGCTGCAACTGAATATCTATACCGTTTGTCGAAAATGCCACTAACGGATTTCCATTTCTTGTTGTTGTTGTTATATTCCGGGCTCGGAGGCGCAAGCATCTCTGCAGCGGCTTCTTCATTGCATTCTTCCATATTTATTGCATCGTCTTCTTGGTTTTTGTCTTCCTCTTCCTCCTCCAAACTACTAACGGTTTCTTCATTAGCAGGAGCTTTACGTGCATAAGAATATTGCCTTTGGAAATTCTGCATTGTTTCACGGTCACGAATCTCTAATTATTGCGCATTAAGATGATGATGTTATAGTTGATCGTTTTGCATCATCAAAGACATGCACGACGAATGATCGTCGTATGCGTCTAAAGGAGGACGTTGTTGGTAATATGGTTGCGGAATAGTAAATTGAATGGAAGGAAAGTTAGGAGCGCGCGGTTGATAAGGTTGGCTATAAGAGAAGTTCGAATATGGCGAATAGCCGTACTCATGTGATGAACGAAGTGTTTGTTGTTTGTGTGATGGGCGTTGATTGGAAAATCCTGTAGAAGGGTATGTGGGCATGCGTTTTTGAATAACAACTTTTTTGACGGAACGTTTGGATGAAGAAAACATTTTCAAACTTAGAAAAGGAAGAAGTGAAGATGAGATGGTGTAAAAGGAAGAGAAGAGTGATGGAACATATAGAGGGGGATTAAGTGGAATGTTGAAAGTTTTTGCCGTTATATTCACCAGCTCCTGTTCAGTTCACTAGCCTAGCCACGGGATCAGTTCAAACTAGCCACCGAAAAGTAAACAAGTCACACCTAATTGCTTTGTGGTTTGGGTAGCAACTTAACATTGTTCATGGTTGGTAATGCCCTTTCAACCCGTGATTCTTAATACCAATTCATTCTCCGCAGTTCCAACGGAAGTGCCAAAGTAGGCATATAAATATACCTTTTCGTGTTATTTTTGTTCCTCTGGTACAAAAACCTTACTTGAGTAATAAACAAATAAACAAAGAAGAAGATAATGTGTTCATGTCCAAAAACTTCAACTTTACCGTCCATCATCTTCCTCCCTACAGATTAGGGTTTATAGTAGAAGCAAAAAACTCAGAAATCCGAAGAGGTAAAAGATCTGAAAATAGAAGAAGAGAAAAATAAATCAACTTGCCTCTGAATCCTAGATTCTTCAATTCAGGTTTGCTGCTGCCGCTGCTTTTTTTTCCTCTTCGAATTGAGATCGCGATGCTGAACTAAATCTCTTTTGATTTTGTTTCAATTCGATGTTTAAATTGAAATTGCGATTCAGTATTGGACTTCAATATTTTCGTTCCGAGCTAGGATCGTACATTTTACACGGGTTGCGATCCAACTTAACTCTTGGATCGGGAAGGCTGCGATTCCTTCCAAATCGCGTATTAGAACGTACGATCTCGCAATTTTTGCAATCACTTGTGTTGTTGGCATAATTAGTGTACGAAATATTTTCAACTTTAATGTTGAGGAGATTTGTTTAAAAATTTCTTTTTGACACAACCTTGTTGTACTGTTAAATATATATTACACTCTTTTCATCCATATTTGAAATGCCAATTGCATAATATTGCTTGTGGTGATATAGTAGCAGGCCCCGTTTCATAAATTTGTAGGTACATGCAGGTGCACTGTACATTCAGCACATCATATGGTATCTAACTGTTCTGTTATCTTCCTTATAGGTTAGAGAAATTAGTTCTGATGGCTTCAACAAGAAAGTCTAGAAGCGTCAACAAACGCTATGCTAAATTTGAAGAAGAATACCCCGATAATGGTGGACCTAGTACAAATAAAAATAAGACACGCGTAAGCATGTTATTTTCTGATGAAAGCAAAACTCTTACCATTTGATATATATTTTTTACTTCTAGCAAATGCTATCCTGGTCTTTCTTTCATGTAAACCCTTGTTAAGTCTTTTATATTGCATCCGTGATGCGTTTAATACATGTAATAATACCACATGAGATATAAGCAGTTTTTATCTAATGCCCTAGAGGGATTTTTAATTTACAGAAAAGGAAAATATCCGACATGTTAGGGCCTCAGTGGAGTAAAGAAGAGCTTGAGCGCTTTTATGAAGCATTTAGGACACATGGAAAGGAGTGGAGAAAGGTTACCTCAATCTTGGAATGTTTATATTTATTTAAATATGCATATATGGGGTTTGATTTTGCATATTCTACTTCTCCATTAATCAGATCTGACTTTTTGTGCGTCACTAGGTGGCTGGTTCACTTCGTCACAGGTCAATAGAGATGGTTGAATCACTTTATAATATGAACAAGGTACATCAGTGTTCTAGTCATACATGGCACACATCAACTTTTGTGATCACATTTCTTCATTCCATGCGACCGAATTCATATTTTTTTTCTTTATATAAACTCATTTAGTTTAGAAAGTTTCTTCTGGTTGCATCAACGTCATCATCGTTTGATGCTTCCACACAATGTTCATATAGTCTCTCTTCGCATGAGCTCATTTGGCATCATGGTAAGACAAACCCAATGCATTCCACCAATATCGGGTTCTAGTCCTTTCACAGCTTATTTGCTATTTATTTCAGAAAATAATTGTTTACAAGGTGACTTAGTGAGCCTTATGAATTTGGTTCCACTTTTACATAATACGTGCAGCTCACTTTATAGTATTGAGTAATATCATTCTGGCAATTAGTTTTTATAAATGTTACTCTAAAGCAACGTATTCCCCATTTCAGGCATACTTGTCTCTTCCAGAAGGAACAGCTACAGCTGCTGGATTGATTGCAATGATGACTGACCACTATAATGTAATGGTGGGTTTTGATCTGTTTGGAACCTGGACTCAATGGTTTAACTTGTAATACTTACTACAGTGTTATTTCAATGTTTGTCTTGGTTAATTTCTTTATCACATAGATCCTAAGCTTGCTTGAATCATCACCTCTTGAAGACATTCAAGGTTCTTAGAAACAATTATACTAGGATTAAGTGAACTGTTACCATGCTTTAAATGGTGTCAATCATATAAATTAATATGCCTGTGTGCGTGCACACGCTCGTGTGAGGTAGATGAGTCTGCACTGAATACACAGGCAACTCCCCTTAAATGTACCATTTTACCCTACAACGAATATTGACTGCAGTAGAGTAGTGGGTTTGAAATTGTACATTTTTCAGCTTAAAATGTTTTAGAAGGATGCAGACTCCTTTTTGGTGTGTGTGCGTGCGTGCATGCATGCCTTTGTGCACACTGCATGCGCATACGTCAAATATATTGTAGAAGCACACTTCTTCAGTTGAAAATATGGTCATATTGACATTAGGTTCATGATTTTTAGCATAATACTCCAGGCACTGATTAAACCTCATATTCAAAATTGTGCTATTGCTTGTCAAATATACGATGATCTATATGACAATCACTTTCTCTAAAAGATATACTTTGTGGATTCTCTCAGATGAACCACCATGATATATATATGCTGTACATTACAAAAACCGTAACTGCACATGTCATCCTTCTATGTTCAATCACTCAACTTTTGCATTTTACACTCTGAATTAAGCCACTTTGAGCATCATTTGATTAAAATGACGAATCTGCACTACTAATTTCCCTACTTATGATTTAATGTCATCTGTAGGAAGGCAGTGATAGTGAGCATGAAAGCAATGATGGGCCAAGAGCATCTCGAAAGCCTTATAAACGTGCTCGGGGAAAGTATCGTAGCATGTCGAAAGGTTCTGAAGGGCCTTTTCCTGATCTTCTGCAATCTCACCCTGCTACTTCAAGTCATGGATGCTTGTCTTTTCTGAAAAGGAAGCATTCTGGAGGTAGTAAGTACAACACTAACTATACCAATTTGTTTTATGTGTGTATATAAAATCTGTGGGTTATATTTCTTGATTAGGTAGAAGAAATAAAACTTCCTGAAAATTCAATTGAAGCAACTAGCAAGCATAATGCATTGAAATCATATGACATCCGAAGGATTATTAAGTAATCTTGGAAATAGGTTTGGTTAATATCATCTGCTAAAATTCAAACAAAGTTTTTCTAATAATTACTATTACCAACTGCCAAGGTTTTCAAAACCGGATTCAAATTATAAATCGTAAAGGTCAAAATTTAAATTGAAACGGGATTTAAAACGTAACTTGTAGATTCAAAAGATCCATATTTTGAGGTTTGTATACACTTTGAAAAGGATTTTGATATTTGAACTTATATATCTAAACCTAAAACTCGGTCTTCTCTCTTATTCCATTTTTATTTTGTTTAGAAAACAATAGAATGAGAATCGTGGATCAAAATAAGTCTATTGAATATAACAGTATGAATTGAATGTTTTTTCTCAGTTGCGGTTTTAACCGAGTTTGAATGGGAATTTAAATCGAATCGTAAACGGAGAGATCCGATTTAAAACAGGATTTAAATCGTAAGATTCTTGATAACAAAGCCAATCGCTCTCTTCTAGTTACTTTTTTTTACCACAAGAATATTAATTGTTATCTGAAACACCATTATTTTTAGGCAGCATGCCTCGTGTTGTTGGTAAGAGGACTCCACGTATTCATGTTAGCAATACATCTAAGTCTGAGCCTGGTGATGAGGGTGCACATGTGGCGGCATTGACTTTAGCTGAAGCCTCTCAACAGGTAAGCTCACCACAGGTTTCTAAGACTCCAGGCAGGAGAGGTGAGAATTTGCGATGCAAGGTATGCTTTTGCATCTTGCATAGTGTTTTTGGTTTATTGTGTACCTGGACAGTAGAGTCACTCTATGTTCAATATTCGTCTTTGACACATGTAATAGTGTTTGCTGGACCAAAAATTTAATGTCGGAACTGCATTCCAATCATTTATATATTAGGCTTTTACTCTTTTACAACTATTCTAAGCATATTACTCAGGAGTTGAGTAATGTTTTGAGTTAGTACAAATGTAATACAATGAAAAAAGGGACCTTTTCTGCTTCATCCTTACAAGCATATTTGTGTTATGCTAAGTAGTTAATATTGGATAATATTGCCGATATGCTGCCGATGTATCATATATCACTCTTGAACAATTTTTTATATTACGATATCACTTAAAATACCGTTTAAAATTTGTTTCTAATATATGGTAAATATGACAGTATGTGGACCACCATTATATGATATTTTTCAGTTGTAACCATGTTTCTTTTCATCCTCTTTATAAAGTCTTATAATAAGACAAACTCTATTTATTTCATTATTTGATATGTTTTATTTTATGTGAACATAATACTATTGTGCTTCTCTCTTAGTCACTTTTCTATATTTATTATTTCTAATAAAAGATTTAACTAAAAAAATTCATCTTTTTTTTATATCATGCTCCAAAAATTACATGGAAAACACACACATATATATTAGAGAATATATTGGGACACAAAACGGTGACACAATGAATTTCAACCATTGGATTGCCCCTGATTTCAACCCCATGCGTGAACACAATGAGATCCAACAGTTCCGATTTATTGTGTCACCAATTGTGTTTTATTCTGTGTTCAAATAGCCGGCGCATTATATATATGTGTGTGTAAGAACCAAAAACTAGAAGTAGAAATCAAAAAATAAATTGGCATTGCTCACATGTTTATTTAAACAAAAACAAAAAGAAAGTATGGATACGAACACACTAAAAATGTTACAGATGATTTGAATGATTGAATAAATGAAGAATATGATACAAAAATAGTTTTTTTTATTGAAGACATAGATTATACATAGTTTTCAGCATTTTTATGATTTTTTTGGGAGTTTAGCATAAACTCAATTGTAACCTATAAATTAAATAGCTTAATGCAATAATTCTTCATTAATAATTAGGCAATACCATTTCTAGATCGCTAAGATATTAACCAAGGTTCCCTTGCCCAAAAAAAGGATATTAACCAAGGTTCGAGATCTCGGTTTCAGTGTTTCGTAACTTTAGGAATTTCGATTTAATTCGTAAATCTTGAGAATTTTGATTTCAGTTTTGATTTCGGGTTTTGCATATAGTTACATATATTTGTTTACTTTATTGAATCAAAATGTATAATTTATCTTTAGTTGAAAAAAAAGGTATAAACGAACAATACTAATTAATTATAAATATTTATAACACTAAAACATGTTTCTTCATTACTTCGTTTTCAACTTTTTTAGTCACATCATTTGTATGTTTCGTGATTTTGTATGTTTACTAAGTTAAAATTTCAAAATTTGAATATTCATATATTTAAAACTCCAAATTAATTCTTTTCTTCAGTTTCTTCTATATAATTTGAAGTTCAATAGCTTTTTTATTGAACCAGAGTTTTGGTTTGGTTTCGTTTCGGTCCTCGCTGAAACCGAAACGATATGATCAAAATCTCGGCGTTTCGGTTGAAACCTCAAACCTTGATATTAACATATACGATGCTATATCATACCACAACGACTTTCATAATTTGTTATAAATACGTCGAGATTTTATCGATATCATCCTGGTATTTTTACATCTCACATATCCGTACTTGACCGATACATTGCCAATACCGTTATTAATCACTTAGGTATGTCAGCATATCTTAAAAGTCTCATGCGGAGGAAATATTATAATATTGTGTTGGGTTGATACAGTGTACACAACAATCCCCAAAATCTAATAAGACTTTTTGTAATGTTTTTTGACAAGTCGTACAATGTCTAAATCTGAATTTCCAAATCTAATGGTTGGTGCCACATTAATAGGAGGTTGATTCTGAAATGACTGATTCGAAAACTGTTGGTGTGATGGATAATGATTACCCAGAAGGTAGTTTAGGAAGCAGAGAAGCTGAGAATGGAGATTTTACTAAGGATTGCGCCAGCACATATGAAACTCGTCAAAAGGGTAAAAAGGTTCTGGATAGGAAACCAGTATCAGTGGTTATTGAAAAAGATCATTCTGATGATGATAGAGAAGCATGTAGTGGCACTGAGGAAGGGAGCAGTAAAAAGATTAAAGATAAGGAGATGGCTGATGGTAAAACTTCACGATCTTTTAATTGTTCAAGAAAAGGAGATAACCAACTATTTGCTAGCAGTAAGTTTCTTATTTCCTTTTTGAATGCCTCGTATCACATTTGAGCTTAGCTTTGTATCAAGTTTTGTTGGAGTGGAATTTTTTTTTTACTTCCTGTTTTCGTTACTTTCTTATGCTTTATACATGGTATGAATTGAGTGACAAATCATATCTCAAAGTTTTCAATGATGCTAACTTTTCATCGCCAACACTTTTTTCCAAACATTTTCATTATATTACAAATGAATGAATGAATACATAAAACACATTTAAACACCACTCATCAAACTCGAATCATATACATTAGTCAGCTACTTCACCATAATCACATTCCTTTTCTGCCTTATATTCATCGCCAGTTCTCTTCTCCACTCATATCGATGGGTACCAACGCCACTCGTACAAATACTCTTACATGTGCATCCTCGAATGATTATCATATTTTCTGAAACAGGGGGCTTGTAACTCACCAATAAAATTGTACGTATGCCTTTTTGTATGCAAAAGCAAAGTCTACACACAACTATACAGTTTCATGTTTGCCTACTAACCATTTCACTCCGTTCAAGCTGATCCTTATGGCATCATATTTCAACAGAAATTATTTTATTGCATGTACTCAGATTTATATTCCCTTCCATCAGATGGACACACTTTGCAGAATGTTGCTCTTTGTCACTCGACTTAAAAGTAACATTTCCCCCTCCTTTCTAGCGTGATGTTCTACTGGCGGACTTTTAATGCTATGATTTGAAATAGAAGCTAATTTTGCAGGGGTCAGTGTAGATGATGGTAATAGTGGCATGAAATTTGAAAACTTTGAGTTGAATGCTTCAAAATTCTAACTATATTATAATCTTATTTGTTCTATGCTATCTTTAAACTATGGTTGGAACTCTACTTCTTTTTTTAACTGCAAGTTATTCTGGATTACTTATCTATAACGAGTGAAAGTCCGTGCATTGCACAGATTATGAAGTTTTATAATTTGTAGGTACAAATAGGTTGTTCGAATGTATTGGATGGACATCCATATTTTACAGTTATATGTATACCCTTGATTGCAATACAGTGATTCAATGTAATTTTGAACTTGGTTGAGTGCATAATTGAATAATTAAAATTCAATAGTTAACTTCAACTTAACATTTCAATGTAATTTTAATTTTTCTTGTATACTCAAATGAATACTTAAAATTTATTAGTCAACTCCCTCTCAACTTTTCTCTTACACGGGCTTACTTAATTAGAAATTAAGTTGGATGTATATGATATTATGTTCGAGACAGAGCGGAGTACTGTGCGCTAAGATTGGCTTTAGAGTCCAGACGGAATTCAGGCGGAGCATGGACGAAAATAGGCGTTTGTCACATATATTTTGCGCAAACAATATCCGAGTTAAATAATTACAAAAAATAACTTACTATTTATTAAACTATATTGATGTTGATTAGATGATCACTACATATTAGTTTATTATAAGTGATATATATATATATATACATATATTTGTGTGTGTATATGTGTGTGTATGCATACAAATGTAAACGTTTCATCAATCAAGTAATATTATAATTTCTAGAAGCAACAAAATTTTTATTAGTAAAGTTGTGCTATGACAATAATTGAATATTTGTATACCAAATAATCTTAGAACATATGTACGAATAATATAAATTTTAATTTATAATTAATTATTTTTTGTTTGGTTAAGAAATTATTTTCAAATAACTTAAAAGGCTAACACAATTGAAATTAAAAAAAAGAAATCAGTAAAGAAAAATTTCAAAGAAGAGAGAAATTAAAGGGTAACTTTAATTCTCAAATCAAATATAAAGAATAATCATTATTATTTACCAACGTTTTGTTTATATATTTTAAAAAGATATATAAAAATGATTCAAGCATTGAAATTCTTGAAATACAAAGATTTAGAATAAATAAACAAAGTAGCCGGATGATTTTATTCTAAATGTATTTAATTTAGCCAAGTAAAAAAATAAAGTTATACTAAAAACGTCTATTTTCTGGCGTTCAACGTTCAAACGACGTCTGCGTCTCAGACAAAGAGTGTAATAAATCGTTATAAAAGACGGAGCGTTAAAATGGCAAAAAAGTACCCAATCGACGCTCAGCGGCGCCCTTGACAGCATATATATGATAATAATCGGTCTAGATTATCTGTTTTCGTTATAACAATGGTCTAATTATTGAATCAAGAAAACAAAAGCTGTATTTATAACGAACTAATTTCTAGAATTTGTACTTATAAAAGATATGTGCACGCCTTTGTTGTGTTATCATTCATTAACATCCAACTTGATTTTGACTATTGTTTTGAAAAACCCGCCTCGATATTTGCCTCAAGGTAAGGTGGAGATAAAACACCTTGAAGCTATTCCATAAAGACATTTTACGTCTAAGGCTTACGCTTCAATAATTCCAAAAAGACATTTTACGTCTAAGGCTTACGCTTCAATAATTTGAGGTGTACGAAGCGTAAAAAACATGTCTTGCATGCCTTGAACTGTCGAGTCATGCGACTCAAGAATTTATTTAACCTTCGACAATAAATATTGGCACTTATAGAAGTTATAAAACTTCAATTATTTAGTAGCTAACAAAAAAACAAAATTTAAGAAAAGTGAAACTAGTGTTTATGTTACTTTTCAATTTAATGTCGACACGATTAAGTAAGATCGTTGTTGAAACAACGAGAGCTACGTAATAAATTTGGTCAAATGTTATGTAACGAAATTTTTTGAATCGTCATCACCGAATCTTTGAATATTTTTTTTTCATCAATTTAAATTGGTAGGATGAGAAGTAGAATAATGACTTGTATGATTTATATTGCTTGTAATAAAGATCGATTCCATTAGAATCGATCAAAGATCATTTTCAAAAATCTAGAATATTTTTGAAGACAAATAGAGGGAGGAAGAAAAATAATACACATCATTATGGAGTTGAATATGAATACTTATTACTAATGAGAATTGACAAACACAAACACACACATAATCAAGTGTGTAAATTTTTTTTACTGTAGATTTAATTACTTATATTTTATGAATGAATAATAAAGAGTGACTAAGACTGAACTCTTTACAATTAAGTGTTTATACTGTTATTTATTTGTAGTATTACTATTAATTGATAACTTTTACTTACTAATAAGGTGAAACCTAGTGTACGAGGCTTTCGCATGATAGCGGGTTCTGTGGAGGTCGATGATGTATGCAAGCCTTTCCCTCGCATTGTGAAGAGGTGTTTCCAGAATCTAGGCGTCCAGATCACCATGCAGATGACCTAACCGTTGCGCCAATGTTCCACCTCATAACTTACTAATAAAAAAATCACTTAGCAACAGTAATTTATGCTTTAATGTTTATCTAGAAAACTTGCGCTTTAATGTTTTGAGGCTTACGCCTCGTCTTGCGAGCAAAAGAAAGCCTTGTGTATGCTTTCACGTTTTAAAATTTTGATTTTGACACTTTACATGTGTTGTTATTGAAATAATATGTTTTATATTCACAACAAAAATATGACTTGAATGTCAGAATAAAAATATGATTATTCATTACCTTCCAACAAACTTTGTATGTTAGTAGCTATCAGTTGAACGGAACAATCAGTACCGTATAGGTCAGTCAATGTTCAATTTGAGTCATTTGGCTAAATTTGCTTGTGTCATAAAGACCACATGCCTCGAAAGCATTCATTCTGCTCGTAATATTGCATTGCATGTTACTTGTGATGCCCATAACTACTAACCTAGTGCCGTGCACACATAATTCACCTTGCATGATTGAATATGCAGGAGAGAAAAAAACGTTATTAATAACGTGCATTTATTATTTTCCTAGCTGAATGTTGATTAAAAATAGCATGCATAACTGTTATTTCAGGTTTGTTGGGAAATATGATCAAACTATTCCTAGTACGTAGTTAAAAGCTTGATTCAGTTTAAAATAAGTTGCCTCATATAGTTCTTGAAAAGTTCATAGCGATCTATTAAGTTGTGCTGAAATTTGACTTCAGTAAAGCATGCTATGTATCAATAATCTTTAATAATAGTTGTAATACATTTAGTTTCACACTTTTTTGGTGTCGGCGTAAACTACCAAAAATGCCCCTCTATAGTATTAACAAATCTTAATAGTCCTTAAAAATAGGATCTAACAGTTAAACTTGTCCGATATTAACAAATCTTAATATCCCCTAAAAATAGGATCTAACAGTTAAACTTATATACAAATTCAAAATGTCCATCTACATTCAAAAATAGGTCTAACAAATAAACATTTATTCTTTAATTAACTACAAATTCGTTGTTTATTAATTAATAATACAAATAAAATTTAAACTAACAATAAAAATTAGATGTTGCAACTTAGAAATAAAAGTTTAAATTAACCACACGTTATTTCAACGTAAAAACATGACTAAATATTTGTGCAAATCATTTTTTCTTGAACGTGTTAATCATATATAATCCGTAGAAAAATAATTCATGCGTGCGGCACATACCATTATCACGCGTGAAGCGCGTGCCCTTTCGCTCGTAGATTAAAAATATAATGCTATCAAAATACAAAATCACTTCTCATGATAAGACTTGAATAAAACAATGATCTTATCGTACAAGAATAGAAAGTTAAACTGTAATAAAGAGTCAAAGCTTATAAAAGCAAGGATTGTGGCAGTAACAAGTGTACTTTGATCACAATCAAAGAACTGAAAGTATCTTCATCAATATCATATTTAACAAATTGAAACTGTTTGCAACTTGTACACTTAGTAAAAATTTGGAAATTAGACATGAATTTAAATAGAGCATAAATTTGAATTTGGCCATAATTTAGAAGTTATTAATAATTTTAGAGATTATTAATAATTTGAATTAGCCATAATTTTAAATAGAGTACAAATGTGATTATTAATTTGTAATTGGATTGATAATTGAGTGCTATCAAATCCTTTACCTCTAATTGCATTTCATTCCTACAGTTGTAAAACTGATAATCAGCTCAAAAACTGACAAAGTTTTGGAGAAAAACAATTTGAGTAAATATATACCAATAAGAATTGAAGAAACAGGGTTAAACAGCAGATGATGCTGTAGTCTTCTTCGTGTCAATTGTCAGTTGTTTCGTTTGATCCAAATTAGGGTTCGAGAAATACAGTGAAAAAACAACTGAGAAAGGAGGCTGAAGGATTTTGGTGGAGGGTAGAAAATTGTAGAAATGAGAGGGATACAATAAATCTAGAAGCAAAATATCAAATATCGCATGTGGTAATTAAAACTAAGTGGTGATGTAAATAAATGTAAGGAGATCTTGGCAGATCGGTTGAATAAATAGGTGTCTGTGTATATATTGGAGCCACTTGATATGTATGCTGAGAATAAATCTCAGTCTCTCTTTGTTTTTTTTATCACTAACCACCCTATTTTATTATATAGATAGATTACAATTGTGTTTCATGATAGAAATGGAATATAGTATCTTTTGATTCTTTTTCATGTATGTCCAGTAACTATGAGATCTTTATGGACTTGCAAGTTTATTATCTTTTTTATGCAGATGAAAGCACTAGTTTTGATGCTCTTCATGCACTGGCAGATCTGTCCTTCCGTATTTTGCCATCTACTGCGGAATCTGGTTAGTTTTTGATTGAATAAGCTCAGAAGTTGTTTTCATGTTGCATGAGCATGACAACTGTCAATGTATTGAGTTGTAGCTTCTTTTAACTCGAACAACCAACTTATTATGTAATATATACATAGAAAATCTTTGTGTTAGTTAAAACCAAATAATGGTCATCACTTAACTAATTTTTAAATGATTCTAGATAATACAATTGTGTGTGTGTCTCGTTGCCAATCTATAACATGTTTAGCGCAGACAAAGTCATGTAAATGTATCAAATAAGTATATGCTTCTTGTATCATATCCTGCATGATTTTACACCAAAAGAAAAAAGAATTGGAGAAAAATTATTCTGGGTCAGGAATAGCATATTACAATTAATCTTCTAGTTGTGTTCCTTGCTGACATTCATAGTTCTGGTTATAAGCAATTGTCATAATTGGTTTAATCCAGAATCATCATTCCAAGCCAAAGAAGAAAAAAGAAACATTGGTTACGGTGAGAACCTTAATGTGCATGAATCAGCATCCACAAATCATTTTAGTGATAGGCCTAAAGTATCTGAGAGTATAGACAGAACACATTCTACTGCAGCTGAGGGTGATTTTGTTAGAAAAAGTTTGAGAAGTACGAAGGGCATAGCAGCACATGATACAAACTCTTCTTTAGAAATATATACAAACAGGGGCTACAAAAGAAAGCGGAAAGTGCCCTTAAAAGTGAGTTAATTGTTGCTGATTTCAGTATTTATCGGTCATCCATTTTTTTTTGCAGATATCATTTACTGAATTTCCTTTTCTTATCTTCCTACAGCTGAAAGACGATATAGATGCTACTTCCCAGGGAATTGATGGCATTAAGACAGAGGTATCTGTTCGTATTCCATCTAACTGCCGCTGTATTATTTCTAACATATACTTGACAGCCTGGTTCTGTATAATTGCTTGCTGAGTATACACGAAAGCCTGCTTTTTTGGTTATTGAAATATGTTTATAATCCATAAGTGCTAAAACTAAAATAAGGGGGGAAAAACTTAATAATAAAGTGGCAACACTATAAAATTATTTAGGGTGAAAGTGAGACTTTATAGTAAACATGACAACACTATAAAACCATTTAGGGTATCCACCGTGCCAATATTAAATTTTCAGGGCAAACTAGTATCCCTATCTTTTATGTCTGTTTCACCATTGATGCATATACTTACAGGCACCTATGGAAGATGGAAAGAGGATTGCTAGTAAACCTAAACGTTTTATCCAAAATAGTCCACCAAGGAAACCAAGTAAATCAACAAAGCTGCAGGAGCTTATGTCTTCAAGTCCTGATCTGGGAAAAAACATGAAAGATGTCAAGGAACCACAATTTCAATTACTATCAACAGGACAAAGTAATTTGCCGATAAGTAGACGGACCAAGCGAAAGATGATTCTGAAAAATGTTTTCTCAGATCTAAAGCACACTGAAAATTTGATTGATAATCGTGTAAATAAAGGAATCAATGATTCTAAGGTCCTTATTTCATTTCATTCTGCATTCATAATCTGTTATACAACTTGTAATCAACCTATATATCTTTGTCACATTTTGCAGGAAAGACTTCATCATTGCCTATCATCTCGGAATTTTCGAAAATGGTGTTTTTGTGAATGGTTTTATAGTGCTATTGATTACCCATGGTTTGCAAAAACCGAATTTGTGGAATATTTAAATCATGTAAAGTTAGGTCATGTACCAAGACTAACTCGAGTCGAATGGGGTGTTATTCGAAGGTACGAGTTCTCTGAAGAACTGCTTATATTTGGAAACAACCACTTATGCAAGGGTTACTGCCCTTCTCAACTATGAAAAATGAGATTTGTTAATGATGTTTTGTTTTATGCAGTTCTCTTGGCAAGCCACGCCGTTTGTCCCAAAAATTTCTGGAGGAAGAAAGGGAAAAACTTGAACAATATCGTGAATCAGTTCGGGCACATTATGCCGAGCTTCGAGTTGGTACCAAGGAAGGACTTCCTACAGACCTGGCTCGACCTTTATCAGTTGGACAACGTGTCAGCGCATGCCATCCAAAATCTAGAGAGATACATGATGGAAGTATACTGACTGTTGACCATAGTCGCTGTAGAGTTCAGTTTGATCGGCCAGAATTAGGGGTCGAATTCATTTGGGTAATATTGTTCCTTTACTTCATTAGAGTTAAATGCAATATTTGATTTTAATTTAAAAAATAACCAGTGTAAAACTTTATCCATACTGAACTTATAATCATTTAGCTCATTGCTAGCATATGCATAAATCTGTATAAACTTGAATAACATATGTATTCATCATACAAACTTACATTTTGCTTTATTCCCACTTATAAGAATTTATTTTTTAAAAAGGTATTTTTAATGATTGCTGTCAAAAAATTTCAACTGGTATTTTTGTTTACTTTTCGAAAAGTGTAGACAAAACTTGTGTGATTGACTACAATAAATGCAACTCTTGCCATTTGCTGTGCATGTTATGTAAGCAACAATTTCTACTATTGATAATGTACATTCAATCGATAGAGTTTCCACCGTGTCCTTTTGAAATATCGAAAGTGCCCTAGATAGCACCCCTACTTGACCATCCATCAATGGAATCTCACCATCAGTTTGCAATCTTCACAATCATCCCCTTTCTGACCACCCATCAACGGAACCTCACTATTGATTTGTGACATTCACCACCAACAAGACTGCTTGAAATAAATGCGCATGTGACCATCAAGACTTTTGCATTTATAAAACGCACATAATAAAAACAACATTATTGTAATGAAATTGTTTCTCTGCATTATTAGACACACACGAGTGCGTGCAATTTATACTAGTATTACTTCATTTTATTATCGTCTGCAATTTGTCGCAGCTTGGTCAAAGTTATTCATGTTTTTAACTCTTTTTTTATTTCAAGGATGCCGAGTGCATGCCCCTAAACCCTTTGGAAAACATGCCAGAAGCCTTAAGAAAACAAAATGCTGGAATTCATAGATACTACAATACCTTGTTGGATATCAAATTAGAGCCAAAGGATTGGAAAATTAACATCTCCAAAAGTTCTACTCCAAATGAAAGTTCAGGAGCTGTGGATGTGTTTTCATACCTTGCTTTTCCAGACTACCAGATGGATATTTTGATGACAAAGGCTAATGTAAGTCTTCACTTGTATTACTTTTCCCAATTGGTATTTACAGTTTTGAGCGGTTTTGTTCCACACGTCAATTTTCTGTTCAGACAAATAGTTTCTAACTGGTTAATTAGTTTTGGCTTTTAGTTTGAGAATTGATTTTTATTAATATATTAAGAGTTTTTTCCCTAAACGTTTTAGATTATCATGGAGGAAATTGGACTTTTTTGAGTTTGCTGTTGGGCGTATCTGTTATTTGAGAACACGATAGGCCTTAAATATCTCTTACTACATCAATTAGGTATACTAGATACATTTATATTGATATATAATGAATTAATGGTTTCTATTGTTTAAACAGACATGTGCTTTGCTATTTGTTTTGAGTTTAGGACAAGATGATACAAGGAAAAAGACAATCTACTTAATTTTCATGGTTCATATTTATAAAGTATCATAATCAAAGCATTACAGTTCTATCCTAATCAAATGTAATTGAAATCAATAGCATGAAAAATCACCAATAAATCTGTAATCCTTTTGAATATACTGTTGGGAGAATATATATTTTTGTTGTGTAAGCAAGCGATTTTGATAAAATAAACGAATGAAACAAACAGAGAGGATATAACCAGCCTTATATATTTTATTATAAAGAATATTAAATAATAAAGATTATATCACTTGTAAGTTTACACTCAACTTGAACCGTGTACACTCTTCCTCTATACCCAAAGAACTGCTATTCCGCCTAGAGTTGTGTACATTTCTGAAATACTTGCAACTCATTCTGCTTCTATTTACAAACTACAAAGATCCTAAGTGCATTTATTTCTTACTGACTTTTTATTTTCTCCAACAATTTTTTTTTCTGTCATCAAAGTTGTTGCATCATCAGAATCTTGCAGGGTTTCTTTTAGAGGAACCTTGCCACAAAAAATAAGTGTAACATATATCATATAACACAATAGAGAAAAATGCTTTTATTTTGTGCGCACAAAAAGTGTACAGCTGGGGATGTACGTCCAACATGGCAAGAAATAAAATAACTGATAATACAACACACACACACACGGGGTACCGAATGCACAAGGTTCTCATTAGAAGCAGACTCTAGGGAATGTCAATGTAGTATCAAGTAAACCATCAGTGAGGTTTTGGTATTACCTGCAAAAGATACGTTAACATATATGGATGCACATATGTATGATGCGTAGATGTGAATGAATGCTAGCGAGGTGTATGAGATGACTATAGTTAATGTGCGATGTGCACTATGTGCCTCAAGCTGGGAGTAATGAGCGATATGTATTCTAAACACGTATATAGTATATACCCATGGTAGCCTAATCTATCCTTCAGATCATGTGTATACTGGACTACTAGTTGAATGATATGTAATACACTACATTCTTCTCGTAAAATTTAATAGAGAATCGTGTTGGAGAAGTTGAATAGGCTAATTAATGGCTTGGAAGTTAGAGCAATGCTCTAGGGTTCCTTTTGTGGATGAGAACAATATTCATCTAAGGTCAGCTCTTAGAGATATCATTTCCAACAAAGATTGAATGGCTTCAGTAAAGTCCACTCCAACATAACTTGGTAGCAACCGTTGTCAAATCCGTCCGAGTCCCTGTATTTGTATCCATACTACCACTACTTCTATGATCTCCTCTACCTTTGGTATTTTGGTCACCAGTTGTTGTCTTCTTCCTCAAATAACGGAGTCCAAGGTTTGAGAACTCGGTTTCGACCATTTGAAAATTTCACGATTTCGGTTAATTTTGGAAATTTTAAAAGTTTCGGTTTGGAATTTCTGTATTATTTAATGGAAAAAGTAATAACATACCAATTAGAATTAAACTAAATATTATAATTTATTAGTTAACCATAAATTAGAATAAAACATTATAACCACCAACTAGGCCTGTCAACAGATGCTTTCAGATGCGGATAGTGCCATATACGCATCTGGAATCATTTTCGGATATCGGATATCCGCATCGGCGGATACGGACAGATATCGGATAATTATCCTATCCGCTAACGACCGATAAATTAAGAATTATAAAAAGAAAATTTTAGTTTAACCCAATTTTTTTTCAATCCCATCGATTATAGAAGTGTTAAAAATTAACAAATTTGATGATAATAAATAGTTTCGAGCAGTTAAAAAGCATTCGGTGCATATAATATAAACTACTAACACAATAAAATAATAAACAAATACCTTTCACTGCACTAAAATACACATAATTTGAGCTCTAATCTTGACAAAAACTGGACGGATAATTTTCGGATGCGGAAGTCTTTGTATCCGCATCTGCATCCATTTTTCCGGAGATCGGATATTTATCCGCTTTTCGGATGCGGATGGATTTCGGATTTTTTGGGTATCCATTGACAGCCCTACCACTAACTTAACAAAGCAGACCCAGTTAGAGCGACAAGTATATTTGCTGTAAATTTAATTTAATTTAACAAAGCATGCCCGAATAATATCTCATCCCAATAAAACTAAATATTATAATTTATTAATTAACCATAAATTAGAATAAAACATTATAACCACTAACTAGGCATGTCAACGGATGCTTTCAGATGCGGATAGTGCCATATCCGCATCCGTGGATACAGACAGATATTAGATAATTATCCTATCCGCTAACGACCGATAAATTAAGAATTATATATAGAATTTTTAGTTTAACATAAATAATTTTCAATCCCATCGATTATAAGTGTTAAAAATTAACAAATTTGATGATAATAAATAGTTTCGAGTAGTTAAAAAGCATTCAGTGCATATAATATAAACTGCTTACACAATAAAATAATAAACAAATACCTTCCACTGCACTAAAATACATATAATTTGAACTATAATCTTTGACAAAAACCGGACAGATAATTTTCGGATGCGGATGTCTTCGTATCCGTATCCACATCCGTTTTTTCGGATATCAGATATTTTTCCGCTTTTCGAATGCGGATGAATTTCAGAATTTGTGAGTATCCATTGACAGCCCTACCACAAACTTAACAAAGCAGATCCAATTAGAGCGACAAGTATATTTGCTATAAAGTTAATTTAATTTAACAGAGCAGACCCGAATAATATCTCATTCCAATATGTAACCCAAAATGTGTAATCTCTTTCAACTCCCTCCCGTCTTCATCTTCACTTCAGCTCGATGTCGACTAAGGCATTAAGGAAAAGAAAAAAAGACGTTGAAGCTTAGAAAAAAGACGACGAACTTAGATATGACGTTTGTTGATTTCGAGCTCAGGTAAGTTGTTTGATTTTGATTTTTTTTGTCTCTAACCGAAACCGAATTTTATGCCGGGTTCCGGTTTGGTCAGCGTCGGTACTGGTACGGTACCACTATTTCGGGGTACCGGCCGATACCTCATACCTTGGTTGTGCCTTATAATCCTTTCATTGGTATGGTTGATTGATCCAATCTTCCGATGTCTCATTATCTAACGTTTTATTTGTTTCTGCCCACGTTATTTTTTTTTATCTTCCTGATGGCTAGTCGGATATTCTTTTAATGACCGTTGTTAAAGTTCTCTTGCGTCTTTCTTTTTTCTTTGTTGGTGTGATAGCTTGTGTGAGAGGGTCGTTCCTTGTAAACGTTTTCGTTGAGCAATACTCCCTCTATTCTTGGTTTCTGCCCACATGTGAGAGGGGCCGTTCATTGTAATTGGTTTTGTTGAGCACTACTTCCTTTTTACTCCTTGCTTTATTGAAGACATTCTTTAACACGGTCGCGTTTCACGTCCTAGTTGCATTCACATTCCAGTCGCCGCTTTTGTATTTCTTGAACGGATACATGCATGATATTCTGGACACCATCTTTATCCATGTCGCTTTACTCATGTCAAGGAATGTATAGTGCTTATTCTAAAACTTGAGTTGTTTAAATAATGTATTGTTCATAGCAAATGGGTTTAAGAGTCATACATATTTGATCTAAGTGTGTGTTGTAAATGATTGGTGATTAGGCACGTCAATAGTCGAGTACAAATAATGCCATATTCGCATCATATCCGAAATCATTTTTGGATGTTGGATATCCGTATCCATGGATAACGCATGAATATTGGATTTTTGTTTGTCCACTCATAGTCATAGTTATTAACGCTGCATGATGCAAAAAGGTGTAAAATCATCATAGAGCTTTGACGCATGACATGACAAATGATGCACGTTTCTTTGATTTACCGTGCATCAACTGAAAAATTATATATTTATTATTCAACATAATTTATTAAACAAAACCAATATAATTTTTTCTCTCATAGATGTATATGATGACTTATTTAACGATTTCACAAAAATATTATTAAACTTGCTGTCATAAGCATAAAATATCATATAATTGGACTACATCGTTTAATGAGTAATCATTTGCTTAGTAGTTAAATTCTGATTTAAAAAGCTTATAACTATTGTTTAACAATTAAATTTCAAGTAAACCTTAAAGTTGATTTTGTACATCTCAACCGAGAAAAAATGAAGAGATCTTTGTGGCGTTATTTTGATATATTTATTTTGTTTTGCTTGTTCTAAAGTTCTAATATATTTATTTTATATTACTTTTTTTTTGATAATTATTTGTACAATTATTTCATATATAATATATTTTGATTTCACCATGAATATAAATATACATATTGCTTTCAAACATCAATATTAGTTTGTACATACATTGATCAATGTTATATTACAACTTGTTTGACCATGTATTACATAAAAGAATTAGGTTTTCCATATCAGTAACCTCATGTTTATCTTTAAACAAAGATAAAAATTCATCCTTTGGAACTTATGTGAAAACAAATTAATTTGTAAAGACGATCAAATGATGAATACTAACTTTTATGCATTTTTGGATTGTGAAAAGGGAAGAAAGAAGCAAAAATGTCAAAATAATAATGAAAAATTAAATTTTAGTCGACAATATTAACGACCATTAAATAATAATGGAAAATTAAATAATTACAAAATTTTTGTACGATATTTTTTTGTTATAGAAAATATCAATTAAAATATTGGTCAACAATATTTTGTTGATATATCAACAATATTGGATCAATATTTAATGCGGTGAAAGTAGTCAAATGTCATCCTTGAGTAGAAAAAGTGCATGAATATTGCATATAATAGTACCTCTAGAGTGAGTATACATGTAAGGTTTTTATATAGATAATATGTTACCAAACAATTTAATAGTATTTTAAAGCAACAATAAGTGAACGTTCACAACTTTTATTCATCATCATCCTCTTTACATTTTTCCCAAATGATTAGGGTTGATTACAAGAATTTTCACTTTCCATAAATTTATATCTTGAGCCGTATCTTTAATTAAATTATTTTTTATTTAATTTTCAATACTTTTTCCTACATTAATCTTGGTCTCCATTTTCATCTTTTTCTTTCCGTTTAAACTTTGTCTTCTCCTCTCATCACTTGTTCTTTTTTTTACACCTTTTATTCTCATCATAATTTATATAGCTTGTTAACAAATATATCAATATGACTCCGATATTTTCAAATATCAAATTTCAGCCACTAATGATATTCTGCTGATAAATGCTAAATCTGATCCAGATCACCGATAACTTGAGTAGAAGAAGCCGGATATATGCATAATCTTCTTCCATAATTTTTACGTCCTGCTAATTGCATTTTGGTTGCGTGCGTCTATACATACATATATATGCAGATATTGAATATTATATATTCATAAGAACTAGTTTCCATCTGATCGATAAATGCAGAACCTAATCCAGATCACTGATAGCTGGTGCATCTTACTCATGTTGCCAGAGAATCCATATTTTTCCAGTGACATCGGCACAACTACCACTAAAGTTCATTGTCCTGATTAGCGCCAGCAAGTCATCCAATTCTAGCTTAGATTCTTCAGTAGCTACTACACTAATGCATTGTTTTCTTGTTTTCTTTAATTAAATTATTCTTATGAGTCTTCTTGCTTTGTTCCTGTTCCCTTGATGTTCCAAAAAAGTATGTTACAACGTGTAATAGGTATTTCATGTTTATATTTGTTTCTTATCTATTGAATATCAGGTTATGATATTTATATTAGACTTGTTGAACTATTAATTATTATTTTTCAGTTCACTTTTTGAGTCAGTTTACTTTGATTAGTATTAGATCAATTCTTTTTTTTTATTACTGTCTACTCTAGCCATTGCCGCTTTTGTGTTTTTGGGTTTTGTTTTGGGGGGGGGGGGGGGTATCGATGTTCAGTATTGGGTGGTTATTATTATTGCTTCTGTTTTTATGTAATTCACGTAGATTGCTTTCTAATTTATTAATATTTTTGATAGTTTTCTTGTTAGATTTTTCTTCTTTTTTAGTTTGTCTTGGCCTTCAAATGTGGCTATTTATATTAGTGTATCTTTTGTTATCAAATTAACTGATTCACTAGGAGTGGCCAATTTTGGTGGTGCTGTAAGGACTATTTCATCCACCTCCACTCCATTCAGTTCACCTAGAGCTTGGAGCCTGCTTTATATGCGATTGACACGTAGGAGGTCCAATGTAGCCCAGGCCAGTTTGTCCAAATCTATGCTCCATGGCTATTATCAAGGAGTAAATGTTCTGGTTCTTCGAGTTGTGATTTTTGTGGCTTTCAAATTGTCTAGTGAAAGTGTTTGTGTTTAGTGGAGTGAAGGGGATGTGCACTGGTCTAGGTATGTGTCAGTATTTACTACCTCGCTGAGTGTGTAGGATTTTTCTCAATTAACATAATATGACAAATCAATGCCTACTCTATCAGGTTGAATGAGCTGTGCTAAGACTTCGCATAGGCACAGATGGGAGAGTCAAGAAACTAGTATTCATGATAAGATTAAAATGCTATAGAACATCTTATTGGATGCATTATATTCTTACGTGATGTATCATATGTTTATCTTGTAACTAGTGTGTAACCCGTGCGTTCTACATGGTAACGTTGTTAAAAAATATTGTTTATATTTTAATTATCGCTAAAATAGAATTTTACTATCCAGTATATGATATATTTTAATTATCGCTAGAATAAAATTTTACTATTCAATATATGATAAATTTATTGTGGTAGATGAATTATAAATTAAAATGACAAATGACACTCCGATGTAAGGTTGAAAGTTCTAAAATCTTTTAGGGTTTATTTGATGTATTAATAAATATTAGTCGATTGAGTTTATTAATTTGTTTAAAGTTTGGATTATGAAAATAATTTAAATTCATGGACTTTAATGTAAAATATTGGGAGAGAATTGAAAAAAGATCTGTAAATGATCATAGAATTTTTTAAAAAGCAGGCATTTGAATTTAGAATAATTAATAAGTGATAAATTATAGGATTTCGAAAATAAAATATCCAGACTTAGAGAGAATTAAGAATTAAGGAGAACGGAGAAAACTCCCTAGAATCAATAAGAGAGATTTAATAGATATATGTGTGTGTGTATCTTAGTTGTGTCTCTTGAACCTTTTTAGTGTAAGAATTCTCTAAAATATTCCATATTGTAGATTATATTTCATAAAGCAATTTGGGCTTATTGAATTTTGCTTGGGCTGGATGTATTTACATGCATTTGTTATTATTGTCTTTATGTTTTTTCCTCACACCAACCACTATTACTACTCAAACCAAAAATATTTGAATCAGTTCTGTTTAATTATAATAAAACTCATAACTTTTTTGGCATCATATTTGTTTTTCAGGGAAACACAGTAGATGCCATTACAGAAGCCAAAACTGTTGCGAATGATGTTGTGGTTTCTGCTCAACAAGCAATGCATAGTCAACCTGTTTCTATTGCACAGATACACGCTAGAGAAGCTGATATAGTGGCAGTAGCTCAGTTGGCTTGTGTTCTGGATAAAAAGGTAGCAACCGTATTTATAACAACTTTCCATCTCACTATCTTATTCATTTTTATCTTTGATATTTATAGCGAGACGAACTTTGCAGGAAGCACTGTTAATAGAAGTCACACAGTTGAATGAAGAATTTTGTAGAAATCAAAAAGAAGGTTGGGGCCAACATTCAGATCTGGAAAATTTTAGGAAGCAGTATGCTATGGTGCTTATACAGCTGCGGGAAGCCAATGAACAGGTAATTTTTTTAAGGGACTTGATTTTTCTTGTTTCCTTAATGGAACACTTTATTTTTTGTACTAGTTACACTATGTTCAGGTTGCTACTTCTCTTATTCACGTGAGGGAACGTAATACTTACCCTGGGAGCTCGATCCCACCATGGCAGAATCATGTGGAGAATTTTAATGGCACTGCAACAAATCAAGCTTGCTTCAGTACTTCTTCCGTTCTCAGTCAGGATTCGGGATCTAATGTTATAGAAATTATTGATAGTTCTAAACAGCTGGCTACGCCTATTGTTGAAACAGCCATTCAGGTATAAATTGCAGTTTGATTTCTTCTTGTCAGTTGTTTGCATTAGTTATATCCTTGCTTTACTTGATTTACTTGTTTACATGATTGATTGTCTTGATTATTCTAATCAAACTGACCGAGCGATGCGGAATGAAACTTTTTGAATTCGAAAAATCGTGGAACAATAGAACTTTTGTTTTTAATACGTTTCTTAATAAATCTCTTCAAAATTATCTACTTGATTCTTTCATGAATATCTTAATTCTATTCCCATGCTTATTTGATATCTAATGAGATTGATATATTTATAGTTTAAACAAATGATTTTTGGAGTAAAAAATAGATATTTCTTGAATTCAAATTTCTTGAAAAGAAAACCATTTATTGTTTCAAAAAAGTTTGATTTTTTTTTCCAGAAAAGTTCAATTTCTTCAAGTTATTCAATTTTTTAAATGTTCAAATTTGTTAAAATAATTCTTTTTTTCTTTCAAAATAACAATAACCAATTTTGTTCAAAACATGTTTTTCCTATTTTTTTAAAGCTTTCCAAAAAAATTAAAACGTGTTTGGAGAGATTTGAAAAAATTCAGTAAAATTCTAGTTTTGTTCATTGGAATTCATAAACATTCAAGAAACTGAAAAGACGTATATAAAATTTTTGTTTTTTCAAAAGGTTACAAAATAATGATGTATTTTATTCTGTTTTATTTATCAACAAATCAGAAATTATTTACCAAACTAACCCAAAATAAACTCATTTTTTTGTAAACATTTGAGATTTATAGTTTTCCAACGTTTTTAATGCAATAATCTTAATTGCAAAAGTAACTATTGGCCGACTTCCACTGTTGTGCTGTACTCTAATTGTTCATGTTTGACAATTGGCATACTTTTGACACAGGCAATTCGTTCTGTGAAAGAAGGAGAAGATGAATTCATTAAGATTGGGGAGGCATTAGGTCTTAGTAATAAAACATCTACGTTTAGACCTTTTCCTAACAGTTCCAGCAATGAAATTTCGACAGAGCAGCATTTTACTGCAGGAAAGTCCGAAGCAGCAGGAGGCACAATTTATAATGAAATGCAGTTTCCTTCGGATCTGATTGTTAATTGTGTGGCTTCCGTGAGTATGATACAGGTAACATGTCAAAACTAAAACACCGATTTATAATTTTCTCAATACACCTAAACTAAAGATAAAATCATAAGGTTGTGTTTGCGAAGCCTGAATATTTGGTGTTAAGCGTTTTATAAATGAGTGCATATTGAAAGGTTTTATTTGTAATAGCATTAAATACCTTTCAAGTACAAAAGAAACATACTGTTAGCAATTCCATGAGGCAGGTTTATTGAATCACATAGCTACTTCTGACTATTCTTGCTGTGGAAATCTTCATGTTTACCAAAATTTTGCCATCATATGTGCAAGTAGACCTGTCAACGGATATAAACGGATACAGATAGTGCTAGATCCGTATCCATTAGAGGATTGGTGCCAAATTTTTTGTCGATCGGCTCATGGTTGATAGATATAAAAAATAAGCAGAAAATTTTAATTCAACGTATATTTTCAATACTCCTATTGGAATAAAAACAGCGATGAAAAATTGTTTTGGAGCAGGAGTATATATTTATAATTTATCTATTATATAAACCATCACTTTTGATAAAAAATAACAATTACAAATCATTTATATCTAACAAACGGAATAATATAGACCATCGTCTTGATAAAAATCAAATGGACAATTTTCGGATACAATTGTATCCATATCCATATCCGTTTCTCCGGATATTGAACATCTCTTCGTTTGATGCACATATATTTGTATGAGATTTTTAAGGTATCCTATAACCATCAAAATATTTCAATTGATTCTAACATGGATCAAGGTATAATGCAGAATTGCGCTGAGAGGCAACAGTATCCACCTGCAGAAGTAGCTCAAGTTCTTGATTCTGCACTTGCAAGTTTACGACCATTGGCTACACAAAACATGCTAGTATATAGAGAGATAGAAACATGTATTGGGATTATCAAAAACCAAATGTTGGCTTTGATACCGACTACTGCTAACTCTGAGACTTCCATTGCCTAAATAGTCAAAACATAGGAAAGCGTTGTATTTTATGTTGTTTTTCTTCCCTATTTCTAATTAATTTTTTGTTGAAATTTTCGTCATATTGTAATATGCTCAGAGAAGAAATTGTAGATGCACTTTCATTAGGTTGATGCGTGGGACGCGCTCCCCTTGTAAACATATTTGTTTGTTTCTTGCTAGTTATTGGACTAATTCTATTCAAGAATCCCTGTAATGTATTTTGCATGTTACATTGAAATCTGAAATAAATACATCAATTGTGCAGTCCAGTGTGGAACGAATAGAAACAACGGTATTAGATTGTATCAAGGTGTTGCGGTTGCGGTAACCGTCTTTTTTACCACCAACCGTTGTCGTTGTTGACGATTATAAATTCTTATAACCGTTACTGCAACCGTCTATGATGATTAACCGTCTTATTTCAATATTAAAGCATGTTTTACATATATTTCAAATATATGTATTATTGATGATAAATTGATATAGCTCTAATTGTTTTTTGTAAATTTATTTATTGGTATATAAAACGACCAATATGCATGCATATGTTATTAGTTCATGAAGATACATGTTAATATACAAGTTATTCCTTTAACTTAAATTTTTAATTTTTATACTTTAATGTTAAATATTATATAAAACAATCATGTATGGTTGGTATGTTTAACCGTGGTTATCTAATTTTTCAACTGTTGTCGTAACCGTTACCGTTATAAATGGTAACTGCATGAATGGTTGATACGGTCGAACGGTTGATGGTTCAACTGTAACAGTTCTGGTATCAAGTTTGTATCATCATGATATTAACTGGTGAGTCTTTAAATTATAGTTTGTTTTACGGTTCAAATTCAATTTTTTATTCAGAATTACACTGAAATATTATGTTTGAGAATGGGAGTTTGTTCATGAGTCAAGAACTGTCCTTGTGAAGAACTGTCCTTGTGAGTTCTTGCGTTTGGGTTGAGGCCACTACATGCGTTATCAATAACAATAACAATAATAACAATAATTAAAAACGAAGCTTGCCAAAATTGCCTGTCGTGCTGTTACCGTCAAGGTCATTTTGTTTTTGTATAATTTATTCATCAAGGAACACGAGCCATTTAAAAACAATGTTTGAATTGTTAAATGTAAGGATTTAAAAGTTCTGACATATTTTAAACCTTCGTGAATATTTGGTAACAATTGAGTTATAGTAATAAAGTTTCTTTCAAAATTTATATACCCAAAATCACAAGATTGAGGTTGTGCACGCATGTACTGTAATGACCTATAGGTTTAACACAAGATGGAGATGGAAGAGGTTTTGAGCATGAGTTTCTTGTTAATTCATCTTACTAGTGAAATGCTTAGGTGAATGAGATTTCTCTCTAACTAATACGATCTCTCTTATGCATTGATTTCACGCTTGATTGCTATATTGGTTTAGTGGCTGTGATTATGATGTTGAGATTTTGGATATGGAGGATTAGTCTTGTTATTTATAGCTTGTATGATTTATAAATGGATTAACGATCAATAAAAGAATAGAATTGATTTGTATATAAAATGGTTTTTAAATCGTAGACCTTAACCTTATCATTTGATGATGTTTATGAGATTTAATGATTGTTGTTTTGTTATGAATGGTATATGAGTGCATATGAATCATGTGGAGTGATTAACACTCTCATTATGTGATTAGTAGAAAAATGAATAACGAACCCTAAAGTTATGAATATCGTCGAGGAACAACGTCCTTTTTCCCCCCGAGAATAAAGGCCAATCCAGATCACTTAGAATCTGAGTGTAACATCCCGATATTTGATTAATTGTAATAAAAATGTATTTTGGAAAATTATTCTATCTTTGCTAAAAGATTGAGAAAATTTATAAATGGATTTGGAAATTAGCCTTGAGAATATTCATTGAATTTAATTCAATAAAAGTGAGTTTGAGATTTACTTGAAAAATAATTATCTAAAAAATCAAATTTGAAGTTTGACGTGTTTTGGAAACCTAAAAGTTGTTTGAAAATTTATTTTGGAAAAATAAATAATATTTATGAAAATTTGAAATTATTTTGGAAACAAAACATTTATTTTATATTTGTTGAAATTGGAAAATAATATCAAAAGAAAAATCGTTGTAAAAATGAAATAAAATTCGGGTAAGATGTCTCGAATGGATTCTAAACGTGGATTCTAAACGGATATAAGATATTGTTTTGTAGGCGGTTTGATTAAAAAATGGTTAGGGGTTCGAATTTATTTCAATAAGAAACTATGTTTTCATTGGATTGCCATTTTATCCTTATCCAATTATTCATCATCACATTTTAACCCATTCCTATTCCTTAACCCTAAAGCATCCTAACCAAACCCTATATAAACCTTCTCTTGCTCCTCTTCTTCTCCATTCAGTAAGAAAGAAACCTAATAGCATACTTATCTTCTTCCTCATCTTCATCATCAAAGGCTAGGTTGTAAAAGTTGTTCAACTAATAGAGTATATGGAGTAAGTATACTTCATTATTTATAATAAAATACCTTTGCTATTGATTCTACTATCAGTATCATCTTATTCGATTCGGTTGTTTAATATGTGTGTTTTGAATCCAAACATGATTACAAGTAGAAGCCACCCAATAACACCTCAAAGTCAACCATTAAATGGCAAGGAACGACGATCGACCTGGCGAAGTTCTAGGCATTACTGCCTAGAAAATCGTCTTGACCAATCGACTGCCCCAAGCATGACCGGTCGACCGGTCATGTCGAATTTCGGGGTAGTAATCCCTGAACCACTACCAGTTTTTGTTGTTTTCAATTCATGCTTCTTGCTCTTGTTTCTTTGGGTTATGTTGATAATTTAGACTATTTTACACTTTAAAAACTTGTTAGATGATGGACTAAACAAGAGACTGATTATTAAATGTTGTTTGAATAAGTTTTATGGCGTTGTGCATTTACTGATAGAAAAGTAAATATTGAAATAAAAAAGTGATTCCAGAAAACTATTTGAAGGGTGAATAACATAGTTTTGAGTTATTCTAAGTTATATTTACACTTCGAAAACTTGGATACATCTCTAGAAATCATGGTTTAAGACATTTAAACTACTTTAAAAATATTTTGAAGATTATATACTAGTTTTAAAGGATGATAGTTGCAAAGCAGTAGCAGTGTATTTGTATTTTATTTATATGGTTGAATAAGTTTGTGCATATTGAACTTATGCAGATATTTAAAAATAACTTTAAAGTATAAATGATATTTTAAAAATATAAAACTTGAATATTATTCAATTTAAGTGATGATTTTGAATTTAAATTATAAAGGAGGATTTTTATATTTAAATTCTTAGAAAAGAATTTTGGTGAATTCAATAACTAGAAAAGTTTTGTAAAATGGTTTTGAAATATTTTAGAACCAATGGAGTTTGAATTTGAATTATTTTCAAATTGAAAACAATAGGATTTAAATTAAGTTTGAATTTTAAACCCAATATGATGTATATGATATTAATATTTTTATGGATTTTAAGTTAGAAAAGTTTTATAAAGCGAAGTTAATTTATTTTAAAAATAGTTTGAATTTGAATTTGAATTTGAATCATAAGAGATGAATGGTTTAAATAGATAAGTTTTTTTATAAAAGAAATTTTAGAGAATTAATTGAAATGATATTAGAAGTGCTTTATAAATGAGTTTGAATTCATTTAACATATAAATGCAAGTATATGATTTTGATTTAAATGGTAATACTTGGTTAAATTAAATAGGGTTATGATATGATTTTAGAAAAAGAACAAAATAGTATATATGTATATATTTTGGAAAGCATGAGTATGTATTTTTACAAATATGAGATATAAGGTTAAAGTTAGATGAATAGAAATTTTGTTTGATTTTGGTGCAAGTGATTGAATGTTCACCGATACTATGCTAATATACTCATGTTAGGGTAAGTGATTGAAAACTTGATTGATTTGAAATCAAATTGTATGCTTTGAATGAATTTGGGTGATACATACTTATTTGATTTTAACAAATATAGGATTATGATTTTTGCTTCACCTATGACGTGTATTAAAGTTTATTATATCCCATTGTTATTGATATGTATGTGTGATTTGTCGTGTTTTGAATACACTATTGTTTGATGAATTGGAATGAATATAAACAACATTTATTTGGAATATAACATCATTGAGGCAATAAATGATGTTTTGAGAAGTCAAATATTTTTGAAAGTAATAAAGCTATCATTCGACAAGAACGGTATGAGGTATTGAATACTACACCATTAGTATCCATCCTAATAGACTGACTTGAGGATCATAAGCTAAATTGTGACGACCTTGTTCCTCGTCACTATGTTCAAACGATCTGTTATCAGGACAAAATATGAAACTGAAGATTTTCAAAATCGTAGTGCAAACAAAGAGAAATAGCGCCACCAAATTGAAGCCTGAAGTGGTCTGTAACACAATTACTTGGTTTCGGATGCCGGAAGGGTTGGGCAACAAAGGGATCGTGTGGGGACCACCATAACTAATTGAAGTATATGGGTGAAAAAGACCATGATGACTTGTCGAGGCAGATAGTCTAAGTAGAGAGTAAATCCATAGAAAAGATTTATCAATGTTAATAAGAAATCTTGTCAACATCCAATGTACATTGAATTGAAAGTGAATCAAGAGGGAGATCCCTTTTTTAAGGGATAAAAATGAGATTAAGAACCCACTTTAAATGGACCCTTTTGAAAGTGTTGATGTTTCTATCATAGGGTGGTCCCCTTCGAAAGCAAGAATATGTTCCAAAGTGTTCAGATACCTTTCAAAGAAGTCTTCTGAAGGGTTTGATTCAATGGCTTCAATAAGAATCCCTTCGATGGTTCAGTTCCCTTCGAAAGGATCCAGAACCCAATGTGAACCCCTTCGAAAAGGATTTGAAACCTAATGTGTACCCCTCCGAAAGGATTTGAAACCTAATGTGTATACATTGAAATAATAAGTGGATTCAAGATGCTATGGAGCCTTATTTTGGATAAATAACATAAGTCCAATGGACTTGACGATATTGAAGTATCATCACCACGTTATTTTAGTGCCACATGGGCTTTAGACATGATGATAATACGCTTTAAAGTCGAGATATCCAAATAAGCTCTATCGTATAACATATGCCAATAAAGGGTTAAGAAGATAAGTGTGTATCATGTGCAATTGGTCATTAGACAAGCTAATGGCCGAATTGATCATTCTCATATTCAAAATCAATATCAGATCTATACATCCACTCTTTTTTTATTTCTCATAAATGGATTACGAGTAATAGGGTTTGCCCCCAATTTGATTTAGGGTTACAAGAAATGGAATTGGCAAATGTGAAGAATAAAAAAAACCGTCCCCAACTTGGACCCCTAGGGTTGTATTTATAGATGTGGGTTGGAACCTTCCACGTCCCTCCTTTCGAACCTGTCGGAAGGTCTCTTTTTTGACCTTTCGCACCCATCCTTTCGCCTTCGTTCTTCCACCTTCACGGTTTCGAAGTTGTGGGTAGGTATTTGGGTCTTTGTTATGCTTGAATTTCCATTTCTTCTCCATCGAAAGCATGCTAATAATGGATTTTGATCCGATACTCATCAATACCGCTTTCGAGCACTTCTAGAGCCTTTTGACACCATCGAAAGGTATGCTTCTTTTGGTAGCGAATGAACCAAGGTACCTCATTGTGCTGTTTGAATATAAGTGGAAGCACTTTCGACCGGTTTGAAATCCTTGAAACCTTTTCATTGTTGTTAAGATCTAGTGCTAACATGATGGATTGCTTCTTGAATGAGTGAAGAAGGGCATTTGGATGGTTTCGAAAGGATTGAAATGGTGACGGATGGATTATTGCGAACGGTCAATTGTAATGGAGGAGGCTTCTTGGTAGATAGATGATGGTTGCGGAAGATGGCTTCCGAAATTATCCTCTTGATTAATGTGGAAGCTCATCCTCTGAAGTCTATGGAGGCAATACTGGTCATGTGTGAAACCTCCCTAATACTTATGGAAGGCTCAACTAATTCAAAAGGCCAGTCTTTGCTTTCGAAAGTGTTATTTTGGTAAAATCTTCTCCAACCATTTCGAAGGATCTAATATATGTGCGGAAGCTTGTTATTTGATACATTCGAAACGTATTTTTAACACATTCAAAACTCCTTTATGCATGTGGAACCAACTGTTTTGAAAGGATCAACTGAAGCGGAAGGGTAGTCTTGTCCCATCGACTCCTTTAGAAGCCCATAATCCATTTAAAACTTGCAAAAGCATCAGGTGCTTGCGACACCAATCCAGCCTCTTCAAAAGCTACTCCAATGCCTTCAAAACCCCGCTTTTGAACCATGGCGAAATCCTACTTTTCAATTCTTGCAAAGCTTCTACAGTGCCATCATAGGTCTTCTTTCATACCTGCATTCTTGAGTGAATTCTATGGTTAACATTTTGCCCCCCTTTGTATAAAAGAAGCTTTTGTTCTTTAGGAAAAATCCAACAATTCTCCTTTTGCATTATTTCATCCTCAATGATCCTCTTTATCAACCTTATTTTCCTACAAAGTACAAAGTAGACAACATTTCTTATCGTTAATTCGAAATTCATGTAAGAATATGTTCAGTAGTTCGTTCATAATATTATTAAAGATATTATTAGAATTTCTATAACAGAATTCCAGAATTCTAAATCTGGGAACAATGGAAATTAATAAATCATCATCTGGAGTTATTAAGTGATGAGAAATCCACTGTTTGGAATGATTGAAGACCGGAAATTCTTGTCTGGCAATAATAGAAGCCCCAATATCCAACTTTGGTAATAATGAGAGAAGTCCAGAAATTCAATTCTGGTTATATTAATAGGAGACCAGAAATGGAATTAATAATAGAGGACCAAAAATTTAGATTTAGCATTAATAATAGAAATTCAGAAATCTTCTTCTGGAAATCACAATAATAAAATTCTAGAAGCCATCTTCTGGTAATAATTAATAAAAAACCAAGAACAATTGTTTGGTAATAATAAAAGTCCGGGAATCATAATTTGAAAATAAGTCATGGAAGACTGGGAATGCTTATTGAGAATAAATAATAGGAGTTCATAAACTCTTATCTGGAAATAATAATGATAGAAAATCCAAAACCCAGATTTGGGTAATTATTTGATAAGTGAAGTCCAGAAGTTAATAGTTGAAGACCCGAGACCCAGATTCAGGTATTAAGAGAGATCCATAAATTATTATCTGAAAATAAGTAGAAGACCAGAAGTTCATAATAGAAGATTTGAAACTAATAACAGGAGACCCGAAACCCAGATTTGGGTATTAAGGAGTGAAATCCAGAAATCATCTTCTAGAAATTAGTCAAGGGCCATAAATTCGTATGAAAGTAATCCGGGAAGTATCGTCCTGAAGTAGTAGAAGAGTATAGACGCGTTCCTGGTAATGGGATGGAAAGTTTGAAAAATATTATTTGAATAATGGAAGTTCAGAAATTCTCATCTGTGTCTTTTGTTTTGCACCATTCTTTGGACTTTGATTGTTCGAATCTTTTTCTTTGTGTCACCTCTCTGCTTCTTGATTCTTTCGACATGTGCCACCCTTTAGGCTTTGTATATTGTTACTATTTTGCATGCCGCTTCTTGGGCTTGGATGTATTAGTCCGTCGTTGTCCGGTGCGCTTGGTTAGCTTATCCACAAGCAGGACCCAAGGACTTACCCGACCTCCCTCCAGGAGGCGCTCCTGCCAGGCCATATAGACGGGACTGAAGGCTTGTTCAATGCCTGTAGCGTGGCGGGATCAAGGGCTTACTCCATCCTCCCTCCAGGAGGTGCTCCAGCCAGGCCTTATAGGCAGGACTGAAGACTGGTCGGTGCCTTGACTTGGCCATAGTGTGGCGCGTTCAAGTTCTTACTCCATCCTTGCTCCAGGGGGTGCCTTGATATGGCCATAGCATGGTGCGATCAAAGGCTTGTAGGTACTTTAACCTGGCCATAACGTGGTGCGGATAAAGGATTACTCTGACCTCCCTCCAGGAGGCGCTTTGCCCTGGCCATCTTGGCACGTATAAAGGCTTATAACCGTTTAAGGTGGTTTCCAAGTTTAAGAAGAATTCTACTCCCGACCATGTAGATTTTTCTTAAAAATCGGGCGCTTTATTCATTCAATGTTAGAAAATAAGATCGCAAATGTTCTGCATTCCATGTCCTAGGAACCATATTGCCATTTGGACGACATAACTTGTAAGCTCCTGGAGGAGTTACTTTGCACACAATTAAAGTACCCTCCCAGTTTGGCCCTAGTGATCTGTCAGTAAGATTTCTAGTGTTTTCCATTACTCTTCGGAGCACTAGATCTCTTTCCTAAAATGATCTCATCCTTACTTTCGTATTGTAGTATTTTGAGATTCTTATTTGATATTCGGCAGTTCGAATAGCTGCTTCATCTCCTAACTCATGTATCAAATCCAATGACTTTTTCTTTAACTCTTGATTTAGATCAATCACATATGTGATTCTTTGATGTGAAGGTATTTCAATTTCGACTGGTAACATTGCTTAGCACCCATATGTTAGAGAGTAAGCGATATGACCTATAGTAGTTTTGGTGGACGTACGATATGCCTAGAGTATAAGTGGCAATTCTTCCACCCAATCTCCTTTGGCCTTATTTAGTCATATTTTCAAGATGGTATTAATAGTCTTGTTGGCTGCTTTGACGGCTCCATTAGCCTTTGGATGTGCTACAGAATAAAAGCCTTTGATAATTCTATTCTTATGACAAAATCGAGAAAACTCTTTACTTTCAAATTGCGTTCCATTATCGGATATGATCTTGTAAGGGATCCCGAATCAACTGATGATGTTCTTAATAACAAATCTAAGTACTTTCCAGAAGTGATTTTGAGAAGTGGCTGCTTCTACCCACTTAGTAAAGTAAACAATAACAACTACATCATACTTTGCCCCTCCTTTAGAAATCAGCAATGGTCTAATTAAATCGATTCCCCATACATCAAAGGGCCATGGACGGGAGATCGGGGTTAATTGGCTTGGTGGTAAACTGGGAATCTTTGAGTATCTTTGGCATCCTTCACATTTATTTACATGTTCTATAGCTTGACTAGTCATTTGAGGCCAATAGAATCCTTGTCTAATTATTTTCTTAGCCAACTTTATTCCATTGGAATGGTCTCCACAAAATCCTGCATGCACTTCCTTTAGTAACTTCAACCCATCTTCAGAATTCACACATCTTAGGCAAGGAAGAGCGTATCCTTTCTTATAAAGAATTCCATCCATCATAGTGAAGGTCGGAGCCTGTCATCTGATTCTCCTAGCTTCTATTTTGTCAGATAGTAATATTCCATTAGTAATATATTCTACAATAAGGGTCATCCAAGTGTTATTGTAGCAATTATCTGCCCTTGGTTAAATGGGATCTTCATATGAAATTTCTTTATCAATTTCTCTTTCTTCTCTTTCTTGTCTCATGGCTTGGGATCTATTTAAAACCAATAGTCCTTTCCACGATTCGAGCATTTTTTTTTCAATACTGGGACGTGCTTGATACCCTACTAGCACGCCACGAATTTCTAGAGCTTCTCTTGAACTAGCCAATTTTGCTAATGAATATGTTTGAGAGTTATCTCCCCTTAGGACTTGGTGTATAGAAAAATCTTCAAATAAGTAAGCATTTTTAGCACCTTCTTAACATATAGAGATAGTCTAACGTCTTTAGTCTGATATATATGCTTTATCTGATTTACCATTAGTTGAGAGTTGCTAAAGATTTGAATTTGTGGGATCTTGAGTTGTAAGGCCAGAGTTATTCCTGCCACCATTGACTTATATTTAGCTATGTTGTTTGTTGCAGGGAATCTTAGCTTCATTGCATAGTGTAGGCGGCGTCCATCTGGTGTGATTATGACACACCCTACTCCGGCTTCCTGCTCATTTGATGCCCCGTCCACAAGTAGTTGCCATATGGGCTTTTGGTCTTTCTCTTTCTCTAACTATTCTTTAACAAGGCTTGTACATTCATTGATAAAGTCTGCTAATGCTTGCCCTTTGATTGCTGCTCGTTGTTGAAATTCAATGTCATATTGGCTAAGTTTAATTCCCCTTTTACTAGCCTACCCGAAGTCTCTGGTTTACTAAAAACCTGCTTGACTGGAAAGTTAGTCAATACTCTGATCGGATGTGCTTGGAAGTATGCTATGAGTTTCCATGCTATAAGTATCAAATAGTAAGCTAACTTTTCTATGACTGGGTATCGAACCTCGGCATCCTTCAATCGTTTGCTCACATAATAAACATGAAGCCGAGTTTCGTTTTCTTCTCTAATTAGAGCCGAACTAACAGCATTTTCCGAGACTGCCATATATATAAGTATAAGTTTTCTCCATTCTCGGGGTTGGATAATAGTGGATTTTCCAGATGATTTTTTAGTTCTTGGAAGGCTTTCTTATAGTCTTCTCCCCACATAATGTTCTTTTTTTCCTTGATTACATTGAAGAACAAGATGCATTTATCGGTCGCCTTGGAGATGAATCCGCATAAAGCTGCAACTCTACCATTCAAACTCATTACGTCTTTGCTTGTTTTGGGCTCGTCCATGTCTTTGTTAGCTTGGAACTGGTCAGGACTGACTTCGATCCCTTGTGCACTAAAAATGTAACCTAAGAACATTCCGGAATGAACCCCACAAGGACATTTTTGAGGATTCAGTTTCATTTGATACTTTCGCAATACTTCAAATATTTCCTCAAAATCTTTAAGGTGACTCTCAGCTTTATAGGATTTTACTAGCATATCATCCACATAAACCTCCATATTATTTTCCAACCTATTCCTTAAACATTATATTGACTAACATTTGATAAGTAGCTCCCACATTCTTTAGCTCGAAAGGCATTGCTTTATAACAAAAAGTTCCACAGTCGGTAATGAAGCTTGTATGTTCTTCGTCTGGCTTGAATATGGTTATTTGATTATATCCCGAATAAGCATCCATGGGAGATAATAGATTGCGTCCACTATTTGCATCAATTAATTGGTCTATTCTGGGTAGCGGATAACAACCTTTTTGGCATGCTTTGTTTAGGTCAGTGTAATCGACACAGGTTCTCCACTTGTCATTTGACTTCTTTACCAACACTGGGTTTGTTAGCCATTTTAGATAAAAAACTTCTCAGATGAATCCGTTTTCAAGTAGCCTTTTAATCTCTTTTTTTAAAGCATCAGATCGAACTTTGTTAAATTGTCTCTTCTTTTGTTGGCCGGGGGTCACGTTTGGATCAATATTTAGTGTGTGGCACATAACTAATGGGTCAATTCCGACCATATCCGAATAGGTCCATATAAATACGTCTTTGATAGCTTTAAGAAATTGAATTAAGTTTGTTTTCAAGTTGCTCTCTAACTCTTTTCCCACTCTGACTATTTTGGCTGAATCAGTTGGATCCATACTTATTTCCTCGAGATCCTCTGTAAGCTTTATCTTTCCATTTCCCCTTGGAAATCCAATTCTGTGATGATCTCACCTTCTTCTACAGAGTTAGCTTCGATCCTCTTCCTCTTTCCTCCAGGTGAGATGTACCTTTCAAACAAAAATTTATTCGTTTTATTAGATCTTATTTTTGCTTCCAATGTTGGATGTAAAATCCATCATTCAAAGGCTGAAAAATTATAGAGGAATCGTACTAAGAAGAGTACTCCCTTTTATATTGACCAAGAGTTGCAAAATATATTTCGTGGGAGCTCAATTGTTCTCCCCGAATAGTACCCCAACCTCTTTTAGCAAGAATTTTACCATAAGATATTTTGGTGAGACAAAAGCATCCACCTCACGAAGTGCAGGACAGCCAAAGAACGCATGTAACATGATGGCTGGTCGATTATCATGAAGAGAGTCTCAAAAGCTCTGCAACATGGTGGTATGCCCATCTGTACTAGTAGCTTTACTTGCCCTACCGGAGTTGACCCCTTACTATTAAATCCAAAGATAGGTTCAAGACTAGGCTCTAGCTTATCCTTAAGAATGCCCATTTGATCAAAGGCATGCTTGAAAATGATGTTAACTGCATTCCCAGTGTTTACTAGAACCTTGGATACTAAGGAATGCCCGATTTGAGTTGTTATCATAAGGGGGTCATTACGGGGATATGAATTCCTTTCTTTAGCTCTTCTGGAGTGATGATAAGGTTCAACATCTGTATTTTAAGCTAGGGTTTTCGAACGGGAGCTCATCCTAGACAGAGAACACTCCTTCCCTGGCTTCCTTGATATACTTATTCCTTGCTCCTTTACTATTACCTACTGGATGCGGTCCCCCATGAATCACATCAATCCGATTCAAAGGTGGACTTAAGTTCAATGGATCTTCATCCTCCAAGACATTCACATTATTACTAGGGATTTTTGTGGCCTACTGCCAGTTCGGGGTGCTTTTTGTTTATCCTGGACGAATTCTTTCAGACGTCCTTCATGGATTAGCTTTTGAATAATTCTAGCCAGAACTCGGCACTCATCTATCTTCTGTCCATTCACCTTATGATAAACACAATAATCATCTCCCTTTCTCTGTTCGGGGTAGTTCTTGGCCTTGAATGAAGTAGAGAAATTAACATTTTCTTTAGTTATGGCATAGATATAAGACAATGGCTTGTTCAAAGCAATTAAATTAGTATTGGAGTCTTCCCACCTCGACCTTTTATGTCTCCGATAAAATCCAAATCTTCCACTCTCCTTCTTAGGGTTAACTTTCTTTTTAGCATAGTATAATTCATCCATTCGAATGAATTTATAGTTTGGAAGTGAAAGTCTTGTAAATTTTTATATCCATGGATGAAAAACTCTTTCTAAAACGGCGTGTTTTCTATCAACCCTGAATGCACTGCAATTAGCTTATCTCTATTATTATTGTCCTTGGCCTTCAATGCCTCTGTATTGAACCTTTTGAGATAATCACCCAACGATTCTCTTTGCCTTTACCTGATGTTTGTTAAAACAGTGTAGTCAATTGTTGGGTCTTTGCATATGCAGAACTGAGCAGAGAATTCGTAGGAGAATTGTTTCCATGAGTAGATAATTTTCTCTCGATATTGGTGGTACCATTTTGCAGTAGCCCCTTGAAGTTTTACTGAAAATAATCTGCATCGCACTGCCCCAGAAGCATTATAAAGGTCCATTTGGCTGTCAAAAGCCATTATGTCGTCATTAGGATTGGTAGTGCCGTGGTACTTCATAGTTGGGACCTTAACGTGGGATGGATTCTTGTTGACATGATTTCATCAATGAATGAAGCTACTCGATCATTGTCATTCACTTGCTAGTCTGAAGTTCTTTTCCCTTTGGCATTCAACAAGTCTTTAATAGCTTTCTCTGCCACATCCTTTAAATAAGCTTCAGTATTATGATAGCTTTTCCGATTTGGATTATATTCCTTTGAAGTTGAGCTTCCAGATTGCTCCAAAGATTTATTTTGCATTCTACCCTGATGATCGGCTTTAGTTGCATGACGTTCCATTTTCTTTGATGATGTTAAGTCGATTTTGCTCTTGCCTTCTAATGTATAAGTCTTCAAATTCCTCCTTGGGGAGACTACTTCGTGCTAGTTTAGTGGTTTTAGATGATTTCAGAGCAAGGGATGCTTCCAGGAGCTCTTGCATTTTCAACAATCGTTGCTCCAAATGTCTTATATTAGCTGCATTGTCATCAGGTTGTGCCAAAGTTAACGGTTATCCTGGCACGACACCTTCTAAGTTGAAGGTTAGAGAAATATTTTCCTCTAGAACTGTTGTGTGTATTGCTTCCTCATCTAATCGACTAAGTCCCTTTGATTTCGTTTTTCCTACAACAAGTCAAACCTTCCATAGTTAGTCTATAAGGAAAGAACCAGGTCAAAGGTTCGAGCCCTCCTTCTAGCGCCAAAAATGTTAACAAGAAATCTTGTCAACATCAAAGGTACATTGGATTAAAAGTGAATCAAGAGGGAGATCCTTTTTTGAAGGGATAGAAATGAGATTAAGGAACCACTTTAAATGGACCCTTTTGAAAGTGTTGATGTTTCTATCATAGGGTGGAACCCTTAGAAAGAAAGGATATGTTCCAAAGTGTTCAGACAGCTTTCGAAAAAGTCCTTCGAATTGTTTGATTCAATGGCTTCAATGAGAATCCCTTCGTTGGTTTAGTTCCCTTCGAAAAGATCCAGAATCCAATGTGAACCCCTTCTAAAGGATTCGAAACCTAAGTGTGCCCCTTCGAAATGATTCAAAACCTAATGTGTCTACATTGAAATAATAAGTGGATTCAAGATGCCATAGAGCCTGATTTTGGATAAATAACATAAGTCCAATGGACTTGATGATATTGAAGTATCATCACCACGTTATTTTAGTGCCGCATGGTCGTTGGACGTGATGATAATATGCTTTATAGTTGAGATATCCAAATAAGCTCTATTATATAACATATGCCAATAAAGGGTTAAGAAGATAACTGTGTATCATGTGCAATTGGTCATTAGACAAGCTAATGGCCGAAATGATCATTCTCATATTCGAAATCGATATCAAATCCATGCATCCTCTTTTTTTTATTTCTCATAAATGGATTACAAGGAATAGGGTTAGTCCCCAATTTGATTTAGGGTTACAAGAATTTGAATTGGCAAATAAATGTGAAGAATCAAAAAATCCGTCCCGAAGTGGGACCCCAGGGTCGTATTTATAGATGCGGGTTGGACCCTTCCACGTCCCTCCTTTCAAAGCTATCGAAAGGTCTCCTTTCCGACCATTCACACCAATCCTTTCACCTTCATTCTTTTGCCGTCATGGTTTCGAAGTTGTGGGTAGGTATTTGGGTCTTTTGTTATGCTTGAACTTCCATTTCGTGTCCATCGAAAGCATGCTAATATGGATATTGATTCGATACTCATTAATACTACTTTCGATCACTTCTGGAGCCTTTTAACACCATCGAAAGGTATGCTTCTTTTGGTAGCGAATGAACCAAGGTACCTTATTGTGCTATTTGAGTATAAGAGGAAGCACTTCCGAACTCTTCAAAACCCTTGAAACCTTTTCATTGTTGTTAAGATCTAGTGCTAACATGATGGGTTGTTTCTTGAATGAGTGAAGAAAGGCATTTGGATAGTTTTGAAAGGATTGAAATGGTGAAAGAAGGATCATTGTGAAGGGTCAATTGTAATGGAGGAGGCTTCTTGGTAGACAGATGATGGTTGTAGAAGGTGGCTTTCGAAAGTGTCACCTTGATTAATGTGGAAGTTCATCCTCTGATGTTTGTGGAGGCAATACTGGTCATGTACGAAACCTCCCTAACACTTGTGGAAGGGTTCAACTGATTCGAAAGGCCAGTCTTTGCTTTCGAAAGGGTTGTTTTTGTAAGATCGTCTCCAACCATTTCGAAGGATCTGATATATGTGCGGAAGCTTGTTATTTGATACCTTCGAAAGGTATTTTTAACACATTCAAAACTCCTTTATGCATGCGGAACTAACTGTTTTGAAAGGATCAACTAAAGCGGAAGGGTAGTCTTGTCCCTTTTCGACTGCTTCGGAAGCCCATATTGCATTTAAGTCTTGCAGAAGCATCAGGTGCTTGCAGCACCAATCCAACCTCTTCGAAAGCTACTACAATGCCTTCGAAACCCCGCTTTTGAATCATGGCGAAACACTTCTTTTCAATTCTTGCGAAGCTTCTACAATGCCTATGCATGCCTTCTTTCATACCCGCATTCTTGAGTGAGTTTCGTGGTTAACAATTAATATGCAATCCCGTGGGGTTCCATAGAAGGAAGTGTGATTTAGCACTCTCATGAGTAAAACTATAAAATGCCGAGCTCGTAAAATGAATGATTTGAAATTGTGATTTGAATATATACAACAAAATGCAACTCATATAATGTGGATAGATTGTGATATCCTAGTTAACTAGAGTTGCAGTTGTGAGACAGATGAATAGAGCCGTGACACATGTGTTATTACTGATTTGTGAAAATGAAGTATGGGTGGGATTTTCTACGGTGTGAGTATCATCTGTATGTTTGAAAATTTCACCTTTAAACAAGACACTACTCATTTATTTTTTATGATTATATTATACTCATAGCTAGATTTATAACCTGACTCGAGGTTTGTTATGTGTATGATAATGCCTCGGGTCAGATTGAGGTTTTGTGATTCCAGGATAACTATCTATGGATGTCAGTCGCTCTTGTTTGTTGAGAAGTCCGTAGGGGATGTTTATGTAGTGTATATTAAGTTTGGAGACTATGTTTGAGTTTAACAACCATTGTCTGGAAGTCAAGTTTTGCAGGATAGTTCGATTTATTCAGAGAGGCGATGGAGATGAAATGATTCTAGATACCGTGGACCTGTTCTAAGTGAAACTGACTAAGGATCATAATATAGAGTATTATCTAAATTATCTACTAGTGCGGAATATAAATATAACAGTAAATAGTAAAGTATATGACACCGAGGATTTTTATACTGGTTCGAACTTCCCGTTCTACGTCCAGTCCCAGACCGCTTTTGGAATTTAACTATCAACCCTCACTTAACTCAGAAGAACAGGTATTACACCGCCTGAGCAACCGAACAGGACTTCAGCCGCCTAAGCAACAGAATAGGACTTCAATTGCCTGAGCAACCGAACAGGACTTCAACTGCCCGAGCAATCGAACAGGACTTCTAATACAAACAGTAAAAATTGCTTCTGATTGAGTATGCTCTTGAGCAGCACTGATTAGTCAATAACATACACCCTTCCTATAATCTTCTCCTTTGTGGTAAATAGTGTAATTTGTGAAGATAGGAAATTAATTTAATCACTAATAAAGTTTTGCTTGAAAGAGCAAGTGATTAGAACGAAAGTATTGAGTGCAATTGGCAATATTGTTTTGATAATAAGAATGGGAAAATAGAATCATAATTAAGTTGTTAAAACAAATGATTTTAAGGCTATATATAGTGTTTAAGAGTTGTAATTATTCGTGAAAAGTAGCGATCAAAAGATACGGAAACAATTCTTGAATCAAGGGTTGTTTCTATTCGATGAAGTGAAATGACTTTTCAGAAATATAGCTGTTATGTAATTTCCATCGACTGAATACAATAATTCAGCCAGCTGAAATGTGTAAAATTCGAATCAGAGAAGAAACAGTGCAAAAAACATGTTATTTAGCCGAATGAAATGGATGGTTCAGTCGACTGAATATTTATATTAAATTATGCACGTGCACAGGAATTCAGTCGACTGACCTATGCGTTTCAATCGACTGAATTACCTATTTTATGCCATATTCATGATTTTTCAACAATGCTTTTGTGTGTGAACAAGTGTACTAAAAACTTTGATATATGAACTATGATTTGAAAGATTTTAAGTACGTGTGCGTGCATATACCACTTTGAGAGATTTTAACAAAAATTAACTATTAGACTTAGACCATAGGCAAACCATAGACAATATTGAAGCTTCTATCTGAAATCTGGTCTGCAATCTATTTGTTAAGTAAAATAATATCTTCTCTTACAAATATGGTTAGTTCACATAATATTTACTTATATAGTTGTCACAATCAAAACATCAAAAGTAGGTTCTAACACTAAGACTGGTTGCAGAAAGAGTCGTTATATGGATGTTAAAGTGGGAAGTTTTTTTATTGTACAAAGTCTATTGATTATAATAGCAACGTAACTTGAGTAGTCCATGTATCAAACATACTTTGAGATATATATGTTACCGTTTCTGTTACGGTCTTGATACATATATCATTTATTGATATGTATTCTTGATATATGAGTTACTTAATTCTAGAACTCATGTATTACTCTGCGTCGAGACGTGATACATATTATTTTAGTCACTATGCATAGGATCGAAGAAGGATGATGGTAACAAATAATGTAAATGTAGCAAAAATAATATAGAAGATTATACAGTCAATTTTATACTAGTTTAGACCTCCCGTCCTACATCCTGTCCCAGACTCCTTGTGGAATTAACTAAGCAATACCCTCACTTCATCCGCAGGAACAGGTTTACAAACTCCGCCCGAATAACCAAACATGACTTCAACACCATCTGAAGATACTACGAAAGGACTTCGACAACTTTTATAAGTAGTGTAACACATGTTACTTTCTGATAAAATGTATTTTGATATACAGATTATCTTTATGATGTACAATGACTCCTATAACCGAACCAAACGATATTAAGTGGAGGTGTAGACGCTAAGGAATTTAACATTAATGCAAAGTGATGAGTATCTAATGGATATGTCAAGTGTAAGCAAAATTATACTTATTTTTATAAAAATATAGAGTTAACGACTTAGGAAACCATATCCAGTTAGATGTGGTTAATCCGTTAAAAATATAGTTTTCGTTATTAATCACAGTGTCATAATATTTGCTAATGTATATTTGTCTATCATGATTACTTAGATTAGCAGGAACCCATATATTAATAGTCACCGATTCAGTATTCAAAGGATGTTTTCTATTTTTAAGTAAAACACTATCATGACATGAAGTGGTTTTAGAACTATTCTGTTTTTAGTATTAGCATTAAAACGTGTATCTATAAATGCATATCTAGTACTATTTCTACAATTATCTTGTTTATAGTCTAAATCAGTTTTACTTTTGTGAGCCTGGGTAATCTTTTTTTGTTAAAATTTATGATTTTCTCATTTAATTTATCAGAAACAACTTTAGAATCACAAATTTCTTTTTGCAAAATAATATTATTATCTTTTAAAAGTCCACACTCTTTAATTAATCCTAGATTCTTATCATTTATAGCATTATTCTCTTTTTCGAGAGGCAAAAGTTTAGAATTAAAATCTTTTAAAGAATCTTCCAAAAATATATTTTTATTTTGCAAAAGTTTGATTTTCTTCAAAAGATCAATATTTTTATCATTAAAATGCTCATTATATTTTAATAAAAATTCTTTTTGTAAAACAAGTTCTTTCAATGTATTTTCAAAAACTTCAGTTTCCTTGACTAAAAAATAATTTTTATCCTTTAAAATACTAATTTTATGCTCACAATCATCTAGTTTAGCTAAACAATAGAATTGACCTTTTGTGATGCTTTAAATTTTTTTAATAAGTTCTCAAGAATTTGTAAAATATCACTATGTAGAGAATCTAAGCGTACTAATTTTGATCTGAGATTAGCCATGTAACACATGTACCTTGATTCTATAAACTATTACTTGCTCCTAGAAATTTGCTTTTTCCCGATTGTCTTTGAGTTCCGACCGGATCTTCTCTTTCTAGCCATTTTTCTAGGATATTGTTATGATCAGTAGAACACCGGGCTTCAATACCACTTGTTAGTCGCTATGTACAGGATCGAAGAAGGCTGACAATAACAAATAATATAATGCAGCGACAAGAATATAGTAGATTACACAGTCGATTTTATACTGGTTCAGATCTCTCGTCTTATGTCTAGTTCCAAACTCCTTTTGGAATTAACTAAGCAACACCCTCACTTTACCCAACGGAATAGGTTTACAGACTCCGTCTGAACAACTGAACATGACTTTAACACCGCCTGAAGATACTATGATAGGACTTCAACAACTTTTACAAGTAGTGTGACAAATGTTACTTTCTGACACAACATATCTTGTTATACAGATTGTCTCTTTAATGTACAATGACTCCTATAACTGAACCAAACGATATTGAGTGGAGGTGTAGGGGCTAAGGAGTTTATTCGACTATAATATGAGATGTGGAGTTGAAGCACACTAGTCGATATTCTCTGAATCAATTGAGTCTCTTGATGTTCAGACTCTTGCTTTTGGGATTAAGAGTTTAAGGTGTGGAAATCAATGCATGGAGTTGTTTATTATTGTATATTGATTCAGGGATGGTTGGGGGATTATATAGGTGTTGTAGGGATGCTAAAATAGGGATGCAACCTTTCAGATTTTTCCATTGATGAAGAGAGGCAAGATGCGAAGAGTGCGAATAAACCTTTTCAGAAAACTGCAGTTTCAGTCGATCGAATTAGTGTAAAAATCATTCTCGAGAGCACAACCAAAAACAGAATACTATATATGTTTTTAGTCGAAAAGGAGCTCTAGTCAGTCGATTGAATCACTATAAATTTCAAAAACTTGTTTGGTGCAGCAGTAGAGGTGTTATGTTCTCGGCCTGCCTAGGTTCGAATCCCACGCTGTATTTAATTTTTAATCATTTATTTTCCAACTTCTCCATCATTGTTTTGACCTAAAACTCAATAAACACATTAATAGCAATGTCGTATGGTTGTTATCATCAAAACCATATATATTTTTATTTCATATTATTCTTCAGATTTATTCTGGTATTGAAACATAAACGTATCCGTGTTGACCCAACATAGTATATAAGAGAGATCGCTCCTTCAGTGCCCTTTGATTCGAGCTATTAGGTGGAAAACTTTCTTTGATAATTCAGTCACTGGAGCCTAGGCATCACATCTTGGTATTAGAGCCGAGGTTGAGTTAGAATTGTGTATATAAGGAACTAGATCATAATTAACTATTGAAAAGTCGAATATAGGTTATTACCTACTTAGTATAACGTGGGTAGAGTTGGGAATAACTTGTGTATGAACCATTGAAGATGGGATAATGATACCGTTATCAGGCATTTAAGAATTTCATCTCGAATTGCATCTTTCATTTTAGGATTAAGACTTCGTTGTGCATCACGAGTGGACTTGGCTTTGTCGATTAATGGATGCAATGCTGAACAACTGCAGAGCTAATGATGTGCACGTAAATGTGCATATTTTTACCACCATATTTAATCTACTTAAATTAAATAAATGATCATATTGGGTATTTTAACTTATTTAAACCAAAATTCAAATTATTTGAAATTGTCACATATTCATCTTCATATAGGGGCAAAATGGTCATTTTTATGCATTTATTTAATTGTGAAAATTTACTTTGAATTTTCTATGTTGTTTTGTAGGAAATTTGATGAATTTTACAAGTGGTTACATGATGATATATGCATGCACAAGAGTGAAGAGAACAAATGAAGATGGAAATAATTCAAAGTGAAGATAATGGAGGACCCCACCTACCCACCTACCTTAATGTACAAATTAGAGGCTAATGCACATGCTTATGGAATTAATGGCTTCATGTACACTTAAATGATGATTAGTAGAAGCTAATGATTACTTGGCCTCCACACTTCCTAAGAGGGAATTTTGGGCATTCACCAAAAATATGAATTAGGGTTTAAGACATGTATAAGTACCCCTTATGTTTCATGTAACCCTCCTCTCCCTTAGTCTCTCTTACTTAGTTTTTAGCTTAGGAAATAAATCAAAGCTTTTCTCTCTTCTTTTTCCATGGCTACTTAGCCATTTTATTTCATGTAATTTTTCTTTCTTTTATGCAATGTTAATTCTCTTTTATTTACATGCTTCTTCTCTTCTTATGTTAGTAGTGTAGTTTACATTCATGCAAAGTAGATTAGTTTTAATTCTTGTTAATTAGCTTCTCTTTTCCATTAGCTTTCATTTTCCTTTCTTTTTGCTTTCATGTTGCTAGCTACATTAGTTCATATGATAACAAAAATGAGAGCTTAACCCCTTCAATTTAGGGGTAATGAAGCCTCTAATCATGTAGCTTCAACATTTTGATAATTTTGATCTCTTTTGTGCTTAAAGGAATGTTGATATGATTTATTGTTTCATGTTGAATTTGATAGTCTATGTTGTTCATAACAAATAGGCTATGCTTAAACAATCACAAGCAATAATTACCTCTTCATCTACATATGATGATGGTAATGAAGTGAATGTGAAATTAAAATTTGATGGCCTATATTTCTAAACAATAGTTAATAGGTCATGCTTAAAATAGATTTCATTTTCAACTTTGTTGTTGTTTTCATGAGAGTTAGTAAGTGATTTAAGGGGTGTGTTGTAACGACCCGTTATTTTCAACCATTCGCATCCATTATAAGTGTATAGGTAGACACTCATGCCGGAGTTGAATTACTCATAAATAAAGCTTTTAAATCTGGAAATCAATTTAAAAATAATTGTAAATACAGGGTTGTTACACTCTCCCCCACTCAAAACTTTTCGTCCCCGAAAAGGAACCAGGTACGGGAAAGCACAGAAAAAGATAGAATGAATAGAATTAAGACAAGATGATAAGAAAATTGGAATTACATCTGATAACTATTGTTATAGGTAAGTTTAATAAGATGGAGGTGATCAAATCAAGAATATAAGCACGAAAAAAATCCTCTAGAGTCTGAATCTCCCTTTTCACTTGACCGACGGTCTATGAATGGAAAACAGTGTTCAAATTCGGATGAGTAACAAAGATTATCAAAGATTACATAAAGATTTCTAAACAGAAAGATTATAGAAAGATGCTTATACCAGCCTGTAGCAAGATGAGGGAAAATAAGGACAACCAAAAGATGGTTTGAAAAACAAAATAAGATAATAATTTGAAACCATAATGCTTTGAAATCATAACAATTTAGGGATGTTTATCATTTGGAAATCATACTACTAAGATCATAACACTTGGAAATGTTATTCTAAAAAAACATAATACTTAGAAAATCATAACACCTTTTAAAATAATCTTCATTTAAAATATTTTAATTCATTTAAAAGTTGTAACATTTCTAAGTTCATTCAATTATAGAAATTTCCAAAGCATTGTCTTTTCAAAATAGCAGCACTTATAAAATGCTACAGTAGATATATTAGTATTTCAAATTAGTTCAATTTCAGAAATATTCATTTGGATATCTTTTAACTTATGACTTATTAAAACAAACCTTTATGAATGGAATATCCAAATTAAACTATACTTCGTTTATTAAGTCAAAAGCTCACTATTTTAGTTAGCTCTTAATTTAACATATAACCTAACACTTTATTTAAAATACCCAAATAGATATTCCTTTAATAAGTTACAATTAAAATTCCATTTGGAAACAAAATTTTCAATTATCAAATTTTAGTGATGTTAAAATACATTTTAACTATTTAAATCATAATTATTCAATTTCCAAGACATATCTATTTCATAAATAAAACATTTATATAGCAAATATAACAATCAAATTTCTTTACACATTTATTCATTTAGACATCAATTAAACTATGAATTCAAGTTAAATAAACTTTATTACCAAAAGTCCAATTCAAATGTATTTTATTTTATCTATTCAAAGATACATTATTTATTATACAACATATTCATTTCGGGAAATAACCTTTATTAAAATTCCTAGGTTAGACTTAAGGTTCCATATTAAATCAATTTGATTATTAAGTTATTTAAATAAAATCTCTTTAAATTTCTTTTTCACTATTTACCTCTGTTAATCTTTTATAACTAAAATTTAAGTGTATAAAATCCTTTTTATATTGTATATTATCCAATTACATTGTTAACTTCTAAAAAAAATTTAAGGTAAGTTATATTTGAATGCAATTGTAATATACAAATAAAACTATCCAATTCAATTATCTCAAGTTTGAATCATTTATCCAAAATTTTGATTTTTCTTTTTGTAATTGAAATTATTCTTTAAGAAAAAAATGTAAGAATTAAATTTCCGATTTCCTTCAAACCATTTAGAGATAAATAAATATATGTACATAATATGTCAAATCAATTTAAATCATTTATCTATATATATTATAAATCAAATCATATTTAGAAATTCAAATAAATTAAATCTTTCAAAACAAAGCTGTAGTAAGACTACAGAACGGTCTCTTCAGTTCAAAACTCGAAAATGAATGTCGATGATGCTGCAGTCATCACCGAAATTATTTTCCAGCGACAAAGAGAAGAGCACTAAATTTTTAAACTTTAAAATCCTTTAGAGACAAATTTTTATTCAAAAATACTTTAAATAATATCCTTTTAAAAATTTTAAATACAAAGTTTGAAATCCCTTGGAAATTAAATTCTTTAAATTTCTTATTTTAAATTCATTTCAGTTCCCAAATAAATTTATAAACAACTATTTATAAATTCATTTGTAGAACAATAAATGATAAATCAAGTATTATAGTTTCAAATTATCAATTTAAATCAATTTATTAAGTTCCATAAAATTATATATCCATATTTATTTCATTAACCAAATTTTAAAATAATATTGTATCAGTTTTGTAACGACCCCGAATTTTATAAATATTTAATTGATAATTAAATTAATTTTTGAATTAAAATAGTAAAATAAATCGATAAAATGGAGCGAGTTTCCCCGAATTCAAGTATATTTTGTATAAATCATTTAAATTTAATAATATCGTAAATATGTATATATGTGAATAAATGTATATGGGCATATATGAATAAATTTGAATTTTTATTTATATATATGTATATATATATTCTGGATTTGAAATTAAATCTTAAATAGATGATTTAAAAATAAAAATAGAATATAGGCTTTGAACACAAATATAAAATAAATAAAAGACAAGTTATAAAAATATAAAGTAACATATAGTTAAATTCAAACAACGTATTTAAAATAGAAATTCATTTTTTAAAATTTATAAAATAATAAAAAGCAAAGAACAAAATATATTTTGATATGAACAAGGCTTAACAATTTATGCCATATACCTCTAGCTTACAAAAGTATATCATAGCCTACAACACTTAGAAAACAAAACAAATACAAGTATGCAAAGTAAAGTAAACTAATTTAACAATAAAATATCAAATACAACTTGAACAAATACAAACTGAATTGTAAACCACAAAACAAAAGAAGACAACATAACAATGTATAACATGGCAAAGTAATAAAAATAAACATATCTATGTACCAAGCATGTAAGCTGCAGCCCAAAGTGATAAATACAAATATCAAGTATGAAACCAAACCAAATACAAATACTTTTAGTACATAAGATAGATACTATCAAACCATCTCCATTTTTGTACAGCCGAAGTCAGGAAGGAAATGTATAAAGCAAACATATGAAGACACAAGGTACATGGCAATTAATGCAGCCACCATAACATATCATGTCAGCTAACAATTAAAAGAGAAAAAAATCTAATATTGTACATGGCAATATCATCACCTTGTACAAAAGAAATAAAACATCACCCTGTATAGTTCATCTCCACATATTCTTTTCTTCATTTCAGTTTCGTTCCTAGAGGCTGAGAATAAACTAAAGTAATATCATCTCAGTTTCTTCCATCAAACTAAGTTAGAATCTGAAGTAAATAAAACTTAGATCAAAACAAATTGATGCAACCAAAGTCTTCAAACCTGGGAAGATATCAAAGCCTAGGAAAACAAGAATAAAAGCCTGTTCATCAGAAAACTCTATTTATCTCTGGAAACAATGGTGAGCAACTCCTTGTTTTTTTTGAAGCTTAACTGATTTTGTTATCTTGATGTTTGTGAGTAACAAACGTTTTAAAATATAAATATATAGTTGTTTTACTTGATCATCCTTAGAGATAAATATGCCTGTAGTCATGTTTTTAAAGCTCTGTGAACATATTATGTAAATGCTTGGTGTTATGGTGGGGATGTTTACTGGTTTCAAATTCAAAACCCATGCATAAATCAAACACTCATAATTTCATCTTCATTGGTACCTGAGTTTAGAGATATATAGGTTGTTATATCTTAGAATACAAACTGGTTTAAGTTAAACAATTTGAGTTGCATCTGGAAAATAAGAAAATACAGAGCACCACTTAAAAACAAGTCAAAATCCAAGTGTTTAAAATCCTTATATTCAGTTATACAAATCGATTTCTTATACAAAAATAGGATTTTTAACATAAAAATCTAAATTTTTAGTGATTGAATTCGAGAGCAGTTATGGGTTGATCGAAAAATGGGTTTCGATCAAGTTTAGGTGATTGGATGCTCTATCGAGGTTGGGCCTTCGCGTAGGGGTAGAAGAGTGATCGGCGCTACTGGGAAAAATAATGGGATGGTGGTCAGACCATGGTGGTGGTGGCGGCAAGTGTTTAAAATCCGTAAACCTAGTTTTGCCGTGGTTTGGTATTTGGTGTCGTTCATCGTCTAGAGATGATCGAGCGTCGCAAGGTTCTGGGTGATGGTAGTGGTCGAGTTGAAGTGTCGATGGCCGGAGTTGTAGGTTGGCTAGTGGTCGGAGAATCATGAACTTGGCGTTGACAGGTTCGATGGGTGATGATGTTCATATTTCCAGGTGAGTGTGGAGTAACTCGATTTCGACCGAGTGTCTGAGGTAATGATCGGAGGGTGGAGAAAGGACGGGGATGTGGTCGCCGAGATGAGGGGATGGTCGTGGTCGATCAGAGGTGGCTGATGGTGGAGTGCACGTGCACAGTCTGGTCGAGTGCACGGTTGACATTTTGAAGCCCTGGGTTCTTGAGTGTAGTCTCGGGGAAGATGGGTAAATGACTCGAAGTAATACTCGAGTAAATCGAGTAGTTTACCTGAAGTAAGGATGGGAAGGCTCGAGTCTGCAGTTGTTCCAGGCTTGAAAAAGAAACTGGTAGCAAGTTGTTTGAGCTTTTAAGCAAATTTAAAGAAACTTAAATTTGTACATAGATTTAGACAGGGTTTAAATCCAGGTTGAAGTTTGAATTCAAATTTATAAATTAAAAGTTTTGAATAAAGGATTTTCAAAAACAATTAAGTTCTAAATTTATATTTGTAACAAGTTATTTTAAATGAAACTCCCTAAGTGATTTAGAAAATAAAAATCAAACGTTTCCAACTTTTAACTTAAAAGTGAGTCGATTTATATCGTTAATGATAATCAAGTAAGTAATAATTTGTAATTAAGATTTATTCATAAATAATTAAGAAAATCAGTTAAAGGATAATTAGTTATAATTAAGATTAAATTAATTTATAATCGAGGATTTATTAATTAAAGTAAACTAGTTAGCAATTTAAGATAATTGATCAAGTAATTAATGAATGATTTAATTAAAATAGTAATTACTTAGTGAAAGTAATTAAGAGAAGATGATTACAGGTTAATTATTTAATAATTAAAGGATAATTAATTTAATTAATAAATGATTAAAGGTCAATTAATCGAATGATTTGAAATTAATTTATGTTGATTAACCACGATTGATGACTTATCTGATTTAAATTAATCGGACATTTAACTGACCTTACCTATGGATTTTTAGTCTCTATTTATTGTGAATTGTTTGATTACCCTGATATATAATGATGTGTGATATACCCTGATTTGTGTTTTAATCTGTGATGTAATTTATTATCTGATATATATCTATGATCTATACGATAAGCGATATAGTTTATATCGTTTGTTAACTATATCTCTGTATTCTGATATGTGATGATTCATTGTGTTGCACTATTGTGTTAAACCCCTGGACTACACCATACACACACCAATATGGATTTCACGTGGAAATCGGTTAAGTCACAGATAATTTAAAGTTAATATTTTTGAATTTGAAATTTTAATTTCAATTGATTTTGAAACTGGAAATTTGGGTTTAAAGTAAAAAGCTTTTGAAATAGAATTTCAAATATAAAAGTTATTTTGAGTAACTTAATCGAGTTTTGAAAATTTAAATAATTAGATTTAAATTTGAATTCAAGTTTGAAATTTAATCTATGATTTGGAAACTAGGAATAAAAGATGATATAAATGTGTTTGTATGAATAAAACCATTTTAAAAGTATTAATTTGGGAATTTGAATTTAAACCAAGGATTTCAACTCGTATGAATGAATCAGATTTCCAAAATGAAACTGTTTGTCTTCAAAGGAATAAAAGCTTTCAGATAAGAAATGAAATTCCAGTTTAATTAAAGGAATTTCAAGATTGAATTGAAATTATTTTTCCAAGTTATGAATGAATTCTTTTTGAAAGCTATGAATTAAATCTGTCTAATTTTAACAGATTTAAAATGATGTTTTGTTTAAACCATTTGAAATGAAATTGTTTTGAAAGCTATGAGTTAAATCTTTGATTTAAAGATTTAACGAGTTAATTAAATTTAAAGGGAAATTGATTTGGAAAATCTATGAATGAATCTTTGTGAAATTAAGTGAACTTTATGAATTGAATCTTTTTTGTTTAAAAAGATTAAAATGGTAATTTGATAAACCATTTGTAAAGAAAGTTTGGGTTTAAGTTGTGACTTAATTGAAATCCCAATATCCATATGTTTTCGAATATTACGCTCACTATTCGGGTTAGCCGGGAAAGGACCTTTGGGTCGTATAACTCATTCCGAATAGTGATACGTCGTATATGGATAGCATTTGAAGACCGGTGTTGAAGACCGGATATTTTTCGAAAATGAAAGGACAACCTGTCGAATGTCTCTGCACTGAGTCGCGCCGGTATAGAGATTTATATCACTCTTTTGTGATGGGAAGTCCGGACGTGATTGAAAGTTATCCGGAATTGCAAGGGCTTCGTGAGAAGTGCCTTCGGTTCTGTTCGAACCCGGAACAGACTTGTATGGATACATGTCTGACATTACACTTTGAGATATAAAGCCGATTTCTTTCAAATACATATCTGTTGGTGGCGGAGAATTTATTCTCTTAGCTTAACACCCTTCTCTGAGACGTACGAGCTCAGAGGTTATGTAGTTGAAATTTATCAGCGATATATCCCAATTTGGTAATGTGGCATGCTGAGTGTTGCTGTGTGATGATCAGGGTTTGATCATTTGTGATATGATCATTTATTTGATCTTATATCTTTGTGATCATAGGTTGATCATTTGTTTGACCCGAAGCATGGCTTTGTGAACAAAGCGTAGCTTTGTGGACGAGACTTCGTCGAGCCTCACACCCCGGAAATGGTCGAAACAGGAAGGATGCAGCAAGGTTCTAGGGAGTAGCGCCCCTTAGTGTATGTCATTCCTTCTGGATAAAGGTGGTATCATGGTATGGAGCCCAGATACTTAACCTCTGTGGTTGCTGCAAATTTATTACTTTGTGGTTTGTTGGAAATCGGGGATCCTCGGGAAGATCGGTGACGATCGGGGGATGGCATACGCGTGTCAGTAGTTACCTATTTTTGCAGAGGTAACCCGGCCTTGTGTTGGCAGAGATCCGGTTAGGTTCTCGGGTCGTCTATTCCAGGGACGTACCCATCGTGGATAGGAAGTTCCTTAGCCTGACCATTTGTTGGAAATCCATCTTCCAATACGAACTTTGTACGGTATTAGTTGTAGAACCTGCCATTTACGTACGGTGGTCACCACTGTTTAGATGGTAGCTATAGTAGGCATACGATACTGGTCGTATGTTGGCTAAGATTTATATTCTACTTTCGAAATGTTTTCTACACTATGCACTAATAATAATATCAAATGATTTGATTTGCGTAGTAAGCATCTTTGACTATCATAAGAAGAAATCTCCTCCAATTCTGCGTTTGCATTGTGTGTGTGGTGGGAGGTCTTATGGTAGTTTCATTTTCTAAAAGCATTGCAGATTTAAATGTTTAAAATTCTTTTGCTGTCGTTTAAAGATAAACTGTTTTTGTTGCTCACACCAGTCCCATGACTGATCCGGAGTTTATTGTTCTTTCCTAAACTCTGGATGCTCAAAATTTTTCTACACGAGCAGTCTAGAGTTTGGTTTTTCAGATAGTCAGGATTAGTAGATTTTCTGGAGCTAGTTCATTCATCGGAGTTGCTTATCTTGGAGTTGTGGATTCATTCTTGTCTGAAGATCATTTTGGAGTTATCACTTCTATTGATATTGTTCCGCTGCTGTTGTTATCTTTTCTTTTCCGCTGATATTTCTTGTATCATATCTCTGATGTATATAGATATTCATTGTATCATCATTGTATCTGGATATTGTATTAGATATTGTATATCTATATTCTTTTATTTCCGCTGTGTTGTTTACTTAATGTTGTTATAGCTCCGGCGAATCGGATTTGAACGGTCGAATCTGCGGCATTTTAGTACAGTGTGAAGTACGGATGTTGATTTTCGAGCGGGCAAAACCCGATACGTTACATTTGGTATCAGAGCTAAGGTTGAACTTTAGCTCAGGAGTATAACACGTTAAGTAGCTCATTAGAGATAGAGTGAAGTAAACTCTAGAATGAGTGTATCCCTAAGATATCAGTCTGAACGTCTCAGTAAATTCTCTTGCTATCCACTGATGGTAAGTATGAGTGCAAGAAGAGGACGAGATAGGGGACAGGGAAATACGACTATAAATGGTCAATACCCTGCAACAGTGGAAACAATCTTTCTCTATCAAAATTCTTTGATTCGTTTCCAAATTCTTTTCATTGCTTCGTGTCAGCTACAAGAAGAAGTTTCAGTATGATGATGGCCCTACGAATCGTTGTAGGAAATTCTTACTTCGTATTTTCATCGGTTTCTTATCAGCTTTTTGATTTAAACTTTAATGAATTTGAAATTGGAAATTCTGAATTAATTGGAAATTTTAAATTGAGTTAAATTGATTAATAGAATACAGAGCTAAATTGAATTAAATCAATAAAACAATTTCGGTTAAAACAAAATTTTGAAATTCTATTGAAATTTCTTGTGAATACCAAAGTCCGAAGAGGGATAAATTGGTATGTATTTTGAGATATTCCTACTTGAGTTTGGAATTCATATCGTAAGTTTGAGGAGTTATAAGGAGATCGCATCTGTCTATCTCTGTGTTATATTCGTGCCTGCGAATTTCGAGGACGAAATTCTTTTAAGGGGGGAAGTTTGTAACGACCCCGAATTTTATAAATATTTAATTGATAATTAAATTAATTTTTGAATTAAAATAGTAAAATAAATCGATAAAATGGAGCGAGTTTCCCCGAATTCAAGTATATTTTGTATAAATCATTTAAATTTAATAATATCGTAAATATGTATATATGTGAATAAATGTATATGGGCATATATGAATAAATTTGAATTTTTATTTATATATATGTATATATATATTCTGGATTTGAAATTAAATCTTAAATAGATGATTTAAAAATAAAAATAGAATATAGGCTTTGAACACAAATATAAAATAAATAAAAGACAAGTTATAAAAATATAAAGTAACATATAGTTAAATTCAAACAACGTATTTAAAATAGAAATTCATTTTTTAAAATTTATAAAATAATAAAAAGCAAAGAACAAAATATATTTTGATATGAACAAGGCTTAACAATTTATGCCATATACCTCTAGCTTACAAAAGTATATCATAGCCTACAACACTTAGAAAACAAAACAAATACAAGTATGCAAAGTAAAGTAAACTAATTTAACAATAAAATATCAAATACAACTTGAACAAATACAAACTGAATTGTAAACCACAAAACAAAAGAAGACAACATAACAATGTATAACATGGCAAAGTAATAAAAATAAACATATCTATGTACCAAGCATGTAAGCTGCAGCCCAAAGTGATAAATACAAATATCAAGTATGAAACCAAACCAAATACAAATACTTTTAGTACATAAGATAGATACTATCAAACCATCTCCATTTTTGTACAGCCGAAGTCAGGAAGGAAATGTATAAAGCAAACATATGAAGACACAAGGTACATGGCAATTAATGCAGCCACCATAACATATCATGTCAGCTAACAATTAAAAGAGAAAAAAATCTGATATTGTACATGGCAATATCATCACCTTGTACAAAAGAAATAAAACATCACCCTGTATAGTTCATCTCCACATATTCTTTTCTTCATTTCAGTTTCGTTCCTAGAGGCTGAGAATAAACTAAAGTAATATCATCTCAGTTTCTTCCATCAAACTAAGTTAGAATCTGAAGTAAATAAAACTTAGATCAAAACAAATTGATGCAACCAAAGTCTTCAAACCTGGGAAGATATCAAAGCCTAGGAAAACAAGAATAAAAGCCTGTTCATCAGAAAACTCTATTTATCTCTGGAAACAATGGTGAGCAACTCCTTGTTTTTTTTGAAGCTTAACTGATTTTGTTATCTTGATGTTTGTGAGTAACAAACGTTTTAAAATATAAATATATAGTTGTTTTACTTGATCATCCTTAGAGATAAATATGCCTGTAGTCATGTTTTTAAAGCTCTGTGAACATATTATGTAAATGCTTGGTGTTATGGTGGGGATGTTTACTGGTTTCAAATTCAAAACCCATGCATAAATCAAACACTCATAATTTCATCTTCATTGGTACCTGAGTTTAGAGATATATAGGTTGTTATATCTTAGAATACAAACTGGTTTAAGTTAAACAATTTGAGTTGCATCTGGAAAATAAGAAAATACAGAGCACCACTTAAAAACAAGTCAAAATCCAAGTGTTTAAAATCCTTATATTCAGTTATACAAATCGATTTCTTATACAAAAATAGGATTTTTAACATAAAAATCTAAATTTTTAGTGATTGAATTCGAGAGCAGTTATGGGTTGATCGAAAAATGGGTTTCGATCAAGTTTAGGTGATTGGATGCTCTATCGAGGTTGGGCCTTCGCGTAGGGGTAGAAGAGTGATCGGCGCTACTGGGAAAAATAATGGGATGGTGGTCAGACCATGGTGGTGGTGGCGGCAAGTGTTTAAAATCCGTAAACCTAGTTTTGCCGTGGTTTGGTATTTGGTGTCGTTCATCGTCTAGAGATGATCGAGCGTCGCAAGGTTCTGGGTGATGGTAGTGGTCGAGTTGAAGTGTCGATGGCCGGAGTTGTAGGTTGGCTAGTGGTCGGAGAATCATGAACTTGGCGTTGACAGGTTCGATGGGTGATGATGTTCATATTTCCAGGTGAGTGTGGAGTAACTCGATTTCGACCGAGTGTCTGAGGTAATGATCGGAGGGTGGAGAAAGGACGGGGATGTGGTCGCCGAGATGAGGGGATGGTCGTGGTCGATCAGAGGTGGCTGATGGTGGAGTGCACGTGCACAGTCTGGTCGAGTGCACGGTTGACATTTTGAAGCCCTGGGTTCTTGAGTGTAGTCTCGGGGAAGATGGGTAAATGACTCGAAGTAATACTCGAGTAAATCGAGTAGTTTACCTAAAGTAAGGATGGGAAGGCTCGAGTCTGCAGTTGTTCCAGGCTTGAAAAAGAAACTGGTAGCAAGTTGTTTGAGCTTTTAAGCAAATTTAAAGAAACTTAAATTTGTACATAGATTTAGACAGGGTTTAAATCCAGGTTGAAGTTTGAATTCAAATTTATAAATTAAAAGTTTTGAATAAAGGATTTTCAAAAACAATTAAGTTCTAAATTTATATTTGTAACAAGTTATTTTAAATGAAACTCCCTAAGTGATTTAGAAAATAAAAATCAAACGTTTCCAACTTTTAACTTAAAAGTGAGTCGATTTATATCGTTAATGATAATCAAGTAAGTAATAATTTGTAATTAAGATTTATTCATAAATAATTAAGAAAATCAGTTAAAGGATAATTAGTTATAATTAAGATTAAATTAATTTATAATCGAGGATTTATTAATTAAAGTAAACTAGTTAGCAATTTAAGATAATTGATCAAGTAATTAATGAATGATTTAATTAAAATAGTAATTACTTAGTGAAAGTAATTAAGAGAAGATGATTACAGGTTAATTATTTAATAATTAAAGGATAATTAATTTAATTAATAAATGATTAAAGGTCAATTAATCGAATGATTTGAAATTAATTTATGTTGATTAACCACGATTGATGACTTATCTGATTTAAATTAATCGGACATTTAACTGACCTTACCTATGGATTTTTAGTCTCTATTTATTGTGAATTGTTTGATTACCCTGATATATAATGATGTGTGATATACCCTGATTTGTGTTTTAATCTGTGATGTAATTTATTATCTGATATATATCTATGATCTATACGATAAGCGATATAGTTTATATCGTTTGTTAACTATATCTCTGTATTCTGATATGTGATGATTCATTGTGTTGCACTATTGTGTTAAACCCCTGGACTACACCATACACACACCAATATGGATTTCACGTGGAAATCGGTTAAGTCACAGATAATTTAAAGTTAATATTTTTGAATTTGAAATTTTAATTTCAATTGATTTTGAAACTGGAAATTTGGGTTTAAAGTAAAAAGCTTTTGAAATAGAATTTCAAATATAAAAGTTATTTTGAGTAACTTAATCGAGTTTTGAAAATTTAAATAATTAGATTTAAATTTGAATTCAAGTTTGAAATTTAATCTATGATTTGGAAACTAGGAATAAAAGATGATATAAATGTGTTTGTATGAATAAAACCATTTTAAAAGTATTAATTTGGGAATTTGAATTTAAACCAAGGATTTCAACTCGTATGAATGAATCAGATTTCCAAAATGAAACTGTTTGTCTTCAAAGGAATAAAAGCTTTCAGATAAGAAATGAAATTCCAGTTTAATTAAAGGAATTTCAAGATTGAATTGAAATTATTTTTCCAAGTTATGAATGAATTCTTTTTGAAAGCTATGAATTAAATCTGTCTAATTTTAACAGATTTAAAATGATGTTTTGTTTAAACCATTTGAAATGAAATTGTTTTGAAAGCTATGAGTTAAATCTTTGATTTAAAGATTTAACGAGTTAATTAAATTTAAAGGGAAATTGATTTGGAAAATCTATGAATGAATCTTTGTGAAATTAAGTGAACTTTATGAATTGAATCTTTTTTGTTTAAAAAGATTAAAATGGTAATTTGATAAACCATTTGTAAAGAAAGTTTGGGTTTAAGTTGTGACTTAATTGAAATCCCAATATCCATATGTTTTCGAATATTACGCTCACTATTCGGGTTAGCCGGGAAAGGACCTTTGGGTCGTATAACTCATTCCGAATAGTGATACGTCGTATATGGATAGCATTTGAAGACCGGTGTTGAAGACCGGATATTTTTCGAAAATGAAAGGACAACCTGTCGAATGTCTCTGCACTGAGTCGCGCCGGTATAGAGATTTATATCACTCTTTTGTGATGGGAAGTCCGGACGTGATTGAAAGTTATCCGGAATTGCAAGGGCTTCGTGAGAAGTGCCTTCGGTTCTGTTCGAACCCGGAACAGACTTGTATGGATACATGTCTGACATTACACTTTGAGATATAAAGCCGATTTCTTTCAAATACATATCTGTTGGTGGCGGAGAATTTATTCTCTTAGCTTAACACCCTTCTCTGAGACGTACGAGCTCAGAGGTTATGTAGTTGAAATTTATCAGCGATATATCCCAATTTGGTAATGTGGCATGCTGAGTGTTGCTGTGTGATGATCAGGGTTTGATCATTTGTGATATGATCATTTATTTGATCTTATATCTTTGTGATCATAGGTTGATCATTTGTTTGACCCGAAGCATGGCTTTGTGAACAAAGCGTAGCTTTGTGGACGAGACTTCGTCGAGCCTCACACCCCGGAAATGGTCGAAACAGGAAGGATGCAGCAAGGTTCTAGGGAGTAGCGCCCCTTAGTGTATGTCATTCCTTCTGGATAAAGGTGGTATCATGGTATGGAGCCAAGATACTTAACCTCTGTGGTTGCTGCAAATTTATTACTTTGTGGTTTGTTGGAAATCGGGGATCCTCGGGAAGATCGGTGACGATCGGGGGATGGCATACGCGTGTCAGTAGTTACCTATTTTTGCAGAGGTAACCCGGCCTTGTGTTGGCAGAGATCCGGTTAGGTTCTCGGGTCGTCTATTCCAGGGACGTACCCATCGTGGATAGGAAGTTCCTTAGCCTGACCATTTGTTGGAAATCCATCTTCCAATACGAACTTTGTACGGTATTAGTTGTAGAACCTGCCATTTACGTACGGTGGTCACCACTGTTTAGATGGTAGCTATAGTAGGCATACGATACTGGTCGTATGTTGGCTAAGATTTATATTCTACTTTCGAAATGTTTTCTACACTATGCACTAATAATAATATCAAATGATTTGATTTGCGTAGTAAGCATCTTTGACTATCATAAGAAGAAATCTCCTCCAATTCTGCGTTTGCATTGTGTGTGTGGTGGGAGGTCTTATGGTAGTTTCATTTTCTAAAAGCATTGCGGATTTAAATGTTTAAAATTCTTTTGCTGTCGTTTAAAGATAAACTGTTTTTGTTGCTCACACCAGTCCCATGACTGATCCGGAGTTTATTGTTCTTTCCTAAACTCTGGATGCTCAAAATTTTTCTACACGAGCAGTCTAGAGTTTGGTTTTTCAGATAGTCAGGATTAGTAGATTTTCTGGAGCTAGTTCATTCATCGGAGTTGCTTATCTTGGAGTTGTGGATTCATTCTTGTCTGAAGATCATTTTGGAGTTATCACTTCTATTGATATTGTTCCGCTGCTGTTGTTATCTTTTCTTTTCCGCTGATATTTCTTGTATCATATCTCTGATGTATATAGATATTCATTGTATCATCATTGTATCTGGATATTGTATTAGATATTGTATATCTATATTCTTTTATTTCCGCTGTGTTGTTTACTTAATGTTGTTATAGCTCCGGCGAATCGGATTTGAACGGTCGAATCTGCGGCATTTTAGTACAGTGTGAAGTACGGATGTTGATTTTCGAGCGGGCAAAACCCGATACGTTACAAGTTTGTTCTGTCAAAGTGTTTTAGAAATCCTACCGATAGCGTTGATCAGACGAATCGATCGGAAACCCAAATCAACATCAACAACTCAAACAACACAATATAAAACAAAACATTAATTTACAAATACAGTTCAAAATGTTTGGAAGATAGATTGGAACAAAAGACAAGATGATTAAACAGAGTAGAGAGATGGGTAAGCTTAGATAAATCGCGGACAACCTTAACCGGGTCAACCGTGACTTAATGGATAAGATCAAATGTGGATTTTCTGGGGTAAATCTACCTTCGATCTCAAGAGATAGAGTTTGGAATAACAAAAGATATTAGCATCTAAACCAAGGATAAATATAAATCTCTAGTTAATCGATGCTGATTGTAAAGGATTTTCACCCCTTTACAAGAAAATTAGAATAATGGCGAGACCGCCAATTTCCTATAAAGATCATTCGAAGTGGAGTTATGTGATACTCCAAAATCAAAGGAAGATGAATAGTGAGGGACAAGAATGAATTTTGGAACCGTAGGGAACGTTCCAAAAATTCAAAGGAATTTTGAATCAAGAGGAAAAGATTCAAACTCGAACGAAAGTGATTCTGTAAATAAATCTACTCCATATGCTGAGTTTTGCCTCAAAGCCAAAGCTCTGATACCAACTGTAACGATCCGTTATTTTCAACCATTCGCATCCATTATAAGTGTATAGGTAGACACTCATGCCGGAGTTGAATTGCTCAAAATACCGCGTTGTAATTAAAATTTGACAAATCTCAGAATATACAGTAAATAAATATAATCACAGATCACAGACATAGAGTAAAATAATGCAGCGGAAGTAAAAGAAATAGTAGTTCATGAAGCTACTATGTAAATATATCAGAGTTACATAAGATACAACAGAAGAAATAGAGTACAACAAAAGTCTCAATAAAATAACCAAGTACAAGCTGAGTAGAACAACGGAACTGAAATAGATAGGACATGACAAGCAGATAATCTCCAGCGATTCAAATCTCCAAGAGAGTGGAAATCCAAATCTGTGAATAACTCAGGCTGACCCGAGCGTAAAGCAAAACACAAAACACTCGAGTCAGGACAATATATACTTATATAATGTAAACCAACTCAAGTGAACTGTAATAAAGGTACAAGTAACTTAGAAGATGCTTGGGACCGCCCATCCTCTAAGGATCCGTTAAAATATCTACTATGTAGTAATATTCGCTATTATAATAGTGTCAAAATAAGTAAAGTATAATCATATAGAAAATAGCGTTAAGGGGATGGAGAACCTTAACGCGGTCGGATCTTAAAATCATAATCGTAGTAAAGCTCGATATGGTAGGTGACACGGCACAACTAGGCAATGCCAGGGTAGATATACCAATTACGCACACGGACTGATGGATACGCATAGCAGCCACTACCGTTCCACCTCGAACAACACTCCCAAATCGGAGGATGGCCATCTAATCAATCACAAGTAAGAGTATAATATCGAAGAAATGTGTCCGAGAAGAGGTGCTACCTCACTGGTCCGAGATCGCTCCTGTTTTAGCCACCTTATGCCAACTCACGGGAGTTGGGTCCACGTAACATACCTTAAGAACGTCGCCACCATCCTACTTCATTCTGGAATATCCACCGCGTACACGGTTGTCAAAGTGGTTTTCGTTATCGACAGAGAGTATGTCCATATCCGATCCCGGTCTCTTTGCCAACCAATCGTTATTATAACCCGTGGTTATAACTTTTAAAAACAGTTTATACTTCAAAATAGAATATCATTTCAAATCCAAATCTTTATCAAAATAAAGATTAAATCAATTCCAAACCATTTCCATATTTTTAAAATATCATATCATTTCAAAACTTCATTTCAAATCATTTCAATATATCAAAATATCATATCTTTCCAAAACTTCATTTCAAATCATTTTAATATATCAAATATCAATCTTTCCAAATCTTCATTTCAAATCATTTTAATATAATAAAATATCATATCCTTACAAATCCAAATATTTGACTTTAAATACCTTTTAAATTCAAAGATATCGTTCATTTACTATCATTTCAAATCACCTTTATATAGTTTATATTTCAATCAAAATAATTCATTTAAACCTTTTAAAAGTGTAATTATTATATTTTCAAATCAAGTATTCAATTTCCAAAGTTTCAAACCATTCTGAGTTCGTTTACTAAGTCAAAAACCCTAATTATTAAAATTTCAGCATTTCACAGCATTTAAAAACAACTGCTATAAGTTATATTTGAAAACATTTTTAATTCAGCAAAGACAGCACTTAAAACTGCTGTTAAAACTCAGTTTTAGTTGAATTATAGTTCAAAACAGAAAAGACAGCATTTCAGAAGTGCTGCGGTAGTTCAGATTTCAAAACAAGGGTTAAATTTGGTTTCAGCAAAGACTGCAGACCATTATAGCATTTCTAGAGAATGCTATAATAGGCCTGAGTTCAATATTAGCCTATAAGTTCAATTACAGCAACTACAGCATTTCAGAAATGCTGTAATAGCTCTTTTTACACAATTTTAGTTCAAAACAGAATCTATAGCATTTCTGAATGCTATTAAAAGTAGATTTCAGGTGTTAGTGTATTTCCAGCAATAAATAACTTCAATTTAAAACACATAAACATTTTAAAAATCATATTTTAACATTTAAAATGTTCATTTACATATCATTTAACATATATCTTTTTCACAATAAATTTCTTATAATTAAATCCAATTTTCAACAATTTACTTAATAAATTTAAGTGTAAAAGTTTCCAATTCTTCACATTTCAACAAATAACTTAACACTTCAAATTTAAATTACCATTTCACAAATTTAACTAAATTTCCAATTTTATTTAATTAACTTAAACCTTTAATTAAAACCAAATTTCACATTTCCAAGTCAAGTTATATTTTCAAAGATCACTTTTAAACATTCATTTATTTAACCACTTAAACTCACAGAAAAATCAATAATACTTTAATAAATCGCTTAAATTCAAATTTAATCAAATTATCATATTTACCATTTTCCAAATATAATTAAATTTTCATTTTTATTCATATAACTTAAATATCATTTTTAACCAAAATTCCAAATTTCCAAACTTAAGTTATATTTCAAAATTTCACTTTTACCATTCATTTAAATTACATTTTTAACTTCTAGAAAAATCCAAATTTCTTTATTTAAACATTAAAAATCCAATTTAAATCAAATTTTCATAATTTTACACTTTTAAAAATATTTAAAAATATTCAAAACACTTTACAAAATAACCACGGGCCTGTATATAGTTTTCTAACCTAGGTCAAGTGATACGGATATGTATCATTTCAATCCGCAGTTTATAAAGAAAAACCGGGTTCTATCATTTCAAACCCGCAATCCCAAGTCAAAATAAATTAAGTAAAAACCGTTCAGGCCTATCATTTCAGCCCATAACGATTTTTCCCTATTCTAAAGTCCGTTCGGGTATGTATCATTTCAACCCATAGTGATTCTAGTCTACAGGGAACTTGCAGTGTGATAAACAGATATAAATAACAGAATAACATTAAATAACAGTAACAGATGATATAACAGGTGTATAAACATCATATGATCATAACATAGTCAAGTATAACATGATAATATATTTCTACAGATTCACAGGGTGTCAATTTACTAGTTATATAGGTACATATTGTCTGGTGAGAATAACTCACCTTTTTATGCTGGAGTTAGCGATCAAAACACACAGAATAGATTCCATAAAGCATGACAAACATGATACAGCATGACTTTTGATTTGAATGAATATAGAGCCTTGATATTTATCTTGTAAACAATAACCAAAACAAGACAATATATACATAAATATTTAACACAAACAATGTTGAAAAAATGAAGATAAGAGACAACAAAGGAATGAATGTTTTTGCCTTGCTTTCTACACTTGCTAGCATGACTTAGGGAATGTTTTGGTTCAGGTTTGGACATGGTTTGGGTCTGGTTTGGACCTAAAAAGGCATGGCTACAGGGCAAGAGCAAGGTGGAGGTTACAAGCATGAGAATACAAGGGGTCCAGGCTTGACAGTGGAGTTTTGGTGCACCACAAGGCTCGTCTACATGCATTGTTTGGCTTGGATCTTCATGTTTCAGATCTGGACAGAGGTGGGGAGGGGTGTGTCAAGGTCAGGTCAGGGGAGTGGTGGTGGCTATGGTGGTGGTTTGGGTGGTGGTTGAAGTGGATGAGCATGTAGAGGTGAAATAAGTATAGATCTAGGCATCTAGGTTGTAGTTTGAGGGGTTTGACCATTATTTGGGGTTCGGCTATGGTCAGATCTGGTGGGGTAGATGGTGGTGATGGTAGGGAAGAGATGGAAGGAGGTCGTGGCCGTGGAATAGGGGGAGAGCCGCTCCAATCTGGGGAGAAAGCAAAGAAAATTTGCATAGAAAATAGGAGAAAAAGTAGAAAGAAGAGAGGGATTTACCTAATTTTTTTGCAAGATGGAGGCCATGATTTTTTTTTAGGGTTTAGGAGCTTTGGAAATTCGTGAGTGAGAGGAAAAAAAAAAGTGGCGGCTGAAGAAATGAGGAGATGTGGCCAATTGAATGAAAAGTTAGGTTAAAAAGTAGAAGGGTTAGAAAATAAAAGGGCCTTAGGAAGATAGAAAGTTTAAGGCCTTTCAAATTTCTTTAATTCATTTTTATAAGTTTATATTTCTGATAATAACATTAATTCCAGTTAAAAATTAGAAAATTTGATAAAATATAAAAAAATATATAATATTTATTGATTATATAAAGTAGGATTAAGGAAAATAGTTAAAACAGTGAACTAGACTAGAAAATTTTGAAATTGAATAGAATAAATTTTAGAAAATTCATATGAGCTTGCAATATATTTTTAAACATAAATAATAACATAAAATAAAAATATATTCACAAAGTAAATATTTAAAATTAAATTTACATATAATTTTTAAATGAAGAAAATAGCAGAAAATAGGAAAACAGCCCTTAAAAATGGAAAATCTACACGGTAAATTTTGGAAAAATTATATTATCATTTAAAAATATTAAAAGACAAAAATATACATAAAATAACATATTTACACATATTAAGATAAAATATAAGAAAGAAAAATATGATTTATAAAATTTAAAATAGGCAAAATTGCACAATAAAACAAATTATACTAAAAATTGAAATGTACATAACTTTTACATTTTAACTCCGTTTTCAACGAAACGAAAAGCAGTATTCATGTTATCAAATCTATTTTCATAATAAAAGATAAAATTTATAATTTCAAATATTTAAAATTTAAATTTAAAAGTCAAAGTTTTACTATTTTAACCAAAATTCACTTTTCTGGAAATATTAAATTTAGTTATATTTGGAATTCTAATCCACATACAAAATCAAAGTTTTTATATTTACAATAACAAAATTTATTCTTTTCATAAATAAAGTTTTTAAATCTGGAAATCAATTTAAAAATAATTGTAAAATACAGGGTTGTTACACTCTCCCCCACTCAAAACTTTTCGTCCCCGAAAAGGAACCAGGTACGGGAAAGCACAGAAAAAGATAGAATGAATAGAATTAAGACAAGATGATAAGAAAATTGGAATTACATCTGATAACTATTGTTATAGGTAAGTTTAATAAGATGGAGGTGATCAAATCAAGAATATAAGCACGAAAAAAATCCTCTAGAGTCTGAATCTCCCTTTTCACTTGACCGACGGTCTATGAATGGAAAACAGTGTTCAAATTCGGATGAGTAACAAAGATTATCAAAGATTACATAAAGATTTCTAAACAGAAAGATTATAGAAAGATGCTTATACCAGCCTGTAGCAAGATGAGGGAAAATAAGGACAACCAAAAGATGGTTTGAAAAACAAAATAAGATAATAATTTGAAACCATAATGCTTTGAAATCATAACAATTTAGGGATGTTTATCATTTGGAAATCATACTACTAAGATCATAACACTTGGAAATGTTATTCTAAAAAAACATAATACTTAGAAAATCATAACACCTTTTAAAATAATCTTCATTTAAAATATTTTAATTCATTTAAAAGTTGTAACATTTCTAAGTTCATTCAATTATAGAAATTTCCAAAACATTGTCTTTTCAAAATAGCAGCACTTATAAAATGCTACAGTAGATATATTAGTATTTCAAATTAGTTCAATTTTAGAAATATTCATTTGGATATCTTTTAACTTATGACTTATTAAAACAAACCTTTATGAATGGAATATCCAAATTAAACTATACTTCGTTTATTAAGTCAAAAGCTCACTATTTTAGTTAGCTCTTAATTTAACATATAACCTAACACTTTATTTAAAATACCCAAATAGATATTCCTTTAATAAGTTACAATTAAAATTCCATTTGGAAACAAAATTTTCAATTATCAAATTTTAGTGATGTTAAAATACATTTTAACTATTTAAATCATAATTATTCAATTTCCAAGACATATCTATTTCATAAATAAAACATTTATATAGCAAATATAACAATCAAATTTCTTTACACATTTATTCATTTAGACATCAATTAAACTATGAATTCAAGTTAAATAAACTTTATTACCAAAAGTCCAATTCAAATGTATTTTATTTTATCTATTCAAAGATACATTATTTATTATACAACATATTCATTTCGGGAAATAACCTTTATTAAAATTCCTAGGTTAGACTTAAGGTTCCATATTAAATCAATTTGATTATTAAGTTATTTAAATAAAATCTCTTTAAATTTCTTTTTCACTATTTACCTCTGTTAATATTTTATAACTAAAATTTAAGTGTATAAAATCCTTTTTATATTGTATATTATCCAATTACATTGTTAACTTCTAAAAAAAATTTAAGGTAAGTTATATTTGAATGCAATTGTAATATACAAATAAAACTATCCAATTCAATTATCTCAAGTTTGAATCATTTATCCAAAATTTTGATTTTTCTTTTTGTAATTGAAATTATTCTTTAAGAAAAAAATGTAAGAATTAAATTTCCGATTTCCTTCAAACCATTTAGAGATAAATAAATATATGTACATAATATGTCAAATCAATTTAAATCATTTATCTATATATATTATAAATCAAATCATATTTAGAAATTCAAATAAATTAAATCTTTCAAAACAAAGCTGTAGTAAGACTACAGAACGGTCTCTTCAGTTCAAAACTCGAAAATGAATGTCGATGATGCTGCAGTCATCGCCGAAATTATTTTCCAGCGACAAAGAGAAGAGCACTAAATTTTTAAACTTTAAAATCCTTTAGAGACAAATTTTTATTCAAAAATACTTTAAATAATATCCTTTTAAAAATTTTAAATACAAAGTTTGAAATCCCTTGGAAATTAAATTCTTTAAATTTCTTATTTTAAATTCATTTCAGTTCCCAAATAAATTTATAAACAACTATTTATAAATTCATTTGTAGAACAATAAATGATAAATCAAGTATTATCATTTCAAATTATCAATTTAAATCAATTTATTAAGTTCCATAAAATTATATATCCATATTTATTTCATTAACAAAATTTTAAAATAATATTGTATCAGTTTGTTCTGTCAAAGTGTTTTAGAAATCCTTCCGATAGCGTTGATCAGACGAATCGATCGGAAACCCAAATCAACATCAACAACTCAAACAACACAATATAAAACAAAACATTAATTTACAAATACAGTTCAAAATGTTTGGAAGATAGATTGGAACAAAAGACAAGATGATTAAACAGAGTAGAGAGATGGGTAAGCTTAGATAAATCGCGGACAACCTTAACCGGGTCAATCGTGACTTAATGGATAAGATCAAATGTGGATTTTCTGGGGTAAATCTACCTTCGATCTCAAGAGATAGAGTTTGGAATAACAAAAGATATTAGCATCTAAACCAAGGATAAATATAAATCTCTGGTTAATCGATGCTGATTGTAAAGGATTTTCACCCCTTTACAAGAAAATTAGAATATTGGCGAGACCGCCAATTTCCTATAAAGATCATTCGAAGTGGAGTTATGTGATACTCCAAAATCAAAGGAAGATGAATAGTGAGGGACAAGAATGAATTTTGGAACCGTAGGGAACGTTCCAAAAATTCAAAGGAATTTTGAATCAAGAGGAAAAGATTCAAACTCGAACGAAAGTGATTCTGTAAATAAATCTACTCCATATGCTGAGTTTTGCCTCAAAGCCAAAGCTCTGATACCAACTGTAACGATCCGTTATTTTCAACCATTCGCATCCATTATAAGTGTATAGGTAGACACTCATGCCGGAGTTGAATTGCTCAAAATACCGCGTTGTAATTAAAATTTGGCAAATCTCAGAATATACAGTAAATAAATATAATCACAGATCACAGACACAGAGTAAAATAATGCAGCGGAAGTAAAAGAAATAGTAGTTCATGAAGCTACTATGTAAATATATCAGAGTTACATAAGATACAACAGAAGAAATAGAGTACAACAAAAGTCTCAATAAAATAACCAAGTACAAGCTGAGTAGAACAACGGAACTGAAATAGATAGGACATGACAAGCAGATAATCTCCAGCGATTCAAATCTCCAAGAGAGTGGAAATCCAAATCTGTGAATAACTCAGGCTGACCCGAGCGTAAAGCAAAACACAAAACACTCGAGTCAGGACAATATATACTTATATAATGTAAACCAACTCAAGTGAACTGTAATAAAGGTACAAGTAACTTAGAAGATGTTTGGGACCGCCCATCCTCTAAGGATCCGTTAAAATATCTACTATGTAGTAATATTCGCTATTATAATAGTGTCAAAATAAGTAAAGTATAATCATATAGAAAATAGCGTTAAGGGGATGGAGAACCTTAACGCGGTCGGATCTTAAAATCATAATCGTAGTAAAGCTCGATATGGTAGGTGACACGGCACAACTAGGCAATGCCAGGGTAGATATACCAATTACGCACACGGACTGATGGATACGCATAGCAGCCACTACCGTTCCACCTCGAACAACACTCCCAAATCGGAGGATGGCCATCTAATCAATCACAAGTAAGAGTATAATATCGAAGAAATGTGTCCGAGAAGAGGTGCTACCTCACTGGTCCGAGATCGCTCCTGTTTTAGCCACCTTATGCCAACTCACGGGAGTTGGGTCCACGTAACATACCTTAAGAACGTCGCCACCATCCTACTTCATTTTGGAATATCCACCGCGTACACGGTTGTCAAAGTGGTTTTCGTTATCGACAGAGAGTATGTCCATATCCGATCCCGGTCTCTTTGCCAACCAATCGTTATTATAACCCGTGGTTATAACTTTTAAAAACAGTTTATACTTCAAAATAGAATATCATTTCAAATCCAAATCTTTATCAAAATAAAGATTAAATCAATTCCAAACCATTTCCATATTTTTAAAATATCATATCATTTCAAAACTTCATTTCAAATCATTTCAATATATCAAAATATCATATCTTTCCAAAACTTCATTTCAAATCATTTTAATATATCAAATATCAATCTTTCCAAATCTTCATTTCAAATCATTTTAATATAATAAAATATCATATCCTTACAAATCCAAATATTTGACTTTAAATACCTTTTAAATTCAAAGATATCGTTCATTTACTATCATTTCAAATCACCTTTATATAGTTTATATTTCAATCAAAATAATTCATTTAAACCTTTTAAAAGTGTAATTATTATATTTTCAAATCAAGTATTCAATTTTCAAAGTTTCAAACCATTCTGAGTTCGTTTACTAAGTCAAAAACCCTAATTATTAAAATTTCAGCATTTCACAGCATTTAAAAACAACTGCTATAAGTTATATTTGAAAACATTTTTAATTCAGCAAAGACAGCACTTAAAACTGCTGTTAAAACTCAGTTTTAGTTGAATTATAGTTCAAAACAGAAAAGACAGCATTTCAAAAGTGCTGCGGTAGTTCAGATTTCAAAACAAGGGTTAAATTTGGTTTCAGCAAAGACTGCAGACCATTATAGCATTTCTAGAGAATGCTATAATAGGCCTGAGTTCAATATTAGCCTATAAGTTCAATTACAGCAACTACAGCATTTCAGAAATGCTGTAATAGCTCTTTTTACACAATTTTAGTTCAAAACAGAATCTATAGCATTTCTGAATGCTATTAAAAGTAGATTTCAGGTGTTAGTGTATTTCCAGCAATAAATAACTTCAATTTAAAACACATAAACATTTTAAAAATCATATTTTAACATTTAAAATGTTCATTTACATATCATTTAACATATATCTTTTTCACAATAAATTTCTTATAATTAAATTCAATTTTCAACAATTTACTTAATAAATTTAAGTGTAAAAGTTTCCAGTTCTTCACATTTCAACAAATAACTTAACACTTCAAATTTAAATTACCATTTCACAAATTTAACTAAATTTCCAATTTTATTTAATTAACTTAAACCTTTAATTAAAACCAAATTTCACATTTCCAAGTCAAGTTATATTTTCAAAGATCACTTTTAAACATTCATTTATTTAACCACTTAAACTCACAGAAAAATCAATAATACTTTAATAAATCGCTTAAATTCAAATTTAATCAAATTATCATATTTACCATTTTCCAAATATAATTAAATTTTCATTTTCATTCATATAACTTAAATATCATTTTTAACCAAAATTCCAAATTTCCAAACTTAAGTTATATTTCAAAATTTCACTTTTACCATTCATTTAAATTACATTTTTAACTTCTAGAAAAATCCAAATTTCTTTATTTAAACATTAAAAATCCAATTTAAATCAAATTTTCATAATTTTACACTTTTAAAAATATTTAAAAATATTCAAAACACTTTACAAAATAACCACGGGCCTGTATATAGTTTTCTAACCTAGGTCAAGTGATACGGATATGTATCATTTCAATCCGCAGTTTATAAAGAAAAACCGGGTTCTATCATTTCAAACCCGCAATCCCAAGTCAAAATAAATTAAGTAAAAACCGTTCAGGCCTATCATTTCAGCCCATAACGATTTTTCCCTATTCTAAAGTCCGTTCGGGTATGTATCATTTCAACCCATAGTGATTCTAGTCTACAGGGAACTTGCAGTGTGATAAACAGATATAAATAACAGAATAACATTAAATAACAGTAACAGATGATATAACAGGTGTATAAACATCATATGATCATAACATAGTCAAGTATAACATGATAATATATTTCTACAGATTCACAGGGTGTCAATTTACTAGTTATATAGGTACATATTGTCTGGTGAGAATAACTCACCTTTTTATGCTGGAGTTAGCGATCAAAACACACAGAATAGATTCCATAAAGCACGACAAACATGATACAACATGACTTTTGATTTGAATGAATATAGAGCCTTGATATTTATCTTGTAAACAATAACCAAAACAAGACAATATATACATAAATATTTAACACAAACAATGTTGAAAAAATGAAGATAAGAGACAACAAAGGAATGAATGTTTTTGCCTTGCTTTCTACACTTGCTAGCATGACTTAGGGAATGTTTTGGTTCAGGTTTGGACATGGTTTGGGTCTGGTTTGGACCTAAAAAGGCATGGCTACAGGGCAAGAGCAAGGTGGAGGTTACAAGCATGAGAATACAAGGGGTCCAGGCTTGACAGTGGAGTTTTGGTGCACCACAAGGCTCGTCTACATGCATTGTTTGGCTTGGATCTTCATGTTTCAGATCTAGACAGAGGTGGGGAGGGGTGTGTCAAGGTCAGGTCAGGGGAGTGGTGGTGGCTATGGTGGTGGTTTGGGTGGTGGTTGAAGTGGATGAGCATGTAGAGGTGAAATAAGTATAGATCTAGGCATCTAGGTTGTAGTTTGAGGGGTTTGACCATTATTTGGGGTTCGGCTATGGTCAGATCTGGTGGGGTAGATGGTGGTGATGGTAGGGAAGAGATGGAAGGAGGTGGTGGTCGTGGAATAGGGGGAGAGCCGCTCCAATCTGGGGAGAAAGCAAAGAAAATTTGCATAGAAAATAGGAGAAAAAGTAGAAAGAAGAGAGGGATTTACCTAATTTTTTTGCAAGATGGAGGCCATGATTTTTTTTAGGGTTTAGGAGCTTTGGAAATTCGTGAATGAGAGGAAAAAAAAAGTGGCGACTGAAGAAATGAGGAGATGTGGCCAATTGAATGAAAAGTTAGGTTAAAAAGTAGAAGGGTTAGAAAATAAAAGGGCCTTAGGAAGATAGAAAGTTTAAGGCCTTTCAAATTTCTTTAATTCATTTTTATAAGTTTATATTTCTGATAATAACATTAATTCCAGTTAAAAATTAGAAAATTTGATAAAATATAAAAATATATATAATATTTATTGATTATATAAAGTAGGATTAAGGAAAATAGTTAAAACAGTGAACTAGACTAGAAAATTTTGAAATTGAATAGAATAAATTTTAGAAAATTCATATGAGCTTGCAATATATTTTTAAACATAAATAATAACATAAAATAAAAATATATTCACAAAGTAAATATTTAAAATTAAATTTACATATAATTTTTAAATGAAGAAAATAGCAGAAAATAGGAAAACAGCCCTTAAAAATGGAAAATCTACACGGTAAATTTTGGAAAAATTATATTATCATTTAAAAATATTAAAAGACAAAAATATACATAAAATAACATATTTACACATATTAAGATAAAATATAAGAAAGAAAAATATGATTTATAAAATTTAAAATAGGCAAAATTGCACAATAAAACAAATTATACTAAAAATTGAAATGTACATAACTTTTACATTTTAACTCCGTTTTCAACGAAACGAAAAGCAGTATTCATGTTATCAAATCTATTTTCATAATAAAAGATAAAATTTATAATTTCAAATATTTAAAATTTAAATTTAAAAGTCAAAGTTTTACTATTTTAACCAAAATTCACTTTTCTGGAAATATTAAATTTAATTATATTTGGAATTCTAATCCACATACAAAATCAAAGTTTTTATATTTACAATAACAAAATTTATTCTTTTCATAAATAAAGCTTTTAAATCTGGAAATCAATTTAAAAATAATTGTAAAATACAGGGTTGTTACATGTGTTAAAGTTCGATGGCTTATGTTGAGCTAATTAATAGCACAAATAAGCCATACTTATGATAAATACATCATTTAAACTCACTTATGACCAAAAAAGAGATCATAATTTCACTAATTGTTGAATTATATGATCTAGAGAGTGGATTTATCTCTAAATTGTCATTTAACTCTCATATTTTTATCTATTTTTCTTTGCTAGTTTTTGTTAGTTTCTTACATTTTTAGCTAATCACACTTTCAACTTTGGTTAATTTGATTGAATAGAATTTTAAAATCATCAATTCCCTGCGGATCGACCAGTATTCGCCACGTACTACAAGTGTACGCCGTGCGATTGCGGTAAATTTTAATTTGAAATTTTTCGGCAAATTTCTAATCCGATTGAAATTTTGTCGATTAATAAGTTTTTGGCGCCGTTGCCGGGGAATTGTTTTGATTTTAGTTTTCTACTCTTCGAATTATTTTTCATTTGGTTTTATTTTGTGTGTGTTTAAAAAAAATTGTGTTGTTTGTGTTTTATTATTGTGTGCTTGTTGATTTTGTAGTTTTTATTTGCATTTCTATTAAAAAGACATTTAAAAATAACAAACAAACTTTTCATTTCATCACTTTCTATTTGCATTCGTAGTTTACAAGTTTGTTCACATCATTGTTTACATTTGAATTCACTGTTTACATTTATAGTGCTTTGCATTTCAATTTCCCCTCTCTCTGTCTATACCAACACCTGCACATACATATCTCATTGCTACATTGCTCCGTGTTTTTTTACCACACTTCCAAACACTCTCCACAAAACTATCTCCTACCACCATCTTTTTTTAACCTTCACCGCCTTTCACCTCTGCAATTGCATTCGCCTTCAAGTCACACAACATACATACATACCACAACTCACAGCAAACAACTTTCATAGCCACAGTTCAACAATCCCCTTCTGACCACAGTTCAAACATTTCTGCCTCAACATCATCACTTCATACAACCATCTTCCTCCATCACTTATCACTTCACAAACATACTTGCCTCTACAACCATCCAGCCAACACAACAGTTATAACAACATTGCAATCATCATTTACAACTCCCTCCACAGCAACCAGTCAGCTATTGGCCATCCTTCCTGCCTGCATACCATCAGTTATCACTGTCTCCATCCCATACTATCAAATATCACATAAAACAACCACACCGTACTTCACCCTTCTTCATTGCTACATTCCAGTTCTCATCCTTCAAAACTGCATTCGAAACTGCCTCGCCATACAACGGCTGTGCACACATTTCCTTCATCACTGCCACAAAATACATTCAACTGTACACACATATACAACCCCGTCAACATTGACAGTGCATATCATTCTCTGACCATCCTCTTGTATCTGCAACTGCTATCGGAATCCCCCACTATTTGCCAATTGCTCGACCATTGCAACTCTACTCCCCCCTCTGCCAGTACAACATCCAGTCCCCTCCACTGTCACTGTTGCTTTGTGCATTACCACTGCTTATGTACTCCACCATATACTAACAGATTCCACCATCTCCTTCAATCAACACCACTATTGCCCCTAATCACTTGCCTTCCTTTCACAAGAATCCACGACCAAACCACCCATATTGTCAAACCACTACAACAACTTCATATCACTGTCATCTTTCTGCCATCTTCCCTTCTAACTGCCTACATACATTACTGCCTTGCTTAACCAACGTTCATTGCCAATCCATCAACAATATCCTTCAACATTTTATCAAACTACCACAACACATTTGCACTTCACAACCTCACCGCAATTGTTGCAACAACATCATTCAACTACAAGCATACCTAAATCAATTCAACCGCAATCGCCTCAGTCCTCAAATCAAGTCGAACCCCATCGCTACACTCGAACTCGAGCCGCCTTGCCCACAGAACATCCTCCTCCATCCACGACCATTGCTTCATCAAACCAATCGACCATCCTCCAGTAGCGCCATCGACGAACAAGCAACCCAATTGCGCCTCACCCCAAATTCGAACACAGTCCTTCAACCACGATAGTGCCACCCCACGCGATCTCATCAAACCACCAGTCGCCCTTCATCTCACCCAAAATCAATCCTCTCTCCAACTTATAACTCGACCACCTGACCTCCTTCAAACAAAAGCAATTCAAATTGCGACAGTGCCATACGCCAACGACACCCAAATTTTCACAACAGTCGAACCTAACAGGAGCAAAGCAATTGCAAGTTTGAGAATTTGCATAGTAATTGGTGGAATTTCTGAATTGGGACATTGGGAATGTTCGAATTTGAATATTAATTTTTGAAAATAAATTGAAATTTTGGTTGCGATTTGGGTTGATAACCGAGGACGTTAATTTGAGAAAATTATTATCTTTTGTTTCAATGGGCCTTTTGTCTTTGGGCCAGAATTTAGTGTTGTGGAGTTAATTTGTTTTAAGTTTTTTTATAGTTAAGATTCATTCAAAAAAAGCAAGTTTTCATTTGTTTTGGTGTCGTTTTTTTAGTTTTAATTCTGTCTTGTGTTTCCTTTGTTTTAGTTACTTCTTTGATATTAATTTTTTTTAAGTAAAACTTTACTTTTAAATTTTCTTTCCTTTCCAAAAAAAAGAAAAAAAAATTGTATATTTATTTATTTATTTATTTTAGGTTGACAAAGCAGAAATTCAGAAGAAGAGGAGCTGCTGCTATAAAACTGCTCCGCTTGCTTGTTTTAAAAAAAGTTTTTTGTGCTTTCATCTCTAGTTTGTATTTTCCTTGCATTGTTGTTTGCTTGCATTTTAAAAAAAAAAAATCAAAAAATTTCAAAAACCAAAAACAAAAATTCATTCGTAGTTGCATTGTTAATACACGTTTAATTTCAGTTTTGCATCTCATTTTTTATTAATAATAACGATTAGACATCAATAACACTTAATTGTATATTAACAATTTGTCCTCTTTCGACAATTTAATTTCTTGGTGTCTAGGCTACGGTAGAGCAATAATCAGTTATAAATATTACGGTGATTCGTAAATATTATACTGAATTGTTTCTCTGAAGGTACTTAAACCTTCGGCTGCATTGCTACGGTGATTCGTGGTGCACCGATAACCCCTGTCCGTTACCTGGCTAAGAACTATCTTGTTGATTTAAGACAATTTGTAATTATATAATTTTGGGTTCACTTAGGATAAATCACTTGTAATTAACCCTTGCATTCATTTAGTTGTATTAGTTCATGCATATTTTAAAAAAAATTCAAAATTCAAAACTAAAAAAAATTGTAAATATTCAATTTCCTTCGAAATTTTTAAATCCTTTTTCTTTGAAATTTCAAAAATCCAAAAAAAAATTTTAGAAAAAAAAACTTTAGAAAAAAAAACCAAAAAAAATTAAAAATTAAAACCTTCTCAAAAACAAAGAAAAAATTGAAAAAACCAAAAAACAAAACAAAAATCATTTTCCCTTTTGAAAAATAAATTTTATTTGTAAATATTTTTCCTTTACAGAAAAAAAACAAAAACATTTTTGAAAATGTCTGAGTTTCCCCACTTACGTGAATTTTACAATAGTTGTGAAAATCAATATAATCCATATGATTTCACTCCAAATTCATATGGATATTTTAACAACAACTATTGCTTAAATGATTCAAATTTTGAACCACAAAATTTTCAAAACAATGACCAACCCTCGAATCTCGAAAATAGCATTTCATCTCTACTTGAAATCTCTACACAACAAAATAAAATGATAAATGATTTGTGTAATTCATATTTGGGAAATGATTCAAATCAAAGTTTTCAAAATAATCAAAATTTGAATTCACTTCAAAATTCAGACGATTTCGAGTATAACCCATGCCAATTCAATTTTGAACTCCAAAATGAATTTCAAAACGAAAATGTGATCCACTATTCAAACGAATTTGGCAATGGGAATAATCTTAACCATGTTACGATTGAAAATCTTTGTTCTCAACAAATCCAAATCGAAAATTCTCAAGTTAATAAGTATAAATTGGATTTTGTTGAGCAAATGAACGAAATATACGATGATCACACGGATTCCTTGTTTGAAACATATATGAAACAACGTGATAAACAAAATCAAATCTCAATGTGTGACGAGTCAAGTGATAATCCATCTTTTACCCAAATCGACGATTTTCAAATAACAACTTTTGAAATTGAAAATGATGATCTTAATGAAGTTGTTGAAAATTTGGTAATTGAGTTGGATTTCAATTCTTTTGAGGGTGAGAAACTCGATTTAAATCTCGATCTTCCTTTTTCTGAAAATTTGAATATAACAACTTTGAATTTTGAACTTGATTTATGCAATAAAGTTGTTGATAATCCAATAAAGGAAGTTGAATTTAACGAACACGAGTTTTATGGACTTTTTGAAAACGAGTCGTTAATCTCTGATGGGGAAGATTTAAATCACCAATTTGATTTTGAAATCAATAATTCTAAAGAATTTTTCAATGAAAAGCTTGAATTTCAATTTGGTGAAAATAAAATTGAACTTCAATCAATCGTTTTATCAACCCAAAAAATCATTGAAAATAAAACGACTCGTACAATTTTTAATAAAACGGCATTCGTTTTTCCAAATCAACGTTCAACTTTGAAATCTTTTACGATTTGGTTTTCCGAGCTTAAGCTGTGTCTCGTATACTTGACAAGACAATTGAATCGGTCTTTGGAAGACCATTTCATTTACTTTTTGACGATATACTTTTTGATCTTATGTAAATACCGTTAATTTTCAATGAAATAAAGGTCATGTTTTCATTTTTATTTTTCTCCTTCCACTTGGGTTGACTGTGAGGACACAGTCAAAATCAAGTGTGGGGGGAGACTCATCATCATTTTTAATTTTTCATGGTTTATTTATTATTTATTTTTATTTTCTTTCCAAAATTAAAAAAAAAATCTCAAAAACAAAAAACAAAAAAAATTTGATTTATTTTTAAAGAAACACTATAGGATAAATATATGCTTTAGGTTTATTAAATTGAAATATTTGAAATTTAATTTGTCTTAACAAAAACTAAAATGACGTTTGATTACAAATGAAGATGGTTTAACTAGTATATAGGAAGATTCATACGTGATAATTATGAAATATATCCTAATTGAAAATCTTTGTTTTAAAAAGTGGTTGATTTAAAGTAAAGGATATAACATTTTTTTTGTCTTCTAAGTTAAATGATGCTAAGATGATTTTGCGAAACTCTCTCCCTAAAAAAAACAAAAACAAAAAAATTTCGTGTATATATGTAAATATTTTCGTAATAAACACCTAGAGTCATGTGTTCACACTCATGTGTTCACTCGCCATGCTCTGTACCCTTCTCACGTAAGCCCGAAAGGCAGTGCACGATCGATATATCTGGCCTCAGTTTATCTGAGTTAGGTGTGTGTATATAAAATTTTTATTTTACTAATAACGCCTACAGTCAATAAGTGTTCACACTTGTGTGTTCACTCGCCATGCTCTGTATTCCCCTCACATCAGTCCGCAAGGCAGTGCATGGGTAATATATCTGGCCTTAGTTTATCTGAGTTAGGCATATGTAAATATTGTAATATCAACAAAATTTTCAAAAAAATATATATAGAGAGAATAAGCAAATGAAATCCTAGCACTATTTTTAACTTATTTGATTTGACTTGTTATTGAAAAGAAATGAATATACCACTTTGATAAACTTTGATAATCAACTAAGGATCCATTTTATAATTACACTTTGTTATCAACCGAAACAACGAGTTAGACTATAGTCTATTTGTTATGATAACTTAATTTTTGTTGGAAATTTTGACGAGTAAATGACTTAAATTTCAAGATAATAACCAAACCTATATTTAACATATATATGTTAATTTAAAAGTAAATCCTTCATTGTAAATATTTTCAAAAACTCGCATTCATCTCTTTGTAAATAAATCTTGCATTTTGTAAATATTTTCATCGTGCATTTGGATTTTGTGGGTAGTATCCGCTGAAAACCCTCACGAGACAACACTCGTCCTACTGGGGACACCCAAAGGTTTAACGGCTTTTTGCATACGCTCAATGTAATCGTGCTCCCTACGAAAATGGATGTATCTTAGTTTTTTCCTTTATTCGAGGATGAATAAAAAGATAAGTGTGGGGGTATTTGATATGCACGTAAATGTGCATATTTTTACCACCATATTTAATCTACTTAAATTAAATAAATGATCAAATTGGGTATTTTAACTTGTTTAAACCAAAATTCAAATTATTTGAAATTGTCACATATTCATCTTCATATAGGGGCAAAATGGTCATTTTTATGCATTTATTTAATTATGAAAATTTAATTGGAATTTTCTATGTTGTTTTGTAGGAAATTTGATGAATTTTACAAGTGGTTACATGATGATATATGCATGCACAAGAGTGAAGAGAACAAATGAAGATGGAAATAATTCAAAGTGAAGATAATGGAGGACCCCACCTACCCACCTACCTTAATGTACAAATTAGAGGCTAATGCACATGCTTATGGAATTAATGGCTTCATGTACACTTAAATGATGATTAGTAGAAGCTAATGATTACTTGGCCTCCACACTTCCTAAGAGGGTATTTTGGGCATTCCCAAAAAATATGAATTAGGGTTTAACACATGTATAAGTACCCCTTATGTTTCATGTAACCCTCCTCTACTTAGTCTCTCTTACTTAGTTTTTAGCTTAGGAAATAAATCAAAGCTTTTCTCTCTTCTTTTTCCATGGCTACTTAGCCATTTTATTTCATGTAATTTTTCTTTCTTTTATGCAATGTTAATTCTCTTTTATTTACATGCTTCTTCTCTTCTTATGTTAGTAGTGTAGTTTACATTCATGCAAAGTAGATTAGTTTTAATTCTTGTTAATTAGCTTCTCTTTTCCATTAGCTTTCATTTTCCTTTCTTTTTGCTTTCATGTTGCTAGCTACATTTGTTCATATGATAACAAAAATGAGAGCTTAACCCCATCAATTTAGGGGTAATGAAGCCTCTAATCATGTAGCTTCAACATTTTGATAATTTTGATCTCTTTTGTGCTTAATGGAATGTTGATGTGATTTATTGTTTCATGTTGAATTTGATAGTCTATGTTGTTCATAACAAATAGGCTATGCTTAAACAATCACAAGCAATAATTACCTCTTCATCTACATATGATGATGGTAATGAGGTGAATGTGAAATTAAAATTTGATGGCCTATATTTCTAAACAATAGTTAATAGGTCATGCTTAAAATAGATTTCATTTTCAACTTTGTTGTTGTTTTCATGAGAGTTAGTAAGTGATTTAAGGGGTGTGTTAAAGTTCGATGGCTTATGTTGAGCTAATTAATAGCACAAATAAGCCATACTTATGATAAACACATCATTTAAACTCACATATGACCAAAAAAGAGATCATAATTTCACTAATTGTTGAATTATATGATCTAGAGAGTGGATTTATCTCTAAATTGTCATTTAACTCTCATATTTTTATCTATTTTTCTTTGCTAGTTTTTGTTAGTTTCTTACATTTTTAGCTAATCACACTTTCAACTTTGGTTAATTTGATTGAATAGAATTTTAAAATCATCAATTCCCTGCGGATCGACCCGTATTCGCCACGTACTACAAGTGTACGCCGTGCGCTTGCGGTAAATTTTAATTTGAAATTTTTCGGCAAATTTCTAATCCGATAGAAATTTTTTTCGATTAACAGCTAATTCCCTTAATACGATAATTGACAACCCAATCACTTCTTTATTTTTTGAAAGGATTGAAAGAAGAGATGCTTCTTAGTCAAGAGAAAGATGAGAGGAAATTATGACATGAAACGTTTCGTTTTCACCTATGTGTGCATACTTAAGGTGACATGGTGGAGGTTTGATCTCCTAAATTGAAGATGTTAAGATCTATGGTCATATTACCAAAGGAAATTTTCATTGAACCGTGTCGATAGTTGATAAAGGCATTCGAGGTAGCTAAGAAGGGTCATCCTAAAATCAAAGGAATTTGGCCCGTAAGATTGTTTACAGATTGTGTTTATAAAACTATGAAATCACCATGGAATATGAATTCTTGCCACTAATGGATTTCTTTATAGAACGATCGGCTAATTGTAGCGTGACTCTGGTTAGTTTAAGCTCACCTAAGTCTAGTTGTTGATGCACGGAGTATGGAAGCAAGTTTGCACTCTATAACAACCTGCCTCGCAACGGACCAATTTCGATCGAATAAAAACCCATCGAACCTTACGTCTATCTCAAGGGAAGCTGTTAAGTTGATAAAATTAAAAACAATTCATAGTACACAGAGCCATCTACCTATACTTCAGAATCTTACAGCGGAATGGATAAAATATAATATCAGAAAAAAGTGCCCATTCATAAAGTATACCATTTCAAAAATGTAGCGTGTTAAATATTACAACCTGTCTACACAAAACCTCCATAGTACAATATTTCAAAATAACATAATTTTCTGAACTGGGTACGTTAGCAAAATTTAAAAAGCACATATATATTACACACTACCACAAGTCTTCATCTCTACCTTCGCTCCTAAAATTAGCACTGCCTCCTCTAACCTGTGTATTGTAATGAGGAGTGGATCAGAACAACAAATGTCTGATGAAATAAAAATCTCATGCTTTACCATAATTGCACTTGGACTATATTATTTAAATAAGAAATATGTCTTACGTATTTAAGACTATACCAAATGTAATAGTCACCCTAAACGGTGGTGCTATAAATACTAATAACTTTAATTGTAACCCCAAAGGCATTTCCAGTCCAATACCTAAAATCTAACACAACTAACATCAATGATGCAAGAGAAAGTATCCAAACCAATAAATACTCTCTAATAGTGATTAGGTAGATGCTAACCATTTAATGCCTATAAAATAGCAGGTTCCCTCCTTTAATACCTTACCCATTTTAAAATTCTAATGCAACTATTGTTAATGATGCGAGAGAGAACCTCCAAATCACTTAATACCTCTTTCCTGGGACTTAAGCAGACTCTGACCATTTAAGACCTATAAAATAGATAGGTCCCCATCATTTAAGAACCAACCCACGACAGTCCCTACATGGTTCTCATTAGCTGACATCGTAAGAAATCTCATCAAGTCACTTAATACTTCCCCTAATAAGACCCCTTCGAATGATTTCACCTGCCCCATCCAAAACACAATTTATGACCCATAACCCTCTCGTGACGTCTCATATTAGTTTGATTATTCGTAAGTAATGGTAGCCAGATTAACTAGGCAGGTTTACCCGACAGAATTGGGCTAACCTCGTGTTTATTGTGGTTATTTATTATAGGCGATATCCCATATTAGTCTACAAAGCCACACAGCTAGTAGCCAAATTTAACTGGGCAGACTTCCACGTAGCTTTGGACTAACCTCGCATCCTTATAACTTAGTCATAACTTATATATATACCCAATATATACGTACATTATCCTACCCGAATAATAATTGAGGCTGTATAAGGTGTCCCCTTATTACGCCCCTAATTAGGGATTAATTCTCTAATTTACTCTAACTCCCTTCCTACAAGTTAATACTAATTAACTATTCTAATAATACTAATTTTCATGTTCAATATTCTATAATTAATACGTTATATTATATACACACACATACTTATATTTATGCATGGAATTCAGGGTCTAATCATTACGTTACAATAATTCGATAATAATTCGCTTATAAGGTATTTTGAAATATCAACTCATACAAATCTATAATTCTAACAAGAACTGCTACTACCATAACAAATAAAATAGATTTGTACAAACATGGAATACCTACAAATTGTTCCATGTTAAAAAATTAGAATCCCTTCTCTATTTTAAAGAACATATCTTCACAAATTAGATCGCCTATGTTCAAATCAACCTTTATATACATCATTTTGGAGAGAGAAAGGAGTTCCTTATTTATTTAAGTGATAGAAATAAGTGGTGCAAACTACAAACAAATTCAATTCATACTTTACACACCATTTCTAATTTATTTCTTTTTGAACCCTTTAACACTCCAATTTAAAACAGGGAAAATAGGTTGAATGGACCACCGATTGCTGATTCTAAACAAATAATTAGATTCTAATATATTAATACGAAAAACAATTATAATTCCAGCATATACAAAGTTTGATATCTACTTAGAGAAATTCTGGGGGGTTTAGATGTTAGATTTTCGTTTACCAAAATTTTCCAAGGCATACATCAAACCCAAATAAAAGCTATTTGATTACGAAAATGTGAAAAACTTGATATTTCCACTCATAAAGATTTTTTGCTTCCTAACTAGATTTGCTTTCACTATGCGTAATTCCCCTTTAGAGCTCCCTCTCTTAGAATATTTAACAAAGTGAATTGTATAAAGAAATTAGATCTAGAATCAGAAACTAGAGAGAAATTAAATCAAAAATCAAAAGAAAAAACATTGAAATCTCTTACCCGAAACCCTAAATGATTCTGAAATCTAAAGAAGAAGAAGAAGGTGAGATCTGATTGCACAGCTCCTAAATCTCTACCAGATCTCCTTCCTTTTGAATATACAATAAGTAGATTGTATATACAGATTAGATTTCAAAAATCGAAAGATAGGGAGAAGAATGATTATTTTAAATTAGAGATTAAAATCACTTACAAGAAAGTTTACTGTTTCTGAAACCTTAAGGGAAAAGACTTTGACAGAGCTTCACTAGCATTCCCAAAATTTTACAAAAGGAAAAGTAGGGGTCTAGGGTCTATTTATAGAGGTGGAAAAAATCGAGAGCCGTCAGGTTGAAAATGGACAAAATCATGCTGTTCGGGCGACGACTTTTTGGTGCCCGAATGCACCAAGCCGTCGACCCTCTACCTTGGTGCGGTCGACCCGTTAATGAAGGCGGTCGACCCGAATACTACTTTTTGGACATTTTATTTCTTCCCACTTTCTTTGATTTCTCTTTTTTGGATGCTTGCTTAGTAGTAGGTTGTTTGTTGTAGAACTTAGGATGGAATGTTTGCATTATTAACATCATAAGCGTAATAATATCACTTTTGTTAGATTGGATATGATGGAAGATGTTGTATGTTCATCAGATTAAGACATGAATCAAATTTGATGTTCTGCAATGAATGAAAGAATGGTATGGTGATTCAAGTTGTTAGGATTTGTTTAGGTAAGACACCACCCCCTTTGTTAAATACCACTGGATGATTTAGGTGTTAAATATGTGCATCTAGGGATGATATAAGAGACTGCAATTTTGCTGAGCACATTGGCGATAAGGCTACCCATTGTTATGCATTATGATGCCATTTGTTCATGATAGTAGCATGGAATTGTAGAAGTTGCAGAAGTGCACATACATTTGTGATTGATGTTTAGGAATGAGCTATGCCCGTAATATATTTGTTATATTACGTTAGGAAGAACAATTTGGTTAGGGACAATTGGAAAGTGGAGGTGTAGATCCGATCTTTTCAATTCGATTCCTTTCCAAAGCATTTTCCTATTTACTTGATTGTTAGTTTAGTAAATATCCGGGTTTGGTTGAATGATTGTTTGGATTCATTGTTGTTCTTGTTTGTGTTATTTGATATCAGTTGCTTTGGATGATTATTTGTTTACGTATATATTATGCTAAAAAATTATTTTTTTATATGCTATGATTTCATGATTTACTGATATACATAGTTACTATATGTTATGCTGATATTGCTGGTTGTGCATACATATAAAATTTATATGTTCACCCTAGGATGCTTACATACATGCTCTATATGTCATATTATCACATTCATCTAGATGGCCTAAATGATAGAGATTTGTATATATAATGTCATATGTCATCTTTATACATCATGATGTTATGTTATTGGTGTATTCACAAAAGTACACAAACACCATGTATGTATTTGTATACGATAATAGAACACATACACCTGTTTGATAAATTCGATTATAAATTTTGTATGTTGTATATGGATGCTTAATTTAATTTGTTCCATGGATTGATTTTTGGTTGAATGGCTAGTTGGTTTTGTATGTTTATGCATTTGTGTGTTACCCATTATGGTATGTGATATGAGAGAGTTCAATACATCCTTTATCCCTTAAGAATTTCAAGGACGAAATTCTTTTAAGGGGGAAAAATGTAATACCCTAAAAAATTGATAAATATTTTAATTAAATAGTATTAAAGTGATAATGTGAAAATAATTGAATTTAATATGGGTCTAAATAAATATTAAATAAGGAGGAGAAAAATGGTCATTTTTTTTGACCTTGGAATCCGACGATGAAACCATTGTCATTGCTATCGTCTCATTTTTCTAATTTGCGCAGTATTTTAGTTTGCCTCGTTCAGAGTCCGTATATAGGAATTACGATGCCAAAACTCAACCAAATCATGCCAAAACTTAGAATTTGAAATTCGAATTAGGTGCCAAAACATATAGTTTAAAATTTAAATCTGAGTGGACAACTACTTTCACTCCTTCCATTTAAAATGAAATCACGTTTTCACTTTTTAGTTTTCAAAACCAACCATTCCTTCCTGTCTCCTTCTTCCACTTATAGACCAAAGAATAAATTCAACATAACTCTCTCAAAACTCAACCCAATCGCACGAGACTAACAGTGTTCTATAGCTATTTGAGTAAGCTATGAAATGATAGTGATTTAGGGATTGAATTCTGAAGCAAGGAGGCGCACCAGGTTGGTAGTATAGATTTAGGCAGAAAATGTTGAATTGGAGAGTGATTTTGTTTTCCTCTTCATATGATGCAAGCATGATGTATAATTATTGTACGCTGGCTATAATAGTGTAGATAAACAGTTATATATATATAATTTATTTAAAATCAAACTAAAGGGCGATTGGGAGGGATTTGATTATGAATAGTAAATTATAGTTAGATTTACACTAAATTATAAAAAATATGATAATATATGCACAAAAAGATGTAATATCATGTTAAAATGGACTTAGAAACATAAGCCTAGGTATCGGAAACATTCTCAAGTGACCAGAGATGAAGCGGAGGTGGGTGGAGGTTGAAACGGTGAGAAAAACAATCAAATTCACAGCTTGGAAAATATGTATATTGGTCCATCGGTCATGCCAAGAGGTCTACTGATGCACTATAATTCAGGGAAAGTTGAACCTGGATCTATATGGGTCTATATAAATGAATAATTATCGATATGGATACAGAAATGTGATGTGATGGTGAAGTGAATGTGAACAAGTCTACGGCGCAAGTAGGCTTCCTAAGATACAGATATTGATACAGATGTTGATACCGATATGGATATGAATATAGATACGGATTTGGATACGGATACAGACCTATGAAATAATTAGTTGATTGGGGTATTACGTTGCTCCTATATAGTGCTTCGGCAGATCAAGTGGAGAAGTTGGATGTTAAGCGATCCCTATAGACTTTGGGCGTATGTCGAGGACAATAGGTGACCCTGTAGGCTTTGGATAGTCCAGGGAAGTGAGTCCTATATACGATTCATGTGACGATGGATGATAGATACCCTATAGGGCATGAGGCCAGTCTAGGGAAGCGAGTCCATATAGAGATAATGAGGTATGAAGGGATATGTAAGATAGTTAGGTGCGCTGTGACGATAGGACGTGAGATGACCAAGCGTTAGACTCATATCTTGTTAAAGTATTATTTTTTTAGTATATGTAGAGTAAAGTATGGCCCACTCACCATATTATATCTGACCTACTCCTATTTTTCTCATATATATACATACATATATCTAGGTTGATGGAGTTCGAAGATGAGATGGTATGAGAGACATAAACTCGTTTGTATATATTGTATATGATGTAAATAAATGTTGCATGGATTTGACTATGAGTATGGTTTGGGTTGTATCTGTATTATTCAAGCATATGTATTCAATATTATGGACATGTTATGGTGATGCAACTATAATTATTAGTAATGTCTTATATTTATTTCTTTTTGGTATAAGACTTTGAAAGCAGATAGTTAGAACTACATCTGATATTTATTTTATCTTAACCCGATGACTCATCCTTTTGGTTCTCAGGTTGTCGATGTTGGTTTGGGCATTGGACCAAGGTTGAAAGGGCATGTTGTTACAACAAAGAAGGGGGAGATTAACTCATGTTGATATAACTAATAAAAATGTGATTTTTAAATGAGTTATTAAGCCATTAAGGGTAGTAGCTTAATGGTTCAAATGTTAACTGTGATTGTTGTTTACCAACACACTAGTGAATACATAATGACTGAGCATTGATGAAGAATAGGGATTTGAAGTAGTGGTGAGCAATAGGAGGGGATACACTTGATGATTTGGATTATGATTATAATGGTGATGGTTGTAGAATCTAGATGAAAGTAAGTAGTTTGCATTGATTGATTTAAATATAAATGAAAGTTAGTAGGTTGAATTGGTTAAATAGAATTGAGGGTAAGTTGTTGCAATTGTTATTAAAAATTGAATTAACAGTGCTTAGTTATATAGCTTGAATGGCTCTAGTAGTAGAGAGCACTAAAGTATAGCAAAACGAGCTAAAAACAAAGGCCATCAATTAAAAGAACCCACCTTTTTGTTGTTTTAGAAATAAAGATATAAGGGGTTAGGGGTAGACTAGACCCCTGGTGGGCTCGGTACGATGTCGGGTGTGGGGCCTGAAGGGGCCGCAATGCTTTGTACACAGTAGTGCATAACACTACCATGTAACACAACAGTTGCTTTGTCACACAGCAATGCACTGCACTGTTGTTAACACACAATGCACATGCACTACTGTTAACATAACAGTGCACACACACTGCTGTGTTGACACACCAGTGCACCACCCTCGGGTGGTGAGGTTTCCGTTGTTGGTGCGGGCAGGAGAATGGTGGAGCTACGGACACGATCTAGGCAAGGCAATGCAGATGCTTTTATTTATAAAATCTGGAAAATTCATTGGAGTTTGAGTCAAATGTAATGTGATGACCGATGTGGCAAGGAGGCAATAAGGTTTCGTTATTGCATATTGGTGTGGGAATAGGTTATGCAGCTATAGTGGTAATTCATGAATCGATTTATCCTACCATAGACAACAAAATGTATGGACATTACTACAATGAATCCATTGTACCTGATTGATGACACGAGCTACAAACAATATAACGATCGCCTTTTCGACTCCCAAATGTTGATACTAAATACATCCAGAGTATTCCTATATCGAGCACCCAAGTGCCGGAAAGATAGAAAGTTAGGATAAAATAAAAGAAAAAGAAACAGAACAAGAAAGAAGAACACAATATCAGAATCTCACATATGGAACGAAAATATATAATATCTCAAAATGTAGTACAAAGAGTTACTTCAACATACATAAATCTTAGAGTTATAAAACGACTAAGTACTATAATCAGCATGGACAGTTATAACCGCATGTCCTTATAATGTTGAATACACACGGACATAATATTGAACGAAAATGAAAATAGGTAGATAGATAGATGGAAGTATGAAGCTTGTCCCCATAAGCTCCAAAGCGTCCATAGCTAAATCTAGAAATATATATATGGAGATGACTCGAGCATTATAAGAAAATAACATAGCTGGGCCACACAGAAAACGCAAGCCCGAATACCCTCAACTCCCGCTAGCAACAATCGATAAGCATACTCTAGGTATGGAGTTGATGTACCCTCTCAAGTTAGCTAAACCAACTGTCTATGTCCCTACTCCATGTTTATAGTCATTTATTCGATGTCGAGATTACGTTCTGCATCCTCCACTAAAGTCTTCAATATTCAAACAAATCATAAATCCTACATGGATTCTATTATCTTAACAGATTACAGAACCACATATGGATTCGACCACTCCATTTTTAAAACATAGAACCCATATAATAGTTTTGAAGTGGTACTCGGTAAGTAAAGCACTTACTGATCCTGGGCTCTTCAAAACTAATCGATGAATTTTCAATTACTTAATTCCGATTCTTTTAGAATAACCAAAAGCTAGAGCCATTTCATACTAATGCTCCTCCATGGTGGTTCTCATTGTTATAAATCCTCGAAGCCTATTGTATAATTCCTAGGTTAAGTTTGGTCAAGATCGGTAGTCGACTAATCAATTATTGAGTCTTAAGCACTTGCTTATAGAGAACAAGGTTCGTATACTTAACACATTTCGGACATTCCAGCTTAACTATTCCTTGGTCAAAAAGGAAGCCGGTAGGTTTGAACTCTATTGCTCCATTCCTACTCAAACATCAATATTGACTCTAACAAATAGAGAAGCCTACCTTGCTCGACTTTTAGTGTTAAGCATGGTATACTAACATTCCATAACAATCAAACTTGGGTCATTTCATTAGTGTTACTTTTCATCCCTTCTTCTAAAACAATAGTCATTTGAAATTACTTATATAAATAAGTTAGAAACCCTTTTAAAATGATATATATATATATGTATGTGTATGCATGTATGTACAATAGTTTTATTTAATAAGATAATATATTCTGAAATAAGCTAAGAAAGGAAAGTGTATAAAAGACTATTACTTTAATAAAAGGTTAAAAATAGTTTTATAGACTTATATATGAATAAAATACCATTAAAATACTTATAAATAGGATATAAATAGTTATAGAAAATATTACTTTAAATTAATTACTTAATATTAGTTTGAAAACTTTTACTACTTTAACAAAATAAACAAGTTTTGTGTATATAAAATAAGATAGCCTTTACTTTAAATCTTTCAAATAATTAAAAATATATTTAAACTTCAAACTTTTTCTAAAATACATATATCTTTTATAAAACTCCCTCGAGAAGATTTCACAAACTATCCAAATTAACAGCATTTTAAACTTTGTTAAAAACTTATTTTTCCAAAGTGCATCCATAGCAACTATCACTATATGGACCATAACTTTAGTAACTTTATTTCATAAGTAAAGTAGTTTTAAAATCATTTCTTACAATCTTTTACACTTCTATAAGTATAGAAAACATTTCATTCAAAAATAAATAAAAGATAGGTTTTAAAAAGTGAGATAGAAGAGAATGATTCAAATTGCGTTTATAACGACTATCGCTATACGGACAATTCTGGATTCAATTTCAATATTCAATATCATTCAATCAGAATGATTCAAAGTGCGTTTATAGCGACTATCGCTATATGGATAATTCTGTATTTAATTTCAATATTCAATATCATTCAATTATATAAACATATATGGTTCCCAAATTCAAACCATATCACAAAGACACATGGTAAAACATATGTACAAATAACATATCCAAATCCAATGTTCAAACTTTCAATTTCATGTGCTCAAATAAACAACACAATCAAAGCCTTCCAAGGTATAACAAATACAAAATTAATATGCTATTCAAAGCATGCAGATTTGGGTTATAAATTTAATTAGTTGAGGTCTATTACTATTATTAATACCAAGTAAATTGTCAAGTTTTTTTAACAATTAAATAGTCAAGTTTTTTAAAAATTTATTCAAGATGTAGATAACTCACTTATGATTTAAATCCAAGCTAGCTCTTTCCTACCACAACCTAGCAATAACACCATTACCACCCACCTTCAACCTACTAGCACATGAGCAAGACTTAAGCAAGCAAGAACAAGAGAAGAGAGGGGCCTAAAGTGCATGACCAAGCTCCTACCACCCTTAAATGGGTACGACCTATAGGTGGTTCAAGGGGAAGTGCTCCAAATTCTTTAGTTGAGGTGATAGAATGATGTTTTATACTATATTAGGATGATAGCATGAGTTTGGAGTTGTTTGGAGCTACCTTGATTAAGGAAAGTTTTGATGAGAAGAAGTGAAAATCTTGAAACAATGGATTTGTCAATTAGTAACAAGTGAAGGGGACCTTGGATAGTTATTTATAGACTTGTAAAGGCATGGTAAATGACCATGGATACCCTTCCTTAGCTATGAAGAAAAAGTACCTCCACCTTTCCAAGCTACACCTCCACTCACTTCACACCTTACCTTTAAAAAATCTTCCCTTAATTTCCTCCTTCAATACTACTTCTAGAAGCAATTTGCTTAATTAATTTTCTTAGGAAGATGGATGATTTAATTAATTGTTAAGGTGTTCATATGTTTATTACACAAGTCCAAAGAATTGAAATAACTTTTATTGAATAAAAATTTGATTTTTAACAAAACGTTTTTCGATCATATTTTTAATATTTCTTCAAAGTATATATTTTTGTAAACATATTTCCAATATAAGTTTTCTAACATTAGTTGTTAAATAAAAATTGTTTAACAAGATTATAAAATCATATTTATTCACACTAAATCCTAGATACAAATATTTAAATATATCAAATATTTAAATATGAAGTGTTCGAAATTCTGGGTCATTACGTTCTTCCTCCTTTAGATCATTTCATCATCGAAATTCTGACACAAACAACTATACATTAGTACTTAACAGTTTTACAATCACTAGAAAATTTGGCTTACAGTTTGCCTAGGTCCAAAACCTTCTCATCACTCAAAAATGATAAATAAACTACCAAGCATACCTTTTGCTCAACCGTCTTTGGTTATTACTTAGTCGATTAATTATACTTCCTCAAACAATTCAAGGAGTCCTTTCCCGAATGCTCCATATGCTAACAAACGCAGTATGCAATTATACCAAAGCCCGTATGATGTACATATATCATCCGTACGCAATATCAAATCCGATTGCTTAATCTCATAGATTTCACTTCCAAACTAGTATAGATCACTTGACCTCTCTAGTGTGGACTCTGATTGAGTTCCTTAATTAGAAACCTCCAATCTCCTTACATAGCCATTTACTATGATAGAAAATTTCAGAATCATATTTGTAACAACCCTGGTTTTGATGGTTACCTGTAATATTAAATTATAACGGTGGTTATATTTTAATATTGTAAAATAAAATAAATTGGAGAATTAAAATTGTTTATTTTAAATAAACAATAGGTTTAAAATGTAAAAATAAAGCTTTGAAACTTTATTTTGGATATTTGTGTTAAAAATGAGCAAAACTTGATTTTAATTTAAAGAAATGCAATAATTTTGATAATTGTTGCCAAATGTTTCTTTTATATATTTTTAAAAGAAGCATTTGATTTAAAATGTGGTATATTATAAATAAAAAGAAGAAATTTGGGTTAAAATTAATTTTAGAATGAAGAAATGATGAAAATATGATTTGTTATGTTTTATTACAAAAGAAATAAATTTTATGTACTTTTTGAAGCAAAAAACGGAGTTTTAAGTAATAATCGTGCAATTTGTGCATTTAAATTAGAATAAGAGTTTTATTAATGAAAATAAAATTTTAAAGCAAACTTGTCTTTTATTTTGATATAAAATAATTTTTAGAACATAAAAATTGATTGTGTGATTTTATAGAAGTAAAAACATTTGCATAAATACATAGTATAACTTGTGTATATTAGTGTATTAGTGAATTTAGTATTAATTTCTTTTAGGTTAATTAATATGGATATTGGCTCTTAGCCCATTTATTAAAGTTAACCAGAAATTTGATAAACATCTCTTTCCCATTTTGTTGTACGTACAGTAAACTAGTTTCTTCCAGAAGCTAAGAGAAATTGAGAAACCCACCTTATCCTTCTTAAACAAAATTGCAAACTCCAATCTTTATCAAATCTCTTGCTATAATTAACAAATTAAAGTTAGTTTAACTACCTCTAAACCTAAATACTTCATCAAATTCCAAATTTGAAGATGTTTGTTTGTTTGTAATTGAGATGTTCTTCTTGCATGTCTTTGTAAACTCCATTTCTAGGTTGTTGAAGCATCTTTCAAGGCCAAAGCTTGCTCCTTTTCGCCTATTTGATCTAGTAGCTCAAGTATATTGCAAGGTGAGTAATAATCTCACAAATGCTAGCTCAAACAAGCAAAAATCGCCTATTGAAATGCAGAAAATCGTTTCTGTAAATGAATATTGTGTTCTGAATTTACAGTATATATCTGTTCTGGGTTCAACTTTGAGACATCATAACTTTCTCATATCTTGTCTAAATTGCGTGATTCTTTTTCCAGTTTAAATTATAGTTGTTGAAATTTGTGCATACCAAATTTTAGGTCATTTCAACCTATGTGGCTTATAGAAATATGCTACCGAACTTTGATTCGGAGCATGTTTTTGCTCAGATTTTCGCAGTGAAATCATTGCCTGGGTACAACTTTGAGACATCATAACTTTCTCATACCTTAACCAAATTGCGTGATTCTTTCTCCAGTTTAAAGTATTGTTGTTAAAATTAATGCATCTCAAATTTCAGGTCCTTCCGACCTCTGTAGCCTATAGAAACATGCTGTCAAACTTTGAATTAGAGCATGTTTTGCTCCAGCCGTTTACGGTAAAATCTGGCTGTGCGTCCACCTTTGTGACATTATATCTCTCCCGTTTCTTGTCCGATTTTATCCTTTCTTTTTTATTCAAAGTAGAGTTGTTGAACTCTATGCCAGAATTACAAGGCTTTTAGACCTCTGCAACTAGTTGAAAATTTGCTTGGAATTTTGAATCGGAGCATGTTTTTCTCCAGCTGAAAATTTCTGAATTGTTTTACATGGATTTCTCTCGATGTTGTTTTTGATCAGCTTGATCCTAAGATGGCAGAGCCAATATTACCACTTATTCGTATTTCGGATTGGTGAGTTTTTAGGATATTTTCGTATGACGATTTTATGAATAATTTCAATGAATTTTTGTTGATTTTTGTTGTTTCTTTGCACGTGCTTTCTAAACCGTTTTCGGAAGATTTTTTTTAATAAGATAGCTTTCGAAATAAATATTTTACAATTTTTATAATTATTTTAAAGCTATTAAAATTATATATTCTCTGTAATAAGAGAATTCCAAAGATTTGTTTCCAAAACGATTTAGAAAATTGTTTTCAAAAGCTAGTTTTGTCAAACAAATTATTTTCTATATAAAATACACGTTTTTGCACTATTGGAGCGAATGAGAAGGAGAATTAAATGATTTGGTAAAACACGTGGTATGGAACACGTACGTTTACCTTTTCGGTTAATTCCTGACTTGTCCGTATGAATGTTTTGACCTTCGGGTCGTGTTTGCCGATGAGATGAGGCAAATATTTTTACTGCTTTCTACTGTAGCATTGATTAGCGGTTAGGAAACCGTTAAGTGAGAACGTGTGGCATGGGATGCACTGTTACCACTTTTCGGGTTCCTCTCTGGGAGTTTGTGACACATTCACGAGTTATTGCCAGTACTTAGACTGTTTGGTCGCTTATTGGACTGTTGGGTCCTATGTGCATATATATAGCTACTGGGCTAACCATGGACTGTTGGGTCCTATTGAGACTGTTGGGTCTCTTATGCACAAGTACTTGGCAGGCTATTGGGCCACCTTATGGACTTTTGGGTCCTATTAACTTATAGCTATTAGGCTAAATTTTGGACTGTTTGGTCCTTTTCTTATATTGTGTTTTCTAGATTTCTTTATGAGGATTTCTAGAATTATAATGATGTTTATATATATTTTCACCATAATCGCCTTTAATGGCTTATTTATATAGCCCGAGTGCTTTCACATGGATTATATGGTGATTACATTTAGTGTATTGAACTCAAAGTCGAGTTCTATTTATATTGTGATTCATGTTGCCATGTTTTTTGAATTTTTGAGATTTATAATCTCCTATCTAGGAGATATAGTTGAAGGTAGTCCTTATATTGACTATCGATTTTGCTGATGATATGAGGCGTGAATTTGTGGATACTTGATTTGTTATTGATGTTATTTTTGAACTTATAATCTTGAGAAACCCTTATGACCCTTGGTCATTATCTTATATCTTATGTTCCTTCTTCTCGTTTGAGAAGGGTTATTACTCCTTTATCCTTATATCATACTTCATCTTATATATGCTAATCGGTTGTTTAAGCTAGACTGACCCGTGTATTTTATATACTCGGGTCAGACCAAGTTGCAGTTAGGTCTTTTGGATTTTGCTTAGCTGTTCACTTTGGACTCATCTATCTGCCTTTTGGATTAGTCGCACAGTTTTTGTGTAGTTACTTTGTTGTATGACATACTTATGTATATTCTTTTGTGGGACTAATGTATGTATATATTGTGGTTGTAATACCACTTCTGACACTATGTATTGTATCTGATGTATATGTATGTATTCGATTATGTTTGCTGTTCTGTGATCTGTGTTATCATATATATATATACCGTGTTTTGTCCTGAATAGATCCTGTAGCCACCATAGTTTTGTATTAAGCATTTATTGAATATATCGATCCTCTTGAAAAAAAATGGAGCACCAAATTAACGTATTTAATAGATGTTTAAGACAAAACTATAGATGGTCGCTCTTAACCAGCCCTATTCTCCACATTAGTAGACAGTATTACTCAGTAATACTTTTTGTTAACGTGGGTGTCGGGGTGAGGCGCCACAGCTTGGTATCAGAGCTGAATTCAAAACAAAATGTAATAAACATAGAACAGTATACATACTATTATACATCAAATATAATACGAGTGAAAACATCGTCCCTAATCGAAGTCGATTCTAATCTCGACCTTAACCTTTTCGTGTCCTTTGAGTGTGGATAAGTGGGAATATGTCTAGGAATGTAATTTTTAAATTCCGTAGTATTCCTTATTTAATGAATTTAATTTCTAATATCTACCCCTGTGAATAATCCAATCTTATCTTAACTTTCAGCTCATGGCTAGAAGAGGAAGAGGTCGCACTTCGGAGGCGGGGCCGTCCAATGGCTCTCGTCCCGAAGGTGTTTATATGTCGACTAATCAGATTCTCAAGCTTATTAAGAGCACTTAGCTTCCAGCTCCAACTCATTCCTCTCCTCCATGCAAATCTACATTTGCGCGTATATGTAGCGACTTCATTCATCTTGGCGGCAAGCCATTCAGAGGCTCCGAGTCCGTTTTAGAGGTCCAAGCTTGGCTCCGTACATGCGAGCGCATTTTTACTCGCATGGAGATTTCTGATCATCATCGCGTTCTTGTAGCATCGAGTATGTTACAAGAACGTGCACTTGACTAGTACGAGCTCCTTATCGTCGAGATAGACGAGTCTACCCTTACTTGGCAACAGTTTAGAGAGCGGTTTGAGCTTAAGTTTCTACCAAAATTCGAGAAAGCTTTTCTTGCTCGTCGCTTCCTTGAGTTGAAGCAAGGAAAATCACCCGTTTCTGACTATGTATCTTCTTTCGAGTCCCTATCCAAATATGGGCTCGAGTTCGTTAGCACTCCTTATAAGAAGAATTTTAAGTTTGTTTCTGGATTGATGAAATATCTGAAGAAGTCTCTTATGCTTCAGCTTAAGCTCTCATTCGAGGAGCTTGTTGATTCGACGCTTTACCTTGAAGCTGTTGAAAAGAAAAGGGATAGTAGTGATGAGGTCGAGGTTCGAAAGAACCTAAATAAGAGGAAATTTCCCTTTCATAGAACCAAATCCTTTCCTCCTCCTCCTCCGAAGAAGCCTCTTGTTTCTAGTACTCATTCTAGTGCATCCCCTCCTACTCATAAGTCTTGTTTTAATTGTGGTGCATATGATCATTTTATTCGGGAGTGTCCTAAGCCAGTTATTTGCCGCCATTACAAGAAAGAAGGACATTGGTCTTCTAAATGCCCTAACTCTTCTAAGGGTACTCGTTCTGGAAAGCTCAATGTAGTGGAAGCTTCAGGTGGATCTTCTCAGCCCCGAGGTATTTCTACTTCTATCCTTGAAGGCTCTATTCTATTTCATGATCGATCTATTCAAGTTCTCTTCGATACGGGTGCGTTGCATTCATTCGTATCGAAGGAGCTTGTTGATGCTTTTCAGTTGGATGTTACTTGCTTTGTTACTTTATTAAGGATTGTGAATCCTATCGGGGGATCCGCAACCCTTAGTATGCTTTGTGAGAATGTTGAGATATTCCTTTGTGGTTTTCCTTTTCGTGCGAATCTGCACGTGATTCACTTTCTTGGCTTTGATATGATATTGGGTATGGACTGGCTAGTTCCATACAATGCCAGAATCCTTTATTCTGAGAGAGTTTTATACCTTCGACATCCCGACTCACCTGCTCAGTTATTTCTTATTCTTCGGGACGTCGATCGCGATTCCGAAGTCTCTTTATTTTCTCTCAAATCTCGAGATGATGATGATGATGTGTCTCAGATTCCAGTCGTTTGTGACTTCCCTGATATATTTGAGCCTGTTTTGGGTTTGCCACCCAAGCGGGCTATTGAGTTCCGCATTAGTCTCATTCCCGGTGCACAGCTAATTAGTCGTCCTCCAACGAGGATGTACACAAAAGAAAATGAGGAACTCAAGAAGCAACTTTTAGATCTTGAAGAAAACTAGTTCATTCAGTATAGTTCTTCACTGTGGGGAGCCACGGTGGTATTCGTGAAGAAGTCTGATGGGACTCTTAGGCTATGCATCGATTACTGAAAGCTTAACGAGTTGACCATCAAGAACAAGTATCCATTGCCTAGGATCGACGACATGTTCGATCAGTTAAGTGGCGCTAAGTTCTTTTCTCAACTGCACCTTACCATCGGATTTCATCAGCTTCGAGGTACGGAGGACAACATTCCACTCATAGCATTCCGCACTCGATATGGATCTTATAAGTGGCTCGTCATGCCGTTCGGTTTGACAAACGCTCCTGCTTACTTCGTCGACCTTATGAATCGAGTATTCCGAAAATATCTTGATAAGTTCGTCCTTGTGTTCATTGACAACATACTTGTTTATTTTAAGTCCGAAGCTGATATGTTCATCATTTGAAAATTGTTTTGAGTACTCTTCGATAGCATCAACTCAAAGCAAAATTCTCTAAGTGCCATTTTTGGGAAAAGCAAGTTAAGTTCTTAGGTCATGTTGTTTCTTCTAAGGGCATTTCGGTCGATCCATCTAAGATCGAAGCCATCCAAAACTGGAAGAGGCCTGAGAATGTTTCGGTCCATAGCTTCCTTGGATTGGCAGGTTATTACCATCGATTCATTAAAGACTTTTCCCGCATCGTGCTTCCTTTGACTAGCCTTACTAGAAAAGGCGTTCGGTTTATTTAGTCTGATAAGTTTGAAGCATCTTTTCAGAGATTGAAGGAGCTTCTCACTAATGCTCCTGACCTTGTGGTTCCCGAAGGGAATCAAGATCTTATTGTCTGTACCGATGCTAGTCATTATGGCCCCGATGCCATTCTTATGCAAAGGGATCGGGTGTTGCCTATGCTTTAAGGCAATTACGTTCGAACGAGGTTTCGTACGCTACCCATGATCTAGAGCTAGCCGTCGTCGTCTTCGCATTGAAGATATGGCGCCATTATCTATTGGGTGAACATTTTATTCTCTACACTGACAACAAGTCACTCAAGTATTCGTTCACTTAGAAAGAGCTCAACATGCAACAACAATGTTGGCTCGAATTTCTTGCTTCTTATGACTTTGATATTCAGTATACCCCGGGCAAGGGGAATCGAGTAGCTGATGCTTTGAGTCAAAAGCAATCAACTGTTGTTTCCATGATGCTTGCAGAATGGAAAGATTTAGAGACTCTATCTTTGTGTGATATTCGAGATCGTGCTTCTACTTTAGACTCTTCTATTCTATTATACAACATGGAAGCTCGTCCTACTCTTTTGGATCGGATTGCCGAGGCTCAGCGGCAAGATTTTGATATCTTTGCTCTTATTTAGAAGTGTAAGTCTGAATCCCACGATGATATTGAGATGAGGGATTTCAGCATCGATATTCACGGTTGTCTTCGTAAGAAGTACCGATTAGTCGTGCCTTCTATTCCAGAGCTTAGGCGGGGCATTCTAGCTAAGTGTCAAGTATACTATTCATCCAGGAAGCAGCAAGATGTATGCTAATATGCATTGTCTATATTACTGGGAAGGCATGAAGCGAGATGTGGCAAGTTATGTGAGCAATTGCATGACCTGTCAACTTATTAAAGCCGAGCATCAGCGACCCAATGGTCTCCTTCAGCCTTTAGAGGTTCCATTGTGGAAATGGGATCATATCTCCATGGATTTCATCGATGGTCTACCTCGTTCAAGATCGAGCCATAGCAGTGTTTGGGTCGTTGTGGACCACCTTACCACGTCCACACATTTCATTCCTATTAAATCTAATAGGACAACTTCTCAGCTAGCTAACCTTTATATTAAGGAAATCGTGTGATTGCATGGTGATGTAGCACGACCTTCTTGTTTCTTAGGTCACCAACGACCTAACTTTCCTGAGCAACGACCTAGCACGTTGATCTTTAAGTCGCGCCATTTTAGGTCGCAAGCGAGCTATGAAGACCGACCAAGCAAGTTGATAAGCCGTCCAAACAATCTACGACCTACCAAGAACCGACCTACCAAGATACGACTTAACGAGTTAAAGGTCATTTCCTTAGGTCGCTCACGACCTAACGAGTCACGAGATAAGGAGTTGCGACCTAACTCTATCTGCAAGCTACGACCTAAAGAGCTACGACCTAAAGAACTACGACCTAAAGAGTTACGACCTAACAAGATAGGTCGCTCCAATATGCCGCTTGACTTAGGTCGCGAACGACCTTCCGTCCTTAGGTCGCGAGAAGCATTAAGTCTCTCAGGATGTACGAGCGAGCTACGACCTATGCTAGGTCGCTCATATATGCCACTTCCTGTTAGGTCGCTCAATCCGTTTATGTTGCTGTGCATTATCCTTAGGTCGCTGAAGATGTTATTCCTTAGGTCGCAAGAAGTTATGTCGCTCTTTCTTATGTTGCTATCTTCCTTATGTCACTGCCGTGTTTCTTATGTCGCTCCTATCTTGAGTCGCTCGACCATAGGTCGCATCAATCTTAGGTCGCTCAAGCCTAGATCGCTCAACTCCTTATGTCGCTCGTCCTATAGGTCGCATAAGACATTCCGGAAGCTGATTCTCCTCATGTCGCTGAAGCTAATGCCGCATGGTGTTGTATTTTTAGGTCGTTATGTTGTAATTCCTTATGTCGTTTGTATGTTGTATTTGTTAACATGTGTTGTATATATGTTGAGTCACTTTGTTGTAAGGTCGTGTGATGTTTTCTGTTTAGGTCGTTAACGACCTATGTTAGGTCGCGTGTGCTTGTGTGTCTTAGGTCGTGTACTGCTTGTAGGTCGTGCACTACAGTTGAGTCGTGTAAAGTGTTTTGATGTAAGTGTTGTGTTGTGTTGTAACCCTATAAATAGGGATGGTGGTGTCATTTGTAAAGTAAGTTGATTTTGAATAAAAACTTGTTTGAGTGCTTTGTGCCTCTTCTTAAATTGGTAGTTGAGTGTTATCTCCTATCTCCACCTTCGGCATTCAAGTGCGCTCGAATCAACGATTGTTGTAGCCAATTCACGATATCAAGTGCACTTGATCAACGTTCGAAGAATTATAGATCTTCTTTCATGGCATCGTGCGCGATCAACGTGACGAAGATAGCTAGAATCCGGTATCTTTGAGATCAACGGATTTGGGCGTTTGGTATTTTCAATCCACCGATTGCTACTTTCATCGTTTCATACATTTCTGTTATTCCGCCGCTGCGTCATTTGGTATCAGAGCTAGACTTAGCCAATCATAGCTAAGCCGAGTCTTGGAGCCAAGGACAAGATTTTGAAGTTTGTGTTAGAATTTTTTTTGAAGATTTGTTGAAGATCAATCATGCATCCAAGAAGAGGTAATCGTCACCAGAATATTGCCGATGTGTATAAAAGAGAAGATGCTAAGGCAATAGAGCAACGAATTAGTGATAACCTCGAAGAGAAGTTCAATAAATGTTTTGGAAAGTTGGAGAAGTTGATGATGGATTTGAATCAAAGTCAAAGAGGAAGGTCACCAGTTTTGAACCATAGAGGAAACAGAGTTTTGCCATCGGTTACGGAAGCAAGGAGGGTGTCACCACAAACTTATCAAGATAAAAGGGAATCATCAATTTCAATGAGACGAGATCACCATGGGGAAGAGAGAAGAAGTCAACATGGGTTTGACAATGAACCATGTCGTGATGTCAAAAGACCGAGCATAAGAGATTTGCATGATCATAGAGACATACGTGGTCATAGAGACGAAGGGTGTCATTTGCCAAAGCATGAGAATGATTCTATTTGGCTAAGGAACAATATTTTTCAGTCTACCTGTACTATCTTGGGAAAGGTTTGTAAATTCATTATTGATGCGGGAAGTTGCGATAACCTTATTTCTGAAGAAGCCGTCACAAAGTTGGGGCTGAAGACTGAAAAACACCCTAGACCGTATAAACTGGCATGGATAAAGGAAGGTGAAGAAGTGACAGTGGGAAGACGAGCATTGATTACATTTTCTATTGGGAAAAGGTACAAAGATGATATATGGTGTGATGTGGTTGATATGGATGTGTGTCACCTACTATTGGGAAGACTATGGCAGTATGATAGAGCTGTACAACATAATAGTCACGCCAACAACTACAGTTTCATGTTCGAAGGAACCAAAATTACCTTAGTTCTTAAGAAGCGTGAGCAAAGTGACAGCAAGCCAGAGAAGAAAGTGGAAGCAACTAATTTAATATCTTCAAAAGAGTTTGTTGAAGAAGTGAAAGGTGGTGTTGAAGTGGAAGATGAAGTCAATTGTTCTCAACCGCCGAAGTTTGATGAAGATAAAGTAGATTCTTCTCAACCCGCGAAGTTTGATGACCATAAAGTTGATTACTCACAATCCACGAAGTTAGATACAGATGAAGTTGATGTTTTTCAACCAACAAAGTGTGACGAACATGAGGTTGAAAATTCACAACCAGCAAAGTTTGACAAACATGAAGTTGAAGTTTTTCCACCGACGAAGCATGATGAACGTAAAGTTGAGAATGTACAACCAGCAAAGTTCGATGAGGATGAAGAAAATAAGTCAGGAGATGAAGGGGGTAATTTATCAGTGAAGAAGGTGGATTCGATTAGTCTATTATCTACAGAAGAGTTTGTTAAAGAAGTGGAGGATAGAGCGGAAGTGTTTATGTTGAATGGGAATGAAACCAGTAAAGATCTCGAGACTCCTGAGGAGGATGAGCCAGTGGTAAATGAATTCGAAAATGTACTCCCTACAGAGTTGGCCAAGGAAGTACCGCCACTAAGGGACATACAATATCACGTTGATCAAATACCAGATGTTATTGTACCACAGAGGCCACGTTATCATATGTATCCAATAGAGCAGGAAGAGTTGAGAAGACTGGTTATTGGGTTTCTGTTCTAAGGAAGGCAGTCGTATACTCCTGATTGCAGTCAGCAAATGAAAATCATCAAAGACTTGCATAGAGATAAAATCGTGAGCCGTGATCGTACCATGCAACTAATCTCAAAGTCTTATTTTGAACCATCACTGAGGAAGGAAGTTGAAAGGTCTGTTCAGAGGAGCCATAGTCAATAAGTTTCAAAGAAGACCACGACAAATGCAAGTTTATGTATGCCGTTGCATATACATGCTAAATTACGGGAGGAGGTTAGTGTGGACTTTGTTTTGGGATTACCGCGAACGTAACATGGCAAGGATTCTATTTATGTGGAGGTTGGCCGGTTTTCAGAAATAGTTCATTTCATTATCTATAAGAAGACTGCAGAGGCCATTAATGTCGTTCAGTTATACTCCAGAAAGATCTATCGATTTCATGGATTACCTGAATCTATTGTTTCGAACAGAGATACTCGTTTTCTGAACCATATCTGGATGAGTCTATGGAAATTGGTTGGGACTAAGTTGAAATCTAGTAGCGTTAATCATACACAGACGGATAAACAAGCTGAAGTTGTGAACAGATCCCTAGGTAATCTATTGCGATGCCTTGTGGATGATAATTTGAAAAATTGGGATTCGAAGTTATGTCAAGCGGAGTTTGCACACAACTACGCAGTTAACCGTAGCACTGGGTTCAGTCCATTGCAGGCTGTTTATTCAACAATTCCTAAAGGACCGTTAGATTTATCAACAGTGCCACCGTAGAGAGGGGTGATTAAATGGGCTAATGTTTTTGTGAATGAGATGCAAGGATGCTACAAAGTTATACAGGAGCGATTTCTTAAGGCAACTGAGAAATATAAACAATCAGCAGAGATTAAGCGACGAAGCATTGAATGCAAGGAAGGAGATTTTATGTATGCAGTGTTTACCAATGATCGATTTCTTTTTGGAACTTGCAACAAGCTAGAAGCTAGAAGGAAGGGTCATTTAGAAGTCATGAAGGGAATTAACGAGAATGTTTATAAATTGAGTTTGCCGGATCATCTTCCTATTGCTAACATTGTCAATGTCAAACACTTGGTTCCAATTCACGAGGATAAGGGTGTCGAAGATGAAGAAACTGTCAATTCGAGGACGAATTTCTTTCAACAGGGGAAGGATGATGCAGCGCGACCTTCTTGTTTCTTAGGTCGCCAACGACCTAACTTTCCTGAGTAATGACCTAGCACGTTAATCTTTAAGTCGCGCCATTTTAGGTCGCAAGCGAGCTATGAAGACCGACCAAGCAAGTTGATAAGCCGTCCAAACAATCTACGACCTGCCAAGAACCGACCTACCAAGATATGACTTAACGAGTTAAAGGTCATTTCCTTAGGTCGCTCACGACCTAACGATTCACGAGATAAGGAGTTGCGACCTAACTCTATCTGCAAGCTACGACCTAAAGAACTATGACCTAAAGAGTTACGACCTAACAAGATAGGTCGCTCCAATATGCCGCTTGACTTAGGTCGCGAACGACCTTCCGTCCTTAGGTCGCGAGAAGCATTAAGTCGCTCAGGATGTACGAGCGAGCTACGACCTATGCTAGGTTGCTCACATATGCCACTTCCTGTTAGGTCGCTCAATCCGTTTATGTTGCTGTGCATTATCCTTAGGTCGCTGAAGATGTTATTCCTTAGGTCGCAAGAAGTTATGTCGCTCTTTCTTATGTTGCTATCTTCCTTATGTCGCTGCCGTGTTTCTTATGTTGCTCCTACCATAGGTCGCATCAATCTTAGGTCGCTCAAGCCTAGATCGCTCAACTCCTTATGTCGCTCGTCCTATAGGTCGCATAAGACATTCCAGAAGCTGATTCTCCTCATGTCGCTGAAGCTAATGCCGCATGGTGTTGTATTTTTAGGTCGTTATGTTGTAATTCCTTATGTCGTTTGTATGTTGTATTTGTTAACTCGTGTTGTATATATGTTGAGTCACTTTGTTGTAAGGTCGTGTGATGTTTTCTGTTTAGGTCGTTAACGACCTATGTTAGGTCGCGTGTGCCTGTGTGTCTTAGGTCGTGTACTGCTTGTAGGTCGTGCACTACAGTTGAGTCGTGTAAAGTGTTGTGATGTAAGTGTTGTGTTGTGTTGTAACTCTATAAATAGGGATGGTGGTGTCATTTGTAAAGTAAGTTGATTTTGAATAAAAACTTGTTTGAGTGCTTTGTGCCTCTTCTTAAATTGGTAGTTGAGTGTTATCTCCTATCTCCACCTTCGGCATTCGAGTGCGCTCGAATCAACGATTGTTGAAGCCAATTCACGGTATCAAGTGCGCTTGATCAATGTTCGAAGAATTGTAGATCTTCTTTCACGGCATCGTGCGCGATCAACATGACGAAGATAGCTAGAATCCAGTATCTTTGAGATCAACGGATTTGGGCATTTGGTATTTTCAATCCACCGATTGCTACTTTCATCGTTTCATACATTTCTGTTATTCCGCCGCTGCGTCACATGGTATTCCTAGTTCGATTGTATGTGACCGTGATCCACTCTTCACGAGTCATTTCTGGCAGAGTCTTCAGCAAGCTTGTTGAATATGCAAGTATATGATTTTTGTTTGATGATAATAAACATACATATATATATATATTCATTTAAATGTATTTGTTAATGTACTATTTTATTTTTCACATAATTAAATAAATATTTGCTAAATAAAATAAATAGCACAGAATTTAAATTCAAATAGATATTTTATTCAAACAAATATTTTATTACAATTTTGAATAGTACAAATTTGTGCTCTCACTATATATACACAATTTTAATTACAATACAATTTTTGATTACATCACAATTTATCATTTACATTAGCACCTCACTACATATCACTCATTCACTCATATTTAATCTTCAACTCTATTCCAGATTGAATCCAGCATCTGAATTATCTGCAAAGAAAACACTGACCCAGTAAAATTGAAAAAGAAATATTTGTGCAGTGTAAAATAAACTGTGTTTTTGAAAATCCTATTTGCCTCAGTTATTTGGGTTGTTCATCATCATATTCATTTTGAATTCATCATACACGAACAACTTGTGACATGCACAGTGTATCACTGTACATGCCACAAGGCCGTGCACACCAATATACACTTGATAAAACTGCAGGGATAGGTGAGCACAAGGTCAGACCCAACCAAAAGCCAGGTTCAGCTCAAGTGCAATACAAATAATGTCACGACACGAGCACAAGGTCAAACCCGTGGCAAAGCTGGATTCGACACATGATGCAATACAACACTGTATATACATATGCATATATACAACAAGCACATGACTCAAAGCATCATCAATGAACCAGTACAAAAAGGAGGTGGACATCACACTTGAAGCTCACATGAAATGCAATCAGACAAACAAATGTACACTGACTGAACCCATGCAATGAACTGGCTCAAAGACATAACATGAAAACAGAGGCATGACTGCAGCAGTTCAAAATGCAAGCTAACATACACATATACATGCAATATCATCAACATGAACCAATGTCCAATATCAACACAAATGCTTCAGACCAGACCAACAGGAAATGTGCAACAAAGTAAAGATTCCAAACAAGAACACAGTCTCGACCAAAACAACCACCAATAAAATAGAGGCTCGAAGCATGCATGGTCAAGCAATGTTGAAGACACAATGCATATATGTATATATTAGCAGTGATGTACACATGATACCAGCCTCAACAGTCATGAACCAAATAAAGCAGTGGCATGGCACAAAGGCATAAAATGAGAAAAGCTTCAACATAACGAACATGCTCAGTTCTAACAAGGACAAAATGCATACACACTTGTATACATATATATGAACATGAATGCACAGTGCAGACTATATGTATACACATATATGAGTTCAAAAACAACAGCACATGTTCAACCAAGTAGATCAACATCTCAAGTACAAAGCATAGTCAAGTCCAACAAACAAGCATATGTAATCAAGTGTAGACAAGCTACATGAAGACCAGCAAACTACAAGATGTTCAGTTACAAAAGGACCAGAATATAGCAATGAACTTCAAATGGAAATATTCAATGCACACTGGAGTATGCAAGCATTTAGAAATGAATCAATGCTGACATAACAACATGAATACATACACATTTATACATACATACACACATACATACATACACACATACATACATACATACATACATACATACATATATATGCAGACAGTAGCTCAAATGAGCAATTTCAGACACGACTCAAGTGCATATGAACTCAGCTAACAGTACAGTGACAATATGAATGCAGTGAAGTGTCATATGCAAAACAAACCAGACTCAAGTGAAACTTTCGAACTAGTCAATACAAAAACCACGTTAGCAGCTTCAAATCATGGAACAACAGTTACAAAAATAAGGTACAAGTCGAACAAGTCAACAGAGAAAAAAACGGAATCAAATTCCAAAACAAATCAAAGCCGTGGTGACCAAGGCAAAGAATCGAGCAAGTTCAAATTCATGAAGCTGTGGTTAGCAAGCACATCAGAAAATATACAAACTGAACAAGTCAGAAAACATCACCGGCATCCAAGAAAAATTGAACAACCGAGCTAAAGTAACTGAAGAATTCAAACAACATTATACGAATGATAATTAGGGGAATCGAATCCTATAAAATCCATTCTCATCATCGGCCTAAAAGGTATTCAAGTTCAAGCAACACCAGAGAGGAATAAATCATTCAACTCGAATCAAAGTCGAGAATAATCAATAATCAGTAAAAGGAAAAATCGCATACCATTTTAACAATCGAACTCGACTTAATTGAAGCTGCCGCGAACATATAATCGATCGAAGAAAGGAATCAAAGCATCACTCTCTTTTAAGTGGAGACTTCAACAAATTCCAGAACCCTAATTTAGAATGAAGAAGAATGAACGAGTAAAAAAGGAAGCAGTCATTTTTTGAAGAACAAAGGCCGAAGAAATAAATTGAAAAAGGGGCCGACATTTTTATTGTGATAATTTTGTTTTGGCCGACTTATAATATTTCTTTTGGGCTTTAGAATTTTAAATTAGGGTTTTTATTGTTTTAAAATTGTTTTTTATTTTGCTCGTGTGACTAGGGGACGAACTACGGTGCTGTAGTTCAAGAATTTGCAACTCAGTGGCTGAGTTGTGGCAGGGTTTTATGCGTAGAGTTAGGTTAGTCGATAACGGGTGTCGTGAGTTTACGTGTGTAAGCGTCTGACTACTTAATTTCTAGTAGAAACCTTGGAGGTAGCACGTAGGCAGGGTTTTGCCGAAGCTGGGTAAATCTGTGTTGTTCTATTTTTGCTTTTTACATTCTGCTATTATCTATGCTGCTATCAGTGCTGTGATTATTTTATATATTTCCGCATTAATTTTTTTATAATTAATAGTATCACCCTATTCACCCCCCCTCTAGCTTGAAATCGATCCTACAGAGCTTTGGGAACAAAGCTTAATTTCAGCACAACTTATCATCCACAGTCTGATGGACAGACTGAACGGGTGAATCGTATTCAAGAGGATTTCTCCATGTTTGTATTCTTAATTTTGGTGGTATTTGTGAGGGCGACCTACCGCTTGTCGAGTTCTCCTACAACAACAACTTTCAGTCCAGTATCGGTATGGCTCCTTTCAAAGCCCTATACAGAAGGCCATGTCGATCACCTTCCTGTTAGTTAGAATCTGGGGAGAAACTGATTTTAGGCACCGATTCAATTCGTGAAGCTTTAGAGAAGATTATTCTTATTCGTCAGAGAATGAGAGAGGCTCAGAACCGCCAGAAATCCTACGCGGACAACCGTAGGAAGCCTCTCGAGTTCTCTATTGGTGACCTTGTCTATATCCGTGTAGCTCCACTAAAGGGGATGTGCGTTTCAGTAGGACTGGGAAATTGGCACCTCGATTTATAGGACCATTTCCTATTACCGAACTTGGCCCTGTTGCATATAGAGTTCCACTTCCGTCGCATTTATCTGGCATTCATAACGTGTTTCATGTTTCTTAGCTTCGGAAGTACCTTCGAGATTCTGATTCTGTCATTGATTCACCTAATCTGCAAGAGCTTGAGATCTCACCAGACTTATCTATCAAGCAACATCCTATTCGTGTTCTTGCTTCGAAGGTGAGACGCCTTCGAAATAAGGACATACCGCTCGTGAAAGTTCAATGGTATGCTAATCCCAAGAACTGTACTTGGGAAACCAGAGAATCTATTGAGCAATCGTATCCTGGATTTCTATCATCTCTTATTACTGGTGAGAATTTCAAAACTCAAGCTATTTATTCTCTTTTGCTTGATGAAGTAATTTGTGTTGAACACAGCTCTCCTCTAGAAATTGCAAGGACATAATTTTTATAAGGGGGGAGTCTGTAACAACCCTGGTTTTGATGATTACCTGTAATATTAAATTATAACGGTGGTTATAATTTAATATTGTAAAATAAAATAGATTGGAGAATTAAAATTGTTTATTTTAAATAAACAACGGGTTTAAAATGTGAAAATAAAGCTTTGAAACTTTATTTTGGATATTTGTGTTAAAAATGAGCAAAACATGATTTTAATTTATAGAAATGCAATAATTTTGATAATTGTTGCCAAATGTTTCTTTTATATATTTTTAAAAGAAGCATTTGACTTAAAATGTGGTATATTATAAATAAAAAGGATAAATTTGGGTTAAAAATAATTTTAGAATGAAGAAATGATGAAAATATGATTTGTTATGTTTTATTACACAAGAATTAAATTTTATGTAATTTTTGAAGCTAAAAACGGAGTTTTAAGTAATAATGGTGCTATTTGTGCATTTAAATTAAAATAAGAGTTTTATTAATAAAAATAAAATTTTAAAGAAAACTTGTCTTTTATTTTGGTATAAAATTTTTAGAACGTAAAATTTGATTGTGTGATTTTATAGAAGTAAAAATATTTGCATAAATACATAGTATAACTTGTGTATATTAGTGTATTAGTGAATTTAGTATTAATTTCTTTTAGGTTAATTAATATGGATATTGGGTCTTAGCCCATTTAGAAAAGTTAACCATACATTTGATAAATATCTCTTTCCCATTTTGTTGTACGTACAGTAAACTAGTTTCTTCCAGAAGCTAAGAGAAATTGAGAAACCCACCTTATCCTTCTTAAACAAAATTGCAAACTCCAATCTTTATCAAATCTCTTGCTGTAATTAACAAATTAAAGTTAGTTTAACTACCTCTAAACCTAAATACTTCATCAAATTCCAAATTTGAAGATGTTTGTTTGTTTGTAATTGAGATGTTCTTCTTGCATGTCTTTGTAAACTCCATTTCTAGGTTGTTGAAGCATCTTTCAAGGCCAAAGCTTGCTCCTTTTCGCCTATTTGATCTAGTAGCTCAAGTATATTACAAGGTGAGTAATAATCTCACAAATGCTAGCTCAAACAAGCAAAAATGCCTATTGAAATGCAGAAAATCGTTTCTGTAAATGAATAGTGTTCTGAATTTACAGTATATATCTGTTCTGGGTTCAACTTTGAGACATCATAACTTTCTCATATCTTATCCAAATTGCGTGATTCTTTTTCCAGTTTAAATTATAGTTGTTGAAATTTGTGCATACCAAATTTTAGGTCATTTCAACCTATGTGGCTTATAGAAATATGCTGCCGAACTTTGATTCGGAGCATGTTTTTGCTCAGATTTTCGCAGTGAAATCATTGCCTGGGTACAACTTTGAGACATCATAACTTTCTCATACCTTGTCCAAATTGCGTGATTCTTTCTCCAGTTTAAAGTATTGTTGTTAAAATTAATGAATCTCAAATTTCAGGTCCTTCTGACCTCTGTAGCCTATAGAAACATGCTGTCAAACTTTGAATCAGAGCATGTTTTGCTCCAGCCGTTTACGGTAAAATCTGGCTGTGCGTCCACCTTTGTGACATTATATCTCTCCCGTTTCTTGTCCGATTGTATCCTTTCTTTTTTATTCAAAGTAGAGTTGTTGAACTCTATGCCAGAATTACAAGGCTTTTAGACCTCTACAACTAGTTGAAAATTTGCTTGGAATTTTGAATCGGAGCATGTTTTTCTCCAGCTGAAAATTTCTGAATTGTTTTACATGGATTTCTCTCGATGTTGTTTTTGATCAGCTTGATCCTAAGATGGCAGAGCCAATATTACCACTTATTCGTATTTCGGATTGGTGAGTTTTTAGGATATTTTCGTATGACGATTTTATGAATAATTTCAATGAATTTTTGTTGATTTTTGTTGTTTCTTTGCACGTGCTTTCTAAACCGTTTTCGGAAGATTTTTTTTAATAAGATAGCTTTCGAAATAAATATTTTACAATTTTTATAATTATTTTAAAGCTATTAAAATTATATATTCTTTGTAATAAGAGAATTCCAAAGATTTGTTTCCAAAACGATTTAGAAATTGTTTTCAAAAGCTAGTTTTGTCAAACAAATTATTTTCTATATAAAATACACGTTTTTGAACTATTGGAGTGAATGAGAAGGAGAATTAAATGATTTGGTAAAACACGTGGTATGGAACACGTACGTTTACCTTTTCGGTTAATTCCTGACTTGTCCGTATGAATGTTTTGACCTTCGGGTCGTGTTTGCCGATGAGATGAGGCAAATATTTTTACTGCTTTCTACTGTGGCATTGATTAGCGGTTAGGAAACCGTTAAGTGAGAATGTGTGGCATGGGATGCACTGTTAACACTTTTCGGGTTCCTCTCTGGGAGTTTGTGACACATTCACGAGTTATTGCCAGTACTTAGACTGTTGGGTCGCTTATTGGACTGTTGGGTCCTATGTGCATATATATAGCTGCTGGGCTAACCATGGACTGTTGGGTCCTATTGAGACTGTTGGGTCTCTTATGCACAAGTACTTGGCAGGCTATTGGGCCACCTTATGGACTTTTGGGTCCTATTAACTTATAGCTATTAGGCTAAATTTTGGACTATTTGGTCCTTTTCTTATATTGTGTTTTCTAGATTTCTTTGTGAGGATTTCTAGAATTATAATGATGTTTATATATATTTTCACCATAATCGCCTTTAATGGCTTATTTATATAGCCCGAGTGCTTTCACATGGATTATATGGTGATTATATTTAGTGTATTGAACTCAAAGTCGAGTTCTATTTATATTGTGATTCATGTTGCCATGTTTTTTGAATTTTTGAGATTTATAATCTCCTATCTAGGAGATATAGTTGAAGGTAGTCCTTATATTGACTATCGATTTTGCCGATGATATGAGGCGTGAATTTGTGGATACTTGATTTGTTATTGATGTTATTTTTGAACTTATAATCTTGAGAAACCCTTATGACCCTTGGTCATTATCTTATATCTTATGTTCCTTCTTCTCGTTTGAGAAGGGTTATTACTCCTTTATCCTTATATCATACTTCATCTTATATATGCTAATCGGTTGTATAAGCTAGACTGACCCGTGTATTTTATATACTCGGGTCAGACCAAGTTCCAGGTTAGGTCTTTTGGATTTTGCTTAGCTGTTCACTTTGGACTCATCTATTTGCCTTTTGGATTAGTCGCATAGTTTTTGTGTAGTTACTTTGTTGTATGACATACTTATGTATATCCTTTTGTGGGACTGATGTATGTATATATTGTGGTTGTAATACCACTTCTGACACCATGTATTGTATCTGATGTATATGTATGTATTCGATTATGTTTGCTGTTCTGTGATCTGTGTTATCATATATATATATACCGTGTTTTGTTCTGAATAGATCCTGTAGCCACCATAGTTTTGTATTAAGCATTTATTGAATATATCGATCCACTTGAAAAAAAATGGAGCACCAAATTAATGTATTTAATAGATGTTTAAGACAAAACTATAGATGGTCGCTCTTAACCAGTCCTATTCTCCACATTAGCAGACAGTATTACTCAGTAATACTTTTTGTTAACGTGGGTGTCGGGGTGAGGCGTCACAGTTTGGTATCAGAGCTGAATTCAAAACAAAATGTAATAAACATAGAACAATATACATACTATTTTACATCAAATATAATATGAGTGAAAACATCGTCCCTAATCGAAGTCGATTCTAATCTCGACCTTAACCTTTTCGTGTCCTTTGAGTGTGGATAAGTGGGAATACGTCTAGGAATGTAATTTTTAAAAACTGTAGTATTCCTTATTTAATGAATTTAATTGCTAATATCTACCCCTGTGAATAATCCAATCTTATCTTAACTTTCAGCTCATGGCTGGAAGAGGAAGAGGTCGCACTTCGGAGGCAGGGCCGTCCAATGGCTCTCGTCCCGAAGGTGTTTATATGTCGACTAATCAGATTCTCGAGCTTATTAGGAGCACTCAGCTTTCAGCTCCAACTCATTCCTCTCCTCCGTGCAAATCTACATTTGCGTGTATATGTAGCGACTTCACCCATCTTGGAGGCAAGCCCTTCAGAGGCTCCGAGTCCGTTTTAGAGGTCCAAGCTTGGCTCCGTACATGCGAGCGCATTTTTACTCGCATGGAGATTTCTGATCATCATCGCATCTGGTAGTAATTAACTCCAATCTGGTAGTATAGTTGAAGGTAGTCATTATATTGACTATCAATTTTGCCGATGATACGAGGCATGAATTTATGGATACTTGATTTGTTATTGATGTTATTTTTGAACTTATACTCTTGAGAATGACCCTTGGCCATTATCTTATAGCTTGTGTTCCTTCTTCTCGTTTGAGAAGAGTTATTACTCCTTTGTCCTTATTTAATACTTCATCTTATATATGCTCAGTTGTTTAAGCTAGACTGACCCGTGTATTTTATATACTCGGTTCAGACCGAGTTGCAGGTTAGGTCTTTTGGATTTTGCTTAGCTGTTCACTTTGGACTCATCTATCTGCCTTTTGGATTAGTCGCATAGGTTTTGTGTAGTTACTTCATTGTATGACATACTTATGTATATTCTTTTGTGGGACTGATGTATGTATACGTTGTGGTTGTAATACCACTTTTTACACTATGTATTGTATCTGATGTATACATATGTATTCGATTGTGTTTGCTGTTCTGTGATCTGTGTTATCATATATATATATATATTGTGTTTTGTTCTGAATAGATCCTGTAGCCACTATAGTTTTGTATTAAGCATTTATTGAATTTGTCGATCCTCTTGAGAAAAAAAATGGAGCACCAAATCGACGTATTTAATAGATGTTTAAGACAAAGCTATGGATGGTCGCTCCTAACCAGCCCTATTCTCCGCATTAGTAGACAATATTACTCAGTAATACTCTTTGTTAATGTGGGTCTCAGGGTGGTGCGTCACACATATCAAGAATTTGCATCAAGTGTTCGCCATTAAGAATCCTGTGAAAAATCCTTGTTCGGAACGGTGTAAAACACCTCGAATCGTGTACTCGAATCCTAAATCAAAAGCTGTCATGCAAATAGAATGGTCTACATACAACTTACATACTTTATTCCAGTTGGTTCCTTAATTACACCAATTTCTTTTTATTTTAAATCACATTCAAAATATTTCAAGACTTAAGTTCATTACTCGAATAATACTTTATTAAATCCTGAGAGTATATACAAACATTTTATTCAATAAATTTAAATCTTGTTTTAACTTACTATCATCACAATTTAAGAATTTCAATACTCATCTTTTAAATTTTCACAAAATTTTTTATCTTTAATTTTTTGTTAATTTGGAAATTTCTTATTATCCAAAATCGTCGAAAATTTCTTTATATTTCAATAATTTAAAACTATTAATCAACATATCTTAATAAGATGCATAAACCAATTGCCCTAATGCATAGGATACATGAGTTCAAAATATAACTTAACATAGAACTTTATAACTAAACACCGAATTCCATTTCAAATCATTTTGAAATAATAATATACGTATAACTTTTGTATATCAAATCATATTTTTGGGATTTAAATCAAAATATATTTTACCAAAACAACTATTGTAGCATTCTTTCTACTTACAAACTCGAAAATGAACACCGATGATGCTGTAGTCATCACCAGAATTATATTCCAATGACAGAAGTGGGTTTAGTACTTTATTTCCTTTAAAACATTTCTTTTTATAAATACTTTCAAATAACACTATTATTATTTTCTCAAAAACTTTGGAAACAATCTTCAAAAACATTGAAATTTAAGTTCTCAAATTCTTAGTTTAAGCTCTATTTGTTTTTACATAATGTCATTTTCTTATATAAAATCATTTCACAAGTGTTTACCCTAAAATATCTTACCTTCCTTAAGGTTATAATAAACAACTTTATTAAAGTTAACTTTTTAACCCATGTGGTAAAAAGGTGAAACACATATGAACTGGTTAAGCATAAAATAACAATCATCAAACAATATTCAATGCCTATAGGCTAGTTGAGCATAATTAATCTATCACAAGTAATACATCAAATCCTAGAAAACCTAAAACATACATATGTATGGGAGGAGGTGATCGAAACAAGAAATCAGAACCCTTCACATATCATGTTATGATTTGTCGAGCCACATACTGGGTTCGGCACACAAATAAAATCGGGAACCTTAATTGAATCAAGCTTTAGCCTATCAATAAGGCTATAAGAGATAAAGCAACCAGAAGAACTAGCATCAAATAAGACAAGAATAGGAATGCCAAAAATAAATAGAATACCTTTCAAAACCTGCTTCCCTTACGCAGCAGTTTAAGTAGAAGGTGCTGAAGTGGTAACAAAAACTCGAGACTACTCTCCTTTCTTAGGCATCGGACAATCCTTGATAATGCGGCCCAACTTATGGCAATGGAAACCGCCCCTTGGTGCAAACTGTGGCACCTTCCCTTTTGATGCCTTCACCAACTATTCTCCCTTACACTTATTAGAATAATGACCCTTTTGATGACACTTATAGCAGATAGTGTGAGAAATATCCCTTGGCTAGTGAAACTTCTGCTTATTACTCTCGGCTGGCGTAGAAACAGAAATAAAAGGCTTTGGTGCCAAGCTCTCAAACCTCAAATCCATGTTTACCAAATCTATAAAAGATCCCATAAGATAATTAGTCATATCCCGCTGAAACTCGGGATGCATACTAGCCATAAACATCTCATCTTCTTTAAAGGCGTGTCTATTACACCAGGCCCAAATCGAGACAATGTGTTAAACTTATTCTCATACTCTTCAACAGTCATAGTGCCTTGCTTTAGATCCAAGAAACTCCTAAACAACAAGGTCTTTCATGCCTCCGGTACAAACTTCCTCTCAAAATCCTACTTAAACTGGGCCTAAGAGAAGTCATTCTCTAGGACATTCGCTGTAATAGAACTCCAGCAATCCATCGCCGCATTAGAAAGAAGACAAGAAGCCAAGCGATGCTTCATAGCATCACCTAATTCTAAGTCCCCAAAGATCCACTCACACAACCTCAGCCATGTCTGTACCTCAATAATAAATTCTATTCCACTAAACCACTGACCACCAAGCCCCTCGAATTCCTGACAAAGCAAAGCAAAGTTCATTGAAGGCTGAACTTGCACCACTTTCTCCACCACATTCTCCCTAGGTTCGGCTATATGAACAGAATTCCTCGAAGCTCGAGTCCCACCATTGGTGATGGTACTAGCTTCACCACCACTACCTTTACCACCTCTAGCATTGGCAGCATGAGTACATATAGTTTGCTATTTTAATTTATAGCAAGACATCTTTAGAATACTTCAAGATAAAGGTATTTCAAGGAAAGATTACTAAGACTACATTACTAAGAAAGGGATTATTTCAAAGAAAAGATTTATTTAAGGGAAGAATTTCTAAGAGAGAGATATTTTTTAAGAAAACATTTTAAAAGTTGGTTTTGCAATAACAAATACGCCCTCCTACGTATAACACACTCAAATCATGCTAGGACATTACATTACCATATCTCTTAATAAGTTATACCCCACCAAAGCCCAGGTTCTGGCTTAACCTTCAGCTCTGATACAAGATTGTAACAATCTCTTTTTTGACCCCTGAATGTCGACACTAAAAACATCCACGGTACTCATGTGCTGAGCACCCAAGTGTCGAAAAGATAGAAAGTTAGGGTAAAATAAAAGAAAATGAAACAGAACAAGAAAGAACACAATCTCAGAATCTCACATGCGAAACGAAAATATATGATATCTCAAAATATAGTACAAAGAGTTACTCCAACATACATTAATCTTAGAGTTCCACTATGTACTACAATCAACCTGCACAGTTATAACCGCTTGTCCTCATAATGCTGAATACACACATACATGGGAATGTAGGCATAAGCAAATAGATATATGAAAGCATGCAGCTTGTCCTTATAAGCTCCAAAGCGTCTATAGATAAATCTGGAAATATACATGGGACTGACCCGAGCATTATGTGACGCCCCACCTTTATGCTCACAATAACAAAGGTTATTATAAGGTAATAACGTCGGCTATTGTGAAGAATAAGGCTTGTGAGAAGCGACCATCCGTAAGTTATGCCTTAGACGAGTATTGATTACATCGATAGGAGTTGTGTAAATTACTCCCAACGGTATAAATTCAATCCAAATCTAAAACGAAACTACGGTGGCTTAAGAAAAATTCAGAACAACTCATAATAACAACTTAGATAAGTATAATCACATCAGAATAGAAATATCATATATGTAGCGGAAGATAAGTCTGGATACATGCTACAACAACCGATAGTTCACATGAACCAAATATTCATATACATGTCATCAACATACATGAGATGAGAGTCAATACACCCAAAAGTACTCCTCGAAGTCTAGATAAAAGATGATGTGAAATCCCAAAAGCTGAAGCTGCAACTGAATCAGAGATAGCGATTACCCTGAAATAACTCGGTCTGACCCGAGTATTATTTAAAAGAAAATAATAAACGGATCAGTCTAATTTATTCTTAGAAGTGAATGCATCATAAATAACATCGAAGCAAAATAATAATAATAGCGAATGAGACTATTCAACATAAGAAATCAACATAGTTAAATGAAGAAATCACATCAAACTCCATCAAAATCAACTTTCTAATTCACAATTGAATTCAAAACAGCAATTCACAAAATCTAGAAATCAAAAATAGACAACTAGAAAAATCAGCATAAAAGTGGATCGATCCCATCATATGGCGAGTCTATGCTACGCCGCACGTGCATCAACATATGGCCGAAGCCTACCAAGTACTGTCATCATAATTTTTGGTGCCCAACAAATGACCCGAAGGTCCAACATATGACCCGAAGATCTAGTACTGGTAATTGACCTGAAGGTCCATCATAGTGGCTCGAAAGCCCAGAAATCATCAAAATCATCAAACAACAAATCCTCAGCAAATATTTCAATTAACGAGTCCGGAATTAACCGAAATAGTAAAAGTGTGGTTCCATACTCCGCACTTTTGCTAAATCATTTAAATCTCTTCATCGTTTCCTTGAAAGTGCAAAATTGTGTATTTTATAAAAATAACATTTTACGTTCTCAAACGGACAAATCCGGAATTAAGCGAATCAATAAAAGTAAGAATTCATAGTCCTCAATTTTGCTGAAGCGTTTAAATCGCTTCCTCATTCTTTTGAAACTGCAAACTGTAATTTTTTTTGAAAACAATCTTATTTTAAAATGATTTTTAAAACACGTGATTAAAACAGCAACAACTATAGCAATTTCGACGAGGAAATTGCGCTTCACAAAACACCGTAAAAATGGATACCAAATCAGCGTTGCGGGATAACCGCTTGAAAATTCACTTTAAATTGACGGTTACTGAAGTCAAAACAACAGTAATTTTTAAATCGTCAAAAATGCCATCAAAACAACACGCTTCAAAAATATATTGCCGGAGTAAAAATCCGTTATAAAAATAACGGCAACAAAATTCGTTTTAAAACCAAACACCGGTTTAAAGAAAATTAAACACTGGTATTTAAACATTTTCGTGCAATTCAACTTGCACGAACATATTGGTATTGGTGGTCTGGGCAATACTTTTGTATACTATGACATGCACAATTTAAATAATATAAACAAAATAAATGAATGACCTGGAAAGCGTTTGCACTCACATAACCAAATGGACAAACTAAAAAAATTGACCCGGCAATGCATTTTTCACGCACATAACCAAATGAACAAACTTAAAAAAAAAAGACTTGGCAATGCAATTTTTTTTCACGCACGTAACCAAATGCAATTAATAAATACCCTTTTTTCTTTTCTTTAATGGGGTCCCCTCCTTCCCCTTCAATTTCTTTTCCCGCTGACCCTACTCTGACCTCTCCTTCCCATCAACCTAGTCCTTCAGCCCCTCTCCTTGTACCTCCAGTAACTGTCCCAACCTTACCTTCTTCTGTAGCTCCTCCTGTCCTTTCCATTCCATCCGCTCTTGTCCTCTCTTCTTCCTCTCTGCCCTCCCAACTCAATCCTCCTCATGCTTGGAATTCCTTGTTCAAAGCTAAGCCTATTAATGCAGGTTGCTATGTACTTCGTGACATACAACTTGTTTTTAATGGAGATGCTATTGTGCCCCCTGTTGAAGTTGTTCATGCTGGAAATTCTATGTGGAAGGAATACCTTGTTGGATTCTTTTTAGACAACCCGCTTCCTTATTCTACTGTCATTTTCTTTCTGAAGAGAGCATGGAAATTGAAGGGCTCTATTAGTGTCAAATCTGATGCGTTCCTGTTTTTATTCAAATTCACTAATGAGGAAGATAGGAGGAGAATTTCTGAATCTGATCCTATTGTGATGAAGAACAAACTTTTTATTGTGAAGCCATGGGATGAAAATATGGGTAATAGTTGTGGTAGTATCAAAGCAGTTCCAGTATGGATTAAACTTTCAAACATTCCCCTATATGCTTGGTCTCCTTTGGGCATAAATTGGCTGGCTTCTAGGGTAGGAAAACTGCTGTGTATGGATGCTTCTACTGAGAAATTTGAAAGAATATGATTTGCTAAATGTTTAGTTGAAGTTAATCCTAATCAGGAGCTGCCTGATAATTTTGCTGTGAAGTTACTTGATGGAACATAACAGATTGTCCAAGTTGACTACTTGTGGAGACCTGAAATATGTATAACATGTAAGGAGTTTGGGCATTCAGTGGCAACTTTCATGAAAGCCCTCATGTCTGATGAAGGAAATGGAAGTGATTGTGATAAATATGAGAAACACAAAGTTAGTGATGTAGATCAATGTAAGGTGAAAGCAGATAAGAAGGTGGTCAAGGAAGTCAAATTGAAACAAGTTTGGCAAAAAGTGAATAACAATAGAAGTAAAAAAAGAAACACAAGAGAACCAATAGAAGTCAGTAATCTGAATTTGTCAAAGGGGAAAGGAAAAATGACTGCTGCTGAAAGTAATGAGAATATCTTTTCAACCACTGTAGCAGGAGACAAAGCTCTCAAGAATGTCAATGCTAGCTGTGATCATGTCACAACTAATAATAAGTTTAATTTGCTTCAGATTGATGATTTAGATCAAGGCAATTCAGAAGTCTTTGTTCTGGAGGAAGGAGAAATGCACTCTGATGGAAAAAATGATGTAATTGACAATATGAAAATATTGTTTCATGGAAAGAATTGTGAAGATAATGTTGATGGAGATAAAGTAACAGATGAAGGTTCTAATGATGTGGAACAACGAATTACTTTACATGCTAATGATACTTGCAGTAATAAAGGAGTTGTAAAAGGAATATTAGCTATGCATGATTTTGGTGATACTCTTGTATCAGAAATTGACAGTATGTGGTGTATGTCCTTTGAGTCACAATTGAGACAATTTATTGTATCCATGCATACTACTGAAGCTGAACTTGCAATGCAAGTTGCTGATCAACCTCACTACAATTTCTCAATTGAAATTCCAGGTTGGCCACAAAACCTACCTTCCCATGCTCCTCAATCTGTCTCTCCATCTGATCCAATCTCTCCACCTTCTATCCCTAATCCATCCTCCCCTAACCCACTGCCTGCTAGGCAAATTGAAACAAGATCTCTTTCAGCTAAGAGAGGTAATAAGCCTCACCATTCTCTTTAGTTTTCCCATGAATAAAAAAATTGCTTCATGGAATGTAAGAGGTGCCCATTGCAATTTAAAACTTGATCAGGTGAAAAGTCTTATATCAGAGTATGACATTTGTCTTTTTGGTTTTCTTGAAACTAAACTCAATCTCCTATTTTCCCAAAAAGCTGCTACCTATATTAATCCAGCCTGGTTCTATCATCATAATCTTGATTCTGCTTCTCATGGTAGAATCCTTGTTCTTTATGATCCTGCTATTTTAACTTTAACTCCTATTCTTTCTTCTAGTCAATACATCCACTATCATGTCCATCTCTCTCAATATCAAACATCCTTCTACATTACATTTATTTATGCTGACAACTCTGTTCCTTCTAGAAGTCTTCTATTTAATTCCTTGCTCCCTCTTCGTCAAAATACTCATCCTTGGGTTGTTCTGGGAGACTTTAATTCTTGTCTTGACTTTGATGATAAAATTGGTGGAACTCCTCTCCTTCCTAGAGATCTTGCACCTTTAAATCTTGCCATATCTGATTCTGATCTTATTTTAATTAACAAGTCTGGAGCCAAGTATTCTTGGAACAACAGAAGCAGAAGTGGTGTTCGAACCTTCACAACAATTGACCATGCCTTTTGTAACATCCCTTCTCTCAATTTTTGGCCTTCCTTGTCTGTGTTTCTTCCTCAACCCATTTTGTCTGATCACTCACCTTTGATTCTGACTCTTGGTCCCCAATTAAGAAAGAAAAGAGAAGTTTTAAATTTTATAATGCTTGGGCCAAGCATGAAGAATTTCATGCTTTAGTTTCTCTTACTAGTACTATCTTTTCATGCTATGGTAACCCTATGTTCAAGTTTTACAGGAAATTGAAATGCATCAAACAATCTCTCAAGCAGTGGGCTTCTACTACATTTGGTTCTGGCAGTCTGCTTTCTTCTGCCTTGAAGCTGCAACTAAAGATTTCTCAAGATTACATGATGGAGCATTCTGAAGATGAAAATGCTGCTGCTGAGGAAGGAAGATTATACATGGAGGTTAATAAAGCTCTTAAACTTGAAGCTTGTATGAAAAGGCAACAGCTTCATGACAGATGGAATGAAGAAGGAGATAAGAACACTAAATTTTACCATGATTCTCTGAATGTCAAGCATGCCAGAGAGAATATTAATAGTATTTATGATGTTTATGGTACTCTATATTCTTCCAATGAATCTGTTGACAATGCCTTTATTGATTATTTCTCTAACCTTCTTGGCAATTCATCTGGTTTCATCCCGGATCTAGACCAAATCTCCTCCCTTGCCCTGCCATGTATTTCTGTGCATGAAGCTGCTGCTCTTGTTCAGCCTGTCTCCGATGAGGAAATAAAGAATGTCCTTTTTTCTATGAATCAGCATTCTTCTGGTGGGCCTGATGGCCTCAATGTTATTTTTTTCATCTCTACGTGGAATGTGCTTGGTCATGAATTCTGTCAGGCTGTTCATAACTTCTTCAATAAATGCAAATTATTAAGAGAAGTCAATTCAACTAACATAGCATTAATTCCTAAAGTTAACCCACCTACTTGTGTGTCCTCTTTCAGGCCTATTTCCTGCTGTAATGTGGTCTACAAATGTATTTCCAAAATTCTTGCTTCAAGACTTGTGAATGTTCTCCCTTTTGTTGTGTCTAACAATCAGGCTGCATTCATCCCTTCTAGGAATATTCTTGATAATGTCTTGCTTGCCCAAGAGTTATTAAAAGGTTATAATAGAGGAAATGTGACTCCAGCGGCTGCTCTTAAAATTGATATTTCCAAGGCTTATGATTCTGTACACTGGGCTTCTATTGTTAGAATAATGGCCATGATGGGATTCCCTAAGGTTTTTGTGTCTTGGATTTATGTTTGCATATCCTCCCCATCATTCTCTGTTGTTATTAATGGAAGGCCTAATGGTTTTTTCAGAAGTGAAAAAGGAATTCGTCAGGGAGATCCCATATCTTCTTATTTGTTTCTGCTAGTTATGGAAGTCTTCTCTGTTCTTCTTAAAACCAAGTACTCTCAAAATCTTATCAAGTATCACCCTAAGTGCTCACATCATCAAATTTCTTCTATTATGTTTGCTGATGATGTTATGTTGTTCACTAAGCCTGAGATTTCTTCCCTGAGTAGAATTTTAGAGGCTCTGCAGACCTTCAAAAGCATGACTGGTCTTTCAATAAATCAATCCAAATCATCCATGCTTGTTGCTGGTGTCAGTGCCCAGCATGCTGCTGCTTTGTATCAGCATTTTGGATTCTCTAGTATGGATGTTGATATGTGTTATCTTGGTCTTCCTTTAATTACTAAACGAATTACTAATGCGGATTGCCTTCCTCTGTTTAATAAAATAACTTCTGTCATGAATGGTTGGGCAAACAGACACCTCTCTCAGAGTGGTAGTCTTGTTCTTATTAAATCTGTTGTGTTCTCTAAACTTGTTTATTGGGCTCGCACTCTAATTCTTCTGGGAAAGCTATTGCAGCTTGTTAGGTCTGCCATGTCCAGATATTTTTGGACTGGGAGTATGCACAATAGGAAGTTGTTGCCTTGCTCCTTTTCTAAGTTTGAGACTTCTTTGAAAATGGGTGGTCTTGGTATTTTAAATATTAAGAAATGGAATATTGCGGCTTTTAGCAAGCACCTTGATGATTTATTGAATAAGAAGGATAGTCTATGGGTTAAATGGTCATGGCATTACAATATTAAGAATAAGTATTTTTGGAGTTTAGAAATACCCCAACACTGTAGTTGGTCTTGGAGAAATTTGCTGAAGCTTAGGGATGTTTTTCTTCCAATGATTCAATATCAATTAACTCCAATTGTTAGTTTTTGGCATGATCCTTGGGTGAGTAAAGGCAAAATCCTGTCTAAAGTATTAGATCATGCCCAGGTTGTTCAATCTGGTATTCACTATGATGCTAAAGCCTATGATTTCTTATATGACAGTAGTATGCATTTACCTTATAGCAGTAATCAGATTGTCAGGGAACTTTGGGGTATCATTCAAAGTATCCACTACTCAAGCAACTCTCCTGTCTCTATTTCTTGGAACTTGAAGCAACACTCTGTTGCTATTGTGTACAAACAACTCATTGGCAATGCTATGTTTCCTGCTACTAAGTGGTATTCAGTTATTTGGAGAAAGGATTCGTCCCCTAAAGAAAATCTGATGATGTGGAAGGTACTTACTCATGCTTTGATGACAAGAAGTTTGTTGAATAGCTATGATATACATTGTAGCCATGAGTGTGTATTTTGTGAGTTGCATGAAGAAACTGTTGATCATCTATTTTTTGCATGTCCGGCTTTATTATTCATGATGGAAAGAATTGTGTGCAAAACTGGGAGAGTTGTTACATCTGCTCAATCTTTCATGGACTGGAACATAGTCTATAAGGCTACGAGGTGGTTGATAGAGCTAGAGGATTGGTTGTTAGCATGAAAATATATATGGATGAAATTTGGAGAGAAAGAAACTTGATAGTTTTTGAAAATCAGAGAAGGCATTTGGAAACTGTTTGGGTTGATATTAGGAAAAGAACTCACATGCAATTGAAGAGGAGTGCTATCCCGAATGATTTGGTTATTCTTTGGGCTACTTAACTCTTCTATTCTATTTTGTTCTTTTGTCTGTTTTCCTCTTTCTTCTTTTCCTTTTTGTTTTTATTGATTCGAAGTTTGTTTTGAATCAATTATTTTATTGTTGTGCAATAAAATCTGGTAGGGGTCCAGTCAACCCCGTTGGCTTTGCCAAAAAGATATGACCTGGCAATCCAATTTTTTTCACGCACGTAACCAATTAAAATAGTTTGCATGCATTAATTGAAGAAATGAAAATGGACCTGTATCTCAGGTGCATAAATCTCAACTTACACCATAGTTTGCCTTGTATACGTGAAATATATTTTGGTGCAATCCTGTGCATAACCGAAAGAAAAAAAAAGATAGCCTGGAATAGTACTAACGTGCATACTATGCACGCACGCAAGAAAAATGTAAAACAAAGTGACCCTGACCAAAATTTTGAATGCTTCAACTGGTATATTCGTAAGAAAAATACTCTGATCTTCATACTGCACAGTATAGCACGCAGTGATGAAGTGGGATAAATAAATGACACAGTTTTGTGCTAAAATAGGAGAGCCTAGCTTCAAAATAATAACTCGCAGTTAAAACATTTGCCGTAAGTTTCAAGTGATAAAGATTTGTCTGCAACAATATTTGGTTACTAATAAAAGTTGTAAACCAAAATAAAACACCAAAACAGCATATAAACACAGGCATCCATGGTTTTAAATTAGAAGCGTGAGTTTGTACTCACATTCAATTTACCTCCGAACCAGTTAGCAACAAGGCACGTTTGGAGCAAAGTTATGGAGCTGCCATTAATGCTTTATTTGCAGAGCTTCACTAAAAAAATGAGCAAAAAGAATGTAATGAAGGCTGCTCTACTATATTACCCTATGTGCACAAGTCAAAGTAATGAATTGTGCTGGCAATTATTTTGTACACATTCATTAAATGCAAACGTGCAATAGGAAAGAAAAAGGACACCCTGCATTAATGTGATAGTAAAAACAAATTGCTCAACATTGTTCTTTCAAATTTTTGTGGCAGCATAGACAAAATATTCCAACTTTGAGATAGCAAAAGCAATGTGTTCACTTGCTTTATAAACTGAAAGTGACAACATAAGCTAATTAGTTACATTGGACTCATATTTTCTTTCACACGTGAAGGCTTATATGTAAATATAACATAACTTAGTTATATTCAATGCAACTGACTTTGCAAATAATATGCAAATTCTTTTTTTTAAAAAATCTCATTTTAAAATTTCTATTTTTAAACTTTTATTTCGACAGTAATCAAAATCACGGTTGTTACAAACTCCCCCCTTATAAAAATTGCGTCCCCGCAATTTTCATACTAGCAGTTGTTTATAACACAAATTAATTCATCACAACAAAGATTTAAAATAGAAAAGATGGATAAGAATGCTCACCCCCACCCAAAGAGGAGAGAAAACCCGGATAAGAACGCTCGATGAATTCTTTGGTTTCCCAAGTGCAATCTTTGGGGTTTGCGGACCATTGAATTTTCACAAGCGGAACTTCTTTATTCCGAAGGCGTTTAACTTTCGAAGGTAGCACACGAATAGGATTTTGCACAATAGACAAGTCGGGTGAGATCTCAAGGTCTTGCAACATAGGAGGATCAATAATAGAATCTGAATCTCGAAGGCATCGGCGGAGCTGGGATACATGAAATACGTCATGAATTCCCGAAAACTGAATAAGTAGCGATACACGATAAGCAACAGGGCCAATGCATTCCGTAATAGGAAACGGTCCAACATATCGAGGAGCCACTTTCCCGGAGCGACTAAAACGCACCACACCCTTCATCGGAGAAACACGAATGAACACGTGATCGCCAACAGAAAATTCCAAAGGCTTCCTACGATGATCGGCATAGGATTTCTACCTATTCTGAGCCTTTTTCATTCTCTGTCTAATAATATCAATCCTCTCAGAAGAATCACGAATATAATCGGGGCCGAGAACTAACTTTTCCCCCGATTCCAGCCAACAAGATGGTGATGGACACGGTCTTCCGTAAAGAGCTTCGAAAGGAGCTATACCGATACTGGATTGAAAACTGTTGTTATAAGAGAACTCAACAAGAGATAAGTGGTCTTCCCAACTACCACCAAAATCAAGAATGCAAGCTCGAAGGAGATCCTCTAAGACTTGATTCACCCTTTCAGTCTAACCATCAAACTGTGGATGATAAGCTGTACCGAGATTGAGCTTAGTACCCAAAGCTTTCTGAAGGCTCCGCCAGAAACCACTAGTAAAAAGCGGATCTCTGTCACTAACAATAGAACTAGGCACACTATGAAGTCGAACGACTTCTTTAACAAACAGCTTAGCCAACAAAGGAGCAGTCCGATTGGACTTGATAGGAATAAAATGGGCTGATTTAGTCAATTGGTCAACGATCACCCAAATACTAGTATGTCCCGACCTCAAACGAGGTAGACCATCAATGAAGTCCATGGAAATTTGATCCCATTTCCATAATGGAATCTCAAGAGGCTGCAAAAGACCACTAGGACGATGGTGTTCTGCTTTAATAATTTGACAAGTCATGCAACGACTTACATAACTTGCAATATCACGCTTCATACCCTCCCAATAGTATAAGCATTTCATATCAGCATACATCTTACTACTACCCAGATGGATAGTATACTTAGAATGATGACAGTCCTCAAGAATGTCATTTCTAAGATTAGAAATATCAGGCACGATCAACCAACCCTTCTTCTGAATACAACCATGAATATCAATATCGAAATTCTTTAGATCATCACTTCGAGATTCCGATTTACAACTCTGAATAAGATAAGAGAGATTTGGATCTTGTTTTTGGGCATCGACAACACGATCCAACAAACTAGGACGAGCTTCCATGCTAAATAAAAGCACGGGAGAATCAGAAACTGAAGGACGGTCTCTAATATCACAAAGAGATAAAGCTTCTAAAATATTCCACTCTGCTAGCATCATGGAAACAACAACCTGCTACTTTCGACTAAGCGCATCAGCAACTCGATTACCCTTACCAGGGGTATACTGAATATCGAAATCATATGAAGCAATAAATTCGAGCCAATGCTGTTGCCTCATATTTAGTTCTTTCTGAGTGAATAGATACTTCAAAGACTTGTGATCAGTGAAGAGAATAAAACGCTCGCCCAATTAATAATGTCGCCAAATCTTTAAAGCAAAGACTATGGCGGCTAACTCCAAATCATGGGTAGCATAACGAATCTCGTTAGGCTTTAGTTGTCTAGAAGCATAGGCAACTACTCTATCCTTTTGCATAAGAACAACACCGAGTCCATAACCACTGGCATCGGTATAAACAACAAGATCATGATTCCCTTCGGGAACCACTAAGATAGAAGCATGAGTAAGGAGATCTTTTAACTTCAAGAAAGAAGTCTCACACTTATCAGACCAAATAAAAGGAACAGCTTTTCTCGTAAGAGTGGTAAGCGGTAAAGCAATACGAGAAAAGTCCTTAATGAACCGGTGATAATAACCCACCAATCCAAGAAAACTATGGATCTCAGTAATGGTTTCGGGCCTCTTCCAATTCTGAATAGATTCGATCTTGGAAGGATCGACAGAAATACCATCGGAAGAAACAATATGACTGAGAAACTTCACCTTATTCTCCCAGAAGTGACACTTGGAGAATTTAGCATAAAGCTGATGTTGACGAAGAGTGCTCAAAACAATCTCCAAATGCTGAATATGATCGGCTTCAGATTTAGAATAAATAAGAATATCATCAATGAAAACCAAGACGAACTTATCGAGATATTCCCAGAATATCCGATTCATAAGATCTACAAAATATGCTGGAGCGTTCGTTAAACCGAACGGCATAACAAGCCATTCGTAAGAACCATATCGAGTGCGGAATGCGGTAAGTGGAATGCTATCTTCCGCAACTCGTAGCTGATGAAAACCGGTAGCAAGGTCGAGTTGGGAGAAAAGCTTAGCGCCACTTAATTGGTCGAACATGTCGTCGATCCTAGGTAATGGATACCAAATTTTGATAGTGAGCTCGTTAAGCTTGCGATAATCAATGCAAAGCCTAAGAGTACCATCTGGCTTCTTAACAAAGACAACGGCGGCGCCCTAAGGAGATGAGCTAGAACGAATAAAATGCTTGACTTCCAACTCAGATAACTGTTGCTTGAGTTCCTCATTTTCCTTAGCAGACATCCTCGTGGGAGGACGACTGACATGATGAGCACCAGAGATAATATCAATACGGAACTCAATTGCCCTCTTCGGCGGCAAACACGAAATAGGCTCAAAGACATCGGAAAAATCACAAACAACCGGAATATTAGCAATGACATCCTCCGACTCGAAGGAGGAAAAGAGAGCATTCGAAGTATGATCCATGCTTCGAAATATAATAGATAACTGCTCGATAGCATTGGATGCTTGAGATATAACGTTCTTTCGGGACATAGAATTTGAACTTCATAACGGACGAGCCAATCCATACCCAAAATCATATCAAAACCAAGATGTTCCATAACATGCTGATTCGCATGAAAGGAGAAACCACAAAGAATAATCTCAACATCAACACACAACAAACCAAGAGTAACGGATCCACCAATAGGATTCACAATCCTCAAAGGGTCGCAAAGAGTAATAACATCCAAAGGAATAACATCAACAAGCTCCTTTGACACGAATGAATGCGATGCACCCATATCGAAAAGAACTCTAGTAGAACGACCATGAAATAAAATAAAACCTTCCAAAACAGAAGGAGTAATACCTTTGGGCTGAGAAGAATCACCAGAAGCTTTAACAACATTAAGCTTCCCAGATTTGAAACCCTTAGGAGCAATAAGACAATAAGAAACCCAATGACTTCTTTCTTGCAATAACGACAAATGCGAGGCTTAGGACAGCTACGAAGAAGATGAGCCAAAGAACCACAATTATAGCACGCCCTCTGAATAGAAGGTGCACTACTAGGCTAAGAACTAGAGGTAGCTTGCTTCTTCTTCTTTTGGTTGAAGGATTAGGCTTACGAAATGGAAACCTCTTCTTGTTGGGGTTCTTAGAAACCTCAATCTCATCACCACTATCACATTCCTTTTCAACAGCTTCAAGGAAAAGAGCCGAATCAACAAGCTCCTCAAAAGAGAGCTTAAGCTGAAGCAAAAGAACTTTCTTCAAATACTTCTTCAAACCATCAACAAAACGAAGATTCTTCTTACACGGAGTGTTAATGAACTCAACTCCGTATTTGGATAAGGCCTCGAAAGATGCAACATAATCAGAAACAGAGGACTTTCCTTGCTTCAACTCAAGGAAACTACGAGCAAGATTAGCCTTTTCTGATTCAGGAATGAACTTAAGTTCGAATCATTCCTTAAACTGAATCCACGAGAGAGAGGACGCATCAACTTCCGCAATAAAAAGCTTATACCAATCAAGCGCACGCTCTTGCAACATGCTAGATGCCATGAGAACGCGATGATGATCAGAAAGATCCATCCGAGAAAATGTGCGCTCACAAGTGCGCAACCAAGTCTGAACCTCCATTACACTTTCCGATCCCTTGAAAGGATGGCCTCCAAGGTGGGAATAGTCACTACACATGCGGGCGAAGGCAGACTTTTGAGTAGGAGCTGCGGGAGTAGCAACAGAAGACTGAGTACCCCGAAATAGCTCCATAAACTGATCAGCTGACATATAGACTCCGTCCGGATGAGAACCACTACACAGGCCTGCAGAAGAACGCTTCCCTCTACCTCTTCCAGCCATGGACTGAGAGAACAAGAGAAGATAAGGATTAGTTAAACAGTACACAATTGATAAGAAATTTAACAGATGGAATACTACGGAATATAAAATTTATTCCTAGACATACTCCACATGTTAAAGTGGAAAGAATAGATTAGAAAGGCACGAATAAAACCCTCGAATAGTTGTAACACATGTTCCATTCTGTTTCTGTTCCGTGTTTCATTATAATTTGTTCTGAATTTCAGCTCTGATACCAACTGTGACGCCCCACCTCTATGCTCACAATAACAAAGGTTATTATAAGGTAATAACATCAGCTATTGCGAAGAATAAGGTTTGTGAGAAGCGACCATCCGTAAGTTATGCCTTAGACGAGTATTGATTACATCGATAGGAGTTGTGTAAATTACTCCCAATGGTATAAATTCAATCCAAATCTAAAATGAAACTACGGTGGCTTAATAAAAATTCAGAACAACTCATAATAACAACTTAGATAAGTATAATCACATCAGAATAGAAATATCAGATATATAGCAGAAGATAAGTCTGGATACATGCTACAACAATCGATAGTTCACATGAACCAAATATACATATACATGTCATCAACATACATGAGATGAGAGTCAATACACCCAAAAGTACTCCTCGAAGTCTAGATAAAAGATGATGTGAAATCCCAAAAGCTGAAGCTGCAACTGAATCAGAGATAGCGATTACCCTGAAATAACTCGGTTTGACCCAAGTATTATTTAAAAGAAAATAATAAACGGATCAGTCTAATTTATTCTTAGAAGTGAATGCATCATAAATAACATCAAAGCAAAATAATAATAATCTCGAATGAGACTATTCAACATAAGAAATCAACATAGTTAAATGAAGAAATCACAATTCACAATTGAATTCAAAACAACAATTCACAAAATCTAGAAATCAAAAATAGACAACTAGAAAAATCAGCATAAAAAGTGGATCGATCCCATCATATGGCGAGTCTAAGCTACGCCACACGTGCATCAACATATGGCCGAAGCCTACCAAGTACTGTCATCATAATTTTTGGCGCCCAACAAATGACCCGAAGGTCCAACATATGACCCGAAGATCCAGTACTGGTAATTGACCCGAAGGTCCATCATAGTGGCTCGAAAGCCCAGAAATCATCAAAATCATCAAACAACAAATCCTCAGCAAATATTTCAATTAACGAGTCCGGAATTAACCGAAATAGTAAAAGTGTGGTTCCATACTCCGCACTTTTGCTAAATCGTTTAAATCTCTTCATCGTTTCCTTGAAAGTGCAAAATTGTGTATTTTATAAAAATAACATTTTACGTTCTCAAACGGACAAGTCCGGAATTAAGCGAATCAGTAAAAGTAAGGATTCATAGTCCTCAATTTTGCTGAAGCGTTTAAATCGCTTCCTCATTCTTTTGAAACCGCAAACTGTAATTTTTTTGAAAACAATCTTATTTTAAAATGGTTTTTAAAACACGTGATTAAAACAACAACAACTATAGCAATTTCGATGAGGAAATTGCGCTTCACAAAACACCGTAAAAACGGATACCAAATCAGCGTTGCGGGATAACCGCTTGAAAATTCACTTTAAATTGACGGTTACTGAAGTCAAAACAACAGTAATTTTTAAATCGTCAAAAATGCCATCAAAACAACAAGCTTCAAAAATATATTGCCGGAGTAAAAATCCGTTATAAAAATAACGGCAACAAAATTCGTTTTAAAACCAAACACCGGTTTAAAGAAAATTAAACACTGGTATTTAAACATTTTCGTGCAATTCAACTTGCACGTACATATTGAAATTGGTGGTCTGGGCAATACTTTTGTACACTATGACATGCACAATTGAAATAATATAAACAAAATAAATGAACGACCTGGCAAGCGTTTGCACTCACATAACCAAATGGACAAACTAAAAAAAATTGACCTGGCAATGCATTTTTCACGCACATAACCAAATGAACAAACTTAAAAAAAAGACCTGGCAATGCAATTTTTTTTCACGCACGTAACCAATTGAACAAACTAAATATGACCTGGCAATCCAATTTTTTTCACGCACGTAACCAATTAAAATAGTTTGCATGCATTAATTGAAGAAATGAAAATGGACTTGTATCTCAGGTGCATAAATCTCAACTTACACCATAGTTTGCCTTGTATACGTGAAATATATTTTGGTGCAATCCTGTGCATAACCGAAAGAAAAAAAAAGATAGCCTGGAATAGTACTAACGTGCATACTATGCACGCACGCAAGAAAAATGTAAAACAAAGTGACCCTGACCAAAATTTTGAATGCTTCAACTGGTATATTCGTAAGAAAAATACTCCGATCTTCATACTGCACAGTATAGCACGCAGTGATGAAGTGGGATAAATAAATGACACAGTTTTGTGCTAAAATAGGAGAGCCTAGCTTCAAAATAATAACTCGCAGTTAAAACATTTGCCGTAAGTTTCAAGTGATAAAGATTTGTCTGCAACAATTTTTGGTTACTAATAAAAGTTGTAAACCAAAATAAACACCAAAACAACATATAAAGACAGGCATCCATGGTTTTAAATTAGAAGCGTGAGTTTGTACTCACATTCAATTTACCTCCGAATCAGTTAGCAACAAGGCACGTTTGGAGCAAAGTTATGGAGCTGCCATTAAAGCTTTATTTGCAGAGCTTCACTAAAAAAATGAGCAAAAAGAATGTAATGAAGGCTGCTCTACTATATTACCCTATGTGCACAAGTCAAAGTAATGAATTATGCTGGCAATTATTTTGTACACATTCATTAAATGCAAACGTGCAATAGGAAAGAAAAAGGACATCCTGCATTAATGTGACAGTAAAAACAAATTGCTCAACATTGTTCTTTCAAATTTTTGTGGCAGCATAGACAAAATATTCCAACTTTGAGATAGCAAAAGCAATGTGTTCACTTGCTTTATAAACTGAAAGTGACAGCATAAGCTAATTAGTTACATTGGACTCATATTTTCTTTCACAGGTGAAGGCTTATATGTAAATATAACACAACTTAGTTATATTCAATGCAACTGACTTTGCAAATAATATGCAAATTCTTTTTTTTTTCAAATCTCATTTTAAAATTTCTATTTTTAAATTTTTATTTCGACAGTAATCAAAATCACGGTTGTTATACATTATAAGAAAATAACAACTAGATCAGTTTGGTAAACAAGCACGAGAAACTCAATCTTATGGATTTTTATATTTATAAAACCCTTCAAATTTAAAAGTATCTCATAAGACCACACCACAAATAAACACGAACCATACAATAACCAAACATTCCATAAGAAAGTCTAGTGATATTATAATAATGTCTAGGGTGTAGAATATAAGTAAGAAATAGTTGTGTTGCGTGTGAGCGTACACCACAACAATAATAGGTAAATAATCAAAATCGCTAAGGCGCATTTGCTAATTGTGTAGGGTTTCCACGGAGACACCCTTAGTACTTCGAGGCGAATCTCCTATGACAAGGTTCAAAGAATTCCCTTTGGGCACCGTATATCTCTAGATAAAATATACCATAAGGTCAACATAGCTTGGCCACACAGAAAACGCAAACCCGAATACCCTCAACTCCCGATAGCAACATATTACTTCTAATGCATATAGTATCTCATATATCTCACATTACGAGAGCATTTCCATTTTGGAATTTGTATTAAACAATTTTGATTCTAGTATTATCTACGATGCTTTGAATAATCCTTATATCCCACTATATTGTATATACGGGACATTAGAGTCAAGTCTTTTATGGTTAACAGTCATGTTGTTTATTTACGGCCTTAGAGATGGTTTAATACCTTTTTCAAGCTTTCTTCATTATAGGATCACACTTCCATTGTATTTTGACCCTGATTAGACATTTTTGATTTTTCAGTCAATATGCATATTTTAGTTTTATGTGTTTTATTTAAGATTACAATTTAATCTCAAATTCATAAAATCTTCATCGCTCCCACTAATGACATCTAATGTTTGCATAAATGGAGTTTTAGCTTATGGAAAATTCTTAATGTTATTAAGCAAGGTTATCAATGAAATTGATTTTAAATTCAACACTTGAATCGGCCAAATCATTTCCCAACTACCTTAAAGTATATAACTTTCCAATTACAACTGTTTGCATTCGATGAATCATATCTCATCATATACACCTCAAGTCATATTTTGTAGGTATAATTGGATTCCATTCCATACCTTATCAACATCTCACGAAGTGGCAAATTATATATTTTCATGACTTGCAGGTGACTTTAGAGATTGACATTCAATCTTCTTTTCTCGTATTTAGAGTCACATTTCTCTTTGGCATACGAGACTCTTTATTACACGATCTAATTTATAATATCCTTAATTGGCTAGATTAATTCTATATTGTTATTATTATTTCATTATTTTGGATCTCATCCAAGTCAACCACATTGCCACTATTTTCACTTAGACCGAGCTTCCTCGTTTAGGTGGTGGTAGTTTTTGAAACTATGTTTTATTTCTCAATGCAATTGAATAAGCTTACAAAAGCTTGTATAATATTCATGAAAATAAACCTATCTTTGAGTTTAAGATATTAGCATTCTAAATGTATGTCTAAAAATTTATAACTTAACCTTTTAAGGTGCAATCTTTCCTATACATATCATATATGAAATCGTAAACTTAGCTCTAGATGATACTAGATTAATATACATATCTACTAACATATACATATCTTTTAAGAAAGATTTAACTCAACTTTACTCATGTAAATCAAATCACAATTTGATTACTCTTTGTACATCATAATCTAATGAAGGAGTAACATTTGAGATAAAACCATATTTTATTTTAGTTATTTATTGGAACTCTATATCCAATATACTCACCTTATTCGACCATTTGCCTTAACTGTTTTGCACATTTTCATTTCTACTACCATGTTCACTATAAAAATTTGACTCAATATGTCAACATACAAAAGTCTACATCTCATACATTTCAATACAAAAATGAAGTACATGGATTTGATTTCGGTGTTTTAAACTACGATACCTTTTTAGGTCTATGCCAAACATTATCTTTGTTTGGGCCCAAACTCATTTGGGTTACACGTTGTAACAACCCACAATTTTGTTTTTAAGTTAACAATAAATACACCTGTCCAACTCAATTTGAACGAAAAGGTGGATAATTATGGGGAAAAGAAAATAAAGATAGAAATAGAGAAGAAAACATAATCTCACATGAATGGAATAACATATATTATTTCAACATAAATAATCTTTACAGCGGAAAATTTTAAATATATTTATCAAAGTTTAACTTAACATCAACATGGATGGTTATAAACCTCCGTCCCTATAAATGCGGAATACAAAGTATATAAGTGTGGTAGAAATGGATAACAATCTTCAGAAGAATCTTCTAATTCCATGATCTGAGCCCTTTCAAAGTACACTGAACAAAACATGACTACTAGGTTGCTCAATAAAATAGAGCTCCCAGAGTTTAAGAGAAAGAAAATAAACTCTAGGTCAGTCATAAGACTGGTGTGAGAAACTCAAAGTACAAGTATTTGGAAAGCAAAAGGTATCTCATAAGACCACACCGCATATAAATACGAAACAGATTTTTACCTTATGGCAACGAAATCATTTCTACGTAAAATTCAATGATATTATTTTTAATACCTTCTTTGAAAACACTTTTCAAGTAGATATACATGATCTTAGCCAAAATTGTTACATTATTAAATTCTAGCATAATAGGTTTACAACTAAAACCAAAGGCACTTATTGGAGATTTGGATTTCCAGTGAATAGCGAGGTAAGGGACTACCTCTCGTATAGTGCATCTCTAGAGGGATCCATCGAGGATCGACATCTTCGAAACCTCTACGAATTAAGACCGTCCTACCCACTGACCCATCTGGTGGCGAATAGAACCAAATATGATATCACCTCGGCTGTTCCCGACCTCTTTTAGACATCTCATAGCATACACCACATAATTTAAAATCGACGTTATAGCAGATAGAAATAAATAAATCTAGAAAGGTGACATCATACCCTAATGGTAGCGAACCGCTTAGCCCTAAAGCAACCTGTATTTCACAATTCCCCGAGTGTGAGGCTAGAGGTAACGTTTACCTTTCTTAGAACATTTTCACTTAAAATGCCACCTTGTCATTTCCAACAACACACTATTAATTCCCATAAAAGTATAACCTCTGAGCTCGTACGTCTCAGAGAAGGGTGCTAAGCATAAGAGGGGTTACGTCCTATACCACCAAACAGATGTACGTTTGTAGAGATCAATGCACTGCATTCTTAGAAAAGCAATGTCAGACATTCATCCATACAAGTTGTCCAGGAATAGTACAAACCGAAGGCACTCTCCTACCATATCATGTCGGGCATTACCCCTATGATTAGTAGTGAGTGGTCCTTGCATATGAAGATCCCAGAATGAAGGGACCACTGCTATTTATTTATCTCGGGAGCTACTATGAAATTATCAACAAGCAGTCCTTTTATTATGAAGATCCCCGCCTTCAACTTCATTGTCTTTAACATGTCTTCACATTCGAACTCATAAATTGGTTCGAAGTGGTTTTGGGATAAGAATCACACAAATCCAACCTTGGTTCCTTTTATCTATCATCGATAAAAAGATGTTTAAGTAAATAGGTGCTTATCTTTTGATTGATTACTTTTCTCTTTATCAAAAATATCTTCTAGAGATATATCTTTAAAAACATTTCTTTCTGGTATATATGGAATCATTAAACCTCATTTATCAAATCTTTGTTTAACTAAAACCTTTTTAAATTTTGGAGTAATTCCAAATCATTTCACCTTTATCTAGGAAAATATCTCTAAATCATTTATTTAAATATTGACAAATATTTCTTATTTCCAAATCATAACTTTTAAATAGGTCAAAAACAATGTTAGTTAAGACATCGTTTATTATAAACCCAAAACAATTAATTTTAAGTAAAAGGATCCATAGGAATTAAAATAATTCCAAATCATTTATTTAAATCTTGACAAAAGATTTTTTATATCCAACACATATTTTTTTAATAGGTTAAAACCATGTTATCTAAGATGGTAAATCCAAAGTAGTTAGTATTTGAGTAAAACAGATTCATAGAAATTATACTAAATCAAAATCATTTCTCTTAAATCATATTGCAAAACTTTTTGAGTAAAAATGGTTGATAGAAATTATACTAATTCTACTCAATATCAATTTCCGTATTCAACATTTACTATCCATTGAATAACGGTGAAATCACGTTTTAAATTCACATGGATAGTATGGGTTCCCTCCTCGGAATTTAATAACAAGTATAAGAAGATTATCTCTATACAATCCAAGTTGTATTAAGTTAAATTTGTAAATTTGAATCTTTATACTTGTCCCGTTTTCGACATTTCGATCTTATCAATCCCTCGCCCAGGAAAAAGGCCAAGTGAGCCAGTGCACTAGTTGCTCCTAAAAATCTCCTTAGTTTAAGCACCTCACATTCGGATCTCACAAATAGAAAAATCCAGTCTACTTATCGGCTTTTAGAGCCAAGATAAAATCACTTGATTATAACAGCTTTTTTAGATCGTTTATTTAAACTTTTAAAATAAATTATAAAACCTCCAAATAATCTTTAAAATACTTAATTATTTGTTTGAAAATATTTATAAAAGATTTGGGAAAGAATACTTAAGTTTAAAGCTATATTTCAAAAGTTATTAAAAGTGCTGCAAAAAGTGCTGCGAATAGTGCTTTTAAGCTTATTTGATCAAAAAAATTTCTCTATCATTTAGGAATCCATTCTTTATGACTAAAATATCTTTCAAAATATTTTAAAATATTTATAGAATTTATCCCATATTTGAAAGAGTTAAAAATATTATTTTTAAAGAATTTATCGCTTTGATTTCCGAACTGCCAAAGCGCGACTATTTTGAAAACTTGATTTGCTCTTTCAAAATCAACTAAACAAAATCTCTATCTTTTTCTTTTTTTTGAAAACTATAATTATAAGAGTTCAGAAATTTTTTATTACTTCCGACTCTTAATCTATCGTATAAATGGATTTAACTTTCTACGGCGCGAATCGCGAACTACCGTTACGCGACGCGCCTATTTTTGAATCAATTTTCATAACTTATCAAAGCTTTATCAAATTGGATTTTCATCTTTATAAAACATTTATAAACCTTTTTAAATTATTTAAAGGGGTTTAATGATTCCATATCACTTTTATAACTTGATTCGGAAAGTGATTTCCTTGTGTAATATCGACGTGTATTTAACGTGACTTGTTTACATAATTAAACAAATATATTCAAATAACTAAACTTGATGATCAAAGCATATTAAACATCCATAGAAATCATATCACATTATCATAATATTTAGCTTCTCACCTTTATTGGTTATTAAACTTCGGAAAACAGACTATAGCTTGCTACGATCGAACCATAGCTTATAGAATTGATCCCGAGACCTTGGGAAAGCTCGGCCTAAGCTTGGAAAGAGGTGGAGTGCTTGGCCTTGGTGGAGGTGGTGGCCATGAGTTTGGAAGGTGGAGAGGAAGTAATCGCACTTGGTTTTAAAGTGGATTGACATGGTATATACATGTGTATATATTTTACTTTATTTTGGAATATTTTTCCATAGCTTTGCTAATAGTTTTTCAAGGCATGGAAACCATCAAAGAAGAGCTCTTAGAGATTTAAGAAGAAGGAGGAAGAAGAAGAGAATGGTGTGAATGAATGTGTGAATGTACATGGGTATTTATAGGAAAAAATTTCACCAAAATATCATGATATTTTCTCCTTACCTAAACATGATTGCATCACCATTACACCTCTTTTCTAGCCGTGAATTCCAACCCTCCTATGTGTGTGTACCCATGTGCTTGTACTTAGTGCTTAAGAGTTCGACTTTAGTTTTACTTAAAGGTAAGTTTTAGGAAAATATCTTAGGTATTTTCTAATAATATGTATATAATTGTATAAGTTCATTTGTATGTGTATATGTGTTCACGTGCATGTGAATGTGTTCATGTATATGTACATATATGTGTGCAGATGTGTCACAACGTTGTATTGATTTGTTTACAACTTCTATATGTTAAACCGTTACGAATTTTGATTCCGCTTTCTGATCATTTTTATTTCTAAGTTAACATACATATATTTGTAAACAAAATTTGAAAACTAACTTCCCATAATTTTATTAAAATGACCACATTTGATTTATAAAACCAATTAATATTAAACAATTGTTTACAAAAAGTGTTGTTATAACGATAAAGCGATACAAATTTTCTTATATTTTCAAATTCAGTATATATCTTTGTAAAACTACTATAAATGAATTATTATCACTTCATAACTAATTAAAATGAATTGTTATCAAATAATTATTTGAATAATTATAATAAGTATTAAATCATTAAATCTCAATTTAAATTCATAAATCAATTACTAAATATGATGCCATTATTGATGATGTCTTAAATACTTTTTATTCCTAAAAATAAAATAAATTATTTTATTTCATACTCTTGTTTAAATGGATAAATAAGTATATATATCCAGCTCCTGCATGACTTTTGGTAATTATAGAGCTGTTTATTGATAAAACAGTTTTCGATCATTTTATCGATATTTTTCCAAAGTACATATTTTTGTAAATACTTATTTAAAATAAGATTACCATCATTATTTATTATTTAAGACAACATAATCTATGTTAAAAAGCTTATATTTGAATATTTTAAAATAAATATAATTTATCAAAGTGATAAATTTACGGGTTGTTACACACCTTAAGATACTCCATGAGATCAACCAAGGTTGTATCAACTCTGGTCATACTCCAAGTGAATATGAGCACTATATCAGTCACTCGAGACATTCTTCATCATGATTCACAATCAGAAAAATATGTAGATATTCTTCATTTATATAGTGTAATATATCTCAGTGATCAATAACATAGTCTAAATTTCCAAAATTAATTATGCTTAATATTTAGATGTTTATATAGTATTTTAAGACAACACGCCACTTAGTCAAAAATACAAATATTATCAACAAACATCTCTACAAGTTTATTATATATCATATACAATATTTTTTTTTATTTTCAATCAAATTGAAAATAGTTATTATTTCGCAAAATAATATTGGTACTCTTGAAAGTATTTATTCTAACATCTATATATGTCCATTAACAATAGTTATATGGTAAGCTCCCATTATTTCTTCCACTATTAGAGCAACATCTACAATGCGAAGTTCTATCACTTTTACATCGACTTTCTATTTCAATTATTGTAACGCGTTTACAGTCAATTTTTCGAGTCCAATATCCAAAAGCTTTATAAAATAGAACTTATAGAAGAAAATATTTTACAAGAACTCGAAATTGTATTTCATGTTACTTTTAAGCATCTTCTAATACCGGTCCAATTCCAATTTTAATGTCTCTTCATGAATCCGTGGTAACATTCACCATCTATTCATCCCAATAGTACCAATGTTATAACTATCGTCTTAAATTTCTATTCTCGTTCCTTAAAGGTCATACCTAAGAGAAAACTAACTATGAGATTATGGACTAATTCCAATGCTCAATTGCTATCGTTCAACCTTAACAAATTAAGGATATCAATCTTCAATTAATTAATTGGACCAAACTGACATTTTTGATAACCAGGCATCCCTTTATTTATTGGTCTAGAACCATATCCAATGAAAAAAATATACATAATCATATTAAGTATATAATCTCGTACTAAGTTTTATTTGGTCTATTCAAAAAAAATTAATTTGAAATTCGTACATTATTAAATAATACTTTTCACCATACAACTATTGTATGTGATCAAATACAGTCAAATATCCTTACTCTCATATTATCTACAGAGTCCATACTCATATGGATAACAAACATCATTAAGAATGTTAAAACTTAAATGGACCTATCTTTGAAAATTCAAATAATTGTACACTTGGCTTGTTATCATTGGCTTTGAAGTGTTCAAGTGAATATACATTTCTTTTACCATCTCTAATTTGGGTTTACCATATATACCATAATCATAAAAAAATTATTTATTGTTTTACAAATTTTTTTATTAGTAGATATTATAATATTACATGCGTTCTTATAATTATTAGATTGGCTAAATGTGATTCATTTCACATATCTAATAAGGTCCCATCAAATTATATATTTCTCAAAACCTTAAGAGAAAAAAATAATAATCTTTCAATTTCTCTTGTAGGTGTTAGGACCTACTTGTCTTGGGGATCAAACCTCGAGTTTGCTCAATAATCCATAACCCTATAAGTGGTGGATAACACTTTATTGATTATATCCTATATAACACCAAATCATGGTCTTTCCCCTAATCTCAAACTTAACCTTGAGTTCACTCAACAAGCCAAGTGAGATTAATCACTTTGACCTATCCTTTTGCGAACACTTAAGTAAAGATGCTTATACCTTGAGCTTTCTTAAGAAATCAAGCATTAATCTAACTTGACAAGAGATATATTAAATAGTACTACAAATAGCAACCCTTACTTGAGTTTGCTCAACAACTAGTACATAGTAATCTATCCAGTATATAAATGACAAAGGGCAACATTATTTTTTTTATAATCTTTAATAATTAAGAGTGCTATATTGACTTAAGGAATAATGCATTTTTAAAATACCTACATGATATAGGTGTTTGACACATCTGATATCATGATATATGTACCATACGTATGTACTTACCTTACAAATCTAAGTTGGGTTTTGTTTCAGCTATTGTACATATTACTTATATATATGCATATAATATTAATCTGTTTATAAATTTAACCATTTCGATCAATACTTATATTATATACATTTATATGTGCTTTAATTACCTAGCTAAAGAGTTTAATTAATCAACTAATTCAAGATTTCACAAAATCTTAAATATAAATTCAAAGCAATTTTGAATTCATATGGTTAATTATAATTATTTACATATATAACTACTATAATATTTATAATATATATATATATAACCATAATAATTATGATTTGATTATACATATATTCATATCAGTCTGATTTATTTATAACCTTATGTAAAGTAATTAACTTACATAATATATGTATCCTATTAATTAAAACAATCTATGTTAATTTTGGTTATTATTTTAATGAAATTATTACACTTCAAATTATTTTCTTAAACACATTTAAGAAAGATAATAAAATTATAACATTTATAGTAAAATGTGTGTGTGTGTGTGTATCTTTTGAGTAATTAATAATTTAAGTAATTATTTATTTTAATTAACCAATTTAATTAAAATAAATTTTAAATTTTAAAAATTTAAATTTAGATTCAAAATTTAAATTTAGAAATCCAAAAAAAGTTGGAAATTTGTATGTTGTAACAATTACAACCTACATTTAAAATTTGAATAATTTTAAAATATTATACATACATACTATACATGTATATTTTGAACCTTACAACATAAATGTTTAAAATTTAATTTTAATACCTTATAAATTTGGTACGTTTCCTATTTCAAATCTAACTTTTAAATTTAAAACATTTATAATATTGAAATATGCTTATTTGAATTTGTCCAAGGCCTAAAAACAATTTTAGGCCTTATACTTATGAGGAAACCTTTAAAAATTTCAACTACCTATTAGGGCAGGTTTGAAGCTAAGGAGGAAAGAGCATCTGTCGTTTTAACCCTTAGCCTTTGACGCTCCATTGTAGATGCCCGTTTGACAGTACAGCCCAGTAGTTGGCCTAAATTCTAACTAATTATTTATATAAGTAAGTTGGGCTTTGATATCATTATAGGATTAGGTCTGTGGCGCAGGGGATGTGTAGGGTAAATTTCAAAAAATTCCTAAATGGACTTAATGGGCCTATATGAACAACTAATTAGCATTTAGATCTGGTCTACAATATAATTTAATGCTTTATTTCAATTTTAATGTGTTATATTATATATACATAAAACTAGCCTTTAATCTTCATTATCTGAAGCAACTGCAATTACTAGTCACAATGAGTTGTGTGTTCAAAATACATATTAAATTCAAAAAACTAGTCATAATGAAGATATAAAACAACAATAACCTCATAAGTGAAAAATATATGTATTTACCCAGATATGGATATTGGGATTTATGTCTACAGTATGTATATACATATTTATGTAATGTATTGTCACATTTAAACAAATTTTAATACCATATATGTGATATGCATAACATTGAAAACATTATGTAAATATATATTTAAAATCAAATTTGTTGTAAAGTATCTAGTTGCATTTTTGGATAAGAGGATGTTTATTTAGATTTAAAACTTATTATTTTAACGTGACTTAATTCAAATTTAGCTTAACCATGTCAAACATATTTTATGTTTGAATTTAAAATAAATATAACAAACCAAGATAACATTTGGATTTAAAATACAAAGTCATAAACATGAATATCTAATGTTTTTACTATCAAATAAATTAAAGTTACTAAATGCAAATACCACCCTTTTCCCTATTTTCTGCCGAAATACTTCAGGACACACCCAAACACACATAGAGATACACACATACACACACATATATTTTGTTTAGTTCAAATATACACATTTACATAAATGTAAACCAAAGCTATATTTGATACTTTAACTGATAAATGTAGAAATGGTGAAAATATATAACATTTTATGTAAAATAGTTATACAACAACAACAACAATTAAGCCATTATTCCCAAACAAGTTGGGGTTAGCTAGAGATGGAACCCAAAAAAAATCAATTTAAAAGTTATAACAATAACAATAATAAAATAAAGTCAAATAAGTCAATAATAATAATAACTAAGTAAAATAAAATAAAATAAGAATATATATGTGTATATATATATAAGGAATGGTAATAATAATACTAATAACGATAATGATACTAATAGTAATATTGGTCAAAGACCAAACCTACGTCTTAGGCTCATATTCCCTAGTTATATAATCTAAAACTTATAAAACTCAACGCTCATGGTTCTGGTACGTGAATCGCTAACTTCCACTCGCTCCGATCCGTCACCAGCTCTTCGGATATACCCCAATCCTTCAAATCCCTTTTTACTACTTCCTCCCATGTCAACCTTGGTCGACCTCTACCTCTCTTTGAGCATTCAACACGGCCTATAATTCCAATGCGCACAGGTGCCTCGGACGGCCTTCGTTGAAGATGTCCAAACCATCTTAAGCGATGTTGAATTAGCTTCTCCTCAATTGGTGCTACTCCAAGTTTATCACGTATATCATCATTTCTAATTCAGTCTCTTCTTTTATGACCGCAGCTCCATTGTAGCATATGCATCTCTGCTACGCTTATCTTTTGGACGTGTTGGCTTTTAGTAGGCCAACATTCTGCACCGTACAACATCACAGGCCAGATTGTCGTTTTGTAGAACTTTCCTTTAAGCTTTTGTGGGACCTTCCTGTCACAGAGAATCCCAGACGCTTGTCGCCATTTCACCCATCCCACTCGAATTCTAAAACTAACATCTTCATCAATCTCACCATTATACTGCACCATTGATCCTAGATATCGAAATGATTCCTTCTTGGGAACTATTTGTCCGGCCAGAGTGACATCTCCATCCTCCGACCTAACACCGCTGAACCCTCACTTCATATACTCTGTTTTAGTTCTGCTAAGCCTAAATCCCTTTGATTCTAAAGTCTGTCTCCACAGCTGCAGTTGTCTATCAACCCCTATCCTACTTTCATCAATTAGCACAACATCATCAGCAAATAACATACACCAAGGAATCTAACCTTGTATACCCTTCGTAACCTCATCCATCACCAGAGAAAAAATGTAGGGACTCAAAGCTGACCCTTGATGTAATCCTATGTTAATGGGAAAGTCACTGGTTTCACCATCGCATGCTCTGACACTAGTTATAACATCATCGTACATATCCTTGATAAGTGTAATGTACTTTGTTGGGACTCTCTTCTTTTCCAGGGCCCACCACATCACCTTACGCGGTACCTTGTCATAAGCTTTCTCCAAATCGATAAATACCATGTGTAGATCCTTCTTTTGCTCCCTAAACCTCTCCATAAGTTGTCTTATCAAGAAAATCGCCTCTGTGGTCGACCTCCAAGGCATGAAGCCAAATTGTTTTTTTGATTCTTCTTAGTCTATGCTCAATGATTCTCTCCCAAAGCTTCATTGTATGACTCATAAGCTTAATTCCTCTGTAGTTTGTGCAACTTTGGATATCTCCTTTATTCTTAAAAATTGGAACTAGTATGCTTCTCCTCCACTCATCTGGCATCTTGTTTGATTTGAAAATATTATTGAACAACTTAGTTAGCCAGGCTATCCCTGCATCTCCAAGGCATCTCCACACCTCAATGGGGATGTCATCAGGCCCCAATGCCTTGCCTGCTTTCATCCGTTTTAGTGCCTCCTTTACCTTGGATTCTTGAATTCTCTGAACAAAATGTCTATAGGTGTCCTCAGAAGAGTCGTCTATCTCGATCGTAGTGCTATCACCTTCTTCATTAAATAGCTTGTCGAAATAATCTCTACATCTATTTTTTATCTCCTCGTCCTTCACCAAAAGTCTATTATTGTCATCTTTGATGCATTTAACTTGGTTGAAGTCTCTTGTCTTCCTCTCGCGGAGCTTAGCTATCCTATAGACGTTTTTTTCACCCTCCTTTGTACTTAGGTTAAGATATAGATCTTCATACGCCCGACCTTTTGCTTCACTCACCGCTCTCTTTGCGTTCTTCTTTACCACTTTGTACTTTTGCATGTTGTCCTCGCTCCTGTGATGATGTAAGCACTTATAGCATTCCTTCTTCTCTTTGATAGCCTTTTGCACATCACTGTTCCACCACCAAGAATCTTTAGGTTCGCGTTTATTTCCTTTCGCTATCCCAAACACCTCGGTAGCCACTTTCCGAATGCGTCTTGCCATCTCATTCCACATGTGATTTGCTTCTCCTTCCATATTCCATGCCCCTTCTACCATCACTCTATCCTTAAACACCCGTGAGGCGTCTCCTTTGAGCTTCCACCATTTCGTCCGACTAGTCTTGGCTCCTTTACCCTGTTGAACCCGTATTCGGAGACGAAACTCGGATATCAAAAGTTGATGTTGTGAGACGACACATTCTCCAGGTATGACTTTGCAATCTACACAATATCGTTTGTCGTCTCTTCTAGTAAGGACAAAGTCAATCTAGCTAAAGCGTTGGCCACTACTAAAAGTAATTAAGTGTGACTGTCTCTTCCTAAAGAAGGTATTAGCAATCATGAGGTCATAAGCAATAGCGAAATTCAATATTTCTTCTCCTTCTTGGTTCCTATTGCCATATCCAAAACCACCATGCACTCTCTCAAACCCCTCACTAGTTGTACCAACATGGCCATTGAAATCTCCTCCTATGAAATTTTTTTCGCTACTAGGCACATCTCTAACCATGACATCTAGCTCTACCCAGAAATTCCTCTTGACGGCTTCACTTAGACCTACTTGTGGGGCATAAGCACTAATAACGTTCAAAATCATATCACCCACTACCAGCTTAACTAGGATGATCTTGTCCCCTTGTCACCTAACGTCGACTACTCCGTTTCTAAGGTTCTTGTCAATTAAAATACCTACCCCGTTCTTGTTACGCTCTTTTCCCATGTACCATTTTAATTTTAATTTTATAACAGGCTAAACATTAATTCTATTCAAATTTGAATGATTTAAAACATTTAATTTGTATGCAAGTTTCATATTAAATAATTGCTAATCCTACAATTATCAAACACAAAATATATATGGAAATATCATCATATATAAACGTTTGGGCATAACATACATGTTGATCTATGAAAATATAAAATTACCTTGAAGATTTTACTGCTCGTAAGACATTGATCTATGTTTGTTTCCTAGGTTCTGAATCCTCTAGCAGAACTTGCAAGATATCGAGTTTTATCACCAATTGAGTGTTGTATTTGGAAGAGGGGGAGATGAAGGGGTTGACCATGGATAAATAAAACTCGAAAAGAAATGAAGAAGTTTGAAATGCTATTTATGGAAGAGCTTTTGGTATAGCCTTTTAAAGAGTTATCCACCACTAATTTCTTACTCTTAAAAGCAAAAAAACAAACTTTCGTTTCCCAAAAGGATGGCCGACCCCCCTTCCTTTATTTATGAATTTATTTACATGTTTAAACTCATTTAAACATGCATTAACATCGTATATTAATATCTGCATGTATAACACTTATACACTCACCTAACTAATTATTGAAGGCATCCAAAAATTTCCGATGAGCTACCAAAATTACTACTGTTACTCCAAAAAATAAACACATCCATAGTTAATATTTCTCAAATATCAATTAATTTAATTAATTTATTACACATTATAAGCTAATGAAATCATTTGATATTTCAAAGACCGCGCCTATACGGTTGTGCAAATCGAAGTTGTGAATTCAATGAGCAATTAGTTTTGAATAACTCAGATATTAATATCCATACATAACCTTAGTTGATGGTATGAAAGTTTGGCTGAATCCATTTCTTATAGATCATTTCGATAAAATCATATTTTAGATCAACTTAAGTTGCACCCTTAAGAAATGTATATTATACACATGTTCTCTTCATCACCATCGTATCACTTTTGATATCTAGAGTTTGGTCATGATCAAAACTTCATCAATATCCATATAAAACTATTTAGTCCATCTCCATGGTCTTTGGCTCAGTAATACAAAATTTTATTAACCGATATTCCCTATTGGAGACTTTTCACTTTAAGTTGACCAACGTTTACCATGATATTGACCTCTTATAGCATATGAGACTAATTCTCTATTGAATAATGTTTCACTTCATATGCATCAACTTAGACCCAACTATTGTCGTTTGGTGGTCGTCATGCCATGATTTAACTATAATCAATGTGGAGTGTCCACGTCGAAATTCCACAGTATTCTCAAGTCAAATGATCCACGTACACACTGAAATTTCATATTTGACCTCAATTATTATCAACTAATAGGAAACTCTCGGTCGATTCATTTTATAATCGTCCAATAACTACAAGTACGTAACCCCTTGTTGCCTCCACAACCATGAGTAATACACTGCCCAATATTTGGAGAGCGTTACGTACTTTGATCTTAACGAATGCATCAATATCTTTCTCGACATCTTGAGTAGGAATATTTATAACAAAGTACTTTTTGACTTACGATTTGATACTCATGGTTACAACATTCATAAATGATATCGTATATTACCTTATTTATGGATTTTTTATTTATATGTATTAAATGATTATTTAATAATTTATTTATATCATAATATAACATTACATATAAAAGAAAATAAACACGAAAGCATACTTTATTTCGAACGATATTAGCATCAAAGTTAGGATATGTAGCAAATTACATAATTGCCTCTAAGGCACACCCCCTTAACTTTCATCAACAATGACTCAATATACCTTAAACTAATCAATACCCAGTCATTCCTATAGATTTGGAAAAATTAGCTTCGAGATATATTGGACCTTATCTGATAGTGGAGTGCATTAATAGCTTAGCTTATCGAGGTGACTTACAAACCTATCTACCATTTGTCCCAGTTGAGAAAATGTGTTTGAGATAACGATATTGTTCTAGAGCCGAGACAGCTTAAGGAGCTAGAAATTGAAATAAACCCAAGTTTCCTCGTCGAGCCAGCTCGGATTATAGGTTCAAAGGTGAAACAGTTGAGAATTAAAAATGTTCCGTTATTCAAGATTCAGTGGTTAGATAATCCCAAAGACTATATATGGGAAAGCGAAGGGCTGATGAGATGGACACATCTTAACTTATTCTCTACTTACTTAGGTACATTTTAATATAATTATGTATTTTATTTTGTTTGAGTTTTAGATGATCGGATGTTTTACTTGTCATGTGTATAATATAAATGAAGTAAATATAATATTATAGAAAACATTATTTAGAAATTGTGAGGATGCAATTTTATAGGGAGGGGATCCTATAACTATTTCAAATTAGTAATACTATGATATGACATTTGAAATATTTTTGGAAGTGAATTGAAATTTAAATATGATAATAAAAGTAAATTTGTAAATTAAGAAGGAAAAAAACGTTTTCTCAAATATTAATTGCACAAAATTAGAATAATATTGAATCAAAATATGAGTTGAAATATTTATAGGGCATTTAATTAAATTTGGTGTGTTAAATAGAAAATAAAGTTGGAAAATAATTTAAACAATGAAAATAATTTAAATTCAGATGAAAATATTTTAGTTGTGAATTTCGTGCTTTAAAATTCAAATTGGAATTTAATTTGAATTTAAATAGGAAAAATAATATATAAATAAACTAAAGCAAAAACTTTAATTAAAGGTTCATTAGCTTAAGTAAAACAGTTAGATTAAACAAATAATTCATTATTATATCACTTGGCCTAATTCCTTACTAATTTTCTACCAACCTCCTCATTTGTATAACAATTAAACCTACCCTTCTTTTATCTTCTTACCGTCATCTTATAACTAATTTTCATCACTCAACCCAATTGTCTCCTGATGTGCACGTAAAAGTGCATATTTTTACTTCCATATTTAGTCTTCTTTTATTTTAATAAATGGGCATATTAGGGTATTTTACATATTTAAACCAAAATTTAAATTGTTTTCAAATCATCATTTATTCATCTTCATTTGGAGGGTAGAATGGTAATTTTGTGTATGATGTAATTTGAGAAAATTTATTTGCAAAATTTTATTTTTATTTGTAGAAAATGAAGTGTAAATATGAAGAGATTTCATGGATATATGCATTCACATATGTTGAAGGCAAATGAAGAATGGAAATAAAATGATTCATGCAACATGGAGGAGCCCACATACCCACTACCATATATTCCATAATTAAAAGCACATGCACATGTTAATAGAGGCTTAAAGGCATGTTAATAGGGATTAATTATTTTCCTAATGATTACTTGGAGGTTACACTTTCTCAAGGGTATTTTAGGTAGTCCCCCAAAGTATGAATTAGGGTTTTAAGCATGTATAAATTCCCCTTATATCTCATGTAATTATCTTCTTCCTTTCATGCAAATTGTAGCCACAAAATCGAAGATAAATAAAAGTTTCTTTCATGGCTTCTTAGCCTTGTTTTTACTTTCATTCAAATTTTATTTATGCTTTCATTTATGCTCTTTTATTCTCTTATGCTCTTTTTAATTCATGCAATTAGTTTATATTTATTTTATGCAAGTAGTTAGTTCCTTCTTCTTTTAATAGTACTTCTCTTCATTTATGTTTATGTTGAAATCACTTTATGTTAATATGTTTTCAACTATGAGTAGCTAAACCCCTTCAATTTAGGGGTAATGAAGCTCTCATGAAACATATTAAATTAACATAATTATTTCATTTGTGATCTCTCATATGTGCTTAATGGAAAATATGAATGATGATGGTTTATGTTTCTTTTTTTTATTGAATTTTGATAGCCTATGTTAACTTCTCAAATTGGCTATGCTTAACTCCATTTTAAACATAAACTATTTGATCATGTGCCTAAGTGATTTTGATAATGAAAGTCAAACTAGAAACAAAATTTGATGGTCTATGTTACTAATTAATACTAAATAGATCATGCCTAAAATAGATTTTAATTTTAATTTCATGTCAATTTCAAGAGCTTTGATAAGTGGATTTGAATAGTAAGCACATCTATCATTTCTACTTAATATTTTAATAAGAGATTATAAATGAAGTTTGCGTTGATTTATATGAATGATTGGAAGTGGATTTGCCTCTAAATTGTTCCTTAAACACATAGTTTTATTCAACCTTTGCTCTAGTTTAATTTTTGCAATTTTTCTTAGTTTAAAACCACTTCAAAAACTTTGGGCTAATTTGATTGAGTAGTATTGAAATTTAATTCTTTCCCTGTGGATCGATCCGTACTTGCATACATACTACAATTATACGCCATGCGCTTGTGGTTTTATAACGATAATATTTTTAACGATGGTTTTCTAATCGATAGAAAATTCCATCATTATTTCAACAAGTTTTTGGCGCTATTGCTGGGGAATAGTAATTTGATTTTAATTCTACTCTTTGAATTGATTTTATTTGAATTGCACTTGAAAAAAAAATTAGTATTATTTTGTGTTGCATGTTTATTGTGTGATTTTTGCTTTCAATTGAGTTGTGTGCTCTTTGTGTTTCTATTTGCATTTGCAATTTAAAAAGAAAAAAAAGAAAAAAAAAATACACAATTGCATTTCAAAACAAAAAAATATATTTTATTTCATTTACATAACAATATACAATCTCATTTTCTATATTGCAACTTAGTTTTTACATTTCTACTGTTCCATTAGCTTCTGTGCACATTCTCAACACAGAAAAAACTGCTTCTGTGCACATTTTCATTTGCTTTTTTAATTTGCTTCTGTGCACATTTTCATTTCACTGTTACATTTTTATTTACAATCTCAACGCAAAAACTGCTGCAACTACCCGTACCCCTTTGTACTGCCTCTTCTTCCAACTACAGCTGCATTCCTTCACCTTCCACCAATCAACCACAAACTTCTCCAACACCCCTGCTAATGCATACTTCTGCCACCATTCATGAACTTCACCAACTGCCATCACCCAGCAACTCAACATTTCAACCCTCTGCAACAAAACACTTCAACGCTAAACATCCTCCTCCACACTGCAATCAACCAGCAACTTCACTGCCACTGTCTTCCACATGCTTTTCCTCTTACCTTCCTTCAACCAGCAACCTCTGCAACAAACCTTCCACTGCTGCTACATTGCCCAAACACACCTCTGGCTGTACACATCTACAAACTACTCCACTGCAACCATCATCCACAATCTCACTGCCTTGCTTCAAATAGCAACTTCTCCTCCTAACTGTCTCTACAACTCACAACTCCATCACTGCACACCTCCACCACTGCACATCCATCTTCAACACTACACCAGCAACCACCATCAAAACTGCAAACACTCCAAACAACTTCAACATCTCTACCGTCCCACCGCCTTCATTCCTCTGCAACAAACAAACCAAACATCAACCTCCAAACTGCCTTTGCCTACAACCAAAGCAACCCACTGTCACCTACAACCTGTTACTGCAAGCTACAAACCACAGTCATCACCAAACATCACTTTGTCACATTCTTCTCCCTGCTCCCTTATACACATTCTATTAACCAACTCACCAACCTCTGTTAACCATACATCACCAACACATTCTTCTCCCTGCTTCCTTGAATCAATACAACCCTGAAAGTGCTTCCATCATCTCCACCTCACTGTCAAATAACCAACTACCATCTCCACCTCACTATTACTCACACTACTCTATTACAAACTGCCTTCTCTATACAAGCTCACCGAAACCACCCCTCCTTCAACAACGCCGGCAACTTCATGTCACTATCACCAGAACTTCACATCACTAGCACCAACAGCAGTGTCAAACTGATCCAACCCAGGAAACCACCACATTGCACTCTTTCCTCCTTTGACTGCCATAATATCATCAACTTTCAAACACTGCCACTCACTATCTCTGCCTCTAACTCCACCTATATCCCCTACTTCATCACAACATCCCCTTCCTGCAACATCCCAAATTCACTGTCGCAACATCATCCACAGATTGCAAAATAGAACCCGCTATCTAATCGCAACAATCGAGCAAAATCCCCATCATCAAAATCCCTACCAATAAATCCATCACGATTGCAAATCACCCTTGCTCAATCACAACAGCAGCATCCAATCGCCACTACACACACTTTCAATTGCAGTTCGATTTGATTAGGAATAGTGATTTTGATTTCAATTTTGAGTGGTTGAGTTTGATTGTGAATCACTGGAAACCGCACTTTCTAGGGCAATTGTGAGATTGTCTTGTTTAGCCGTGTTCGTTTACAAGTCATTTGAGTTGCGTTTAATTTCTAAAGTGGGCTCATGGGCTTGTTTTTAAACGAAAAAAAACAAAAGAAAAAAACTTTATTGATTTTTATTTGAAAGTTTTGAAATTTCTTTTATGTTGTTTTGTTTTGGCTTGTTGATATTTTCTTCTAATTTCCTTTTGTCCTTAAAAACAAAAAAGACAAAAACAAAAAAAGAAGAAAAGAAAGAAAGTTGTTTTCGTTTTATAAATATTCGTGTTCAACAATTTTGCAGGCTGTAATTTACAGGAACTTAGAAGGAGAAGAATTGCTTGCTAAATAACTGCTCTTCTTGCTTGCTTATAAGTAAAAAAATTACCGCTTAAAGTAAATTTGCTAATAATTCTACACGCTTTGGTATCGTACTCTTATCTCTTGTTGTTATTTTCCTTGAATTATTGGTTGCTTGCATTTTAAAAAAAAAATAAAAGAAATTTTTCAAAAACAAAATAAAATTTCATTCGTAGTCGCATTGTCAATACACGTTAAATTCTGTTTTGCATTATTGTCTTATTGTCTTTTCTAAGGGCAATACCCAAATCCACATAAGGTGGGGGATTTCATCACCCCTTCCTTGGCCCACAAATTGCATTTTTGATTAATAATAACGGTTAGACATTGGACTTAAGAGTGTCGCGAGCTCATCTATGGCTTAATTATATCTTGACAAGTTGTCTTTTTTCGACAATCTAACTTCTTGGTGTCTAGGCTACGGCAAAGCAATAATCATATATAAATATTACAGCGATTCGTAAATATTATAGTGATTGTTTCTCTGAAGGTACTTAAACCTTTGACTGCATTGCTACGATGATTCATGGTGCACCGATAACTCCTGTCCGTTACCTGGCTAAGAATTATTTTGTTGGATTAAGACAAAGTGTGATTATACAATTTTGGGTTAGGAGCTACTAAGGACAGAAAATTTGTAATTAAGTCCTTGCATTAATTTAGTTGTATTACTTCGTGCGTGTTTAAAAAAATAAAGAAAAAAAAAAATCAAAATCCAAAAATATAAAAATTTACATTTTTACTTAACTTCGTTTTTTTAAATCCAATCCAAAACAGAAAAAATGAGTCTTTTCAAACCTTTTCATTTTAAAAAAAAATCAAAAATCCAAATACAATCATTTTTCTTAAGTTAGTTTTTGTTAGAGAAAAAAATCCAAACAAAATTTTTTCAAAAACTAAAAAAACTAAAACATATAAAAGAAGAATAAAAAGATCTGAAAATCCAAAATCCAAAAAACAAAATAAAAGTCAAATCTCCCTTTTGAAAAATAAATTCTCTTTGGTAAATACTTTTCCTTTTAAAAGTTTTTATTTAAAAAAAATTCGTTTGATTTCATTTTATAAACCTTGTTTCATTCTCTTAACTTGATTCTTACTTCTTTCTCTTCTTGACCTTATCACTTGTACATGAGTACTTGGACTCGTGACACAACAACGAATCCTTTAACTCGAACAAACGATCCTCTTACGATGGCAAACAAAAACGCTCCTCGAACTCTCATGGATAAAATCTTTCCAGATAGAGTGTCTATTCCTTCTTACATCACATTGCCTGCCCCAACGGGTAACCATTTCGAAATTCATTCCAATCATATTGCCACGCTCCCAAAATTTGGGTATTTTGAACATGATAACCCATGCATTTTCCTAACAAAATTCAAACAAGTTTGTGCAACCATTAAATTTCAACAACTTTGTGATGATGGAATCAAACTTTGGTTAATTCCATTTTCCCTTACCGATTATGCTGAAAAATGATTGTACAGCTTACCATCGAACTCGATCAAAACTTGGGTGAAATATGTTAAAGTTTTCTTAAAAATTTTCTACCCCTTGGAAAAAACAACAAAAATCCAAAACGAAATTGTGAATTTCATCAATTCAAAGGTGAACCTTTCGAAAAATGTTTTGAAAGATTTAAAGAGCTTTTGATAAAATGTCCACACCATAATTTCAAAAAATGGACTCTTTGCCAAATCTTATACGATGGACTTGAAAATAGTTCATAAATCATGCTTGAATCGATGTGCCAAGGCAATTTTCTCGCTAAACATCACGACGATGCCTGGCAATTTCTTGAAAACTTGGCCCAAAAATCATCCCAATGCGAACATTCTAAGGAAAAATCCATTTATTCACGATTGAGCGTGCACTCGATAGGATCATCTTTGCCTTTGGAAGCTAAAATCGATGCAATGATCAATAATTCGACAACGTTTTCTCATCCAACCAAATGAACCAAGCTTCCCAACCAATGTGTTATAAATGCAACGATTCGAATCACATAACCGATTAGTGCTCGACTTCAATAGAACAACTCAATGCTTTCAATAAGGTTAAAAATGATCTGTTTTCTCCAATGTACAACCTTGGTTGGAGAAATCATCCTAATTTTGCATGGAACCAAAATAATTCCAACATGAATTTGGTTCGTCCCAATTTTCAAGCATTTCCGAACAATGCTTCGAATCCTCCCTTTCAACCCAATAGTTTTCAACAAAATTTTGCGGGTCCATCTCAAAATCAACCGCAACAATCTTTTGCTCCCCAAGATGATTAACGTCTGACTTCACCTAAGAAAAGTCTTGAAACTTTGGCTAAAGTAACTACTCAAAGCCTCTAATCAAATAGCAATTTGCAAAATTTATTAACCTCGTACATGCAGAATACGAATCAATCGATTGCTAAACTTGAAATGCAAATGATCAATTAGCCACATCTGTAAGTGAACGTGAACGAGGCACATTCCTAAGTCAGCTAGTTCCGAATCCCAGAAATCAAAACAAGAATTTGGACCAAGCCCATGCTGTTCAAGGTAGCATTGTCAACCAAATGAATGCTATCACGACTTTGCATTTCGATAAAGAAATTGATAATCAAGTTGTCAATCAAAATGATTTACCGAAAGCTCCTCTTGACACTTCTAAAACAACAAGCGATTCAGAACAAAACATTAAGACAAACATCGAATCAAACTCTAATCCAAATTCTTCTTCTACTCAAGTAGACTGACCTACTGAGTATCATGTTCCATTTCCACATCGCCTTCGACCTAAGAAACACTCCGATCAAATGGAAAAGATGTTAGAAATTTTTAAAAAAGTCAAAGTTAATATCCCGCTTCTTGATATCATTCAACAAGTCCCAACTTACGCTAAGTTTCTCAAGGACTTGTGTACTTAAAAACGACACACTCATGTACCCAAGAAAGTTTTCTTAGCTGTCGGACTTAGCGAAGTCTTGTCCCAATCAATTCCCGTTAAATACAAAGATCCTGGATGTTCGATGATCTCGTACACGATAGGAGACAAAACGATTAACAAGTGCTTACTAGATTTGGGTGCTAGTGTCAATTTGATTCCTTATTCAGTTTACCAGTAACTTGGCTTGGGTGAACTTAAACCGACAAAAGTAACTCTTCAATTTGCCGATCATTCAATAAAGAAACCTCTGGGAGAAATCGAGGACATATTTATCAAAATTAGTGAATTCATATTTCCCGTAGATTTCATCGTTTTAGAGACACAACCAATGAACAATCCAATGAGTCAAATTCCATTGACTTTAGGCCAGCCTTTCTTGGCTACCTCAAATGCTCTAATTAATTGCCGAAATAGTTCGATGAAAATTTCTTTTGAAAACATGACTTTGGATCTTAAAATTTTCAATCTTGAAAATCAATCAAACGAACCACGTGACTAAATGTTGGAAGTTAGCTCCATTCAAGAAAATTTCGATAACAAAACGGTTGACCTAAACCACAAATGCGAGACCGAATATGAACAATTGTTTCAAGACGAGCCTAACGAGATTGAAAATGTGCTTCCGTTTGAACCCCTTACCGTTGAGTCAAATCTTCAACTAAACTCTTTTATTGAGCAACCCCCGAGGTTGGACCTCAAACCATTTCCCGTGCACCTTAAGTACGCATACTTAGGTGACAACGAAACGTTTCTTGTCATAATTTCTTCAACTCTTTCTCTTGATCAAGAAGCTTCCCTTCTTTCAATTTTGTCAAAAAATAAAGAAGCAATTGGATGGTCTATCACCGATATAAAGGAAAGTAGTCCCGCTCTTGTTCAACATAAGTTGACGATGCCAAGCCTGTTCATGACACGCAACGAAGGCTTAACTCAAAAATGAAGGATACAGTTCGAGACGAAATTCTTAAACTTTTCGATAATGGAATCATATACCCAATCTCTAATAGTTCATGGGTTAGCCAAATTCATGTCGTGCCTAAGAAGTCTAGACTTACCGTTATCAAGAACGACTCTAACGAACTCATTCCAACTCGTACTTAAACAGTTTTGCGTATTTGCATTGATTGTCGAAAATTAAATGCTGTAATATGTAAAGATCACTTTCCTTTTCCTTTCATCAACCAAATGCTTGGACGATTAGTCGGCCACGAATGCTATTGCTTTCTTGATGGTTATTCCGGTTATAACCAAATTTCAATCGCTCCTTAAGGTCAAGAGAAAACGACTTTTATGTGTCCCTTTGGCACCTTTGTGTATCGACATATGCCTTTTGGCCTTTGCAACACTCCTGCTATGTTTCAAAAATGCATAGTCAGCATCTTTTCTGACATGATCAAATTCTTTCTTGAGGTGTTTATGGATGATTTTTCCATCTTTGGAAACTCCTTTTCCAAGTGCTTACACCATCTCGAGTTGGTTCTTAATCGATGCAAGGACAAAAACTTAACGTTAAATTGGGAAAAATGTCATTTCATGGTCAAACATGGCATTGTCCTTGGGCATGTCATTTCAAACAAAGACATTGTGGTAGATAAAGCGAAAGTTGATATAATTGCGAATCTATCCATTCCCAAATCTGTCAAGGACATCCATTCATTTCTTGGACATGCTGGTTTTTATCGACACTTTATGAAAGACTTCAGTAAAATTGCTTGACCTCTTATGACTCTTCTTGAAAAAGACGTTCCATTCGACTTTAATTCTGACTGTGTTTCTGCTTTCGAACATCTCAAAAATGAACTCATTTCCACTTTCATCATTTGCTCACCCAATTGGGATCTTCCTTTCGAAATAATGTGTGACGCTTCTAACTTTGCAGTTGGTGCTATCATAGGACAACACATCAACAAAATTCTTTATGTCATCTACTACACTAGTATGACTTTAAAAAAGCTCAACTCAACTACACGACCACTTAAAAGGAGCTTCTAGCGATAGTCTTTACACTCGAAAAATTCCAACCTTATTTGATTGGCTCACACATTACTGTTTACACTGACCATTCTGCTCTCAAGTATCTCTTCGCTAAAAAGGATGCTAAGTCTTGTTTGATCCATTGGATCCTTTTACTCCAAGAATTTAACCTTATGATCAAAGACAAAAAAGGATTTGACAATGTAATCGCTGATCATCTGTCAGGTCTTCCAAATGCACCATCTTCTTTACCGATCAAGGGGAACTTTCCTGACGAACAACTCCTTAACATTTCTATCGATCCATGGTATGTCGACATAGTCAGCTATGTAGTCACCAAGGAAATTCATTCATTTTGGTCGAAACAAGATAAACATAAATTTCTTTTTCAAGTCATGTACTTCTATTGGGATGATCCATACTTGTTTAAATATTGTTCTGACCAAATCATTCGACGTTGCATTCCGGATTATGAAATCAAAAGTGTTCTTTCATTTTGTAATGACCAAGCTTGTGGTTGTCACTTCGGTCCAAAGAAAACCGTGGAAAAGGTGCTTCAGTGTAGTTTTTACTGACCTACGCTTTTTAAAGATGCATTTGAGTTTTGTAAAACTTGCGATCGCTGTCAAATGTTAGGAAGAATATCTTGACGAAACATGATGCCTTTGAACCCCATTCTTATGATCGAAATTTTTGATGTTTGGGATATTGACTTTATGGGACCGTTTCCCAATTCCTTCGAAAACCTGTACATTATTCTTACTATTGATTACGTCTCTAAATAGGTTAAGGCCATTCCTTGTAAAAAAAATGACCATAAAATTATTGTGAAATTCATAAAAGAAAACATCTTTTTGAGGTTTGGAACACCTCGCACAATAATAAGCGATAATGGAACCTATTTCTATAATCGTTCATTTGATTCTCTAATGAAGAAATGCTCGATAACCCATAAGTTATCCATTTCTTATCATCCTTAAACTTGTGGTCAAGTTGAAGTTTCTAATCGTCAAATCAAACAAGTTTTAGGGAAAACTGTGAATAAAATTCGAAAAAATTAGTCACAAAAAATAACATATGCATTTTGGGCTTACAGAACTGCGTATAAAACAAATCTTGGGATGTCTCCTTTTAGGCTTGTATATGGTAAAGCGTGCCATTGCCCGTCGAACTCAAACATAAAGTGTTGTGGGTGATTAAGAACATAAATTTAGATCTTGAAAAAGCTGGCGAAACAGTAAATTGCAAATCAATGAAATAGAGGAGATTAGGAGCGACGCATATGAAAACGAGAAAATTTACAAAAAAAGAACAAATTTTTTTCATGACAAGTCAATCCTAAGGAAAACATTTTCACCAAATAAGAAAGTTCGTTTGTATGACTCTCGATTTCATTTGTTCCATGGGAAATTAAAATCGAGTTGGACAGGACTGTACACTGTACATACTGGTTTTCCACATGGTGCTATAGAAATAGAAAACCTTAGGGATGGATTGATTTTTAATGTCAATGGTCATCGTTTAAAACTTTACTAGGAGTTGGTTAGTGATCGAGAGGAGGAGCTCATGATTCTTCATGAGCTACACTATGTTTAGTAAGAAATTTTAACCCTCTCTTGTAAATATGTACATATTTTTCCCCGTTACACTCATTATATCATGCATTGACTATGGGGACACAGTCAAAATTAAGTGTGGGGGGAGTCTCATGTTCATTTTTTATTTTTCATGGTTTATTTTTTTTGCATTTTCTTTCCAAAACCAATAAAAAGAGAAAAAACAAAAAATCCATTTTTTTTCTTTTTAGCATATTGATTTACTTTTGAAGAAATACTATATAATAAGTATCTGTTTTTGGTTATTAAATTGAAACTTTTGAAAATTTATTTGTCTCAACAAAAATAAAATTAAAGTTTGATTATAAGTAACTATGGTTTAACTAGTATATAAGAAGGTTCATAGGTGATAATTATGAAGTATGTCCTAATTGTAATCTTTTTTTAAAAGAGTGGTTGATTTAAAGTAAAGGCGATAACATTTTTGATCTTCTAAGTTAAGTGGTGCTAAGATGATTTTGCAAAACTCTCCCTTCATAAAAAAAATATATATAAAAAAAGAGCTTTTATGAAAATAAGAAACACCTAGAGTCAGGTGTTCACACGTAAGTGTGTACACTCACCATGCTCTGTACCCTTCTCACATAAGCCCGAAAGGCGGTGCATGCTCAGTATATCTGGCCTCTGTTTATCTGAGTTAGGTGTATGTAAATAAATTTAAAATAAAATAATAAACACCTAGAGTCCTGTGTACATACGTAAGTGTGTACACTTGTCACGCTCTATACTCTTCTCACGTAAGCCCAAAATGCAGTGCATGATCAGTATATGTGGCTTTAGTTTATCTAAGTTAGGTGTGTAAATATTAATAATGTTAATACTTTTCAAAAATAAAGAGAGAAAGCAATTGAAATCCAAGCACTATTTTCACTTATTTGATTCGACTTGTTATTCAAAATAAATAAAAATACCACTTTGCAAAACTTTGATAATCAACTAAAGGATCCATTTCATAGTTGCACCATGTTATCAACCGAAATAACTAGCCAAATTAAAGTCTAATTGTGATGTTGACTTAATTTTTGGTGGAAGTTTTGACGAGTAAAAGGACTAAAATTTCTTGATAATGACCAAAACTTATATTTAACTTACTCGTGTCAATTTAAAAGTAAATTCTTCATTTGTAAATATTTTTGAACAGTTTCCTCATGTAGTCGCATTAGAGTCTGCATATCACATTTGAATTTTGTGGGTAGTATCCGCTTCACGAGACAACACTCGTCCTACTAGGGACACCTAAAGGTTTAACAACTTGTTGCATGTAACGACCCGTTATTTTCAACCATTCGCATCCATTATATGTGTATAGGTAGACACTCATGCCGGAATTGAATTGCTCAAAATACCGCGTTGTAAATAAAAATTTGGCAAATCTCAGAATATACAGTAAATAAATATAATCACAGATCATAGATACAGAGTAAAATAATGCAGCGGAAGTAAAAGAGATAGTAGTTCATGAAGCTACTATATAAATATATCGGAGTTACATAAGATACAACAGGAGAAAATAAATTACAACAGACGTCTCAATATGATAACCAAGTACAAGCTGAACAGAACAACATAACTGAAATAGATAGGACAAGACAAGCAGATAATCTCCAGCGATTCAAATCTCCAAGAGAGCGGAAATCTAAATCTGTGAATAACTCAGGCTGACCCGAGCGTAAAGCAAAACACAAAACACTCGAGTCAGGACAATATATACTTATATAATGTAAACCAACTCAAGTGAACTGTAATAAAGGTACAAGTAACTTAGAAGATGCTTGGGACCGCCCATCCTCTAAGGATCCGTTAAACTATTTACTATAGTAATATACGCTATATACAGTAGTGTCTAATCAGTAAATTATAATCATATAGAAAATAGCGTTAAGGGGATGGTGAACCTTAACGCAGTCGGATCTTTAAACCAAAATCATAGTGGGTTCGATATGGTAGGTGACACGGCACACAAGGCAATGCCAGGGTAGATATACCAATTACGCACACGGACTGATGGAAACGCATAGCAGCCACTACCGCTCCACCTCGAACAACACTCCCAAATCAAGGGTGGCCACCAAAAATCACAAAGTAATAGAATGGTATCGAAGAAGTGTGTCCGATAAGAGGTGCTACCTCACTGGTCCGAGATCGCTCCTGTTTTAGCCACCTTATGCCAACTCACGAGAGTTGGGTCCACGTATATACCTTAGGATCGTCGCCACCATCCTACTTCATTCTGGAAACTCCACCGCGTACACAGTTGTCAAAGTGGTTTTCGGTATCGACAGAGAGTATGTCCATATCCGATCCCGGTCTCTTTAACAACCAATCGTTATTATAACCCATGGTTATAACTTTAAAACAATACTTTACTTCAAAATAAAATATCATTTCAAAACCATATATTTATCAAAATAAAGATTTATCATTTCTAAATCATTTCAATATCTCAAAATATCATATCTTTCCAAAACTTCATTTCAAATCATTTAAATATATCAAAATATCATATCTTTTCAAAACTTCATTTCAAATCATTTCAATATATCAAAATATCTTATCTTTCCCAAAGCTTCATTTCAAATCATTTTAATATATCAAAATATCATATCTTTTCAAAACTTCATTTCAAATCATTTTAATATATCAAAATATCTTATCTTTCCAAAGCTTCATTTCAAATCATTTTAATATATCAAAATATCTTATCTTAAACACCCCTTTAAATTCAAAGATAACATTCATTCATTTTCAATTCAAACCACCATTTAAATGATTCATATTCCAATTAAATTACTTCATTTAAACCCTTTAAAAGTGTAATTATTATTCTTTCAATTCAAGTATTCAATTTACAAAGTTACAAACCATTCTGAGTTCGTTTACTAAGTCAAAAACCATAATTATTAAAATTTCAGCCTTTCACAGCATAAAAAAAACTGTTATAAGTTATACTTGAAAACATTTTTATTCAGCAAAGACAGCATTTAAAACTGCTGTTAAAACTCAGTTTTAGTTAAATTTTAGTTCAAAACAGCAAAGACAACATTTCTAAAAATGCTGCGATAGCTCAAATTTCAAAACAAAGGTTTTATTTGATTTCAGCAAAGACTGTAGACCACTACAGCATTTCCAGAAAATGCCGTAATAGACCTGAGTTCAATTTAGCCTATAAGTTCAACTACAGCAACTACAGCATTACAGAAATGCTATAATAGCCCTTTCTACTTAGTTTTAGTTCAATTCAGAAACCATAGCATTTCTGAATGCTATTAAAAGTGAATTCTAGATTTTAGTGTATTTCCAGCAAATAAATAACTTCATTTTAAACTATAACGACCTCAGATTTTTATTTAATTTAAATTAATAATTTATTGGATTTTGAATAAAAGTTTGTAAAATAAATTTTTAAATGGATTAATTGATAGCGAGTTTCCCCGATCGTAATAAAATATTAGAACAAATAAAACAAAAATATAAAGATAAGTATATAGGCTGCAAAAGGAACACATTCAAACATTAACAAATGACAATAACAACTTTATATTTTTACATGAAAGGAAAAGGGCAACCTGGCCAAGGGAAACAAGCTAACAAAAAGCACAAGTATAAGACAAATATAAGTGTCTTTAGCCACCACAATAATTTCAGCCGAGACAAGCTTGCAAAGGCAAGTAAAAGAAGTACATATACAAATCATTCCATCCTACCAAAACATAGCTGCAGCCACCACAAAGTAAGCTTTGTCAAAGATAAAGTATGAACAAACAAATTAAAATATATATACTTTGTACGAGTCATTAATGCTCCTACCTCTAGCATGGTCGAAATCATCTCAGCCTAAGAAATGCAAAGCTAAAAACAAAGTATAAAATGAAAATATAACAAGGTAAGTATAGGAACATAGGGTACATATGCATTAAATGCCATATCCTCTAGCATACAAAAAGAAGATTTTCAGCCGAGTCAACAAGCAAGCAATGAAAAATATCTCTGATATATTTGTACAAGCCAAAATAATGTGTTACCCTATTGTACAAACAATATGAAATACCCTGTACACTTCTTTTTCTCATATATCAACTGTTCTCAATTCAGTTCGTTCATTTCAAACTGAGATAATATCACTTGTAAACAAATAAACATCTCAAATAAAAGCATCAAAGCAATCGAAGAAAACAAGAGAATCAAAGAAAGGTTTCAGCTTACAATTTTCAAAACCTGGTTCAAAGAATAAGCTCTGTTCAATCCTAAATCACGGTGAGAAAACTACCATTTACATTTTGAATATGTGGTTGACCTTGATGCGGTGAGTAAATGACCTGTTTTCGAGATTTAAGTTGAATTTAAATATGTGTGAATGGTTCATGGTTCAAATAGTGTTTGGTTTGAGTGTTCTCTTCAGCTTTCACTCGGTCTACAGATACAAACATGTTTGTGTACTCTTGTTCTCTGTTCTTTTTGGTTTTCAGGATAGAAAATCATTAGGAAATCCAATATCACTTCGTTTAATCACCATTGGACTCTGAAGTTAAACTAAAACGAGTTTGTTTTTTACTTCAATTAAGATCTGGAAATAGTTCTAGCAGCTAAGTATTTTGAAGCATCGAGAAAAATTATTTTTACAGGGAGGTTTCAATTTTCTGTAATATTCGAATGCAACGATTTGCTACTTCAATCATATAACTCGAATCCTTATTAAGAAATAGGATTTTTAGGCCTTGTTTGACGATTTTTAGGCGTGTGGTTCAAGAGCAGTTTGTCGACGAACGGGAAATGGTTTTTGGTCAAACTGCGGTGGTCGAAGGCACTAGGGAGGCCGGAGTTTCTCGAGGAGGTGGAGAAGCTTACGAGGTGTCGAAGAAAAATGATTGGAGGTGTCCTCATTGATGGCGGTGGCGACGGCGACCGTTTAAATTTTTTTAACCTAGTTTTGTAAAGCTGAAAATCTTTGATTCGTTCGACGTCTGTAGGCGATCGAGTTCGACGCGATCTTGGGAGGTGGTAAGTGAGATGCACTACAAGAAAATATTCTTTCTATAGCAAGTAGGGATTGCATAGAAACTTGACTTGCTATGAATTGGTAGTTACCCCTTTTCTAAGCTAACAGATGACGTTCTTCAACGCAATTACTTAGGAGCGAAAATTTTCCCTCTTCTTTTTTCATGTGCCCGCCTCGCTTTTCACTTCTCCTCGCTTTGCTTAGGAACGAAAATAAATTAGGTTAATAGTTGCCCTTTTCACTTCTCTTCACTTACGAACCCCCGCTTCAAACCTAAATCCCTGCTTCAGCCTACGAATCCCTCTCAATCACCAATCTGTCCTTACTGTGAAAGCTCTTATCCACAACTCGCTCAATTCTTGATTCTATGTGACTCTCCAGGAAGCTAAAGCGGGAATCCTTGAAGAAGCTGAAGCGTGATTCTGCGCGACTCCCCAACCGGTGCCGGTAGAACTCTTTTTTCAATATAGCGAACCATGATTTATTTTGATTGATGGGTCAGGCTTTTCGAAAGCTATTCGATAGCTTCTTTGGCAACAGAGAGATGCGTGTATTCATTTTCCCATCTAGTCATATTCTAGCTGTTTCTATGATTTTGGCAATTTTCTGTTTTGGTTTATTACTTCGGTAATTTCGAGTATAAGCCTCGATTGGCTTTCCTTTCTGTTTAAACTTTTGTAAAGAATTCGTAGATTCTAGATTTATATATTAGGTTTTGAATTTAGGTTATTTGAAAATTTTATCATTCATAATTTTACTCACTAATTGGGGGAGATTCTAAAGACTGATTACGATTAATATTTTATTCATCAATCTGATGCAGAATAAAATATAAAAATGCTATTGGAGCAAAGATAATATAGACTTATGCATAAGCTTAATTGAAACTAGTATATCGATTTTGCTAATGCTTTTTTTTGAAGCCCTTGTAAAATAATAGGAGAAAAATCTTACTATTGTATTGTTTAGTCTGTTATAGCTTGGTCAACTTACTAAGATTACTTGTTAAAGGATCATATTCATAAATAATGGAAATCAAAAACATCAATATGAATCTATAAGTTTTGAAAATAATGGACCTCTCATTTATCAATGGCAATATAGTGCAATTAACAATATGCCAACTATTGAATAGTTTCACAACTAAACTACATGAGATTTGTTGCATCTAAATTTAGGCAAGCATTTATGATACTTCAACATATGTGTTTTTAATAGACTAATGCGCATATTACATTACCTGGATGGATGTTAAAACAAGATTTTTATGTATATTTGAGATAGCATAGATGAGAAAATTCTTGTTTGTTGCTTTATAAATACCATTTTGGTCGTACACTATTATTGTGTATGTTTAGCTTTCTAAACTAACATAATTGATATATCGTTTTTGCATCATAAAATTGGCACTGCACTGATAGCTTTTGTTTGTTGAACCCACTAGCATAGCACAAATTGGTACTGGTTAACCGGAAATGGGTATATTCATATACCGGTTTGCTTGTACAAGTATACTTCAACTAATCTATAACAAAAATCAATAAGGAAGAGACGTGTATCCAGGAACTGGTAGAACTTCAATATTTCTAATAGTGCAATTAATTTTTGATAGCAGTTTGTGATTTTGAACTCAAATAGTGTGAAGTGGTAATCTTGTCAATTAAGCATGATGCAAAAGTTGGATTACAAGCGCGCATGCGTGCTTGGTATATTATCTCCCATGCATCTAGTTTTGTGAACATATTATATTTTATTAGACTGAATATGCTTTTCTATTGATTTCATATTCATTTTGCTTCAGTCAGAGGAGGCTATGAAGCGTGATCAAGAAGAAAGAGAACAGCTGGAGAAAAATATGAAAGAAAGGGATGAAGCCAGGACTCGACAGTTATTTTCTTCTAACTTTTTCAGAATAAAAAATGTACTAGAAATATGTTTTCCACCATGAGTAATTTGTTAAAGTTAATTTGATCTCATTGACAATGCACCTACATCTTCATTGATGGGTGTGCAGAATGGATTTTTGGTCCTATAGTGCTCATATCAATATATGATGGTAGTTACCAACTTGTTTTAAACATCCGATTCTTGGTTGATGTTCTATAAAATAATTGGTTGGAACTAAATACTTACTGATTTTTTTGCTAAGCCACTTTAGATCTCTTAAATCATCAGAACAAACTAGTGGAGTCTGAATGGTGTGGTTGACTAACATAATCAATTCAGATTTAGGATCAATGATATTCCTTTTATATGTTTTTGAGCTTCATGTTTCTCTCTAAGTTGGGCTATGATTTTTTTCCCTTGTAGTTAATGAAGACAAAACTGTCAACGAAGGAAGAAGGTAATAGTTTGTGCAGATGTACACCGATTTTGGTTTTCCCTTATGTTAAAGCTAATATACTTCTATTTTCAGAGGAGATGATCAGCGCAATGCGAGCTACAAAGTGAGTTGCTTCATATATCTGCACCTGCTACTGGTCCATGGCGCCGTAAGCTGCTTTAGATCCATGGTGGTTACATCTGCCTACACCTGCTACCATGCTACCATTCCTACACGGTAAGCTTCAGAATGCACACTAATACTCTTCTTCTTTGTGTTTTCCTGTCTGCACCTACTATCCCATATGCGTTCAATTCCCTCCACTATTTTTTGTTTAACCAAAATTTCCCGCCTTGTAATGCCAATAAGTATAGCTAAATAGTAGGCTATAATTCTAGCTATAAGTTTTTATATGTTCAACGGGGCTTTAGATACCAAATTGAATTCGTCAAACTGTTTTCGATTCTGTTGCTTTGAGCTACAGACATGTTACTGTTATTGTTGATGCCGCTGCTGCAAAAACACCTGAAATGCATGTAGGTGATTATTCCTAGAACTCTACAATTTCAACTTCTATGGCCGAGAGGATAGTATTATACAGACTATTTTATCTGAAGCAATGTCATCGGCACGCCAACACCTTTCATGCATGCTTTTGACTAATAATGTCATCGGCACGCCAACACCTTTCACTTAAGCCTGCTGTGTATTTGTAAATTGAAAGTTTATCAGACAGAAATTCTTTGGAAGTACTGACCTAGTAGGTAACACATGCTGCTTAAGTGATTATAAACTGCAGAACGAATTTATTTTATAACCAGCTGTATTGTTTATTTTCTTTGTACATTTACCTGTTTTCCCCAATAGTATCTTGTGCATTAAATATACTTGCTAGAGATGCAATCCTGAAATACATTTGTCACAACTAAATTTCTTGTTCATGAATATCACGCTGTCATCTTAGATGTTTGCGATTTTGCTTACCCTTTCTTTTTTTACTATACTACAGGTTCGCGATCCAATGCCCGCTGTATTTTTCTTCCTAATTGACGTATCAATGAATGCGTTACAAACAGGTGCAACTGCGGCAGCTTGTAGTTCAGTTAGCCAAGCAATTGCTGATCTCCCGGTAAATCTTCATATTATAGATCATTTACTTATTGATTTGTATGGATGCTCTTCAAACAATAGTGACAGCCATGTCTATGGTCTTAAAATTGTATATTCATGCCCACGCAGTCATCCTGCTTGCTTTAAATATCTCATATATTTCTACCTTTTTCCTTCTAGTTTCTGCTTATAAAATGAAATACAGGATATTCAAATTTGAATTGTATTCGTTATATTTGCTTACAGTCAAATGCATTACACATCAGAGTAAAAAAAGAGTAAAAAAGACTGATACAATGACAGTTAAAAACTATGCAAGTTTTATCAATTAAAAACTGAACATCTAACCAAACATTTGCTCAGTTAAAAACTGAGTCTATGCTCAGGTAAAAACCGAGTCTATGCTCAGTTTAAAGTTGAGCAAGGTTGCTCAGTTAAAAGCTTAGTACAAGCTCGGTTAAAAATTGAATATAAGATTGGTTAAAAACTGGGTAAAAAACTGAGCATAAGCTCGGTTAAAAACTGGGTTAGAAACTGAGAGATTTCTCAGTTAAAACTATGCGAGTTTGCTCTGTTGAAAACTGAGCCCATGCTCAGTTGAAAACTAAGTGTTTTCTCAGTTAAAAATTAAGCTATGCTTAGTTGAAAACTGAGTATATGATCGCTTGAAAACCGAGCAAACGCTCAATTGAAAACTGAGCATATGCTCTATTGAAAACTGAGCCTATGCTCAGTTGAAAACTGAGCCTATGCTCAGTTGAAAACTGAGTGTTTAACTGAGCTATGCTCAGTTGAAAATTGAGCGAGTTTGCTCAGTTAAAATTGAGCGTAGTTGAAAAATGAGGCATTCTCAGTTGAAAAATGAGCATATGCTTAATTGAAAACTGAGCATATGCTTAGTTAAAAACTTGTTTGGTTTGCTCAGTTAAAAACTAAGCATGTTGCTTTGTTAAAAACCGAACATAATTTTGTATTTGATATTTTTCTTCATCGATAAAATGACCAAATCGGTATTCATGATAATTTATGTTTACTTTTTATGACTAATAGACGTATGTGCTTTTTGACAGGTGGTGTATAATGCTCTGGGTTTACGCTATGGTGGAAGGCATGAAAAAATATGTTGCTGCACTCATTCTCCTTCAAATGTATTTTGTGTCGATGTTCTTACATCTTTACTTTTACTATGTATCGTTTTGGTTAGCTATGGTTGTATGGATTGTTACTTTTATTATGTATTGTTTTGGTTAGCTACGATTGTATGAATTGTTACTAATATTTATATGATTAATATTGTGCATGAAATGCTTTTATTCATATATTTTTTATGCTTAATTGTTAATACTGTGTGAAATAACGTATAAGTTTTCATAGCAAGTAAATAATGCTATGAAAGACTAAAGTAAACATTCTATAGCGTTTTTACAGCATTTATAGTTGCTATAATAAACCGGAAATGATATTTCTATAGCATTTATAATTGCTATAATAATCAGGTAATGATATATCTACAGCGTTTACAATTGCTATAGAAAGGTACTTGTATGTCATGAATCGTCCATTTAATAGCAATTCAGAAACGCTATAAGTAACGTCATTTATAGCATGTTTTTTATAGCGATTCTGAGGTTGCTATTATAGATCCCTGACATATTACAACTTGTTGATATACAGCGTTTATAAAAACGCCATCGTATCCTTTTACAGCGTTTTTTAAACGCTATAAAGAGGTATTTTTCTTGTAGTGATGTTGACGAAGGGATGGCCAGAAGTTCAGGGGTTCTGGTGGACGAGGTTGTGTGATCGGCGAACTTCCAGGTTTGGGTGAAGAGTTCTGATGAGTTCCAGATTTCGATCGAGACACTTATTTTCGATTTAGAGTGGATGTTGTCGAATCGAGACCTGATTTGGAGTATAGGAAGGATTCGCGACTTGCCGTTGTTGGTGGAGCTCGCCAGAGCGGCGGCGCCACGTCGTGCACGTGCACGAGTATCACTGTATATTGGCTCGTATATATAATTTAGGGAAGAAGCAGTTTCCCTAGGTATGTCTCGAGTTTTTCGTTCGAGTTACTCGAAGCAAGAGTGGGTTGCGAGTGTCTCGGGGTTGGGCTCGAGTATTCCAGGCATTGGCTCGGGTCTGTTGATTTTGTTTTAAAACAGTTTTTAAACTTTAAACTTAAATCAAGTTCTATCCAAATAATCTGTTTAAAACACTTTTAAATAATAAGTGTTGTTTATGTCTGAGATTAAATAAAGGTTTTAAAAATGGAGTTGTTTTGAAAGTTTATTTTAAATAAACTAAATAATGTTAAAGGTTAGTTAATTAATGTAAAGAATGTTTTAATGGTTAATTAACTTTTAAAGTTTAAAGTTAATCTATTTGTTGAAGGAAATTAATTACTTGAAGTGAATTACTTAATAAAAGTAATTAAGGTAAATTTGTTAATAATTTAAGTTTGATTAACCAAGTAATTAAAGAATAATTAATTAGAGGATAATTAATTATGTGATTAATTAATTAAGGTTGATTAATTAATAAATAAATGTTGATGAATTATAATTAAAGGTTAATTAATTTATTATTAATGGTTAATTAATAAATGATTAAAGAATAATTAATCAAAATGGTTGAGATTAATTAATGTTAATTAACCAGGATTAGTGATTTATTCATAAGTAATAAATCTGATCTAATTTAATCAGATAATTAAATTGATCCTATCTATGGATGTTTGGATTCTATTGGATGACTTGATTGTTTGATATCCCTGATATATGATGCTTTGTGATACATCCTGATTTATGTTGTGATTTCTGTTTTTGTGAGATATTACTATGTGAATATGAAACCCTTGACCCGAAAACGACACTTGAATTTCGATGCGACGGGGAGTCGGATTCCAGTTGGTTATCTGAAACCCACATCGAATTGTAATAGTGAATCTTTGTGACTGATAAATTTATTTTATCTATGAATATGTAAATGAAGATAAGCATTGTGGATTATACCGCTTATCGATATATCTGTGATGATTGATGTTGCACTATTGTGTGTAAAACCCCTGGACCACACTCTTACACACACAAATATGGATTTCACGTGGAAATCGGTTAAATCACAGATGATTTAAATTCAATGTTTTTGAAATTTAAATTTTAATTTCAATTGATTTTGAAATTGGAAATTTGGGTTTAAAGTGAAAAGCTTTTGAAATGGAATTTCAAAGATAAAAGTTATTTCGAATAACTTGATTAAGTTTTGAAATTTAAATAAATTGATTTAAATTTGAATTCAAGTTTTAAATTGAATTCTATGATTTGAAACTAAGGATTAAAAATGATGTACAAGTTATATATGGGTTAAACCATTTTAAAGGTATTGATTTGAGAATTTGAATTTAATTCAAGGGTTTTAACTCGTGTAAATATAACTGGATTTTTTCCGAAATGAAAACTACTTGTTTTCAAATAATAATAGCTTTCATTTTAAGAAAGGATTTCAAATTGTGTTGAACGGTTTCAAGTTTGAAATAGAATTGAAATGTTTTGAATATTATGAAATGAGTCTTTGATTTCAAAGACCGGATGAGTTAATCTAACTTGAAATGAAATTGTTTTGAAAGGCTATGAATGAATCTTTGGAAACGAGTTTTGAAAGCTATAAGTTAAATCTTGATTTAAAGATTTAACGAGTTAATCAAATTAAAATGGAAATTGTTTTGAAATCTATGAATAGATCTTTGTGAACGGGGTAAACTTTGTGAATTGAATCTTTTTGTTTAAAAGATTTAAAGTGTGGAAATTGTTTAAACCATTGAAGGTTTTTGAAATGAATCTTTTTGTTTAAAAGATTGGAAATGGTAATTTGTTTTAACCATTCGAATGAAAAGTTTTGGGCTTTAAGCTATGATTTAACTGAGACCCCAGTATCCATATGATTTTTAATTGCGCTCGTTATTCGGTTTAGCCGAGAGAGGACCTTGTGTCATATAACCCATTCCGAATAGTGATACGACGATATGGATAGCATTTGAAGACCGGCGTTGAAGACCGGGTATTTGCGAGAGCGATAGGATGACCTATCGATTGTCTCTACACTGAGTAGCTACGGTATAGAGATTCCCTAAGTGATGGGAAGTCCGATTGGGATTGTGAATACCCGGATTGCAAGGGCTTCTTTGGAAGTGCCTTCGGTTCTGTTCGAACCCGGAACAGACTTATATGGATGTGTGTCTGACATTACACTTTGAGATGTAAAGCTGGTTTCTATCAAATACATTTCTGTTGGTGGCGGAGAATTTATTCTCTTAGCTTAACACCCTTCTCTGAGACGTACGAGCTCAGAGGTTATGTAGTTGATGGTTACTAGTGATACGTTCCCAATTTGGTGATGTGGCATATGAAGTGTTGCCGATCATTTGTTGATCGAAGCATTGCTTTGTGAAAAAGCGTGGCTTTGTGAAAAAGCGTGGCTTTGTGGACGAGACTTCGTCGAGCCTCACAACCAGGTAATGGTCGAAACAGGAATGTTGCGACAAAGGTTTGTAGGGGTAGCGCCCCTAGGGTATGTCATTTCCTTCTGGATAAAAGGTGATATCATGGTACGGAGCCTAGATATTTTACATATGTTGATGCTGCACAGTTATTATACCTTGTGGTTGTTGCTTTGTGATCGAGGGCCCTCGGATAAAGGTCGGTAACGACCGGGGAATGACATGACTCGTGTGTTAGTTACCTAGTTACAGCTGTACAGCGTGAGGTAGCGTCGGCCTTGTGTTTGCAGAGATCCGATTAGGATCCGGGGCGTCTTTCCAGAGGCGTTTCCATTTCGGTATAAGGAAGTTCCTTAGCCTGATCATTTGTTGGAAATCCAAAGAAACAATACGAACCCTGTACGGTTTTAGTTGTATTACCTGCTATGGAATGTGGCGGTAACCTGCTATTGAACGTAGTAGCTATAGTAGGCATACAATAATGGTTGTATGCTGGCTAAGATTTATATTATATTTTCGAAATTTTTTCCTACACTGTGCACTAGTAATAATATCAAAAGAGTTTTGATTTTGCGTAGTAAGCATGTTTGACTATCATAAGGAGAAATCTCCTCCAATTCTGCGATTGCATTGTGTGCGTGGCGGGAGGCCTTATGGTAGTTCCATTTTCGAAAAGCATTGCGGGTTTCAATGTTTAAAAGCCTTTTGTGTTTGTTTAAAGATAAACTGTTTTTGTTTGCTCATACCAGTCCCATGACCGACCCGGAGTTTATTGTTCCCTTCCTAAACTCTGGGTGCCCACTATTTTCCACATGGGCAGTCTAGAGTTGGGTTTTTCAGATATTCAGGTTGAGTAGATTATCTGGAGCTAGTCAGTCCTTGGACGACTGACCTTGCTTTCCGCTAGCTATGGATTGGAGAATTCTATTGGAGATATTCTATCCACTGCTGGTGTTATCTATTTTCTTTCCGCTGTTATTTCTTGTGTCATATCTCTGATGTATATTGATATCTGTTGTATCATTCTGTCGTATCATATTGTATCAGATTTTGTATCTGTCATTGTATCAATGTTATGTAATTGATATATTCTTTTTCCGCTGTGTTGTTATACTTAATGGTGTTATAAGCTCCGGAGAACCAGATTCGGCGTTTGAATCTACGACATTTTGAGTACAAGCGAAGTACGGATGCCGATTTTCGAAGGTCGACTTTTGGGTCTTTACATAAACTCTTTAAACATTTAAAAATCATAATTTAACATTAAAAATGTTCATTAACATATCATTAAACATATTGATTTTTATAAAACCAATTTCTTATAAATAAATCCAAATTTCAATAATTCCACTTATTAGTTCAAGTGTATAATTTCCTTTTCTTCACTTTCAACAAATAAACTTAACACTTCAAATTTAAATTACCATTTCACAAATTTAACTAAATTTCCAATTTTATTTAATTAACTTAAACCTTTAATTAAAACCAAATTTCACATTTCCAAGTCAAGTTATATTTTAAAAGATCACTTTTAAACATTCATTTATTTAACCACTTAAATTCATAGAAAAATCAATAATACTTTAATAAATCACTTAAATTCAAATTTAAATCAAATTATCATATTTACCATTTTCCAAATATAATTAAATTTCCATTTTTATTCATATAACTTAAATATCATTTTTAACCAAAATTCCAAATTCCAAATTCCAAACTTAAGTTATATTTCAATAATCCAATTAAACCATTCATTAATTACATTTTTAACACATAGAAAAATCATAATTTCTTTATTTTAAAACATTTCAAAATCTATTTAATCAAATTTCATAAATTTATATTTTTAAAATACTTAAAAATATCCAAAACACTTTATAAAATAACCACGAGCCTGTATATAGTTTTCTAACCTAGGTCAAGTGATACAGATATGTATCATTTCAATCCGCGGTTTAAAAAGAAAAATCTGGGTTCTATCATTTCAAACCCGCAATCCCAAGTTAAATAAAATAAATAAAAATCGTTCAGGCCTATCATTTCAGCCCATAACGATTTTTCCCTATTCTAAAGTCCGTTCGGGTATGTATCATTTCAACCCATAGTGAATCTAATCTACAGGGAACTTGCAGTGTGATAAACAGATATAAATGAATAGAATAGCATCATATAACAGTAACAGATAAGATGACAGGTAAATTTACAATTTAACATTATATATAAATGATCACAGGCAGTTATAACATCACATAATAGTTCTACACATTCAAATGGTGTCAATTCACATTTGTATAAGTATAAATGTCTGGTGAGATTTACTCACCTTTTTACGCTGGATTTTGCAAATCAAAACACACAAATGAATTCCCGAAAGCACGATAGCACGATTAGATTTGAATGGATGGAGATCCTTGATATTAATCTTGTATACAATGATAAAACAAAGAAAAATATAAATATATTTTTCATACAAATAAAATCAACAACTTTAGTTTGCAAAACAATTGCAAAACATGAAAGATATCCAAACCTTAGAAGCAAAAGACTTGTACAAGACAACATAGGCTTGGCCTAAATGCAAATGGGCTTGATCTCACCACACCTAGGCTCGGCCTAGGTCATGTATGCTCGACCATGGGTCATGAGACATGGCTATGGACATAAAAATGGAAGGCAAATGCATGAAGATGCAAAGGTATGCAAGGGCTCAAGGGATGGGAGGTTTTGGGTTAAGGGATGTAATGTTTTGGTGAATCTAAGGCTCGGCCATGCTTGCTCCAAATCTGGACAGAGGTCAAATGATGGCCATAGATCAGGTTATGGTGGTGGTGGAGCAAGGGAAGGTGGCAAGGTGAAATATGGAGGAGATAGTGAAGATAGGCTTGGCTATGTAGTGTTTTGTGGAAATTTTTGCAAAGTTTGTGGTGCTTTGGTCATATGGAGGTCACGGCCTGAGGTGGTGGTCAGAGGAGAGGCTGATGGTTGCTGTGGCTGGTGATTGTGGAGAGGATGGTGGAGATGAAGGTGGTAGAGGCCAAGCAAAGCTAGAAGAGGAGGAAGGCAAAATCAATGGAAATTGTGAAGTAAAGAAGAGATAAAGGAAGCCATAGGCATTTGTTTTTTTGTTTTGTTTTTCTTCTTGAAGCCATGAGTTTCAGATGTAAGAAGAGTGTTTCACGTGAAAAATGAAAAAGGAAATGCACGGCAATGCAAAAGAATGAACGGCTACAAGATGAAATGAAGAGGCAATAAGAAAATGAAGAGACAAGGTCATTTGAAAAGTCATGTGAAGATGAAAGGTTTTGTCTCCTTGTTTTCTAATTTCTTTTATATCAAAATAACTAAATAAGTTTCAGTAAAATGAAGATAAAAACTGAACAAAATAAAAGAAAAGAAAAGAAAATAAATAAATAATTTAAAGAAAATATGAAATAAATAAGGAAATAGCTAAAATGCAAACTAGGCTTTAAAAATTAGCAATAACTTCATTAAACTTTGGAAAAATCTATTTAAATTTAAATACATGTAAAATGAATATAAATAAAGTAAAAGATGGCAAATAAAAGTGAATGCATAAAATAAATAAATAAATTTTAATTATATATAATTAAATTAAGAAAATAGCAAAGAAAATAGAAACTACGCTTTAAAATTAGAAAATAAATTCAACAAGCTTTGGAAAAATTATTTAATCACTTTAAAAATATTAAAAGACAAAAATATATAAAATAACATATTAAAACAAAATATGACATTAAAAATATAATTTGTATGATTTAAAATAGACAATATTGCTAAATACATCAGTTTACACACAATATTGAAATATACATAACTTTTACAGTTTAACTCTGTTTTCAACGAAACAAAAAGCAGTGTTCAAGTTATTACATCTATTTTCATAATAAAAGAAAAATTTAAGATTTTATAATAATTTAAATTTGAAGATTAAAAGTCAAAGTTCGACCAGTTTGAACAGAAATTCACTTTTCAGTAAAATAACCAATTTATACAAGTTTGAAACTATAATTCACTTAATAATCAACATTTATATTTTTAAAATGAAATGTTTGAAATCAAACAAGTTTAAATATAGTTTAAAAATAAAAATAAAATCACATTTAAAATTATAGGCCAAAATCTAGGGTTGTTACATTGCATATGCTTAATGCAATCGTGTTTTTTATGAAATGGATTTATCTTAGTTTTAGCTTATCCGAGGTTGAATAAAAAGATAGGTGTGGGGGTATCTGATGTGCACGTAAAAGTGCATATTTTTACTTCCATATTTAATCTTCTTTTATTTAAATAAATGAGAAAATTATGGTGTTTTACATGTTTAAACCAAAATTTAAATTATTTTTAAATCATCATTTATTCATCTTCATTTGGAGGGTAGAATGGCAATTTTGTGTATGATGTAATTTGAGAAAATTTATTTGCACATTTTTATTTTTATTTGTAGGAAATGAAGTGTAAATATGAAGAGATTTTATGGATGTATGCATGCACATATGTTGAGACAAATGAAGAATGAAAATAAAATGATTCATGCAACATGGAGGAGCCCACATACCCACTACCATATGGTCCATATTAAAAGCACATGCACATGTTAATGGAGGCTTAAAGACATGTTAGTGGAGATTATTTATTTTCCTAATGATTACTTGGAGGTTACACTTTCTCAAGGGTATTTTAGATAGTACCCTAAAATATGAATTAGGGTTTTAAGCATGTATAAATACCCCTTATGTCTCACGTAATTATCTTCTTCCTTTCATGCAAGTTGTAGCCACAAAATCAAAGATAAATAAAAGTTTCTTTCATGGCTTCTTAGCCTTGTTTTTTACTTTCATGCAATTTTTATTTATTTTTTCTTTTTTGCTCTTTTATTCTCTTTTGCTCTCTTTTAATTCATGCAATTAGTTTAGATTTATTTTATGCAAGTAGTTAGTTCCTTCTTCTTTTAGTTAGCACTTCTCTTCATTTATGTTTATGCTAAAATTACTTTATGTTAACATGTTTTCAACAATGAGTAGCTAAAGCACTTTAATTTAGGAATAAAGCTCTCATGAAACATATTATATTGACATAATGATTTCATTTGTGATATCTCATATGTGCTTAATGGAAAATATGAATGATGATGGTTTATGTTTCTTTTTTATTGAATTTGGTTAATCTATGTTGACATCTCAAAAAGGTTATGCTTAATTCCATTTTAAACATAAACTATTTGATCATGTGCCTAAGTGATTTTGATAATGAAAGTCAAACTAGAATCAAAATTTGATAGTCAATGTTACTAATTAATAGTAAATTGATAATGCTTAAAATAGATTTTAATTTTAATTTCATGTCAATTTCAAGAGCTTTGATAAGTGGATTTGAATGGTGTGTTAGAGTTTGATGATTTAAGTTGTGCTAATTAATAAAACAAATAATTCATAATTATAATAAGCATATCTATCATTTCTACTTAATATTTTAGTGAGAGATTATAAATGAAGTTTGTGTTGATTTATATGAATGATTGGAAGTGGATTTGCCTCTAAATTGTTTCTTAAACACAAAGTTTTATTCACCTTTGCTCTAGTTTAATTTTTGCAATTTTTCTTAGTTTAAAACCACTTTAAAACTTTGGACTAATTTGATTGAGTGATATTGAAATTTAATTCTTTCCATGCGGATCGACCCGTATTCGCATACGTACTACCATTGTACGTCGTCCGCTTGCGGTTCTATAACTATAATATTTACAAAAAGGTTTTCTAATCGATAGAAATTTTCATCGTTATTTCAACATCTCCTCATCTCAAAACTCAAACACCATGGGGAATTCAAGCTAATATCATCAACCAACAAGTCCAGGGAACCAATCAAGTTACTTAAACCCATAACTATTTGATTCATATGTAACGTGAATATTTTTATATTTTTCTATCTTTTAAAATAAATCTGAATTAATATTAGCACCCGATTATAACATAGTGTTTGGCCAAAATCAGATAGCTCGAATATACTTGTTGTGTGAATATATACCTATATATGTTCGATCAAATGTAAGTCTAGGTTGTTTGTATGTAAGCCTTAATGCTTAACTAAGAGGAGACAGGAATTTGGGTGTAAAGCTAGGTAGAGATAGGAAAAACAAGCAATGGTCTAGGTGGTTGCCGCTTGAAGCAATTGTGCATTAGGAGTCACACTAGGTAGAAATAGGAAAAACAAGCAATGGTCTAGGTGGTTGCCGCTTGAAGCAATTGTGCTTTAGGAGTCGCAATTGATCGATTTGGTTGTTCTGCCTGAAGCATAGTAGTTTCAGGCAGTAAACTCCCTTACTTGAATTTTTTTGTTCAATGGTTTGAGTGCTTTATTTAAGTGTTTATTTTTGAAATAAAATAAATGATATCAGTAGCATATCGATAATAGTAAACATAATTGTGTATTTAAATTATAATATTAATTTTAATTTTTTATATAAAAATAGAAGCGTTTCGTTGATGTATTACTCATCCTTGGTAATTTTGCCATTTCCTGAGAATTTAAAGGCATTAAGATGATTTATAACAGATGAACAAATGATGCTTATGAATCAAATAGTTGGGAGCTAATGATACAAGTGTGATCTTCTAGGAATGGTTAGTTCATAGCTTGAAAAATACTTACATCATGGGTTTAAACTATTTTAAATGACCGAAAAGTTATGTTTTCTAAATGTATGGTTATTATTAATAAATCTTGATTTTTAAAGAAATCTAAAAAGGATTGAAAGTTATATTTACATATACATACATACATGTGTGTGTGTGTGTATGCTTAAATATGTCTAAATAGGAAAGTAAAGAATTCTTGTATGGCTATTATCCTTTAAACTAAGATGTGTGTGAGTAAAAACATCAAAATGATGGCTTTCATTACCTTCTTAGCTATGTTAAATCGATTAAATATGAGAGATGGGCTATAACAATTTGGGTTACTACAGAAAGAATATACGTTCAACATGAAAGAGAGATAAAGACCATTAATCATCTTTTTTCCGTTGTTCTTATACTTCTTTTATATGGTGTTTGATGAAAATTAAACTAGATCTATTACCTGATATCTTACCAACACTAGAGGAGGAGGTGAATCAGTTGCTTGCAAAATTCCTGAAGAAAGACTAGATCTGAGATCTTGCTTTCCCTGCACTAACGGCTATAGTCTATTTCTTCTGGCAAGAATGAAACAACTGTATTTTTCGAAACAAGAAAATGGATAGCTTACATAAATTTAAGCAAATTGAGTAGGAAGTGATTTATTTGGTGAACAAGAATGGTAGTACGACGGATGACCAGAAATCTGGAGTTGCTTTGCCGTTGGGGTATCAAGCTGAAGGATTCAAGGTAATGGCGGCTCTCGTTTTACTTAGTTGGTGTGTGGAAATGAAGTGGAAAGTAATAATAAGTGGTGTTATGGGCTGAAGTGGGTTTACTGATGTAGCGGGATGGATTATTTTTATGTATATTTTGTAATTTCCTTTTTAGCCTGCTTTTTTAAGTTAATATATGGACTTTATATGTACTCTTTTCCCTTGCAAGGCACCCAATTAGATTAAGAGGTTGTAAGGTGCTGTTGAGGCATATAAAGAAAGTATATGTTTGGTTTTGCAATGAAGTGTACCAATTTTCAAATACACACACCAATTGTTCTTTCTTGACATGTTTGAGTTATGAGCTTATTGGTGTATTACTCTTCCTCAAATGGGCATGGCGCTCCTCAAGGAATATTAACATTTTTTATTATTTTTCTTCAAATAGAATGGGCACAACCTACCTAATGAATTATTATTTTATTTATTCACTCTTTTGGAAATGGGCACAACCCACCATCAGAATTATTATCTAATTTTCTCCTCTTGATATATATATATATTCAGAAATCAGTAGTACAAGTTGATATTATATGCTAGATTTTGTTAAAGTGCTGCAAAACGATTTGTTGATTTTATTTGCCAAGGAAAGAAGCGTTGGCTAGGCTCTGACTAGATTTTATTAATAGAGAAAAATAGCAAAAAGAGCACAAAGAGAAAAACAAAACAAAAAGAAATACACTGAAAGAAGGAAGGAACAAAAAAAATAACTACGTCGAAAGCCCACTGAAATTGAGTCCATGTAGACGTATCCAAATAATCCTGTAATGCTCCAAAGAAAGGAGTATTATTTATGTTGTAAGTTCTTCGTCCACTAATTTTGGTTTTCATCTTTACATGCACATTCCTCGACAGCGCCAATGTAGTCAATTTCTTCCCTTTAAAGATTTAATAGTTTCTCCCTTGTCATATTCCTCATATCGTTTTCTTAAGCAAAGTAAGGAGAATAGTATATCTTAGGTTGCACCATCGAGTGGCTTTGAAAAGCCTATGCTATTCTTGCACTATGTTATTGTTAGGGGTGTTAGACTATTGGAAGCGGGTGACAATTGGAGAGCCTAGTCCATAATCAGGTGGAGAGGTTAATGTGTTCACCGTTTTATGATGATCGCGTTGAGGATCATATTTTAGACAAGGGTCTTCATGTTGATGATGCTCGAGGGATCGATAGTGATCATGTAATGAGCTCAGATCGAGTGGTAGACGGGTGTCGAGTAGGAAATCCACAAAGATTGTATGGAGGTCTTTGTAGTATTGCAAATGCTTTGGAGGCCGATTGGTGTGGTGCACCTCATGGTGGGAGATGCATCACTTGTAGGCGGTGGTAGAGGTTTGTAATTTGGTATGATTGAGATATAGGGAGTTGTGATAGATCCAGAGATGACATGCTTGATATATTGGAGATATGTGATTTTACATCAAGGTGGAGTGTTAAATTTTGGTGATACAAAATCACAAACAGATGGAAATAAATATTCAAAAGAAAGAAAGAGAATATTTTGCTTCCCTTAATTAATAAGCATATTTGATTATGTTTATTTCTCTCTCTAATTGGCTAATCGATTTATTTTTTGCTATCTAATATTAACTTGGGTATTAAGTATTTGATGTTATAAATAGAGACTAGAAGAAAGAGTGTAAAATTTATGGAAATTTATTTACTGTTAGGGTTGTCTCGCATGTTTAATGGAGGAACGACGGTTCGGATTTGTAAAGTCTCACATCGCTAAATAACTTGGAGAAGTGGTGTATAAATATGGGTTGGTAGGCATGTAACATTGGGGATTCCTTTTTGTTACAACAAAGTGTGTGCCAACCCATATGCGTACGCCACGTGCTGGAGATGGGGAGCTTGGTCCGACCGCCGTTACACAACAGTGGTATCAGAGGCGATGGTTACGGACTGGGCCATGCAGACACGGCAGTGCTCTCAAAGGTTATCGCAAAGGGATGCGAGTCAAGGGGGAGACTGTTAGGGTTGTCTCGCATGTTTAATGGAGGAACAATGGTTCGGATTTGGAAAGTCTCACATCGCTAAATAACTTGGAGAAGTGGTGTATAAATATGGGTTGGTAGGCACGTAACATTGGGGATTCCTTTTTGTTACAACAAAGTGTGTGCCAACCCATATGCGTACACCACATGCTGGAGATGGGGAGCTTGGTCCGACCGTCGTTACACAACAAGGGGCATCCATGTTTACAAACAAAAGAAGACACTTCCATGTTCCATAGGAATAGGGACATTCAAAGAATAAGTGAAATATTTGTCTCTACCTCGGACTCACATAGAATACAGACATTAGAATGAATGAAGCCTAAGCTTTTAAGTTTGTTCGTAGTGTGTAATGAATTAGACATAACCTTCCACAACATTTATTTATCTCTTCTTAATCAATTGAGGACCAAACTCTTTTAGACTAGGGAAATATAGGTGCTCGATTAAATTCCATATAGAGACAGTATAGTCCAAAGGCTGAGAATTTCATGTCGGGCAACTTACATACGACATTAGAAGATGTATTAGGTATGATTTGGGTGGAAATAGAATTCCATAGGGTTCTGATGATTTGTGAGCTTGAGTAGGGTAAGGTAATTTGACTATCGCAAATGTATGTAGTAGCAGAAGCATTATCAGGTATGCCTGAGAGAATTTTAAGGTTATGAGGTAGGACATTTGCTAGGATAATTCCATATGCAGGCCAGGTGGAGTAACAGAAACTAGTATTGTTTGTAACATGAGTATGGTCCTGATATGTAGCAGGCATGAGTGTCTCAATTTGAATAAACATTTCCATATCAAGTTACAAGATTGAGGAGGATAGATATTATAGATTTCCTTGTGTAATAAGTAGTGTTGTCTAAAACATGTCACAAGTAGGGAGTCTTCAAGGTCTAGAATTTGGTGCAAGATTTTGGAGATTGTTGCTTTGTGCTAAGCAGACTAACCAGTGATATCTATAATGCCTAAACTTTCCTTGTGCTTTGGCATTTGTACCTTTGCGAAAGCTATAGGAATAAGCTTCTTTGATTATTGGTCACCGATCCATAAATAGTGATTCATGGATTACTTTTTATCATTCTTAGTAGCTTTAGAGGAAGAATGTAATGAGAAGACTATTGGTTAGTCATAACGATTACAACAAGTTTTATTAGGGTCAGTTTACCTGTATTATTTAGTTGATTGTTTGGCCCACCACTTATTCTTTTGATAACTCTTTCATAAAGAGGGAATCATGAAGAAGTAGTTATCCTAGAAGTGATTAAGGGAGCTCCTAAGTATATAGATCTGTTAGGGAGGTCATTAAATTGCGATATTTGCAGCATGTTGTGTTTCAAATGTATGGACCGATCATCAATATAAACATCAGATTTATCTTTGTTAGTTGTCAGGCCAGTAAACTGCTTGAAAGTAATCAATATCTAGTTGAGGGAATGAAGAGATTTTGGGTTTGGTCTTATGGTTAAAATTGTAAGGAAGGATTTATCACCAATGAGCGGAAGCGAATTAAGTAGAATCTAATATTGTCTATTTGAATAACAATGCAAATTCAATCAACTATGATATCAAACAAAATCTAACTGTAGAAAGTAAAAGAGATACTGAAGATTTAACATAGTTCAGATTTGTATCCTACATCCATGGAGACCCAACAACCATTTCTATTTTTAAAACAAATTCAAAGAGATTAAAAGCTAAATCAATTATTAGAAAGTTACAAGATGCGAAGACTCTCTCTAATCAATCACTAAATTGAAGAATTAGAATTTAGAGCACTTAAAATAGAAAACCCCCAATTTGATTTAGCTAGGTTTTCTATTAATTAAAATTATTGGAAATTTAATCTTATATGTAATGATTAATTATGAAGATGATTAAGAAGCTAAACGTAGATTCTCTAATCATTCTAGACCATCAGATCACACCAAAACAATCTGCACCATCGATAGAGAAGAACCTTGCATCAAACTGACAAAACTACCCTCCAAAATTTGACTTTTGAAAAACCCTCGAAAAACAAAGCTTTGACAACTTAGATGTTTGAGTGAAGAGGTCGGACGCCTGAGTGAAGATCAAACATCTAAGTGAAGATCAGACATCTCTGTAAAACAACCTGAAACTCTCGGGTTTGTCAAAAATAACAACTCAGACGTTGGACTAGAGAGGCCAGACATCTGATCTCCTGAAGGCTCAACGTTTTGCAATTTATAGGAATTCAGACATTTGGCTTGGGTTCCCAGATGTCTGATTGTCAGACACTGCCAATTCTCAACTTCTCTTCTTCATCTTCTTTTGCTCTCTTTCTTCAATCGACTTCCCGACTCTTCCATTACGAAGCTCTACACAATATCTTCAATCTGAAGCACTCATAAGCACATATTTGAATCGCATAATAACAACACTCCACCTCGATTCAAAATATATAGATCTCATCAACAACCAACAAAATAATCATAGGGGTTGTTGGGTCTTGCGCCCTATGGCGCTCAAGCAACTGAAATCAAACTGATCAAGTGTGGCCAATGCTCAAACTTGTTCTTAGGAAGTGACTTTGTCATCATATCTGAAGGATTATCCATAGTACGCCTTCATCAACTTGATCTTGCTCCGTTCTTCCTCAAGCGTAAGTAAGAATTCTCTAACATCAATGTGCTTCGTACGAAAACTATAAACTTTATTCTCTATAAGATGAATCACACTCTGACTAACTGAAAATAGCTCTACTTTCCGCTACACCATAGAAAGATTATCCAATAGCTGAAGTAAATACAATCCCTTCTTAGACGCTTCCACAACCGATATCAACTCAGCCTCAGTAGTCGACAAAGCTATTATAGATTGCAGCTTTGATCTCCATGAAATCGAGTCAATGCCAAGTGTAAAAACAAAGCCCGACACTGGCTTATGTCTGTCTCCATCCCCAGCATAATTTGAATTACAGTAACATCTAAGAGAGATGTCGCTATCTACTCCGCCATACAGTAAGCCAATCGAAGAAGTTCCACGAAGGTATCTGAGTTTCCACTTCACTACTTTCCAATGCTCTTTGCCCAGGTTAGACATATATCAACACACAACACCCATTGCATGGGCCAAATCTGGTCTTATGCACACCATTGCATACATAACACTACCAACAACACTAGAATATGGTATATAAGCCATATGCCTCTTGTCTTCATCCGATAAAGGAGATAAGTCTTTCCACAACTTAAAATAAAAGCCTAATGGATTGTCAACCAGTTTAGCTTTCTCCATACCAAATCGAGCGAGGATCTTCTTGATGTACAACGCTTGAGTGAGTCTCAACTCTCTCCGATTCCTATCTCTGAATATCTCAATTCCCAAAATTGTTTGTGTTTTTCCAAAATCCTTCATATCAAACTGCTTGCTAAGCTCTACTTTCAACTCTGTAATTATGACCATACTTTGAGGTGCAATCAACATGTCATCAAAATATAACAAAAGATATATCATATCTCCATCACACCTCTTGAAATAAACATACTAGTCTTTGAAGCTTCTAGTGTAATCTTGTGAAAGCATAAACTTATCAAATCTCTTATACCATAGTTTAAGAGACTGCTTCAGTCCATATAGAGATCTGTTGAGTTTAGAAACTTAATCTGGCCTGCTACTATCAATGAACCCCTCCAGCTGACACAAATAAATCTCCTTGTACAGATCACCATGCAAGAATGTAGTTTTGGCATCTAGCTGCTCAAGTTCCATGTCATAATTAGCAACTAATGCCAAAAGAATATGAATGGATGTACGCTTACAACTGGAGCATAGATATCATGATACTTTATCCCTTTCTTCTGAGCATACCCCTTTGCAACTAACCTTGCTTTGTATCTGAAATCACCATTGCCGCCGTCTTTCACTCTACAGATCCACTTACATCCAATTGCCCACTTGTCGGTGGGAAGAGGCACCAAATCCCAAGTATGATTTTAATAAAGATTCAATCTCCTCCACTATAGCAACTAATCAACGAGAAGCTGTCAACTGATGTAATAGCTTCTCTATAATCTTTGGGCTCATTATGGACAATATTCAATGCATATGTTGTCATGTCATCGAAGTCAATGTCTTCGATGCTCAATCCAAAAAACTCATTAAGCCACCTTAGCTTCCTTCTATGTCTAATAGGCCTAGTCTCTGAAGGAGCTCCACCTTAAGTCTAATCCTCTATACCAAGATCTGTACAATCCTCATCAACCATGGTGCCAATAGAAACACCATATGTACCTCTATAAAAAGAATCTAAAGATGACATGCCTTATTGTTCGCGCCAAAAATGGTCAAAAACCCCAAATATCGTGAAAGCACCGGTGTATGAACACAGATCAACAATAAATGATCACCAATCACAGATCTAAGTAATGTAGAGGATAAAAAATGAAGAATAATGTTTGTACCAAAAATGGGCACAACACTCTTCGGAAGTTTTTTAAGAGATAGAAATGAAGAAACTAAATGGAAAAAGAGGATTATCTAACAAAAACTCCAAAAACAAATATGTAAACGATAAAAATGCACAGAAACACAAGAATTTAGAGTGGTTCGGCGTATTGCCTACGTCCACTATGAAGTTGATCACTTTATTGATGTTTCTCTGATGATTACAATTGGTTACAGCCAATTACAACGAATTAAAGTTATGAAATTCGAGTACAACAGCAGCAATGGAGATTAGAATTCAATCCGGCAGAGTCTGGGCGTTGGAGCGTCAAAACGATCCCCCTTCTGTAGGCCCTGGGGCTCTATTTATAAGCGTAGGAGGCTGATATCTCGCTCAGATCTCGGGAGACTTCTTCTGGCACGTGAGTGGGCCCACGCGATCGATCCCATGAAGTTTTGGCTCGATCCGTGGTCGATACGAACGAATTTCATATCGATCAAGATTCGATCCAATCGAGTCGAAATTTGGCAGGAATGTTCTATAGGTTGTATGTAAGCTCCTGGGAAAATTTCATAGCATTTGGACTTGTGGATTGCGAGATATGATCGATGCAAATTTGCATTTTGATGGAGGCTGTCACGTTCGAATCGATGCTCTCGTATCCATCAATTCAAATCGATCCAGGCGCGTGCTAGTAGGTTGACGTGGCGCGCGCTCTTCGGATCGATCCACTTTTTATGCCGAGTTGATCGAGTCGTTTCAAGGCTTTCGTCTCGTTCGTATCGAAGACCGTTGCATAGTTTGAATCGATGGAGATGGCTTAATTCGTATCGATTGAATTGATTCTATTCGTATCGAAGGAAATGACTTCGTTCATATCGATTCACAATGCACGGCGCGTATCGATCGTACGGTTCTGTTCATATCGATAGACTTAGTCTTGTTCGCATCGATCAGAATTAACTATAGTGGATCGATGCAAAGTTGAAGCCATAGGATGGATACGAATAGTGCAATACTTGGTGGATACGAATCAGTGAAATGCTCGATGGATACGAACAAAGGGTTGCTGACCGATACGAACGAAACATACTACCCTGATGGATACGAACCACTGGAACTTGATGGATTCGAACAACTGCTCACCGATGGATTCGAATGAGATCGATGCGAAACGATGGGTTGCGAATATGTTGATTTCCTTGACTTGTATCGATCATATCTTGAACATACAAACTCAGATTGTCTTGAAATTTGGAATGCTGGCTTCTATGGATTTTCTCGTCGTGTCATATCAATTGTAGCTTGATCCAGACTCGGAAAAAATTCGTCGATATCCGTAGCGAGCCTGCGTACAATTACTCTTCGGGACGAACTGTCTTTGGTTTATAGTCAATTCCTTGGTGTCACGGCCTTGCTAAAAGGCGGGATAACACTTGCCCACAAAACATGCCTTGCGGTAGGAAGGTGTGTTTTGTAATGCCATAAGCTGGATGTTCGTATCCTGTTAATATCCTGCAAAGAGATTGATAGTTTTTCCTAACTGTGAATGACGATCGTTCAGGATCGTATATCATTCGGGGTAGCATGTGACCGTTCGTGGTCGAACGCCATTCGCGGCGAACGGTGACCGTTCACGGCCGGGGTGCCTTTCGAAGCAATTTGTGATCGTTCGCGATCGGGTGCCATTCGCGGTGAATTGTGACCGTTCGCGGTCGGGTGCCGTTCGTGGCGAATTGTGACCGTTCGCGGTCGGGTGCCGTTCGTGGCGAATTGTATGTCCCCGAGGGGGACTTAGTATCATTAATGTCAGATTTCATATTCGAGTGAGTTTCTGAACTATTTGTTACGACGGTTTATCACCATCTTAGAGCATGCCTAAGGACCGTTCGCGACCCCGTGCATGTGTAAGTGGCTTAGCCGTTAAGGAATCACAAATGGCATGCTTTCATTCAAAATAAATCTTTCAACAGGAATGTCAAACAAAATCAAGTCCAAACATGAGAAATGGAAAACAAAAGCAAAACAGGGACGTCAAAGTGCAAACACCTATATTGATGTGATTTATAGTCGTATCAGAGCATGCCTGAGGATCGTTCGCGGTCCTGTACATGTGTAAATGACTTAATCACGTTGGTGTGAAGTTTGTCACTTATTCGTCATTATTCCAATTAATTGATGACAAGATGACGCCCCGATCCCAAGCTGTTCCCAGTTGATGCAGGTGGTGGCCGCTCTCGTTCCACCGTGGTTGTTCTCCTTCTCACATATTGCGATAGCAGACCATTCCGGATATGCCCCTCAACTTCATCCTTCAAGTGCCGGCAATCATTTGTGCTATGATCATTCAGCTCGTGGAATAAGCAATACTTGTCTGATCTTCTCTCATTGCTGGTTGGATCCCTCCTCATTGGCTTTCGATAAGGAATCTGCCCCTGGTATCTAGGTAGATTCGCTCCAAAGTCTCATTTAGCTCCGTATAAGAGGTGAATCTCGGTTCCTTTCGTGGTCATGTTGGTCCATCATCGTTATCCTTGGCCTTCCGTTTCCCATTATCAGTTCCTGAATCTGTTTTAGGAGGATTTTCACCCTTAACTGCATAAACATCAACTCCTTCTCCTTTCTCTCTTTCAACATTCGCATCCTCTAATCGTAAAATCCCTTAGCCTCATGATAAAATTCCCCTAGATCCATAGGTGGATCCCTTGTTAGTAAATTTTTGAAATCTGTTTCATCAGCTATGCCAGATACAGCTGCCATCAAAACCATGGATGGATCTGGTCGATCCACCGATGCTGCCGCTGCATTGAATCGCGTCAGAAAGTTCCTCAAAGATTCCCCGGTCCTTTGCTTTAGTGCTGCCAAACTCATCACGTTCTTGGGTCTCGAAATGTGAACTCTGAATTGCCTTATAAACCTCTCAGTCAAATCGGTCCATGTTCCAATGTAGCCACTCTCCAGCTATCTAAACCATAGCGCTGCAATGTCTGTCAAATACAATGGGAAGCACCGGGCCATGACCTCCTCCGATGCCCCCAACACCTCCATATGCCTCATGTATCGTGTCAGATGCACTGCAAGATCTGTCCTTCCATCGTACGTCTCTAATGTTGGTAGCTTGAATTCTGGTGGATTCCTAGCTTGCCTGATCATAGGAGCAAAGGGACTCCTATTAACATCTTCCAGATATCTATTCACTAGTCCGCCTCTCATGGCTCGTCTGACCATTTCCGCCAATCTGTCACTATCGCCAAGCTGTAGCCCTTGTCTGTTGCCTCCAATCTACCCCCCCCCCCCGAGTTCACGAGGGAAGCCTAGAATCTGTTCCCCTGGACGGGCGTCCATCCCTCTATCAGTGCCATGTTGCTCGGGTCCACCTGATGCTCTTCTCGGGATTGGGCCAACATGCTCTGGGTAAGTGTGTGACGACCGCCTATGACCCATGCACTGAACCTAGAGATAGTGCGCTGTAAAGTGTGCCAGGCGACCATGGACGATTGTCAAGGTAGATTAAAACAACAGAATCTATCGTATTACTCACAGCGCATGGACAAAATACAATAGAACATATGTATAGTGAAGCTTTACAGAATAAAATGCCATCATATAAAACTTCATAATAGTTGAATACAAGCATCCAAATAGTCAATACATCAAGCCTCACTACATAACACTCATAGAATATACAAACAGTGGAACACCCAGTACATATAGTAAGAAGATAATATGCAACCCTCTAGCTCGTCTTCGATATCAGCATCGTGAGAAGCAAGAACAGCACCTGTCACCTGCTACCTAGTCTGCCCGTCCCAAAAATGGACGAACAGCCCAAGGCAATAAGAATTAAAACATAAAGCCTTGAGTCAGACAACAGTCTTAGTGAGCAGTAAATTAACTAACAACATACCAAAAGAGCATAAAGGAAAAGGAATAGGAATACAACCCTCCCACTCCAACCTCATTCTACAGTGATAGCCCCCAGACACACACTAAGCAGAAGCAAACATAGCAGAGCATACAATTTAAAGTAAAGTAATTATCACTCGAGTCAAGGGCGATGTTTTCCAAGCACAAACCCCCAAGGCCTAAACCAAGATCAGATAAGCACCTAGAAAACACTGCTCTTGAGACCGAATGACGATACAACCAAACATCCATGACTCTGGCTATCACTGTTATCATTGCTTCGATATCACCGTTAATTGAATGACCGGCACATTCTTTCAGCCGTCCGTCAAGGGCTAATGGTAACCCCGGTTCTAGACAGTACTCCGCACGTCGTCGCAGCCCGTGCCAAGGATTTTCGCAACTACCTAGGGTACTCGACCATCAACTCATTGTCGTTGGGATTTTCGCAACTGCCCAAACGTACCCTTGCTTTGAGTCTGCTAGAACCTTCAACAACGATGCTATCCAAGCCTCCTAGTCATCCTCCTCGACGACTGATCTCATACTAGCCCAAGCGCCTCTCGAGCCATCCATTATCCACCAACTCGAACCATATCACCGAGTTACCAACATGCTTGGAATGATCCCGTCTGGATTAGACCAAGACTATCTCATATCATACTTCGCTTCATTACATCCTCACAAAGTCACATCTCAACATCATCATCAAATCTATGCATAAGAGCTTCATCATCCGCTACAAATGCCACAAGCAGCTTTTCCAATTCAAGAGCCTTTCCCTTAGCTTCTGAATCATCTTCGGTCTAAAGCAAATCATCAATCATCTAATTCATAGCAATCCACCAAGTCAAACATTAATCCAAACAATCAAGCATTCAAATATGATCTAAGTAGACAATTATCACAATAATGGCAATTTCGTAAATAAAGAGTTGAAAGTCTAATAAGCATGAAATCATGAACAATATCTCTACAAACTTGATGAATGAACTTGCATAGGTTAACATGTGATAAAATGGATGTAACATCATCATGAACAATGGATCTATATGGATCTACACTTAGGATGAAGAAAATGCATGGAAATCACTATTTTAACACCAAATCGAGCTAACAATCCGATATACTCCTTTGGATCCGTGTGAGAGATAATCACCACTCACCAAATCACCTAAACAAACCCAAATCAACACGCTTCAGATCTGGACAGCGAAGGATCAATCTCGATCTATCACCAATCCGCTTCCAACGATGAAATCTCGCTTCAATGGATGTAGATCTTCAATCTAAGCTCTTGAATCTTCAATTTGATCTTCAACTTGGATGGATGGAAGCACTAGATTAGAGTGGAGAAAAGAAGTGAAGAAGTGTAGAAGTCGAGCTCTCAAAATGGCAGCATTTCGTCGCTTCAAAATCCGGATCCCAAAAATGAAGCCAACCCCCTTTTATTTATAGCTGAAAATTCACTAAGTCGTAACTCGGCTATCTCCATAAGTCGTCTCCGACTTACGACCTAAGACCCCTCCGACCTAAGTCTTCACCGACTTAACACTTCCGCGCATCCAAGCACCCAGCGACCTAACAGCTACGACTTAACTCCTCAGCAACCTATCGCTTGCGCCTCTTCGACCTAAAACTTAAGAGGATACGACTTAGCACAACAGCGCCTAACAACCTAACGACTTATCATCCAGGCGCTTCAATGACCTAACAAAGTTACGACCTATGACTTAGCGACTTAACAATAGGTGCGCGACTTAACACATGCCAACCTAAAACAACACGCGACCTAACTCTCACGCGACTTACCAGCCTATGCGACCTAACGACTTATGCCAACATGCGACCTAACTAAAACAGAGCTCACGACCTAACTTAGGTCGTTTACGACCTAACTACCCTAACCAGCCAACCCCTATTATGCTAACTCTTAGGTCGCTAACAATTAAGTCGCTAACTCCTATAGTTCGCTCACCACTACCACCAGTTTCCTTAGGTCGCTGCCGACCTATCCCCTTAGGTCGCTTACTAATCTTAGGTTGCCAAATCCTATAAGACGCTAACTCTCTTAGGTCGCTCACTCGACCTAACCTTCCCCTCGACCTAAGCCAGCATACGACCAACCCATCCCTTAGGTCGCCTACGACATAACTTCCTTCACGACCTAAGCTAACATACAACCTAACTCCTAGGTCGCTCCACCTTCTTAGGTCGCCAACTACGACCTAACACTTAATCAGTTCATCTCCTTAGGTCGCTCCAACTCCCTACGACCTAGGACTTAGAAAAATTCTGCCTAAAATCTGAAACAGCTTAACAACGCTAAACTTCCAGATTTTGACGAACTTTTCGATCCGTAAAAATACGGGTCGTTACATTCTCTCCCCCTTAGGAATTTCGGGAATTTCGCCCCCGAAATTCCAAACAAACAAAGCAATCAAAGACTATTCTGCACGCCTACCATCCATAACAATCAACAAACCATGCATCCAATTCTAGCTTAGCATGCAGAATTCTAAAACCAGAACAAGTTACAATATCGTGAGATGACACGACACCTTAGGGCCATACCTTGAAGAGTTCAAGATGAGCTGCCTTTATCCTCTCTTCCACCTCCCACGTACAGTCGTTATCATCATCACTCCATTGTATCTTGAGCAACTTAACTACCTTCCTCCTAAGCTGTTTCGTGTCGGTTTCCACAACACGAAGCGGCTTACGAGGCCTTCTATCAACTGGATCAACTTCGAAGTCTTCGCAGCTATCAGCAGAAACCACCGTGTTTGAGTCGTGCACATACTTCCGTAGATATGATACATGAAAAACATTGTGCACACCCGACATCTTCTCCGGTAATTCCAATCTATAAGCGAGCTTTCCAATTCGCTCGATAATCGGGAATGGTCCAACAAATCTTGGAGTCAATTTTCCTTTCTTCCCGAATCGAATAACATTCTTTAGTGGAGAAATCTTCACAAAAACCATATCTCCTACGTCGAATTCCAAATCCTTTCGACGCTTATCGGCATAACTCTTCTGACGGTCTTGGGATGCCTTCATCCGTTGCCGAATGATCTCTATACAATCCGAGGTCTGTCGAATCATCTCTAGCCCAAGCATCAGCTTTTCTCCTGCTTCTAACCAACATGTCGGAGAATTACACGGTCTTCCATACAATGCCTCATACGGCGCCATACCAATGCTTGACTGGTAACTGTTGTTGTATGAAAACTCCACCAAATGAAGATGATCTTCCCATGATCCTCCGAAATCCAAAACACAAGCTCTGAGGAGATCTTCCAAAACTCGGTTGACTCTCTCTGTCTGACCATCTGTTTGAGGGTGATAAGCTGTACTCAAACACAACTCGGTTCCCAAAACTTCCTGGAAGCTCTTCCAAAATCCACTAGTGAACAATGGATCTCGATCACTCACTATACTCTTCGGAATACCATGGAATCGAACTATCCACTTAACATACAACTCTGCCAATTTTGATGCAGTCCTAGTCGATCGAACAGGAATGAATCTTACACTCTTAGTCAGACGATCTATGATGACCCAAATCCCTTCATTTCCCGTTCTTGTTCTAGGTAGCCCATCAATAAAATCCATCGATATCTGCTCCCACTTCCATGTAGGAACTTCCAATGGCTGAAGCAATCCACTTGGCTTCTTCTGTTCAGCCTTTACCAACTGGCAGTTCATGCACTTGGAAATGAAATTTCCAGCATCCTTCTTCATGCCTTCTCAGTAATAGGTTCTCTTCATATCCCGATACATCTTATTTCCACCTGGATGAATCGTCAACTTCGAGTGATGACTTTCCTTCAGAACTTCACTCTTCAATTCATCTATATCGGGAACAATTAGTCGTCCTTGCTTTCGAAGCCAACCTTCTTGATCGACCTCGAATCCTTTATCCTTTTCTGGATCCAACCCAGATTCCAAATCACGGATAATTTTGACAATCTTATCATCTCGCTTTTGACTCTCGCCAATTCTCTCCACAAGAGTCAGTCTTATTGATAAGTTTGCCAACATCTCAGGTTCCAATTCGCATCTGGGCCTGAAGTCAAATCCAGCTAAATACTCGAGATTCTTCCATTCTGAAAACATGGCTCCCAATCCTGCATGTCTTCGACTTAACGCATCTGCCACTGCATTACCTTTTCCCGAAGTATAAGCTATACCAAAATCATATGATGCCAAAAACTCTAGCCATCGTTGCTGCCGAAGATTCAAATCCTTTTGGGAGAAAAGATACTTCAACGACTTATGATCCGTAAACAACTCGAACCGAACTCCCAACAGATAATGTCTCCACATCTTCAGAGCTAATACAATCGCCGCTAACTCCAAATCATGAGTCGGGTAATTCCTTTCGTGCGGCTTCAGTTGTCGACTTGCATATGCAACAACTTTATCCCTCTACATCAGCACTGCTCCAAGTCCAGTACCACATGCGTTGGTGTAAACCACCATCTCATCATTCCCACTTGGAATAGTCAAAACAGGAGCACTCGTCAATCTTTCTTTCAGGATTCTGAAAGCTTGCTCACACTTATCATCCCATCTGAACACTTGGTTCTTCTTTATCAATCCTGTTAACGGTGCAGCCACCTTGGAGAAGTCTTTGATAAACCGTCGATAATATCCTACTAATCCAAGAAAACTTCTCACATCCGATGCATTCTTAGGTCTAACCCAATCCTGGATTGCTGCCACCTTAGCGGGATCAACCGCTATTCCGTCTCCAGAAATAACATGGCCTAAGAACCTCACTTCACTCTTCCAGAAGTGACACTTCGAAAACTTAGCCTTCAGCTGATGTTTCCGCAAGATTTCCAAAACAATACGCAAATGCGTCTTGTGCTCTTCTTCAGTTCTGGAATAAATCAGAATATCATCCACGAACACAAGTACGAACTTGTTCAACTGATCTCTGAACACTCTATTCATAAGATCCACAAAATATGCTGGCGCGTTAGTCAATCCAAACGGCATTACCAGCCACTCAAAGAAACCAGATGGTGTCCGAAAAGCAGTCTTCGGCACACTATCCTTAGCCACCCTCAACTGGTGAAATCCCGTTGCCAAATCCATTTGAGAAAACACCTTAGCTTCGTGAAGCTGATCAAACAAGTCATCTATTCTCGGCAATGGATACTTGTTCTTCTTAGTCACCTTATTCAGCTCACGATAATCCACACACAATCTCAACGACCCATCTACCTTGGTTGTGAACACAACTGGTGCACCCCACTCGGACACACTACGCCGAATGAATCCTTTCTGTAAAAGGTCATCAACTTGCACCTTCAACTCATGCTGTTCCCTAGGCGCCATCCGCCTAAGAGGCATCACAACAGGTCTGGCTCCTTCAACTAGATCTATACGAAACTCGATCTCTCTATGCGGCGGTAACCCTTTGACTTCGTTAAAGACATCCTCGAATCCATTCGCGATTGGCACAGATGACAGTCCATCCCGTGGAACAACCAGCGAATACATGAAGCTCATGAAGATGCCTTCTTCATGCTTACATCGTATCACAATCTTTCGCCCCTCCACATTCTCGACTGTCACTTCCAACCTCTCGCAATCAACCTTCGCCGCATACTTCCTAAGCCAGTCCATACCCAAAATAATTCCGAACCCCGCAAAGTTCAGAACAAAACAATCACAAACAAAAGAGCAACCATGACTCGATACAATCAGACCACGGCATAACATACACAAACAAGACGAACCCCCAACTGGATTAGTCACAACCAATGGCCTATCAACAATATCCGGTTCCAAACCCAACCGGCCTATAAGTTCACTACAAACAAACGAATGCGACGCTCCAGTATCAAATAGAACTCTAACTGGAACACCACATAAGAAAAGAGTACCTTGAACCACCACACTCTTTCCTTTCTCTTTAGTGGTAGGAGCTTTCGAAGACGACGGAACAGCTCCCAAAGCATAAGCTTGCACAATCTGCTTGTCCCTTCTCGGTTCTGGACAATTCTTCCTGAAATGCCCCGGCTTGTCACAGTTGTGGCACTTCGCCGGCGCTTTCGGATTCTTGCAATCCCTGGAGAGATGGCCTTTCTGCTGACAGTTGTAGCAGGTCACTTCTCCCTTCGGCTTCTTCTGGCCATCCTTACCCTTCTGCTGCTGCTGCTTCCTCTTCTGGTTTCCACCCTGCTGTGGTTTAGACTCTCCCCTGGTAACAGTAACAACAGATCCTTCCTTAGGAAACAGACTCTCATGCCTGAGAGATTTCTCCACAAGCTTCTCAAATGAATCGTCCAAATGATCCACTAACTGTCTCCCAAGATAATTGTCCAAGCCTGTCACAAACTTCTCATTCTTCTGGTATGCAGATTCGATATATGACCGGGCATACTTGGACAAAGCTTCAAACTCAAAAACATACTCAAGAACTGGTCTACCTCCCTGCTTGAGCTCCACAAACTTCTTGAACAGAACAGACTTCTGAGCTGTAGAAATGAACTTAGCTTCAAATCTGACTTGGAATTGCTCCCAAGTAATCTCTTCCTTGGGAGTATTGATGGTAATAGAGTTCCACCAATCAGAAGCTCTCCCTTGAAGCTGTCTTGATGCCAACTTCCTCTTAGTTGCATCTTCAATTCCCAAATCACCAAAAATCCTTCTACAAGCATCTATCCATCTCTGGACTTCAATGGTTGATTCTGTTCCCAAGAAAACCTTCCCTCCAAGAGCAGTATAGTCCTTACACAACTTAGCAAAATCCACCGGTTTTGGAGTTTGGACTTGGACTCCAACATCAACTGCTGTCCCTGGAGCTGGTATCCTTCTCATGATCGAAGTCATCATAGCTTCGAACATGGCTGCATAATCAGCAGTCCCTTCAGAAGCTCGGCCTTCCCTAGTAGCTGGTCTCACTCTTCGACTCATTCTCGATATCTATAAAAAGGAATGATTAATACACCCAGAGAAAACAACTGCATAAGGAATTCAAATCCTTCTAAGCTACTATATTATATATAGTAATCATCCATCAAAATACAATTACGTCTCTCATACGTAGTTACGGTAGCGAGCGTTGGGTAAAATCGATTAACCAATGCTCTGATACCAAATGTGACGACCTCCTAAGACCCCTGCACTGAACCTAGAGATAGTGCGCTGTAAAGTGTGCCAGGCGACCATGGACGATTGTCAAGGTAGATTAAAACAACAGAATCTATCGTATTACTCACAGCGCATGGACAAAATACAATAGAACATATGTATAGTGAAGCTTTACAGAATAAAATGCCATCATATAAAACTTCATAATAGTTGAATACAAGCATCCAAATAGTCAATACATCAAGCATCACTACATAACACTCAGAGAATATACAAACAGCGGAACACCCAGTACATATAGTAAGAAGATAATATGCAACCCTCTAGCTCGTCTTCGATATCAGCATCGTGAGAAGCAAGAACAGCACCTGTCACCTGCTACCTAGTCTGCCCGTCCCAAAAATGGACGAACAGCCCAAGGCAATAAGAATTAAAACATAAAGCCTTGAGTCAGACAACAGTCTTAGTGAGCAGTAAATTAACTAACAACATACCAAAAGAGCATAAAGGAAAAGGAATAGGAATACAACCCTCCCACTCCAACCTCATTCTACAGTGATAGCCCCCAGACACACACTAAGAAGAAGCAAAAATAGCAGAGCATACAATTTAAAGTAAAGTAATTATCACTCGAGTCAAGGGCGATGTTTTCCAAGCACAAACCCCCAAGGCCTAAACCAAGATCAGATAAGCACCCAGAAAACACTGCTCTTGAGACCGAATGACGATACAACCAAACATCCATGACTCTGGCTATCACTGTTATCATTGCTTCGATATCACCGTTCATTGAATGACCGGCACATTCTTTCAGCCGTCCGTCAAGGGCTAATGGTAACCCCGGTTCTAGACAGTACTCCGCACGTCGTCGCAGCCCGTGCCAAGGATTTTCGCAACTACCCAGGGTACTCGACCATCAACTCATTGTCGTTGGGATTTTCGCAACTGCCCAAACGTACCCTTGCTTTGAGTCTGCTAGAACCTTCAACAACGATGCTATCCAAGCCTCCTAGTCATCCTCCTCGACGACTGATCTCATACTAGCCCAAGCGCCTCTCGAGCCATCCATTATCCACCAACTCGAACCATATCACCGAGTTACCAACATGCTTGGAATGATCCCGTCTGGATTAGACCAAGACTATCTCATATCATACTTCGCTTCATTACATCCTCGCAAAGTCACATCTCAACATCATCATCAAATTTATGCATAAGAGCTTCATCATCCGCTACAAATGCCACAAGCAGCTTTTCCAATTCAAGAGCCTTTCCCTTAGCTTCTGAATCATCTTCGGTCTAAAGCAAATCATCAATCATCTAATTCATAGCAATCCACCAAGTCAAACATTAATCCAAACAATCAAGCATTCAAATATGATCTAAGTAGACAATTATCACAATAATGGCAATTTCGTAAATAAAGAGTTGAAAGTCTAATAAGCATGAAATCATGAACAATATCTCTACAAACTTGATGAATGAACTTGCATAGGTTAACATGTGATAAAATGGATGTAACATCATCATGAACAATGGATCTATATGGATCTACACTTAGGATGAAGAAAATGCATGGAAATCACTATTTTAACACCAAATCGAGCCAACAATCCGATATACTCCTTTGGATCCGTATGAGAGATAATCACCACTCACCAAATCACCTAAACAAACCCAAATCAACACGCTTCAGATCTGGACAGCGAAGGATCAATCTCGATCTATCACCAATCCGCTTCCAACGATGAAATCTCGCTTCAATGGATGTAGATCTTCAATCTAAGCTCTTGAATCTTCAATTTGATCTTCAACTTGGATGGATGGAAGCACTAGATTAGAGTGGAGAAAAGAAGTGAAGAAGTGTAGAAGTCGAGCTCTCAAAATGGCAGCACTTCGTCGCTTCGAAATCCGGATCCCAAAAATGAAGCCAACCCCCTTCTATTTATAGCTGAAAATTCACTAAGTCGTAACTCGGCTATCTCCATAAGTCGTCTCCGACTTACGACCTAAGACCCCTCTGACCTAAGTCTTCACCGACTTAACACTTCCGCGCATCCAAGCACCCAGCGACCTAACAGCTACGACTTAACTCCTCAGCGACCTATCGCTTGCGCCTCTTCGACCTAAAACTTAAGAGGATACGACTTAGCACAACAGCGCCTAACAACCTAACGACTTATCATCCAAGCGCTTCAACGACCTAACAAAGTTACGACCTATGACTTAGCGACTTAACAATAGGTGCGCGACTTAACACATGCCAACCTAAAACAACACGCGACCTAACTCTCACGCGACTTACCAGCCTATGCGACCTAACGACTTATGCCAACACGCGACCTAACTAAAACAGAGCTCACGACCGAACTTAGGTCGTTTACGACCTAACTACCCTAACCAGCCAACCCCTATTCTGCTAACTCTTAGGTCGCTAACAATTAAGTCGCTAACTCCTATAGGTCGCTCACCACTACCACCAGTTTCCTTAGGTCGCTGCCGACCTATCCCCTTAGGTCGCTTACTAATCTTAGGTTGCCAAATCCTATAAGACGCTAACTCTCTTAGGTCGCTCACTCGACCTAACCTTCCCTTCGACCTAAGCCAGCATACGACCAACCCATCCCTTAGGTCGCCTACGACATAACTTCCTTCATGACCTAAGCTAACATACAACCTAACTCCTAGGTTGCTCCACCTTCTTAGGTCGCCAACTATGACCTAACACTTAATCAGTTCACCTCCTTAGGTCACTCCAACTCCCTACGACCTAGGACTTAGAAAAATTCTACCTAAAATCTGAAACAGCTTAACAACGCTAAACTTCCAGATTTTGACGAACTTTTCGATCCGTAAAAATACGGGTCGTTACAAAGTGCCCCCTAGTTCTGGGGCTATGCCAGATGATCCTGCTCTATTCTGAATTCTGGTTGCTCCGTGCTCCCGATCCCTATCTCCAGCATCTCCTGCGGCTGCGTTAGCTTGATTCTGCACTTCGGTTTGTCCAGTTCGTCGAAGTAAATTATGCATCATCTCTTCTTGTCTTTTCAGAAGCTCTTCATGCATAGCTCCCATCATCATCTCCATCTCATCCTGGGTGATGAAGACTGAAGCCTGGTTCACTCATGAGGAAGCCTCCTGACTCCCTTCTTGCTGACTCCTTTCCGCTCTTTGCCTTCTACTTGATTGCCTTATCATAGCTTTTCAGATCTAAATCCTTAAACCTTCAAATTCAACTTACATGCGATAGAATCTCTGAATTAGCCTTCTCGATGAAAGCACCAAAGTGTTTGCGCCAAAAATGGTCACAAACCCCAAATATCGTGAAAGCACCAGTGTATGAACACATATCAACAATAAATGATCACCAATCAAAGATCTAAGTAATGTAGAGGATAAAAAATGAAGAATAATGTTTGTACCAAAAATGGGCACAACACTCTTCGGAAGTTTTTGAAGAGATAGAAATGAAGAAACTAAACGTAAAAAGAGGATTATCTAACAAAAACTCCAAAAACAAATATGTAAACGATAAAAATGCATAGAAACACAAGAATTTAGAGTGGTTCAACGTATTTCCTACGTCCATTATGAAGTTGATCACTTTATTGATGTTTCTCTGATGATTACAATTGATTGCATCCAATTACAACGAATTAAAGTTATGAAATTCGAGTACAACAGTAGCAATGGAGATTAGAATTCAATCCGGCAGAGTCTGGGTGTTGGAGTGTCAAAAAGATCCCCCTTCTGTAGGCCCAGGGGCTCTATTTATAAGCGTAGGAGGCTGATATCTCGCTCAGATCTTGGGAGACTTCTTCTGGCACGTGAGTGGGCTCACGCGATCGATCCCATGAAGTTTCGGCTCGATCCGTGATTGATATGAACGAATTTCATATCGATCAAGATTCGATCCAATCGAGTCGAAATTTGGCAGGAACGTTCTCTATGTTGTATGTAAGCTCCTGTGAAAATTTCATAGCATTTGGACTTGTGGATTGCGAGATATGATTGATGCAAATTTGCGTTTTGATGGAGGCTGTCGCGTTTGAATCGATGCTCTCGTATCCATCAATTCAAATCGATCCAGGCGCATGCTAGTAGGTTGACGTGGCGCGCGCTCTTCGGATCGATCCACTTTTTATGCCGAGTTGATCGAGTCGTTTCAAGGCTTTCGTCTCGTTCGTATTGAAGACCGTTGCATAGTTTGAATCGATGGAGATGGCTTAATTCATATCGATTGAATTGATTCTGTTCGTATCGAAGGAAATGACTTCGTTCGTATCGATTCACAATGCATGGTGCGTATCGATCGTACGGTTCTATTCGTATCGATAGACTTAGTCTTGTTCGCATCGATCGGAATTAACTACAGTGGATCGATGCGAAGTTGAAGCCATAGGATGGATACGAATAGTGCAATACTTGGTGGATACGAATCAGTGCAATGCTCGATGGATACGAACAGAGTGTTGCTGATCGATACGAACGAAACATACTACCCTGATGGATACGAACCACTGGAACTTGATGGATTCGAACAACTGCTCGCCGATGGATTCGAATGAGATCGATGCGAAACGATGGGTTGCGAATATGTTGATTTCCTTGACTTGTATCGATCATATCTTGAACATACGAACTCGGATTGTCTTGAAATTTGGAACGCTGGCTTCTATGGCTTTTCTCGTCGTGTCATATCAATTGTAGCTTGATCCGGACTCGGACAAAATTCGTCCATATCCATAGCGAGGCTGTGTACAATCAGTCTTCGGGACGAACTGTCTTTGGTTTATAGTCAATTCCTTGGTGTCACGGCTTTGCTAAAAGGTGAGATAACACTTATGTTTGGTATTTTGAATCTGTCTTGATACTATCATTGGCTGAGGAAGGCTCTACCTTTAACATAGTCTTCTCATCAAAAGTCATATGCCCGTTGATAATAATATTCTTGCTAATAGGACACCACATCCTATATCCCTTTATTCCTCTTCTGTAACCTAGAAAGATACACTTGCGAACTCTAAGTTCCAGCTTTCCTTTGCTCTCATGTACATAAGCTATGTATCCAAACACTCTGAGAAATGAAAAGCTAATAGGCTCTACTTTCCATACTTCTTCAGGGATCTTCATATCTATGGTAGTAGAAGGCATGCAGTTGATGAGAAAAGCTGTCATAGGTAAAGCTTCTACCCAAAATCCCTTCTTCAACTTCGCAGTCAATCTAAGCCAATGAGTTCTCTCCAATAATGTCCAATTCATCCTTTCAGCAACTCCATTAGACTGAGGGTCACTGGGTGAGGTGTGATGCTTCTTAATGCCTTCGGACTTACAAAAATCGATGAATTTCTGTGATAAAAATTCACCACCATTATCCGAATGGAGAACTTTCAACTTCTTCCATGACTGCTTCTCAACCAAAAATTTCCACTTTCGAAATGTTGAAAATGTTTCGCTCTTAGACTGCAGAAAGTACACCCAAACTTGAAGTACCTGGCTCCACCCAAGGATGGGCAAGGGGTGGGTCGCCAAACATTTGTACGAACATACTCTAAGAGGGCCTTTGCCAAACAATTGTATGAACCGAGATTCGCCAAACATTTCTTCAACACTGCTTCTTTCTTCATCTTCCAAGTTCCAAAATCTCCCTTTCCATCAAAACGTGTTACAGCATAATTGACACCTGATCTACCAATAGATTTTCTGAATGTCACCATTAGTACCCAAACAGAACAATAGCACTAGCTCTGATACCAAAATAGGGTGAAAATGTAGGAAATGATTTATCACCAATGATAGGAAGCACTTTAACCATAATCTAGTATTGTCTATTTGAATACCAATGCAAATTCAAAATCAACTATGATATCACACAAAATAAAATTGCAGAAAGTAAAAGAGACACAGAAGATTTAACGTGGTTCGAATTTGTATCCTACGTCCATGGAGACCCAACAACCCTTTTTATTTCTATCACCAATTTGAAGAGATTACAAGCCAAACCAATGATTAAAGATGTGGAGACTCTTTCTAACCAATCGCTCAATTGAAGAATTACAATTTAAACAATCAAAGTACAAAACCACAAAATGATTTAACTAGGGTTTCTATTTGTAACTACGCAACATTTTAGTCATTTGAATTTGAAATACTTAATAATATTTAAGTAAGAAAATATTAGTTGAATAAGTAAAATAGCTTATTTCAAATATAGATATTTATTTAAATATGTAAATTATGAATTTAATAATTTTCTCTTGAATTTAATGTGAATAAAAATGGTTTCAAAATCTCATTTAAATTCAGTATAAATAAGATTGGAATAATAAACTTTTAAATATATATTTAAAGGCGATTTATTTGGATTTATTAATAATCTGTTTAATTAACATGTGAAAATATCTTTTCGTGACATTGTCTCAGATTTTGATGAAAATAGTGTCATTGGATCCGTAATAATAAATTGTTGTACGCCGTGGAACTTCGTGGCGATCGGATGTACTGTTTGGTCATGCGTACTCAAAAGGCGTAGAAATTAATTACAGCATTAAAATATAATTAATTGGATTTGAAAAGATAACTTCTGTATATGATCGGATTGGGTCTCAATAATAGTTCTATTATGTTCAGAATATGGGTATTTAGTATAAAACGCCAATCGGCACGCCTCGATCGGATTTCAAGATTTCTGGGGTAGACGATACTCGAGAATTTGAATAAAATAATTAAATAGTCATTACCACATCAATCCACTATTCACCCATACCCCTAACCATACTGTAACGTCACGAATTTTTCGCGTTCGAAAATCGACATCCATACTTTACATCGTACTCGAATGTCGTAGATTCGACCGTCCAAATCCGAGTCACCGGAGCTTATAACACAGTTAAGTAAATAACACAGCGGAAGAAAAAGAATGATACATTGATATACAATATCTGATACAATATCTGATACAACAGAGTGATACAATGAATATCAATATACATCAGAGATATGATAAAAGAAATAGCAGCGGAAAAGAAAATAGATAACATCAGCAGCGGATAATCTCCATCTTCAAAGCGCTAATCCAGAAATAGCTTGAACTCTCAATAACGATGCACAAAGATAAACAAGTGCAGTCCATATCCAAAGACTGAACTAGCTCCAGAAAATCTACTAATCTGACTATCTGAAAAACTCAACTCTAGACTGCCCGTGTAGAAAAATTTTGAGCATCCAGAGTTTAGAAAAGAAACAATAAACTCCGGATCAGTCATGGGACTGGTGTGAGCAACAAAAACAGTTTAGCTTTAAAAACAAATAGCAAGAGGATTTTAGTTGTCAATTCGCAATGCTTTTGGAAAATGAAACTACCATAAGGCCTCCCGCCACACACACAGTGCAAACGCAGAATTGGAGAAGATTTCTCCTTATGATAGTCAAAGATGCTTACTACGCAAAATCAAATCATTTTTTATATTATTATTAGTGCATAGTGTAGAAAATATTTCAAAAGTAGAATATAAATCTTAGCCAGCATAGGTACCATTATAGTATGCCTACTATAGCTACCATATTAGATGGCAGGTTCTACAACTAAAACCGTACAGGGCGCGTATTGTTTTGATTGGATTTCCAACAAATGGTCGGGCAAAGGAACTTCCCAAATAAAATAGAACGCCTCTGGAGCGACGTTCCCGGATCCTAACCGGATCTCTGCTACACAAGGCCGGGTTACCCCTAGCTGGGTAACTACTGACACAAGTATGCCACCTCCCGGTCGTTTGCGACCTTTATCCGAGGTACCTCTAATCCAACAACCACAAAGCAATCACAAAGTAATAGATTCGCAGCAACCACAAAGTAAGTATCTGGGCTTCATACCATGATACCACTCATAATCCAGAAGGAAATGACATACCCTCAGAGGGAGCTACCCTCAAATAACCTTGCTGCCACGATTCCTGTTTTGACCATACCGGGTCGTGAGGTTCGACGAAGTCTCGTCCACAAAGCTACACTTTGGCACAAAGCCATGCTTTGGGTCAACAGATGATCAAAGTAATGATCATAAAGATAAATGATCAAACAAATGATCATATCACAAATGATCAAACAATGATCATCACACAGCAACACTCAGCATGCCACATTACCAAATTGGGAGTATATCGCTGATAAATTTCAACTACATAACCTCTGAGCTCGTATGTCTCAGAGAAGGGTGTTAAGCTAAGAGAATAAATTCTCCGCCACCAAACAGAAATGTATTTGAAAGAAATCAGCTTTATATCTCAAAATGTAATGTCAGACATGTAACCATACAAGTCTGTTCCGGGTTTGAACAGAACCGAAGGCACTTCCAAAGAAGCCCTTGTAAATCCGGATAATTTCTAATCACGTCCGGACTTCCCATCACAGAGGGTGCTAAAATCTCTATATCGGGGCCAGTCGATGCAGAGACATTCGACGAGTTGTCCTTTCGTTTTCGAAAATATCCGGTCTTCACCACCGGTCTTCAAATCATACAGCATCTTTAATGTCTCTAGTTTGAAATTAATGATTTTCGAAAATACTGTAATATCCCGGAAATTTGAGGCAATATCAATTTAATAATCTGTTTAAATAATTAAATTGATTTGTTAATCTTTGATAATAAAAATTTGAATTGGTTAATAATCTAATTATATAAATATTTAATTAGTGAAATTTATCTTTTAAAAGCTAATAAAATGTTTTCCTATTTATAATGTATATATATATAGTTATATATATTGTGAATAAATAGGTTTGGATTTAATGAATAAAATCTTGTTTTTAAATTCTAATATTCATTTTTATAATTTGGAAATTATATATGAAAATTTAAAATATCATTTAAAAATTTAACATTAATGCATTTAATTAAGATAAATAAGATAAGTAATTTATAATTTCTTTTATAATGATTTAAAATTGGTAAATGAGTTATTTTCAAATAATAGTAATAAATGTATAAATATAGATAGATTTTAAAAGACAATATTATTATTTTAAAATTAAAATATGTTGATATAAATTAGTTTTAAAAATTGGATTTTCAAATATAAATAGAATTTGAATTTGAATTTATTTTGAATTCAAATGAATAAACATATTTAAATTATGTAAGTAAGCTTTCATTTTTATATGTATTGTTTTATTTCATTTTCTTTAAAAAAGGAATGCACATATACATTTACATATAAAAGTAATTCATATATATATATAAGCATTTAATAAATAAAGAAAGAGTTGTATTTACTTTTATATTAAATAAAAATAAGTAAAATTACTTATAGGACAAGTGTAAATATATTGAGCCTAATACAACAAGTGTTAATTTATGCTCATGACAAATGTAATAGATTAGACAAGTGTCATTTTTGTTTTTAATTTTTCTTTTATTTTTAAAATAAATCATTTATACTTATAAAAAAAACATGTTTTCCTCCTCCTCATTTCTTTTCTAATCTTCATTTTCAAAAGCAAAGAAAAACTCAAGCTTCTCAAAAATGAAATCTGGTAACAACATTCACAAATCAGTAACCAAACTCCTCAAAACCAGAATCATGTTCAAATCAAATTCTTTTTAAAACCAAAATCAAGCCTGCATATTTCAATCCTGTACGTCTTCAAAGATCAAAGAAATATGCAAAACATCTTCCTCAAACCATAATCTCAGATCAAATCCCTGTTAACCATTTTTCAAAATCAAGACTGCATTTCTTTAAAAACCTGGAAACAAAGAGCCTGTAAAAATCTTCTTCATCATTTTTTCTGTAATCTGGAAGTATGTTCAAAACAAGCAATCCTGGAATCTAAGCAACACACATCACAAACAAATTTCATAGCATGCATGCAAGTTCTACAGAAAGTATTCAAGTTAAAAGTTTTTAAAGATCAAAAAAGCAACTCAGTTTAAATCAAAGCAAGTATTCCAGTTCAAGTTTCCAGGATTTAATATGCTCTGTTCATTCTCAAATAGGTGAGTAACTTTTTCATTTAAATAATAAACTTAAGTATAATCTGTTGCTTGATTTATGACTGGAATAAGTATGCTTTGTGTATGAATATCTGGATGCATGTTGATTAGTATGTTTGGGTGTATAATTTTTAAATGCATTGCTATAAGTATATATATATAGATGATTGAATGTGTTGTGAATCTGTTTGCCTGTACTTGGTTTCAGAAGCAAGGATTTTGATAAAAATCCATTTTTCTTTTAAACAAGTTCATATTAGGATTTAGGATTCAAATGATATCTGTCTGATATATTATAATGAAAGCTTTAAACTTTTATTTAAACTAAAACAAATTGTAATTTGCTCTGGAAACAAAAACAACAGGTAAGTTAAGTTTTTAGTAAAAATTCAAACATTGTAATTCTTTTATTTAGGATTATAAATCGAATACTGATTCAAAAATAGGATTTTTAAGATCTATACCATAATTTCTAAAATGGAATTGAAGAGCATGTCGGGGTTGCACTGTTTTTGGGGTTTTTGAGAAATTCTTATGATTCCGAGGATCTGGGAGGCTGGGCTTTATTCTGGTAATGGAAGAGTGATCGGAGAGTTCGAGAAAAATATAGGATGGCCGTATAGATGACCGTGGCGATGGTGGTAGTTCGATTGAGTTTCTAAACCTAGTTTTGGTAAGATGAGGAATTGTGTTCGTCACGATATCCATGGTGGATCGAGTTCCACAAAACTCTGGGAACTGGTAGCGAGAAGACTGACGAAGTCGTTGCCAGAGTTTTCGATGTAACGGTGATCGGAGGATCGTGGGCGAGGCGTTGACAGGCTTTCGTGGATGGGTTCTGATGTAGTTCCAGGTCTGGATAATGCTCGAATTCGAATTTCGAGTAGGGAATGTCGTTCTGGTGATCGATTTCGAGTGGAGTGATGTTTTCCGACGTGATGTAGTCGACGATGATGATCGGAGTTGACCTGAGTTACCGTGCACGTGCACGGTGCAGTTCTTTGGAATTTATCGAATTGGGGTTGCAGGGTTTAAACTCGAGTGACTCTCGGGTAATTCGAGTTTCGACTCGAAGCAGTGCAGGGTTTTCTCGAAGTAAATTAGGGATTGCTCGGGGTAGATGTTGGTTACAGGTTTCCTGTTAAACCTGTCTGTTTGATTGTTAAAGTGGTTTAAAAATTTAAGATAAAAGATTTAAACAATGTTTTAAATCTAAGTTTAAGAATAGATTCAAATCAAATTGAATCCTAGTTGAAGTAAAATAAAGCTTTATAAAATTTCAAATGTTTAACCACTTTGAATGTTAAAGTAAATTATAAATGATTTGAAATTTAAAGGAAATTGGTTTAAATACTTTTAAAATCTCTTTTTAAATTATAAGTATTCTTTAACTTGTGATTTTAAAAGTTTTAAAATTGAGCTTTAATTTTGTTAAGATAAATTGTTATTTATTTTAAATCAACAATTTAAAATAAAATTTAAAGGTAAAATGTTTCAAAGCCTTTTGTAAATGATAATTAAAGTAGTTATAAAGGTTAATACTTTAATTTAGAAATTAATTCAGATTTAATGATTTAGGTTCATTAAATTAATAGGATAATTAAATAATAATTTAATAATTTAATTAATTAATTGGTAATTAAGAATTTATTAAAGTGGTAATTAATAAATAGTTTATTAAAGATTAATTATTTAAAGAAAGTATATAATTAAAGAATTTTTAATAATTAATGAGAGATCATTAATTAAGGATTATTAATTAATTAATATGATAATCAATTAGATTAATTAGTTAATATGAAAATGGGTTAAGTATAATTACTTAATGGAAGTAATTAAAGTAATTAATTACTTAAGGTAATTAATTAAATAAATTTGATAAGTTTAAATTAATTAGTTAAATTAATTTAAGATAATGATTTGGAAATTTGATAATTACTTAAATGTAATTAGTGAAAGTATAATTACTTAGGAAAGTAATTAAAGGTAATTACTAGATGTAATTAACTGAAGATGATGTAATAATAAAAGTAATTTGAGTTAATTACTTTTGAATAATTAATCAAGGGATTAATTAAAGGATAATTAATTAACGAGTAATTAATTTATGAAGTGGAGTAATTAAGGGAAGTTAATTACTAAATGAGATTAATCAAAGGTGATTAATAATGTGACTAATTAATTATTAAATGTAATTAATTTAAATAAGATAATTAATTAAGAGTAATTAAGGATCATTAATTAATATAATTAATGATGTAATTAGGAATTGATTAATTAAGATTAATTAATATAATTAGTGATTAAAGTAATTAATTAATTATAATTAATTAAGGATTAATGTAATTAAATATAGTTAATTAATTAATGAAGTAATTAAAGATTAATTACTGGATGGTTTAAGTTAGTTAATTTGTAAAATTAATTAAGAGTTAATTACTTAAGGTAATTAAAGTATAATTAATCAGGATTGATTAATTAAGATGATACTTAAAGTATGATTAATTAATTGGTTTAATTAATAATTAAGTAAGCAGGATTTATAGAATGAAGTAATTAATTTAATTCATTTTAAATTAATTAGAGATGATATAAATCATTACTTAGGATGGATGAATATTATTGAATGCTTTGTATTGTTTGATATCTCTGATGAGATATATGATATGGGATATGGATGTTTGGTTGAATTGTAATGATAATATGAATTATCTGTTTGTGATAATGTAGATTATCTATTGTGAATTATCTATCTGTGTAGTATTGATAACTGAATTGAATTGTTTTAACCTTAAAACAACTTGACCTTAAAAGATACGTTTTGGATTTCGATGAGACCGGGATCGGGTTTCCGTATACCGGAATTCCAGGTCTGGAGACCCGAATACCACATCAATCCAAATTAACGATAGGTCGTGAATCTCAAGTGAAGATGAAGATTCAGAGTGCAAGGGTTATTGTCGTTAACTCTGAGGGTGATTCCAAAACGAGTGTAACGAGATAATGCCTTCGGTTTCGTTCGAACCCGGAACGAACTTGTATGGATTGAATGCTTTCAGCACATCGTCAGGCGGACGATGAGCATTCTAAGTGATATGTTCTGATTAAAGGTAATCGTAACCTCAAGCCTCATCAACCGGGAATGGCTAAAACAGGGGAGGTGCAGCAAGGCTTCGTGGGTAGCACCCACTGAGAGCAAGATAGATCCCTGTCTAGAGGTCCCTTTTCTTTTATTCGGCTTAGTGTGTGGTTGGTCGCGCCAACTACGGGATTGTCTTGTTCGGGACTATCCAGTAAGGGATGGTTCCGGCTTTGTGTTGCAGGGGGTCGGGAGTGATCCTCGGTACAGTGATCTAGGCCACGTACTGTGACGGGCGGTACCCCAGTAGCCCTGCCATTGTATGGAATCCAAACTCCAATAAGTGCCGTACGTATTAGTTGTGCCCAACTATGTTGGAATGTGAGATGTAAGCATTTCAGCTATTTCTATATTTTACTTGAAAACCCTAGACCCTATTATAATAAAATCAGATTTCCTATCAAATGTTTTGGTTAGCGTAAGGTAAAAACTTACCCATGTTTATTTGTGGGGAGTCTTACGTGATACCTTTTCTTTCTAAAGGTTTTGAAGTTAAGCAAGTTTAACCTGTTACTCACACCAGACCCATGTCTGACCCAAGTGTTTATTTCTGTTTTATAAACTCTTGGGTACTCAAATTTTTACGAGTAGCCAAGGGATTCAGGTTTAGCTTTGACGAATATTCTAGAGGAGCAATGGAGCAGGAGGCTTCGGCGTTCGTAGATATAGTAGTTCCGCTGTGTCTGTATCTCTGTAGTGTATTGAGTTGTAATGTCTAGACAGATGTTTATAACTGTCTAGTATGTGTTGTATAGTTGTGTAAACTCTGTAAATTTATGTATACTATGTAATGGTTTATGTTATTAATATAATTTATTCGTTCCGCTGTGAGATCGTTGTTGTTGTTTCTTTCTTTCTTCTCTTCTTTTCTATTTTCTACCCCTTTCTTTCTTATTAACGATGCGACTTTCTGTGGAGAGAAAGCCTAGGTCGTTACAGTGGTATCAGAGCATAGGTTGAGCGAATGCCTAAGCTTTTGGTTAAGTGAATCTCAGAACACTAGGTTGAGTGAATACCTAGGTTCGGAAGGATTGTTCATTAGAGATAGGATCTGTAGCAACCTGTTGAGTCTGAGTATATATATATATACGAGAGCGCGTATTTGTAGTTATATAAAATGGTTTTATATTGTGTTAATTGATCGGTTGAGTGGTATATGGATTCTGGTCAATACGAGTAGCTAACGTTATTGATAGGGATCTCTAAACACTTGACCAGGCCAACGGACACAATATTGTTTTAAAGAGGTAGATGAAATAATTTTACCCAGATATAATTTCTATATAAAAAGTATCATTTTAAATGTATATGGTATTTGTAATGATTGGTTGAGATGATAATAATTTATCATCTAGGATTAGGAGTCTGAGTGTTGAGATTGGAAGTATCTGTCGAGACTATAGACCGAATACCGTCTCGAGTGAACTTTGATATGGTGTAAGAATTTCATTGATCTCTGAAGGAAACCTGTTAAGGTTCGGAGTTGATCTTTAAAGTGCAGTTGGATGAGTAGAGTTTGGATCTGTCGGTTAAGCAGAAGTGTGTGATGGTATCTCGGAAAGTAGTAACTGCATGATGAAATGCAGTGACTATGGATATCTCCGACGATGTTCTCTTTTGGAGCAAGTTTGAGGAAGTAGGTCTGCTTCGGTGTTGTGGCTGAGTTCAACAGGATGTTTGTGTTTGGTCTGAGGTCCGGGTTCTCTAGAAGCTTTGGATAAGGAGTCTTTGTCATCCGTGTTAGCGGTGCAGCTCGAGTGTTCTGTGTTCCTGCTAAAAGATCTTTTGGCTTAACAGTTTTCTTAGAGTGGAGTTCAGAAGCTGCAGAGTAGATTCATTTTTCCAAATGGATTGGTCAAGTATAGATTGTTCTGATGGATTAAGGAAGAACAGTAATTTTTGGATATTAGACTGGATAGAATCGCAAAAGTGACTTGCGATAATTGAGTATTCTCTTGGGAAATCTTTTGCTTGAGTTTGAGGCATCTCTAGAAGATGTAGGAGTTATAGAGTTGTCAGAGATTTTTCTGGAATGTGATGGTCTAGTTGGTGCTCGAGTTCATCGACGACATCTAGATCAGAGTTGAGCAGCGAAAGCTGGGTAGCAGTTGTTTTAGAGTAGAAGCAATCGGAAGTTGCAGTGTTTGGATTAAAGGATTCCTACAGGAAGCTTTTCAAGATTTGGAGGTCAGATTGGTGAGAGCATCTGTTTTGTCTTGTCCAGATAGAAGAAGTATTTGGAATCTACTGATGATTGAGGAGTAGAGTTTGAGTTCTGGATTTTTGTAGATCTTGAGAGGATCCGTTTATTAGATTGTTTTTGGTCCTGTTTGTTTCGAAAAGCATCAGCGAAGGTTGAACTGATCAGGAAGGATGTAGTCAGCTCAGGATCGTCTGAAGGATTTTGAGGATAAGAGGCGGAGGAATTTGGAATTCGAAGTTGGAGACTTCGTTGTTATTGAAGTTTTCTCTGGTAAAAGGTAGCTATAAGATTGGGTAAGTCTGGGAAGTCAGCTCCGAGTTATTTTGGATCTTTTCTGTGATCTAATTTGGATAAGTACTTTGATACACAAGGTTGAATTGTCAGTTTGGATAACTGGAATTCAATGTATTTTACGTATCTCTGAGGGAATACGTGTTTGATCTATCTTTGGTTTTGGAACCAGCAGTTCTGGAAGATTTGGTTGTTGAGTCAGACTCGTCTGTAATCTGATATCTTGTTTAGTTCTATAGATCTAGATGAGTAGAAGCTCTATAGCTTAGTGGTATTTATTGTTTGGATTTTGTAGAGCGAGTATCCCGGTATATATATACTTGGGGGAAACTCGAGGAAATTCTATCTAGAATTTTTCTGGATAGTTTGAATTGTTTGATTGAGTAAATTGTTTGCTATGGTTGTTAGCATATGGATGATAATTTATGGTTGTGATTTAAATAGATTATTAAATTACCTTTGTTTTAAATTTCGGGGACGAAATTATTTTAAGGGGGGAGGAATGTAATATCCCGGAAATTTGAGGCAATATCAATTTAATAATCTGTTTAAATAATTAAATTGATTTGTTAATCTTTGATAATAAAAATTTGAATTGGTTAATAATCTAATTATATAAATATTTAATTAGTGAAATTTATCTTTTAAAAGCTAATAAAATGTTTTCCTATTTATAATGTATATATATATAGTTATATATATTGTGAATAAATAGGTTTGGATTTAATGAATAAAATCTTGTTTTTAAATTCTAATATTCATTTTTATAATTTGGAAATTATATATGAAAATTTAAAATATCATTTAAAAATTTAACATTAATGCATTTAATTAAGATAAATAAGATAAGTAATTTATAATTTCTTTTATAATGATTTAAAATTGGTAAATGAGTTATTTTCAAATAATAGTAATAAATGTATAAATATAGATAGATTTTAAAAGACAATATTATTATTTTAAAATTAAAATATGTTGATATAAATTAGTTTTAAAAATTGGATTTTCAAATATAAATAGAATTTGAATTTGAATTTATTTTGAATTCAAATGAATAAACATATTTAAATTATGTAAGTAAGCTTTCATTTTTATATGTATTGTTTTATTTCATTTTCTTTAAAAAAGGAATGCACATATACATTTACATATAAAAGTAATTCATATATATATATAAGCATTTAATAAATAAAGAAAGAGTTGTATTTACTTTTATATTAAATAAAAATAAGTAAAATTACTTATAGGACAAGTGTAAATATATTGAGCCTAATACAACAAGTGTTAATTTATGCTCATGACAAATGTAATAGATTAGACAAGTGTCATTTTTGTTTTTAATTTTTCTTTTATTTTTAAAATAAATCATTTATACTTATAAAAAAAACATGTTTTCCTCCTCCTCATTTCTTTTCTAATCTTCATTTTCAAAAGCAAAGAAAAACTCAAGCTTCTCAAAAATGAAATCTGGTAACAACATTCACAAATCAGTAACCAAACTCCTCAAAACCAGAATCATGTTCAAATCAAATTCTTTTTAAAACCAAAATCAAGCCTGCATATTTCAATCCTGTACGTCTTCAAAGATCAAAGAAATATGCAAAACATCTTCCTCAAACCATAATCTCAGATCAAATCCCTGTTAACCATTTTTCAAAATCAAGACTGCATTTCTTTAAAAACCTGGAAACAAAGAGCCTGTAAAAATCTTCTTCATCATTTTTTCTGTAATCTGGAAGTATGTTCAAAACAAGCAATCCTGGAATCTAAGCAACACACATCACAAACAAATTTCATAGCATGCATGCAAGTTCTACAGAAAGTATTCAAGTTAAAAGTTTTTAAAGATCAAAAAAGCAACTCAGTTTAAATCAAAGCAAGTATTCCAGTTCAAGTTTCCAGGATTTAATATGCTCTGTTCATTCTCAAATAGGTGAGTAACTTTTTCATTTAAATAATAAACTTAAGTATAATCTGTTGCTTGATTTATGACTGGAATAAGTATGCTTTGTGTATGAATATCTGGATGCATGTTGATTAGTATGTTTGGGTGTATAATTTTTAAATGCATTGCTATAAGTATATATATATAGATGATTGAATGTGTTGTGAATCTGTTTGCCTGTACTTGGTTTCAGAAGCAAGGATTTTGATAAAAATCCATTTTTCTTTTAAACAAGTTCATATTAGGATTTAGGATTCAAATGATATCTGTCTGATATATTATAATGAAAGCTTTAAACTTTTATTTAAACTAAAACAAATTGTAATTTGCTCTGGAAACAAAAACAACAGGTAAGTTAAGTTTTTAGTAAAAATTCAAACATTGTAATTCTTTTATTTAGGATTATAAATCGAATACTGATTCAAAAATAGGATTTTTAAGATCTATACCATAATTTCTAAAATGGAATTGAAGAGCATGTCGGGGTTGCACTGTTTTTGGGGTTTTTGAGAAATTCTTATGATTCCGAGGATCTGGGAGGCTGGGCTTTATTCTGGTAATGGAAGAGTGATCGGAGAGTTCGAGAAAAATATAGGATGGCCGTATAGATGACCGTGGCGATGGTGGTAGTTCGATTGAGTTTCTAAACCTAGTTTTGGTAAGATGAGGAATTGTGTTCGTCACGATATCCATGGTGGATCGAGTTCCACAAAACTCTGGGAACTGGTAGCGAGAAGACTGACGAAGTCGTTGCCAGAGTTTTCGATGTAACGGTGATCGGAGGATCGTGGGCGAGGCGTTGACAGGCTTTCGTGGATGGGTTCTGATGTAGTTCCAGGTCTGGATAATGCTCGAATTCGAATTTCGAGTAGGGAATGTCGTTCTGGTGATCGATTTCGAGTGGAGTGATGTTTTCCGACGTGATGTAGTCGACGATGATGATCGGAGTTGACCTGAGTTACCGTGCACGTGCACGGTGCAGTTCTTTGGAATTTATCGAATTGGGGTTGCAGGGTTTAAACTCGAGTGACTCTCGGGTAATTCGAGTTTCGACTCGAAGCAGTGCAGGGTTTTCTCGAAGTAAATTAGGGATTGCTCGGGGTAGATGTTGGTTACAGGTTTCCTGTTAAACCTGTCTGTTTGATTGTTAAAGTGGTTTAAAAATTTAAGATAAAAGATTTAAACAATGTTTTAAATCTAAGTTTAAGAATAGATTCAAATCAAATTGAATCCTAGTTGAAGTAAAATAAAGCTTTATAAAATTTCAAATGTTTAACCACTTTGAATGTTAAAGTAAATTATAAATGATTTGAAATTTAAAGGAAATTGGTTTAAATACTTTTAAAATCTCTTTTTAAATTATAAGTATTCTTTAACTTGTGATTTTAAAAGTTTTAAAATTGAGCTTTAATTTTGTTAAGATAAATTGTTATTTATTTTAAATCAACAATTTAAAATAAAATTTAAAGGTAAAATGTTTCAAAGCCTTTTGTAAATGATAATTAAAGTAGTTATAAAGGTTAATACTTTAATTTAGAAATTAATTCAGATTTAATGATTTAGGTTCATTAAATTAATAGGATAATTAAATAATAATTTAATAATTTAATTAATTAATTGGTAATTAAGAATTTATTAAAGTGGTAATTAATAAATAGTTTATTAAAGATTAATTATTTAAAGAAAGTATATAATTAAAGAATTTTTAATAATTAATGAGAGATCATTAATTAAGGATTATTAATTAATTAATATGATAATCAATTAGATTAATTAGTTAATATGAAAATGGGTTAAGTATAATTACTTAATGGAAGTAATTAAAGTAATTAATTACTTAAGGTAATTAATTAAATAAATTTGATAAGTTTAAATTAATTAGTTAAATTAATTTAAGATAATGATTTGGAAATTTGATAATTACTTAAATGTAATTAGTGAAAGTATAATTACTTAGGAAAGTAATTAAAGGTAATTACTAGATGTAATTAACTGAAGATGATGTAATAATAAAAGTAATTTGAGTTAATTACTTTTGAATAATTAATCAAGGGATTAATTAAAGGATAATTAATTAACGAGTAATTAATTTATGAAGTGGAGTAATTAAGGGAAGTTAATTACTAAATGAGATTAATCAAAGGTGATTAATAATGTGACTAATTAATTATTAAATGTAATTAATTTAAATAAGATAATTAATTAAGAGTAATTAAGGATCATTAATTAATATAATTAATGATGTAATTAGGAATTGATTAATTAAGATTAATTAATATAATTAGTGATTAAAGTAATTAATTAATTATAATTAATTAAGGATTAATGTAATTAAATATAGTTAATTAATTAATGAAGTAATTAAAGATTAATTACTGGATGGTTTAAGTTAGTTAATTTGTAAAATTAATTAAGAGTTAATTACTTAAGGTAATTAAAGTATAATTAATCAGGATTGATTAATTAAGATGATACTTAAAGTATGATTAATTAATTGGTTTAATTAATAATTAAGTAAGCAGGATTTATAGAATGAAGTAATTAATTTAATTCATTTTAAATTAATTAGAGATGATATAAATCATTACTTAGGATGGATGAATATTATTGAATGCTTTGTATTGTTTGATATCTCTGATGAGATATATGATATGGGATATGGATGTTTGGTTGAATTGTAATGATAATATGAATTATCTGTTTGTGATAATGTAGATTATCTATTGTGAATTATCTATCTGTGTAGTATTGATAACTGAATTGAATTGTTTTAACCTTAAAACAACTTGACCTTAAAAGATACGTTTTGGATTTCGATGAGACCGGGATCGGGTTTCCGTATACCGGAATTCCAGGTCTGGAGACCCGAATACCACATCAATCCAAATTAACGATAGGTCGTGAATCTCAAGTGAAGATGAAGATTCAGAGTGCAAGGGTTATTGTCGTTAACTCTGAGGGTGATTCCAAAACGAGTGTAACGAGATAATGCCTTCGGTTTCGTTCGAACCCGGAACGAACTTGTATGGATTGAATGCTTTCAGCACATCGTCAGGCGGACGATGAGCATTCTAAGTGATATGTTCTGATTAAAGGTAATCGTAACCTCAAGCCTCATCAACCGGGAATGGCTAAAACAGGGGAGGTGCAGCAAGGCTTCGTGGGTAGCACCCACTGAGAGCAAGATAGATCCCTGTCTAGAGGTCCCTTTTCTTTTATTCGGCTTAGTGTGTGGTTGGTCGCGCCAACTACGGGATTGTCTTGTTCGGGACTATCCAGTAAGGGATGGTTCCGGCTTTGTGTTGCAGGGGGTCGGGAGTGATCCTCGGTACAGTGATCTAGGCCACGTACTGTGACGGGCGGTACCCCAGTAGCCCTGCCATTGTATGGAATCCAAACTCCAATAAGTGCCGTACGTATTAGTTGTGCCCAACTATGTTGGAATGTGAGATGTAAGCATTTCAGCTATTTCTATATTTTACTTGAAAACCCTAGACCCTATTATAATAAAATCAGATTTCCTATCAAATGTTTTGGTTAGCGTAAGGTAAAAACTTACCCATGTTTATTTGTGGGGAGTCTTACGTGATACCTTTTCTTTCTAAAGGTTTTGAAGTTAAGCAAGTTTAACCTGTTACTCACACCAGACCCATGTCTGACCCAAGTGTTTATTTCTGTTTTATAAACTCTTGGGTACTCAAATTTTTACGAGTAGCCAAGGGATTCAGGTTTAGCTTTGACGAATATTCTAGAGGAGCAATGGAGCAGGAGGCTTCGGCGTTCGTAGATATAGTAGTTCCGCTGTGTCTGTATCTCTGTAGTGTATTGAGTTGTAATGTCTAGACAGATGTTTATAACTGTCTAGTATGTGTTGTATAGTTGTGTAAACTCTGTAAATTTATGTATACTATGTAATGGTTTATGTTATTAATATAATTTATTCGTTCCGCTGTGAGATCGTTGTTGTTGTTTCTTTCTTTCTTCTCTTCTTTTCTATTTTCTACCCCTTTCTTTCTTATTAACGATGCGACTTTCTGTGGAGAGAAAGCCTAGGTCGTTACAAATACCTTTAAAACTCCTTCCAAAAGCATATATAACTTTAATCCATATATAACTTCAAATCATACAGCATCTTTAACCCATATATAACTTATACAGCATCTTTAATCCCTAGTTTCAAATCATAGGATTCAATTTCAAACTTGAATTCAAATTTAAATCAAATTATTTAAATTTCAAGATATCCAAAATATCTTTAAAACTCCTTCCAAAAGGTTTTCATATTAAACCCCAATTTCCAATTTCAAAATCAATTGAAATTAAAATTTCAATTTCAAAAAAAATAAATGTACATCATCTATGGCTTAACCGATTTCCTCGTGGAATCCATATTTGTGTGTGTATGGTGTAGTCCAGGGGTTTCACACAATAGTGCAACATCATCATCATCACAGATTCAATCATATCAATATCGATAACCGGTATAATCCACAGCGCTTACCTTCATTTACAGTTTCACAGATAAAATAAATGTATCAATCACAAAGATTCATCATTACAATTCGATATGGGTTTCGGATAACCAATCGGAATCCGACTCCCTGTCGCATCGAAATTCAAATGCCGTTTTACGGGCAAAGGGGTTCTCACATTCACATAGCAGTATATTCATTACAGGTATCACAGTTCAGCATAAAGCAATTCATAGCATCATAATCACATAACAGAGATATCAATCCAATATGCAGCATTCAATGAAATCCAAACATCATAAGTAAGGTCAATTAATTATCTGACTAACTTAAATCAGATTAATTACTAATCCTGGTTAATTAATTTCAAACCCTTACTATTAATTATTCTTTAACCATCAATTAATCAACCTTTAATCATTAATTAATTTAACCCTTAATTATTGATTAAATTAATAAATTCTTAACAAATTTTTTTCTTTAATTTCTTACATTAAGTAATTAACCTCCACTTACTAACCAATTAATCTCAAATTACCAATTAATAAATTAGCTGATAACCCCCAAATAATTTATATTAAATTAATTAATCTGCTCCTTAACATCTTCATTAATTAAATTAATCCGTAATTATCCAAATCTTAATTAAGTTCTAGACAATCCATTTATTTTCTTCAAATTTCTCAATTATCATTATTATGAAATTAAACTTAAAACCTTTAAGTAAATCAAACCATTATTTAAGATAACTAATTATCTTTAGACCTTATTTAAATAACCTTAAAATTTGATTCCCATTTACTTATAGGTTATCTTGGGTTAATAATTTACAAACTGGTTTTTACTAAATTTCAAAACGTGGTTATCACAACCTGACCCGAGCCAAAGAATCAAATTACCTGAGCCATAGTTCAAACTTCTTGAGTCAAGTCTCGAGTTCAACCTTAGCCAGCTTCAAATCCGATAATATCAAATTATTTCTGGTAACATTTGCAACCCGTACACACTCCCGAGCTCAAACTCCATCTCCTCGATACCAATTCGAGCTACCATCATTTAACAGCACACTGATACTGCTCGACGTCGTGCACATGCACTGATAATCGGAGCCACTCCGACCAACTCTGATGGCTCCTCCCAGTCGCCTTCGAACACCACGACTCATAAACACCTCCAGCAATCATGAAAAACAATAGAAACAAAAACGAGCAAGTAAAGCACCCAGGCACCATTATGAACGCCCAAAACTTCCCCCGCTCCACCACGACGCACCACCAGAACTCACGCGCCTCCGGCCAAAAGCACTCCGACCACTCACGAACCCATCGGCCTTGGTGCGATTGCTTGAATCGCGATGTCGACTATGACATTTCCTTGCGACTTCGACCTTCAAAACACAGGGTTAAACCCTAATTTCGCCTCGTCCTAAAAAATCTTGCAATAGAATTTTTTTAGCAATTTTCCTGACTTCGACAATGATCCAGCAAGCTTCACGTAAGATTTCATCATTCAAAACTCCTTTGATCGCTGGAATTTGGATAAAAAGAATTTTCGGTTCAATTATACACTACTCGAAGCATGCTTAACTAAAAATTCCCATTTTTGTTTTAAAAATCCTATTTTCGAATGTAGTTTCAAGTTATATAATTGAATCAAAAATTTAAAACATTCGAAATTGGCATAGATTTTAGATATGCTCTGTAAAACTAAATTTACAACGGTAATACTTCACCAACATGCTTAAAACAAATTTTTATAGCTTGATTCATGAGTAAGCAACTTATTTTGTTTTAAAATATAAGCCTATAAATGATTTGAAAGAAGATGTTTTGTATTTTGATTATCTACTTAACCTTGTAACTACAAACAGGAAACAACGGTATATTCATTTGTCTCAGAACACTCATATATAAAATCACAGAGCTATACAAACAAAATACATATGCAAGCACCATATGATCACAGATTCAATCATACCTAAGTTTTTAAAAATTGTGTTTACTCACTTGTTTCCAGAAAGAACAGAGAGCCTTCCTTGTTTTTAAAACCTGTTTGAATTTGCTAGCTGAAAACCCTTTAGATCTCTGGTTTGCAGTTGATTTGTTTTGATGTTTAAATTGAAGTTTTGTTTAAGTTTTAGAGGATATTACTTACTACAGGTCTTAGCTTGAAGGAACGAACTAAAATGGATAGTTTGATATATAAAATAGAAGTGTACAGAGAGGATGTTACTTGTACAGGTGATAAAATATTGTTTATACAAGGTGATGTTTATTTTGTACCACAAGTCATGGCTGAGATGATCTTGCATTAAATGCTTTGTCTTGCATTCTACTACACATACATACCTACTTGTTGACTATGCAGTTTATTTGGGTGGCTGTAGATCACTTGTTGGTGGCTGACAATCTTATTTCAATGGTTGATGAGATATGTTTTGTGTGCTAACATTTATTAACTTTGACTTGTTCATACTTATATATATTTTTGTTTGTTGATATTTTCCTATAAACTTTGTTTATTTGTACAAAGATATTTTTATTTTCTTTGCTTTGTTCTTATTTCTTCTTATTCAAGGGTTCACATTATCATTCATTTGTATGTTTACTTAATATTTTGCAAATTATCTTATATTTATATTTCTAACTTAAGTATTAAATCTATAACATATATTTTATTCTATACACTTATATTCAATATTGATAAGCAGTTTTTATTTTAAACATTTTTATAACTTTTTAAAGAAAATTCATTCTGAAAATATTTTAACTTTCCAAATCAAAATTTTATTTCTAATCCAATTCAGTTACATTTAAGTTTCAAATCTTACTTATAAAATAAATAAGTAAATACATCTTATAAATTTTGAAAACTTCAAACAAATCTACAATTTAATCCAAAAAATTAAATTTAATTACAAAATTAAATTCGTCTTTAAATCAGGATCGTTACAGCATACTGTGTACTATACCAAGGCCATACCCCTACTGTTCACAACATGCCTCCGTCCCCTTATTTATATTTTTGAAATTTAGCGAACAGAAAAAACGAAATCAAACTTATCGGAGCCACCGGAGGCCTTATCGGGGGAAAGTGTCAACTAACAAAGTGTAGAGGACGATGAGATATAGTGATTGAACGATGGTGATGGGGTATAGTGAAGCAAGGCGTCGGCAAAGGAAGGATGAATGGTGACCGAATCCATGCATTTTCTAGTGGCTACAGGTGATGGATTGGGGCTGGACCTGTGGCGAACATTCGGTGGTAGATGCGGCGAAGCTCTGGTGAAGTGCTATTGCCGGAGGAGCATGGTGGTGGCATTGGCGATCATAATTGTCGTGATTTTTTTTTGCTGCCGGGTTAGAGTGCGAACAGCGGTCTGGAGCTTCGGGCAGAGTTAGGGGGTCAACCGAGAGGCATCGGGTCGAGGGCGGTCAGGGACGTCAACGGTCGAAGGGCGGCGGCATCAGGTAGCATATGGTGATGGATTGAAGGGGGCGGCTGTAAGCGTGTGTGAGCAGGAAGAAGGAGGATTAGGAGGAAAACTAATTTAAGGTTTATTTATTGTTAAGTTGGGTTGGTAATATAATTATAATATTAAATTAGTAAATGTTGTAAACGCTATAACTTGTTCATTTTAGGTCCAAATCAAACGTGGTGATTCACATTGCGCTCGCATCGTCAAACATTACGTGATGGATTTGGATCGGTGACGTTTGGAGCTAGTGGAATTTTATGTTGAATTCGAACGTCGTTCGAATTCAGACGAAACCAGAACACCTTGCCAACAACTGGAATTTCGGTGAGTTAAACTCACCTTTTTGGTTAACCCATATGTTATATAGTTGATAAAAATTATTGATTTGATGTTTGGATGATTTACTGTTTTATTAGTTGTTTTGGTTTTATTCCCGCTCCTAGAGCAGATGTCCTTTTATATATTCCCGCCTGACTCATATTATATGACTATATATATGACTTTTGATGCGGGGGGACAGGTTGGAGGGATCCAACAGGATTCCTCACCACTGTTGAATTATATATATGTGTGTGCGCATTGATATATATATAAGTTGTGATGCAGAGGGACAGGTTGGAGGGATCAATTAGGATTTCTCGTCATTGTTGGTTTTAATTTCAATAATATTCCTATCATATGAATTATTAGATATTAAACCTGATTGTTGGCTCTATTGATTATGACATTGTTATATATTCAAAACTTAAACCCTGTAGTGATAGAAAATCAATAACGATATTAGTTAAAAGTTGGGTATTATTAGCCTCAAATTAGTGTTCTAAAAATATTATAAATTGCCAATTAAGTTGGAATTGGTTTTTGAGACAGGAAATGATTTTAAATCTGGAATTGGGTTTTTGGAAATATTTTGTTTTAAAGGATTTAACTTCTATTTTACTCCAACCTTTTTATATGTCTTTTCTAAGTTATTTATTTATATTTAATATTGTTTTAAAGATTATTTCTTTATATCTAACATTGTTTTAAAGTTATTTATCAATATTTTAATATTTTGAAAAGCTAATTATTTAAAAATTAATATGGTTTGAAATTAATAATAATGATTTATTAACGATGTTTTGGAAAATAATAATTATTATTTGTAATAACGTTGAAGATTTATTTATTATTATTCTATTAATAATGTTTGAAATTATTAATTATTTTTTCAAGATGTTTTAAAGTTAATAATTATTATTTACTTATAATGTTTATCATTAATAATTATTATTATATAATAGTGTTTTGAAGTAAATTATAATCATTTGTTAATAAATGTTTTAGAGATTTATAAGGATTTTATAAATGATTTTAGAATTGAATAAAAAGAAAATCTTTCTCAGTTTTGTAAATATACTTATACCATTGAGATAAGTATATGAGTACATTTTCCAAGTTGTGAAGTGTAATGTTTGTGAATATACTTATACCGTTGAGATAAGTATATGGATATTTTTTCAAGTATTGAAAATATAGGGATTTGTGGGTATATCTTTTTAAAGGTATTTTTATACAAGTAATTTACAAACTGATTTTAATTAATGAAAAGATTAATTAAAGAGGTTAGTGGTTACTTATGTATTTAACCAATGTTCATTTTCCCATTTGAAATAAATCCCTGATTTAAATGTTTGTTTATTCGATAGTTAAATTACCGACTATCAAATAAGGACCTAAAACGTAACTTTGGAAATATCTAAAAGAAACACGTGAGTTATATGGCACAGTCTTCTCCGATAATGTTGTACTATGTGTATAAATCTCGTTTTGTTCTCCTATGACAAATGATAAGGAAATCCATCCACTAACGGTTAGGAAGTGATCTCCGCTCTTATCTTTGATTGTTTATCTCCTAGGGAACCGGGGTTGAGTTTACCGAAAACTATCGAATGTTGTTTCGAATAATCGGGATCGGATATGTTATCCCAAAAACACTTCGATCCAACTCAAGCGTTTTGAAGTTAAGACATCTTGAAGATGATGGAATTGAAGATGGAGCTCTTTAAAGTGCAAGGGATGCTTGCTACTATTCCTGAAGGTGATTCCAAAATGGATGTAGCAGAAGTAGTGCCTTCGGTTTGTTCATATCTTGAACTTGTATGGATGAATGCTGGCATTGCATTGTTGCTTGGAGGGTATGTTAACATTCAAAGTGAGAAGTGCTATATATAAAGGTAAAACGTAGCCTCAGGCCTCATCAACAGGGAAATGATAAAAATTGGGTGTGCAGCAGGGTCATGTGGGTCGTTCCCATTAGGCTATAGTCATCCCAAATCTAGATCGATTACTATCTACTCATGTATGCTTCGGGGCCCAAAGTGGGGTGATCGTATTCAGTACTACTAGTCAAGTGATAGGCCGGTCCTATGTGGAAGGGGTACAAGATGTTCTTGTCAGACCCTGGTGCATTTTATCTAGAGATGTACCATCGAAAGGTAGTCCCTTACCTTGTCATAGTATGGAATCCATTTTCCAATACGAGCTTTATGGATTTAGTTGTGCCCAACTATGCTGAAACATGAGATGCAAGCATTTCAACTATATTCATATTTTACTTTGACCCCTAGACATTATTATAATATCAATGGATTTTCTATAAAAAAATCTGTGTTTATGTGCAGCATGGTCTTACGAGATACCTTTATATGAAAGGTTTTTGATAAACATTAAATTCCATTTAGGTGTGTTTTATCAAACTGATCTAGACGTTCTTTTCTTTCAATGCTCAGGACAGACCGAGCATATTTACAGAATGCTTTGGATGCATTAGAGCTCAGGAGACGAGCTGGAGGTCCAAGATGTATCTACGTATTTCTTTATGTTCCTCTGTGTTTTCTGTTGTTTGTACTTATCAACAATTTTAAGCACGGGCTGTTATAACTATCTAAGTTGAAATTGGTTAGTGCACTCCGATTGATGTATGTATATTACAGTTTATCTTTCTGTAAAGATTTGTTGTATATTATAGATTATTCGTTTCGTTATGAGATTCCTGTTATTTAGTTTCTTCTTCTCTTCTTTCTTCTTCTTTCCCTAGCAATCAGGCTTTCTGGTATTCGATTGCTTGGCACGCAATACAATGGACGTATTAGTGTCGATTTTTCGAGGATCGAAAGGCCGGTTCATTACACTATTAATTACAATTATTGAAAATCTAATCTCATATGTAATGCTTAATTAGGAAGATGACTAAGAGGCTAATATATAGATGCTCTAATCACTATAAACCATCAGATCACATCAAAAGAATCTGCACCATCAGTAGAGAAAAACGTTGCACCAAACTGAAGAAACTACCCTCCAAAATTTGACTTCAGCAAAACCTTCGAAAAATAAAGCTTTAGCGACTCAGACGTTTAAGTAAAGAGGTCAGACGTCTGAGTGAAGATCAGACATCTCTGTAAAACAACCTAAAACTCTCGGATTTATCAAAAACAGCAACTCAGATGTCTGACTAGAGAGGTCAGATGTCTGATCTCCTGAAGGCTCAAAGTTCTGAAATTTACAAGTATTCAGACGTCAGGCATAGGTTCCCAGACTTCTGATTGTCTGACATCGACAATTCTTAGCTTCTCTACTCCATCTTTATTTACTATCTTCCTCTAATAGACTTCCTGACTCTTCCAATACAAAGTTCTACACAATATCTTCAATCTGAAGCACTCATTGGCACATATTTGAATTGCATGATAATAATAAGGGTTTTCCGAATTTGATATTGGTAATGTTCTTAAGCCGCGTGTGGTGGATATCTAATGCTTATACCGATCACCTCTAGGTAAATTTAATCATTACTCATTGTTCATTTTCTGTAATTCCTGTTAATGTCTACCAGGGGTCCAGCCATGAATAACCTTGCTATACCGTGCTCATGGTTATTGCAGATCTAGAAGCATCACTTCATTAACAATTTCTTTATTAGCAAAATTTTAAAGCTATTTATCAATGTACATTTTACCTATATGATGATGTTGTAGAGAATTTGATGAAGTGAGTCAGGCGGACAATGCTAGAAACATATATTGGAAAATAACCCACGTACTTGAAGTTCAGAAACCAATTATATTTGAAATTTTAGCTCCATAATGACGACAATTAATGAATACTTAATGGAAATTTAATACGAAATGAAGAAGTAGATAAAAATCTTGTTTACAACTTCTCTCTGGCCATTTTCTTGAGGTTTTGCAACTGATGAAAAGCTTATCAATTTTTCATTGCGAGTACAAAAACTAGTAAATGGTATGCCTTCCAACTGATTATCATAATGCATAAGTAGGCTGAAGTAATAATGCATACTGGGTTGAAGTAATATTAGCATATACATACTAGGTTGAAGTAATATTAGCATATGCATACTAGGTTGAAGTAATAATGTAATTTTAATCTCTCAATTTGTTGAATGCATCCAACCACTAATATCATCAGTGTTTTGAAACAATTTGCTTTGAAAATATATATTACATAAAAAAAGATTAGTTCCCATATTTTAACTGCATGTGTTTTTTCAAAAAAAAATTAGAAACTAATTTTTAGTCATTAAAAAAATCATAAATATAGTCATAAGTTTAATATTAACTTTTATGAATATTTGAATCTTAAAGAAAATTGGAAAATAAAAAAAGGTGCCTTTTTGCACCATGTGCCTTATGTGCCTTATCCACCATTTAGTGCATCTTTTCATGTGCTATGCACCATCAAATCAAAAGATGTAATTGTCGTACCATACCGCGTCAGGTGTCGTGCCACATCTTTCATAAGTATGGTTATTTACTTTTGCTATTTTTTAGTTTACTGCAATGTCTCACACAATGTATAAGATTTCATATGCATTATGTTTTCATTGCTTAGAAAAGAAACTCAAATATCTAACTTTATACTGTGATGTTTGAATGCCGTACATATGGTTTAAAATCATGATTTTATGGACAATTCTTTAATTTTTGAACTATAATGCTATGATTATAGCAAGTCCTACTATAGAAAGTTTCAAATTAAGTGTATTTTTTTAATTTTTCTTTTAAGCCAAACATGGTTTGCTATGATTAATTTTTCTTTTTCATTATATATAGAGCCTCAATTAACTCCCTTCATCTTTGACATGTGACATTTTATTTAAACATTTTTAATTGCCATAAACATATAATTTGATTGGAAAAAATATGTTAGTTGAATGTATTAATTTATTTATTTTTTCCATTATTGGCCTAGAGTGTATCATATATAAGTAGATTTTTTGTAATCATAAACCAACACACTATTAAGCATCATGCACCAAGCCAACAAATGACACTATATCGGTGTATGCAAAGAGTTGTGAAATTCTTAAGCACTAGGGTGTTATGTGAAATTTTGGCATTTAATGGGCAAATCATGCACATATTATGTGACCTATGTCTGTGAGCATCTCTTCGACCGTGAACCCATATACACCTTGCGCTTGCTAGCACCTCTAAGCATCTCGTTAAATCTGTGAATGATTGAGGCACTCAACAAAGCCATCAAAACTTACCATCACTCACATGATTACTACCATCTGCTTTGCATGTGAAGCCATCCAATGTTAATGTCTTAATTGAAATCGCCACATCCATCCAGTGAACACGTATCATTGGGTTTGACAACACCATTTTAACAGAAGAAATCTTTATTATTACACTACCAATTTCATATATGCCTCGAATTTTCTTTCAAACATGCAATGTGTGACACCCTCGATCCATGTACTCACTCCTATGATGTAAGCCACTCTAAATAATTTCTCGACGAGCATTTTTCTTATGGCTCATTCTTGGTGTCATGTTTTCTCACACACACATCATATCAGTCATTCGAACCATGAAGCTTTGAACTTTTGACATTTCCTACATTGTGCATACTTTGGGCCCACATGCATTGTGCTCATTTTGTGCGCAACCAATTGTGTATGTATGCATCGTCGAGTGTGAAAATAGTAGTGTCACTCAATGAAGGTTTTGACGTTTCCATTCACTCAGGTAATTACCACATTTCATTCCACAATAAAGTCTTTAAATATCACCTCCCTGATTAAATACACATGATCGCCCATCGAGCGCATAACATTGGATTTGGCAAAACCTACAAAAATGAAAGTCCCGTTGTTAAATAATGTTAGTTTCATATACACGATGATTTTTTTTCCTAATTTGCAATGTGACACGTAGTTTGTTTACTTATGACAAGCATTTTGGCACGTGCGACGGACGTATATGTGAAAAGTTGGTCCTAAAATATCAATGATTATACTTTTTTAATATACTTACTAAAATTTAAGTAAATAGATTATCATAATAACTAAAATTGGCATGCACGAATGTTTGAAAAAACATGATTTTTATTATCTTTTATTATTATGTATTCTTCTCTATATGTGTTAGTTTTTGACGTGTTTAATTATTGATTTTTCTCATAATATTTTATTTGAAAGAAGCCATATCGATTGTTCTTTATATATTTCTAATTGTTTCTTTTTAAATTAATTAAGGTTATTTTACGAAAGTTCATGTTCATTAAAATGCAAATGTTTTACAATAATTATTGAAGGTAAAGATTGTTAAAATTTTGGAGGGTATTTATATAAGAAACACTCAGTTTAAAGTAACTTCGAGATTATTCAACTTCAACATTTTAAAATTTGTACAGTAAAATAAAATATGCAAAATTTAAAGATTAGTAAAAGCCTATAAACATTTCTTCAGATTTAATTTGATATTCTAGTTTTAAAAATAAATTACCTAAGCATAATAATAAAATTTTAAAATTTTATTTTGAAATTTAGAAGCTAAAAAGGTCAATTAACCATGAACGATTTTAAATAAGAGAAATATTGTTTTTAAATAAAAATAGTTAAATACATAAGATATTAAATGTCTATATAAAACATAGCCATAAGGAATATGTTCTCAATTTTTTACGATATTACAAGATGAAAATGGAGAGTTAAACAAATAAAATATCAAATGAATATTTATAAAACAAAATCAAAGTATATTTAAAAACAAATATCTTGTGGTATTCATATTGTAAAATAAATAATTTGGAAGCATTTGAAAATATATAGTTTTTATCACAATTGCTATTGGTCATGACCTAATAAAAATAAAAATATCTTTGTATATAGAGTGGGATTCGAAAACGTGACCTCATAAAAAATGTAAAGTTATTTTGCCAATAGTGAGATTTGAACTCGTGACCTTACATTCAAAAGTGCAGGGTATTTTTGGAAGTTCACGCCTATACCAAGAAAGTGTGATACAAAGGTATTAGAATTATTAATAAAGATGTAAACCATACCTAACATTAAGATATTAAAAAAAAAGAAAGCTTAGTTGGAGTCTAACAAGGTAATGTAAGCCTCTGAATACACCATATAGAAAAGAAAAGTATTTTGCTAGCTTTTCTTGAAGCAATTTGATGGGTGTAGTCTATTTTTATCATTTCGAATTTGCACAATGTCGGTAAAATTATCCTTTTCCCCTTTTTGATGAGTCCAAACTAAAATGAACATCGAATTAACTAAGTGAGTTTACTGAATGATCACCATCTAGATTACATTCTCTTGCTAATAAAGTAATGTTAAAAGTTTAGTATTTTCTAAGCCACTAGTAAGACTTATAATTTGTCAAGGTCTTTGTTTCATAATTGTCATGTTTAGTATGAGATCTTACTAAAATGCAAGAAGCATAATACTAAGAATGATTTACCTTGAAGTTGATTTTGTATGTGCATATATATGATAAAAAATCTTAACTTAGTAGGATTGATTTTATGTACATGTATTCATAAACACACACATTTAAATGTATGATTTGTATTGTAAATCGTACATTTTAACATGTATGTATGTATATTCATTCTGATATGCATGTTGTATTGTAATTGTGCTAGTATTCCATAAAAGGCTTTCTATAAAACTGAAAAAAAGTAGACATAAGCTTTTTGCATAGTATAAAATAACAATGACATGATATTTCTTATTTATATTTTTGCTGCAAATAAATGAAAGTATGAAAATATTTTCAATTTCTTTTTTAGTAAAGCTCTTTAATGGCAACTAAAAGTTCTAATTCAATTAAGCTAGAGGAATTTTAAGCAAGGTTCGAGATTCCATCTGGCACGACGAAATTCCGAACGTTCTATTCCAATTCCGACGTGGACCGAGACGAAATTTGCTAAATATTCCAGTTCTAGATCTAGACATTACAAAAACAAAAGGAAATAGAAAACAGAAGAAAAATTACACAAACTTTAAAATACGTAAGCATAAATTGTTTCAAAGCTCTAAAAGATGTTATTAAACCAAGAGAAATCACCTCAGAAGGATTAGTTAAGCGCCTAACTAATATATTTTTGACATTAAGTAGTTTGAGAAGGTAATTTTCTACATATTGCTTTCGTTTTAAAATTGAACTCAGAATTGGAAAGCAATTTAGTTGGGATTTGAAGGATGTTTGATGGAGGCATAAACTGAATCGATAAATGAAGAAGGCACGTAACTGGGCTACAAATAACTATCAAAAATTGGAGAAGAAGAAGGCCTAACACCCTAAGAAGGATGTTGCTATGCTGGTCTACAAGTGAGAAATAATGTGGGCCTAACGTAATGGGCTTGTTAACTATGTTTTAATAGGTTGATATTGATGGACGCTGAATATAAAAGCTTGATTTATTTGACATAATAGATATCAAAGAAGGTAAAAGATAACTAAATCCAAAAATGGAATTTGGATGAAAATTTTGAAATTTCTGAAACGGAAATCGAATTTTAATAATTTCAAATGATCAAAACGGAATCGGAAACTGAAAATTTGAAATGTGGTTTAACTGGACATTAACTTTGCTAATAGTCAACATGTTTCTTATGTTAGATTTGATGATACAATATTTCCATACTAAAGAAGATTTGAAAGATATTGTTGATTTCAGTGATACAATATTTCAATTGCAGAGATTTGAAAGATATTTGAGATAATTACTCAATATATTATATCTTATATAGCATTAAAGCGAGCAATAAATTACCTATATGAGAAGAAGGAATATTTTAAAAGATTGAAATAATTAATTAATTCTCTATTTAGCTCATTAAAGAAAGAATCTTAATTATCAGGCATATGTAAATTGGGAAAAACTAGAAAATCAAATGGATAAATGTTTTTGGATGAATAGGAGGATTGATGAGGTATTGATTTATGACCATAAATCAATTACTTCAACCCCAAGTAATAATAATCTCTATATAACGGCAGAGATTAGCATGAGTAGAAACATCATCTCAAGTTGTATTTCTTATTCTTCTTCTTGGCCTCCATTATCAATCTTGTAAAATCATCTTTTCTTAGAAATAATAAAATCTCCTCTCCCCAAAGTGGATGTACACTATTTCGTGATAGTGGAACCACTATAAATCCATATGTGAATTCTCTGTTTACTTTCTTATGTGATTTGCTATTTTATTCTCTTGTTTTTGTTTATTTTATCACACTACAACATAATCTAATTGCTTCCGCATTTATTTCGGTTGATTTACAGTCATTGTGTGGAATCTACCCTAATGGTCTGGTATCGGAGCATTGAACATTGTTGTTGAAGCCTAGGGCTAGAAGGTGATTGATAAGATGGTAGGATCTAGAGATGGAAGTGAGGTTCGACCTACCCAAGAGTATGCACCCTACACTAGGGATTCATATGCAGCATTCGATTTACAGTTGGCTATAGAGAAGTGGAACAGAGGTAATGATTTTGAGAAGTGGCAGTGGAAGATGAAGTGGTGTTGAAAAGAGATTATGTTCATTAGGTTGTATTAGACAGAGTGTAACGACCCGTAAATTTCAACTGTTTTAATAACGTAATTAGTTGAAATTTTGTGAAATTTTAAACGATAAAATTTTGAAATAAAATTTGATATTTGGAATACGTCTAGTTAAACATAGCAACTGGTAAATTTTCGTCCGAAAATACGAAAGTTTATTTCGTGCGTAAATTCACTTCAATTTAATCAGTAAAAAAGCGTTGTAAATAAAACGTTTTCAAAACCAAAATATTTTTACATAGAAAAATTCTAAACCATCTTCTGAGCAAAATATCAGTTCGTCATTTTTCCAAATTCGGACATCTATTGCTCCGTCGTTCTTATTTTCTGCAAAAATAGCAGTATTCTGGTACCGATATCGATTCTTATCGGATGATCGTACCACTGACATCTGTATACCGTTTTGATCGTCTCGTCGTGCTGATCTCAGCAGTATATTCATCTTTGCGTGTCGGAGTCTGGTACGCTGCGAAATTTGTAAAAACGATTTCCGTATCGGTATTCGTTTTAAGCCTTTTCATTTTCCATGTGACTGTTCGTTACTATTGCATTTATATCTTCTGAATTTAACTTCTGCCTGTTCGTTCATTTCATTTATTTGGTTCAGTTCCAAATAAAAAAAAGAAATGATGAAACGTGACCATTCATTTTCTTTTCTAAACCTTTGTTCTTTGCCAATCCTTCACGTCCTCTTACCTCCTCCTTTTTCTTTTTCTTCTTGCCTTCTCTCCTCACCTTCTTTTCTATTCTATCCACCCTGTAGCTTGTCGCACCCATTTCCACCATCTCCCCTCCTCAGTTAGCCTCACCCGACCATCCTCCCTTCCCAAACTCCTCCGCCTAAAGCCGCCCACTGTATGCCACAAACTTCTTCTTCAACCTGCACCTTTCTACCGAATGCCAACAGGTCACCACCACCCAGTCAGCCATGCAAGCGAGCACAGTCACCCACGTCCACCAGAAAACAGCAGCAACCTCCCTATAACCTCCTCGTCCTCTCCCTCTCCATGAACGCACGACGACAGCTCGCCTAGGCCTGTTTCCCCACTAGCTTCTGTCGTGTCCTCACCTCAGCACCACAACCGAGAAACAAATCCGAGCATCCACTTCGGCCTTGCATAGCTCTGCATATTCCTCTGCGTCTCTTGCCATATTCTCTTCTCTGGCTCCGTATATATATAAGCTAAGGTATATTTATAGTATATTATGTATTTGTGTTCGCCACCTTCTTTTGCTAACGCACTACCCATTTTCATGTCTGATGTATATTTATATTTATATAAAAACATAGCACTGTCCATTTTCATTTTAGTGTGAATGCATGCATGGGTTTGGTAAAAGCTTTTATAATTAAACTGTTGCAATAATGCATTGCTTAGTTAAACTATTGTTTTAAATCACTACACATATATACGTAAATTTTATAATTTCACTTTGGGTTTTACAGTAACAGTAGTTGTAGATTTGAATATATATTATGTATATTTGCTTATTCATATTTTTCTGTAAGAATTTTTTTTTTTTTTTTATGTCTGACTATTATATAAGTTTATATATATGTTATTTTACATATTTTTAATTTTACTTTCGGCTGTAGGTATGTAGGGTTGCATTGGTTTACAGTTTTGATTTAGATAAAATATGGGCATATGTTGTAAATAGGTTGCATAGTTTCTATATTTTAAGGTATATATGTTTACACTTTGTTAGTTTGTTAGTTTGTATAATTTAAATGGACATAATCTGATTGTATGTAAGTTGGTTCGAGTGCATATGTTCTAATAAGTTTCTGTTTACTGTATTTACATAATAGGTTCTTAACAAGATACGTTATATTTTTCCGGCAAGCTGTTTAGTTTAATATTAAATATGTCTAGATATTTTACCTATTGGATTATCTTTGAAAGTACTGATATACATAGACTTTGCATTAGTATAACGTTGTTTATATAAGTTATGTTATAGTATATTGCATACAGTCTTATATTTGCTTTAGCATGGCTAGTGCTTTACAATCATAGATTTACATATGTACAGGTTCTGGAACGTATATATATACTTAGTCAATATAGGTTATATTTTACATTCAGGGTTTTATTCGTATGCTTGTTTTAACTTTTGTTAGTTAATAAAATGTAGGTGTTTCGACTTTTATATATGTACATAGGTTTTAAGATGTATACACTGTTGCATATTAGGTCTGATAAATGTGAAATCTTATATGGAGTCTCCATATGATATTAGAATAACATGCATGTGAGATTTTAGCCTGCATATGTGTTTATATATGTTGTTTTGTTTCAGTACATATAGTCTGCTTTATATATTGTTATTATACGTGGTCTATATATATATACATATATTATTATTATTCTTTTTTTTTTTTTTGAGTAGCATGTATATACAAATGTATGTATATATAAGGAATAAAATCTATTTGGTTTATATACAAATCTATGCAAGTATTTTGCATTTTTACTAAGTATACATATATGTGTGTTTATTTCAAACTATATGGTGTAGATATGTTGTTTTATTTTATGTGTTTATTTAAAACAATGATTTTGAAATATTTATATTTCAAATTTAATATGTGTTTAAAATTTAGAATATGATTTTATATATATATTTATATATAGTTATATGTATTCAAGTTCACTTATACCACTTATCTTCATCGACCCAGTTCTGATTCGATTTCGTCAATTTCTATTTATCAGCTTTGCCATCGAACTCAGGTTCATCGTGTTTGCTTCGAAACTCGTGCTTGGATCCGTAACTCAATTTCATAGTCTATTTCTCTAGCCTCGAAAGGTGAGCACTCACTCACGATTAACGTTCTTTATTTATTAAATTTGATTTCAATTGAAACGACAATTGAAATATACTGCTGTTAGTTAATTACACTGTTATATATGCCATGATCTGTATCAGTTCACATGTGACATCTGACACCATTATCTGTTAATTATTTATGCGATGATAATACAGTTTGGCTGATAATTGATTGATTGTTGATGTTTATATTGGACGTAAAATTGTTAATGTTAAAATGATAAATAGTATGAAATTGAACTTGATATAGGATAATTAAATGTTAAATTTGATTAACTGACATTTGTATAATATGATCCCCTTTAACTGTTGGATTTATTGACACGTAGGATTTGTTTAATTACATTGTGAACCACTGATTGTATGTTGTTTAAACTAATGATGTATGTAATCGAAATAGATGACAAGTGAAAACCGTATTGTAATAATCTTTAATCTACATGAAATGATAGTGTAGATTCTAGAAATAATTATATTAATTCGTACAAATAACAATGCGAATTAATACGGTTATTTCGGGATTATTTAAATTGATTATTGGATTGATATTGATTGATGTTATTGCTTGTTTATTTACTTTGACACCATCCCAGTTATCACACTGCAAGTTCCCTTTATGATTTGATTTTTTTTTTGAATTGAATTGGAATCGGGTTGAAATGATAAATACCCAAAATTGAATTTTGACCTAGGATAGAAAATTAAATAAAAACCGATTGGTCAATAATTTAATTTAAAAATAAAATGAAGATTTTATTTGAATAAATAATATGGTTTTGAAACGAAGTTGGAAATTGAATTTAATGAAATTTAAACGTGAATATTTAATAATCTGAAATGAAATATTAATAAAGAAATTGATGAAAGAAGGTTGTTTAATTTGAGAAATGATTGAATTAAGTTTGAAATCATAATTAAGTTTGAAATTATTAAATTTTGAAATTATTTAATAATTAAGTTTTGAATTATTTAATAAGATTGAATCATTTGGTAATTGAATAAAAATTGAATTCTTTGATAAGAGAAATTGGACTTTTGAATAAGTGAAATTTGAACTTTATTAATAAATGAAATTGGGTTTCTTTATTTATTAAGTTTTGGAAATCTATTTAAGTAAGTAAATAACTGAAATTGAATTTCTTAACAAGAAATAAAATGCGATTTATTGAAATTAATGTAAGACTTGAAGTTTAAAGAATTCGATTTGACGAATTTGATTTAATTCAAAATTGTAAGTTTTGTTTTAATGAAGTTGAATTTAAATAATGGATTTAATGAATTGGAAATTTAATGGAAATTGTTTTGAATGGTAAGTTTACTTAATGAATATTGAATGAAATCGATAAATGAATTTAAATTGATTTAAATGTCAAATTAAATTTATTTAAATGATTTGGAATGAAACGTATATACGAACTTGAATCAATATTTGAAGGGTTTTAAATAGATATTGAAATTGAATTATAAGATTTTGAAATGGTAATTATGAAGTTTTGAAATGTAAATATTGGGAATTGATTAAGAAAGACAAATGAAATGTTGATTTACGAATTCTAATTGAATTGAAATTGATTTGGTTTTGAAATATATTAAATGACCAATCGGTGAAATAATTACGGAAGTTATTAAAGAGACCGGAATTCGGTTATGGGTATACTCTCTATCTAAACCGAAAACCACTTTAATAACTATACGCGGAGTGATGATCCAGAATGAAGTGGTTGGAATGATGTTCGTGATGATTGAAGAAAGAGAACGATAATGGATAGCCTTGACACTTGTGTCAAATTGGAAATGACTAAAACAGGAGCTGTGCCGGGCCAATGGAGGATTGATACCTCAAGTGGACACACTTCTTCGAACTATTTATACTTGTTGTCGATTGGTGCACCCTTGATTTTGGGAGTGTTGTCTCACGGTGTTGCGGGCGCTGCGGCGTTGCGTTCTCACCAGCCCGGATCAGGCGAACGGTAGTATCACTATCTTGGGTATAGCCTCATGTGCCTTGTCATACTTGTATTCCATTTATGCGCGACCACTACGAATTTGTTTTGTACCTTGAGTATATGGATTGCCCTCTGGTGACTTCCGGTTTTGGGGAAACTACGGTCTTGTATATGCTTGTGGGAATAAAAATGTGTTAAGGGTGGAATGGGCCATGACTTAACGCTATTTTGATATCTTTATATTACTGATAGACATTATCTACTTATCGTACACTACTACATAGTAGATAGTTTAACGGATCCTTAAAGGATGGTTATTCCAAACATCCTTTGAGTTACTTGTATTTCAATTGCTATTTCACTTGAGATTGGATTTATTAATATAAGAATGTTAATCCTGACTCGAGTGTTTTGTGTTTTGCTTTACGCTCGGGTCAGACTGAGTAGTTCAGCTTTCGAGACTCACCTTTGGAGTTGGAGCTTCGCTTGGAGATCCAGCTATCTATCCAGCTTTCAGATATTCGATGATTCCAGTGATGTATTCTGCTTTGTATCTGATGTATCGTATTACTCTTCTGTTGTAAACTCTGATGTATTTTATATATTCATATAGTAGCTTCATGAACTACTATCTCTTTTATTTCCGCTGCATTTATTACTCTGTGTCTGTGATCTGTGATTATATCTATTTACTGTATATGTTCAGTTTTGCCAATTTAAATTAACAACGCGGTATTTTGAGCAATTCAACTCCGGCATGAGTGTCTACCTAGACACTTATAATGGATGCGAATGGTCCAAAATGGCGGGTCGTTACAGTTGGTATCAGAGCTTTGGTAGCTCTAGGCAAAACTTAACATATAGGGTAAATGTATTTACAGAATCACACTCATTCGAGTTTCAATCTCTTCCCTTGACTCAATTTCTTTGAATTTTGGAACGTTACCCTCGGTTCCGAAATTCATTCGTGTCCTTCACTATTCGTCTTCTTTCGATTCTGGAGCACCCCATAACTCCATTCTGAATGTTATCTATAATAGATCGGCGGTCTCGCCAATCTTCTAATAATCCGTAAAGGAGCAAAACTCCTTTATAATAGGCATCGATTTACCGGAGATTTCTGTATCCTCGGTTTACGATGCTATCTATTCCCTACTATACCTGAATTCCATCTCTTGAGATCGAGTGTTGATTTACCTCGGAATTCAGCATCGGTCTTATTCTTGAAGTTACGGACGACCCGGTTAAGGTTGCCCGTAAATTTAATAAACTTATCCATCTCCTGATTGGGGTAATCGAATTATCTTATCTTCTGTTTCAAACTTATTTTTGAATCAAAATTCTCTTTGATTCGAGTCCATCAAATTTGAATCTCCGTCTTTGCTTTGAAATCTATTCTTGTATCATCAAGCGAGGAAGTGTATTTGTAAATTTATATTAAAAATGTTTTATATATTGTGTTGTTTGAGTTGCTGATGTTGATTTGGGTTTTCGATCGATTCGTCTGATCAACGCTATCGATAGGATTTCCAAAACACTTGAGCAGAGCAAACTGACACAATATTGTTTTCAAATTTGTTTGATTATATTGTAAAAATATAAGTAAATTTTCTGGAATTTAATAAGTTAATTAAATTGGTTGTTTGAAATGATAATATTTGATTATCATTTATTGTTCTAAAGGAATTTATAAATATAGTTTATAAATTGATTTGGAATTTGAAATGAATTTAATTCAGAAATTTGAGAATTTATTAGTTTCCGGTGATTTCGAACTTTGGTTTTTTAAAATTTTAAAGTATATAGTATTGAAAGTATTTTCGAATAGAAATCGTTTTCAAAGAATTTTAAAAAAATGTTGAAATCGGTGCTCTTCTCTTTGTCGCTGGAAAATAATTTCGGTGATGGCGGCCGCATCATCGACGTTCATTTTCGAGTTTCGAAGTGGAGATACTATTCTGTAGCTTTGCTATGGTTTTGTTTTGAAAAATATTTTGATTTGAATTTCTTCAGTATAATTTGATTTATATATATAAGTACCTTATTTTAAAATTTAATTTGATATAAATATATTATATATATCTCTAAATTGATTAAAGTTAATCGGAAATCTAATTCTTAAATTTTGTTAAAGGATGATTTTAATTATAAATAAAACCAAAATTTTGAATAAGTATTTAAACTTGAGATAATTGAATTTGATAATTTTATTTGTATAATACTAAATTGCATTTCAATATAACTTACCTAAATTATTCATAAGTTAAAATGTAATTGGATAATATACAATATAAAAATAATTTTATAAATAAAATTTGAGTGTTATAATAAATGTTATACACTAAATTTTGATTATAAAGATGTTAATAGAGTTAGATAGGATAATAAGTAAACTCAGTTAATAATGAAATAAATTTGTTTTGAAAGAATTAATAAATTTGTTTTGAAAGAATTAATAAATTGTTTTGAAAGAATTAATAAATTGAAATTTGATATACATATGAAATACCATAAATTTAACAGAAATTAATAGATGTAAATTAATTTAAATCGAAACTTTTATGTTTTAAATTAATTTATATAGGTTAAATATATGTGAGTAGATATATTAAGTAGAAAATTTAACAGTAATTTGGAATAAAAGAAGAATTTAAAATTGTTGAAAAAATATGATTATAATAAAAGACTATTCAAATTTATGGTTTTAGAAATTGTAAATTTAAGAAAATGGGATAATAAAATAATAAATTTAGAAATAGTTGAGATTGATTTTAGCGAAATCAAATGGATTAAATCAATTATTGAATATCAATTAATTTAAATTTGAATTTATATGGTTTAAATTAATTGTTATTTTGTATTTCAAATCTGTTTTTCTTTCTGGTTATTTCTATTCTCCTACCTCGTTCCTTTTCGGGGACGAAAAGTTTTGAGTGGGGGAGAGTGTAACGACCCGTAAATTTCAACTGTTTTAATAACGTAATTAGTTGAAATTTTGTGAAATTTTAAACGATAAAATTTTGAAATAAAATTTGATATTTGGAATACGTCTAGTTAAACATAGCAACTGGTAAATTTTCGTCCGAAAATACGAAAGTTTATTTCGTGCGTAAATTCACTTCAATTTAATCAGTAAAAAAGCGTTGTAAATAAAACGTTTTCAAAACCAAAATATTTTTACATAGAAAAATTCTAAACCATCTTCTGAGCAAAATATCAGTTCGTCATTTTTCCAAATTCGGACATCTATTGCTCCGTCGTTCTTATTTTCTGCAAAAATAGCAGTATTCTGGTACCGATATCGATTCTTATCGGATGATCGTACCACTGACATCTGTATACCGTTTTGATCGTCTCGTCGTGCTGATCTCAGCAGTATATTCATCTTTGCGTGTCGGAGTCTGGTACGCTGCGAAATTTGTAAAAACGATTTCCGTATCGGTATTCGTTTTAAGCCTTTTCATTTTCCATGTGACTGTTCGTTACTATTGCATTTATATCTTCTGAATTTAACTTCTGCCTGTTCGTTCATTTCATTTATTTGGTTCAGTTCCAAATAAAAAAAAGAAATGATGAAACGTGACCATTCATTTTCTTTTCTAAACCTTTGTTCTTTGCCAATCCTTCACGTCCTCTTACCTCCTCCTTTTTCTTTTTCTTCTTGCCTTCTCTCCTCACCTTCTTTTCTATTCTATCCACCCTGTAGCTTGTCGCACCCATTTCCACCATCTCCCCTCCTCAGTTAGCCTCACCCGACCATCCTCCCTTCCCAAACTCCTCCGCCTAAAGCCGCCCACTGTATGCCACAAACTTCTTCTTCAACCTGCACCTTTCTACCGAATGCCAACAGGTCACCACCACCCAGTCAGCCATGCAAGCGAGCACAGTCACCCACGTCCACCAGAAAACAGCAGCAACCTCCCTATAACCTCCTCGTCCTCTCCCTCTCCATGAACGCACGACGACAGCTCGCCTAGGCCTGTTTCCCCACTAGCTTCTGTCGTGTCCTCACCTCAGCACCACAACCGAGAAACAAATCCGAGCATCCACTTCGGCCTTGCATAGCTCTGCATATTCCTCTGCGTCTCTTGCCATATTCTCTTCTCTGGCTCCGTATATATATAAGCTAAGGTATATTTATAGTATATTATGTATTTGTGTTCGCCACCTTCTTTTGCTAACGCACTACCCATTTTCATGTCTGATGTATATTTATATTTATATAAAAACATAGCACTGTCCATTTTCATTTTAGTGTGAATGCATGCATGGGTTTGGTAAAAGCTTTTATAATTAAACTGTTGCAATAATGCATTGCTTAGTTAAACTATTGTTTTAAATCACTACACATATATACGTAAATTTTATAATTTCACTTTGGGTTTTACAGTAACAGTAGTTGTAGATTTGAATATATATTATGTATATTTGCTTATTCATATTTTTCTGTAAGAATTTTTTTTTTTTTTTTTATGTCTGACTATTATATAAGTTTATATATATGTTATTTTACATATTTTTAATTTTACTTTCGGCTGTAGGTATGTAGGGTTGCATTGGTTTACAGTTTTGATTTAGATAAAATATGGGCATATGTTGTAAATAGGTTGCATAGTTTCTATATTTTAAGGTATATATGTTTACACTTTGTTAGTTTGTTAGTTTGTATAATTTAAATGGACATAATCTGATTGTATGTAAGTTGGTTCGAGTGCATATGTTCTAATAAGTTTCTGTTTACTGTATTTACATAATAGGTTCTTAACAAGATACGTTATATTTTTCCGGCAAGCTGTTTAGTTTAATATTAAATATGTCTAGATATTTTACCTATTGGATTATCTTTGAAAGTACTGATATACATAGACTTTGCATTAGTATAACGTTGTTTATATAAGTTATGTTATAGTATATTGCATACAGTCTTATATTTGCTTTAGCATGGCTAGTGCTTTACAATCATAGATTTACATATGTACAGGTTCTGGAACGTATATATATACTTAGTCAATATAGGTTATATTTTACATTCAGGGTTTTATTCGTATGCTTGTTTTAACTTTTGTTAGTTAATAAAATGTAGGTGTTTCGACTTTTATATATGTACATAGGTTTTAAGATGTATACACTGTTGCATATTAGGTCTGATAAATGTGAAATCTTATATGGAGTCTCCATATGATATTAGAATAACATGCATGTGAGATTTTAGCCTGCATATGTGTTTATATATGTTGTTTTGTTTCAGTACATATAGTCTGCTTTATATATTGTTATTATACGTGGTCTGTATATATATACATATATTATTATTATTCTTTTTTTTTTTTGAGTAGCATGTATATACAAATGTATGTATATATAAGGAATAAAATCTATTTGGTTTATATACAAATCTATGCAAGTATTTTGCATTTTTACTAAGTATACATATATGTGTGTTTATTTCAAACTATATGGTGTAGATATGTTGTTTTATTTTATGTGTTTATTTAAAACAATGATTTTGAAATATTTATATTTCAAATTTAATATGTGTTTAAAATTTAGAATATGATTTTATATATATATTTATATATAGTTATATGTATTCAAGTTCACTTATACCACTTATCTTCATCGACCCAGTTCTGATTTGATTTCGTCAATTTCTATTTATCAGCTTTGCCATCGAACTCAGGTTCATCGTGTTTGCTTCGAAACTCGTGCTTGGATCCGTAACTCAATTTCATAGTCTATTTCTCTAGCCTCGAAAGGTGAGCACTCACTCACGATTAACGTTCTTTATTTATTAAATTTGATTTCAATTGAAACGACAATTGAAATATACTGCTGTTAGTTAATTACACTGTTATATATGCCATGATCTGTATCAGTTCACCTGTGACATCTGACACCATTATCTGTTAATTATTTATGCGATGATAATACAGTTTGGCTGATAATTGATTGATTGTTGATGTTTATATTGGACGTAAAATTGTTAATGTTAAAATGATAAATAGTATGAAATTGAACTTGATATAGGATAATTAAATGTTAAATTTGATTAACTGACATTTGTATAATATGATCCCCTTTAACTGTTGGATTTATTGACACGTAGGATTTGTTTAATTACATTGTGAACCACTGATTGTATGTTGTTTAAACTAATGATGTATGTAATCGAAATAGATGACAAGTGAAAACCGTATTGTAATAATCTTTAATCTACATGAAATGATAGTGTAGATTCTAGAAATAATTATATTAATTCGTACAAATAACAATGCGAATTAATACGGTTATTTCGGGATTATTTAAATTGATTATTGGATTGATATTGATTGATGTTATTGCTTGTTTATTTACTTTGACACCATCCCAGTTATCACACTGCAAGTTCCCTTTATGATTTGATTTTTTTTTTGAATTGAATTGGAATCGGGTTGAAATGATAAATACCCAAAATTGAATTTTGACCTAGGATAGAAAATTAAATAAAAACCGATTGGTCAATAATTTAATTTAAAAATAAAATGAAGATTTTATTTGAATAAATAATATGGTTTTGAAACGAAGTTGGAAATTGAATTTAATGAAATTTAAACGTGAATATTTAATAATCTGAAATGAAATATTAATAAAGAAATTGATGAAAGAAGGTTGTTTAATTTGAGAAATGATTGAATTAAGTTTGAAATTATAATTAAGTTTGAAATTATTAAATTTTGAAATTATTTAATAATTAAGTTTTGAATTATTTAATAAGATTGAATCATTTGGTAATTGAATAAAAATTGAATTCTTTGATAAGAGAAATTGGACTTTTGAATAAGTGAAATTTGAACTTTATTAATAAATGAAATTGGGTTTCTTTATTTATTAAGTTTTGGAAATCTATTTAAGTAAGTAAATAACTGAAATTGAATTTCTTAACAAGAAATAAAATGCGATTTATTGAAATTAATGTAAGACTTGAAGTTTAAAGAATTCGATTTGACGAATTTGATTTAATTCAAAATTGTAAGTTTTGTTTTAATGAAGTTGAATTTAAATAATGGATTTAATGAATTGGAAATTTAATGGAAATTGTTTTGAATGGTAAGTTTACTTAATGAATATTGAATGAAATCGATAAATGAATTTAAATTGATTTAAATGTCAAATTAAATTTATTTAAATGATTTGGAATGAAACGTATATACGAACTTGAATCAATATTTGAAGGGTTTTAAATAGATATTGAAATTGAATTATAAGATTTTGAAATGGTAATTATGAAGTTTTGAAATGTAAATATTGGGAATTGATTAAGAAAGACAAATGAAATGTTGATTTACGAATTCTAATTGAATTGAAATTGATTTGGTTTTGAAATATATTAAATGACCAATCGGTGAAATAATTACGGAAGTTATTAAAGAGACCGGAATTCGGTTATGGGTATACTCTCTATCTAAACCGAAAACCACTTTAATAACTATACGCGGAGTGATGATCCAGAATGAAGTGGTTGGAATGATGTTCGTGATGATTGAAGAAAGAGAACGATAATGGATAGCCTTGACACTTGTGTCAAATTGGAAATGACTAAAACAGGAGCTGTGCCGGGCCAATGGAGGATTGATACCTCAAGTGGACACACTTCTTCGAACTATTTATACTTGTTGTCGATTGGTGCACCCTTGATTTTGGGAGTGTTGTCTCACGGTGTTGCGGGCGCTGCGGCGTTGCGTTCTCACCAGCCCGGATCAGGCGAACGGTAGTATCACTATCTTGGGTATAGCCTCATGTGCCTTGTCATACTTGTATTCCATTTATGCGCGACCACTACGAATTTGTTTTGTACCTTGAGTATATGGATTGCCCTCTGGTGACTTCCGGTTTTGGGGAAACTACGGTCTTGTATATGCTTGTGGGAATAAAAATGTGTTAAGGGTGGAATGGGCCATGACTTAACGCTATTTTGATATCTTTATATTACTGATAGACATTATCTACTTATCGTACACTACTACATAGTAGATAGTTTAACGGATCCTTAAAGGATGGTTATTCCAAACATCCTTTGAGTTACTTGTATTTCAATTGCTATTTCACTTGAGATTGGATTTATTAATATAATAATGTTAATCCTGACTCGAGTGTTTTGTGTTTTGCTTTACGCTCGGGTCAGACTGAGTAGTTCAGCTTTCGAGACTCACCTTTGGAGTTGGAGCTTCGCTTGGAGATCCAGCTATCTATCCAGCTTTCAGATATTCGATGATTCCAGTGATGTATTCTGCTTTGTATCTGATGTATCGTATTACTCTTCTGTTGTAAACTCTGATGTATTTTATATATTCATATAGTAGCTTCATGAACTACTATCTCTTTTATTTCCGCTGCATTTATTACTCTGTGTCTGTGATCTGTGATTATATCTATTTACTGTATATGTTCAGTTTTGCCAATTTAAATTAACAACGCGGTATTTTGAGCAATTCAACTCCGGCATGAGTGTCTACCTAGACACTTATAATGGATGCGAATGGTCCAAAATGGCGGGTCGTTACACAGAGAATCATTGGTGGTAGATATCTTAGAATTTGAAAGGAAGGAGATGGAAGAATGAGCCTTTACTACCCTCCAATTGGCTATGGGTGAGAATGTCATCTTAGAGATTTGCAGTGACACTACCGCTAGAGGCTTGTGGAAGAAATTGAAGGACCTCTACATGAAGACGTCGCTCACGAATAGGCTGATTTTGTTGAAGACTTTTTCACTTACAAGATATGGGAAGGTACGTCGTTGAAAGCACATCTGAATTTCATTGATGACTTGATGATGAAGATGAAAAATGTTGATTTAAATGTGGACAAGGTGCAAAATGCAATTGTGGTATTGTGCTTTCTTCCAAAGGGATACACGGTATTTACTAACAGCTTGATCTATGCAAGAAGCACACTGACATTAGAAGATGTGAAGATGGGACTCCTGAGTGAAGAGATGAGAGATCAAATAAAGCTTATAAGCGAAAGTGGAGAAGCTAGTAGTAGTGAAGGACTATTCGTAGAGAGAGGAAGAAACGAGAAGAAGGAGAATAATTTCAAAGGGCATTCTATGTTAAGAAAGCCGAAGTAGTTGGAGATGTAAGTCTAGAGACAACAGGTGTCATCATTGTAAGAAGCGTGACTATTGAAAGAAAGATTGCCCAGATTTGAAGAAGAGAAATAAAGCGGATGGTTCTTCATCTAATGCGGTGGAGAAGGTTGTTTTTGACGATGTGCTGATTGCATCTATTTTCAATGTATCAGACCATTGGGTACTGGATTCAGGGGGGCCTTTTCACATCATGGATAGGAAGTAGTATTTCTGTTCTTATGAATATAAGGAGGGAAGTGCTATATTGATGGGGAATAATGCTACTTGCAAGTCATTAAGAGAAGGATCAGTGCATATTTGCATGAATGATGGTGTGTTGCGCACAATTAATAGAAACTGCTATGTTCCAGGTTTAAGGAAATCTTTCTGTCTTTTGGTCAGCTGACATCTTTGGGTTATAGGATTATGATAAAGTCAGATAGTTTGAAGGTGACGCATGGTGCTCTTGTGTTGGTGAAAGGAGTAATGGTTCATAATTTTTATCTATTGAAAGGATCTACAATTCTGGGAGAGCCATGTGTTGGAGTTGATAGTTCATGAGTTTTGGATACCACCAGACTTTAGCATCTCAGATTGGGTCATGTTTCAGAGAAGAGCTTGGGGTTACTTCGTAGAAGGAAGATGATCAAGGGTAAAAGCTTCAACTGTTTAGAATTTTGCTAGGAGCGTGTACTAGGGAAACAGACAAAGGTTTCTTTCGGTGGCTGTAACGACCCGGATTTTTCGACGGTAAATTATGAATATTTAATGGTTTTAAATATTTAATTTGAATTATAGATTGATTTTGAATATGAAAATTTGGGTGTATTTATAAAATAAATTCAGAATTTAAATATAGCAATTTATTGGATAATTTAAATTATTGAAGTTTAAAATTGAATATTGGTTAAAATAGTGAATCTGGAGTTTTAAGCTTGATAAAAATAATTTAAAGGTTTATAAAATTTATATTAATAATACTGAAGATAATGCAACTTTTAAAGTTGAATTTAAAATTGATTTGTTCAGTTTTAAAAATATATCGTTTAAATTGACATTTAAAAATAGCCTTCCAGGACACGGTCTCGGAATTCGACGAAACCAGTTCCATTGGATCCGTAATATTTTATTATTATCGGATTTCAAATTTCATAGTGTTTGGAGTTATCGTTTGGTCGTACGGGATATAAATGCGTTGAAATTAATATTGAATTCAATTTAATAATCGGGTCCAAAAGGCTATCTTCTCCATACGATCGAATTAGGACTCGAAACCTTTTCCATTGCGTTCGGAATAGGGGTATAACATTATAAACGCCTAGCGGCATGCCTCGATAAGAGGTCGAGATTTTAAGCTACAAATTCGAGATGATTTAAATTTATATAATATATATGTGTGTCTATATATATATATATATATATATATCTTGACTGGTCAAGATGTTTCACATCAAAACTTTCTCATTATTTCTTCAATCACTGTAGTTAACCTATTCAAACAATCTTCCCATCTTTTCCCCCTCTTTTCTTTTAAATCACGCAGCCGCAGGAAGAAGAAAAAATAGATATACCGAAATCTCGTTCCAACTTAAATCATGCATAAGTTCTTCCCTTTGCTTCCTTTTCAAAATCAACTCGACAGTTTAAAAGAAAAGAAAAGAGAAAAAAAATCACATTCCTCTTCTCCAGTTATCAATGGCGTACGCTTCTTTGTTAAATCGCGTATTCCCTTCTTCCCTCTAATCGAATCAGCATTCTCTAAAAAAAGAAAAGAATTTGCAATCGTTCGCGTTCGACTGGAGGGTTTGGCGATCGTGGCAGCTGCGAAGGAGGAGGAGCGCGGCGACGTGGTGTCAAGGGGAACGAGCGACTCGAATTAGCATCGATGAGGAGGTGAGGGTGGGGTCGCGTTTGGATTAGGGTTTTGAGTTGCTCGATGGGGAGGTGGATTCGGCCACATGTGCTGCCATTCGAAGTGGGTGGTGATGGATGCCGATGATGTTCGATTCCGATGGACGAGGCTGACTTTGACGGAAAAAAAAATATTTCCAGTGGAAGGTAATTAACCTTTATAACTTGTTAATTTAATTTAATTTATAAATTTGAAATTTATTTAGAAATATAATCAAATACTTATAAAATATTTCACTTTTTATTTCGAGGCCAAAATCGCATGAACTAGAATCGTTGGAGTCGTAATGTCGTAGGTACGAAATAAAAATTAGGATGGATTGCAAATAAAAAAATCAAGGTGAGAATTCCTCACTCATTTGGATTACCATATTTAAATTTGGATGTTTAATCTAAAATTTAAAATTATTGGATGCTTTAAATTTATAATTTATCTTATGGATGACTATATATATGTAGTAGTATATATATTAGTATTGGAGTGATATTCCCGCACATTATAGCGGATGAGACCCTATGCTCCCCGTATAATAGCGGATGACCCTATATAACGCGATATCCCCCTTGAAGTGGGATTGGTATTTTTATTGTTATCAAACATCTGTGGATGCAGGGAAACGGGTTGGAGTGATCCAACTGGATTTCTCAAATATGTTATTATTTTTCATATATATAAAATGCTGGATTATTATGTGTTGTAGATTTTTAAATATTATAATGGCATGGAAATTAATTTTGGGTATATTAAATACCATAAATATTATTTTTAAATTTTAAGGAATAAAAAAAGAGATTTTAACATAAAAATATGCATATCGAAATTTGGATTAGTTAAAAAAAAGATTGGTTTGAATAAGTAATGGTGAATTTTTGATCGTATTAAATAATGCGGAAAAATATTTTAGATAGAGAATTTAAAATAAATTATATAAAGGAATTTTTTAAAGACTGGATTATAAAATGATACTCGAAAAATATAGAAAGAAGTTGAAAATCGATATTGAAAATAGATTGGCAAAAATAAATGGATTTTTAAAGGAATTGAATTTACAAAAATGGAATTTTATAAATGAGATTATTTTTAGGAAAACTCAAAGGAGTTATAAAATATTTACAAACGATGTTTACAAATAAAGAAAATCGATATCTGGTGATAAATTGGAAATAAAAAATTTACGAGAAGAATTTATATTGGAATATGGAAACAGGGTGAGAAAAATAGTAGATACTATTTTTAAAATGGAGATGGTTAAGGAGACCGGAATGGGAGAAATGTGATGAAAATCGAGAGGGGTTATAAATTGGAAATTTTTGTTACCCAGATTTAAAAATATCTTTTTGTAAATAAGTTAAGTCTTAAATTTTAAGAAGGAAAATTCTTATTTACTAAACTATGTAATTTTAAAGTTAGTTAGTATTGAAATATTTTCGAAGTGAATTTTAAATACTTAATATTTATTTTAATAAAATGCTAAATTTTTAAATTGCTTTGGAAGTGATGTTATAGAAAGTATTTCAATATTTAAAATAATTATTTGAGCTCGTTTTAAAAATGATTACTATTATTTATCTTAAAATACTTATATATATATATATATATGTGTGTGTGTGTGTGTGTGTATAGAGTTTGAAACGTTTAAATTTATTTATAAACCTTCTCGGAAGTCTGAAAATGGGTTATTCAGTAGATGAGATTATAAGAAAATTCTCGAAATAGAATTGGGAAGAAAAGTAAGGAAATTTCCGGATTAGTTAAGTAAAAGTGAACTTCGAAAAAATGAAATAGAAACCATAAAAGAGTACAAAGGGAAGTTGAAATTATAGATGAGTATAGTTTGGCTTTGGAAATATTAAAGGGAATTAATCAAAGAGTTCCAAAATTTATAGAATTCGTTATATACGAGACATGGAGTTTACAAATAAAATTGAAAATGATTTGGGAAAAGAAATAGGAAATAAAAATAATATTTTCTAAGTGTTGGATATAAAATGAAGGGAAAAAATATTCTAAGTATTGGGAAGGGTTGGAAATGTTCCGTTAAAAATATAAGTATTTGAAAACTGTTTTCAAATGTGGAAGAACTGAAAGTAATATCTTATGAAGATAATTTGAAATAAATTTTGGTAAATCTATAATAAGGTCTGATGCGTGTTTATGGATGTGTGTTGATAGTTAAATAACCGACTATCAATTTTGGCCAATTTTCGTTAATCGTTTCGAAGAGACCGGGATCGGATTTTACCATCCAAAAACCACTTCGATCCGGTTTGAATGTTACGAATAAATACCGTGAAGATGATGAAGATGGTGATTCGGTTTGTCCAAACCCAGAGCAACTTGTATGGACGAATGCTATCAGAACATCGTCATTGGAGGACGATGATCATTCTAAGAAAAATCGTTTCTTTTTAGGTAACGCTTAACCTCGAGCCTCATTAACCGGGAATGACTAAAAATGGGAGATGTAGCAAGGCTAATTGGGTCGCACCCAAGTAGGGTATGTTATCACCTTTCTAGATGTCCTCGGAAACCCTATTTATCTTATATATGAGTACACACGAAAGAAGAAGCGATCAATTGTAAGGGTGGGAACACCCGAGGTGATATCATATTCGGTCTATCCAGGTCAGGGGTAGGCCGGTCTTATGTAGCAGGGGATCCCGGCATGGTCCCCGGTACATTGTTCTAGAGGTGTACTGTGGTGGGCGGTACCCAGTGGCCCAGCCATTCGATGGGATCCATTCTCCAATAAGCACCGTACGTTTTTGATTGTGCAAGCATTTCAACTATTTTCTATTTACTTTCTATAGACACTATTATAATATCAGATGATTTTGATAAAAATTGTTTTGGTTATCGTAAGGTAAAAACCCGTTGTGTTTATTTGTGACGTGGTCTTACGAGATACCTTTGTTTTTCAATGGATTTTGAAAAGTTAATAATTCAAATTGAGTGTGTTTTCCCACGCTGGTTTTCCAGACTGACTCGGGTGTTATTTTATTATAATGCTCGGGTCAGACCGAGTATTACAGATTCATGTTAAAATGCTACGGAACTCAGGAGACGAGCTGGAGGAGTTCAAACGTATATCACGTACTTGGTTATTTCCGCTATGTGATTTATGTGTATCAGGACGAGTTATCAAGCTGTCCAGATGGATGTATTGGCTTATTGTACTCTGATAGTGGTACGTATATTAACAGTACAGTTCTTGTATTTAAAATCTGTTATTATATATTATACTTTGTTTCGCTGCGATTGTGAGATTCTGTGTTGTTCTGTTCTTTCTTCTACCTTTTTCTTCTTCACCCCTAATAAACTGGTATTTTCCGGCACTCGACTGCTCGGCATTTTATATAGTGGACGTATTGATGTCGATTTTCGAGGGTTGAAAATCCCCGGTCCGTTACATTTGGTATCAGAGCTGAAGGTTAAGTGAGAACCTTGGCTCTGGTGGGAATTATTCATTAGAGATTGAGTCAGTAGTACTCTAGAATGAGTTTGGGTGTATTAATAGATATGAACGCGTATTTGTTAGTGAATAAAAATTATTTTATATTGTGTTGACTTATCGGTTGAGTGTTTATAAATTCTGGTCGGTACAGTCTGGACAATTGTATCGATAGGGATTTCTAAACTCTTAAACTAGGCAAACCGACACAGTATTGTTTTAAATGGGGTAAATGAAATAATTTTACCCAAAAATATATTCTATATAAAAGAAATAATTTTCTGAAATTATTATATATATTCGGAGCGTTTGGATGATAATATATAATCAAAAAAGATTATAAAATTGGAAATGGGTTATATAACCAAATGAAAATTTGTATAAGCGTAATTATACAAATGGATTATAATTAAAATAAGATTTAAACTGGAATCTGAAAATTTAAATCCCGGAAAGTTTGAAAAAAATATTTTTTTCAAAGCGGTGTGGAAAATAATAATAAGAGTATTATTTTTGAATATTGCCGAAAGGAAATTGTTTTAAGATGGATTTTGGAAGAGATATAGCACTGAACTCACTTTAATCGCTGGAAAATAATTCTGGTAATGACTTCAGCATCACCAGTATTCATTTTCGAGTTTTTAAGTGACGGATTGCTGCCGTAATTGATTTGTTTAGATTTGTTGGGAAAATCAGTTTTGTTTTGGAAATTCCAAAGGGAATTTGCTTTGGATAAAAACCAGGTTTGGTTTAAAATGTAAAAAGTGTGATTTCGGGATATTTGTGATTTCAAAATGATTTGAAATAAGTACCGGGTGTTTAAATTCCGGAATCCTTATTTAAAATGTTTTAGAAAACATTAGGGAATAAGTACGTACTTATAAAATTGAGAATAATTCTAAAGAAGAGAGAAGGGTGTGGAGTTTGAATTTCGGAATTAAATTTTAACTAGAGAAAGTTAAAATAAACGAAATTAAACTTAAGCGAAGTAATTGGAATATATAGTGAAATTGAATGAACTAAAATAAAATGGTTTGGAGTGAAATTAAGTTAAGTATGAATAACTCGAATATGGTTTTGAAATATGGGTTAAAAGGAATTGAAAATTAAAAAAAAAATCGAATTGAAGTAAATATAAATTTTGAATTGTGGAATATTATAAAAACCATATGGCATAAATCTTGAATGAAATAAAAATTAAGTGAAAATCTGGAATTGTGAATAAATAAATTGGAATAGCTTATAAAAATTGAAATAAATTGAATAAAAATATATTTAGGCTATAAATAAATGTATGATATCGAGTAAAAATAAAATGTGAATATATTCAAGTATAAAATTGATGGAAGTATGGAAAAATAAGTTATGTGACTTATTAAATTGAAAATTTGAAATAGGTAAACCAAAATAAAAAGAGTTTGATATTTTGGAAACGAAATAAAAACCCAAACTTGAATTATAAAATAGATTTGAACTCAAGAAAATTGGTGAAGTGATTTTTAAAATAAAAAACAGTTATTGAATTATAAAGTGGAAATGAACTAATTAGATAATAAATTAGTTAGTTGGATATAAAATGGATATTAACCGGGTTGAATAAATTTGGGTTGTGAGTTGAAAATGGAATTTGAAAATGAAACTTGTGTTAAATAAAATTCAACTCAGATGGTAAGCAAATTAAATAAAAAAATTGGAAATGTGTCGAATAAAATGGAAATAGTTTCAAATGGTGATAACTCAAGTTATAAATAAATTCAATTGGAGCATAAATAATTGATATGGCTTGGGATATTCAACAAATGGATTTGAATATGGAATTAAAATTTAAGTGGACTAAATGAATGAACTAATTAATTAATTAGTAATTGAATTGGAATTCGATTGAATAGAAACCAATTTAAATAAAGTGGATTTGAATATAAAGAGAGTAGATATGGATGGAATGCAACTGAATTGATTTTGAATCAATTGGAAATAAAATAAAATGAAGTATAAATTGATTTGGAACCAATTAAAAATAGTTTTAAGTTAAAATGGTTATTCATTTAAATGAATAGCGCCGAATTTGCATAGAAAAATTGGCGTTGGCGTAAACGGAAGTAATTAAAATTCTATGGATTAATAGAAGTGAATAAAATTGATTTTTAAAAATTAATTTGAGATGGATATGAAATTGTTTGATATAAATATGAGTTGAATGCAATAAATTGGGTTGTAAATCATTTCAGATTAAATGAAATGGTATAAAAATCGAGTGGAAGTAATTAAATTAGTAACGGGACCTTATAGTTGCTTATAAATCTTTGTTTGGCATGTTGAATATGAAATTCATGCATTAAGTTAGTTAAATGAATAAAATGTTATTGAATTTGATGTTTTTGGAACTTAGTTTTTTAAATTGAGTAAGTACAGGTACCCGGAGGCCATTTGGTTAGATTTTGATCGCGCTAATCTCATATAAAATAAGCCGCTTGCTTAAAAACGCTGAAATAAGGTACGTTTTCGGATTAAATACCACAAATATATAAACGTTGATATTTTTTCCAACCGTGTGGGTCAATGTATATATATTTATCTCTCTTGTCAAATTGCAAAAGGTCCTTTGTACAAAGGAGACTTTTCCAAAAAAATTCGAAAATTTAGGGTGTTAAAAAAAATTTGAAATTTTTGGAATTTTTTTTGTTAACGGAGATTGATTTCGAATTTATAATCGAGATAAAGGATTTTCGTTTTGGATGGAGAAGCAATTGTTTTGGATGAAGGAAAAAGATTAGAAAAATGAAAAATCGAATTTTCACTATGTGGGATTTAATAAGTTAATGGGTTTGGAGCATTTTCTTGCCTTAGCAATTTCGGGGACGAAATTCCTTTAAGGGAGGAGGAATGTAACGACCCAGATTTTTCGACGGTAAATTGTGAATATTTAATGGTTTTAAATATTTAATTTGAATTATAGATTGATTTTGAATATGAAATTTTGGGTTTATTTATAAAATAAATTCAGAATTTATATAGCAATTTATAGGATAATTTAAATTATTGTAGTTTAAAATTGAATATTTGTTAAAATAGTGAATCTGCAGTTTTATGCTTGATAAAAATAATTTAAAGGCTTATAAAATTTATATTAATAATACTGAAGATAGTGCAACTTTTAAAATTGAATTTAAAATTGATTTGTCCATTGGCTCCGTAATATTTTATTATTATCGGATTTCAAATTTCGTAGTGTTTGGAGTTATCATTTGGTCGTACGGGATATAAACACGTTGAAATTAATATTGAATTCAATTTAATAATTGGGTCCAAAAAGCTATCTTCTCCATATGATCGAATTAGGACTCAAAACCTTTTCCATTGCGTTCAGAATAGGGGTATAACATTATAAACGCTTAGCGACGTGCCTCGATAGGAGGTCAAGATTTTAAGCTACAAATTCGAGACGATTTAAATTTATATAATATATATATTTTTATTTATATCTTGACTAGTCAAGATGCTTCACATCAGAACTTTCTCATTTCTCTTCAAATCACTGTAGTTAACCTATTCAAACAATCTTCCCATCTTTTCTTTTAAATCACGCAGCTGTAGGAAGGAAAAAAATAGATGTACAAAAATCTCGTTCCAACTTAAATCACGCATAAGTTCTTCCCTCTGCTTCCTTTTCAAAATCAACTCGACAGTTCAAAAGAAAATAAAAAAAACAAATCACCATCTTCTTCTCCAGTTATCAATGGCGTACGCTTCTTTGTTAAATCGCGTATTCCCTTCTTCCCTCTAATCGAATCGGCATTCTCTAAAAAAAATTCGCGGTCGTCCACGTTCGACTGGAGGGGTTTGGCGACCGTGGCAGCTGCGAAGGAGGAGGAGCGCGACGACGTGGTGTCAAGGGGAATGAGCGACTCGAATTAGCATCGATGAGGAGGTGAGGTTGGCGTCGCGTTTGGATTAGGGTTTTGAGTTGCTCGATGGGGAGGTGGATTCGGCCGCGTGTGCTGCCATTCGAAGTGGGTGGTGATGGATGCCGATGATGTTCGATTCCGAAGGATGAGGCTGACTTCGACGAAAAATATATATATTTCCAGTGGAAGGTAATTAACCTTTATAACTTGTTAATTTAATTTAGTTTATAAATTTGAAATTTATTTAGAAACCTAATCGAATTTATAAAATATTTAACTTTTTATTTCGAGGCCAAAATCGCATGAACTGGAATTGTTGCAGTCGTAATGTCGTAGGTACAAAATAAAAATTGAGATGGATTGCAAATAAAAAAAATCAAGGTGAGAATTCCTCACTCATTTGGATTACCGTATTTAAATTTGGATGTTTAATCTAAAATTTAAAATTATTGGATGCTTTAAATTTATAATTTATCTGATGGATGACCATATATATTAGTATTGGAGTGATATTTCCGCACATTATAGCAGATGAGACCCTATGCGCCCCGCATAATAGCGGATGACCCTATATACCATGATATCCCCCTCGAAGTGGGATTGGTATTTTTATTGTTATCTAACATCTGTGGATGCAAGGAAACAGGTTGGAGAGATCCAACTGGATTCCTCAAATATGTTATTATTTTTCATATATATAAAACGCCCGATTATTGTGTGTTATAGATTTTTAAATATTATAATGGCATGGAAATTAATTTGGGTGTATTAAATACCATAAATATTATTTTAAAATTTTAAGGAACAAAAAAAGAGATTTTTAATATAAAAATATGCATATCGAAATTTGGATTAGTTAAAAAAAAGATTGGTTTGAATAAGAAATGGTGAATTTTTGATCGTATTAAATAATGCGGAAAAATATTTTAGATAGAGAATTTAAAATAAATTATATAAAGGAATTTTTAAAGATTGGATTGTAAAATGATACTCGAAAAATATAGAAATAAGTTGAAAATCGATATTAAAAATAGATTGGCAAAAATAAATGGATTTATAAAGGAATTGAATTTACAAAAATTGAATTTTATAAATGAGATTATTTTTAGGAAAACTCAAAGGAGTTATAAAAATTTATAAACGATGTTTATAAATAAAGAAAATTGATATCCGGTGATAAATTGGAAATATAAAATTTACGGAAAGAATTTATATTGGAATATGGAAATAGGGTGAGAAAAATAGTAGATACTATTTTTAAAATGAAGATGGTTAAGGAGACCGGAATGGGAGAAATGTGATGAAAATCGAGAGGGGTTATAAATTGGAAATTTTGGTTACCCAGATTTAAAAATATATTTTTATAAATAAGTTAAGTCTTAAATTTTAAGAAGCAAAATTCTTATTTACTAAACTATGTAATTTTAAAGTTAGTTAGTATTGATTACTATAATTTTCCTTAAAATACTTTTATATATATATATATACACAGAGTTTGGAACGTTTAAATTTATTTATAAACCGTCTTGGAAGTCTGAAAATGGGTTTTTCAGTAGATGAGATTATAAGAAAATTCTTGAAATAGAATTGGGAAGAAAAGTAAGGAAATTTCCGAAGTAGTTAAGTAAAAGTGAACTTCAGAAAAATGAAATAGAATCCATAAAAGAGTACACAAGGAAGTTGAAATTATAGACGAGTATAATTTGGCTTTGGAAATATTAAAGGGAATTAATAAAAGAGTTCCGGAATTTATAGAATTCGTTATATATGACATAGGGAGTTTACAAATAAAATTGTAAATGATTTTGGGAAATGAAATTGGAAATAAAAAGAATATTTTCTAAGTGTTGGATATAAAATGAAATGGAAAAATATTCTAAGTATTGGGAAGGGTTGGAAATGTTCCGTTAAAAATATAAGTATTTGAAAACTGCTTTCAAATGTGGAAGAACTAAAAGTAATATCTTATGAAGATAATTTGAAATAAATTTTGGTAAATTTATAATAAGGTCTGATGAGTGTTTATGGATGTGTGTTGATAGTTAAATAACCGACTATCAATTTTGGTCAATTTTCATTAATCGTTTCGAAGAGACCAGGATCGGATTTAACTATCCGAAAACCACTTCGATCCGGTTTGAACGTTACGAATAAATACCGTGAAGATGATGGAGGCGGTGATTCGGTTTGTCCAAACCCAGGGAAACTTGTATGGACGAATGCTATCAGAACATCGTCATTGGAGGACGATGAGAATTCTAAGAGAAATCATTTCTTAAAAGGTAACGCTTAACCTCGAGCCTCTTTAACCGGGAATGAATAAAACTGGGAAGATGTAGCAAGGCTAAGTGGGTCGCACCCAAGTAGGGTATGTTATCACCTTTCTAGATGTCCTCGGAAACCCTATTTATCTTATATATGGGTACACATGAAAGAAGAAGCGCTCGATGGTAAGGGTGGGAACACCTGAGGTGATAACATATTCGTTCTATCCAGGTCAGGAGTAGGCCGGTCTTGTGTAGCAGGGGATCCCGGCGTGATCCTCGGTACATTGTTCTAGAGGTGTACTGTGGTGGGCGGTACCCCAGTGGCCCAGTCATTCGATGGGATCCATTCTCCAAGAATATATTTATATATACAAAATGATTTTCTAAAATAGTATAGTATCTTTGAGATGCTTGTTGAATAGTAAATGATAATATTCTTTTATTATCATTTAGGATTCGGTTTAGTCAAGCTCGTTCAGTTTAAGCATTGACTATTTTTGAATGTTATAGGTAGCTTCTTTTTTTAAAATGGGTTTGGTAAATAGAAAATCAGAAACATCGAAACGAACACCTTATGAATTAAGTTTCACAATTTGATTACAAGGCGTTCGGTGTTAATGTTGGGTTAAAACTTGATTTAATAAAGGATGTTTATTAAAAGGAAAGTTAGAGTATTAGAAACGATTTTAAAATAAAATGATTTTATAAAATGGATTTATAAGAATGGGTTTTTAGAATAAAAATATTTAAGTAGGAAACTTAAGTACTTAGATCCCCTTGCTTTTTTAAAAATGGTTTTCAAATTTTTGAAAAATAATAATAGTATTATTTGGAAGTATTTTTGTTAAGAAAAGAGAAATTTTTGGGTATGGAAATTTTGAGTAAGAAGTATTTTCTTTGGATTGGTTCGAGTAACGATTTTTGATTTATTTTGTAATGATCTGAATAACCTTCCAAATGAGGATATGATGTTTGCTTAGGCGAACGTGGTAGTGCACTTAGTAAATTATTCTCTTTATCATTATACGATCGAAACAAGTTCAAATCCGAACGAACCCAAAGCAAGTTGGTATTAAATATTTGTTAGAAATATGTAAAGTATTGTTTCAAAAAGGGAGTTTTGGAATAAAAAAGTATTTTTAAGAGTGACCTGAAAATAACATAAATGGGAAAGAGATATGTTCGAGTGGTAAAGACTTCTCTTGAGTATTACCCTTCTAGGTAAGGGGATGCACAATACTGTTTGGTAGCACCTAGTTTCTTTGTATAATTTTGGGGTTACCCGAGCTATATGTATATTTTCTGTGAATAAATATGTAGTATTATTTCAAAAGATTTTTGAAATAAAACCCAGGTATTTGGCTCCTAAGTTTTCAGGATGTAAAGGTATCTTGATTTAATATGGTTAATAAATGAGTTTTAAAATTGAATTAATTTAATAAGAAGGTTTAATAAACTTGGTTTTATTAAACAGTGTCTTTTGGATTTTAACACTTAGGAGGTTAAATACTTTTTAATGTTATTGGGCCGGCTAATAAACACCTTTACCTTAGAGTTTTCCAACAAAAGTAGACTCTAGGACGAAGTTTGGATACCAGTATCCTAATCTTTTTAGCTAATTGCCAGGCCAAATGGGTATAGAGGTTAAATTGGTCAACCTAATTTTAAAGACCCAAAATTATTTTGTGCATACTCTAAATAGTTAAAAGTGAATAAAATTAAAAATAAGATATTTTGTAAATACATACTCTTAGGATATAGAAGGGTATTATCCAAGTTAATAATTTTTATGATTTTATGAAAGATTTCATAGATAAGTTGTATCATTTAAAAATGTTTAAACATAAGTTAAAATTTTTATGAAATGGTTTCTTAAATATTTGTTTGGGGGGTGTAAGAAGGTAAATAGGTAAATAAGAGTATTTAGATGGGTACATAAGTTGTACGTAGATCATTTCCCTTTCTCATATAGTTCTCAATTCAAGATTCGAGTACATGACTTGAGGCATTTTACATCATTCCGGATAAGGATCTATCACTCGATTTTTGACAGCGATCACTTGATGTAGGTTCTTGATAGAGAACCATAGTTTTCTAATATAGTATATGGCTATATAAAAAGAACAGAGGTTTCTAGTCAAGAAGACTGATCAGAGTCCGCAATAGTGAATCGGGTGAGCGATAATAGTTCAAAAATGAAATTATGTATTTGAGTGAGGATCGAATCTGATTTTTGGATATGGATGATCTATTGAACATCATGCAGACTTATGAATAATATTTGGTATTCATATGGTGAAATTCCGAAGACGAAATTCTTTTAAGAGAGAAGAATATAACGACCTGGAAGTTTATCGCTTTGATTTGTGAATATTTAATCAATTTTAAATATTCAAATAATGGTTTTAATAATTAAAATACCCCTTGTTGATTTATAACTAATAATGGTGAATTTAATTTCAATATATGTTTACAAAATAAATAGTTCAAAAGGAAATTAGAAAATATGACCAAAAAGTTTTTCAAAATTTTCAATTTTTCACCATCAAAATGTTATTTAAAATGTTATGAACACCTTAGTTAACACATGCACACATTTACAAATAATATAAGCATGGATCAGTAATATAATAAAGGTTAATAATATGTTTACTCAATTTAAAGAAGGGATGTGACAATTTTCAAAGATTTATATTAAATAAAATGTAAATTATGAAAGGTCACACATCATTTCATATCATAAGGTCAAGAAGGGGTATTACATGGTGGATAAAAGGGGGAACTTGGGGGGTAGTGTGTACAACAAGGTGTAGAGGTAATGGGGTGATGATGTGGTAAGAAAAGAATGAAGGGTAGGTAATTTAAGGGCTATTTTGGTAATTTACTAAATCCTATTTATATAAAACTAATTCCAAACTCTCTCTCTTTCCACTTCATCTTTTCATTTTATTTCAAAAATTTTGCTTTCTTTTTGTAACGACCCACATTTTTGACCGTTCAAGTCGACAATAATCCACACATGTCCAACTCAAACCGTTCAAAAAGGCAGATGGTTATTGGGGTTAAATAAGAAAAGGAGAGAAAGGACAGAAGCAAACTCAGAATCTTACAGCGGAAGGAACAAGATATAATAATAAAATAACAGTTCATGAAGCTGTTAAATAAATAAATTTGATTATTATTATACATCATAAATCAGAGTTACATACATATCAGAGATAATACAACAATGCAGCGGAAAAATAATACAGTAGCAGAATACAAATGATGTAATACCAAACTCCGTCTTCGTCCTCCAGAATAGATCTTCAACCTTATCTGAAATGCTCAGGCTGACCCGAGCGTAATGAAAAGACAAAACACTCGAGTCAGGACTAAAATATCTCATGTAAGTCAAATCGAATAAGAAATATGAGTGTGACGGCGTCAGAGATGTTTACGGGGTTTGACATCTCCTATCCAGTGTCAACGTGAGTGCAATAACTTAAGAGATGTTACGGGATTTTCCATCTCTTAAGGATCCGTTAAACTATCTACTACGTAGTACAATACGCTATATATGTGATGTCTATCAAGTAAAATAAATATTTTTCATAGTGTTAAGGCTTTACATTGATCCCCCTTAACACATTTTTAAGCCCTAGTGTACAGTTTGCATATAACACACCAGTAAACCGTCGGTGGATAGTGACGCGCCGTGATACACTAACACTAAATCAAAATCGTAGTGGTCGCGCATAAGGTTAAAAGTATGACAAGGCACGTGAGGCAATGCCCAAGGTAGGATACTACCGTTTCGCGTCTCCGGCTGGTGGTAACGCATCGCTGCTACGATCGCCCACCGCATCACATCACTCCCAAATCAAGGGTGATCACCAATCGATAACAAAGTAGATATAGTATACGAAGGAGTGTGAATGCTAGAGGCAGCTAACCTCACTGGCACGGGTATGGCTCCTGTTTTAGTCATTTCAAATTTGACATAAGTGTCAAGGCATCCATTAACGTTCTCTTACTTCAAATCAGCAACGTACATCAAAACCATCCACTTCATTCTGGATCAACACTCCGCGTGTATTAGTTATTAAAGTGGTTTTCGGTATCGACAGAGAGTATGTCCATATCCGATCCCGGTCTCTTTAATAACTACGTATTTTTACACCGGTGGCTCTTTTACATCTCAAATCGATTCATAATTGATATCAAAATATCATATTCGCTTCAAAATCAAATCCATTCAAATATCATCATATCTACTCAAAGTATACAATTTCATTTCAAAAATCATTTTCGCCTTAATATCTCATTTCGATTTCAAAATCAATTTCAAATACATATTTGAACCATAAAATAAACAAATTCACTTCCAATATATTTCGAAATTTTAAATATTTCACATTTCAAAACAGTTCATATATTTATATAAGATTCGCTTTAAAACCATTTCGTATTCAAATTAGAATATACTTCAAATTACACATCTGTATTAAGTAGTTTACTTAATTTCTGGAACAATTCCAATTCAATAAACTTAGATTAACATTCGAATTTCAAGAATTCATTTAAGTATTACATTCCAAATCAATTTCAGTTCAAATCCTATTCAGATCAATTTTATCTTCAAATTTAATTCAATAGTTTCAATTTAGTCCAATTCACAAATTTCTTTGAATTTCAATTAAATTCCAAATTAATTAAATCTCAATTTCAAATTAATTTTCAATTCCAAACTCAAACTTGAAATATCATTTTATATAAATTTTCTTAGAAATATTCAGAGTTCGATTAAAAGTCCAATCTTTTAAAACAAATCAACTTTCGAAAATTTACGTCGTATTTCAATCTTTTTCTTAAAAATCTAAACTTTGAATAATTAAACAATTTCATTTACCAAGTTTAAATTCCAACATCTCGATCTTCAATTCAAAATAATTCAATCTCCATAAATTGGATTTTATTCTTAAAATCAATTCATTTAAATAATTTCAAAACAACTTTTAAAATCATTTAATTTAACCAACCCGGTGTCCGTATATAATTTTCTAACTTATGGCCAAGTGGATAATTATTTCGATTTTAATTTCAAGGATGGATATATATCATTTCAATCCAAATAGATGTCATAGGTATATCATTTCAACCTATTCCTTAATTTATTCGAAATGATTCAGTTTACAATTTTATATGCAATAAACAATATTCATGATGATAGCATGATATATCAAAACAAATAAACAACCAATATCGACCAATAGCATCCATCACCACCAATCAACCATAAAGCCAATAACATTCACAACAATTTTATAATTATCAATATCGAGTAATATACTGCCAATTTAAATTTAAATTTATTTTGACGGTCAATTTAACTTCTATCAATTAATTCATACATCAATACAGATGGTAATTAATCCTACCAAACAACAGCCAATAAATTTCATATCACTTCAGAATATAAGTTTAACTAACACAAATTATTTTAGTCAATTGTGAGCGTATAAACACTCACCTTGATTTTCCGTTGTCGCCGAGGCATTCCGGTTTGGAACTAAAACTGGACGACGCCCAACTTTAACCCAAATTTCCACCGTCTCCAAATCCATCCAAACCAGTTTCATTTCGAAGCTCTCGTTATTACGATCGCAACGCAAAAAGTTTCGTTCCAATCGGACCTCGTATGAAAAAGTTATGCTATTTTAAAGTTTACACGAATTTAAATAAACAATTTCAGCTTTTAATTTAAATTTCAAACCCTAGCTTCAGATCTGGCCGTTCGTCTTTGCTTCAGGAAATCTGGGCCGCACCTGCCTCCTTCTCCATCATCGTTCAATTCACGTGAACCCTAACCCATAGCCGCCTATCTTCATCAAATTATCACGACCAACTCACTCGACTTCACAATGATCAGAGACCACCGTTAGAAGCGTCTTCGCAAGAGCTACCATCGGCCAGAGTAGGGTGGAGCTCGGCCATCTCTGCTGCACGCAAATCGAGGACAAACACGAAACTTTAAATGCAAATTCCCGTTGATCCGTTGCTCCGTTTTCGATCATCTCCGTATGGATTTGAAGAGCTCGCCGAGATCTACACTTTTGCTTTTGGAATTTTTCGATTTCGTTGAACGGATTGAGAGATATTAAGGAAAGAAGTTTCGAAATTTTCTGGCCATTGAATTAAAAGTGGCGGCTAAGGGCTGAAACCCTAGGGTTTTTTGGAAAATAGAGAAAGTGAGGGGCTTTTATAGAAAAATACGCGACACTATTCATCCCGGATTTTCCGAACTCCAAACGAAGCGTGCCGACTGACGTTTCTAAGGTTTACTTCGCGTTCCGAACACAATGGAACAGGTTTCGGAAGCTAATTCGATCATCTGTGCGAGTTACGGCAATAAACGATCGATTTAAAATTAAATCGGTTAATCAAATTTCTGTGCGTTTGGGCTCGCCCCGGACAAACGGTAAATCCGATTGACACGAAATTTGAAACTCTACAATAATATGACATTACGGATCCGATGAAACTGGTTTCGTCGAAATCCGAGACTTTTTGAAAAATGATTATTTTCTCTCGCCGAATTAATATTAAAAACAATTCGATGCGTTTCGAGCTGCCACGGTCAAACGATAACTCCGATTGGTACGAAAATTGAAATCCGACAATAACAAACTATTACGGATCCAATGGAATGAGTTTCGTTCAATTCTGAGACTGTTCGAAAAATGGCTATTTTTCAATCGATAATAAAATATTAAAATATTCAATTTTCACAAATTAACTTTAAATTCAATTTTAAAAGTTCTATAACATTACTATAACTCCAATATGATAAGAAAAAATTTTACAAATCATTTTCAATCATATTCAACTCGATTTCAATTATTTCTGAAATTTAACTTATTAAATTATCGATTTAATTGTCTAATTAAATCCAATATTCGAAAAATAAATTATTCGACTGTTTAATTTCAATATAAAATTCCCAATTTTAAATTATTAAATTTTAAATCAAATTTCAATTGTTCACAAATTCCATTTTTAATTTCACAGTAATTAACAATCTTTTACAACGCAATTTTCCATTATAAATCCACTATAAAAGATTATATTAGATTCAGCGTTCAATTATATTGTAATTCAAATTCAAGTTATTTAATTCCAAATGAATTCTTTTATTTCGATTTACACTTTCATTATTGAATCAACCATTTACTTATATATTTATTATCAATAGTTTATAATTCATTTACTTTCATTTTCTTCAGCTATCATCTTATTTAAATTCAAAGTAATATTAAATTACATTCATTTACGTTGATTTCCATATTATAACTTCAATATTAAATCTACCATTTTATTTATTCTTGTTTACAATCATAACCAATTTGGTTTACAACTTGAAATTCACATTTAACAACACAAAATTTTATTTCCTTCGGATTTTTATCCAAAATTTTCTTTTTAATTCGTATTTTTAAAGTGTTAAAAATACGGGTCGTTACATTCTCCCCCACTTAAAACTTTTCGTCCTCGAAAAGGAACGGAGAAGGGGAAACCATCATCTAGATATAATTCATTCAAAATATTCTACTTATTTGCAAAATTTAGTTATAGGATTTTTTTCTTTTCACAAAATTTTCTAACTCCCGGATTTTTGAAAAATTTCGGCAGCACCTCCTTTGCGCGGCTAGGACCGAAAAATTTCACAGTGGTAATAATTGCATGATATACATCTCATTGCAAGAATGAGGCATCCCAAAACATGGGGAACACAATAATATACCACAACATAAACCGTAATCCGAGAACGTACCTTTTATTAAGCGGTTATTAGCATTTTAACTTACATTTTGCATTTAGCGCAGAAGCGAGCTCCACAAGCGAAGCGCAACCCCTTTGCTACCTACTAAAATGCTCAATAACCAAGTGAGAACCATGCATATAAAGATAGATCGATATACTTAGCATAAACAACATTCATATACATATTTAACTTCAAAACTGAAAATTTTAAATTCAGGACAGCGAACAAATCCCAGTTTTTGGTCACCTAAACGATAAAATTTTAAAATGGAATCTAAATAAAAGTTGTTGCATTTGTTTCAGGCTTTCCGGAATGTCCAAAATCATTGAATTCGGACCATCCGTTCAAAAGTTACGACCGTTTTACTAAATAGGAACGCCTCAGCCTGGCAATGAATTGCGCAGGTCAGCGACATTTGGTCACGTTTTTGACCATCTAAACGACATTAAAACACCAAATTCTTAAAACAAAAGTTTTAGCTTAAGTTCTAAGCTTTTCAGAAAGTGCAAGATCATCCAAATCCGATACACCAGTAAAAAGTTATGTCATAAATACTAAGGTCAAATGCTATTGGTTTTGCTTATTCTTACACAGGACAGCGATAGACATTTACATTTTTAACCTAGTAAACGAATGAATTTTCTGAAATACTCTAAACAAAAGTCGTGCTACAGATTCTAAGCTTTCTGAAAAGTCCAAGATCATCAAATTCCGATTATTCATTTAAAAGTTATGGTACTTTTAGTTTCAACACATACCGGACAATTTTAGATTTCTACATTTGTTTGTTATTACAAATACAAACTATCCAATTTAAAGTTTCCGGAAAATCAAGCATTAACCCAAAGTTGTTAATTTCCTTTATATTTTATGAAATAAGTTTACATTAAATTCGTTTTTCGGTTTATTCACTTTATTACCTCCACATTTTAACTCAAGACAATTTTGCTTCACATTAAATTGAATTCAATTATATTCAACATCACCTTACTACAAATTGAATTTAACAGGAAATTATTGTAAAGGACAAAAATTTTCAACATTTTTGCCTCAAGGACAGACCTTCAATATTTTATCCTGAAGGACAACTTTCTTTAGGTATCAGTTTTTAGTCATTGATAGTATCAGTTTGTAGTTATCGGTAGCAGTTTTTAGGTATCAGTTTTTAGCTTGGTAGCAGTTTTGTTGTCCTTATGAATAATTTTGAAAAATATTTGTCCTTATGAATAATTTTTAGAAGAATATTTGTCCTTATGGTAAAAATATTGAGCTTGTGTCCTTGAGGCAAAAAATATACAAATCTTTGTCCTTTAAATTAATTCTCCCTTGAATTTAATTACTTAAATTTTTATTCCATTTATTCAATTCCATTACATTATGAATCGTATTTACTCACCTAACATCCATCTACAACCAAAGCACAACAACATTAACGTCCATACCAAATTTACCACCAAGTCAATCAATTTCTTTTATTTGTCTCAATTGGTTTATTCATTTCCAAACAAATCAAGTTTACTCAATTCATTTACTTTGTTTGAATTATATCAAATTCCATAATTCACTTTACTTGTTTTCCTCATTGATTTAATTCAATAATTTTGCTTGTTCAAATTAAATTTCATACCATCAACTAAGTATATATTATTCATTTCTTTTATATTTGCAACTATCAATTTGATCTTCACATTTATTTACACTATCATACTTGTATATATATATATATATATATTTACTTACTTATCAAAATATGCATTTTAAACTTTTAAATATTAGGTAAGTTATGGTTATGCAAATTTAGTGCAGTTGATAATATACAACTTATTTTCATTAAATTCTAGTGTTGAGCTTATTTAACAAATCTTCAATTTATTATTTATCACATTAAGGTTTACTATTACAATTTAAATTTTCATTTTAACCTTTAAATTCTATTACATATTTTAGAAAAATTTCAATTTCTAGTTTATTCGAAGAGTACAGAAAACATTTAGTGGTCTCCCCCACTCGGACTCTTGAAAAATAAACGCCGATAATGTGTGCACACATTACCGAAACTTATTTTCCAAACGTCAAGTGGGGCATACATCACTTATTTCATTTCAAAGTCATTTAAAATCTTTCCTATTCGAGTTTCTTTCATATAATATGTATATTATTTTCAAACCATTTGCAACAAATTTCAAACATTGGAATTTATATTCTCAAATCCAAAATCATATTCATTTAATTCCATTTTCAATTATATTTCCCAATTCATTTTTTTTTTCATTTGTCAATAATTTAGAAATATTGACAAGTCAACCAATTGACGACGATAATCTAATATTATCATCTCCTACCAACCAATACAATCAAAATTTATATATTCATAATAATATTTATATAAAATATAATTCAAAACGATATTATGTCAGTTTGTCCTATTCGAGTGTTTAGAAATCCCTATCGATGCCATGGCGTCCCATGTACCGACCAAAATTTATAAATACTCAACGGAACAAATCAACACAATATAAAACCATTTTATAGCAAATAACAAGTACGCTCTCTCATATACACTCAAACTCATTCATAGGTTTCAACCCTATTTCAACGAGTTATTCCCCACTAGAGCTCAGGTAATCTAAACCAAAGCTCTGATACCAACTGTAACGACCCACATTTTTGACCGTTCAAGTCGACAATAATCCACACATGTCCAACTCAAACCGTTCAAAAAGGCAGATGGTTATTGGGGTTAAATAAGAAAAGGAGAGAAAGGACAGAAGCAAACTCAGAATCTTACAGCGGAAGGAACAAGATATAATAATAAAATAACAGTTCATGAAGCTGTTAAATAAATAAATTTGATTATTATTATACATCATAAATCAGAGTTACATACATATCAGAGATAATACAACAATGCAGCGGAAAAATAATACAGTAGCAGAATACAAATGATGTAATACCAAACTCCGTCTTCGTCCTCCAGAATAGATCTTCAACCTTATCTGAAATGCTCAGGCTGACCCGAGCGTAATGAAAAGACAAAACACTCGAGTCAGGACTAAAATATCTCATGTAAGTCAAATCGAATAAGAAATATGAGTGTGACGGCGTCAGAGATGTTTACGGGGTTTGACATCTCCTATCCAGTGTCAACGTGAGTGCAATAACTTAAGAGATGTTACGGGATTTTCCATCTCTTAAGGATCCGTTAAACTATCTACTATGTAGTACAATACGCTATATATGTAATGTCTATCAAGTAAAATAAATATTTTTCATAGTGTTAAGGCTTTACATTGATCCCCCTTAACACATTTTTAAGCCCTAGTGTACAGTTTGCATATAACACACCAGTAAACCGTCGGTGGATAGTGACGCGCCGTGATACACTAACACTAAATCAAAATCGTAGTGGTCGCGCATAAGGTTAAAAGTATGACAAGGCACGTGAGGCAATGCCCAAGGTAGGATACTACCGTTTCGCGTCTCCGGCTGGTGGTAACGCATCGCTGCTACGATCGCCCACCGCATCACATCACTCCCAAATCAAGGGTGATCACCAATCGATAACAAAGTAGATATAGTATACGAAGGAGTGTGAATGCTAGAGGCAGCTAACCTCACTGGCACGGGTATGGCTCCTGTTTTAGTCATTTCAAATTTGACATAAGTGTCAAGGCATCCATTAACGTTCTCTTACTTCAAATCAGCAACGTACATCAAAACCATCCACTTCATTCTGGATCAACACTCCGCGTGTATTAGTTATTAAAGTGGTTTTCGGTATCGACAGAGAGTATGTCCATATCCGATCCCGGTCTCTTTAATAACTACGTATTTTTACACCGGTGGCTCTTTTACATCTCAAATCGATTCATAATTGATATCAAAATATCATATTCGCTTCAAAATCAAATCCATTCAAATATCATCATATCTACTCAAAGTATACAATTTCATTTCAAAAATCATTTTCGCCTCAATATCTCATTTCGATTTCAAAATCAATTTCAAATACATATTTGAACCATAAAATAAACAAATTCACTTCCAATATATTTCGAAATTTTAAATATTTCACATTTCAAAACAGTTCATATATTTATATAAGATTCGCTTTAAAACCATTTCGTATTCAAATTAGAATATACTTCAAATTACACATCTGTATTAAGTAGTTTACTTAATTTCTGGAACAATTCCAATTCAATAAACTTAGATTAACATTCGAATTTCAAGAATTCATTTAAGTATTACATTCCAAATCAATTTCAGTTCAAATCCTATTCAGATCAATTTTATCTTCAAATTTAATTCAATAGTTTCAATTTAGTCCAATTCACAAATTTCTTTGAATTTCAATTAAATTCCAAATTAATTAAATCTCAATTTCAAATTAATTTTCAATTCCAAACTCAAACTTGAAATATCATTTTATATAAATTTTCTTAGAAATATTCAGAGTTCGATTAAAAGTCCAATCTTTTAAAACAAATCAACTTTCGAAAATTTACGTCGTATTTCAATCTTTTTCTTAAAAATCTAAACTTTGAATAATTAAACAATTTCATTTACCAAGTTTAAATTCCAACATCTCGATCTTCAATTCAAAATAATTCAATCTCCATAAATTGGATTTTATTCTTAAAATCAATTCATTTAAATAATTTCAAAACAACTTTTAAAATCATTTAATTTAACCAACCCGGTGTCCGTATATAATTTTCTAACTTATGGCCAAGTGGATAATTATTTCGATTTTAATTTCAAGGATGGATATATATCATTTCAATCCAAATAGATGTCATAGGTATATCATTTCAACCTATTCCTTAATTTATTCGAAATGATTCAGTTTACAATTTTATATGCAATAAACAATATTCATGATGATAGCATGATATATCAAAACAAATAAACAACCAATATCGACCAATAGCATCCATCACCACCAATCAACCATAAAGCCAATAACATTCACAACAATTTTATAATTATCAATATCGAGTAATATACTGCCAATTTAAATTTAAATTTATTTTGACGGTCAATTTAACTTCTATCAATTAATTCATACATCAATACAGATGGTAATTAATCCTACCAAACAACAGCCAATAAATTTCATATCACTTCAGAATATAAGTTTAACTAACACAAATTATTTTAGTCAATTGTGAGCGTATAAACACTCACCTTGATTTTCCGTTGTCGCCGAGGCATTCCGGTTTGGAACTAAAACTGGACGACGCCCAACTTTAACCCAAATTTCCACCGTCTCCAAATCCATCCAAACCAGTTTCATTTCGAAGCTCTCGTCATTACGATCGCAACGCAAAAAGTTTCGTTCCAATCGGACATCGTATGAAAAAGTTATGCTATTTTAAAGTTTACACGAATTTAAATAAACAATTTCAGCTTTTAATTTAAATTTCAAACCCTAGCTTCAGATCTGGCCGTTCGTCTTTGCTTCAGGAAATCTGGGCCGCACCTGCCTCCTTCTCCATCATCGTTCAATTCACGTGAACCCTAACCCATAGCCACCTATCTTCATCAAATTATCACGACCAACTCACTCGACTTCACAATGATCAGAGACCACCGTTAGAAGCGTCTTCGCAAGAGCTACCATCGGCCAGAGTAGGGTGGAGCTCGGCCATCTCTGCTGCACGCAAATCGAGGACAAACACGAAACTTTAAATGCAAATTCCCGTTGATCCGTTGCTCCGTTTTCGATCATCTCCGTATGGATTTGAAGAGCTCGCCGAGATCTACACTTTTGCTTTTGGAATTTTTCGATTTCGTTGAACGGATTGAGAGATATTAAGGAAAGAAGTTTCGAAATTTTCTGGCCATTGAATTAAAAGTGGCGGCTAAGGGCTGAAACCCTAGGGTTTTTTGGAAAATAGAGAAAGTGAGGGGCTTTTATAGAAAAATACGCGACACTATTCATCCCGGATTTTCCGAACTCCAAACGAAGCGTGCCGACTGACGTTTCTAAGGTTTACTTCGCGTTCCGAACACAATGGAACAGGTTTCGGAAGCTAATTCGATCATCTGTGCGAGTTACGGCAATAAACGATCGATTTAAAATTAAATCGGTTAATCAAATTTCTGTGCGTTTGGGCTCGCCCCGGACAAACGGTAAATCCGATTGACACGAAATTTGAAACTCTACAATAATATGACATTACGGATCCGATGAAACTGGTTTCGTCGAAATCCGAGACTTTTTGAAAAATGATTATTTTCTCTCGCCGAATTAATATTAAAAACAATTCGATGCGTTTCGAGCTGCCACGGTCAAACGATAACTCCGATTGGTACGAAAATTGAAATCCGACAATAACAAACTATTACGGATCCAATGGAATGAGTTTCGTTCAATTCTGAGACTGTTCGAAAAATGGCTATTTTTCAATCGATAATAAAATATTAAAATATTCAATTTTCACAAATTAACTTTAAATTCAATTTTAAAAGTTCTATAACATTACTATAACTCCAATATGATAAGAAAAAATTTTACAAATCATTTTCAATCATATTCAACTCGATTTCAATTATTTCTGAAATTTAACTTATTAAATTATCGATTTAATTGTCTAATTAAATCCAATATTCGAAAAATAAATTATTCGACTGTTTAATTTCAATATAAAATTCCCAATTTTAAATTATTAAATTTTAAATCAAATTTCAATTGTTCACAAATTCCATTTTTAATTTCACAGTAATTAACAATCTTTTACAACGCAATTTTCCATTATAAATCCACTATAAAAGATTATATTAGATTCAGCGTTCAATTATATTGTAATTCAAATTCAAGTTATTTAATTCCAAATGAATTCTTTTATTTCGATTTACACTTTCATTATTGAATCAACCATTTACTTATATATTTATTATCAATAGTTTATAATTCATTTACTTTCATTTTCTTCAGCTATCATCTTATTTAAATTCAAAGTAATATTAAATTACATTCATTTACGTTGATTTCCATATTATAACTTCAATATTAAATCTACCATTTTATTTATTCTTGTTTACAATCATAACCAATTTGGTTTACAACTTGAAATTCACATTTAACAACACAAAATTTTATTTCCTTCGGATTTTTATCCAAAATTTTCTTTTTAATTCGTATTTTTAAAGTGTTAAAAATACGGGTCGTTACACTTTTTAAGCTTTTCAAAGCCATTCTAAAGGCTTCCTTAGTTTTCAATTTAAAAAAAAAATCAAGTTTTCCATTTTTTTAACTTTTTAAAATCACTTAAAAGTTCTTCCTTTTCTTCCTACTCCTCTACTCCTTTTAGTTTCAAGCCCTTAAACCCCCATCAACCCATGGCCAAGCCCTTGATGACCATGGCCGTGCCCATGTTGGTCATGGCCGAGCCAAAAAGCATGTTTCAAGGTCCAAAATTTGAGTTTTGTTTTGAAAAATTCAAGATCTAGCCTCTTTTCAAGTTTTAAAATGATTTGCTAAATTTTGGTGAGTAAAACTCACATATTTTTTTTTTAAATATTAACCTTTATTTTGTTGTACATTATTTGGTGAAATATTAGTTGATTTGATGAATTATTTATGTGGTTTGGATATAAATATATATATATATAGACACACACACACGTATGCTTTTATGTGATATTAAGTTAGACTTGAAAAGGAAGTCTAAAAGTGATGTGAATGTTATAAAGTTTAGATCTTTGCTTATGTTTGTGGTTGTGAAATGTTTATGTATATTATAGACATGAATATGTGGTGATATGCAAAGAAAGTTAGCATCTTTACTAGTTTAAGCGACATGGAATACTTTGTGTAAAAACTAGGATTATTGGTTTTAAAATCAAAAGCATTTTCAAGTTCAAACTTTGTTTTAGTTTTTCAAAATACTTACTTTATGTTTGTAAAAGTAAGTAAGTTTTCCAAAGGATAAATTTTCAAAGAAATATAAGAAATAATTTTTCTAGTTATGGCATCTATAGTGATAGTTGTTATAGATGCAATTTCGCTAAAAGTCCACTTTTTGCAAATTAAGTTTTTATACTTAAAACACTTTGAAAACATTTTTAAAAACTTAATTAATAATAATTAAGAAGATAATTAAAGATTTATCAATTAATTATTATTTATTTATTAATTAAGCTTGGTAATTAATAATTAATTAAGTATTAAACAAGGTTTATTGATTATAATTAAGGGGAGATTAATTACTAATTAATTATCTTTTAAAAGTGGGATTTATTTTAATTAATCTTTGATTAATTAATATTAATTTTTAATTAATTATGAATTAACTATATGATTTATTTTTAATTAATTATTAATTAAGTATAGGGTTTATTATTAATTAATTAATTACTAAATAAGTGCTTAATTATTCTAATTATAAATTAATAAAGGGTTTTAATTTATAAATAAATTATTTTTTATAGGTTAACTATCTCTTAATTAATAATTAAGTTATAACTTATTTAAGATTTAATAAAGGGTTAACTTGTAATTAATGGTTTTTAAAGAGGTTTAAGTTTTTAATTACTTTGTTTTCTAAGATCAATTTGTTTAAATACAACTTTCTTTCCGAAGAATAGTTTGAGCACGAGGGATTCGATTGTCAATACCATTAATTAACCATACAAATGTGATTAGGTTATACTAAATTTGACATCTGTTTAGTAGAATAAATTCTCGTTCTGCTATAAATCAATTATTTGATTATATGGACAACTGTTTAGCAGAATAAGTCCCCGTTCTGCTATAACTCAATTATTTGATCATGTGGACATCTGTTTAGCAGAATAAGTCTGTTCTATTATAACTCAATTGTTTAATTATGTGGACATCTGTTAGTGTAATAAATCCCTGTGATGCTAAATCATACTCGATAGATTGTTTGAACGTCTATTTAGCAGGACAAACCACCATCTTGGAATTATGTTGTTTGGAGACGTATCTGCCACTTGGTTTATATTGACATGTTATTCCCTGATTTGGTTATGGATTGTATTTACATGCATGTTAGTTTATGTAAATAATTTTTATGTGACTTGGAAGACAAATTTTAATAAATGATAACTTGATTTAGTACCATTTTGGTCACTAAGCCGCCTTTCAAATCTGTAAAGTATGGTTTTTAAATTGACTTTAATTCTATATCAATTTATAGTTAGTGTTTGTAAATGATTTTGTAAGATGTATAATTATTTTAATAAAGGTATTTACAAATGATATTTTGTAAACAATATTTTATAAAATATTTATTTAAAGTAGATTTATAAATGATATTTGTACCAAATATTATTAAGAAAAGGTAATTATAAATGGAGTTTTATAAATGATTTTGGAGATTTATAGGAGATGAGTTTATAAATGACGTTGGATATTTGTAAAAAGAGTTTTATAAATGATTTTGGGATATTTATAAAAGATTTTTTATAAATGGATTTAGAATTTAAGCAAAGGAGATTTTATAAATGAAAATGATTTATTAAAAGGATTTATTGAAGAAATTTATAAAAGAATTGAAGATGGGATTTCCCTTAACCGACCTTCTTAATTATAGTGGTATGGACAATTATTCCATGCTTAACACTGAAAGAATAGTGTTTTGGGTTATCCTTATCTCTAATTTAAATAACATTTGTTTAATCCTTTTAATATGATTTTGAAATGAGATATCTTTCACGATGTTTTATGAATATACTTATTCCAGTAATAAGTATATGAATATTTTGATAAATATTCCAAAAAGAGTTTTAAATAAACAAAAACTTATTTTGAGGCTTAATGGTTGCTGTGGGAAAATTAAATCTCTGGATTATTGTTGATTGTGTATTTCATAATTAAATAACCGACTATTAAATCTTGACCTGTTTAACTCAGGAAGTATGTGGTGTATATTCGAGTTTTCCGGTGAGGACTCGAATATTTGTTGCATACTCCCAAAGAACCGAAATTAAGTTAGACAGAAATTACCCCTTAGTTTGAAGACTCCAGTTTTCGGATTTATCCGAACAACTCCAAACTAATAACGTTCTTTTTGGATCGTTATGAAGTATGCTATGGGGCAATACTATTCTTCCTAAGGGTGATTCCAAAATGGAAGATAGTAAATATTAAACATTTGTTCGATCCTGGAATAACTTGTATGGATAAATGCTGGCATTGCATTTTTGCTTGGAGGGCAACGTTAGCATTCCAAAATGGTCTACTATGAGGAAAAGGTAACCATGGCCTTTCAAAGTATTACACCTCGGGAATGGCAAAAACAGGGTAAGCCGCAATGTGGGTCGCTCCCATTAGGGTATGGCAATCCCTTATCTAGATTTGGTATCTATAATTATGCATGCTTCGGGCCATTTTGGTTATTGATCACAACCTAAGAGTGATCATATTAGGTACTATCTAGTAAGGGGTAGGTCGATCTTTTCATGCTGAGGTCAAACGGTTTTCGATATCACTGTACATTTATCTAGAGGTGTACAGAATTCGGAAGGTGGTCCCTTACCTTGCCACTGTTGGAAGTTCATTCTCCAATACGTGCCTTCGGTTTTTGATTTTATATCTATTATTGCTCTGATGTAAACACATCACAGCTACTTGATATATTTACTTTAAACCCTTAGACATTATTATAATATTATAGGATTTTATAATAAAAATGGTTTGGTTATCCTAAGGTAAAAACCGTCTATGTTTATGTGCCGCCTGGTCTTGCGAGATACCTTTATTTTAAAAAGGTTTTCAAATATAGAAATCAACATGGTTTGATTTGTTTTGAGTTTTTCTCACGCTTGTTTTACCAGACTAACCCAGGCATTATTTTCTTATAATGCTTGAGTCAGATCGAGCATGTTTTCAGATTAGCTTTAGATGCTTTAGAGTTCACGGGACGAGCTGGATGCCCAAGACGTACTTCCATATTTTCTTTTATTTTCCTCTATTTGTTATTGTTGTAGTTATCAGCAATTGTAAGTCCAAGCTAATAATATATTAGTGTACTCTGATATTGTATGTATATTAAAGTTCTTTTTGTTTGTAAAGACTTGATTTATATATGTTATTGTTTCTCGTCCCTTTTTTGTGAGATTCTGCTCTGTCTTTTTTTCTTCCACCCCTAATGACCTGTCTTTCGGACGACTAAATAATTGATACACGAATACTGAGGATGTATTAAGTGTCGTCTTTAGTAGTAAGAAGTGTAGGTTGATACAGTTTGGGTATTCATAATGAAAGCTAAGTCAGATTCGCTTGAGAAGTTCAAAACTTGGAAGGCGCCAGTAGAGAATAAAGTCGAAGGTGTTGAGATTCGACAATGGCGGCGAGTTTGTTTCTAAGGAGTTCATAAATTTCTGTAAGCAGCAAGGAATTTGAAGACACTTCACTACATCCAAAGATCCACAATCAAATGGAGTCGCTGAAAGGATGAATCGGAGTCTACCGGAGAAAGCTCGTTTTGATATTGACAGCAAGTTTATCTAGAGGCTTTTGGGCTAAAGCTTTATCGACTGCAGCGTATATTATCAATCGAACTGCATGCTCAGCCATTGATGAGAAGATTCCAAAGGAAATGTAGAAATGTACATCTATATATATATCAGTTGTTTTCCTATATTTGGTAGCCCTGTATATGTTCACCATACAAGAAATGACATGTTGGAGGCTAAAGCCTATAAAGACATATTTTTGGACTATACAGATGGCATCAAAGGGTATTGCATTTGAAACCCCGTTGATAGGAAGGTAGTGCACTCTAAACATGTCACATTTGATGAGTCTGCTATGTTCAAGCTGAAGGAAGGTGGTACCTAGTTCAGTAGATTCAGAAGCTGAAAGGCCTAAGGAGATGGAAACTATTCTCATATATAGCCTAGTAGTAGAGTCGGAGTTGCAAAAGAAGAGAGGGCGATGTTTAACGGCGGAAATTCTATCGAATTAGAAAACCATCGAAAAATTTCGAAATAAAAATATAACCGTAAGCGCACGACGTACACTTATAGTACGTGGCGAATACGGGTCGATCCATAGGAAATTGTTGATTTAAAATTTCCTATTCAATCAAATTATACCAAAGTCGAGAGAATGTTAAGCTAGGAAAATGAGAAAGCAAACAACTACAAATGTGAATAAAAACTATGAGAGTAAAATGACAATTTAGAGATAATTCCACTCTCTAGATCACTTAAATCAACAAAATGAAGTTATGATCTCTCTTTTCTTGTCATTAGTGTAATTAGTTGATGTGCTTATCATAAGTATGGTATATTTGTGCTATTAATTAGCACAATATAAACCATCAAACTATAACACAACCATTATTACACATTTAACACTCATGAAATATGACAACAAAGTTGAAAGCAAAATCTATTTTAAGCATGGCCTATTAACTATTGTTTAGAAATATAGCCCATCAAATTTTAATTTCAACAATAACTTCATTACCATCATCATATGTAAATGAAGAGATAATCATTGTTTGCGATTGTTTAAGCATAGCCTATTTGGTGTCAAAAATATAGGCTATCAAATTCACATCAAAAACAACAAGTTAAACCACTTCATATTAAGCACAAAAAGAGAGCATAAACATCAAAATGTTGAAGCTACATGATTAGAGGCTTCATTACCCCTAAATTGAAGGGATTAGCCTCTCATTTGTGTTATCATATCAACATAAGTAGCATGCAACATGAAACTCAAAAAAGAAGGAAAATGAAAGCTAATGGAAAAGAAAACTATTCTAATTGCATAAAAGAAAATCTACACTACTTGCATAAATAAACAAATCTACAGTACTAATATGAAAGGAAATAAACAAAAGAAGAAAAGAGCATGTATTGAAAATTGCAAAAAGAAAAGATTACATAAAAGAAATAACTAAGTAGCCATGAAAAGAAAGAAGAGAACTTGATTTATTTTTGAGCCTAAACTAAACTAAAGAGAGACTAAGGGAGAGAGAGGAAGAAGGTTACATGAAACATAAGCGGTACTTATACATGTGTTAAACCCTAATTCATATTTTTGGGAAATGCCCAAAATACCCTTGAGAAAGTGTGGAGGCCAAGTAATCATTAGCTTCTACTAATCATCATTTAAGTGTACATGAAGCCATTAATTCCATAAGCATGTGCATTAGCCTCTAATTTGTACATTAAGGTAGGTGGGTAGGTGGGGTCCTCCATTATCATGCCTTTGAATTATTTCCATCTTCATTTCTTTATCTTCACTCTTGTGCATACATACATCTTCATGAAACCACTTGTATATGAAGCCAAATTCCTATAAAATAATATAGAAATTTCCAATTAAATTTTCTCAAATTAATATATGCACAAAAATGACCATTTTGCCCTTGGATGAAGATGAATATGTGACGATTCGAAAATAATATGAATTTTGGTTTGAACAAGTTAAAATACCCGATATGATCATTGATTTAATTTAAATAGATTAAATATGATGGTAAAAATATGCACATTTACGTGCATATCAAATACCCCCACACTTATCTTTTTATTCGTCCTCGAATAAAGAAAAACTAAGACAAATCCGTTTTCGTAGGAAGCATGATTGCATTGAGTGTATGCAACAAGCCTTTAAACCTCTGGGTGACCCCAGTAGTACGAGTGTTGTCTCGTAAGGGTTTTCAGCGGATACTACCCACAAAATCCAAATGCAGGATGAAAATATTTACAAAATGCAAGATTTATTTACAAAGAGATGAATGCGAGTTTTTGAAAATATTTACAATTGGAGGATTTACTTTTTAAATTAACACGAATAAGTTAAATATAGGTTTTGGTTATTATCTTGAAAATTTAAGTCATTCACTCGTCAAAATTTCCAATAAAAACGAAGTTATCAAAGCAAATATACTATAGTTTAACTCGTTGTTTCGGTCGATAACACAACGTAACTATGAAATGGATCCTTAGTTGATTATCAAAGTTTATCAAAGTGGTATTTTCATTTCATTTCAATAACAAATCAAATCAAATAAGTTAAAATAGTGCTTGGATTTCATTTGCTTACTCTCTCTTATTTTATTTTATTTTTGAAAATTTTATGGATATTAACAATATTTACATATGCCTAACTCAGATAAACTGAGGCCAGATATATTACACATGCACTGCCTTGCAGACTGATGTGAGGGGAATACAGAACGTGGCGAGTGAACACATGAGTGTGAACACCTATTGACTGTAGGCGTTATTAGTAAACGAATTTTTATATACATACACCTAACTCAGATAAACTGAGGCCAGATATACCGATCGTGCTCTGCCTTTCGGGCTTATGTGAGAAGGGTACAGAACATGGCGAGTGAACACACGAGTGTGAACACATGACTCTAGGTGTTTATTAAGAAAATATATACATATATACAAGAAAAAAAAATTTGTTGTGTGTTTTTAGGGAGAGAGTTTCGCAAAATCATCTTAGCATCATTTAACTTAGAAGACAAAAAAAATGTTATATCCTTTACTTTTAAATCAACCACTTTTTAAAACAAAGATTTTCAATTAGGATATATTTCATAATTATCACGTATGTATCTTCCTATATACTAGTTAAACCATTTTTATTTGTAATCAAACTTCAATTTTGTTTTTGTTAAGACAAATTAAATTTCAAAAATTTCAATTTAATAAACTAAAACCATATATATATCCTATAGTGTTTCTTTAAAAATAAATCAAAATGCTTTTATAAAAAAATTGTTTTTTTTGTTTTTGAGATTTTTTTTATTTTTGTATTTTGGAAAGAAAATAAATAAACCATGAAAAATTAAAAATGATGATGATGTTAGTCCATGAGATGATGGTTTTGATGACAACAACCTTAGAATAGATTATAAAATATAAATACTAACATTACAAGTTTAGATATATATGTATATGCAGGATCTAACCATGCAGGTATCAAGAATGAAGACTGTACAGTATAGAGATTCAAGATATAGAGATAGAAGACTCATGAGTATCAAGATTGTCAAGAGTTCAAGAGTTCAAGGTTAAGTTTGTTTTATTAGGAATATTTGTTAAAACTCGTAGAAAAGCACTGGTATCTTAATATCCAATTTATTCGTGGAATGGAATCCACTTCGAGCTCGTTAAAGGGATGGAATCCTAAGTAGGATGGAACCTACGAAAATCTAGTGGGACATTGTTTTGTATCCACTAATTTTAATTCAAATGATTTTACAAAATTATCTTGTTTTCAAAATGATTTCAAAACTTTCCTTTTAAAAGATTCAAAACTGTCTATCCTGATTTTAAATAATTTTAGCCTCAAAACATCTTTAATTTCAAAGTCAAATTACTCCTGATTTTAAATGTCTTTTCAAATAATATATTTAACTTTTAATATTTATACTTAGATTTAAATATAAAATTATAGTTAAATTATGTATATATTGTTCTTTATATTTACTTATGAATTTCAACTATATTCAAGTATATTTATAAAGTTTTAAATAGTTTTTATATAAGATAAATATTATTTTTATAGAAATTCAAAATATCAACTTTGGCTGAGGGATGTCGACATGCCCCTAGGCACTATGTCGACATAGTGACAGTTGAAGTTCAAAATTCAAATTTCAAAAGAAGTGTCTATTCACCATAACTCTTCATGAATGGTCATGGCTGTTGATCTTCTATAAATAGGGGTCAGTTTCAACGAATTTTTAATCACTTTTTTCTGGTTTTCACTCCTCTTCTTCTTCCACATTTCTTAATACAAAATCATACCATTACTCTGCCAAAATCAACATCGAATCATGCTCGATTACTTCTAGTTTGATTCTCCATCACTATCTCTACAAGGTTCTCAGTGCTATTCAGAGTTATAGACTTCTTTGTAATATATTAGCGAGAAAAGGTGTGATTGTAGCCTTGGAAACTAATTAAGCGAGAAAAGGTGTGATTGTAGCCCTGGAAATCAATTGGGTGAACTTGTTGCCCCGGAAATCAAGTAACTCTACCCAAAGGATTGTCATTCTGGAGGGTGTACCTCATAGCCTTGAAACCGAGGGTTGTAATTGTTGAATTGTTGTTGAAAGGAAATCCATACTTGTGTTGCGGGACTGGATGTAGGGTAACTCCGAACCAGTATAAAATCCGGTGTGTTCTTTCCTTTACTGCTTTTACTTTATATTTTCATCTGTGTTTAATTCTGTGTTCATATCTGTGTCTGATTAGTGTATACATTGTTAACAAATTAAGATAAAACTCAAAAAGATTAACAAATTTTTTAAAACACTATTCACCCCCCCTCTAGTGTTAATTCTAGCCTTAAGATCCTTAATTCGCATTTCTCACATTTGGTATCAGAGCTTTGTTTTCATAAGTTTCATAATATGAATTTTGAAAAGTTTTAAAATGGCTATTTTTGAAAAATCTGTTAAAACTAGTTTAGAATTGTTTAAATTATCATTGTTCCATGAGTCTGCATATGAATGTTATTCAAATTCTAGTTGTCTACCCAAATTTTATAATGTGCAGGAAAGATGCTTTATGGGTATTGAGGAATCAATCCACAATGGACAATCTGTGCAGATCAAAAGGAATAAGTGGATACTTGATAGTGGTTGCTCTAGACCCATGACTGGTAATCCGGATATGCTGAATAATATTATATACAAAGACGGAGGACTGATTAACTTTGGAGACAACTCGAAAGGATACGTGATTGGCATCGGCAATGTCGGTAACTCTGAAACTCCTATTATTACTAATGTTTTGCCAGTAAAGAATCTGAAACACAATCTGCTAAGTATAAGTCAACTATGTGATAAAGGATATAAAATTAAATTTGAAAAAGATAAATGTCATATTGAAGATAATAACTCAACCATAATATTTGAGGGAACTAGGAAAAAGAATATTTATATTCTTAGTATGAAAGTTTCAAATGATAACCTATGTCTTTTGGCAAATACAAGTGACCCTTGGATTTGGCATAAGAGATTTGGGCATTTGAATTTCAAACTCTTATCTAGACTGTCAAAACATGATCTAGTAAGAGGTCTCCCTAAAATGAATTTTAAAGTAGATAGTTTATGTGATGCATGTCAATTAGGAAAGCTTAGAAAAAGTTCCTTTAAATTAAAAGATATGATTTCAACTTCAAAACCCCGTGAGTTACTTCATCTTGATTTATTTGGTCCATCTCAAATTCTGTCAATAAATCATAGTAAATATGTTTTTGTAATTGTAGATGATTATTCTAGATTTACATGGACAATATTTTTGAAACATAAAAGTGATACTTTTGAATGTTTTAAATTTTTTACAAAAAGGATTCAAAATCAATTATCTTAAAAAATTATAACTATACGTAGTGATCACGGTGGTGAATTTGAAAATGAAAAGTTTGAGGAATTCTGCAATAAGAAGGGAATAACTCACAATTTCTCATTTCCAAGAACTCCACAACAAAACGGAGTAGTTGAACGTAAAAATAGAACGATACAAGAGTGTGCGAGAACTATGCTTTCAGATAGTAATTTACCAAAACACTTTTGGGCAGAAGCTGTTGCTAACGCCTGTTATATTTTGAATAGAATTTTAATTAGACCTTTAACTGATAAGACACCTTATGAACTTCTTCATGGAAAGAAACCTAAGGTATCATACTTCAGAATTTTTGGAAGTAAATATTTTATTTTAAATACAAAAGATAATTTGGATAAATTTGATCCTAAATCTGACAAAGGAATCTTTATCGGATATTCTAATAGAAGTAAAGCTTATAGAGTTTTTAATTTAAGATCTAACAACATCGAAGAAACAATGCATCTTTCGTTTGATGAACATTTAAAAGATTTTGAAATTACAAATGATGAAGAGGATTTAATTACTCAAAACCAAGAGTCAACTGAAACTAATAATGAATTAAATCATCCTAATAAAAGGATTAGACTTTTAAAAGATCACCCTATAGAAAATATACTTGGAGATATGCAATCTATTGTTAAAACTAGAAATCAACTAAGTCAAATGAGTAATGTAGCTTTTATATCATCTATTGAACCCAAAAATTCTAAAGAAGCATCAACTGATGATTCATGGATTTTGGCTATGCAAGAAGAATTAAATCAATTCACTAGAAATGAAGTTTGGGAACTTGTTCCTAGACCTGAAGATAAAACTATAATTAGAACTAAATGGGTCTATAAAAATAAAATGAATGAACAAGGTGAGGTCGTTAGAAAAAAACACGATTAGTCGCCCAAGGTTATTGTCAAGAAGAAGGTATAGATTGTGACGAAACCTTTGCTCCTGTAGCAATATTAGAAGCCATTAGGATTCTACTTGCTTTCGCAAATCATAATAATTTCAAATTATATCAAATGGATGTTAAAAGTGCATTTTTAAATGGATTTGTAAAAGAAGAAGTATATGTTGAACAACCACCACTTTTTGAAGATGAAAATTTACCAAACCATGTGTACAAACTTAAGAAAGCTTTATATGGTCTAAAACAAGCTCCTAGAGCCTGGTATGATAGACTAAAATCCTATTTATTACAATCAAATTTTGAAATTGGTAAAATAGATAATACTCTTTTTATTAAAAGAAATAAAAATGATATTCAACTAGTTCAAGTATACGTAGATGATATCATTTTTGGTTCAACTAACTTCGAAATGAATAAAGAATTTTCTGAAATAATGACAAAAGAGTTTGAGATGAGTCATATGGGTGAATTAAACTTCTTTCTAGGATTGCAAATAAAACAGTTAGATAATGGTATTTTTATTAGTCAGGAAAAATATGCTAAAGACCTAGTTAGTAAATTTGGTTTGACTACTACGAGTGGAAAACCCACTCCCATGGCAACCAATGAGTACCATAGTAAAGAAGATCTCTCGAAAGATGTAGATCAAAAGTTATATAGAGGAATAATTGGATCACTACTCTATATCACTGCTAGTAGACCTGATATCATGCATAGTGTTTGTCTCTGTGCAAGATATCAATCTCATCCTAAACAAACTCACTTAAAAGCTGTAAAACGTATCATAAGATTTATTAAACACACCTCTGATTATGGCTTATTTTATCCTAAAAATGATTCATTTGATTTAATATCATACTGTGATGCTGACTATGCTGGATGTAAATCAAACCGAAAAAGTACAAGTGGAACTTGTCACTTTTTGGGACATTCTCTGGTTTCCTGGTTTAGTAAAAAGCAAAATATAGTTTCTTTATCAACAACTGAAGTAGAGTATATTTCTGCTGCTTTGGCTTGTTCTCAAGTAATATATATGCAACAAACTTTAAGAGATTTTGGATTAAATATCTCAAAATCGCCAATTTATTGTGATAATACTAGTGTAATAAATTTATCTAAAAATCCTACTCATCATGCTCGAACTAAACATATTGATATCAGACACCATTTTCTCAGAGATAATATAAGTAGAGAAGTAATTACTCTCGACTATATCAATTCTGAAAATCAAATTGCTGATATTTTAACAAAACCCTTAAATGAATCTATATTTACTAAATTAAGAAGAGAATTAGGTATTTGCTCATTAACTGAAATATAAAATATAAATAACGAGTATAATTAAAATTAATTCAAAATAAATTAAAAAGGCAAAAATTCAAGGACCATGTCGACATCCCCACTAGACCCATGTCGGCATATAACGTTTTTATTTTAAAAAAAAATTCCCACCAAAATTCAAAAATTTAGTTATATATTCTTCTCTATTTCGAATTCTTATTCATTCTCTCTGGTTTCTCTTCATTTTCTATTCTGAAATATATAAAATAGTGGCATCTTCCTCTAAATCAAACATAAAATCAACTTTCTTATTCCCATCTCCTACTTCTGGTCCATTCCAATGCTCTACTCTCGCACGTGTAACTAAATTGGAGGAGTCTATGAAGGATACTCTTCAGATGTTGACTGAAATTCAAGTGACTCAACTTCGTATGGCGAAAGAGCAAGAAAGGCAAGGCAGACGAAATTCTTAATGATAGTTGGTTGTATTCACCAATTTTCGCTTAGGAATTTACAAAAATTCCTAATGGATAACCAGGCCAACCCTATCTTGATCGATGAAGACTCTTCACTCAATCAAGAACATGAGGTCAGCAACGAAGAAGAAGAAGAACCAATGGAAGAAGCACACGAGGAGGATAATGACCAAGTAGTATGCGTTGGAGAAGTGTGTTTTGACAAAAATGGGAATCTTGTCGAACAACATGGAAATTTCTGTTTCCACTATCCAAACTATTCAGTTCATAAATCTCCTATGTTCAGAAACACACATTAGTTTCTTTTCTTTCTTTTCGTTGTTATTTATGTTTTTATGTTTTTCAAACGCAAATGTAAATAAAACCATACTCGTAATAAATAAACTCGTGTTCTTATATGTGTTAGTATAATTGTGAATTCTTAGTTAGGATAGTTAATAGTTTAGGATTATATTTCTGTATTAGATTTAAGTGTTAATTATTTATGATAACACTATCATTATAATCACACGTAATAGAGTGATAAGTTTTAGGGGGAGTTATATAGTTTGGAGTTATCTAGTTTAGAGTTAGTTTTTGTTTTTTGTTGATGACAAAGGGGGAGAAGTATAAAATAGGATAGTTAGGCATAGATTAAGGGGGAGTTATTAGAGTTATTAGGATAGAAGGAATATTTTATAAACAAAGGTTATCATCATAAAAAAGGGGGAGATTGTTAGTCCATGAGATGATGGTTTTGATGACAACAACCTTAGAATAGATTTTAAAATATAAATACTAACATTACAAGTTTAGATATATATGTACATGTAGGATCTAACCATGCAGGTATCAAGAATGAAGACTGTACAGTATAGAGATTCAAGATATAGAGATAGAAGACTCATGAGTATCAAGATTGTCAAGAGTTCAAGAGTTCAAGGTTAAGTTTGTTTTATTAGGAATATTTGTTAAAACTCGTAGAAAAGCACTGGTATCTTAATATCCAATTTATTCGTGGAATGGAATCCACTTCGATCCCGTTAAAGGGATGGAACCCTAAGTAGGATGAAACCTACAAAAATCTAGTGGGACATTGTTTTGTATCCACTAATTTTAATTCAAATGATTTTACAAAATTATCATGTTTTCAAAATGATTTCAAAACTTTCCTTTTAAAAGATTCAAAACTGTCTATCCTGAATTTAAATAATTTTAGCCTCAAAACATCTTTAATTTCAAAGTCAAATTACTCCTGATTTTAAATGTCTTTTCAAATAATATATTTAACTTTTAATATTTATACTTAGATTTAAATATAAAATTATAGTTAAATTATGTATATATTGTTCTTTATATTTACTTATGAATTTCAACTATATTCAAGTATATTTATAAAGTTTTAAATAGTTTTTATATAAGATAAATATTATTTTTATAGAAATTCAAAATATCAACTTTGGCTGAGGGATGTCGACATGCCCCTAGGCACTATGTCGACATAGTGACAGTTGAAGTTCAAAATTCAAATTTCAAAAGAAGTGTCTATTCGCCATAACTCTTCATGAATGGTCATGGCTGTTGATCTTCTATAAATAGGGGTCAGTTTCAACGAATTTTTAATCACTTTTTTCTGGTTTTCACTCCTCTTCTTCTTCCACATTTCATAATACAAAATCATACCATTACTCTGCCGAAATCAACATCGAATCATACTCGATTACTTCTAGTTTGATTCTCCATCACTATCTCTACAAGGTTCTTAGTGCTATTCAGAGTTATAGACTTCTTTGTAATATATTAGCGAGAAAAGGTGTGATTGTAGCCTTGGAAATCAATTAAGCGAGAAAAGGTGTGATTGTGGCCCTGGAAATCAATTGGGTGAACTTGTTGCCCTGGAAACTACCCAGAGGATTGTCATTCTGGAGGGTGTACCTCGTAGCCTTGAAACTGAGGGTTGTAATGGTTGAATTGTTGTTGAAAGGAAATCTGTACTTGTGTTGCGGGACTGGATGTAGGGTAACTCCGAACCAGTATAAAATCCGGTGTGTTCTTTCCTTTACTGCTTTTACTTTATATTTGCATCTGTGTTTGATTCTGTGTTCATATCTGTGTCTGATTAGTGTATACATTGTTAACAAATTAAGATAAAACTCAAAAAGATTAACAAATTTCTTAAAACACTATTCACCCCCCTCTAGTGTTAATTCCAACCTTAAGATCCTTAATCCGCATTTCTCACAGATGAGTCTCCCTCAACACTTGATTTTGACTGTGTCCCCACAGTCAAACCAAGTGGAAGGAAACAAGAAAATAAAAATAAAAATAGCCTTTATTTATATGAAAATGAATGGTATTTACACGAGATCAGAAAGTATATCGTCAAAAAGTAAATGAAACGGTCTTCCAAAGACCGATTCATTTGTCTCGTCAAGTATACGAGACACAGCTTAAGCTAAAAAACCAAATTGTAAAAGATTTCCAAGTTGAATGTTGATTTGGAAAAACGAATGTCGTTTTATTAAAAATCGTACGAGTTGTTTTGGTTTCGATAATTTTTGGGGTAGATATAACGATTGATTGAAATTCAAGTTTATTTTCACCAAATTGAAATTCAAGTTTGTCATTGAAAATTCTTCAAAATTGTTGATTTCAAAATCAAAGTGGTGATTTAAATCTTCCCCGTCGGAATTTAACAACTCGTCATCCAAAAGTTCAAAAAACTCGTGTTCGTTAAATTCGACTTCCTTTGTTGGATTATCAACAACTTTATTGCATAAATCAAGTTCAAAATTCAAAGTTGTTGTATTCAAATTTTCAGAAAAAGGAAGATCGAAATTTAAATCGAGTTTCTCACCCTCAAAAGAATTGAAATCCAACTCAATTACCAAATTTTCAACAACTTCATTAAGATTATCATTTTCAATTTCAAAAGTTGTTATTGGAAAATCGTCGATTTGGGCAAAAGATGGATTATCAATTGACTCGTCACACATTGAGATTTGATTTTGTTTATCACGTTGTTTCATATACGTTTCAAACAACGAATCCGTGTGATATCGTATATTTCGTTCATTTGTTCAACAAAATCCAATTTATAGTTATTAACTTGAGGATTTTCAATTTGAAATTGTTGAGAATAAAAAATTTCACTCGTATCGTATTCGAGATTATTCCCATTGCCAAAATTATTTTCGTTTTAATTTTGAAATTCATTTTGGAGTTCAAAATTGAATTGGCATGGGTTATACTCGAAATCGTTTGACTTTTGAAGTGAATTCAAATTTTGATTATTTTGAAAACTTTGATTCGAGTTATCGCACAAATATGAATTACACAACTCATTTATCATTTGATTTTGTTGTGTAGAGATTTCAAGTAAAGACGAAATGCTCTTTTCAAGATTTGAAGGATGGTCATCATTTGGAAAATTTTGTGGTTCAAAATTTGAATCATTTAAACAATAGTTGTTGTTGAAATATCTATAAGAATTTGGTGTGAAATTATATGGATTATATTGATTTTCACAACTATTGTAAAATTCGAGTGAGTGGGGAAACTCGGACATTTTCAAGAATGTTTTTTTTGTATAAAGGAAAAATATTTACAGATGGAATTTATTTTTCAAAATGGAAATTACTTTTGTTTTGTTTTTTTTTGGTTTTTCAATTTTTTTTTGGATTTTGAAATTTCAAAGAAAAAGGAAAAGGAATATTTACAATTTTTTTTGTTTTTGTTTTGGATTTTTAATTTTTTTTATAAATATGCATGAACTAATGCAACTAAATGAATGTTAATTACACATGATTTATCCTAAGTTAACCCAAAATTGTATAATCACACTTTGTCTTAAATAAACAAGATAGTTCTCAGTCAGGTAACGGACAGGATTTATCGGTGCACCACGAATCACCGTAGCAATGCAGCCGAAGGTTTAAGTACCTTCAGAGAAATAATTCAGTATAATATTTACGAATCACCGTAATATTTATAACTGATTATTGCTCTGCCGTAGCCTAGACACCAAGAAAATAAATTATTCAAAGAAGACAGTTTGTCAATATACAATTAAGAGCCATCGTTATTATTAATCAAAATTCTAAATAAAATGCAAAGCAGAAATTAAACGTGTATTAACAATGCAACTACGAATGGATTTTGTTTTTGTTTTTCAAATTTTTGTTTTTTTGTTTTTGAAATAAAAATACAAGCAAACAACAATGCAAATAAAACAAGAGATAGAGCAAGCAAGCAGTTTATTATTTTTTTGGCAAGCTTAGCGGCGCAATCCTTCTCCTTCTGTTTTTGCAACCTAATTAATGTCAACTCAACCCCGGCCCCATTAAAATAAACAAGCGAAATTATTTTCCACTTTCTCGATCGAAGGAAACACAATGCAACATCTCGCAATTAACTTCTCAAATTAAAACCTGGAACCGAAAATTCAATTTGCTGGCTTCGAAATCAAAGAAACACGGAACACCTTTTACAATTTGCTAGTCGCGAATTTGTAGAGGATGGAAGCGGTTGGTTCGATTGTTTCGGCAATAAGGAAGTAGAGATTCGATGTAGGGTTCGCTATTGGCGGTGTCGAATTGGGTTGTTGTGTTTGTCAAAGTTGATGTGTCGAGGCTGATGTCGTTTTTGGTCAGTAAAGAAGGGGGTTTCGGCAAGGCCTGTTTGGTATGAAGAGGTGCGGAGGTAGCACTGTTGTTGATGGTGGTTTCTTGTTTGCACTAGTGACAGAGATGAGAAATTGCAGCTTGAATATGGAAATAATGTTGTTTGTGTGCACGGTTTTGTATTGCAGTAGGTAGAAATAAGTGTAGGAGGGTTAGAAGCGGTTTGGCGCTGGTGAGTACTGCTCTGTGTTGGTAGTGTTTCTGTAGATGGCGGCTGATGTATGTTTATATGTTAGAAGATGAGGCAGTAGGGAGATGGTCGTTTGACGGTTGTTCAGTGATGTAAGTGGAAGATGTTATGAGTTGTGTAGTTTTGGATGTGGTAGAAGTTGGTCGTATGTCTGAAAGAAGGGGATGTGCACAACAGAAGTGAGCAGTTGTATATGTAGTGGTGAATTGCAACAGGCAGTGAATTGGTTTTGGTCAGTGAATTGGTTTGTGATGCAAGGCAGAGGTTGTGTATTGATATAATGGCAGAGGTTGTGTATTGATGTAATGGCAGAGGTTGTGGAGGAAGACATGCAATATAGTAATGTTGAATGATGTCGAGGAAGATGGTGCAGGCATCAAGGTTGAATGCACAGTTTGTATTGGAAGTAGAAGTGGCAGTGAGTTGCTTGGATGTTTGTGATATTGCAACTTGTTTGTAGGAGGACTGATTTGGGGGAGATGAAGCTTATGCACAAGTGAACAGTTTACTACGGGGATTTGCAGTCGCAAGCTAGTGATCAAGTGGTCGGGGCTTGTGTGGTCTAGTAGTGGAGAGTTAATGGCAGTGATGAATGCACATTTGTAGGCAAAGGTTATGTCGTGGCTTGCAGTATGGTGGTTGACAGGGGTTGAATGTGTGGATGGATGAGCTGTTTGAAGCTGCAGAGTTGCAGTCCTTTGTAGTTTATATTTTGAAGTGTATGTGCAGGGTGAAAACAAGGCAGAGGGGTGGTCAAAGTGCTGCTGCAGTTATGTGGAAGGTGGATGAAGTGCAGTAAGATAATGGTGGTCAGTGAGTTGATAGAAAGTAAGTGATGTCACTGCAGTTTAACAAGTGATGGCACTGTTAGGCAACTGTTAGGCAGTTTGAATAACAGAAAGTAGGTGAATGGCAGAAAGTTGTGACAGTTTGGAGGTGGTAGCAACACTTGGTTTGTATGCAACTGTTAGGCAGTTTGAATGGCTGTGTTGTGATGATGTTGCTGTTGAGTGGTTATGTGAAGGATGGTTTTGCGATTTTGGGGTGGCTGCAGAGAGATAATGGTTCAGAGGGAAGTTACTGTGAACAGGGATAGGAGTATGTAAAAATTTGTAAAAACAAAATATGAAAGAAAACAAATGTAAATTTGTCATGCAAATGTAATAAAAATATTTTTTTTTTGTTTTTGAAATCGTATGTTTTTTTTTGTATAGAAAATGCAAATGCTAATGAAAAAGAAACAAGCAAACTACAAACAACAAAATCAAAATGCACACAAACACACAAATTTTTTTTTCTTTTTTTTTTAAATGTACAAACACAAGCAAAACAAACACACGAAAATTAAGCAAAAATAATTCGAAGAATAGAAAATAAAATCAAAACAATTCCCCGACAACGGCACCAAAAACTTTTTTAACGGCGGAAATTTTATCGAATTAGAAAACCGTCGAAAAATTTCGAAATAAAAATATAACCGCAAGTGCACGGCGTACACTTGTAGTAGGTGGCGAATACGGGTCGATCCGCAGGGAATTGTTGATTTAAAATTTCCTATTCAATCAAATTATACCAAAGTTGAGAGATAGTTAAGCTAGGAAAATGAGAAAACTAACAACTACAAATGTGAATGAATACTATGAGAATAAAATGACAATTTAGAGATAATTCCACTCTCTAGATCACTTAAATCAACAAAATGAAGTTATGATCTCTTTTTTTTGTCTTAAGTGTAATTAGTTGATGTGCTTATCATAAGTATGGTATATTTGTGCTATTAATTAGCACAATATAAACCATCAAACTATAACACAACCACTATTACACATTCAACACTCATGAAATACGACAACAAAGTTGAAAGCAAAATCTACTTTAAGCATGGCCTATTAACTATTGTTTAGAAATATATGCCATCAAATTTTAATTTCAACAATCACTTCATTACCATCATCATATGTAAATGAAGAGATAATCACTATTTGTGATTGTTTAAGCATAGCCTATTTGGTGTCAACAATATAGGCTATCAAATTCACATCAAAAACAACAAGTTAAACCACTTCATATTAAGCACAAAAAGAGAGCATAAACATCAAAATGTTAAAGCTACATGATTAGAGGCTTCATTACCCCTAAATTGAAGGGATTAGCCTCTCATTTGTGTTATCATATCAACACAAGTAGGAAGCAACATGAAACTAAAAAAAGAAGGAAAATGAAAGCTAATTGAAAAGAAAACTATTCTAATTGCATAAAAGAAAATCTACACTACTTGCATAAATAAACAAATCTACACTACTAATATGAAAGGAAATAAACAAAAGAAGAAAAGAGCATGTATTGAAAATTGCAAAAAGAAAAGATTACATAAAAGAAATGGCTAAGTAGCCATGAAAAGAAAGAAGAGAACTTGATTTATTTTTGAGCCTAAACTAAACTAAAGAGAGACTAAGGGAGAGAGAGGAAGAAGGTTACATGAAACATAAGCGGTACTTATACATGTGTTAAACCCTAATTCATATTTTTTGGAAATGCCCAAAATACCCTTGAGAAAGTATGGAGGCCAAGTAATCATTAGCTTCTACTAATCATCATTTAAGTGTACATGAAGCCATTAATTCCATAAGCATGTGCATTAGCCTCTAATTTGTACATTAAGGTAGGTGGGTAGGTGGGGTCCTCCATTATCATGCCTTTGAATTATTTCCATCTTCATTTCTTTATCTTCACTCTTGTGCATACATACATCTTCATGAAACCACTTGTATATGAAGCCAAATTCCTATAAAATAATATAGAAATTTTCAATTAAATTTTCTCAAATTAATATATGCACAAAAATGACCATTTTGCCCTTGGATGAAGATGAATATGTGACGATTCGAAAATAATATGAATTTTGGTTTAAAAAAGTTAAAATACCCGATATGATTATTTATTTAATTTAAATAGATTAAATATGGTGGTAAAAAAATGCACATTTACGTGCACATCAGGTAATTGCAGTAGTTGACACATCACATGAAGGTTCATAAAATTCCTTTAGTAAAGATGGTGATGGTCGTGAAGCTAGAGATGATTCAGCTCAAGGTGGAGTTGATAGAAGCTCGGGCAAAGTTACACCTATTCAGGCTAGTTTTAGAGTTAAAAGGCCACCAAATAGGTATGGAGACTGGAATTATGCAAAACTTAGCCTTGATGATCGGTTTAACTATGCACTGCATATAGTGCAAGATGAGCCATTCGAACTTAAAGACTATGAGTTCGAGTGTCAGCTCGAAATGGATGCATGCTATGAAGGAGGAGATGGATTCATTGAAGAAGAATTCACTACAAGACACACAGTGTATTCCAACGGAGCCTTCCAACGGCCTCCAACGTCCTTGACCAACGGCTTCCAACGTCTTCCAACGTCCAGTGTTTTCTCGTATAATTTATTAGTTAAAAACCGCAGGACGTTGGTAGATGTTGGAAGCAGCCGTTGGTGGCCGTTGAAGGACGTTGCAAAACCGCGAGCAAAACACAAAACCTGCTTCTTCTTCCCCCATTCGGCTGAACCCCTATTTTCCCCCAAAATTTCCAATTTTCCTCCAATTCCGCCCCCCCAAGCTGCTCCGACGATCAACGGCCCCTCCGACGACTCCAAGCCTCCCTCTCGTCCTCTCTAACTCCCTAATCTCTCAAGAAAAGGTATAAACCCTAATCCCCATATTTAATTAAATTTGTTAAATTAGTGTATCAAATGTTTGTATTGCCTTATTGTATGTATAATCTAGTTTATTGAGGCATAATTTATGTTATTAACTTATGTATTGCAAGATTATATATATTTAAGTTTGTGTTAACAATAGAATAATGTGCATACAATTAGTTTAGGTTTGTTTGGAAACGTTAGTTGTTAATGAGCATACAATTAGTTTATGTATTTTAGAAAATTTAAAAAATGATATTTTATATTCATGAAACCCTTAGAGTGTCTTTCGGCCCCGTCTGATAAGTATTGTATATGATCGTTATGTGGATATTCGTTTTTTAACAGAACGGACATCTATATTCATCGTATACAATATTTGTTGGATTTGTCCCTGTATTGGACAAGTTACGAACACAATAACGTAATTAAATCTCGTAAAACATTTCATTTTAGATGGTTCATAGAATTTCGACAGCGCTTCCTTTATATTCCCTGTGTACACGCAAATGTGTACTGTTCAGGGAACTAAAGCGAAGTGCTGCCGAAATTTTGTTGAATCGTTTAAATTGAAATGATTTACGCGATTTAATTACGTTATTGTATTTGTAATGGGAGGTAGGATGACCCATCGACAAAGTGTCAAACCAATAATATTGTTTTAATAAAATGTCAATTTTTTAAATTTATATCGTACTTTTTAATTATATACGTAGGTAAATGGACAATTATTTTACTGATCGAAGCTGGATGTACAAAAAAAGAAGGATCGAAAATGGAGGCTCAATAAGTGAATAGTTTAATAACAGTGTTCGCGTATTTATTGATTTCGCTTTGAGTAATAACAGAAACGACGAAGAAATTCGTTGTCCATGTACTAAATGCAAAATGTTAAAGCATTTGATACCAGAAATGGTTAGAGTTCATTTGCGTCAATACGGTTTCGTGCCGAACTATTTGGTTTGGGATCGTCATGGAGAACCGTTAGCATCTACTCATGTACAAGCTAAGGAGGTAGTGTGTACTCAAATTAATACGACGAATCTCGTAGAACATATATGTTTCTCACAGTTGTCGTCCCTAGTCCTAATGATCCGACACAAGGAATCGATGTTTATTTACAACCTTTGATTGAAGAATTAAAAACACTGTGGTACGAAGGAGTAGAAACATACGATATTTCCAAAAAAAACTTTCGCATGTATGCTTCTTTGATGTGGACAATCAGTGATTTTCCTGCTTATGCAATGCTTTCAGGTTGGAGTACGGCTGATCGTCTAGCTTGTCCGTACTACATGGAAGATACACGAGCATTTTCTTTACCTCATGGAAAGAAAATTTCATGGTTTGACTGTCATCGATGTTTTCTTCATATTAATCATCCTTTTAGAAGAGATAAGAAAAACTTTACAGCTAATAGACATGAAACTTTGAGACCACCTACGGTTTGGTCAAGCGAAGATATTTATGAACTTGTAAAGGATTATCCAAAGATACATGAAATCGGAGAACAAATTGAAATTCAAGATAAATCATCGATTCATAACTGGTGCAAACAAAGCATATTTTGGGAGTTGCCTTATTAGAAAAATCTCCAGATTCGTCATAATATTGACGTGATGCATAGTGAGAAAAATGTGTTTGATAATGTTTTTAATACAATTTTGAATGTCAAGGGGAAGACGAAAGATGATTTGAAATCAAGACGTGATATCGAAGTAATATGTAATCGTCCTGAGCTTCATATAAAGCCAAATGACACAAAAAAGCCAAAAGCTTGCTATGAGCTAGACAATAATCAAGTTAAAGTACTTTTAAAATGGGTGGAAGGACTAAGATTCCCGGATGGTATATCTTCTAATATTCGTAGATGTGTCGACTATAAGAACAATAAACTTAGCGGGATGATAAGTCATGATTGTCATGTTATGATGGAAAATTTATTACCCGTCGCTTTTAAAGAACTGTTGCCCGTAAAAGTTTGGACTGTTGTAACAGAACTTACTCTTTTTTATAAAGAGATTTGTTCTACTACATTAAAAGTTAATCGTCTACGTAAACTTGAGGAAGAAATCTCGATATTGCTCTGCAAAATGGAAAAAGTATTTCCTTCAGGTTTTTTCAATGTTATGGAACATTTACCTATTCATCTTCCATTAGAAGCACGTCTTCGAGGGCCTGTGCAATATGGATGGATGTATCCATTTAAAAGGTATTTAAATCATCTATAAAAAAAGTGAGACAGGAAAGCTCGAGTTGAAGGTTCGATTTGCAAATCATACATCGAAGAAGAAGCTTCGTTTTTTCTCTCTCATTATTTTAGTGACCATGTGAACATATCATTTGAAAGTGCTACGCGTAATGATGAAGGCATTAATCAAGATGATTGTCAAACGACCTTATCAATTTTAAAAAACAAGGTCGGCCTGCTGGTGCTTGTGTGGAAGTATGGTTGGATGATAGAGATTATCATGTTGCACACACATATGTTCTTCTCAACTATGCTGAAGTTGCACCGTTTGTTAGGTAATTTACTTATATATATATATATATATATCATCAACACATGTGTATACACAAATATATGCACACACGTGTATCTTAATCATAATGCAACATTTGTTATTATATTGCAGTATTTACGAATCACAACATCCTAACGGCGATATCGGCAAAGAATTCGCTTCTTGGTTTTCTAAGTACGTTTTTGATACAACAAATTGTGTTGTAGACAAAGGATTGAAACATTTAGCTATGGGACTAAAAAGGATAGTGAAGACCTATCCAATATTCTTTGTCAATGGATATAAATTTAATACCAAAGAATACGGTGCCGAAAAATTAACTAACAATACTGGTGTATTTGTTAAAGGTAGTGATGATCCAAATGATCATATACATGATTTTTATGGCGTGCTAACCCAGGTTTTTCAATTGACGTATTTCACACGACCCACGGAAGAAGTATTTTTGTTTAAATGCAACTGGTTCAGCAACGTTCCAGGTTCTGGAATCAACGTACACCCAAAATATAATCTTATAGAAATAAAACATACTTCGCGTTATTATAAATACGATCCTTTTGTACTTGCCAAACAAGCTCTTCAAGTTTATTATGCTTCTTACCCATCTCTAAGAAGAGATAAAATAGATTGGTCGGCTGATTTTAAAACAAAGGCAAGGTTTACATTTGATGGACGGAATATTCCCGAAGAACAAGCTTACCAAGCAGATATCGAGGAAAATAGAGGAATAATAATAACTGACGATCAAACAGATTTTGGACCTCTAAACGATGAATCAAATGCATTAATTGAAGCATTTGAGAGTACAGAGGAACAAAATATAGAGTGCGAAACAGAGTCTGAATCCGAAAATGACGAGGACTGATCAACTATCTACATTTTGAGAAGGTAAATTTATATTTTTTTTAATTAAACATTATCCTGTTTTCATTAAAAATGAAATGGTATGCTAATATATGATATGTATCACATCTCGTTTTTACGTTACGCCATACTGTATGTTTTACATATAGTCATTTTATTTTCTGTTATAATGTTTGTTTGTAACATGTATTATATAGGTATGTCGTCACGTAGACGTACCGGTGGACATTCTGGGTCTCCCTCTTCCTCACAGAGAGGGCACGCTCGTCCGGACGGTGGTGATGGCGGTGGTCCATCACAGGAGCTACGGCGTCCTGTGGTGTGGCTAAAGCCAAAAGCAGATCAAAGGTAAGTATTAAATTTCAAAATTAAATTTCATTTTCGTACAATCTATTCTGAAAATATATAGTAATCATGAAATATTAAAAAAAAATTCTCTGTTTAAACACAGTGGTTTCTCTTTGGAGCAGACTCAAGTAGTTCTATCTATATCTCGACGGGCGTACATGAGTCGTATGACCGAATGTTGGCCTAAGTGGACATTGATTCCAAATAATGTTAAAGAGACTATTTGGCAGGATTTTTTGGTATGTCACTTTAATATATTAGGAACATGTTATATCAATTCATGTTTACATTATATATAAAAGCTGTATAACTCTTATTTTGTCAAACGTGCAGGCGGAAGTGGATCTTCAGGACGCTGATATTTCAGTCGTATATCGCCACTGGTGCATCAAAGTCGCAAAGAACTACCGGGAAACATTAAACAGCTTAAAAACAGCGGGAAAGAAGCCTCAGTGGATGAGCGCAGCTGTGTGGGATGATTTTGTGACATGGTGGGGAAACGAGGAGTTTCAGGTAAATTTATCATATGTTTAATTTAAATTCTTCTACGCAAATACTAACTAGAAATGTTAAACAATTTTTGTTTTTAAATTAAATTTACAGAGGCAGTCGGAGAGAAACTCAGCCAATAGGAGCAAGAACCCTGTCACACATCGTGGTGGTTCCAAGTCATTTCAGCATCACCGAGAGGACTTGGTATATTTATTAATTACGATAATAATTTAAAGATTTTAAGTTCTAAGTTGTAGATAACGTAAACATATATATATAATATATATGTATATGGACATATTTCAGGAGAGACGGTGTGGTGGTGCTTCTGTGAGTTACTGGGATGTTTTCACGCATACTCATGCGTTGAGTCAGGTCGACGAAGCAGGCACCGTTTCATACTCCTGTGATCACGATGCCAAAGCACGGTCCACATATGTAAGTAACATAATGACTTAACACTTATATAAGTTAATTAAAATAATGTTATCTAAATTCAACTTATTTTGCATAACAGCAAAAGTTTCAGCAAGCACGGACTTCCATTCTCGAGGGCTCTGGGCGCGACGAGTTGACCGTCGATGAGGAGGACGCTATTTTTGAGTCTGTCATGGATCCAGCGGCACATGGCAGACGCTATGGTTTTGGGAATCAATCGGTAATAACTTTAACTTAAATTTTAAAATAATTATTCTGAACCAACTGTTGCACATTGTGATGGATTATAGTAAACAGGAATTACAATTATTAAACACTGATAATTTAAATTTTATTTACAGGCTAAGACGGCTCAGATTGAGTATCAGAGGGCTCAAGATAAGGAGGAGATTGCACAGCTCAGAGCCTAGGTCGCCGCGCTCGAGGAACGCAATATCCGCACCGAAGCCAAGATGGAGGAGCTGAACAGGCGTCTTACTGAGTTTATGGAGCAATACGGTCGGTTTCCGTCTTCTGGTGGTTCTGGAGGAGAGTGATTTCAGATATGATTTGATTTGTTTTGCTATGGACATGTATATTTGGAGAGTGTGAGGATTTGATACACTTTGATGTTTTGAATGTTGGTTTGGATGTGATTTTTGAGATGTTGACATAGTAATTTGGTTATGTTGGATGTTGATGTTTTGTTGGATGTTGATGTTGGATTGAACGTTTTGTTGGATGTTGATGTTGGATGGTTCTTGTTGTTTTTATTGATTTGTATTGTGTATATTGATTAATATATATGCTTATTACTTGGATTTACTATTATGATTGATTATATTTGAGATATGTTGTTGTATATGTGCTCGAAATTGAGCTTTTATGAGATATACGATGTTGGAGGTGGCTGGAAGCATGCATTGTTGATTCTGTTTAAAAAAAACACCCAGATTTCCAACGTCCACCAACGGCTTATTGGCACATTTATTCCAACGTTTTTCAACGTTCTCCATCGGAATTTCCAACGTCTCTCCAACGTCCAATTTGGTCAACATCTTCTACCACGTGGACAAACTGAACATTGGAAGACGTTGGTATAAGCGCGTTGGCTCCGTTGGTGGACGTTGGCCGCCGTTGAAATGTATACCAACGGCTTTTCCAACGTCTACCAACTGCTTTCCAACGGCCGCCAACGGCTGACCGCCGTTGGAATCCATTGTGTTTCTTGTAGTGATTAGACTTGAAAATTAGTACCACCTCCTCAAGGAAGCCGAGCCATAAGATGCAAGTGGACATATAAGATGAAGGACGATGGAAGATACAGGACTAGACCTGTTGCTAAGTTTGAGCATTGCTCAAACTTGATTCGCTTGCTGAAATGCTAGGTTACACTTGGTGGCACGAGGGGAGAGTAAGTTGGTAGATGAAGATGTTTCTTTTGGAGATTGATAGGTCCTACATGGAGAGGGTAGTTTCAATAGTTTGTTGGTTGGCGGTGGTCTTGCCGGGGTTCGTTGACAAAGTGCAATAGGTGATGATCATGCCGAAGCTCATTAGGGATGTATCCATGGTGTCTTTGTCCAAGAGCTGCTTGGTGTAAGAGGATGTGGGTGGAGTTGGTAGGCTTGCAGGGAGACATAGTATCAAAATATATATTGTTAGATTTGATGATACAATATTTCCATACTAAAGAAGATTTGAAAGATATTGTTGATTTTTCCATTTGTAGAAGATTTGAAAGATATTTGTGATAATTACTCAAATATATTGCCTCTTTTATGCATTAAAGAGAGTAATTAATCATCTAAAAAAATTATTTTGGAAGATTGAAATAATAAATTAATTCCCTAATTAGATGATTAAAGAAGAAATCTTAACATGCGCATATAAATTGGAGGAAGTTGAAATATCAAATGGATAAATGTTGTCATATGAATATGAGAAACATATTTTCAGTTGCTTCACTATCCAAGTTCGATTGGAGTAGAGCGCTAGACGTGAGGACATCTTTGAAGTTTTAGCGAGGCTGGTGCAAATGTGCTAAGGCCAGATTGAACTTTACACCTACAAAATAGAGCTATGGACACACACACATTATTCATGTATCTAAGAGCATCTCCAACAGGTTGCAAATTCTCGAATCCACACCCGAAATCAGCCCCAACAGAATGCGAGAATTTACAATAGTGCAGAAAGTAGGGCCTTCGGGCTGAGAAATTAGAATAGAGTGAGGCGCCTGTTGAACAGGCGTCTCATTTTCAGGCGCCTGTTCAACAGGCGCCTGGCAACAGGGAACGAGACGCCTGTTGAACACGGGCGCCTGTTGAACAGGCGCCTTATGCTCAGGCGCCTGTTGAACAGGCGCCTGATGCCCAGGCGCCTGTTCAACAGGCGCCTGCCCTCATTTCTGTTGTAGAAATGAGGGCTCCAACATTTTGGAGTGCGGAAAATCGAATTTCCGCACTCCAAACTGTTGGAGATGCTTTAACTAAGGAAATCATGATACTTTGATATAACAGTCTTTATGTAACATATCATGCAATAGTTAACATTTTTAACAATGTTTAAACAAAATGAAGTTGACGGATAGAGATATAAAATTTTATACATGTCCTTGAAAGAAATTAATATTTACATCACTACCCAAAACACTTATTAGTGTCTTTAAGTGTTTGGATGTTCACAAAAGTAGGTGTGTTTAGGCGGTCATAGTGAGTAATATGTGATGCCTCTTTATAAGAAAATCATTGCATCCACAGTATCCATTTACCCTGTAAGTTGCCAATGACAACAAAGTTCGGTAGTACGGCTGTTGAACTACCTAATATACATGAGATTGAGGCTGTTTCTGATATTTTGCGTGTTTGTGTATTTGCATAACATTAAATTTTATCATAGGTAGATGTGGTAATATTCTCTTTAAATGACACTGGATTCAAAAGGGAAAAGAAAAAAAAAAACAATCCAAACATACCTGTAGTATTCCCAAACTACTCCGAGCTGCTTATATAGAATAAACGTAGTGAGCTCATTGTAGTGTAATATCTTTAATTTTGTCGTTATCATGAATCAATAGATAAGTATACATTTGTCATTTTTACTCTTAAAGTATTTTTCTTCCTCTATCTCGACATAGATTACTTTTCAATTGCTATGTTTGCTTTCTAAAATATGTAAATTCCTAAGTTCAACTTTTATGATTTTATAATAAGTGTTAATGAAATAGGAAAAATGATATCCTTATAAAAAAAACTCTTTGGATTTCATTTGTTTTTTAACTGAATGTGTGTGTATAAGGGATCCATAAGCCCTCTCTTATATATATGCTTTGCAACTCCCTTTTCATCCTTTTGTGTTAAATTTCTCCAAACGAAATAAATTTTGGTAAATATAATTTGTTTGTCATTATGACCATACATATACACAAAAAATTGTATTCTTTTGAAACTTCAAATTCCTTCAAAATCATAAACTAATATGAATCGAGGAATACATGTACTTTAATTGTCAGTTGAAAAATGTAATTATGAAGAAGTAAAAAATTTCCAAAGACCCGATTTTTATTTAGACAATGTCTGTTTGCGTATACATACATGTGTGTGTCCTCCCTTATATATATGTGTGTATATATGCATGTCCTGCCTTATATATTATATACATTATATATTTGTGTGCGCGTGCGCGCATACGAGAAAGGGGCTATTGATCCTTTCTTATATATGTGTAGAGCATTTTTGGAATTTCTTCTATTATCGTCAATGAAATTTTGAATCTTTTTAAAACTATATTGCTACTTGGGTAATTAGATGTTTTTTCTACGATTATCATAAACTTGATTAGTTTTATTAATGCTTGGACATGAACAACTTTTCTACAGTATGAAACATCTTGGTGAATCAATAATTTGGATCAATAAATTGCAATACATATCCAAATTCTTTACTAAATCGAATAACGTTTCAAGAATTATATAACGCAGCAAAGTAACATTTCAATAACTTTGAAACTGTACTATTATCACTGTCATAATGCACAAACGAATCATTATTTTGCTTTTGACTATTTAGTAAATATTTATTGCTCATCAGCCCTAAATATATGCATACAATTAAAAATTTAAGACATCTATATAAACTAACCTACAAGTTCATTTCGAGTTCCTATTTCATAATTGAAACGTAAAGCAGCTCCCACATTAATAATGTATGTAAATTAGGTTTCCTTAAGGTTATTGTTACCCATCAATTTAATTAATTCATTTAATTTGAGTCTTTAAAATACAATAACTTGTTGTATTAAAATCATTTTCATCATTAAATCACAAATTATGTATGTTTTCTAATGATAACCATCGTTGAAACATAAAAAATTTAGGTAGTGCTTGGTTTATTATTTTTTGTTTTGGGTTTTTGTCCATACAAAAATACACACGACGCATGTATATTGTCGAAAATGACTAATTTAGAAAACGAAGTTAACATACAAAATAGAAAACAATTTTATTTTTTAATTTTCCATGTTTTGGAAAATAACACAAACACGTGAAACAATCCATTCTTTCAATGTCCCTCCATCTCATTCGTCCTCCCATCCGTCTTTCTTTTATTTCCTCCGTTATCCCTCCATTCTTCTTATATTTGACACATATATTGAAAATCGAAAACACAAAATTCTTTTTTAAACCAAACACTACGCTAACTTTTGAAAATCATATTTTCCAAAGGAACTTTTTTCTACCTTTCAAAATGCATTTAAATTTTTAACTGTAAATTCATGTTGATGCAGTCTGCATCGTCTTGATGCAGTTTTCGGTGCATCATATCGGTGAAGTTTTAAATGCAGTACGGTGATGCCGTTAAAGCTGCGTTATGGTGATGCAGTTAAGGCTGAAGTCCTTGATTTAACTACATCTTAATAATGAATAATTACTGCATCAACAAGATGCAGTTAGCATAACATCATGATTAATGCAATTATAACTGTCGAAAATTTGATTTTTATATATATACTCTACGTAAGATTAGATAGATCATAAACTTTGCGATTTAGCATTGAAAATGGTTTGTTGATTCGATGTTTTACAATAAGTGCATTTCAAATAATCAAATTAAACTGTGGGGTAGTATATGAGGATGAGAGTAACAAGCGGTAAAGAAGGAAATATAGAGTAGGTGACTTGATTTACAGAAAATTATTAGTGTGAGTTATTTGATATCTAGTCATTAATAGGGATTTGTGGGCCAAATCCCCTAAACTAACAAAACTACTAACATTTATTTTAGTCATTAATAGTCATTAATAGGTTTTAGCTATTGTTGTATTACATACATGGCTTGTATTTGCCAAATGAGGTCTTTTCAAGAATATATTTAAAAAAAACAAACATTACCTGTTTACCTTCAGATCCCAGCTAAAACCCAGAGTGTGTCTACATGTATCTTGATCATGATATATTATAACTTATACCACAAGGTCAGTTTTTTTCTTTTTAAAAAATTCATCGTTATTTGTCCTTGTTATGGCAAATTGTGTCATATACTGTACAGCCTATGAGTAAGAATTTAGTTTTGAGGACGTAGTGGAATTGAGCATCTTTACCCTAGTTACATACCTTCTTTTCCCCTTTTTTTTCCCATATACGCTAGTTATTCATTTATTTATAATGTTTCATAGTTTCTGCACATATATTTTCTTCCTAAACATATGAATATAGGCTTGTGTGAAGTAGACGTTGACTAAAGCATGTTTATATCATATATGCAGAATGGAAGGTCTCTAAGCCAAATATGGCAAGCATCATAGAATCAGAGGACTATTTTGGATTTAGCCGTTCTTCTTAGTAGAAATGGACATGAATTAAGGCATATTTAACATTTTCTTAAAGGGAAAAATATCCATATCCATTTCTACCAAACTAGCGGGGGTCCTGATGGTTTTAACTCTTACTTCTTCTCTCAGACATGGTCCATTGTTGGTAGAGACTTCACCAAAGCCATTCATCATTTCTTCTCAACCAGTAACCTGCTTGGAGGAATAAATTCTACCAATCTTGCAATGATTCCTAAAAATGCCAATCCTACTTCTGTGAAACACTACAGTCCCATTGCTTGCTCCAATGTCATATATAAGGTGATCACCAAAGTCATTGCAAAAAGATTAAAACCAATTCTCTCTGGAATTATTTCTCCAAATCAGGTTGCTTATCTTTCTGGCAGAGATATTCTACACAACATTCTTCTCACTCATGAATTGATAAAGGGATATGGTACCAAAAATATATCTTCTAGATGCATGATGAAACTAGACTTAGAAAAAGCATTTGACTCCATTAATTGGACTTCACTCATTGCTATTATGATTAAGATGAACTTTCCGGAGCCTCTCCTTGCCTGGATTTATACATGTGTTTCTACTGCTTGTTTTTCTTTAATCCTCAATGGCTCTCTAACTAGCTATTTCTGCTCATCCTATGGTCAAAGGCAAGGTGATCCAATGTCTGCATATCTGTTTATTATTGTGATGGAGTATCTTACCAATCTGCTTCAAAAAGAGACACACATGAAATCCATTAAGGTTCACCCTAAATGCAAAGATCCAGAAATTTCTTGTTTAATGTTTGCTGATGATATTGTCATCTTCTCTAAACCTGATCATCATTCCATTCTGTCCATTAAAAACACTCTTCAAAACTTTGAAGATTCCACTGGCATTGCCATCAACTATGCTAAATCGAATATATTGGCTGCTGGCCTCAGCAATGATCAATCAAATGCCTTAGTTCACTTCTCAAACCTTGCTTACATGCCTCCAAATTTTGTATATTTATGAATTCCGCTCACTTCCTCTAGAATCACTACTAATCAATGTTTGTTGATGTTTGAGGCTATCATTGGTAAACTTAGTCTTTGGCCATCACATCTCCTATACCAAGCAGGTAGACTAACAATCATCTCTTCCATAGGTACTGCCATGACTACATATTTCTCAAGAACTTTATTCTTCCAAAAAAGTTAATCAACAATTTGAATAAAGCTTTTAACCACTTTTTATGGCACGGTGATTGTTTCGCTAAAACGCTTATTCCCATTGCCTTTAAAAAGATCAACATTCCAAGAAATAAAGGTGGCTTGGCATCATCAATTTGCTGACATGGAACAAGGCAGCCGTTTCCAAACATTTATCTTCTCTGCTGATGGAAAGCCACTCTTTGTGGGTCGATTAGATGTTGTGTTACCACTTGAAAAATAAAAAATTCCAGACCATGACAGTTCCTCCTCATGCAAGTTGGTTCTGGAAAAGTTTATTAAATTTGAGATCAGTTTTTCTTCCCCTTATCAGATACAATGCAGCCAATTCGGTTGTTCATCTTTTTTGGTACACTACAAGGATTACTGTTTATTCCAACCGGGGGGGGAGGGGGGCAACGGCCGTCAACGGCATTGACCAACGGCTTCCAACGGCAAGTATTTTCCGGATTATGACCAAGAGATTATAAAGATAGCCGTTGGACGCCGTTGGAAAATGCCGTTTGCGGCCGTTGGTAGCCGTTGGAAACCCGAACAGAAATAAACGGCAGCAGCTTCTTCTCCCCCATTTCGTTTTTCATCAAATTTTTTCCCAAAACCCTCCATCCTCCTCCCCAATTCGCCATCCACTTCCATTCCAGCCTCCAACGTCACTCGGTAGCATCTAGAAGCCCTCTCCAACCCCTAATCTTCTCCAATCAAGGTATAAACCCTAATTCCCTTTTTATTAAATTAGGTAATTTAGTGTTAGATTTGCAATTTATATGTTTGTATTGACTATTGTATGTGTAGTTTAGTTTATTGATGCTTAATTTTTATTATTAACATATGTATTGTAAGTTAATTGTATATTATAGTATGTTGTATGTATGGTGTATAGTGTATTGTGTGTATAGCGTAGTGTAGAATGCTGCTTGTATGAAAATATAGTGCGATAAGTTGAATGATGACATTAGATTATAAAATATCGAAAATGATATTTCACTACAAGAAAACTGCGGTTTACCTACGCCAAATTGGCGTAAGCGGGGCGTAGGTAAATGCATTAACTACGTAACACCTACGCCAATTTTGGCGTGGGTAAAACTTGCGTAGCTAATAAAATACCTACGCTTTACCTACGCCATCCGTTGGGTTGTTTCCTACGCCTTTCCTACGCCATAATTTTCTTACGCCTTTCCCACGCCATGTTGTACCTACGGTTTTGTTACGACATTTTTACCTTTTTAAGTGGTCACGTCTTTCCTACGTCATTTATTTACCTACGTCTTCCCTACGCCCAGTTTTCCTACGCTTTCCCTACGTCATTCTTACATATTACGTTTCCTACGTCTTTTCTACGTCATTCGTTTATCCACGATTTACCTACGCCTATGTTTTTAATGTTTTTCCTACGCCATGTATACGACTTTTTGCTGCATTAATATTTCATTTATCTACGCCTTCCCTACGTCTTTTCTGAAGCAATTTTAATATATTACTATTCTATTTCATTTCACCACATTAAATAGAAACTAAAATCAACTTATTTTATATATATACACATTCCAACAAAAAGATTAACGTCAAACCATTCATCTTTAATTCAAAAAACAAATATCTCATTCATATTACAAGGTCAAACAATATTAATCAAGTTCCTATATGTTAAAATAATATGATAATATGTTCATGATACATGACATCATACAGATACCATTAAAAAGTTTTCAATACCCTCATTCCTCATGACGATCGTTCGGCTCTTCATCAAATCGTTGTCGAAGCATCTCGATGAGTTGTTCATACTGCATCTTCAGCATTTGAATCTCCCCTTCTTGACGCTCCACCTTTTCCTCTAGTTTGGCTCTAGTCTGTGCTTCTCCCTTATTGATGCTATAAGTAGCGTCTTTGTATTTCTGCATTTTATCAAATATTGCGTCAATTTCTGCATTTTAAACTAATTAAAATAATGTTTTGTTGAAAGTTTAAATATTTACTCCAGGGATATTGCCATAATATGGCCTACGGTCCTTTCTTTTAGCTATAGCACCGGTAAGCTTGTCGAATACTTCTTCCTCGACATCATACGAAATTATTGTGCCTTGACTTTTCAATTCTTCAATTCTACCTTGATATTGTGCCTGTATTTGTGATTTTCCAAATACAAGAACAAAAACATAAATACATGCTCACACTGTAGGAACTGAACATAGAAAAGCACGAATATGTTAGAAGGTTGGTAGAATTGTAGGAACTGAACATACTTTTGACAGTATAGCAGACTATATATATTATATTACAAATTATAAATATGCAGTCTAAATATTTGCAGATAAGCAACTCCTAGAGCTAGTATTAGGAAACAGATTTTGGAATTGTTCGTTGTCTAAACGTTAAAGCCTTAGTAATCCCTTGGAGATAGCATGAATATATCATAAGCAAGATCCATGAATGACACATCCTATTCATGGTGTCTATGTTCTTTAGGTGTATACATGAATACCAAATAATTCATGGTGTCTATGTTCTTTTGGTGTATACATATATCAAATGCATTATTTCACCACTGTTTATGGTTCATAAAATATCAGTGTAATATAGGAATATATGTCTACAATACTGTTGAGAAATTGACTGTGCCTATGAAAAAAAATGGTTACGGCGAGGCAGCATTATGCTATTCATGATACTATTAATAATTTTGTGTTACTGTAGGCCATCAGTTCTAGTGTGACAAGTTTGACAACCAAAAGATGTTAATATATAAGATAAAATGGCGATGTTATTTTTGTTTTCTTTCTAAAAGTGGAGTGTTGTTCATCGTTAGATAGCGAAGCAAGTAAGATACTTGAACATGCATAATGCTATTAATGCATAAACAAAACTGTTTTGCTGTTTAGGTTATAGATGACGTGCAGATTATTTGTTTTGGAATTCTAATCAGTTTCAATCTTGGTTGACTGTTTGAGTGATACCGATACCTGAAGATTTTGCAAGATATTTCGTACGAGGTGGCCTACGTGATTGGTGACTTGAATGATCATTAACTCAAGTTAATGATATTGCAGTTCATTTGCTAATGATGTATTTGATAATATTTTTTTGCCATACCACGTGGTTATATTTCTATATGCCTGGTTCATCAATGCAATATGAATAGAATACTCTGAGTTTTATTTTCTCCCCATTTGTAACTAGAAAGCAGAAATAAAATAATGAAATTCTTTCTCCTGCAAGCAAATATAAAGGTTAATACTTGTTATACTTTTGTGAATTTTCTTCTATTGAAATAACTTGTTATTACCGATTAAAATTTTGAAAGCAGAAAAACTAGCCTGCTCTGTTATGTATTGGCCTTTGTTTTAGTCATATTTTACCCAAAATAAAATAATTAAAATATTTAAAGTATGACAAATGGGCTAAGATTTGTTTGGAACGAGCATGGAAGATGGAATCATATGACAATATATTCATGTCGGTAATGTGGTGACATCTACCCTCATCCCACACAGTAAGCATAAAAGTAAATAAAAACCATGGTTTCTTAGAAACAAGTAGCTAGTAGAATGCTAAACTTAAAATTTCTAACCAAGCAGCTAGTTCCAAATGACCATTTAAGGAGACATCAGTGTCATTCAGTTAAAAGCATCTGGAGAGCAGCTTAAGTGATGCTAACCTGGTTGCGAACATGTGAATATGTTTGGGCATAATAAAGAGTTGACGGTTCACCTTACCTTAAGCGGTGCCCGAACTCATTCCATGGAGGTGCACTAATCACTATTGGTCTCTTGCTGGCCAAGGATAGGATGTACTCTCCGGCCAATTTAGTGAAGTGAGGGTGACCACATTTGGAAAAAGACGGTTCATTGGTGGTTACAAGCCAGCAACAACAATAGAAATTTATAAACAGTATATTCTGAGAATTAACTAAGCTAACCAAGTTATAAAAATTTATAATTATAATAACAACAATAATAGAAATTTATATTAAAATAAAAACACCTTTAACAAACGCAAGAAAATGGCGACTCAGAGCATAATTTTGATAATTAATCAAAGTCAAGTACAACAGCATAATTTCTGCAGACTTTAACAACAACAAAAGTTCACGGGGTCAAGTGCACATGGTAGGACAAGGCTAGATAAGGGACCAGACGTGGACGCGGCAACTCAGAGCATCAAAGCAAACAGGGAAGAAGCAAATACACAGGTGCATACATGAATACCACTAAGAAGCACAAGGCACACTACAACAATGAACAGAGCAAAGAACGATTCAAGACCAGCATGCACTACAACAATGAACAGAGCAAAGAACGATTCAAGATATCTGCGGAATAACAAAAATGCTGGTCTGGGCTTTCGTATTAAAACCATCCTTATGGTAAACTTGGATTCATTTTAAATGGATATCACATTGACAAAAATTTCTACCATGATTCGACAATATAATACAGCCCATAGTTGAATCCTACTCATTTCTCTCATAAAAAACTTCACCTATTTATGAGAAGATTTTCAGCAGGCCACCTCAACTTTTGTTTATCAATAAAATATGTTGTATATCCATGCAAATCAAAACAGGCTAAAGAAAATATATAAAGAACATCCACTCTCTACAGTTAGTTAAAGAAACAATCTCTGTTCGATTCAATGACCATTTTCAGTTGCATCCCAACAAAATTACTAAGTTGCCCCTATGAAAGTATTATTGCGATTGAGCCAGGTGGTTTGATCTTTGACCATGCGCTGGCGTTACAACGGTCAAGCTATTAAAGCTATAATGGATACTGACTCGGTATAAATTGTATCATGCTGACTCCAACACACATAAGAAAACATGACAGCTAAGGGTAAGTGGTCTGGATTTGGAAACAAAAATAATTGCATAGTTTAATAGGAACTGATTTGCATTGACTAAAACTGCGGTATTAACCACTCATTGTTCCTCTTCTCAACAGTAAACATTAATGCATAAACATAATGTCAAGTTATATATATGTATTATGCTTCATAGATTCATCTTTAATCTCAATGAAATAAAAATACCTAAAAATGTTCCCAAATTTTAACTGTCGAAGAGATATTTTAACAAAATTTAACTAATCTTGCACATATTAAACTATTAACCAGTTATTAAAACCAAGATATAAGAATCACTTACTGAAAATTCCATCGATGCTTCATCAATCCATCCACTAGTGGTAGATCCGCTGTCCGAAGTGACCTTGTGAGTCCTACAATACACTTCCCAAGTAGTTGGCTCCCTATTAAGTTCATCGGTCTAGAAAATAAAGATAAAAATAGAGTAAAAATGTGAAAGCCGGTGTAAATTAACGTTAAAACAAGATTTTAGAGATCAAACCAAATCGTTTCGATAATCCGCAAAGGATCTCGAACCACCACAATGTCACTTTTGGTTTTGAGCCCTAGAGCCCTAGAGTTTGAAGCAAATACGTGAACTGTATCTTTTGAGGAAAACGTACTAAGCGTGATTGGCTGCGTCCCAATAGATACTTTTTTCCTATCAGATAATTTGCCAGTATTCATGTTCAATTGGAAATTCAATAGGTGACCATCTCCAAGGGCACATAATAAGTAAGATACCTGAAGAGTGACGTGTGCTGAACCTTAGTAATTTTGATTTATGAAGATGGAAAAGGCTTATTGTGAAATGACTTACCCCTTCAAAATAACATAGAAGGACTGAACGAGGTATGATTTCACCTCCCAGGTTTTCTGTTGTAATCCAGTCAAGGTCTGGTAGGGAATATATGTTGACACTGATATCAGTCCACATTCCAACTGCTGCCAGTGAACTTCTATCATTATCTTCTCCAATTGGATTTATGTCCAGACATGATATCTCATATTTAAACTTTGTATATTTCTTCTCTATCAATTTTCCGTCTTCAATTTCAAGGTAAACAAGATGCCCACCGCCGGTGGCCAAAAGAACCTGTAGTTGATCATGCAATCAGAACAGGCATAGAATATAATTTTAAGTTAAGCAATGTGAGAGAGAGGTTTATTTGTAAATTGTTACAACAAAACGTATAATCCAAGGGGATAATCTCAAAGTTGAAAACAATATTTGAGCATTTTGTCCTACTGATCACTGAGGCAAATAGCAGAGATTACCATGTTCAACCTGCCCCTCTGAAATAAATTTTCAGAATGGTTTAGGAAAAAAATTTGATTCTTATTTACAGTTTTGATGCTAAATACACTCGCTTCTGCCAATGCACCATCTGTATTCAATAAAAAAATCACTGAAATTGACAGTATTCTTTTTTTTCTTTTTCTTTTTTCTTACATATTTTTTACTCCATGTATAACCACTCCTTGAGAAATACTGAACTTGTGTATGTTAAATTAAACTGTAAACTTGCCAAACCAACACTAACAGGATTATCCTCCCCAAACTGTGAACTGGATCTAATGTAAACACTCGGTCAGCAGCTTTTTAGAAAATTAGACAACTCAAAACAAGAAATTCGCGTACTTAATTAGCAGTGGCAGTATAAAGAGACTGTAGCGGATTTCAAATCAGCAGTAGAATCGCGTAGGAGGCAAGGAACTGTAGCGGACTTCAAATCAGCAGTAGAATCGCGTAGGAGGCAAGGATGAGCCGACGATGGCTGATGGAATAGCCGAGTACGTATGCAGCGATGATTACTTAGAAGGCGTTGATTTTTGAAACCCTAGATTTTTTGGGTTCAAGCATCGCCAACATGACCTGAATCGAAAATCCAAAACAAGCACCTGAAAATTCAATCAAAACAAATATAAAAGGAGGAGAAGATAATTTTTGTAGAAGGCAAATTCTATTTCAACCCATGTTCTCAATTAGTAGCCCCCCAAAATATAAAAAAGATTGTAAACCCCCAAACTTGCTTAGTAGCCCCCCGTTTGTTCCAAAATTACCCCTAAACTTATTTATACTATTTTTTTTTTGAGTTTCTGTGTTCACCACGCACTGACAAGACGTGGTTAGATACCTAACCACGTAGAGACTATGCGTGGTTTATCATATAACCACGTAGTGGCACTACGTGGTTTATCATATAACCACGTAGTGGCACTACGTGGTTATATTACCAACCACATTTGTTCGCTCCGTACTGGAACAACATTCATGTTTTAACATAGCGTGGTACTTCCAAAACAATAAAAAAATTACGTAAAAGTTGGAAAGTAGAGTTTTGGTGTTTTGATGTTTTAGAACAGTGAAAAATTACGTAAAAGTTGGAAGAATTGAGAAAAAAGCTTCTTAAGGGTATTTTTGTCTTCAGAAATTTATTTTTTAAAGGGGGGCTACTAAGTAAAATTATGGGTTGAAATAGAATTTGCCTTTGTAGAATTAGGTTTTTTTTATTCGATAAAAACTGAGGTCAGGAGAAGGGAAGTATACGGTGATTAACGTAAAAATAAAAAACTTTATTTTGCATGTGTAGTGACGGCGTGGGAACTTTCCTACGTCTATGTTGAATTGTATAAAATTAATAGAGGCGTGGAGATGGCGTAGGAGATTATCTATGCCTTTTCTACAGTATCATTTTAGTGTAGACGATTTCCTACACCTTACTTACGCCTCGATTTGTTTTTTACGTGTTGAATTTGGCGTAGGAGAAGCGAAATTTCCTTACGTCTTCCCTACGCCTTTACCTCTTTCTACCAGTTTCCTACGCCTACCCTACGCTCCGCCTTTTGGCGTAGGAAAGACGTCGGAAATTTTGTGTAGGAAACTGCAGTGTTTTCTAGTAGTGTTTAATTTTATAATATACGGTTACTTTGATTTTTTTAATAAGTAATATAGTGTAGTAATTTTATAATGTACGGTTAAAAAATATCGAAAATGACAGTAAGTATAGTATCGAACGTCAATTTTTTTTATAAATATAATATGTTGCAGAATATGTAATATATTCGAAAACCCTTAGAATGTTTTTCGGCCCCGTCTGATAAGTATTGTATATGATCGTTATGTGGATATTCGTTTTTTTAACAGAACGGACATCTGTATTCATCTTATACAGTATTTGTTGGATTTGTCCCTGTATTGGACAAGTTACGAATACAATAACGTAATTAAATCGCGTAAATTATTTCATTTTAAATGGTTCACAAATTTTCGACAACGCTTCGTTTATGTTCCCTGTGTACACGCAAATGTGTACTGTTCAGGGAACTAAAGCGAAGCGCTGCCGAAATTTTGTTGAATCATTTAAATTGAAATAATTTACGCGATTTAATTACGTTATTGTATTTGTAATGGGAGGTAGGACGACCCATCACCATAGAGTCAATGATCAGTTATTATAAAATTCACCTGTAAACTGTTTTAATAATATGTCAATGCAAATTAATATCGTACTTTTTAACTATATACGTAGGTTAATGGACAATTATTTTACTGATCGGAGCTGGATGTACAAAAAACGAAGAGTTGAAAGTGAAACGTCAATTATTGAACATTTTAATAATGGTGTTCGCGTATTTATTGATTTCGCTTTAAGTAATAACGGAAACGACAAAGAAATCCGTTGTCCATGTACTAAATGCAAATTGTTAAAGCATTTGGTACCAGAAATGGTAAGAGTTCATTTGCGTCAGTTCGGTTTCGTGTCGAACTATTTGGTTTGGGATCGTCATGGAGAACCGTTAGCATCTAATCGTGTTGAAGCTGAGGAGGTATTGAGTAATGAAATTGATACGACAAATCTCGTAGAACATATGGTTGAAGATGCTGCACGTTCAATGTTCCCTGTTTTTCAATTAACCGATGACGATGGTAATACTGAAGACGAACCAAATATTGGTGCAAAAAAAATATATGATTTGTTAGAAGCGGCGAAGAAACCCATTTGGGAAGGTTGCACAAGCGGAACCCAATTGTCAGTGACTGCTGAGTACATTGCGATGAAATCTAAATACAACCTCACAGAATCTGGATTTACAGCTGTTGTACAAGCTGCGAAACGGCATATGCCTCCCAATAATTTAATGTGCGAAAATCATTATGAAGTAAAAAAACTAATGTCGGCTTTTGGTTTACCATATCAAAAAATAGATACATGTCTAAACGGTTGCATGCTGTTTTGGAAGGAAGATATCAATCTTAGACATTGTAAAATATGCAATCAGGAAAGGTACAAACCAAGAAAGAAAAAGAGAAAGGAAGTCCCATATAAGCGTATGCATTATTTACCAATTACTCCTAAACTTCAAAGGTTATATGCATCTTCTGTAACTGCGCAACATATGAGATGACACAGTATGAGAATACGAGAGGAAGGTACGTTAACACACCCAGCTGATGGGGAAGCATGGAAGCATTTTGACCAAAAGTATCCTGATTTTGCATCCGAGAGTCGTAATGTTAGACTTGGTTTATGTACGGATGGATTTTCACTATTTTCTCAATTTGGTTCTAAATATTCGTCCTGGCCTATAATTGTCACACCTTATAATTTACCTCCTTGGATGTGTATGAAAACTCCATACATGTTTCTTACAGTTGTTGTTCCTGGTCCTGATGATCCGACACAAGGAATCGATGTTTATTTACAACCTTTGATTGAAGAATTAAAAACATTGTGGTACGAAGGAGTAGAAACATATGATATTTCTAAAAAAAAAAAACTTTCACATGTATGCTTCTTTGTTATGGACAATCAGCGATTTTCCTGCGTATGCAATGCTTTCAGGTTGGAGTACGGCTGGTCGTCTAGCTTGTCCTTACTGCATGGAAGAAACAAGAGCATTTCCTTTACCTCATGGAAAAAAAATTTCGTGGTTTGACTGTCATCGATGTTTTCTTCATGTTAATCATCCATTTAGAAGAGATAAGAAAAACTTTACAGCTAATAGAGTTGAAACTTTAAGCGCACCTACGGTTTGGTCAAGCGAAGATATTTATGAACTTGTAAAGGATTATCCAAAAATACATGAAACCGGAAAGCAAATTGAAATTCAAGGTAAATCATCGATTCATAACTGGTGCAAACAAAGCATATTTTGGGAGTTGCCTTATTGGAAAAATCTCCTGATTCGTCATAATATTGACGTGATGCACATTGAGAAAAACGTGTTTGATAATGTGTTTAATACAGTTTTGAATGTCAAGGGGAAGACGAAAGATGATTTGAAATCAAGACGTGATATCGAAGTATTATGTAATCGTCCTGAGCTTCATATGAAACCAAATGAAACAAAAAAGCCAAAAGCGTGCTATGAGCTAGACAATAATCAAGTTAAAATATTTTTAAAATGGGTGGAAGGATTAAGATTCCCGGATGGTATATCTTCTAATCTTCGTAGATGTGTGGACTATAAGAACAATAAACTTAGCGGGATGAAAAGTCATGATTGTCATGTTATGATGGAAAATTTATTACCCGTCGCTTTTAAAGAACTATTGCCCGTAAAAGTTTGGACTGTTCTAACAGAACTTAGTCTGTTTTATAAAGAGATTTGTTCTACTACATTAAAAGTTGATCGTCTACGTAAACTTGAGGAAGAAATCCCGATATTGCTATGCAAATTGGAAAAAATATTTCCTCTTGGTTTTTTCAATGTTATGGAGCATTTACCTATTCATCTTCCATTTGAAGCACGTCTTCGAGGGCCTGTGCAATATGGATGGATGTATCCATTTGAAAGGTATATTCATATTTAGTTCATTAAATATTGGTTTAATTATATGTATAAAAAAATTGATTTAAAATAATTTGAAATAGATATTTAAATCATCTAAAGAAAAAAGTGAGGCAGAAAGCTCGAGTTGAAGGCTCGATTTGCAAATCATACATTGAAGAAGAAGCTTCATTTTTTTTCTTTCATTATTTTAGTGACCATGTAAACATATCATTTGAAAGTGCTCCGTGTAATGATGAAGGCATTGATCAAGATGATTGTCAATCGACTATATCTATTTTTAAAAAGCATGGTCGGCCTTCTGGTAAATGTGTGGAAGTATGGTTGGATGACAGAGATTATCACGTAGCACACACATATATTCTTCTCAACTGTGCTGAAGTTGCACCATTTGTTAGGTAATATACTTATATATGTAACATTTCTTGTATCTTAATTAATAAATATACAAATATGCACACATGTATCTTAATCAAAATATAACATTTCTTGTATAATTGCAGTATTTACGAATCACAACATCCGAACGGAGATATCAGCAAAGAATTCTCTAAATGGTTTTCTAAGTACGTTTTTGATACGACAAATGGTGTTGTAGACGAAGGATTGAAACATTTAGCTTTGGGACCAAAAAGGATAGTCAAGACCTATCCAATATTCTTTGTGAATGGATATAAATTTAATACCAAAGAATACGGTGCTGAAAAATTAACTAACAATACTGGTGTATTTGTTAAAGGTAGTGATGATTCAAATGATCATATACATGATTTTTATGGCGTGCTAACCCAAGTTTTGCAATTGTCGTATTTCACACGACCTGCAGAAGAAGTATTTTTGTTTAAATGCAACTGGTTCAGCAACGTTCCAGGTTCTGGAATAAACGTGCATCCAAAATATAATCTTATAGAAATAAAACATACTTCGCATTATCATAACTACGATCCTTTTGTACTTGCCAAACAAGCTCTTCAAGTTTATTATGCTTCTTACCCATCTCTAAGAAGAGATAAAGTAAATTGGTCGGCTGTTTTTAAAACAAAGGCAAGATTTACATTTGATGGACGGAACATTCCCGATGAACAAGCTTACCAAGCAGATATCGAGGAAAGTAGAGGAATAATAATAACAGATGATCAAACAGATTTTGGACCTCTAAACGATGATTCAAATGCATTAATTGAAGCATTTGAGAGTACAGAGGAACAAAATATAGAGTACGAAACAGAGTCTGAAACCGAAACTGACGAGGACTGATCAATAATCTACATTTTGAAGGTAATTATATTTAACATTATAATGTTTTCATTAAAAATGTTATGCTAATGTATGATATGTTCTCATATAATGTTTGTCTGTAACATGTTCTATAGATATGTCTTCACGTAGACGATCTGGGTCTACACATTCTGGGTCTCCCTCCTCTTCACAGAGAGGGACTATTCGTCCTGCAGATCGTGATCGCACTGGTCCATCAGAGGAGATGCCACGCACTGTAATTTGGCTAAAGCCAAAAGCCGACGGATCTGGGTAAGTATTAAGTTTCAAAATTAAATTTTATTCTCGTACAGTCTATTATAAGTATAGTAGTCATAAAATAGTAAATGCTTTTTTTTCCTGTTAAACACAGTGGTTTTACGATAGAGCCATCAAATATAGTTCTTTCATTATCTAAGCGTGCATACCAGAGTCGGATGAATGAATGTTGGCCCAAATGGTCCTTGATTCCAGAGAACGTGAAGGAAGCTATTTGGTAGGACTTTTTGGTATGAGTGATATTACTTGTTAGGTTTAAATATCTAATCATGTTTACACTACGCATAAAAACTATATAACTCTTATGTAATCAAACGTGCAGGGCCATGTGGACATCCAGGATGCAGATCTTTCCGTTGTACAGCGTCATTGGCAGAGTAAAATTGCAAAGAACTACAGGGAGACTTTAAATGCTTTGAAATCAAGTGGAAGCAAGCCAAATTGGATGAGCGCTGTTGTGTGGGAACAGTTTATCCGCTGGTGGGCCAATGAGGAATTTCAGGTAAATTTAGCATATATTTAATTTAAATTGTTCTACGCAAATAATATTTAAATTAAAACTATAAAACAATTTTTTTTTCAACTTAAATTTGCAGAAAGAGTCAACTAGGAATTCTGCTAACAGGAGCAAGAACCCCGTCACACATCGCGGTGGTTCTAAGTCATTCCAGCATCACCGCGAGGACTTGGTATATTTATTAATTAAGATAAACATTTATATAAAAATATTTAATATATATATTTATATGTGCATATTTCAGGAAAGACAGCGCGGTGGTCCTGTCAGTCGTTGGGATGTATTTGCGCATACGCATGCGGTGACTCAAATTGACGATTCAGGCTCATATTCGTACACCTGGGAAAGTAATGACAAAGCAAGGACCGCATATGTAAGTATAAGATAATGAACTAAAAGTTTTAAGTCTATTAAAATAGCATTATCTAAATTCAATTGTATTTTGCATACTAGGAAAAGTTTCAGGACGCTCGGACATTGATGCTCCAGGACACCGGAAGAGCAGAGTTGACCATTGATGAGGAGAACGCAATATTTGAGTCTGTCATGGATCCAGCGACCCACGGAAGGCGCTTTGGATTTGGAAGCCAATCGGTAATTTAATTTAAATTTAAAATAATTTTTATGAAGCATGTTCATTTCGATATCATATATATAAACACTTTAGATGTGAGCTTAGCTAGAGTAAATATTTAAACGTATTTACACATATATTTACACATATTTACTAATATTTACAGGTTGACGTAGTGCAGAAGAACTACCAGAGGGCTCAAGATAAGGAGGAGATCGCACAGCTACGAGCCCAGATCGCCATGCTTCAAGACCGCGATCGCCGCCGTGAAGAACAAATGGAGCAGCTAAACAATAAAGTGGCGGAGTTCATGGAGCAATACGGGCGGTTTCCTTCCTCCGGTGGTTCTGCTGGCGAGTGAGTTGAGGTATGTTTGAGATGTTCTCTTATGTGTGGAGTGGTGATGGTTTGTATATATTGTTGTATGGTGTTAGACATTTGGTGATGGTTTGGATGTGTTAGGCATTTGGTGATGTGTTTGGATGTCTTAAACATTTGGTGATGGTTTGGATGACGATTGGTGATGGCTTTTTATGTGTTTTGTTTGTATATATGATGACGGTTGGTTTGGATGACGTTTGGTTTTGATGTAGAAACTAATTTGATGGATGTAGAATATTTAGTTTGTTTTGATGGTTTGGTTGTTTATGTGTATGATTTGATTATTATATTGTGTTTGGTTATATATATGTGATTGTTATTGGATATACGCTCAAAATGGAGCAGTTTTGATATTTATGATATTGTGTGTGGCCGGAGGTGAGTAGGAGCTGCTGGATAAAAAAAAAAGTTTCAGATTTCCAACGGCTTCCAACGGATACCAACGGCCATTTATAGGCAACGGCTTCCAACGGCTACCAACGGCAATAACCAACGTTTTCCAACGGCGAACCAATGGCAAGTTGGTCAACGAAGTTTGCCACGTGGCCAGATGAGCCGTTGGTAAACGTTGGCCGTTGGAGGCGTTGGAAACCATTGGAAGGCGTTGAAATGTATTCCAACGGCCTTTCCAACGGCTTGCCAACGGCCGCCAACGGCTTGGAGCCGTTGGAAAGAGCTGTCTCCCTTGTAGTGCTATGGTCAAAGGCAAGGTGATCCAATGTCTGCATATCTGTTTATTATTGTGATGGAGTATCTTACCAATCTGCTTCAAAAAGAGACACACATGAAATCCATTAAGGTTCACCCTAAATGCAAAGATCCAGAAATTTCTTGTTTAATGTTTGCTGATGATATTGTCATCTTCTCTAAACCTGATCATCATTCCATTCTGTCCATTAAAAACACTCTTCAAAACTTTGAAGATTCCACTGGCATTGCCATCAACTATGCTAAATCGAATATATTGGCTGCTGGCCTCAGCAATGATCAATCAAATGCCTTAGTTCACTTCTCAAACCTTGCTTACATGCCTCCAAATTTTGTATATTTATGAATTCCGCTCACTTCCTCTAGAATCACTACTAATCAATGTTTGTTGATGTTTGAGGCTATCATTGGTAAACTTAGTCTTTGGCCATCACATCTCCTATACCAAGCAGGTAGACTAACAATCATCTCTTCCATAGGTACTGCCATGACTACATATTTCTCAAGAACTTTATTCTTCCAAAAAAGTTAATCAACAATTTGAATAAAGCTTTTAACCACTTTTTATGGCACGGTGATTGTTTCGCTAAAACGCTTATTCCCATTGCCTTTAAAAAGATCAACATTCCAAGAAATAAAGGTGGCTTGGCATCATCAATTTGCTGACATGGAACAAGGCAGCCGTTTCCAAACATTTATCTTCTCTGCTGATGGAAAGCCACTCTTTGTGGGTCGATTAGATGTTGTGTTACCACTTGAAAAATAAAAAATTCCAGACCATGACAGTTCCTCCTCATGCAAGTTGGTTCTGGAAAAGTTTATTAAATTTGAGATCAGTTTTTCTTCCCCTTATCAGATACAATGCAGCCAATTCGGTTGTTCATCTTTTTTGGTACACTCCATGGGCCAAGCAAGGTCTAATTCTTCACAACTCCCTGACACACATTGAAAAACTGGCTTCTCGAGTACCTGACAATGCTTTAGCATATGCATATATTCACAATGGCACTATCTTGATGCCAAATACAAGCTGTACAAATGTAAGAAACCTTTGGAGCTCCATCACGTCTCAGGTATATGATATGCAGGCCATTGGTCTGTCTTGGATCAATGACAAAACTGGTCACTCCATCAAGATAGTCTATAATGCCTTGCTAGATTGCAATCATTCTGCTCAATTTCCTTGGTACAAAAGAGTTTGGAATAGATATGGCTCCCACAAGGACAATCTTCGTCTTTGGAAAGTCCTCAATAATGCCCTTCTTCTAGTGAAAAATTGGTGATTGATAACAATTAAACACCACGGTGCGCTGCGAAAGCGATTTCAAATCAAGACCTAGTATTGTCTATTTGAATACCAATGCAACTTAAAATATCAATTATGAGAACACAATCAACAATATGAAAAACAAGAGACACAGAAGATTTAACGTGGTTCGGATTTGAAAATCCTACGTCCACGGAGACCCAATAACCCTTTTATTATTATCACCAGAGATTACAAGCCAATACAATGATTAGAGAGATACAATAGGTGGAGACTCTCTCTAATCAATTACTCAATTGAAGATAATAATAGAGCACTCAAAATAGAAAAACCCCCAATTTGATTTCGTTAGGGTTTCTATTAATTACAATTATTGGAAATCTGATTAAAACTAATCTCTTTGTTTGGAAGATGATTAGGAGACAATATATAGGTGACCTAAATGATCTAGATCATCCATCCACGTCAAAAGAATCTGCACCATCAGTTTAGAGAACCAAGCTCCGAAATTTACAAAATTGCCCTTCAGAATTCGGAACTGATAGAAAAAACTTTCGTCGCCTCAGACGTCTGACCAGGGGGGTCAGACGTCTGTAGAATGTTTCGGGAAACATTCTGAGGCAGGGTCAGATGTCTGACCTAGGTAGGTCAGACGTCTGTAGTATGTTTCATCATGCAGTAAATTCACTCTTCTGACAATCTTCTTCCTCCAACCAACTCCAATGCTTTCCAATGCATAGCTCTACCGAATCTTCACATCAAACACATATATGAATCGCATAAATTCAACACTTTTCACCAAAGACAAGCCGGTTAGCATGGGTCTTCTTCATGATAATTGTTATGAGTTATGTTATTATGCATCTAAAACTAGGTTTCATTTATTTTTTGAATGTTCATATGCCCATCTCATATGGTCCATGCTTATGAATGAGTTTCTCTACCCAATTCCATCCGCTAACTCTCTAGTGGAATGGACAACCATATTTATGACCATTAGAATGAAATCTAATTACAATAGGAAGCTTCTTTTGATCCTAAAGAAATTCGCAGTCGAAGTATGGCATGAGAGAAATAGAAGAATATACAATGATCAGGAACTTCCTTAGTTGGTTATCTTCAATATTATCAAGGCGAAGATAACGAGAGATTAGACAAGAATTTGTGAAGACAGAGCGCAGAATTCTGCTTATTGACTCAGCATTCTTCCCACTATTTTTATTACTTTGCTTGTTTTTTCACTTTTCAGCATGTTTTTCTTCCCGCTTTCTCCTTTTTACATTTTTCAACAATGGCCTTTTGTATGGGTTGTTATCATTATGTACTTTGCTTTTGTTATAATATAACTGGTAGGGATCCAGTATAAAAGCCTGCTAGCCTTTTTTAAAAAAATATATCCATATCCCACTCTTTTTTATCGCTTAAAATTCTCCCATTGGTCTTTTTGCATCCATTTTTTTTTGTGAAACAAAATTATGTAGGTTTGATCTTTTTGCTACTGTGACCATCAACATAAAAATTCACAACATTTACAACCTTTAAGCTCATTTATAATTGCATTTTAAATTAATGATTAAGATCGTATGTATTTCTGATTTTGAACAAGTTAGAATTCGCGAAATGAAATAAAATATTTGTGAGGATGAGCTTGATTAACAACATATCTGCGAAATATTGGGCGATTTTGAAAGAAAGAAAGAACGATATGAGAATTTGTGTGGGAGATTTTAGGGATTTTTAATTTTAGGTGATGTGAATCTTTCCCATTCTTTAATCCGACTTTTATTCTATTTTATATGAACAACGAAAAAATAAAAAAATTCCTTTTTTTAATCGTACTCTTTGGCAGCACAAGAATTGTTTGAGCACGTGATAATCTGCAATATTTCTTACTACATTTATATTAATATAATGATGTTAGAATTTTTGTTACCCAAAATCTAATAAAAGATAAAAATATTGGGAAAGCCTATTCTAGAATCTTATATCACTCAAGTCTCAAAAGGATAATATTGCATAAAATAAAAATATTTAAAGATAAACAATCATGAAGATAGTTCTAAAACACGAAGAAATCAAGATGACCAAAATATAAATTCCACCCAACAACCATTTATATTGATTGAAAAAAAAAATTACAATTAACCCACCGAATAAAAGTAAACAAAACAAAATAGAATCAATAACCTAATGGTTAGAAGGAGTCTTAATCTCGATAACAACGACTTCTTAGTGTTTGGAGAAGAAAAACAAGGATGAAAGAAGAGAGAAGTACTAAATACTTTTGCACACTTTTTCACTCTCTCTTCTAGACTCTATTTATAACATCAATTACTTAATGCCTAAATTAATATTATATGACAAAAAATAAATTGATTAGCCAATTAAAGAGAAAAATAAATATAAAAAAATATGCCTACTAATTAGGGAAAACAAAATTTTCTTTCTTTATTTTGCATATTTGTTCCCTTCTAGTTGTGATTTTGTATTACCAAAATTTAACAAACGACGTGATGATATGCATACTTTAACATGTTTTCTACTTATTGTTTTTGAGTGTAGGATAATAATTGAAAGATTACATGAATGGAATTAATTTACAAGATAATAGTAATAATTGAACAAAAATCGCCTTATGTAAAGTATAATAACCATTCTAGGGTCGAACCGCCATCATTTTGTATTTTTATGTTATTTTGATAGAACTTAGGATAGTTTTAATCTTCTTTCCATTAGCAACCATAATATATGAAGGAATTATTGGTGTGTCTTGCATTGTATTTGTATAATGGGTGTACATTGGAAAAAGGAATAATCGCCACTATAAGAAAACGTACGATTTTCGACGACTAGCAGCCGTCGGCGGTCGTTGGAAGCCGTCGGAAACCGATGCAAAATACCGTCGCAAGTTCTTCTGTCGCCGCACAGTTTTTTCGACGGCTTCCAACAACATCCGTCGTAATCTTTCCGACGACTACCAATAGTTAGTCCGACGGCTTTAGACGGTCGTCGAAGACACGTGGTCATTCAAGAGGTAGCAAAAAAAAAGCTACTAACCGGCAGAAGCCGTCGGAAATTTTCGACTTGTAAGTCGTCGCCAGCTGTCAGAAGCCGTCGGAATTACTAAAGCTTTTTGCCAGTATTCTACTGCATTCTAGCCTAATATACACAATCCAAAAACATAATATAGTCACACACAAGCACATATCGAATTCAGATATTCAATAGTATCAAATCATACAAATATACTCAAATCACATAAAGAAAATTAAAGCAAGCATAACTCATATAAAATAAAACCAACCAACACTTCATTAACATAATGTATATACATGTCATTGTACAAAATATACACCATCGAAAACCAACTCTCCACCATCAACTCACAAATCTCAAAATTACCATCACCAAATATACCATCAAATAATGTACACAACATCTCAAAGTATCCAACTCCACCAACTTAATGTATCATCAAAAAATACTAAACAATGACGTAAAACAAAAAACATACCTATCACTCCTGTCAATCACCTCCTGAACCTCCGGAACCAGCTGAAGATGGAAAGCGGCCACCATACTATTGCATGTACTCAGCAATACGCCGGTCCAGCAACTATGTCATCTCAATAGCCTGCCGATGGTTCTACTTCTCCAGTTGCGCCGCCCTAGCTCTCAATTCCTCGATCTACTCGATTTTTGCTAGATCGATCTGAGCTCTGGTATGGCTGGCTCTCCTCTGTCTATCCTGAATACTTATTTAATTTAGTAAAAGTTCAATTACTATAATCTTACTATCGAAGCTACAACATAATAGGTTAATTGTTATATCTATAAACTTATTATTGAAACTAAAGCGGTGTGGAATTATTTAGAACTGAAAGATTACTAAATTGTTGTATCTAAATATATTATTCATTACCACTTGATTGCCAAAACCATAATGCATGTTCCGTGAAGGTGAATCCATGACTGACTCAAACATGACATCCTCCTCGTCCGTAGTCAGCTGCTTTCGATCAGTTTCCTTCAAGAGTTTCTGCCTTTGTTCCATAATCCGTGCGTACATGAACAAATAAAAATACATTTAAAATTAATAGCATGATATCTTAATTCATCATACTTTAATAATTAAAACAATTACTAATATTATATAAACTAAAATATGCTTACATGGCTCTTTCGTGATTTATTGTCATGCCATGTACTAGAGGTGGGAAGGTCAGTTAACCAAACCGATCGGTTAATTTGAACGGTTAACCAATTAAAAGTAACGGTTCGGTTAACCGTTTCATCGGTTAACTTAGTCTTACATACTGACCGAACCTGTTAAATTTAACCGTAGTTAACCGGTTAAATTTAACGGTTCGGTTCACCTTTCGAACCAAACGGTTAAACGTTGCATGGTTAATTGTTTAAGGCAAACAATTAACCGTTGCATGGTCAACTGTTTAAGGCAAACGGTTAACCGTTGCATGGTTAACCATTGGTTAACTGAATATATAGCAAATTAATGATTTATTTCGTGACAATATAACATGCATATGGTATATATGACAACATAATTCATGACATGCATACTGTATATGTAGCATAGCAAAGATCACATAATTCACAACAGTCCACAATTCATAGTTAATAATACAAGTACAAGATTAAAATATTAAATAGTACATATAATGCAGGAAACGTAAATTAAACTGTAAATTAAGAATTCATTGCATAGATGCTCTAGCTTCGGCCTTCAACTCCATATCTCTATCCATTTTCCAATTTCTACTGTAAATTAAACTGTTATAATACTGTAAACATAAAACAGTTTTATGTATTAATAATGTTATAAACAGGTTTAAACTATAAACAGGTTTATGTATTAATAAACAGGCTTAAACTATAAACAGGTTTATGTATTAATAATGTTATAAACAGGCTTAAACTATAAACATGTTTATGTATTAATAAACAGGCTTAAACTATAAAACAGACAGAAATTAAACTGTTATACTGTAAACATAAAACAGGCTTAAACTAAAACTATTATACTGTAAAGTATATACAAAAAACAGGCTTAAACTATAAGCAGTCACATGATATTAATAATGAGAATAATGTGTGTGTGTACTGTAAACATAATATAGTTCTCACTTTGTATAAACTATAATACAAGTGAGAATAATGTGTGTGTACTGTAAATAGCTGATATTAGACAGAAATAAAGGCACATTTGGATTAAAGTACATATGAGATTATATTATATATGACATTAAACTATAAAAGGCTTAAACAAGTATATATGAATAAGTAACAGGTTTATATATAATGAACAGGTTTATATTTGATGAATAGGTTTATGCATATGTAAATTAAATTGCAAAGAGGCTGTTTAAACTGTAAATTAAACAAGTAACAGGTATGAACTGTAAATAAAAAAAGTAACAGGTATGAACAGGTTTATATATTTGATGGGTAGGTTTAAACTGTAAATTAAACAAGTAACAGGTTTATATATATGTAAATTATATACAGACTATTTAATTTACAAATACTCTCATACCTGAAATAATAATGATAATTCTGAATCATAGGTCATCATTGTTCATATAATATCCACCTATCACCTGAAATCAAACAATCAAACATATTCTATAACCGATTCGAGATATACCAGTTGCAAGAACAAAATTCTACTATAAATTTTTACGTTTCTAAGTTTCTTAATTTATGTGAGTTTTGCAATAGGGTCATATGACTAATTACTAACTAACAAATAGCACTGGTTGTGGATGCATATGCATCTAATGTTAAGCATCATCCCTTCAATCAAACGATGCTATTTCTTTTAATCATGGCCTAGGAATAAAGAACAAGTTTATATATTAACATACATTTATTTGTTTATCACATAATAATTAACATAAATGTAAACTATATGAACATTTACATTTCTACTAAATGAAACTAACCGTGGTGAAAGTGAATACAACAATGACGAACATGGACTATCCATGGTGAACATAAAAGATGATGGTGACTCACGTTGACATCCATGTACAAAATCTGCATGGAAAACAAGTTAATTAGAGCATTGTATTTAAAATCCAACAAAAGAAGAATTATATTATTTTACAACTGCAAATATCACTTGATTGGAGTTAATCATAATAAGAAATATCATCGATAGGAACCTCAATTCAATGATCGACAAAAAATGGTTTGGACCTTAACCAATTTAGAGTACAAACTAATGCCTCAACCATCCGTGGACTCAAAGTACTAGGAAAACGATCTATAATTCTTCCTCTGGTGCTAAAAGCGATTTTGAAAGCAACCGTGGATACCGAAATAGCAAGAAGACCCGAGTGACTAAAGATAAAACACGATATTTGGAAGTATTTACCTTCCACCATAATAAAACATCAAAATTATTTGGTGTACCCTCAATAGATGCATTTAAATACTTTTCAAGTTTATTGCCTTCGTTATCGTGTTGTTGAACCTATCTTAGAAAAGTATTCATTCTTCTAGAAAGAACATCACTAACATCCTCAACACTTTCACTAGCAACGAGCGTACTAAGTTGTGGTTCCTCACGCGTTTGTGTTTCAAATGTAGAATCATTAACATAAAAGTCAAACAACCTTATCAAAATATTCTTCACACTTTTTAATATGTCTTCCGCAATATTTATTTCATACATGTCTTCAACGCATAACTTAAAAAATTGGAATTTATACCTTGGGTCAAGCACACACGTAACAAATAAAATTTTGTTCATATTACCTTCGATTCCCCAATATTTATCGAACTTCACTTTCATACTAATTGCCATTTTAGCAAGATAAGGATTCATTTTATCAACCAATGCTCTAAGTTCTTCTTGAATTCCATTAAGCTCGGCAAAACAAACATTTTCACCAATGGATAAAGTTTTGCTAAATTTTAAAGTAACATCATAAAAATACTTTTAGAATTTAACAAATAATTCAACATTTTTCCAATCCGTAGAACTTGAAGGATGAATTTCATCATCAAAGTACGCCACAAAAATACCATCATTTTCTTTCATATCATCAAAAACCTTTTTGTATTTCAAAGCCGCTTCCAACATCAAATATGTTGAATTCCACCTAGTCGGTACATCCAAAATAAGCATAGATTTATTCTCAATTTCCAAACTTAAACATATCTTTCTAAATTTAGTCAACCGTGTCGGAGATGATCTCACAAATCTGACTGCAGCATGTATTCCAGCTATAGTACTACTAATTTGTTTTAGCCCACCATTGACAATTAAATTGGTTATATGAGCACAACAACGAATATGCATGAAATCACCATTCAAAACATAACCACCGTTATGATCATTTAATTTTCTTTTCACATAATTAATTGCCACTTCATTTGCACTAGCATTATCGACCGTGATAGGCACTATTCTTATGAGTTCCCATTTTTTGATACACATGACAATAAGTTTTCCAATATTTTCTTCTTTATGACTAGTAATCACACAAAAATTTATAATCTTTTTATGTAACTTCCAATCTCCGTTAATAAAGCATGCAGTTAAAACCATATAATTCACATTTTGAATAGATGTCCATGTATCGGTAGTTAAACAAACACCATGCAATGATTTTGAGAACTTTTTTTGAAGAGATTCTATCGAGTCCCAATATATTTGAAGCGCATCCCTACAAATTGTTCTACGTGAAGAAACTTCAAAACTATGACACAATTCCTGACAAAATAGAAGAAAGCCTTCACCCTCCACAAAACTAAAAGGGAGTTCATCAATAACTAGCATTCGAGCTATTGCTTTTCTACATTCCTCTTTATTAAATGACCATGCGATAAGGTTGCAGCTACCTTCTCCATCGCTATTTGTTCCAAGAGCTAAAGTTTTTTGTCTCTTATTATTATCACGTGGAATGGACTCACATGAATGTTTTATATGGTAATTTAAATATGCAGCGCCATTTGATTTAGAATCACATGCAAATTATTGACCACAATTGTTGCAAATATATTTCTGAAAATTGAAATTAGCTTCTTTAGTAAAATGTTCCCATACCAGAGAAGGCTTTCTAGAAGAATTCTTGCACTTCGGGTGTAGTGGAGGTTTTCTAATATTGATATCTTCTTCGCCGGTTTCCTCATCGTCTGCTTCTTCCACAAACTCATCGTCATCTCTTGTTTCTCTAGAACTACCTATTTATATGTTATAGTGCATGAAAAACAAAAATACATTTAGATTAGAAATATACAACTTAATATGTGTGTGTATCAGTTGCATATACAGTTTAATACCATATCAGTCTATATAATAATTGCATATACAGTTAATATATATATAATAGTTGCATATATAGTTTAATACCATATCAGTTTAATACTGTGTATTAAACATTCAAACTCACAGTTACATATAATATATAATACATAATTTAAAACATTCAGTTTAACTGATATACATAGGATAGAAATACACATGCATATTTAAATTATACACACTCTGCCCCTCCTTTCATATAATGGTTGGACATAAAATCATATAAATGAACTCTAAACTTTAACAACGTGTTGCCACTAAAGTAATTCACACTGAACCATGTTAAGTGTTGAAACATGTAATTACACAAGGTGCTAATAAACTGTGAGTTTGAATGTTTACACAATTTAACTTTGACAGTATAATACATAAACCAGTAAATATGTACATTATTCATAAACCAGCTTATACAGTTTAACTTTGACCCGACCATTGATGATAAACTTCTCAACAGCAATGAATGAATATGCAATAACATATATAGTTTAACCTGACCATTCATATAAATATTTACGTAGTTTAACTGAACTATTCATATAAATATTTACACGGTTTAATTGAACTATTCATATAAATATTTACACACTTTATATGAAAATTTCAATATTAAGAATTTATATGAAAGTTTCAATGTTAAGAATTTACAAAGTTTAACTAAACTATTCATATAAATATTTACACAGTTTATATGAAAGTTTCATTTTATATTTGCACAGTTAATTGAATTTATATGAAAGTTTCAATGAATAGAATTTATATGAAAGTTAAACTGTGTAAATATTTACATAAACCAGTGAATATGTACATTATTCATAAACACGTAATCAATGTTAAGTGTTGAACATTCATTTTATACAGTTTACAGTATAATACATAAACCGGTAACTATGTACATTATTCATTATATAAGGATTTAAAACATTGAATCTGAACATAATGTAGTTTCAAAGTTATATATAAACTATATCAGTGTATATTGAAACTAAGCATAATGTAGTTTCTAAGTTATATATAATATAAAGTATATGAATGAATTCTGAGAACATATTTGTATATATTATATCAGTGTATATATAACTTCATATAACTTTCATTCATAATTGAGTATATAAACTTAAAACATAGCATAACCGAATGATTTTTGATGAAGGTAACAGAATTAAAGTACAACAAAATAGGAAACATAGTGGGACTTTATAACTTTAGTGTACATGTGATTGATATATAAATTGTTTATATATGAATGATTGTTTATATCTATACTTCGATGAACAAGTTCTACAACAAGCCTAACGGATCAGTTCAAGTAACACAATCAATCAATATTGTGAAGTAATCTTATAAATGTAAGTGTTACATCATTCTTCATTGAAGAGGGTGATGTTACACTTTCTATTTTACTGGTGGAGAGTATGAAACATAAAAAGAATTAGTTTTAATTTATTTGGAATAGTACATAGATTCACATTCTCCATCTTTAGTAAATAGTGATGGTAACATTTCTCATTTTAAGAGGTCATACTCTAACATATCAACTGTACTTTGGATTGGAAATTATTGTGAAAATATCCTAATGTAGCTTTGACCCGACCATTGATGATAAACTTCTCGGCAGCAATGAATGAATATGCAATAACATATATACTTTATATTTGAAATATAAAGTTGCATATTTAAACTGTAAATCCTATAACTGTAAGACAATGCAAATTGTAAAGTAAACTATAAATTCTATAGCTATAAATTAATCCTATAACACAACACAAACTATAAATTAATTCAGATTGTAAATCCTATAAGACAACCCTATAACACAATTTTATAACTGTAAGTTAAATCAAACTATAAATTATTCAAATTGTTAACTAATTCAAACCGTAATATTTAAACTGATACTTAACATATAGTATTCACCATATTGGGTTTAGCAAAATCAATGTTTGTTTAAATACATTAAATTTACATATACAGTTAAAAAATTAAACTATTTAAGTATTAATAGATAAAGCTACAAATTTATAGTAATATATTATCTCATACGTAATTATTGTTAATATTAATTTTTATTATTTATTAATTACTGAAAAAAAATTACTTTTGATTTTAAGTTTCAAAATTTCGTTTCAAAATTTTATGAAATTTTTTTATTTTATTTTAAATAATTTTATAGCTTTAAATTTTTTTTGAAATATTAAATATTATTATTACTTATAATTATAAAATAAAAAATACTAAATAATAAATTATGCTTCTTAATTAGTAAATATTAACCGCTTATTAATTGTTAATTACTAAATATTAGTCTGTTATATATTAATGCTAATCATATAATAAAAAATATTTTATAGTAATTATTAGTTGTTAAAAATTACATTCTGTTTGTTAATTATTAATTTTTTCAGTTGTTACCTATTACTTCTTAATTGTAATTAAATATTAATAATTGAATATTAACTAGATATTAAATATTAAATATTAGTACTTAAATATTATTTATTAGTAGTAATTATTTAATATTAATTATTAATTATAATTTTTAATTTTTACTTTATTATTATCAATTATTATTTATTAAATATTAAATATGATTTATTAATTATTTAACAGTAACTATTATAAATTATTATTTATTAATTATTAATTATTTATGATTTAATTATAGTTACTATAAATATTATCTATAATTAGTAAGTTTATTCAATAGTAGTTATTTAACTAATTATTAATCATATTTGTTTTATTATTATTATCATGGTTTATATTATTATTATTGTTGTTGTTATTTTTAAATTGACATTGTCATTTAGTTTTGGCTTCCATCTCTAGCCGACTACCTCGACTTGTTTGGGATTAATCGTTTAGTTGTTGTTGTATTAAATATAAAATAATTATTGATTACATAAAATAATTAGTAATTATAAATTATTTATTAATAATTCTTGATTATAAATTAAAATGTTTTTACAACCTTTTACAGCAACTGGTAAATTAAAAAGTTTGTAATATGTATATATTACAACTAGAAAAAAAGTAAAGAGTTATGAAAATTGACATCTATTACAATAGGCAAAAGAAAATGGTTGTAATTGGCATCTATTACAACTAGCAAATAGAGAGGAAAACCAGTATCTAGTACGATGGGCCAAAAACCGTTGTAATAGAACTATATTACAAACCGTTGTAATAGGATTATATTACAACGGGTCGAAAACCAATCCCACTTCGAGTGGGATATAGCGGTATATATGGTCATTCGCTATTACGCGGGACGCATAGGGTCTCATCCGCTATATATATGCGGGAATATCAATCACTCCAATATATATACTACTATATATAATATCACATCCAACTGATAATAATTTATCAATTTTATCAATCAATCAATAATTAATTTTAACTATTTAAAATTAATTTCGGTAATCCAAAATTGAGTGAGATTAACTCACCTTTTATTCCAATTGTTGCTTCCGTGTTCTGGTTGGTCTATAGTCGAACGACGTTTGACTATATCTCAAAATTCGACTAGCTTGATATGCACCCAATCCAATCCCATTGCGTAGATGTCGTTACTTTGGGCGCAACACGATAGACCGTGTTCGTTTGAACCTAATATTCATTAGTTATTTAACTTATAAGTTTCTTTTTTTTACAAGATAATTTATCATATCAAATACACTTAGACAAAGACAACCATTATTACCAAAGCAAAACCTATCCAGCCCTCAAAATCAAGTTCGGCCACCTTTTTTTTTTAAACCCGGCCCAAAGCCCATCGCCCCAACCTTCTTCCTCCTCCTCTCTTTTTTCCACTGATACGTGCACAACGAAACAGCTATGCCCGTGCATGATATTCAATGACCCCTTACTCCACTCGACGAACCCACAAATCGACGCCACTAATCATCTTCTCTTCGCGAAGGCAACCTATTCCATTCGAAAACGGAGCACTCGGCCCTCCTTTTCAATTTGCGACAATGCCGCCCTCTCTCGTAGCCATGGCCAGGTCGCGATCCTCCATTTGAAGCCGCACGCTCCAAAAAATTTCCCCGAGATGCTAAACTCCCCTCCGAACTCGAATGCGACCACCACGTAGCCCAACTCCACCTCAATCATCCTACAATCGAAACCCTAGCTAAAAGCTTCCCATGTACTCGATTTCGAGAAACACCCAACATGGCCGCGCCTTCCACACATCATCCCAGATCGAAGCCCGTGGTGCAACATGAATTTTAAAATTTGTTTGGTGATTTTTGGTTGAGTATTCAATTTGATGTGGATTTTTAAAGTAAACTGTTTGTTTATTTTTCTTGAGAATGCTCGGCTGTGTGTTGTTAAAAAGGGAGAGAGGGAAACGTGTTTGAAAAGGGAAGGCCAAATCATGGGTGGCTGAGAAAAGAAAGAAAGCAAGTTGATGTGAACATAGTCAATCAAGGTAAATATACATATATATTTATTTAAATTTAAATCGTCTCGATTTCGCAACTTAAAATCTCGACCTTCTATCGAGGCGTGCCGCTAGGCGTTCATAATATTATACCTCTATTCTGAATGCAATGGAAAAGGTTTTCTATCCTAATTCGATCGTATGGAGAAGATAGCTTTTTGAACCCAATTATTATATTGAATTTTCGATATAAATTTCAACGCATTTATATACCATACGATTAAACGATAACTCAAAACGTTACGAAATTTGAAATTCGATAACAATGCCTATTACGAGACTGTGCCCCAGAAGGCTATTTTTAAATGTCAATTTAAACGATATATTTTTAAAATTGAACAAATCACTTCTAAATTCAATTTAAATTTTTTTTATCTTCAGTATTATTAATATAAATTTTATAAGCCTTTAAACTATTTTTATCAAGCTTAAAACTCAAGATTCACTAATTTACCCAATTTTCAATTATTAAATTATCAAATAAATGGTTAATTTGAAATTCAAGTTAAAAATTAACTTATAAATATTTAAAATCAATTAAATATTCCAATTTCAAATATCCAAAATTCTGGGTCGTTTCATTAACCCGGTACTTCACTCTCGAACCAAGCACATCGAAATCAACTTGTACTTCTTTCGAGAACAAATCGCCAAAGGAAAACAAGAAGTCAATCATGTCCATGCCACCTATCAGAGCTTAGCAAAGAGTTTCATGAGATTAAGGAGCGAATTAAGAGTAACTGATGGCGGCGATGAAGTGAAAAGGGAAATGAAGAGAAACCCTAGTTCAGATTGAAAGGGGTATTAGAGATATGAGATGTGGGGACTACTATCTATAATATATGATGTCTCTATAGTTGGGTATGCGAGTGAAGTATATATAAACCCGAACTGCACTTGACTTGTATTCTATTAACCATTACAAGTATCGTATATAAGGATAGCAGCATATACAAAATAAGATATAGATAACATTCTTTGCTCTTAATAAAATAACGGCTTCAACTTCTTTTCTATTAATATCAAACGAAAATGTTAAAGTTTTTTAAAGTATTTTTAAAATTAGAAAATAGACATCAAATATTTATTAAATTTATTCTTTCCCAATTGGTGTAGTATATGCAATGGGTGGCAAGCAAAAAGACGGTCTAAGCCATCAGTTTTTGCAAAGCAAGTTACAAAAAAACACAGGAACTTTTTGAAGTATGATAAAATTCGAACATATGATTATGAAATATACATTGATATTATAATAAGAGTGGGAAGGAAGACAGTATGCTGACAGAATAGTAACAGGATCTAACAAAAAAAGAAAGCATTGTAAAAGCAAACAGGTTTGAAAGAATATTCCCTAATGAAACCACTACGAGAACAGCTTCGAATTACGACGGATCATGACGACGGCTAGCAACGGCTAAAAAACATGGTCATCGCTAACCGTTGCCTACCTGAATATAACCCGCGAACGAATGCTTTCAGCAAAACATTTCAACTTTCCCACCTTAACTCTCTTCTTCCCCAATTCCACCCCCAACCGACTCTAGCCGCCGCCAGCTGCATCTAGCCGACGCCGACGACCCCTACACGCTGCGCACTCCTTCCTCCTTCAATTTGGCTTCATTTTTTGAAGTTTATTGTCTTAAACCCTATTTATACAAAATTAGTAATTTTGGTATGATTATATTAGATTAATTGTTATTAAATGTTGGTATAGTTTATTTGTTGATTTGGAGATAAAATTAAAACTCTATTTTAGAAAAGTAGTTGATTATTGATTTGAAATTGATGATTATTCTATATTAGCCGATGATAATAGTGTGTTAGTTGATTTGAAGATTTTAGTAAGTGGTTTGATTGTTTAATTTGTAATTAAAAGTTATGGTTAATATAAAATTCCAAAATTAGTATTCATTGATTAATATGTTTATTGATAAGTTTACGCAAATGTTTGTTATAGTGGAAAACGATGTTTGTTATAATTTGAAGATGTTACAGTTTACGTGAAAATTAGTGTACAATTAATTAGTGTATAAAATTTGTTTATTTTACTTTGTTATTATTAGTGCTAACTTCTAATTTTAGCTTACAAAATCTGTAAATTAAAATTTTATCAGGTAAAAAAGTTTGAAAATACGTTATAAAGTGTATAATTTAGGTAACAAAACATTAAGAAAAATTATACTTAAATCGATTTGTAAAAATTTTAAGAAATGGAGATAACAACAGCAAATATTGTACTAAAATTGATTTTGTAAAAAGTTAAGTAACGAATATATCCACAACAAATATTCTATTGAAATCGAATTTGTAAAAAAAAATTAAGGAATAAATATGAAAACAACAAATATTGTACTTAAATTGATTTTTAAAAAAGTTAAGAAATGAATATGACAAGAACAAAAACTTTACTCAAATCGATTTTCTTTAAACTTAAGAAACGAACAAAACAAGAAGAAATATGCAGCTGAAATCGATTTTCCAATAAATTAAAAAATGAATATAAAAACAACAAATAATGTACTCAAATCGATTTTCTAAAAAGCTGTGAAATTTATATACAAGAACAAATATTGTACTATAAAATCGATTATCTAAAAAAATTTGAAATGAATATAATATTGATTTGAAAATAAGCGTTAAGTATTATTATAACAAATACAACAACCGCAAATTAAAGCCTTTAGTCCCAAAAGATTTACATTTATTTTAGAAAATACAACAACAAAAATACTCCCTGGGACGCAAAGTTATGCGTAGAAGAGAAGTGAACTGAAGTGCTGTCAAAATTAGACAGAAGTGTGGTGTGTGAAGAGTTTTGTCTTAAAAGGTTTTACTTTATTTTAGAAAATAAAACAAAAAACAATATATCACTTGGGCGAGAAGTTGTGCATAGAATAGAAGTGAAGTGAAGTTCTGTCGAAATTACTAACTTATTTTTTCAAATTAGGAACAATGTTCGATTATTTTATCGACCGTACATGTATGTATGAAGTCAGAACAGGAATGAAAGGTTCGATGAAAGAGCATTCTACAATGGTGTACACGAATTTATTAGATTCGCAATATCTAATAATCGAAATAACGAAGAACTTCATTGCCCTTGAAATAAGTGTTAATATTTGAAGCATTGGAAACCATATACAGTTAAAATACATTTGTATAAATCTGGATTTATGCCAAATTATTATTTATGGGATCGTCATGGAGAATTTGTTGCACCTATAGCGGATCCTGTTGCGTCAGAGGTCGATGTTGTTATGACGATTCCAATAGAAGGTATGGTGGAAGATGCAGTACGATCAACGTTCCCTACCGTTGAAGTTGACAGTGAAGATCTCAATGTCGAAGAAAAACCGAATGTTGGAGCAATTTTTTTTAATGATTTATTGGATGCCGCTAAGAGATCGCTGTGGGATGATGTAAATGTGGAACCAAATTATCTGTAACCGCTTAATACATCACCATGAAACCAAAATTCAACTTTATAGAAGCTGGATTTCAGCAGTTGTACAAGCTGCAAAACGACATATGCCACCCAATAATTTGATGTGCGACAGTCATTATAAAGTGAAAACACTTGTGTCGGCTTTCAGTCTGCCTTACCAAAAGATTTACATGTATAAAAGGTTGCATGTTGTATTGGAAAGATGACATTAATCTTAGAAATTGCAAAATATGTAATGAGGAAAAATATAAACCAAGAAAAAAATGTTTCATACAAGAAAATGCATTATTTACCAACTACCCCTAGACTTCAAAGGTTATACGTGTCTTCGTCCACGGCATGTCATATGCGATAGCACGGCGTGAGAAGACGGGTAGAGGGAACTTTGACACATCCATCCGATGAAGAAGCATGAAAACATTTCGATAAGACGTATCCCACATTTACTGCAGAGCGTCGTAACGTCAGACTTAGGTTTATGTACGGATGAGTTTTCGCCATGCTCTCAGTTTGGTAGCAAATATTCATCTTGGCATGTTATCGTTACTTCTTATAATTTACCTCCGTGGATATATATGAAAACTCCATGCATGTTTCTCACTATTGTTGTCCTTGGTCCTAATGATTCGACACAAGGAATCGATGTTTATCTACAACCATTAATCGAAGAGCTGAAAACATTGTGGCTTGAAGGTGTTGAAACATACGACATTTCACAAAAAAAGAATTTTCGTATGTTTGCTTCTCTGTTATGAACTATTAGTGATTTTCCTGCATATGAGATGCTTTCAGGTTGGAGTACGGCCGGTCGTCTAACCTGTCCTTATTGCATGGAAGAAACAAGATCATTTTCTTTACTGTATGGAAGGAAAATTTCTTGGTTTGATTGTTATCGGTGTTCTTTCCATCCCAATCATACTTTTAGAAGAGATAAAAAAAACTTTAAAGCTAATAGAGAAGAGAATATGCCACCACCAAAGATTTGGTCAAGCGAAGAAATATATGAAATTGTAAAGGACTAACCGAAAATAAATGAAACTAAAATATTGGTGGTATTGTCATAATTGTTCTTGGTGAGCATTGAAACTTATAAAGAAACGTCGTTATTCACTGTCTCTATCTTTTTTTTGAAAGAATATTAAAGCTTCGATACCACTTTGTTGAATATTTTTTATGAAAAAAAGTGAGAGAATATAGGAAAGAGGCCTTTTTGGTTGAAAACTTTTCTTTTATTGATGGTAGATTTCTTGCTTAATTGCTTAGTACAAAAATGATGAGAGGACTCTTCTATTTATAGGAATCCGTAGGCTATTAAAGAATCACGACTCTCTAAACAATTTTAAAAACATGACTCCATACATTATTCTTATTTCTACTAGAAAATTCAAAAGCTCTCAACAAATTACAGTAAATGCAAGCAGACTATAGAAAATATAATAGTAAGAATCAAGTTTGTTATTTCCAACAAACTCTTATTAAAACCACTTGATCCGTGCTTATATATTTCCCATTCCAGCAATTGTGAAGTAAAATGTTAAATGATATAGGCATGTATATCAAACGAAAATGTTAGGGTCTGTTTGGTTAGCCATTTTCAGAGTATTTTTAGTTTTCAATTTTGCAAAATATTGAAAACTTGTTTGCTTTGTCATTTTGTAAAATTCATTTTTGAAAACAGCCCATTTTTCAAAATGGACTTAACACAAAAAACTGAAAACTGATTTTTTTTTATTTTCCCAGTTTTCGGCCCACAATTAAAAGCCCGAAAATTCAAAACTCAAAACACAAAGAAAACACGTTCAAAACCCTCTTTTTATTCGACGGCCGCAAATTCTGAAATTCCATCGTGAGGAAAATCGCCGTCCTCTTCAAATTTCATCCCAAATTCAGGTAAATTTGATTTTTATTTCTCTGTTATCTCGTTTACTTCAAGCTAGTAATATCGAGGGTTAAGCGTGAATTATTTGACGATCCCTTCGATTTATTTTTTGTGAATTAGGGTTAAGCGCGAATGATCTTCGATTTTGTTAAGATGTTGCTGGTTTTATTAAAACAATATTCCGATAGCTTTGCTGAAGTGAAATTAAAATGTAGTATAGTGAAATAAAATTGTGTGTTTATGATTCACGTTTAACCGTAAAGAATCAACATTCATCTAATTGGAACTTAATTGTAGTAGTTATTATCATAATTACAGTTTTTAGACATTACCTCGCACACTGTAGAAAACATAACATTATGAGGGTGATACTCTATGGATATTTTGATATGGAGAAATGTGTAATACTTACAGGTGGAGAAGCACTGATGAGTGGGAAACCTTCAATAATGGGAAAAATAGCTTCAGCTGGATGAATATGGCTGAACCAGTTATGCATCTCTATACTGAATCTACTGATGGATCATACATGGAAACAAAGGAAAGTGCACTAGTGTGGCATCATAAAGACACTGATATGGGATTTGGTTCAGCTCAAGCAAAAGAGATGCTTGAACATCTAGAGAGTGTTCTTGCAAATGAACCAGCAACGGTTAAGCCTGGCCAGTTTATTGTAGAAGTCAAACCTCAGGTATGGAATTCCTCTTGTTAATCTTTCCTTATTCGATTTTTCTCTGTCATATCTACAAAATAAATTACTCCTAGGGAATTATCTTCGTATTTTTTGAAATTGTACTAATTCACTCAACACATAGTTCTAGTTTATGTTGATTACCTAGACTTATTGTTTTAATATTACAATATATGTATAACCAATACATCACTTCGTCGCAACTTGTAGTCTTGCTTAAAGAAATGAACATCTAGCTAGCAATTATTTTAATCTCATCAATCATACAGTATTTTGGCTGGTGTTTACATTTTGCTGGTTGATCTAGAGTTGCATGAATGATTAATTTCTACTTCTAGCTAGCTGCTAACACTTAATATTTTTCTTACTGTAACCACTTAACTTGAGCTCAAATCTAAATACATAAGTTGATTTGTTAATGCGAAAATAGTTAAAATTGGTAGCCAAGCAAGAACAAGTGCTGTTATCAATGAAGTTGAATTTGAGCTTGCCATGTAGGATTGAAATATTAGACCTCTATCTGGAGTTTTTATGCCACTTACCCTGAAGAGCGATTCAAGTTTAACCATAAAGAATCAGTGACAAATGGCACAAGAAAACTTGAAGAATTGAAAGAAACCTGTTCACAACCCATCATATGTACATGTACTCATTTCAGCTGTTTGTTATTGTGATGGACACTCATTAACTTATGCTCTATACATGTACGGTCATGAACATGAACCTCATGTTATCTGTATAGATGTAATACGTGTTGTTACTGCATGTTTAAAAAAATGGATAAATTATCTGAAGGCATTAAAGTTTCTTTTATCCATCTCTGCTCTGTCACTATAATAAATGCATCTTCATATCTCTTTTAACGGTGCAATCATATAAAACTTGCAACAAAAAATGATGTTACTAGTTACAACCATATGTTTTTACCATTTCACGTATCCAACAAATAGTTCAATATGATATAAAATCAACTCTCCGTTACATATTAACAGCACTTTATATACATATATATATACATATATATACATATATACATATATATATATACATATATATATATCATTTTCAAAAAAGTACTAATTATATAATCCTGGCTATATTATAGTGTGATAAATATAATTTGCTAACCATTTTTATCATTGATCTGAAGTCCCATTGCAAGTATGCTTATTTAACTGTATCCAAAAGTCAGAATAAAATGTTGCAGCATTCAGAAGCATATCACTTATGCAATGATAAGATATATTTCGTATGTTTATGGACATATTTGCTTTCTTAATTGGTCAAGTTTCTCTTGCTTGCTTTGATGTGCGCTTAGGTAATTCTTGATTCCGATAATGATTAGATTTGTGTAATGTTTGTATAATTTATTACTAACTTGTGGGTCAATATTGAAAACTTTATCATGCTCGCATGTTTATCACTTCCCAAGTAAATGATTTATTTCAATATTTACTTTAATAACACTATTTCCATCAATCTATTACCCTTCATACTAAAATGATAGATGTGATCGAGTATTCAAAAAGTTCATGTTGCTGATATATATATTGATATATTTGTATATTTGTATTTGTCAGAAAAGGGAAGGCTTAGCATGAGGAAGAAGAGCCACTTAAATAGAGCAAAGACAACTTGCCTATAAGATACATCAAAACCTTTTTCCCTCTTTCTATAGTGATACAATTGATATATTTTATCTATCTTGTAATGATTTTCTTGTAATGATTTTGAGTTGAGATACGGTTGATTTGTAGCACAATATGAGTTAGTCTCATTTAAATATAGTTCACATTTCGATAGTCATTATCATTTTCTGATCTTTGTCAATTTATGATTTTTCCAGTTTAATGACATTTTTTGTTAGTCTCACTCGTTATCTCCTCTCACTTATATATTTAATGATCAAATTCCAACCAAATTTGAAATTGTCATTTTTGTTTTGGAATAGCATTTTTAATTTTTAGTTTAAAAACTATTTTTCAAAATTATAGAACCAAATACAATTTTCAAAATATTAAAAACACTCAAAATGAAAAATGGAAAATGGACTTCAAAAACTAAAAACCAAAAATCAAAAATGAAAACAAACAGGGCCTTACGTTTTAAAGTATTTTTAAAATTAGAAAATAGCACATCAAATATTTATTAAATTTGTCCTTTCTCAATTGATGTAGTATATGCAATGGGTGGCAAGTAAAAAGATGGTCTAAGCCATCAGATTTTGCAAAGCAAGTTACAAAAAAAACACGGGAACTTTTTGAAGTATAATAAAATTCGAACATATGCTTATGAAATATACATTGATATTATAATAAGAGTGGGAAGGAAGACAGTATGCTGACAGGATAGTAACAGGACCAAACAAAGAAAGAAAGCATTGTAAAAGCAAATAGGTTTGAAAGAATATTCCTAATGAAACAGGAGTGGCATCGACCTATTATTCATATAGACAAAATGCGGTAGTACTCTTAGACGACATAAACTTCAATGTAAAAAAAAATTTGGTACATAGCCCATCCTAGTCTTGGTACATCCATTGGTTAGGTCCAAATTCAAAAAACAATGTTCCCCGTCCTTCGTTGATCGTTATTTATATGAACATTGTAGATTGATCTGAAAAAGAAACAACGATTTTGGAGTGAAGAATATGGTTTTCATCAGGGACATAAACCGATTTAGCGTAAAAGTTGATTTAATGAATAAGTTTATTGAATCATGTCTTCCATTTCAACTATTTAACGTCTTCAGATGGTAAGAAGTACTTCATGAACGTAAAACAACACTACGAATACTACAATAATACATTTTTCACATCAGTTGCTATACACATCCTTCACCTAACAATAAAGAGACTAAAATTATGTTCTTCGCACTTGGCCAAATAAGGACCAGAATCAACCGTCTAAAACATGATGTTATCACATGAACCGGTGAACAGAACAAAACCTAGCAAAATACGTACAATTACCACAACGTCCAGGCCAAACTTCGACACATTAAATAAATATTCAACCACCGACTTCAAGCTGTAACACTACAAAAAAGGCCTCATTTTGTGTCGGATGGTTGCAACGGCTGGCAACGGCTAAAAAATGCGGTCGTTGCTAGCTGTTGCTAGCCGTTGCATATCGCGATTACAGATCTGGAACCCGCGAACAGAATCTCATTTCCCACCAAAATCATTTTCTCCCCAAAACCCTCCTCCCCGTCGCAATCCGCCGCCTCTCCAACTCCAGCCGTCGCTCGTTGCCTCCACGTCGCTCAAACACCTACAAAACTCACTGGTATTTCTTCTAAACTTGATTTGGCTTTGATTTAGGTTTAATTTAGGATTAATTAGAAAACCCTAATTTCAAAAATAATTGTATTAGTTGATCATAGTGATATTGGATGATGATTATAGTGATATTGGGTGATGATTATAGTGTTTTAAGTTAGGTGGAAGTTAAATTAGTTTATGATTATGTTGAAAATTGACGCAGCGGCGGAATACAAAAATTGATGATACGATGAACGTAGCAATCGATGGATTAATGAATACTGAAATGCCCAAATTCGTTGATCCGAAAATACCGAATTTTAGCTATCTACGTCACGTTGATCGATCACGATACCGTGAAAGTAGATCTTCAATTCTTCGAGCGTTGATCAAGCGCATTTGATACCGCGAATTGTCTTCACGATCGTTGAATCGAGCGCACTCGATTGACCGAAGGTGGAGATAGGAGATCACACTCGACTACCAATTGGATGAAAGCACAAAGCAAACAAAGGAAATTTTATTTCAAAATCAACAACCATTTACAATGACATTACTTCCCTATTTATAGGGTTTACAACACAACACAAATGACTTAAGAAAATTACAACACACAACAATACACGACTTAACAAAACAGCAATGTACAACGACTTATCAATATTATCTCACGACTTATCATATCTCGCGACTTATCAAATCGTCTTCACGACTTATCAAAATGTCTCGTTTACGACTTAAGATCTTCTCGCGACTTTAAATGGCACGGCAGCGATTTATAAAAGAATCTGAGAGCGACTTATGGCTTCACGAGATAGCACTCGGTGATGGGTTTAGGTCGCAGATAGTTTAGGTCATGGAGGTGGAAGGTCGCGGAGAGGCTTTGGGTCGTGGATATGGTTAGGTCGCGGTGGTTGTGATTTAGGACGCGGTGATTTATGTCGCAATGATTTAAGTCGCGTGATGGTTTTAGGTCGTGGCGATAGGTCGGTGATTGGGTTAGGTCGTGGATCGTGATGTCGCAGTTGAGTTGGGTCGTGGGGAAGGCAATTAGGTCGGGAACATTTTAGGTCGGGGATGATTGGAGGTCGGGGACAATTGGAGTTAAGTCATGGTGGATTAGGTCGCTGCTCGCTGCCTGCTAAGTCATCTTCGCTAGGTCGGAATTTGCTAAGTCGGAGCTCGCTGAGTCGGAGCTTGCTAAGTCGAAGCTCGTTGGATCGTAACTGGTTAAGTCGGAGGCGATTTAAGGTATATTTCGCTGCCTCTTCCTCTTGCGTGCTCTGCCGCGCTACATCATCCTCCCCTTGTTGAAGAGAATTCGTCCTCGAATTTAAAAGTTCTTTCCCATTGGATTGTTCATCTCTATAATAAGGTATAAGATGTTTAACATTAAACACGTCAGAAGTGTAAACATCCTCAGGCAGCTTCAACTTATAAGCATTTTCATTGATCCGTTTTATAATTTCTATTGGACCAATCTTTCGGGCTTTCAATTTGTTATAAGCACCCACTGGAAAACGATCTTTTGTTAACACAGCATACACCCAATCACCCTCGTTGAACTTCACACTTCTTCTCTTCTTATCTGCCGCTTGTTTATACTTCTCATTCGTCTTCTCCAAACGTTCCTGAACGATTCGATGACAATCTTTCAACTCATCAACGAAATCTGACGCCCGTTTAATCACTCTTTTCGGTTGTGGTACTACCGTTAAATCCAACGGCCTCTTTGGCAAGCTTGAATATACAACTTGAAACGGACTGTAACCAGTGCTTCGGTTAACAGCATGATTATGAGCAAACTCTGCCTGACACAACTTTAAGTCCCAACTCTTCAAATTGTCTTCACTACACCATACAACCAATTTTGCCACACCCAAAGGCGGAAAAATTGCCACGGTCTTAAGCCGTGGCAATTTTACCACGGTTCAGAGCTGTGGTAAAACAATCTAGCATGGTTTTCGACCGTGGCAATTTTGGAATGGTTGTAGACCGTTCCAAATTTAACAAAAAAAATTCACCCCCTTCCTTTTTGACAACTCACACAATCGATACACCCAGAACCCCAGCGCGTACGTAAGAAAATATTTTCCCGCGTACGTAAGAAATATTTTCCATCCCGCGCGCCCTAACTCTCGTCCATTTTCACCCAAATCCCAATCTACGTTCCTTGAATCGCCCAGAAACATAATCGCTCCTTGGATTGCGTAAATCAATTTCTCAATCAAATCGTTGTTCTCCGTTTCGAGGTATTCATACGAAAGTTGCCTTTTCGTTGTTCTCAATCAATTTCTCATAAAAAAGCAAATTGAGAATAAAAAAAAGAAAAATTAACAGAGAAATTGCGACTTTAGGTTGTTGAAGGTTGCAGATTGGAGGCTGTTCGGGCGGATTTGGGTGGAATCTGTTCGCTTGTGACTTTGATTATGGAGGTGCTGATGGTGTTGCGAGTTGTTTGGGTGACTTTGATTAATGAGCCCTTTCAAATTTGACCCTAAGCATATTCAGCATGTTGGCAAGATTACAGGTATGTTTTAGTCTAATTAATTTGAAGCATTGATTGATTAACTTCAATATTCATGAAATTAATAAGCATTAATCCGGGTCTAGTGGATCAAAAAAGAAAGATGAAAGATTCATTTCAAAGCATGTTTGTTTCCCATGTAAATATGAAGAATTTTGATTCGTATGACTAATGACTTAATTGGTGCTACAAAAAACTGTATATTATTACCATACTTAACAAATATCTTTCAAACTTAGAAGTTAAAACAAGTACAAGTATATTATGTCATTAGAAAACCAGATTTTTTTGCAACATAAGTAAGATAACATTCATGCAATTTTTTCTTACAAGATCACATATCCTTAAATACATGAGAAGATAGTGTGGGATATGCCTTTCTTTTTATTCAAGAAAAGATCATGTATTATATAAATACTTCTTTGTGCAATTAGCTAGGAGTATATAATTCTCAATATGAAAGATAATGTTCTTTTCTATTTTATTCAAACCCTGTTTAACTACAACAACAACAAAAAAATAGAAATCCAAATATTTGAAAATGAGCAGTGTTCCTTTTCCTTCTCACCCATGTTTCCTGAACCGAATTTCCCAAGTTGTTTTGTGTATTATTTTAGTAATTAAATTTATAAATCAAGTAAAATGGGCATTGTTCATGAGAGAAAAAAAATGCAGGCTCTATATGCAAGTTATTTGACTCTGCAGCTAAATGCACTGTACGTACCTATGTATGTGAAGATGATGTAAAGAAAAGTGTAGCTTAACACATAGTTGGAAATTTTATAAGATAATTGAATTAGACAAATTTATGAACAAACAGAAAAGGCTATTTTCTAAAGTAACTTGTATTGCTTGCAAGGAATATTTTGTTAATTTAAAGATTGGAAAAACTAGTATATATACAGATATAGTCCATAGATTCAGTAATCCTGTCTTATTCAGTTAGCCTCTTCCTAGAATCCTTAATTACCATTATTTTTAAATGGAAGGGATCAAAACTATGTAGGCCTGCAGAATCTACATACATATGTTCATTTTAACTAACTTTAGAAAAAGAACTGATTTAAAATGAAATAAACAAATTGTTCCAAATATGCGCTTTTAGAAAATGGGCAACACTACAAGCATCATTGTCTATTGAATGCTGAACTTCCATCTTTTAACGCAAACGGGTCTTCTCTTCTGTATTTACTTAACAAAGTGTTTCTTTCTCTTTCACTATAATATTTTTTACCTTTTGGAAGGCAGTAATCATATTATCATGATATTTCTGAAGAAACCGAGTTCACTGTCAAGGCAAATTTTGTTAAACTAATTGTACATAGAATATATAAATTTGAATCAAAATTTATAGCGCAATTATATACAATATAAATCTCACGACTTCTACATATCAAGAGAAAGTTATGCTGGTATAATTACACTTCTCATCCGTAGTCAAATTATATACAATTTTTGTGTGGGAATTCACCTTCATATGTTACAGGACATTATGTTCCTCAACTCTCTGAACAAATTTTTGATGCCAACAAGCATTGTCCGAAGGAGAACTACATAAACTTTAAGGGGTTCATGGTAAAAAAATAAGTTGAAAAATTCGCAAACTGCTCCTATGAAAATGTATTAATAAAAGCTTGCTTATATCTCAGATTGGAAATGCTCTGATGGACGATGACACCGATCAAACAGGGATGGTAGAGTACGCATGGGATCATGCAGTGATATCAGACCAAGTATACAATGACATAAAGAAGAACTGCAACTTTAGTCAGGAAAATACCACCAAGGCTTGCAATGATGCAGTAGACAAATATTTTGCAGTGTACGATATTATCGATATGTATAGCTTGTATGCTCCAACATGTGTCCAAAACTCATCATCATCATCTTCTAGAAGGTCGGTGATGATCAATGGTGTTTCTCCCAAGCACTTCTCTAAACATGTAAAGTCTCCTCTTAATAAATCACAGTTCATATATATATATATATATTCAACGCTATGAATATAACATAATAATCACGGTTATGTATAGAGCGCATGGCATCAGAAGCCAGCAGGCTATGACCCTTGTGTACCAGAGTATACAGAAGCTTACTTCAATAGAAAGGATGTACAAGAAGCACTGCATGATAATGTTACAGGAATACACTATAACTGGACTCATTGCAGGTGACTTTTTATTTATTTTTCTTTACTTCTACTAGAATATTTCACATAAACATTCATGTATTTCTTATTTACTTTAAAAATTACAGTGACGTACTCCACAAATGGCACGATGCACCATGCTCCGTGCTTCCAGTTATTCGCAAACTCATTAATGGTGGTATAAGAGTCTGGGTTTACAGGTAAACTGATGCATCCAATCATTGACTAACAGTGTTGTACATTCTTTTAAACGAGTAATCATTGTTAAACTGATTAATATAAATGTCATGAACAAAAATAATGTAATGCAATGGAGACACAGATGGAAGAATTCCTGTGACTGCAACACGATTGACACTGAACAAGTTAGGCTTTTGTGTTCATATATAGGTTGGTGGATGGACTATAGAGTATGAAGGATTAATGTTTGTTACCATTCGAGGGGCAGGACATCAAGTGCCAACCTTTACGCCAAAACAAGCACTTACACTTGTCAGTCACTTCCTGGCCAACGAACAAATGCCATCTTCACCAAAACAGAATTTTACATTAGAAATAATAATAGAAAGGTGCAATTCATGGTGAAACTACTTAATGTAAAGGAAGAGACAATTTTTTTACAATGGTAGATTTTCTTTCTCATAAAGGAAATTGGATTGTTTGTGAATATGCCGCAGTTTGTTGTGGCAAGTGGTGGCTGTAATGTTGAACTGCAATGACAATACTTGAAGTGGTTGTAGTGGTTAGGATATCTTTGATGGTTGTTGAAGTGATAATTATGAGGAAGGCAGTTGGAAGATTGTTTTATGCAGTGAGAAGTTTGTATTGCAGCATGAAGTGTTGAAGTGTGGCTATAGCTATTAAATGCTAAATGAAGTGATGGTTTCGGTGGAGTTGTATGAATGTGTGGAAGGTAATGAAGTGCAGTTGGACAGTGAAGTGAAGATGTATGCTTGGTTGTTTTGAGGGAGAAGACAGTGGGATTGAAGTCTGTTTTATAAAGAGATTTGTTCTACTACATTAAAAGTTGATCGTCTACGTAAACTTGAGGAAGAAATCCCGATATTGCTATGCAAATTGGAAAAAATATTTCCTCCTGGTTTTTTCAATGTTATGGGGCATTTACCTATTCATCTTCCATTTGAAGCACGTCTTCGAGGGCCTGTGCAATATGGATGGATGTATCCATTTGAAAGGTATATTCATATTTAGTTCATTAAATATTGGTTTAATTATATGTATAAAAAATTGATTTAAAATAATTTGAAATAGATATTTAAATCATCTAAAGAAAAAAGTGAGGCAGAAAGCTCGAGTTGAAGGCTCGATTTGCAAATCATACATTGAAGAAGAAGCTTCATTTTTTTTCTCTCATTATTTTAGTGACCATGTAAACATATCATTTGAAAGTGCTCCGCGTAATGATGAAGGCATTGATCAAGATGATTGTCAATCGACTATATCTATTTTTAAAAAGCATGGTCGGCCTTCTGGTAAATGTGTGGAAGTATGGTTGGATGACAGAGATTATCACGTAGCACACACATATATTCTTCTCAACTGTGCTGAAGTTGCACCATTTGTTAGGTAATATACTTATATATGTAACATTTCTTGTATCTTAATTAATAAATATACAAATATGCACACATGTATCTTAATCAAAATATAACATTTCTTGTATAATTGCAGTATTTACGAATCACAACATCCGAACGGAGATATCAGCAAAGAATTCTCTAAATGGTTTTCTAAGTACGTTTTTGATACGACAAATGGTGTTGTAGACGAAGGATTGAAACATTTAGCTTTGGGACCAAAAAGGATAGTCAAGACCTATCCAATATTCTTTGTGAATGGATATAAATTTAATACCAAAGAATACGGTGCTGAAAAATTAACTAACAATACTGGTGTATTTGTTAAAGGTAGTGATGATCCAAATGATCATATACATGATTTTTATGGCGTGCTAACCCAAGTTTTGCAATTGTCGTATTTCACACGACCTGCAGAAGAAGTATTTTTGTTTAAATGCAACTGGTTCAGCAACGTTCCAGGTTCTGGAATAAACGTGCATCCAAAATATAATCTTATAGAAATAAAACATACTTCGCATTATCATAACTACGATCCTTTTGTACTTGCCAAACAAGCTCTTCAAGTTTATTATGCTTCTTACCCATCTCTAAGAAGAGATAAAGTAAATTGGTCGGCTGTTTTTAAAACAAAGGCAAGATTTACATTTGATGGACGGAACATTCCCGATGAACAAGCTTACCAAGCAGATATCGAGGAAAGTAGAGGAATAATAATAACAGATGATCAAACAGATTTTGGACCTCTAAACGATGATTCAAATGCATTAATTGAAGCATTTGAGAGTACAGAGGAACAAAATATAGAGTACGAAACAGAGTCTGAAACCGAAAATGACGAGGACTGATCAATAATCTACATTTTGAAGGTAATTATATTTAACATTATAATGTTTTCATTAAAAATGTTATGCTAATGTATGATATGTTCTCATATAATGTTTGTCTGTAACATGTTCTATAGATATGTTTTCACGTAGACGATCTGGGTCTACACATTCTGGGTCTCCCTCCTCTTCACAGAGAGGGACTATTCGTCCTGCAGATCGTGATCGCACTGGTCCATCAGAGGAGATGCCACGCACTGTAATTTGGCTAAAGCCAAAAGCCGACGGATCTGGGTAAGTATTAAGTTTCAAAATTAAATTTTATTCTCGTACAGTCTATTATAAGTATAGTAGTCATAAAATAGTAAATGCTTTTTTTTCCTGTTAAACACAGTGGTTTTACGATAGAGCCATCAAATATAGTTCTTTCATTATCTAAGCGTGCATACCAGAGTCGGATGAATGAATGTTGGCCCAAATGGTCCTTGATTCCAGAGAACGTGAAGGAAGCTATTTGGCAGGACTTTTTGGTATGAGTGATATTACTTGTTAGGTTTAAATATCTAATCATGTTTACACTACGCATAAAAACTATATAACTCTTATGTAATCAAACGTGCAGGGCCATGTGGACATCCAGGATGCAGATCTTTCCGTTGTACAGCGTCATTGGCAGAGTAAAATTGCAAAGAACTACAGGGAGACTTTAAATGCTTTGAAATCAAGTGGAAGCAAGCCAAATTGGATGAGCGCTGTTGTGTGGGAACAGTTTATCCGCTGGTGGGCCAATGAGGAATTTCAGGTAAATTTAGCATATATTTAATTTAAATTGTTCTACGCAAATAATATTTAAATTAAAACTATAAAACAATTTTTTTTTCAACTTAAATTTGCAGAAAGAGTCAACTAGGAATTCTGCTAACAGGAGCAAGAACCCCGTCACACATCGCGGTGGTTCTAAGTCATTCCAGCATCACCGCGAGGACTTGGTATATTTATTAATTAAGATAAACATTTATATAAAAATATTTAATATATATATTTATATGTGCATATTTCAGGAAAGACAGCGCGGTGGTCCTGTCAGTCGTTGGGATGTATTTGCGCATACGCATGCGGTGACTCAGATTGACGATTCAGGCTCATATTCGTACACCTGGGAAAGTAATGACAAAGCAAGGACCGCATATGTAAGTATAAGATAATGAACTAAAAGTTTTAAGTCTATTAAAATAGCATTATCTAAATTCAATTGTATTTTGCATACTAGGAAAAGTTTCAGGACGCACGGACATTGATGCTCCAGGACACCGGAAGAGCAGAGTTGACCATTGATGAGGAGAACGCAATATTTGAGTCTGTCATGGATCCAGCGACCCACGGAAGACGCTTTGGATTTGGAAGCCAATCGGTAATTTAATTTAAATTTAAAATAATTTTTATGAAGCATGTTCATTTCGATATCATATATATAAACACTTTAGATGTGAGCTTAGCTAGAGTAAATATTTAAACGTATTTACACATATATTTACACATATTTACTAATATTTACAGGTTGACGTAGTGCAGAAGAACTACCAGAGGGCTCAAGATAAGGAGGAGATCGCACAGCTACGAGCCCAGATCGCCACGCTTCAAGACCGCGATCGCCGCCGTGAAGAACAAATGGAGCAGCTAAACAATAAAGTGGCGGAGTTCATGGAGCAATACGGGCGGTTTCCTTCCTCCGGTGGTTCTGCTGGCGAGTGAGTTGAGGTATGTTTGAGATGTTCTCTTATGTGTGGAGTGGTGATGGTTTGTATATATTGTTGTATGGTGTTAGACATTTGGTGATGGTTTGGATGTGTTAGGCATTTGGTGATGTGTTTGGATGTCTTAAACATTTGGTGATGGTTTGGATGACGATTGGTGATGGCTTTTTATGTGTTTTGTTTGTATATATGATGACGGTTGGTTTGGATGACGTTTGGTTTTGATGTAGAAACTAATTTGATGGATGTAGAATATTTAGTTTGTTTTGATGGTTTGGTTGTTTATGTGTATGATTTGATTATTATATTGTGTTTGGTTATATATATGTGATTGTTATTGGATATACGCTCAAAATGGAGCAGTTTTGATATTTATGATATTGTGTGTGGCCGGAGGTGAGTAGGAGCTGCTGGGTAAAAAAAAAGTTTCAGATTTCCAACGGATACCAACGGCCATTTGGTCATTTATAGGCAACGGCTTCCAACGGCTTCCAACGGCAATAACCAACGTTTTCCAACGGCGAACCAACGGCAAGTTGGTCAACGAAGTTTGCCACGTGGCCAGATGAGCCGTTGGTAAACGTTGGCCGTTGGAGGCGTTGGAAACCATTGGAAGGCGTTGAAATGTATTCCAACGGCCTTTCCAACGGCTTGCCAACGGCCGCCAACGGCTTGGAGCCGTTGGAAAGAGCTGTCTCCCTTGTAGTGCTATGGTCAAAGGCAAGGTGATCCAATGTCTGCATATCTGTTTATTATTGTGATGGAGTATCTTACCAATCTGCTTCAAAAAGAGACACACATGAAATCCATTAAGGTTCACCCTAAATGCAAAGATCCAGAAATTTCTTGTTTAATGTTTGCTGATGATATTGTCATCTTCTCTAAACCTGATCATCATTCCATTCTGTCCATTAAAAACACTCTTCAAAACTTTGAAGATTCCACTGGCATTGCCATCAACTATGCTAAATCGAATATATTGGCTGCTGGCCTCAGCAATGATCAATCAAATGCCTTAGTTCACTTCTCAAACCTTGCTTACATGCCTCCAAATTTTGTATATTTATGAATTCCGCTCACTTCCTCTAGAATCACTACTAATCAATGTTTGTTGATGTTTGAGGCTATCATTGGTAAACTTAGTCTTTGGCCATCACATCTCCTATACCAAGCAGGTAGACTAACAATCATCTCTTCCATAGGTACTGCCATGACTACATATTTCTCAAGAACTTTATTCTTCCAAAAAAGTTAATCAACAATTTGAATAAAGCTTTTAACCACTTTTTATGGCACGGTGATTGTTTCGCTAAAACGCTTATTCCCATTGCCTTTAAAAAGATCAACATTCCAAGAAATAAAGGTGGCTTGGCATCATCAATTTGCTGACATGGAACAAGGCAGCCGTTTCCAAACATTTATCTTCTCTGCTGATGGAAAGCCACTCTTTGTGGGTCGATTAGATGTTGTGTTACCACTTGAAAAATAAAAAATTCCAGACCATGACAGTTCCTCCTCATGCAAGTTGGTTCTGGAAAAGTTTATTAAATTTGAGATCAGTTTTTCTTCCCCTTATCAGATACAATGCAGCCAATTCGGTTGTTCATCTTTTTTGGTACACTCCATGGGCCAAGCAAGGTCTAATTCTTCACAACTCCCTGACACACATTGAAAAACTGGCTTCTCGAGTACCTGACAATGCTTTAGCATATGCATATATTCACAATGGCACTATCTTGATGCCAAATACAAGCTGTACAAATGTAAGAAACCTTTGGAGCTCCATCACGTCTCAGGTATATGATATGCAGGCCATTGGTCTGTCTTGGATCAATGACAAAACTGGTCACTCCATCAAGATAGTCTATAATGCCTTGCTAGATTGCAATCATTCTGCTCAATTTCCTTGGTACAAAAGAGTTTGGAATAGATATGGCTCCCACAAGGACAATCTTCGTCTTTGGAAAGTCCTCAATAATGCCCTTCTTCTAGTGAAAAATTGGTGATTGATAACAATTAAACACCACGGTGCGCTGCGAAAGCGATTTCAAATCAAGACCTAGTATTGTCTATTTGAATACCAATGCAACTTAAAATATCAATTATGAGAACACAATCAACAATATGAAAAACAAGAGACACAGAAGATTTAACGTGGTTCGGATTTGAAAATCCTACGTCCACGGAGACCCAATAACCCTTTTATTATTATCACTAGAGATTACAAGCCAATACAATGATTAGAGAGATACAATAGGTGGAGACTCTCTCTAATCAATTACTCAATTGAAGATAATAATAGAGCACTCAAAATAGAAAAACCCCCAATTTGATTTCGTTAGGGTTTCTATTAATTACAATTATTGGAAATCTGATTAAAACTAATCTCTTTGTTTGGAAGATGATTAGGAGACAATATATAAGTGACCTAAATGATCTAGATCATCCATCCACGTCAAAAGAATCTGCACCATCAGTTTAGAGAACCAAGCTCCGGAATTTACAAAATTGCCCTTCAGAATTCGGAACTGATAGAAAAAACTTTCGTCGCCTCAGACGTCTGACCAGGGGGGTCAGACGTCTGTAGAATGTTTCGGGAAACATTCTGAGGCAGGGTCAGATGTCTGACCTAGGTAGGTCAGACGTCTGTAGTATGTTTCATCATGCAGTAAATTCACTCTTCTGACAATCTTCTTCCTCCAACCAACTCCAATGCTTTCCAATGCATAGCTCTACCGAATCTTCACATCAAACACATATATGAATCGCATAAATTCAACACTTTTCACCAAAGACAAGCCGGTTAGCATGGGTATTCTTCATGATAATTGTTATGAGTTATGTTATTATGCATCTAAAACTAGGTTTCATTTATTTTTTGAATGTTCATATGCCCATCTCATATGGTCCATGCTTATGAATGAGTTTCTCTACCCAATTCCATCCGCTAACTCTCTAGTGGAATGGACAACCATATTTATGACCATTAGAATGAAATCTAATTACAATAGGAAGCTTCTTTTGATCCTAAAGAAATTCGCTGTAACGACCCGCCATTTTGGACCATTCGCGTCCATTATAAGTGTATAGGTAGACACACATGTCGGAGTTGAATTGCTCAAAATACCGCGTTGTTAATTTAAATTTGGCAAAACTGAACATATACAGTAAATAAGTAATCACAGAACACAGACACAGAGTAATAAATGCAGCGGAAATAAAAGAGATAGTAGTTCATGAAGCTACTATATGAATATATAAAATACATCAGAGTTTACAACAGAAGAGTAATACGATACATCAGATACAAATCAGAATACATCACTGGAATCATCGAATATCTGAAAGCTGGATAGATAGCTGGATCTCCAAGCGAAGCTCCAACTCCAAAGGTGAGTCTCGAAAGCTGAACTACTCAGTCTGACCCGAGCGTAAAGCAAAACACAAAACACTCGAGTCAGGATTAACATTCTTATATTATTAAATCCAACTCAAGTGAAATAGCAATTGAAATACAAGTAACTCAAAGGATGTTTGGAATAACCATCCTTTAAGGATCCGTTAAACTATCTACTAGGTAGTAATGTACGCTAAGTAGATAATGTCTATCAATAATATAAAGATATCAAAGTAGGGTTAAGCAGGGCCCATACACCTCTTAACCTGTTTATTCCCAAAAGCATATACAAGACCGTAGTTTCCCCAAAACCGGAAGTCACCAGAGGGCAATCCATATACTAAAGGTACAAATCAAAATCGTAGTGGTCGCGAATAGGATAATCAGTATGACAAGGTACATGAGGCGATACCAACTAGGATACTAGTAGTTGCCTGATCCGGACTGATGTTGGGCATAGCAGCTACTACCCCAACACCGCGAAACAACACTCCCAAATCGAGGGGTGCACCCAAATCGAATCACAAAGTAATAGATATGGTATCGAAGAAGTGTGTCCGCTAGAGATGGCGATCCTCAATGGCCCGGCGCGGCTCCTGTTTTAGTCATGTCAAGGGTCATCCAAAATCGTTCTCTTTCTTCAATCAACCCGTTCATCAAAACCATCCACTTCGTTCTGGATCAACACTCCGCGTTTAGTTATTAAAGTGGTTTCGGTTCAGATAGAGAGTATATCCATTACCGATCCCGGTCTCTTTAATAACTTTCGTAATTATTACACCGATTGGTCGTTTATATATTTCAAAAACCAAATCAATTTTAATTTCAAATAGAATTCGTAAATCAACATTTCATTTGTCTTTCTAAAACAATTTCCAAATTTTCGTTTCAAAACTTCCAATTTTCCGTTTCAAAATCTTATAATTCAATTTCAATTTCTATTTAAAACAATTCAAACATTGATTCAAGTTCAAATACAAGTTTCATTTCGAAAACATTTAAATTAAATCTTATTTAACATTCAAATCAATTTAAAATCATTTATCGATTTCATTCAATATTCGTTAAGTTACTATGCCATTCAAAACAATTTCTATTAAATTTCCAATTCATTAAATCAATTCTTAAGTTCAACTTCATTAAATCAAAATTTACAATTTTGAATTAAATTAAATTCGTCAAATCAATTCTTTCAATTACAAGTCTTACATTAATTCCAAAAAAATATCACATTTTCATTTCTTGTTAAAGAAATTCAATTTCACTTATTTATTTACTTACTTTAAATAATTTCCAAAACTTAATTAATAAAGAAATCTCAATTTCAATTATTACGAAGTAAAATTCACTTATTCAAAAATTCAATTTAATTTAATCATTAAATAATTCAATCTTATTTAATTATTAAATAATTCAAAACTTAATTATTAAATAATTTCAAATTTTAATAATTTCAAACTTAATTATAATTTCAAACTTAATTATTTAAATCATTTCAGAGTTAATTCAATCATTTCTCAAATTAAACATCGTTCTTTCATCAATTACATTGTTAATCTTTTGTTTCAGATTATTAAATATTAACATTTTCCTTTCATCAAAAATTCAGATTTCAACTTCGTTTCAAAACCATAATATTTATTCAAATAAAATCCTTATTTTATTTTTAAATCAAATTATTGACCAATCGGGTTTTATTTAATTTCCTATCCTAGGTACAAATTCAATTTGGGTATTTATCATTTCAACCCGATTCCAATTCAATTCAAAATCAAAACATATCAAAGGGAACTTGCAGTGTGATAACTGGGATGGTGTCAAAGTAAATAAACAAGCAATAACAACAATCAATATCAATCCAATAATCAATTCAAATAATCCCGAAATAACCGTATTAATTCGCATTGTTATTTGTACGAATTAATATAATTATTTCTAGAATCTACACTATCATTTCATGTAGATTAAAGATTATTACATTACGGTTTTCACTTGTCATTCGATTTCAATTTCATCCATCATCAATTTAACAACATACATTCAGTGGTTCAAGATGTAATTAAACAAATCCTACGTGTCAATAAATTCAACAGTTAAAGGGGTCATATTATACAAATGTCAGTTAATCAAATGCAACATTTAATTATCCTATATCAAATTCAATTTCATACTATTTATCATTTTAACATTAACAATTTTAACGTCCAATATAAACATCAACAATCAATCAATTATCAGCCAAACTGTATTATCATCGCATAAATAACTAACAGATAATGGTGTCAGATGTCACAGGTGAACGGATACGGGTAATAACATATATAACAGTGTCATTAACTAATAGCAGCATATTTCAATTGTCGTTTCAATTGAAATCAAATTTAATAAATAAAAGAACGTTAATCGTGAGTGAGTGCTCACCTTTCGAGGCTAGATAGAATAGACAGTGTGTTGAGTTACCAATCCAGACACGAATTACGTAGCAAAGCACGAGTTGAACACAGATTTGATGAGCAGAACTGACAAATAGGAATCGATGAGAACAATTTAAAATCCACTTAATGAAAATGGAAAATATATACTATTATTATTATTATTATCAAAATTAATATGTAAAATCTAAATATACCAATATATAATTTAAAACTAATTGTCGGGATAAACCCACTATATTACACAGTAATCAAAGTCTTAATATATAGTGTACGTATATTTTCCAAAATACAAGAATCAACTAACATATAGTATAAGCTGTCAAACATCCATTATCACTTTATAAAATCTGTCCTATATCACTTACATTTATTTTTATTTAAAACTAGTATACTGTCCACATATCAAATATGAGTTTATATACTAATATATAGCGCTTATCTAATACAACTTTTAAAACAAAATGACTGGTATAAAATCACTAACATATTTTGTACTCCAAAACTTTATGTACTGTAACATATAACTTTATGTATTATAAACACAAAAGACAGAAATCAAAGGCGAAAGATGGAATAATATATAGTATAATCTAATATATATGTTCAGATCCAACAAAACACTTACTAATATCAACTTATATCTGCACAAATACTTTTTACTAAAGTACTGTTCCTCAAAATATATTTATTCCCAGTATTACATTCCTATAGAAGCAAACATATATAACTTTGTGAATACCTTTCTGACTTTCCAAACCAAAACACCCTTTCATATATACAGAAAACAAAAATTTAAATAAACAAATATATTATTACCATCATCACTTTATCAACTAGCATATATACTTTAAATATATAACTTAATATACTTTAAAACATGCGAACTGTATAAACTTTAATTGCTTTATGATATGCATACAACTTTATATAGCTTCTATATATAATGTATAATATATATTACTTTTATATATAACAAACCATAAGTTTACATAATAACAAATATATATAACTAACTTAATGATATATACATATTAAGTACCTATATATATGAGAGAGGAGGGATGCGCCTACCGAGCAGTGGAGGGGAAAAAGACAGCCGACCAGAGGCTGTGATGGGAATGAGGCGTTGCAGGGTGGTTCGGCGCTTGACTGCGCATGGGCGGAGCATGCGGTGGCGGTTGAATGTATGGGTAGGAGGGGTGTAGGCTTAGGCGTAAGTTGCTCGGGCCGAGTGACAATGTCAAAGGAGAGAGAAGGCGGGTTTATGCGTTGATGGTTGTGAAAGTGCTGACGTGGTGGTGTTCCGGTTGAGGGGAAAGGAGAGGCGTGATGTGGTCGGAAGGCGACTCACGGTTCCTTCTCTGGTTTGTTGGTTCGAGTGGCTGCAGCGTGGAGGCGCTGGCCAGGCGTGGAGATGTGGGTGGTGATTGTGATCGACGGCAAAGCAAATAGGAGGTAGTGGAATCGGTTGGAACAAATGGAAAAATCTAACTGCTGTGATGAAAATAGGAGGTGGAAGACGACTGAAAGGGTGGACGTGCGAGATTTGTAAAGTTGAAGAGCAGGTAAAAATTTGGAATGTCAAGAAGATGCCTTCACATATTTAAGTCTTTACATTGGATTATAAAGTGCATGTCAGGAAGAACAAAGGGGAAATATGGGTAAAGAAAGTGAACAGCTGCAAAAAGAAGTGAGCGCAATATGAACCAGCAAAACAAATTTGTCATTGGAAACCAAAAGGCCAAAAGTTGTAATTACAACAGCTTGATATTTATTATCTCGGAATACGAAATGCAAATGACCATTGGTTTAAACGGTGGAATTGAATGGGAAAAGAGGACCAAACAAAACTCAATACGGTTACCGATACGGTAGGCGTTACGCAAGTGCAACGTACACCGGAACTCCGAATTTGACAATCGAATATACCATAGAGATCGGCACGACGAGATGATCAAAACGGTATATAGAAATCAGTGGTACGATCATCCGATAAAAATCGATATCGGTACCAGAATACTGCTATTTTGTAGAAAATAAGAACGACGGAGCCAAAGATGTCCGAATTTGGAAAAACGACAAACTGACATCTTGCTCAGAAGATGGTTTAGAATTTTTCTATGTAAAAATATTTAGGTTTCGGAAACATTTTATTTTCATTTCTTTTTAACTGATTAAATTGAAGTGAATTTACGCGCGAAATAAACTTTCATATTTTCGGACGAAAATTTACCAGTTGCTATGTTTAACTAGACGCATTCCAAATATCAAATTTATATTTCAAAATTTTATCGTTTAAAATTTTGCAAAATTTCAATTAATAACGCTATTAAAACCGGTTAAATTACGGGTCGTTACACTCTCCCCCACTCAAAACTTTTCGTCCCCGAAAAGGAACGAGGTAGGAGAATAGAAACAACCAGAAAGAAAAACAGATTTGAAATCCAAAATAACAATTAATTTAAACCATATAAATTCAAATTTAAATTAATTGATATTCAATAATTGATTTAATCCATTTGATTTCACTAAAATCAATCTCAACTATTTCTAAATTCATTATCTTATTATCCCATTTATCTTCAATTTACAATTTCTAAAACCATAAATTTGAATAGTCTTTTATTATAATCATATTTTTCAGCCATTTAAATTCTTTTTTATTCCAAATTATTGTTAAATTTATTCTACTTAATATATCTACTCACATATATTTAACTCATATAAATTAATTTAAAACGTAGAAGTTTCGATTTAAATTAATTTACATCTATTAATTTCTTTTAAATTCAAGGTATTTTCATATGTTGATCAATTTTCAATTTATTAATTCTTTCAAAACAGATTTATTAATTCTTTCAAAACAATTTATTTCATTATTAACTGAGTTTACTTATTATCCTATCTAACTCTATTAACATCTTTATAATCAAAATCTAGTGTATACCATTTATTATAAACACTCAAATTTATTTATAAATTCAATTTATCTTATATATTATCCAATTACATTTTCAACTTCTGAATGATTTAGGTAAGTTGTATTAGAATGCAGTTGAACAATATACAAATAAATTTTTTTCCAATTCAATTATTCAGTTTAAATATTTATTCTAAATTTTGGTTTTTATTTATAATTAAATCATCCTTTAACAAAATTTAGAGATATATATAATATTTTTATATCAAATCAAATTAAATTTTTAGATAAGATACCTATATATATGTGAATCAAAATATACCGAAGAAATTCAAATCAAAATATATATTTACTTTTTCCTCAAAACAAAACCGTAGCAAAGCTACAGAATGATTTCTCCACTTCGAAACTCGAAAATGAATGTCGATGATGCGGCCGCCATCACCGAAATTATTTTCCAGCGACAAAGAGAAGAGCACTGATTTCAACATTTTAAAATTCTTTGCAAACGATTTTATTCGAAAATACTTTCAATATATACTTTAAAAATTTTAAAAACCAAAGTTCGAAATCACCGGAAATTAATAAATTCTCAAATTCCTGAATTTAATTCATTTCAAATTCCAAATCAATTTATAAACTGTATTTACAAATTTATTTAGAACAATAAATGATAATCAAATATTATCATTTCAAACAAACAATTTCATTAACCTATTAAATTCTAGAAAATTTTACTTATATTTTCACAATATAATCAAACAAATTTATTTCATTTTCCAAATTTGAAAATAATTTTGTGTCAGTTTGCTCTGTTCAAGTGTTTTGGAAATCCTATCGATAGCGTTGATCAGACGAATCGATCGGAAACCCAAATCAACATCAACAACTCAAACAACACATTATATAAAACATTTTTATATAAATTTACAAATACACTTCTTTGCTCGACGATACAGGGATGAATTTTCAAAATAAGGATAGGGTTTCAAATTTTATGGACTCAAGTTAAAGAGAATTCTGATTTAAATACAAGTTCGAAAGAAAAGATAAGATGATTCAATTAATAGAATCGGGTTGGATAAGCTTATTTAATTCACGGGCAATCTTAACCGGATCGTCCGTAACTTCAAGAATAAGACCGATGCTGAATTCCGAGGTAAATCAACACTCGATCTCACGAGATGGAATTCAGGTATAGCAGGGAATGGACAGCATCGTAAACCGAGGATACAGGAATCTCCGGTAAATCGATGCCTAATATAAAGGAGTTTCTCCTTTACGGATCGTTCTAAGATTGGCGAGACCGCCGATCTATTATATATAACATTCAGAATGGAGTTATGGGGTGCTCCATGATTGAAAGAAGACGAATAGTGAAGGACACGAATGAATTTCGGAACCGAGGGGAACGTTCCAAAATTCAAAGAAATTGAGTCAAGGGAAGAGATTGAAACTCGAATGAGAGTGATTCTGTAAATACATTTACCCTATATGTTAAGTTTTGCCTAGAGCTACCAAAGCTCTGATACCAACTGTAACGACCCGCCATTTTAGACCATTCGCGTCCATTATAAGTGTATAGGTAGACACACATGTCGGAGTTGAATTGCTCAAAATACCGCGTTGTTAATTTAAATTTGGCAAAACTGAACATATACAGTAAATAAGTAATCACAGAACATAGACACAGAGTAATAAATGCAGCGGAAATAAAAGAGATAGTAGTTCATGAAGCTACTATATGAATATATAAAATACATCAGAGTTTACAACAGAAGAGTAATACGATACATCAGATACAAATCAGAATACATCACTGGAATCATCGAATATCTGAAAGCTGGATAGATAGCTGGATCTCCAAGCGAAGCTCCAACTCCAAAGGTGAGTCTCGAAAGCTGAACTACTCAGTCTGACCCGAGCGTAAAGCAAAACACAAAACACTCGAGTCAGGATTAACATTCTTATATTATTAAATCCAACTCAAGTGAAATAGCAATTGAAATACAAGTAACTCAAAGGATGTTTGGAATAACCATCCTTTAAGGATCCGTTAAACTATCTACTAGGTAGTAATGTACGCTAAGTAGATAATGTCTATCAATAATATAAAGATATCAAAGTAGGGTTAAGCAGGGCCCATACACCTCTTAACCTGTTTATTCCCAAAAGCATATACAAGACCGTAGTTTCCCCAAAACCGGAAGTCACCAGAGGGCAATCCATATACTAAAGGTACAAATCAAAATCGTAGTGGTCGCGAATAGGATAATCAGTATGACAAGGTACATGAGGCGATACCAACTAGGATACTAGTAGTTGCCTGATCCGGACTGATGTTGGGCATAGCAGCTACTACCCCAACACCGCGAAACAACACTCCCAAATCGAGGGGTGCACCCAAATCGAATCACAAAGTAATAGATATGGTATCGAAGAAGTGTGTCCGCTAGAGATGGCGATCCTCAATGGCCCGGCGCGGCTCCTGTTTTAGTCATGTCAAGGGTCATCCAAAATCGTTCTCTTTCTTCAGTCAACCCGTTCATCAAAACCATCCACTTCGTTCTGGATCAACACTCCGCGTTTAGTTATTAAAGTGGTTTCGGTTCAGATAGAGAGTATATCCATTACCGATCCCGGTCTCTTTAATAACTTTCGTAATTATTACACCGATTGGTCGTTTATATATTTCAAAAACCAAATCAATTTTAATTTCAAATAGAATTCGTAAATCAACATTTCATTTGTCTTTCTAAAACAATTTCCAAATTTTCGTTTCAAAACTTCCAATTTTCCGTTTCAAAATCTTATAATTCAATTTCAATTTCTATTTAAAACAATTCAAACATTGATTCAAGTTCAAATACAAGTTTCATTTCGAAAACATTTAAATTAAATCTTATTTAACATTCAAATCAATTTAAAATCATTTATCGATTTCATTCAATATTCGTTAAGTTACTATGCCATTCAAAACAATTTCTATTAAATTTCCAATTCATTAAATCAATTCTTAAGTTCAACTTCATTAAATCAAAATTTACAATTTTGAATTAAATTAAATTCGTCAAATCAATTCTTTCAATTACAAGTCTTACATTAATTCCAAAAAAATATCACATTTTCATTTCTTGTTAAAGAAATTCAATTTCACTTATTTATTTACTTACTTTAAATAATTTCCAAAACTTAATTAATAAAGAAATCTCAATTTCAATTATTACGAAGTAAAATTCACTTATTCAAAAATTCAATTTAATTTAATCATTAAATAATTCAATCTTATTTAATTATTAAATAATTCAAAACTTAATTATTAAATAATTTCAAATTTTAATAATTTCAAACTTAATTATAATTTCAAACTTAATTATTTAAATCATTTCAGAGTTAATTCAATCATTTCTCAAATTAAACATCGTTCTTTCATCAATTACATTGTTAATCTTTTGTTTCAGATTATTAAATATTAACATTTTCCTTTCATCAAAAATTCAGATTTCAACTTCGTTTCAAAACCATAATATTTATTCAAATAAAATCCTTATTTTATTTTTAAATCAAATTATTGACCAATCGGGTTTTATTTAATTTCCTATCCTAGGTACAAATTCAATTTGGGTATTTATCATTTCAACCCGATTCCAATTCAATTCAAAATCAAAACATATCAAAGGGAACTTGCAGTGTGATAACTGGGATGGTGTCAAAGTAAATAAACAAGCAATAACAACAATCAATATCAATCCAATAATCAATTCAAATAATCCCGAAATAACCGTATTAATTCGCATTGTTATTTGTACGAATTAATATAATTATTTCTAGAATCTACACTATCATTTCATGTAGATTAAAGATTATTACATTACGGTTTTCACTTGTCATTCGATTTCAATTTCATCCATCATCAATTTAACAACATACATTCAGTGGTTCAAGATGTAATTAAACAAATCCTACGTGTCAATAAATTCAACAGTTAAAGGGGTCATATTATACAAATGTCAGTTAATCAAATGCAACATTTAATTATCCTATATCAAATTCAATTTCATACTATTTATCATTTTAACATTAACAATTTTAACGTCCAATATAAACATCAACAATCAATCAATTATCAGCCAAACTGTATTATCATCGCATAAATAACTAACAGATAATGGTGTCAGATGTCACAGGTGAACGGATACGGGTAATAACATATATAACAGTGTCATTAACTAATAGCAGCATATTTCAATTGTCGTTTCAATTGAAATCAAATTTAATAAATAAAAGAACGTTAATCGTGAGTGAGTGCTCACCTTTCGAGGCTAGATAGAATAGACAGTGTGTTGAGTTACCAATCCAGACACGAATTACGTAGCAAAGCACGAGTTGAACATAGATTTGATGAGCAGAACTGACAAATAGGAATCGATGAGAACAATTTAAAATCCACTTAATGAAAATGGAAAATATATACTATTATTATTATTATTATCAAAATTAATATGTAAAATCTAAATATACCAATATATAATTTAAAACTAATTGTCGGCATAAACCCACTATATTACACAGTAATCAAAGTCTTAATATATAGTGTACGTATATTTTCCAAAATACAAGAATCAACTAACATATAGTATAAGCTGTCAAACATCCATTATCACTTTATAAAATCTGTCCTATATCACTTACATTTATTTTTATTTAAAACTAGTATACTGTCCACATATCAAATATGAGTTTATATACTAATATATAGCGCTTATCTAATACAACTTTTAAAACAAAATGACTGGTATAAAATCACTAACATATTTTGTACTCCAAAACTTTATGTACTGTAACATATAACTTTATGTATTATAAACACAAAAGACAGAAATCAAAGGCGAAAGATGGAATAATATATAGTATAATCTAATATATATGTTCAGATCCAACAAAACACTTACTAATATCAACTTATATCTGCACAAATACTTTTTACTAAAGTACTGTTCCTCAAAATATATTTATTCCCAGTATTACATTCCTATAGAAGCAAACATATATAACTTTGTGAATACCTTTCTGACTTTCCAAACCAAAACACCCTTTCATATATACAGAAAACAAAAATTTAAATAAACAAATATATTATTACCATCATCACTTTATCAACTAGCATATATACTTTAAATATATAACTTAATATACTTTAAAACATGCGAACTGTATAAACTTTAATTGCTTTATGATATGCATACAACTTTATATAGCTTCTATATATAATGTATAATATATATTACTTTTATATATAACAAACCATAAGTTTACATAATAACAAATATATATAACTAACTTAATGATATATACATATTAAGTACCTATATATATGAGAGAGGAGGGATGCGCCTACCGAGCAGTGGAGGGGAAAAAGACAGCCGACCAGAGGCTGTGATGGGAATGAGGCGTTGCAGGGTGGTTCGGCGCTTGACTGCGCATGGGCGGAGCATGCGGTGGCGGTTGAATGTATGGGTAGGAGGGGTGTAGGCTTAGGCGTAAGTTGCTCGGGCCGAGTGACAATGTCAAAGGAGAGAGAAGGCGGGTTTATGCGTTGATGGTTGTGAAAGTGCTGACGTGGTGGTGTTCCGGTTGAGGGGAAAGGAGAGGCGTGATGTGGTCGGAAGGCGACTCACGGTTCCTTCTCTGGTTTGTTGGTTCGAGTGGCTGCAGCGTGGAGGCGCTGGCCAGGCGTGGAGATGTGGGTGGTGATTGTGATCGACGGCAAAGAAAATAGGAGGTAGTGGAATCGGTTGGAACAAATGGAAAAATCTAACTGCTGTGATGAAAATAGGAGGTGGAAGACGACTGAAAGGGTGGACGTGCGAGATTTGTAAAGTTGAAGAGCAGGTAAAAATTTGGAATGTCAAGAAGATGCCTTCACATATTTAAGTCTTTACATTGGATTATAAAGTGCATGTCAGGAAGAACAAAGGGGAAATATGGGTAAAGAAAGTGAACAGCTGCAAAAAGAAGTGAGCGCAATATGAACCAGCAAAACAAATTTGTCATTGGAAACCAAAAGGCCAAAAGTTGTAATTACAACAGCTTGATATTTATTATCTCGGAATACGAAATGCAAATGACCATTGGTTTAAACGGTGGAATTGAATGGGAAAAGAGGACCAAACAAAACTCAATACGGTTACCGATACGGTAGGCGTTACGCAAGTGCAACGTACACCGGAACTCCGAATTTGACAATCGAATATACCGTAGAGATCGGCACGACGAGATGATCAAAACGGTATATAGGAATCAGTGGTACGATCATCCGATAAAAATCGATATCGGTACCAGAATACTGCTATTTTGTAGAAAATAAGAACGACGGAGCCAAAGATGTCCGAATTTGGAAAAACGACAAACTGACATCTTGCTCAGAAGATGGTTTAGAATTTTTCTATGTAAAAATATTTAGGTTTCGGAAACATTTTATTTTCATTTCTTTTTAACTGATTAAATTGAAGTGAATTTACGCGCGAAATAAACTTTCATATTTTCGGACGAAAATTTACCAGTTGCTATGTTTAACTAGACGCATTCCAAATATCAAATTTATATTTCAAAATTTTATCGTTTAAAATTTCGCAAAATTTCAATTAATAACGCTATTAAAACCGGTTAAATTACGGGTCGTTACATTCGCAGTCGAAGTATGGCATGAGAGAAATAGAAGAATATACAATGATCAGGAACTTCCTTAGTTGGTTATCTTCAATATTATCAAGGCGAAGATAACGAGAGATTAGACAAGAATTTGTGAAGACAGAGCGCAGAATTCTGCTTATTGACTCAGCATTCTTCCCACTATTTTTATTACTTTGCTTGTTTTTTCACTTTTCAGCATGTTTTTCTTCCCGCTTTCTCCTTTTTACATTTTTCAACAATGGCCTTTTGTATGGGTTGTTATCATTATGTACTTTGCTTTTGTTATAATATAACTGGTAGGGATCCAGTATAAAAGCCTGCTAGCCTTTTTAAATAAAATATATCCATATCCCACTCTTTTTTATCGCTTAAAATTCTCCCATTGGTCTTTTTGCATCCATTTTTTTTTGTGAAACAAAATTATGTAGGTTTGATCTATTTGCTACTGTGACCATCAACATAAAAATTCACAACATTTACAACCTTTAAGCTCATTTATAATTGCATTTTAAATTAATGATTAAGATCGTATGTATTTCTAATTTTGAACAAGTTAGAATTCGCGAAATGAAATAAAATATTTGTGAGGATGAGCTTGATTAACAACATATCTGCGAAATATTGGGCGATTTTGAAAGAAAGAAAGAACGATATGAGAATTTGTGTGGGAGATTTTAGGGATTTTTAATTTTAGGTGATGTGAATCTTTCCCATTCTTTAATCCGACTTTTATTCTATTTTATATGAACAACGAAAAAATAAAAAAATTCCTTTTTTTAATCGTACTCTTTGGCAGCACAAGAATTGTTTGAGCACGTGATAATCTACAATATTTCTTACTACATTTATATTAATATAATGATGTTAGAATTTTTGTTACCCAAAATCTAATAAAAGATAAAAATATTGGGAAAGCCTATTCTAGAATCTTATATCACTCAAGTCTCAAAAGGATAATATTGCATAAAATAAAAATATTTAAAGATAAACAATCATGAAGATAGTTCTAAAACACGAAGAAATCAAGATGACCAAAATATAAATTCCACCCAACAACCATTTATATTGATTGAAAAAAAAAATTACAATTAACCCACCGAATAAAAGTAAACAAAACAAAATAGAATCAATAACCTAATGGTTAGAAGGAGTCTTAATCTCGATAACAACGACTTCTTAGTGTTTGGAGAAGAAAAACAAGGATGAAAGAAGAGAGAAGTACTAAATACTTTTGCACACTTTTTCACTCTCTCTTCTAGACTCTATTTATAACATCAATTACTTAATGCCTAAATTAATATTATATGACAAAAATTAAATTGATTAGCCAATTAAAGAGAAAAATAAATATAAAAATATGCCTACTAATTAGGGAAAACAAAATTTTCTTTCTTTATTTTGCATATTTGTTCCCTTCTAGTTGTGATTTTGTATTACCAAAATTTAACAAACGACGTGATGATATGCATACTTTAACATGTTTTCTACTTATTGTTTTTGAGTGTAGGATAATAATTGAAAGATTACATGAATGGAATTAATTTACAAGATAATAGTAATAATTGAACAAAAATCGCCTTATGTAAAGTATAATAACCATTCTAGGGTCGAACCGCCATCATTTTGTATTTTTATGTTATTTTGATAGAACTTAGGATAGTTTTAATCTTCTTTCCATTAGCAACCATAATATATGAAGGAATTATTGGTGTGTCTTGCATTGTATTTGTATAATGGGTGTACATTGGAAAAAGGAATAATCGCCACTATAAGAAAACGTACGATTTTCGACGACTAGCAGCCGTCGGCGGTCGTTGGAAGCCGTCGGAAACCGATGCAAAATACCGTCGCAAGTTCTTCTGTCGCCGCACAGTTTTTTCGACGGCTTCCAACAACATCCGTCGTAATCTTTCCGACGACTACCAATAGTTAGTCCGACGGCTTTAGACGGTCGTCGAAGACACGTGGTCATTCAAGAGGTAGCAAAAAAAAAAGCTACTAACCGGCAGAAGCCGTCGGAAATTTTCGACTTGTAAGTCGTCGCCAGCTGTCAGAAGCCGTCGGAATTACTAAAGCTTTTTGCCAGTATTCTACTGCATTCTAGCCTAATATACACAATCCAAAAACATAATATAGTCACACACAAGCACATATCGAATTCAGATATTCAATATAGTATCAAATCATACAAATATACTCAAATCACATAAAGAAAATTAAAGCAAGCATAACTCACATAAAATAAAACCAACCAACACTTCATTAACATAATGTATATACATGTCATTGTACAAAATATACACCATCGAAAACCAACTCTCCACCATCAACTCACAAATCTCAAAATTACCATCACCAAATATACCATCAAATAATGTACACAACATCTCAAAGTATCCAACTCCACCAACTTAATGTATCATCAAAAAATACTAAACAATGACGTAAAACAAAAAACATACCTATCACTCCTGTCAATCACCTCCTGAACCTCCGGAACCAGCTGAAGATGGAAAGCGGCCACCATACTATTGCATGTACTCAGCAATACGCCGGTCCAGCAACTATGTCATCTCAATAGCCTGCCGATGGTTCTACTTCTCCAGTTGCGCCGCCCTAGCTCTCAATTCCTCGATCTACTCGATTTTTGCTAGATCGATCTGAGCTCTGGTATGGCTGGCTCTCCTCTGTCTATCCTGAATACTTATTTAATTTAGTAAAAGTTCAATTACTATAATCTTACTATCGAAGCTACAACATAATAGGTTAATTGTTATATCTATAAACTTATTATTGAAACTAAAGCGGTGTGGAATTATTTAAAACTGAAAGATTACTAAATTGTTGTATCTAAATATATTATTCATTACCACTTGATTGCCAAAACCATAATGCATGTTCCGTGAAGGTGAATCCATGACTGACTCAAACATGACATCCTCCTCGTCCGTAGTCAGCTGCTTTCGATCAGTTTCCTTCAAGAGTTTCTGCCTTTGTTCCATAATCCGTGCGTACATGAACAAATAAAAATACATTTAAAATTAATAGCATGATATCTTAATTCATCATACTTTAATAATTAAAACAATTACTAATATTATATAAACTAAAATATGCTTACATGGCTCTTTCGTGATTTATTGTCATGCCATGTACTAGAGGTGGGAAGGTCAGTTAACCATACCGATCGGTTAATTTGAACGGTTAACCAATTAAAAGTAACGGTTCGGTTAACCGTTTCATCGGTTAACTTAGTCTTACATACTGACCGAACCTGTTAAATTTAACCGTAGTTAACCGGTTAAATTTAACGGTTCGGTTCACCTTTCGAACCAAACGGTTAAACGTTGCATGGTTAATTGTTTAAGGCAAACAATTAACCGTTGCATGGTCAACTGTTTAAGGCAAACGGTTAACCGTTGCATGGTTAACCATTGGTTAACTGAATATATAGCAAATTAATGATTTATTTCGTGACAATATAACATGCATATGGTATATATGACAACATAATTCATGACATGCATACTGTATATGTAGCATAGCAAAGATCACATAATTCACAACAGTCCACAATTCATAGTTAATAATACAAGTACAAGATTAAAATATTAAATAGTACATATAATGCAGGAAACGTAAATTAAACTGTAAATTAAGAATTCATTGCATAGATGCTCTAGCTTCGGCCTTCAACTCCATATCTCTATCCATTTTCCAATTTCTACTGTAAATTAAACTGTTATAATACTGTAAACATAAAACAGTTTTATGTATTAATAATGTTATAAACAGGTTTAAACTATAAACAGGTTTATGTATTAATAAACAGGCTTAAACTATAAACAGGTTTATGTATTAATAATGTTATAAACAGGCTTAAACTATAAACATGTTTATGTATTAATAAACAGGCTTAAACTATAAAACAGACAGAAATTAAACTGTTATACTGTAAACATAAAACAGGCTTAAACTAAAACTATTATACTGTAAAGTATATACAAAAAACAGGCTTAAACTATAAGCAGTCACATGATATTAATAATGAGAATAATGTGTGTGTGTACTGTAAACATAATATAGTTCTCACTTTGTATAAACTATAATACAAGTGAGAATAATAATGAGAATAATGTGTGTGTACTGTAAATAGCTGATATTAGACAGAAATAAAGGCACATTTGGATTAAAGTACATATGAGATTATATTATATATGACATTAAACTATAAAAGGCTTAAACAAGTATATATGAATAAGTAACAGGTTTATATATAATGAACAGGTTTATATTTGATGAATAGGTTTATGCATATGTAAATTAAATTGCAAAGAGGCTGTTTAAACTGTAAATTAAACAAGTAACAGGTATGAACTGTAAATAAAAAAAGTAACAGGTATGAACAGGTTTATATATTTGATGGGTAGGTTTAAACTGTAAATTAAACAAGTAACAGGTTTATATATATGTAAATTATATACAGACTATTTAATTTACAAATACTCTCATACCTGAAATAATAATGATAATTCTGAATCATAGGTCATCATTGTTCATATAATATCCACCTATCACCTGAAATCAAACAATCAAACATATTCTATAACCGATTCGAGATATACCAGTTGCAAGAACAAAATTCTACTATAAATTTTTACGTTTCTAAGTTTCTTAATTTATGTGAGTTTTGCAATAGGGTCATATGACTAATTACTAACTAACAAATAGCACTGGTTGTGGATGCATATGCATCTAATGTTAAGCATCATCCCTTCAATCAAACGATGCTATTTCTTTTAATCATGGCCTAGGAATAAAGAACAAGTTTATATATTAACATACATTTATTTGTTTATCACATAATAATTAACATAAATGTAAACTATATGAACATTTACATTTCTACTAAATGAAACTAACCGTGGTGAAAGTGAATACAACAATGACGAACATGGACTATCCATGGTGAACATAAAAGATGATGGTGACTCACGTTGACATCCATGCACAAAATCTGCATGGAAAACAAGTTAATTAGAGCATTGTATTTAAAATCCAACAAAAGAAGAATTATATTATTTTACAACTGCAAATATCACTTGATTGGAGTTAATCATAATAAGAAATATCATCGATAGGAACCTCAATTCAATGATCGACAAAAAATGGTTTGGACCTTAACCAATTTAGAGTACAAACTAATGCCTCAACCATCCGTGGACTCAAAGTACTAGGAAAACGATCTATAATTCTTCCTCTGGTGCTAAAAGCGATTTTGAAAGCAACCGTGGATACCGAAATAGCAAGAAGACCCGAGTGACTAAAGATAAAACACGATATTTGGAAGTATTTACCTTCCACCATAATAAAACATCAAAATTATTTGGTGTACCCTCAATAGATGCATTTAAATACTTTTCAAGTTTATTGCCTTCGTTATCGTGTTGTTGAACCTGTCTTAGAAAAGTATTCATTCTTCTAGAAAGAACATCACTAACATCCTCAACACTTTCACTAGCAACGAGCGTACTAAGTTGTGGTTCCTCACGCGTTTGTGTTTCAAATGTAGAATCATTAACATAAAAGTCAAACAACCTTATCAAAATATTCTTCACACTTTTTAATATGTCTTCCGCAATATTTATTTCATACATGTCTTCAACGCATAACTTAAAAAATTGGAATTTATACCTTGGGTCAAGCACACACGTAACAAATAAAATTTTGTTCATATTACCTTCGATTCCCCAATATTTATCGAACTTCATTTTCATACTAATTGCCATTTTAGCAAGATAAGGATTCATTTTATCAACCAATGCTCTAAGTTCTTCTTGAATTCCATTAAGCTCGGCAAAACAAACATTTTCACCAATGGATAAAGTTTTGCTAAATTTTAAAGTAACATCATAAAAATACTTTTAGAATTTAACAAATAATTCAACATTTTTCCAATCCGTAGAACTTGAAGGATGAATTTCATCATCAAAGTACGCCACAAAAATACCATCATTTTCTTTCATATCATCAAAAACCTTTTTGTATTTCAAAGCCGCTTCCAACATCAAATATGTTGAATTCCACCTAGTCGGTACATCCAAAATAAGCATAGATTTATTCTCAATTTCCAAACTTAAACATATCTTTCTAAATTTAGTCAACCGTGTCGGAGATGATCTCACAAATCTGACTGCAGCATGTATTCCAGCTATAGTACTACTAATTTGTTTTAGCCCACCATTGACAATTAAATTGGTTATATGAGCACAACAACGAATATGCATGAAATCACCATTCAAAACATAACCACCGTTATGATCATTTAATTTTCTTTTCACATAATTAATTGCCACTTCATTTGCACTAGCATTATCGACCGTGATAGGCACTATTCTTATGAGTTCCCATTTTTTGATACACATGACAATAAGTTTTCCAATATTTTCTTCTTTATGACTAGTAATCACACAAAAATTTATAATCTTTTTATGTAACTTCCAATCTCCGTTAATAAAGCATGCAGTTAAAACCATATAATTCACATTTTGAATAGATGTCCATGTATCGGTAGTTAAACTAACACCATGCAATGATTTTGAGAACTTTTTTTGAAGAGATTCTATCGAGTCCCAATATATTTGAAGCGCATCCCTACAAATTGTTCTACGTGAAGAAACTTCAAAACTATGACACAATTCCTGACAAAATAGAAGAAAGCCTTCACCCTCCACAAAACTAAAAGGGAGTTCATCAATAACTAGCATTCGAGCTATTGCTTTTCTACATTCCTCTTTATTAAATGACCATGCGATAAGGTTGCAGCTACCTTCTCCATCGCTATTTGTTCCAAGAGCTAAAGTTTTTTGTCTCTTATTATTATCACGTGGAATGGACTCACATGAATGTTTTATATGGTAATTTAAATATGCAGCGCCATTTGATTTAGAATCACATGCAAATTATTGACCACAATTGTTGCAAATATATTTCTGAAAATTGAAATTAGCTTCTTTAGTAAAATGTTCCCATACCAGAGAAGGCTTTCTAGAAGAATTCTTGCACTTCGGGTGTAGTGGAGGTTTTCTAATATTGATATCTTCTTCGCCGGTTTCCTCATCGTCTGCTTCTTCCACAAACTCATCGTCATCTCTTGTTTCTCTAGAACTACCTATTTATATGTTATAGTGCATGAAAAACAAAAATACATTTAGATTAGAAATATACAACTTAATATGTGTGTGTATCAGTTGCATATACAGTTTAATACCATATCAGTCTATATAATAATTGCATATACAGTTAATATATATATAATAGTTGCATATATAGTTTAATACCATATCAGTTTAATACTGTGTATTAAACATTCAAACTCACAGTTACATATAATATATAATACATAATTTAAAACATTCAGTTTAACTGATATACATAGGATAGAAATACACATGCATATTTAAATTATACACACTCTGCCCCTCCTTTCATATAATGGTTGGACATAAAATCATATAAATGAACTCTAAACTTTAACAACGTGTTGCCACTAAAGTAATTCACACTGAACCATGTTAAGTGTTGAAACATGTAATTACACAAGGTGCTGATAAACTGTGAGTTTGAATGTTTACACAATTTAACTTTGACAGTATAATACATAAACCAGTAAATATGTACATTATTCATAAACCAGCTTATACAGTTTAATTTTGACCCGACCATTGATGATAAACTTCTCAACAGCAATGAATGAATATGCAATAACATATATAGTTTAACCTGACCATTCATATAAATATTTACGTAGTTTAACTGAACTATTCATATAAATATTTACACGGTTTAATTGAACTATTCATATAAATATTTACACACTTTATATGAAAATTTCAATATTAAGAATTTATATGAAAGTTTCAATGTTAAGAATTTACAAAGTTTAACTAAACTATTCATATAAATATTTACACAGTTTATATGAAAGTTTCATTTTATATTTGCACAGTTAATTGAATTTATATGAAAGTTTCAATGAATAGAATTTATATGAAAGTTAAACTGTGTAAATATTTACATAAACCAGTGAATATGTACATTATTCATAAACACGTAATCAATGTTAAGTGTTGAACATTCATTTTATACAGTTTACAGTATAATACATAAACCGGTAACTATGTACATTATTCATTATATAAGGATTTAAAACATTGAATCTGAACATAATGTAGTTTCAAAGTTATATATAAACTATATCAGTGTATATTGAAACTAAGCATAATGTAGTTTCTAAGTTATATATAATATAAAGTATATGAATGAATTCTGAGAACATATTTGTATATATTATATCAGTGTATATATAACTTCATATAACTTTCATTCATAATTGAGTATATAAACTTAAAACATAGCATAACCGAATGATTTTTGATGAAGGTAACAGAATTAAAGTACAACAAAATAGGAAACATAGTGGGACTTTATAACTTTAGTGTACATGTGATTGATATATAAATTGTTTATATATGAATGATTGTTTATATCTATACTTCGATGAACAAGTTCTACAACAAGCCTAACGGATCAGTTCAAGTAACACAATCAATCAATATTGTGAAGTAATCTTATAAATGTAAGTGTTACATCATTCTTCATTGAAGAGGGTGATGTTACACTTTCTATTTTACTGGTGGAGAGTATGAAACATAAAAAGAATTAGTTTTAATTTATTTGGAATAGTACATAGATTCACATTCTCCATCTTTAGTAAATAGTGATGGTAACATTTCTCATTTTAAGAGGTCATACTCTAACATATCAACTGTACTTTGGATTGGAAATTATTGTGAAAATATCCTAATGTAGCTTTGACCCGACCATTGATGATAAACTTCTCGGCAGCAATGAATGAATATGCAATAACATATATACTTTATATTTGAAATATAAAGTTGCATATTTAAACTGTAAATCCTATAACTGTAAGACAATGCAAATTGTAAAGTAAACTATAAATTCTATAGCTATAAATTAATCCTATAACACAACACAAACTATAAATTAATTCAGATTGTAAATCCTATAAGACAACCCTATAACACAATTTTATAACTGTAAGTTAAATCAAACTATAAATTATTCAAATTGTTAACTAATTCAAACCGTAATATTTAAACTGATACTTAACATATAGTATTCACCATATTGGGTTTAGCAAAATCAATGTTTGTTTAAATACATTAAATTTACATATACAGTTAAAAAATTAAACTATTTAAGTATTAATAGATAAAGCTACAAATTTATAGTAATATATTATCTCATACGTAATTATTGTTAATATTAATTTTTATTATTTATTAATTACTGAAAAAAAATTACTTTTGATTTTAAGTTTCAAAATTTCGTTTCAAAATTTTATGAAATTTTTTTATTTTATTTTAAATAATTTTATAGCTTTAAATTTTTTTTGAAATATTAAATATTATTATTACTTATAATTATAAAATAAAAAATACTAAATAATAAATTATGCTTCTTAATTAGTAAATATTAACCGCTTATTAATTGTTAATTACTAAATATTAGTCTGTTATATATTAATGCTAATCATATAATAAAAAATATTTTATAGTAATTATTAGTTGTTAAAAATTACATTCTGTTTGTTAATTATTAATTTTTTCAGTTGTTACCTATTACTTCTTAATTGTAATTAAATATTAATAATTGAATATTAACTGAATATTAAATATTAAATATTATTTATTAGTAGTAATTATTTAATATTAATTATTAATTATAATTTTTAATTTTTACTTTATTATTATCAATTATTATTTATTAAATATTAAATATGATTTATTAATTATTTAACAGTAACTATTATAAATTATTATTTATTAATTATTAATTATTTATGATTTAATTATAGTTACTATAAATATTATCTATAATTAGTAAGTTTATTCAATAGTAGTTATTTAACTAATTATTAATCATATTTGTTTTATTATTATTATCATGGTTTATATTATTATTATTGTTGTTGTTATTTTTAAATTGACATTGTCATTTAGTTTTGGCTTCCATCTCTAGCCGACTACCTCGACTTGTTTGGGATTAATCGTTTAGTTGTTGTTGTATTAAATATAAAATAATTATTGATTACATAAAATAATTAGTAATTATAAATTATTTATTAATAATTCTTGATTATAAATTAAAATGTTTTTACAACCTTTTACAGCAACTGGTAAATTAAAAAGTTTGTAATATGTATATATTACAACTAGAAAAAAAGTAAAGAGTTATGAAAATTGACATCTATTACAATAGGCAAAAGAAAATGATTGTAATTGGCATCTATTACAACTAGCAAATAGAGAGGAAAACCAGTATCTAGTACGATGGGCCAAAAACCGTTGTAATAGAACTATATTACAAACCGTTGTAATAGGATTATATTACAACGGATCGAAAACCAATCCCACTTCGAGTGGGATATAGCGGTATATATGGTCATTCGCTATTACGCGGGACGCATAGGGTCTCATCCGCTATATATATGCGGGAATATCAATCACTCCAATATATATACTACTATATATAATATCACATCCAACTGATAATAATTTATCAATTTTATCAATCAATCAATAATTAATTTTAACTATTTAAAATTAATTTCGGTAATCCAAAATTGAGTGAGATTAACTCACCTTTTATTCCAATTGTTGCTTCCGTGTTCTGGTTGGTCTATAGTCGAACGACGTTTGACTATATCTCAAAATTCGACTAGCTTGATATGCACCCAATCCAATCCCATTGCGTAGATGTCGTTACTTTGGGCGCAACACGATAGACCGTGTTCGTTTGAACCTAATATTCATTAGTTATTTAACTTATAAGTTTCTTTTTTTTACAAGATAATTTATCATATCAAATACACTTAGACAAAGACAACCATTATTACCAAAGCAAAACCTATCCAGCCCTCAAAATCAAGTTCGGCCACCTTTTTTTTTTTAAACCCGGCCCAAAGCCCATCGCCCCAACCTTCTTCCTCCTCCTCTCTTTTTTTCCACTGATACGTGCACAACGAAACAGCTATGCCCGTGCATGATATTCAATGACCCCTTACTCCACTCGACGAACCCACAAATCGACGCCACTAATCATCTTCTCTTCGCGAAGGCAACCTATTCCATTCGAAAACGGAGCACTCGGCCCTCCTTTTCAATTTGCGACAATGCCGCCCTCTCTCGTAGCCATGGCCAGGTCGCGACCCTCCATTTGAAGCCGCACGCTCCAAAAAATTTCCCCGAGATGCTAAACTCCCCTCCGAACTCGAATGCGACCACCACGTAGCCCAGCTCCACCTCAATCATCCTACAATCGAAACCCTAGCTAAAAGCTTCCCATGTACTCGATTTCGAGAAACACCCAACATGGCCGCGCCTTCCACACATCATCCCAGATCGAAGCCCGTGGTGCAACATGAATTTTAAAATTTGTTTGGTGATTTTTGGTTGAGTATTCAATTTGATGTGGATTTTTAAAGTAAACTGTTTGTTTATTTTTCTTGAGAATGCTCGGCTGTGTGTTGTTAAAAAGGGAGAGAGGGAAACGTGTTTGAAAAGGGAAGGCCAAATCATGGATATATATTTATTTAAATTTAAATCGTCTCGATTTCGCAACTTAAAATCTCGACCTTCTATCGAGGCGTGCCGCTAGGCGTTCATAATATTATACCTCTATTCTGAATGCAATGGAAAAGGTTTTATATCCTAATTCGATCGTATGGAGAAGATAGCTTTTTGAACCCAATTATTATATTGAATTTTCGATATAAATTTCAACGCATTTATATACCATACGATTAAACGATAACTCCAAACGTTACGAAATTTGAAATTCGATAACAATGCCTATTACGAGACTGTGCCCCAGAAGGCTATTTTTAAATGTCAATTTAAACGATATATTTTTAAAATTGAACAAATCACTTCTAAATTCAATTTAAATTTTTTTTATCTTCAGTATTATTAATATAAATTTTATAAGCCTTTAAACTATTTTTATCAAGCTTAAAACTCAAGATTCACTAATTTACCCAATTTTCAATTATTAAATTATCAAATAAATGGTTAATTTGAAATTCAAGTTAAAAATTAACTTATAAATATTTAAAATCAATTAAATATTCCAATTTCAAATATCCAAAATTCTGGGTCGTTTCATTAATCCGGTACTTCACTCTCGAACCAAGCACATCGAAATCAACTTGTACTTCTTTCGAGAACAAATCGCCAAAGGAAAACAAGAAGTCAATCATGTCCATGCCACCTATCAGAGCTTAGCAAAGAGTTTCATGAGATTAAGGAGCGAATTAAGAGTAACTGATGGCGGCGATGAAGTAAAAAGGGAAATGAAGAGAAACCCTAGTTCAGATTGAAAGGGGTATTAGAGATATGAGATGTGGGGACTACTATCTATAATATATGATGTCTCTATAGTTGGGTATGCGAGTGAAGTATATATAAACCCGAACTGCACTTGACTTGTATTCTATTAACCATTACAAGTATCGTATATAAGGATAGCAGCATATACAAAATAAGATATAGATAACATTCTTTGCTCTTAATAAAATAACGGCTTCAACTTCTTTTCTATTAATATCAAACGAAAATGTTAAAGTTTTTTAAAGTATTTTTAAAATTAGAAAATAGACATCAAATATTTATTAAATTTATTCTTTCCCAATTGGTGTAGTATATGCAATGGGTGGCAAGCAAAAAGACGGTCTAAGCCATCAGTTTTTGCAAAGCAAGTTACAAAAAATACAGGAACTTTTTGAAGTATGATAAAATTCGAACATATGATTATGAAATATACATTGATATTATAATAAGAGTGGGAAGGAAGACAGTATGCTGACAGAATAGTAACAGGATCTAACAAAAAAAGAAAGCATTGTAAAAGCAAACAGGTTTGAAAGAATATTCCCTAATGAAACCACTACGAGAACAGCTTCGAATTACGACGGATCATGACGACGGCTAGCAACGGCTAAAAAACATGGTCATCGCTAACCGTTGCCTACCTGAATATAACCCGCGAACGAATGCTTTCAGCAAAACATTTCAACTTTCCCACCTTAACTCTCTTCTTCCCCAATTCCACCCCCAACCGACTCTAGCCGCCACCAGCTGCATCTAGCCGACGCCGACGACCCCTACACGCTGCGCACTCCTTCCTCCTTCAATTTGGCTTCATTTTTTGAAGTTTATTGTCTTAAACCCTATTTATACAAAATTAGTAATTTTGGTATGATTATATTAGATTAATTGTTATTAAATGTTGGTATAGTTTATTTGTTGATTTGGAGATAAAATTAAAACTCTATTTTAGAAAAGTAGTTGATTATTGATTTGAAATTGATGATTATTCTATATTAGCCGATGATAATAGTGTGTTAGTTGATTTGAAGATTTTAGTAAGTGGTTTGATTGTTTAATTTGTAATTAAAAGTTATGGTTAATATAAAATTCCAAAATTAGTATTCATTGATTAATATGTTTATTGATAAGTTTACGCAAATGTTTGTTATAGTGGAAAACGATGTTTGTTATAATTTGAAGATGTTACAGTTTACGTGAAAATTAGTGTACAATTAATTAGTGTATAAAATTTGTTTATTTTACTTTGTTATTATTAGTGCTAACTTCTAATTTTAGCTTACAAAATCTGTAAATTAAAATTTTATCAGGTAAAAAAGTTTGAAAATACGTTATAAAGTGTATAATTTAGGTAACAAAACATTAAGAAAAATTATACTTAAATCGATTTGTAAAAATTTTAAGAAATGGAGATAACAACAGCAAATATTGTACTAAAATTGATTTTGTAAAAAGTTAAGTAACGAATATATCCACAACAAATATTCTATTGAAATCGAATTTGTAAAAAAAAATTAAGGAATAAATATGAAAACAACAAATATTGTACTTAAATTGATTTTTAAAAAAGTTAAGAAATGAATATGACAAGAACAAAAACTTTACTCAAATCGATTTTCTTTAAACTTAAGAAACGAACAAGACAAGAAGAAATATGCAGCTGAAATCGATTTTCCAATAAATTAAAAAATGAATATAAAAACAACAAATAATGTACTCAAATCGATTTTCTAAAAAGCTGTGAAATTTATATACAAGAACAAATATTGTACTATAAAATCGATTATCTAAAAAAATTTGAAATGAATATAATATTGATTTGAAAATAAGCGTTAAGTATTATTATAACAAATACAACAACCGCAAATTAAAGCCTTTAGTCCCAAAAGATTTACATTTATTTTAGAAAATACAACAACAAAAATACTCCCTGGGACGCAAAGTTATGCGTAGAAGAGAAGTGAACTGAAGTGCTGTCAAAATTAGACAGAAGTGTGGTGTGTGAAGAGTTTTGTCTTAAAAGGTTTTACTTTATTTTAGAAAATAAAACAAAAAACAATATATCACTTGGGCGAGAAGTTGTGCATAGAATAGAAGTGAAGTGAAGTTCTGTCGAAATTACTAACTTATTTTTTCAAATTAGGAACAATGTTCGATTATTTTATCGACCGTACATGTATGTATGAAGTCAGAACAGGAATGAAAGGTTCGGTGAAAGAGCATTCTACAATGGTGTACACGAATTTATTAGATTCGCAATATCTAATAATCGAAATAACGAAGGACTTCATTGCCCTTGAAATAAGTGTTAATATTTGAAGCATTGGAAACCATATACAGTTAAAATACATTTGTATAAATCTGGATTTATGCCAAATTATTATTTATGGGATCGTCATGGAGAATTTGTTGCACCTATAGCGGATCCTGTTGCGTCAGAGGTCGATGTTGTTATGACGATTCCAATAGAAGGTATGGTGGAAGATGCAGTACGATCAACGTTCCATACCGTTGAAGTTGACAGTGAAGATGTCAATGTCGAAGAAGAACCGAATGTTGGAGCAATTTTTTTTAATGATTTATTGGATGCCGCTAAGAGATCGCTGTGGGATGATGTAAATGTGGAACCAAATTATCTGTAACCGCTTAATACATCACCATGAAACCAAAATTCAACTTTATAGAAGCTGGATTTCAGCAGTTGTACAAGCTGCAAAACGACATATGTCACCTAATAATTTGATGTGCGACAGTCATTATAAAGTGAAAACACTTGTGTCGGCTTTCAGTCTGCCTTACCAAAAGATTTACATGTATAAAAGGTTGCATGTTGTATTGGAAAGATGACATTAATCTTAGAAATTGCAAAATATGTAATGAGGAAAAATATAAACCAAGAAAAAAATGTTTCATACAAGAAAATGCATTATTTACCAACTACCCCTAGACTTCAAAGGTTATACGTGTCTTCGTCCACGGCATGTCATATGCGATAGCACGGCGTGAGAAGATGGGTAGAGGGAACTTTGACACATCCATCCGATGAAGAAGCATGAAAACATTTCGATAAGACGTATCCCACATTTACTGCAGAGCGTCGTAACGTCAGACTTAGGTTTATGTACGGATGAGTTTTCGCCATGCTCTCAGTTTGGTAGCAAATATTCATCTTGGCATGTTATCGTTACTTCTTATAATTTACCTCCGTGGATATATATGAAAACTCCATGCATGTTTCTCACTATTGTTGTCCTTGGTCCTAATGATTCGACACAAGGAATCGATGTTTATCTACAACCATTAATCGAAGAGCTGAAAACATTGTGGCTTGAAGGTGTTGAAACATACGACATTTCACAAAAAAAGAATTTTCGTATGTTTGCTTCTCTGTTATGAACTATTAGTGATTTTCCTGCATATGAGATGCTTTCAGGTTGGAGTACGGCCGGTCGTCTAACCTGTCCTTATTGCATGGAAGAAACAAGATCATTTTCTTTACTGTATGGAAGGAAAATTTCTTGGTTTGATTGTTATCGGTGTTCTTTCCATCCCAATCATACTTTTAGAAGAGATAAAAAAAACTTTAAAGCTAATAGAGAAGAGAATATGCCACCACCAAAGATTTGGTCAAGCGAAGAAATATATGAAATTGTAAAGGACTAACCGAAAATAAATGAAACTAAAATATTGGTGGTATTGTCATAATTGTTCTTGGTGAGCATTGAAACTTATAAAGAAACGTCGTTATTCACTGTCTCTATCTTTTTTTTGAAAGAATATTAAAGCTTCGATACCACTTTGTTGAATATTTTTTATGAAAAAAAGTGAGAGAATATAGGAAAGAGGCCTTTTTGGTTGAAAACTTTTCTTTTATTGATAGTAGATTTCTTGCTTAATTGCTTAGTACAAAAATGATGAGAGGACTCTTCTATTTATAGGAATCCGTAGGCTATTAAAGAATCACGACTCTCTAAACAATTTTAAAAACATGACTCCATACATTATTCTTATTTCTACTAGAAAATTCAAAAGCTCTCAACAAATTACAGTAAATGCAAGCAGACTATAGAAAATATAATAGTAAGAATCAAGTTTGTTATTTCCAACAAACTTTTATTAAAACCACTTGATCCGTGCTTATATATTTCCCATTCCAGTAATTGTGAAGTAAAATGTTAAATGATATAGGCATGTATATCAAACGAAAATGTTAGGGTCTGTTTGGTTAGCCATTTTCAGAGTATTTTTAGTTTTCAATTTTGCAAAATATTGAAAACTTGTTTGCTTTGTCATTTTGTAAAATTCATTTTTGAAAACAGCCCATTTTTCAAAATGGACTTAACACAAAAAACTGAAAACTGATTTTTTTTATTTTCCCAGTTTTCGGCCCACAATTAAAAGCCCGAAAATTCAAAACTCAAAACACAAAGAAAACACGTTCAAAACCCTCTTTTTATTCGACGGCCGCAAATTCTGAAATTCCATCGTGAGGAAAATCGCCGTCCTCTTCAAATTTCATCCCAAATTCAGGTAAATTTGATTTTTATTTCTCTGTTATCTCGTTTACTTCAAGCTAGTAATATCGAGGGTTAAGCGTGAATTATTTGACGATCCCTTCGATTTATTTTTTGTGAATTAGGGTTAAGCGCGAATGATCTTCGATTTTGTTAAGATGTTGCTGGTTTTATTAAAACAATATTCCGATAGCTTTGCTGAAGTGAAATTAAAATGTAGTATAGTGAAATAAAATTGTGTGTTTATGATTCACGTTTAACCGTAAAGAATCAACATTCATCTAATTGGAACTTAATTGTAGTAGTTATTATCATAATTACAGTTTTTAGACATTACCTCGCACACTGTAGAAAACATAACATTATGAGGGTGATACTCTATGGATATTTTGATATGGAGAAATGTGTAATACTTACAGGTGGAGAAGCACTGATGAGTGGGAAACCTTCAATAATGGGAAAAATAGCTTCAGCTGGATGAATATGGCTGAACCAGTTATGCATCTCTATACTGAATCTACTGATGGATCATACATGGAAACAAAGGAAAGTGCACTAGTGTGGCATCATAAAGACACTGATATGGGATTTGGTTCAGCTCAAGCAAAAGAGATGCTTGAACATCTAGAGAGTGTTCTTGCAAATGAACCAGCAACGGTTAAGCCTGGCCAGTTTATTGTAGAAGTCAAACCTCAGGTATGGAATTCCTCTTGTTAATCTTTCCTTATTCGATTTTTCTCTGTCATATCTACAAAATAAATTACTCCTAGGGAATTATCTTCGTATTTTTTGAAATTGTACTAATTCACTCAACACATAGTTCTAGTTTATGTTGATTACCTAGACTTATTGTTTTAATATTACAATATATGTATAACCAATACATCACTTCGTCGCAACTTGTAGTCTTGCTTAAAGAAATGAACATCTAGCTAGCAATTATTTTAATCTCATCAATCATACAGTATTTTGGCTGGTGTTTACATTTTGCTGGTTGATCTAGAGTTGCATGAATGATTAATTTCTACTTCTAGCTAGCTGCTAACACTTAATATTTTTCTTACTGTAACCACTTAACTTGAGCTCAAATCTAAATACATAAGTTGATTTGTTAATGCGAAAATAGTTAAAATTGGTAGCCAAGCAAGAACAAGTGCTGTTATCAATGAAGTTGAATTTGAGCTTGCCATGTAGGATTGAAATATTAGACCTCTATCTGGAGTTTTTATGCCACTTACCCTGAAGAGCGATTCAAGTTTAACCATAAAGAATCAGTGACAAATGGCACAAGAAAACTTGAAGAATTGAAAGAAACCTGTTCACAACCCATCATATGTACATGTACTCATTTCAGCTGTTTGTTATTGTGATGGACACTCATTAACTTATGCTCTATACATGTACGGTCATGAACATGAACCTCATGTTATCTGTATAGATGTAATACGTGTTGTTACTGCATGTTCAAAAAAATGGATAAATTATCTGAAGGCATTAAAGTTTCTTTTATCCATCTCTGCTCTGTCACTATAATAAATGCATCTTCATATCTCTTTTAACGGTGCAATCATATAAAACTTGCAACAAAAAATGATGTTACTACTTACAACCATATGTTTTTACCATTTCACGTATCCAACAAATAGTTCAATACGATATAAAATCAACTCTCCGTTACATATTAACAGCACTTTATATACATATATATATACATATATATATACATATATACATATATATATACATATATATATATATATCATTTTCAAAAAAGTACTAATTATATAATCCTGGCTATATTATAGTGTGATAAATATAATTTGCTAACCATTTTTATTATTGATCTGAAGTCCCATTGCAAGTATGCTTATTTAACTGTATCCAAAAGTCAGAATAAAATGTTGCAGCATTCAGAAGCATATCACTTATGCAATGATAAGATATATTTCGTATGTTTATGGACATATTTGCTTTCTTAATTGGTCAAGTTTCTCTTGCTTGCTTTGATGTGCGCTTAGGTAATTCTTGATTCCGATAATGATTTTGATTAGATTTGTGTAATGTTTGTATAATTTATTACTAACTTGTGGGTCAATATTGAAAACTTTATCATGCTCGCATGTTTATCACTTCCCAAGTAAATGATTTATTTCAATATTTACTTTAATAACACTATTTCCATCAATCTATTACCCTTCATACTAAAATGATAGATGTGATCGAGTATTCAAAAAGTTCATGTTGCTGATATATATATTGATATATTTGTATATTTGTATTTGTCAGAAAAGGGAAGGCTTAGCATGAGGAAGAAGAGCCACTTAAATAGAGCAAAGACTACTTGCCTATAAGATACATCAAAACCTTTTTCCCTCTTTCTATAGTGATACAATTGATATATTTTATCTATCTTGTAATGATTTTCTTGTAATGATTTTGAGTTGAGATACGGTTGATTTGTAGCACAATATGAGTTAGTCTCATTTTAATATAGTTCACATTTCGATAGTCATTATCATTTTCTGATCTTTGTCAATTTATGATTTTTCCAGTTTAATGACATTTTTTGTTAGTCTCACTCGTTATCTCCTCTCACTTATATATTTAATGATCAAATTCCAACCAAATTTGAAATTGTCATTTTTGTTTTGGAATAGCATTTTTAATTTTTAGTTTAAAAACTATTTTTCAAAATTATAGAACCAAATACAATTTTCAAAATATTAAAAACACTCAAAATGAAAAATGGAAAATGGACTTCAAAAACTAAAAACCAAAAATCAAAAATGAAAACAAACAGGGCCTTACGTTTTAAAGTATTTTTAAAATTAGAAAATAGCACATCAAATATTTATTAAATTTGTTCTTTCTCAATTGATGTAGTATATGCAATGGGTGGCAAGTAAAAAGATGGTCTAAGCCATCAGATTTTACAAAGCAAGTTACAAAAAAAACACGGGAACTTTTTGAAGTATAATAAAATTCGAACATATGCTTATGAAATATACATTGATATTATAATAAGAGTGGGAAGGAAGACAGTATGCTGACAGGATAGTAACAGGACCAAACAAAGAAAGAAAGCATTGTAAAAGCAAATAGGTTTGAAAGAATATTCCTAATGAAACAGGAGTGGCATCGACCTATTATTCATATAGACAAAATGCGGTAGTACTCTTAGACGACATAAACTTCAATGTAAAAAAAAATTTGGTACATAGCCCATCCTAGTCTTGGTACATCCATTGGTTAGGTCCAAATTCAAAAAACAATGTTCCCCGTCCTTCGTTGATCGTTATTTATATGAATATTGTAGATTGATCTGAAAAAGAAACAACGATTTTGGAGTGAAGAATATGGTTTTCATCAGGGACATAAACCGATTTAGCGTAAAAGTTGATTTAATGAATAAGTTTATTGAATCATGTCTTCCATTTCAACTATTTAACGTCTTCAGATGGTAAGAAGTACTTCATGAACGTAAAACAACACTACGAATACTACAATAATACATTTTTCACATCAGTTGCTATACACATCCTTCACCTAACAATAAAGAGACTAAAATTATGTTCTTCGCACTTGGCCAAATAAGGACCAGAATCAACCGTCTAAAACATGATGTTATCACATGAACCGGTGAACAGAACAAAACCTAGCAAAATACGTACAATTACCACAACGTCCAGGCCAAACTTCGACACATTAAATAAATATTCAACCACCGAGTTCAAGCTGTAACACTACAAAAAAGGCCTCATTTTGTGTCGGATGGTTGCAACGGCTGGCAACGGCTAAAAAATGCGGTCGTTGCTAGCTGTTGCTAGCCGTTGCATATCGCGATTACAGATCTGGAACCCGCGAACAGAATCTCATTTCCCACCAAAATCATTTTCTCCCCAAAACCCTCCTCCCCGTCGCAATCCGCCGCCTCTCCAACTCCAGCCGTCGCTCGTTGCCTCCACGTCGCTCAAACACCTACAAAACTCACTGGTATTTCTTCTAAACTTGATTTGGCTTTGATTTAGGTTTAATTTAGGATTAATTAGAAAACCCTAATTTCAAAAATAATTGTATTAGTTGATCATAGTGATATTGGATGATGATTATAGTGATATTGGGTGATGATTATAGTGTTTTAAGTTAGGTGGAAGTTAAATTAGTTTATGATTATGTTGAAAATTGACGCAGCGGCGGAATACAAAAATTGATGATACGATGAACGTAGCAATCGGTGGATTGATGAATACTGAAATGCCCAAATTCGTTGATCCGAAGATACCGAATTTTAGCTATCTACGTCACGTTGATCGATCACGATACCGTGAAAGTAGATCTTCAATTCTTCGAGCGTTGATCAAGCGCACTTGATACCACGAATTGTCTTCACGATCGTTGAATCGAGCGCACTCGATTGACCGAAGGTGGAGATAGGAGATCACACTCGACTACCAATTGGATGAAAGCACAAAGCAAACAAAGGAAATTTTATTTCAAAATCAACAACCATTTACAATGACATTACTTCCCTATTTATAGGGTTTACAACACAACACAAATGACTTAAGAAAATTACAACACACAACAATACACGACTTAACAAAACAGCAATGTACAACGACTTATCAATATTATCTCACGACTTATCATATCTCGCGACTTATCAAATCGTCTTCACGACTTATCAAAATGTCTCGTTTACGACTTAAGATCTTCTCGCGACTTTAAATGGCACGGCAGCGATTTATAAAAGAATCTAAGAGCGACTTATGGCTTCACGAGATAGCACTCGGTGATGGGTTTAGGTCGCAGATAGTTTAGGTCATGGAGGTGGAAGGTCGCGGAGAGGCTTTGGGTCGTGGATATGGTTAGGTCGCGGTGGTTGTGATTTAGGACGCGGTGATTTATGTCGCAATGATTTAAGTCGCGTGATGGTTTTAGGTCGTGGCGATAGGTCGGTGATTGGGTTAGGTCGTGGATCGTGATGTCGCAGTTGAGTTGGGTCGTGGGGAAGGCAATTAGGTCGGGAACATTTTAGGTCGGGGATGATTGGAGGTCGGGGACAATTGGAGTTAAGTCATGGTGGATTAGGTCGCTGCTCGCTGCCTGCTAAGTCATCTTCGCTAGGTCGGAATTTGCTAAGTCGGAGCTCGCTGAGTCGGAGCTTGCTAAGTCGGAGCTCGTTGGATCGTAACTGGTTAAGTCAGAGGCGATTTAAGGTATATTTCACTGCCTCTTCCTCTTGCGTGCTCTGCCGCGCTACATCATCCTCCCCTTGTTGAAGAGAATTCGTCCTCGAATTTAAAAGTTCTTTCCCATTGGATTGTTCATCTCCATAATAAGGTATAAGATGTTTAACATTAAACACGTCAGAAGTGTAAACATCCTCAGGCAGCTTCAACTTATAAGCATTTTCATTGATCCGTTTTATAATTTCTATTGGACCAATCTTTCGGGCTTTCAATTTGTTATAAGCACCCACTGGAAAACGATCTTTTGTTAACACAACATACACCCAATCACCCTCGTTGAACTTCACACTTCTTCTCTTCTTATCTGCCGCTTGTTTATACTTCTCATTCGTCTTCTCCAAACGTTCCTGAACGATTCGATGACAATCTTTCAACTCATCAACGAAATCTGACGCCCGTTTAATCACTCTTTTCGGTTGTGGTACTACCGTTAAATCCAACGGCCTCTTTGGCAAGCTTGAATATACAACTTGAAACGGACTGTAACCAGTGCTTCGGTTAACAGCATGATTATGAGCAAACTCTGCCTGACACAACTTTAAGTCCCAACTCTTCAAATTGTCTTCACTACACCATACAACCAATTTTGCCACACCCAAAGGCGGAAAAATTGCCACGGTCTTAAGCCGTGGCAATTTTACCACGGTTCAGAGCTGTGGTAAAACAATCTAGCATGGTTTTCGACCGTGGCAATTTTGGAATGGTTGTAGACCGTTCCAAATTTAACAAAAAAATTCACCCCCTTCCTTTTTGACAACTCACACAATCGATACACCCAGAACCCCAGCGCGTACGTAAGAAAATATTTTCCCGCGTACGTAAGAAATATTTTCCATCCCGCGCGCCCTAACTCTCGTCCATTTTCACCCAAATCCCAATCTACGTTCCTTGAATCGCCTAGAAACATAATCGCTCCTTGGATTGCGTAAATCAATTTCTCAATCAAATCGTTGTTCTCCGTTTTGAGGTATTCATACGAAAGTTGCCTTTTCGTTGTTCTCAATCAATTTCTCATAAAAAAGCAAATTGAGAATAAAAAAAAGAAAAATTAACAGAGAAATTGCGACTTTAGGTTGTTGAAGGTTGCAGATTGGAGGCTGTTCGGGCGGATTTGGGTGGAATCTGTTCGCTTGTGACTTTGATTATGGAGGTGCTAATGGTGTTGCGAGTTGTTTGGGTGACTTTGATTAATGAGCCCTTTCAAATTTGACCCTAAGCATATTCAGCATGTTGGCAAGATTACAGGTATGTTTTAGTCTAATTAATTTGAAGCATTGATTGATTAACTTCAATATTCATGAAATTAATAAGCATTAATCCGGGTCTAGTGGATCAAAAAAGAAAGATGAAAGATTCATTTCAAAGCATGTTTGTTTCCCATGTAAATATGAAGAATTTTGATTCGTATGACTAATGACTTAATTGGTGCTACAAAAAACTGTATATTATTACCATACTTAACAAATATCTTTCAAACTTAGAAGTTAAAACAAGTACAAGTATATTATGTCATTAGAAAACCAGATTTTTTTGCAACATAAGTAAGATAACATTCATGCAATTTTTTCTTACAAGATCACATATCCTTAAATACATGAGAAGATAGTGTGGGATATGCCTTTCTTTTTATTCAAGAAAAGATCATGTATTATATAAATACTTCTTTGTGCAATTAGCTAGGAGTATATAATTCTCAATATGAAAGATAATGTTCTTTTCTATTTTATTCAAACCCTGTTTAACTACAACAACAACAAAAAAATAGAAATCCAAATATTTGAAAATGAGCAGTGTTCCTTTTCCTTCTCACCCATGTTTCCTGAACCGAATTTCCCAAGTTGTTTTGTGTATTATTTTAGTAATTAAATTTATAAATCAAGTAAAATGGGCATTGTTCATGAGAGAAAAAAATGCAGGCTCTATATGCAAGTTATTTGACTCTGCAGCTAAATGCACTGTACGTACCTATGTATGTGAAGATGATGTAAAGAAAAGTGTAGCTTAACACATAGTTGGAAATTTTATAAGATAATTGAATTAGACAAATTTATGAACAAACAGAAAAGGCTATTTTCTAAAGTAACTTGTATTGCTTGCAAGGAATATTTTGTTAATTTAAAGATTGGAAAAACTAGTATATATACAGATATAGTCCATAGATTCAGTAATCCTGTCTTATTCAGTTAGCCTCTTCCTAGAATCCTTAATTACCATTATTTTTAAATGGAAGGGATCAAAACTATGTAGGCCTGCAGAATCTACATACATATGTTCATTTTAACTAACTTTAGAAAAAGAATTGATTTAAAATGAAATAAACAAATTGTTCCAAATATGCGCTTTTAGAAAATGGGCAACACTACAAGCATCATTGTCTATTGAATGCTGAACTTCCATCTTTTAACGCAAACGGGTCTTCTCTTCTGTATTTACTTAACAAAGTGTTTCTTTCTCTTTCACTACAATATTTTTTACCTTCTGGAAGGCAGTAATCATATTATCATGATATTTCTGAAGAAACCGAGTTCACTGTCAAGGCAAATTTTGTTAAACTAATTGTACATAGAATATATAAATTTGAATCAAAATTTATAGCGCAATTATATACAATATAAATCTCACGACTTCTACATATCAAGAGAAAGTTATGCTGGTATAATTACACTTCTCATCCGTAGTCAAATTATATACAATTTTTGTGTGGGAATTCACCTTCATATGTTACAGGACATTATGTTCCTCAACTCTCTGAACAAATTTTTGATGCCAACAAGCATTGTCCAAAGGAGAACTACATAAACTTTAAGGGGTTCATGGTAAAAAAATAAGTTGAAAAATTCGCAAACTGCTCCTATGAAAATGTATTAATAAAAGCTTGCTTATATCTCAGATTGGAAATGCTCTGATGGACGATGACACCGATCAAACAGGGATGGTAGAGTACGCATGGGATCATGCAGTGATATCAGACCAAGTATACAATGACATAAAGAAGAACTGCAACTTTAGTCAGGAAAATACCACCAAGGCTTGCAATGATGCAGTAGACAAATATTTTGCAGTGTACGATATTATCGATATGTATAGCTTGTATGCTCCAACATGTGTCCAAAACTCATCATCATCATCTTCTAGAAGGTCGGTGATGATCAATGGTGTTGCTCCCAAGCACTTCTCTAAACATGTAAAGTCTCCTCTTAATAAATCACAGTTCATATATATATATATATATTCAACGCTATGAATATAACATAATAATCACGGTTATGTATAGAGCGCATGGCATCAGAAGCCAGCAGGCTATGACCCTTGTGTACCAGAGTATACAGAAGCTTACTTCAATAGAAAGGATGTACAAGAAGCACTGCATGATAATGTTACAGGAATACACTATAACTGGACTCATTGCAGGTGACTTTTTATTTATTTTTCTTTACTTCTACTAGAATATTTCACATAAACATTCATGTATTTCTTATTTACTTTAAAAATTACAGTGACGTACTCCACAAATGGCACGATGCACCATGCTCCGTGCTTCCAGTTATTCGCAAACTCATTAATGGTGGTATAAGAGTCTGGGTTTACAGGTAAACTGATGCATCCAATCATTGACTAACAGTGTTGTACATTCTTTTAAACGAGTAATCATTGTTAAACTGATTAATATAAATGTCATGAACAAAAATAATGTAATGCAATGGAGACACAGATGGAAGAATTCCTGTGACTGCAACACGATTGACACTGAACAAGTTAGGCTTTTGTGTTCATATATAGGTTGGTGGATGGACTATAGAGTATGAAGGATTAATGTTTGTTACCATTCGAGGGGCAGGACATCAAGTGCCAACCTTTACGCCAAAACAAGCACTTACACTTGTCAGTCACTTCCTGGCCAACGAACAAATGCCATCTTCACCAAAACAGAATTTTACATTAGAAATAATAATAGAAAGGTGCAATTCATGGTGAAACTACTTAATGTAAAGGAAGAGACAATTTTTTTACAATGGTAGATTTTCTTTCTCATAAAGGAAATTGGATTGTTTGTGAATATGCCGCAGTTTGTTGTGGCAAGTGGTGGCTGTAATGTTGAACTGCAATGACAATACTTGAAGTGGTTGTAGTGGTTAGGATATCTTTGATGGTTGTTGAAGTGATGATTATGAGGAAGGCAGTTGGAAGATTGTTTTATGCAGTGAGAAGTTTGTATTGCAGCATGAAGTGTTGAAGTGTGGCTATAGCTATTAAATGCTAAATGAAGTGATGGTTTCGGTGGAGTTGTATGAATGTGTGGAAGGTAATGAAGTGCAGTTGGACAGTGAAGTGAAGATGTATGCTTGGTTGTTTTGAGGGAGAAGACAGTGGGATTGATAGTGGTGAATGAGATGGAAAGTAGCGGTGGTGTTTAGTTGGTTTGGCAGTGATCAGTTTGATGTATTTTTTGTCAAACCTCCACAACTTTCTACTCGATTTAATTTTATTTTCCATTGTTGACTGCATATTTTCTATTTATTTTCCATTGGTTCAGTTTCGGTGATAGTCGTGATGATTGATTTGCTGGTCACGGTGGTTGGCGATTTTGCATGGGCTTCTGGTTGGTGCAATTGCACTATAGAAGTGTGGGGGAGTTGTTTGTATGTTTGTTGATAGTGAGAGGAGATATTGGAGATGATGTATGTGAAGTGGTTGATTTGTATTGCTGTTAGTGAAGCAATGTGGTGACAGAGCAAGTAGTTAAAGGCAGTGATTGGAATGGCCAGTGGGAGTTGCTGGTGGAAGATCGGGTCAGTAAAGTAGCAGCAGTGATATGGGTGATAATGTAGGGGTTTAGTTTGGACTGTATTGTAGTGTATGTAAGTGGTTATGTATATGAATGGAGATGAATATGTTGAATGATGAAAGTGCTTTGGTCAAAGGGTGGTCTGAAGGTTGGTAGGCTATGAAAGGCAGTAAGGATTTAAAGGAGGTCAGTGGCAATAGGAAGTCAGTGAAGTGGCAGTGCAATTTGTAAGTGAAGTGGTTGTGATGCTGGTGGAGTTCAGATGGTCGAAAGGCAGTGAGGTGGTAAGTGATGTATTGTAAGTGGTATATGTATGATTTGATACAAGATGTGTAATGTTGAGGCAGTTTGTTTGAGAAGTTGACAGTGAAATTTTGGTTTGTATGAATAGGATGCACAGTGGAAGGTATGTAGGTTGGAAGATGGTGGAGGAGGAGTTACAGTCAGGTGAAGCACAGTTTGATAATGTTTGGTTTTGATGTGGGGACTGAATGATGAGGAGATGACAAAAGTTGGTGAACAATAGATGAATTATATGCTTTGACGAATTCAGGAATCATTTCTTTCTTGTTGTTTAGTGTTTACATGAACAATAGATGTTGTTTACTTGTTTTTCTATGAACTGATGGTTTCACTATGAAGTTGTATTATGAACTGAAAGTTGTAAGTTTGTAATCAAGCACTTGTAGTAGTTGTATTATAAATTGTGTTTGTCATCTATTACTGGTTTTGTATTCACGTTATTTATTCCATGTACTATATATATTTTGAAACTGCATGTAGAATGTCCGTGTATCATGAAACTGCATTTAGGAATGAATTCGAGTTGTGGTTAAAATGGTATAAGCTGGGGCTTTTTTCAATCTGCCATGGCTCAGGGCCGTGGCAAAAGTTCAATTTGCCATGGCTCCGGGCCTTGGCAAAAGTTCATTTTGCCACGGTTAAAGACTGTGGCAAAATATTAATTTGCCACGGCCCTGAGCCGTGGCAAAATGAACTTTTGCCACGGCTCTGGGCCGTGGCAAAATATTTGCCACTGCCAATTTTGCCACGGCTCAGAACCGTGGCAAAACAGTTTTGCCACGGTTCTGAGCCGTGGCAAAATCGCTTTTCTGGTGTAGTGCTTGTACAAGACACCGCAACAAGTTTCCCAACGATCTATTCACCACTTCCGTTTGTCCATCTGTTTGCGGATGGTAAGCGCTACTAAAATTCAGCTTCGTTCCGACCATCTTCCACAAACTTAGCCAAAAATGACTCAGGAAACGAGTATCCCTATCCGACACAATAGATTCTGGCAATCCATGAAGTCGATAGATTTCTTTGAAAAATAACTGAGCCACATGAACAACATCCGCCGTCTTCTTACAAGCAATAAAATGTGCCATTTTCGAAAATCGATCAACCACCACATAAATGGAATCGTTTCCCCTTTGAGTTCGAGGCAAACCCAAAACAAAATCCATACTCACATCAACCCAAGGCTTAGTTGGTATAGGTAACGGCATATATAATCCAGCATTGGTCGCAATACCTTTCGAAACTTGACAGATATGACATCGCTCCACAAACCTTTCCACTTCTTTCCTCATTGATGGCCAAAAATAAGATTGAGAAATCAGCTGTAATGTACGGTCTCTACCCACATGACCTTCCTCATGCAATTCCTTCACAATCTTCAACCGTAAACTGCAATCTGGTATACATAATCGATTTCCCTTGAACAGAAAACCATCTACCATCACAAACTCATCTGTCTCTCCTTTCTTCACTTTATCTACAAACTTCATAAAGTAAGGATCTTCAACAAATAACTCTGGTAGCACATCAAACACTGTCACTTCGACCTTCATTGTAGTCAACACATGATTTCGTCTACTCAAAGCATCCGCAACACGATTCGTCACTCCCGATTTGTGTTTCACAACAAACGTAAACTGTTGCAGATATGTAATCCATGATGCATGTCTCGCTGAAATATTGTCTTGCCTTTGTAAATGTTTCAACGCCTCATGGTCAGTGTAAAGAACAAACTCTTTTTGAAATAGATAGTGTCTCCAGTGTTTAATAGCTTGCACAACAGCATAAAATTCCACATCATACGTACTATATCTCATCTTTGCTCTTGATAGCTTCTCACTGAAATATGCAATAGGACGCCCCCTCTGACTCAACACTCCTCCAATTCCCACCTTTGACGCATCAGTGTGTAGCTCAAACAACAACTGAAAGTCTGGTAATACTAGAATTGGTGCAGACGTCAGCAACTCCTTGATCTTCCCAAAAGCATCCCCTGCTTCCTCTGACCATGAAAACTGTTTACCCTTCATACAATCTGTAACAGGCGCCATCACACTACTAAAGTGTGGAATAAATCTTCTATAAAATGAAGCCAACCCGTGGAAACTTCGAACTTCTGCTATCGTCTTGGGCTGTGGCCAATCTCTAATCGCCTCTACTTTACTCCGATCCACCTACATACCTTCCTCTGATACAACATACCCCATAAATAAAACACTATGCGTCATGAACACGCATTTCTTCGTTGCAGCATAAAATTGTTCTTGTCGCAGTACCATCAGCACTTCTCTCAGATGATTCAAATGTTCCTCTGGACTTCCACTATATATCAGAATATCATCGAAATACACCACCACAAACTTCCCAATGAATGGTCTAAAAATCTGATTCATCACCCTCATGAACGTACTTGGTGCATTTGAAAGTCCAAATGGCATTACCAACCATTCATACAGACCCTCCCTGGTTTTAAAAGCAGTCTTCCACTCATCACCTGGCCTGATACAAATTTGATGATATCCGCTCTTCAAATCAATCTTCGAAAAGATAGTAGCTCCGCTCAATTGATTTAGCAAGTCATCCAACCTCGGCATTGGAAATCTATATCTCACAGTAATCTTATTCAATGCTCGACTGTCAGTGCACATTCTCCACGTCCCGTCTTTCTTTGGTACTAACAAAGCTGGCACAGCACACGGACTCAAGCTTTCCTGCACTCGCCCTTGCTCAAGTAATTCTTCCACTTGCCTCCTCAATTCTTCATGTTCCTTCGGACTCATTCGATAATGTGGTCTATGCGGCAACATTGCTCCCGGAACAAGATCGATTTGATGTTGAATGTCTCTTAGTGGCGGTAACTCCTTTGGTAACTCCTCTGGAAATACATCCTCAAATTCTTTCAAAACTGGCTTCGCTTCTTCTGGAATTTCAACCTCTTCACTGCTCTCTCGCCCAATCAACAAAAACACCTCAGGTTTCTCTTCAACTTCTTTAACAAACTCCTTTAAGGATAATAAAGTTTTCAGCTCTTCAATCTCTTCCAGTTTGTTTTCTTCTTGTTGTCGCTTCTTGGGAACTAACGTGATCTTTGTGCCTTCAAACATAAAGCTATAACTGTTGGTACGCCCGTCATGTTGCACTGCCCTATCATACTACCACGGTCTCCCCAGCAACAAATGACATACGTCCATGTCTACCACATCGCACCAGATTTCGTCTTTATATTTCTTCCCAATTGAAAAATTCACACAAGCCCTTCGTCCAACCTTCACCTCCCCGCCTTTTCTCAACCAAGCCAACTTGTACGGTTTCGGATGTTTCTCAGTCTTCAATGCCAATCTCCTCACCGCTTCTGAAGAAATTATATTATCACAGCTTCCAGCATCAATAACAAATTTGCAAACTTTCCCCAGAATAGTACATGTCGACTGAAAAATATTGCTCCACAACCAACTACAATCCTCCTCTATCTTTGGTGTTAAACAAGACCTCCTCATCATCAGATTACAACCTTCGTCTCCTGACACTTCTTCTTCCTCCTCATCAGGTGGTGAATTGGAACATTCAGCTTCTTCATCCTCATCCTCAACCTCCGCTATCATAGCTCGCTTCTTCGGCTTTGGACATTCATTACTTTTGTGGCCCACTTCTTGGCAATTATAGCACTTGAAACCGTTATTGACTTTCGCCTTAGCAACTTCATTCACAACTGGTTTTGCAGCAGCTTTTGTAACATTGGAACTTCCACTAACACCCTTTGCTTGATTGTTGGAATTCGTAAACACACCACCACCTCGTCTTCCCTGCTTCTCCCAAGCCAACGCCTTCTGGTGTGCTTCCGCTACAGATCTAGGATCAAACATGTTAACCATATCTTGAATCTGCATTCGTAACCCTCCAACAAATCTGGCTGTCAACTGTTCTTCCGTCTCCATGATATCGTTCCTTGCAATCAGTTGATAGAATTCATCAGCATAGTCATTCACAGATTTCGTCCCCTGTCTCAAGTTTTGCAGCCTCTGATACATAAGCGATTGATAATTATAAGGTAAGAATGTGGCTTTCATCATTTTCCTCATCTTTTCCCATGATTCAACCTTTGACTTCCCCATCCGTTCACGTGTAAGTTTGGTTTGCTGCCACCATGCCAAAGCTCTACCCCTCAACCTTGTAGCAACCAACTTCACTCTACGATGTTCTGGAACTTCCTTGAAATCATAAATCTCCTCCACATTAGACAACCAATCCAAAAACTCCTCAGCTTGCATACCACCTTTGAATTCTGGAATTTCAGTCTTCATCCCAGATTCCCACTTGTGATCGTACTCCGACTGATTTCTTCCTTGTCCACGTCCTCGTCCATGAACACTACCACCATCATACTCTTCTTCACAATCCGATGTATATCGATGTCGATCCTGACCACCAACATCTCTACCACCACCATTTCTTCCACCAACATTCCTACGATCTACATTCTTCCAATCTCGATCAGTCACATTTCTATCACGACTTCGATCATCAACATTTCTATCACAATCTCGATCCACGCTTCTATGATCACTATCAACACTTCTCTCTCGATTTGAATGTGGTGAAACTCTACTTCTCCCATGGCTCGATTCAGGTGATACCCTTCTCTGATTTTGACTCATCTCCAACATCATTCTCTCTAATCGACCAATCCCTTCATTAATCTTCTCATTAAAGTTTTCGTTAATTCTTTGCTCCATCTCATCGGCTTCTTCTCTCCCATATGAAGCATCAATGTTGCGATAATGGTTAGCTCTTCTCGAAGGCATGATCACTCTTCAACAAATTTCAACAAAAACTTCACTTCGATCTAAAAATCTTCAAATCAAAACTACCCACTTGTTGAAAACTTCAAAAATCTCCAAACGAACAAATCTCTTCAAAATCTCGATAACCCACTTCTCTAAATGATGTAAATCGCGCACAACTCCAAAAATCTACGCAAACTCCTTGCGCTCTAGCTCTGATACCAAATGACGCAGCGGCGGAATACAAAAATTGATGATACGATGAACGTAGCAATCGGTGGATTGATGAATACCGAAATGCCCAAATTCGTTGATCCGAAGATACCGAATTTTAGCTATCTACGTCACGTTGATCGATCACGATACCGTGAAAGTAGATCTTCAATTCTTCGAGCGTTGATCAAGCGCACTTGATACCGCGAATTGGCTTCACGATCGTTGAATCGAGCGCACTCGATTGACCGAAGGTGGAGATAGGAGATCACACTCGACTACCAATTGGATGAAAGCACAAAGCTAACAAAAGAAATTTTATTTCAAAATCAACAACCATTTACAATGACATTACTTCCCTATTTATAGGGTTTACAACACAACACAAATGACTTAAGAAAATTACAACACACAACAATACACGACTTAACAAAACAGCAATGTACAACGACTTATCAATATTATCTCACGACTTATCATATCTCGCGACTTATCAAATCGTCTTCACGACTTATCAAAATGTCTCGTTTACGACTTAAGATCTTCTCGCGACTTTAAATGGCACGGCAGTGATTTATAAAAGAATCTGAGAGCGACTTATGGCTTCACGAGATAGCACTCGGTGATGGGTTTAGGTCGCGGATAGTTTAGGTCATGGAGGTGGAAGGTCGCGGAGAGGCTTTGGGTCGTGGATATGGTTAGGTCACGGTGGTTGTGATTTAGGACGCGGTGATTTATGTCGCAGTGATTTAAGTCGCATGATGGTTTTAGGTCGTGGCGATAGGTCGGTGATTGGGTTAGGTCGTGGATCGTGATGTCGCAGTTGAGTTGGGTCGTGGGGAAGGCAATTAGGTCAGGAACATTTTAGGTCGGGGACGATTGGAGGTCGGGGACAATTGGAGTTAAGTCGTGGTGGATTAGGTCGCTGCTCGCTGCCTGCTAAGTCATCTTCGCTAGGTCGGAATTTGCTAAGTCGGAGCTCGCTGAGTCGGAGCTTGCTAAGTCGGAGCTCGTTGGATCGTAACTGGTTAAGTCGGAGGCGATTTAAGGTATATTTCGCTGCCTCTTCCTCTTGCGTGCTCTGCCGCGCTACATCAAAAATGATGATTAATGCGTATTAGTTATGGTAATATTTGTATTAGTTGATTTTGATTGGTGGTTTGATTTTAAAATTAGTGTATATTATTGATGAACATACTTGTTGATATTTAAGTTTATGACAATATTTGTTTTTATTTAAAATAATGTGTATAGTTTACGCCAAAGTTAATTGTATAGTAATTAATACATATCTTGATAGATTGGTACAGTTAACGATAATTTAATTCAGAAGTGCTAATTATAACCGTTATCGTAGTTTAAAATAAATATAATTCGTTGAATGAATTATAAAATTTTGAAATGAGCGTAATAACAATGAGCTAATTATTCAGTGAAAGTTAAAACACGTTTTAAAATTTAGTTAATAAATATAATGAATTAATTAATTATAAAATATTTTGTAGTTGTTAGAAGAATAATTAGAAAATATGTTTTATTTCTGTAAATCCCTTAGAGATATTTTGGCCCCGTCTGACAAGTGTTGTATATGATCGTTATATGGATATTCGTTTTTTCCAAAAACGGACATTTATATTCATCTGATACAATATTTGTTGGATTTGTCCTAGTATTTGGACAAGTTACAAACACAATAAAGTAATCACATTTTGTAAATCATTTCAGTTTAAACGGTTTACAAAATTTTAGTGGCACTTCCTTTTTGTTCCCTATGTACACGCATTTTTTGTACGATACAGGGAATAAAGGGAAGTGCTGCCGAAATTTTGTTGAATCGTTTAACCTGAAATGATTTATAAAATGTAATTACGATATTGTGTTTGTAATGGGAAGTAGGATGACCGGCCGTCAATGAATTATAAAATGTTTTTCAATTGTTAAATAGTTGATTTAATGACAAATTATAAATCAATCGTAAAATACTGTAATATGAAGTGAAGTGTTTAGTTGAATCTTCTAACATATTTTATCAAATCAGGAAAAATGTTCGATTATTTTCTCGATCGTAGTTGGATGTATGAAATCCGAACTGGTATGAAAGGATCAATAAAGGAACATTTCATTATATGATATGATTATGTTTGTGGCAGATATGTCTCACATAAGGCGCAGTACATCTCGACCTTCTCCTTCGCCTTCTCATGGCGCAGGTCCCAGCGGTACGACTCCGGACTTACGCCGTGAGATAGAGGTAGTTCCCAAGAGTGTTGGGTAAGTATCTAATTAATTTCAATTATATTATTTAAAATATATTAATTATATACATCAATATTTATACAGGGGTTTCGAAATAGAAATAGAGCCGGCGGATTACATTCTTCAAGTTTCAAAGCAATCCTATAAGAGTAGGCTGTCTGGTTGCTGGCCTTATTGGGACGACATCCCAGGCGAAGTGATGAACACTATAGTTGTTGATTTGATGGTAAGTAAAATTTTATATTTCAATTTAAAATTAGTATACTGTATATAATTCAAATTATTTTCAATAAGCAGGCTGCAATACGTGTTCGCCCGAAAGATAAAAATGTCTTCTTCAATCATTGGAATAAGAGGATGCGGAAAAATTACAGGGAGACTCTTTCGAAGGCCAAGCTAAGCGGAAAAAAACCCAGTTGGATGGGTAATGATGTTTGGGCTGCATTTGTCACCCACTGGGAAAGTGAAGCTGTCAAAGTAAGTTATATATTGCCGTATTGTTAGTATTATTTATTTAAATTATGTATGTTAGTTGCATTATTAATTTAATTAACCGTGTATTTAAATTAACAGGAAATAGCAAAGCGAAATAGCGCGAACAGAAATAAAAATCCAGCGTTACACCGTGGTGGGTCCAAGTCATTCCAACAATGGCGGAGGGAATTGGTAAATTTGTAATTTGAGTTTATAAACTGTAATATTATTTAATCATATTAGTAACATTTTTTATTCATGTATAATCTCAGCATTCAAGAACCGGACATGAGCCTACAATGACCGAGGTTTTTAGAGTCACTCATGCGGTGGAGCAGACTGATGATGATGGGAATGTCACCTATGAGTGGACAGATGCAAAGGCTGAATCTGTTATGGTAAATATGTTTATTCGCAATGACAACGTTTCACATTCCTTTAGTAGTGTATAAGTAAATTGTATAGCTATATATTGAGTCAAATTTGTATTCGTAATTGCAGGGTAGATATGAAGCGGAGCGGGCAGCGATGGCGCAAAGAACTGGACGGGAGGATATTACGCTTCAAGAGTCCAATCAAATATGGGATAGAATTATTGATCCGCCTTCTCGCAATAGGCGTTATGGATACGGCAATCAGGAGGTAAACTGTTTTAATAACTTATATTTGAATTTAATATAGCCGTTGAGAGCGTGAATTAGAACTAGTTTGTTTGATCGTTTTACAGACTCTTAACTTCCAGAGGGCTTACAAGAAATCTATGGTCGAGGAGGAGATAGCCCAGATGCAACGACAGCTGGACGAGATAAATGATTGGCGACAGAGCTTCTTGTCTCAGCAGATAGATGAGCGCATTGCCGCATTCGTTTCAGAGCATGGGACCATGCCAGGGTCTGGTGGTGGTGGTGGTGGTGACGATGATGCTGATGATGATGATGATGATGATGATGAGTAGGTATGTTTTGTTGATGGTTATTTTTTTTGGGCAAGATTGTGGTTTTAATGGATATTTGTTGGACTTGTGTACTTATGTACTTATGTTGGTTGATTGGCTTGGTAGTTTGTTTGGTGTTTTGTATACCTATGGTGTTGGTGATGGATATTATGTGTGATGGATTTGAGATGTATTTTGTTTGGTTGATGATGAAATATTTGTGTTAGTTGATTATATAATTGCGTGATTATTGATATATATGTGTTTTATTTGATTATTTGCGATGTATTTGGTTATATGATGGTTGGAATGGAATGTATACGATGGATTGGAAGTGATTATTGTGATGTGGAATGGTTTGCGACGACAGAGGTTGGAAGAGTGAAAGCTAGCTGCTGGAAAACAAAAAAGTTCCAGGTTTGCAACGGCTCGCAACGGCTCTCTGGTTCAGTCTAGCAACGGCTATTTGATTCCAGACTTGCGACGGCTCGCGATGCCACGGGACGACAAAGATTGGAACTAACTATTGCCACGTGGACAACTTGTCGTCGCTAGCCGTTGCTAAATTGGTAACGGAGCCGTTGCTATTGCCGTTGCTGGAACAAGTAGCAACGAGCTTAATTGCAACGGCTTTTAGCAACGGATAGCAACGACCGCCAATGGCTATTTGCCGTTGCTACGCCTTCCGTTCCTTGTAGTGTAAGTACAAACAATATATGTAAATATATGCCTTCCTCTAACATCCTATAATCGGATACATATCAACTATCGGTTTAAATTAAAGACTAATATAACTAGAAATGGTAACATATAGTTACCAGTTGTAAAACTGATTAAACATCAGATGTAAATCTACCAAGTAATACAAATACGATGCATGGGAGAAAATTAAAGAAGATTCAGAGAACAAAAGAGGTGGGAAGCATAACAAAGCAGCTAAGTGAACAAAAAGAAAAGATTAAGTGGGAAATTTATTGAAGACAAAATAAAACACATAACAAAGGGAGGGGGGAGCATGAATTTATTCGTGTTCAATCGAGGTGCCAGAAAAGCCAGCAACCTGGGTATTGGAAATTGCAAAGGAAAATAAAAAGCATATGACAAATGAGAACAAGGAACATAAAGGTGGTTTGGCACATATATGTTCACTGGATGCACAGAGGGAAGCTGTTTTGAAGGGTGACCAAAGTCCTAGCGGTGGGAAACTTGGACTTATCGAGCAAAGTGGCCCTTCCAGCAACATCCTTGAACTTAATGACAACTTTACCATCGCTCCTAGCACAGTAAGAGGGATCGGAAAACTTAAAAAGCAGTCTGGCCGCGGCCGCAGTGATGTCGGAATCCCTAACAGGTTCAAATGTGGCCCACCCGCCCGTTCCACTTTTAAGAAGAACAAGGGCTCGACCTCCCGTGGTCTTTGTCATCCTCTGAATAAAATTAAGGGGAGAATCATCTGCCTTGTGCTTCCAAATGTTAACAGTCGGAGCTTCTATCCATCCGTCTCTTGGCCTAGTGAACTCCATCATGGCTGTACGATGGATATGAACTTCGCTGATGATATCCCAGGCATGATCTCCTGTGCTTGCAAAAAAGGCCATACTCAGGGCGCTACTTGCTCCAACGCATTCGCTTCCGTTCATCCGATTCACCCAGTCGAGTTCCATGTTGACTTTGAATGCCTTCTCCTGCCTGTTGAACCATGTCCTCATCAAGTATTCCGGGCGCATGGTTTTCACTTCGTCTAGAGTGAAAAAATCCCTTGGGAACGGAGCCGTGTAATTCATGCAATCTTTGCTCAGCGGCATTTTGGTACCCGATTTAACTATTCTGTCCAATAAACTAGTCAAGTTCTCTTTACTGACGTCCAAATTGTGGAGCGCGAAAACAGGAGCCAGAGTTTGAAGTGACACTATGGAGTTGTTTGTTGCTGGATTGCAAGCCAACAGTCGAATTTGATCCATCGAGACCGTCAGCCCCGCTTTCCTCAGTTCTTGCTTTATTCTACTCTCCCATTGTACGGATTCTTTTGCTAGTGTTAGTAAGTTGTTGCTGTCCGTTTTCGTGAGCACGTTTATATCGAATATTTCCCCAATTTTCACCACGAACGAGTTGGTCTGTTCTTCTGTTAGCGGAGACATGTTTGCTGCCTTGTTTGGGTCTGTTGGTTTGCTCCGATAAGTACAATGAGATGAAGTGCTGTGAAATTACTCCTTACTTTGCGTGCTTTTTTTATAGGCACATGCACATGCATGCTGCAGCTACGTGCCTAGCTACTCGTATACACCAGTCCAGTTATACAACTAATTACTATTTCTTAATTAATTCCTTTAACTGTTGAGCGCCAACCAAGGATTCCGATGCCACATGTTTCATTTACCGCCTACAATGCAATTAGCTTCATCAGATCTCATCTCACCATATATTTATACATATAATGATGCAGCAGCGTACCTGGATCCGAAGACGAAACCCCTAGGTCGCTCCACGACCTACACTCAGGCATTCTCCGACCTAATCTCCATTACCCGCGACCTAAACTCCTACCAAACCCCACGACCTAATTGCCACGACCTACCGAAGCTCAGCGACCTAACATTCCATGACCTAACTTCCTCTGCGACAACGTCTCCACGACCTAAATCCACCGATCTAACATCAACTCGACCCAATCCCTACGATCTAACATCTCCACGACCTAAATCCACCGACCTAACATCAACTCGACCTAATTCCTACGACCTAACATCTCCACGACCTAACATCACCGACCTAACGTCTCCACGACCTACTAATTCCTACGACCTAACTTCACTGCAACCTATTTCCCGCGACCTAATTCCACTCCCAAACCGTAGCTGCTAAGTCGCGCCTCATCAGTCGAGTGAAGGAAGATAGATCGCGAGCTCTAACCTAAGTCGCGAAGCTCCTTTACTGTCACGGCCGTACTTCCCTTAGCTCGTGAAATAATTTTGATAAGTCGTGAGCTAATTTGATAAGTCGAGGAGATAATGTTGATAAGTCGCGAGATGTTTTTTATAAGTCGCGTGAAGGATGTTAAGTCGCGTGCGTTTCTTTAAGTCGCGTGTTGTTTTCAGTCATGTATATTTTCCTTAAGTCGTTTGTCTTGTTCTATGTAACGGTCATGTGTGTGATGTTGTAAGCTCCTATAAATAGGGGTTAAGTGTCATTGTAATGGTTGTTGATTTTGAATAAAATTTCCTTTGTTAGCTTTGTGCTTTCATCCAATTGGTAGTCGAGTGTGATCTCCTATCTCCACCTTCGGTCAATCGAGTGCGCTCGATTCAACGATCGTGAAGCCAATTCGCGGCATCAAGTGCGCTTGATCAACGCTCGAAGAATTGAAGACCTACTTTCACGGTATCAAGATCGATCAACGTGACGTAGATAGCTAAAATTCGGTATCTTCGGATCAACGAATTTGGGCATTTCAGTATTCATCAATCCACCGATTGCTACGTTCATCGTATCATCAATTTTTGTATTCCGCCGCTGCGTCATTTGGTATCAGAGCTAGAGCGCAAGGAGTTTGCGTAGATTTTTGGAGTTGTGCGAGATTTACATCATTTGGAGTAGTGGGTTATCGAGATTTTGAAGAGATTTGTTCGTTTGGAGATTTTTGAAGTTTTCAACAAGTGGGTAGTTTTGATTTGAAGACTTTTAGATCGAAGTGAAGTTTTTGTTGGAATTTGTTGAAGAGTAATCATGCCACCAAGACGAGTTCAACGTCATCGCAATATTAATGCTTTGTACGGAAGAGAGGAGCCCGATGAAATGGAGCAACGAATCAACGAGAATTTCAATGAGAAGCTTAATGAAGGGATTGGTCGATTAGAGAGGATGATGTTGGAGATGAGTCAAAATCAAAGAAGGATATCACCTGAATCGAGCCATGGGAGAAGTAGAGTTTCACTACATTCAAATCGAGAGAGAAGTGTTGATAGTGATCATAGAAGCGTGGATCGAGATTGTGATAGAAATGTTGATGATCGAAGTCGTGATAGAAATGTGACTGATCGAGATTGGGGGAATGTAGATCGTAGGAATGTTGGTAGAAGAAATGGTGGTGGTAGAGATGTTGGTGGTCAGGATCGACATCGATATACATCGGATTGTGAAGAAGAGTATGATGGTGGTAGTGTTCATGGACGAGGACGTGGACAAGGAAGAAATTACTCTGAGTATGATCACAAGTGGGAGTCGGGGATGAAGACTGAAATTCCTGAATTCAAAGGTAGTATGCAAGCGGAGGAGTTTCTAGATTGGGTGTCTAATGTGGAGGAGATTTTTGACTTCAAGGAAGTTCCAGAACATCGTAGAGTGAAGTTGGTTGCTACAAGATTGAGGGGTAGAGCTTTGGCATGGTGGCAGCAAACCAAACTTACACGTGAACGGATGGGGAAGTCAAAGGTTGAATCATGGGAAAAGATGAGGAAAATGATGAAAGCCACATTCTTACCTTATAATTATCAATCGCTTATGTATCAGAGGCTGCAAAACTTGAGGCAAGGAACGAAGTCTGTTAATGACTATGTTGATGAATTCTATCAACTGATTGCAAGGAACGATATTATGGAGACAGAGGAACAATTAACAGCTAGATTTGTTGGAGGATTGCGTATGCAAATTCAAGACATGGTAAATATGTTTGATCCCAGATCTGTAGCGGAAGCACACCAGAAAGCGTTGGCTTGGGAGAAACAGGGACGACGAGGTGGTGGTGTGTTTACTAATTCCAACAATCAAGTAAAGGGCGTTAGTGGAGGTTCTAATGTTTCTAAACCTATCAATAAACCAGTGGTGAAGGAGGCTGAGAAGGCAAAGGTTAACAACGGTTTCAAATGTTACAATTGTCACGAATTGGGTCATAAAAGCAATGAGTGTCCAAAGCCAAAGAAGAGAACCATGATTGCAGAAGTTGAATGAGGATGCTGATGGAGATTATTCTAGTCCAGTTGAGGAGGATGAATAAGATATTGCGTGAGGGGATGAAGGTTGTAATCTAATGCTGAGGAGATCGTGTTTAACACCGAAGCAGGAAGAAGCTAGTTGGTTGAGGAGTAATATCTTTCAGTCGACATGCACTATACTGGGAAAGGTGTGTAAATTTGTGATTGACGCAGGAAGCTGTGACAATATAATTTCAACCGAAGCTGTAACAAAGTTGAAGTTGAAGACAGAGAAGCATCTGAATCCGTACAAGTTAGCATGGTTGAGAAAAGGAGGAGAGGTGAAAGTGGATAGACGAGTTCGTGTTCCATTCTCTATTGGGAAGAAATACAAAGACGAAATCTGGTGTGATGTAGTAGAGATGGATGTTTGTCACTTACTTTTGGGAAGACCATGGCAGTATGATCGAGCAGTACAGCATGACGGTCGGACCAATAGCTACAGCTTTATGTTTGAAGGTACGAAGATTATCTTAGTTCCGAAGAAGAGACAACAAGGAGAAAGTAAGTCGGAAGAGATTGAAGAGCTGAAAACTTTATTATCTTTGAAGGAGTTTGTTAAGGAGGTTGAGGAAGAGCCTGAAGTGTACTTGTTGATTGGGCGAGAGAGTCAAGAAGTGGTTGAAATTCCAGAGAAAGTGAAACCAGTATTGAAAGAATTTGAGGATGTCTTTCCAGAGGAGTTACCAAAGGAGTTATCGCCACTGAGAGACATTCAACATCAAATTGATCTTGTTCCAGGAGCAATGTTGCCACATAGACCACATTATCGAATGAGTCCGAAGGAACATGAAGAATTGAGGAGGCAAGTGGAAGAATTGCTTGAACAGGGGCGTGTGCAGGAAAGCTTGAGTCCGTGTGCTGTGCCAGCTTTGTTAGTACCGAAGAAGGACGGGACGTGGAGAATGTGCACTGATAGTCGAGCATTGAATAAGATTACTGTGAGATATAGATTTCCAATGCCGAGGTTGGATGACTTGCTAGATCAATTGAACGGAGCTACTATCTTTTCGAAGATTGATTTGAAGAGCGGATATCATCAAATTCGTATCAGGCCAGGTGATGAGTGGAAGACTGCTTTTAAAACCAGGGAGGGTCTATACGAATGGTTGGTAATGCCATTTGGCTTATCAAATGCGCCAAGTACATTTATGCGGGTGATGAATCAGTTTTTTAGACCATTCATTGGGAAGTTTGTGGTGGTGTATTTCGATGATATTCTGATATATAGTGGAAGTCCAGAGGAACATTTGAATCATCTGAGAGAAGTGCTGATGGTACTGCGACAAGAACAATTTTATGCTGCAACGAAGAAATGCGTGTTCATGACGTATAGTGTTTTATTTCTGGGATATGTTGTATCAGAAGAAGGGATACAGGTGGATCGGAGTAAAGTAGAGGCGATCAGAGATTGGCCGCAACCCAAGACGATAACAGAGGTTCAGAGTTTTCATGGGCTGGCTTCATTTTATCGAAGGTTTATTCCGCACTTTAGTAGTGTGATGGCGCCTGTTACAGATTGTATGAAGGGTAAACAGTTTTCATGGTCAGAGGAAGCAGGGGATGCTTTTGGGAAGATCAAGGAGCTGCTGACGTCTGCACCAATTCTAGTATTACCAGACTTTCAGTTGTTGTTTGAGCTACACACTGATGCGTCAAAAGTTGGAATTGGGGGAGTGTTGAGTCAGAGGGGACGTCCGATTGCATATTTCAGTGAGAAGTTATCAGTAGTGAAGATGAGATATAGTACGTATGATGTGGAATTTTATGCTGTTGTGCAAGTTATTAAACACTGGAGACACTATCTATTTCAGAAAGAGTTTGTTCTTTATACTGATCATGAGGCTTTAAAACATTTACACGGGCAAGACAAGATTTCAGCGAGACATGCATCATGGATTGCATGTCTGCAACAGTTTACGTTTGTTGTGAAACACAAAGCGGGAGTGACGAATCATGTTGTGGATGCATTGAGTAGAAGAAATCATGTGTTGACTACAATGAAGGTCGAAGTGACAGGGTTTGATGTGCTACCAGAATTATTTGTTGAAGATTCTTACTTTATGAAGTTTGTAGATAAAGTGAAGAAAGGAGAGACGGATGAGTTTGTGATGGTAGATGGTTTTCTGTTCAAGGGAAATCGATTATGTTTACCGGATTGCAGTTTACGGTTGAAGATTGTAAAGGAATTGCATGAGGAAGGTCATGTGGGTAGAGACCGTACATTACAGCTGATTTCTCAATCTTATTTTTGGCCATCAATGAGGAAAGAAGTGGAAAGGTTTGTGGAGTGATGTCATATCTGTTAGGTTTCAAAAGGAACTACGACCAATGCTGGATTATATATGCCGTTACCTGTACCAACTAAGCCTTGGGTTGATGTGAGTATGGATTTTGTTTTGGGTTTGCCTCGAACTCAAAGGGGAAACGATTCCATTTATGTGGTGGTTGATCGATTTTCGAAAATGGCACATTTTATTGCTTGTAAGAGGACGGCGGATGCTGTTCATGTTGCCCAGTTATTTTTCAAAGAAATCTATCGACTTCATGGATTGCCAGAATCTATTGTGTCGGATAGGGATACTCGTTTCCTGAGTCATTTTTGGCTAAGTTTGTGGAAGATGGTCGGAACGAAACTGAATTTTAGTAGCGCTTACCATCCGCAAACAGATGGGCAAACGGAAGTGGTGAATAGATCGTTGGGAAACTTGTTGCGGTGTCTTGTACAAGACAATTTGAAGAGTTGGGACTTAAAGTTGTGTCAGGCAGAGTTTGCTCATAATCATGCTGTTAACCGAAGCACTGGTTACAGTCCGTTTCAAGTTGTATATTCAAGTTTGCCAAAGGGGCCGTTGGATTTAACGGAAGTACCACAACCGAAAGGGGTGATTAAACGAGCGTCAGATTTCGTTGATGAGTTGAAGGATTGTCATAGAATCGTTCAGGAACGTTTGGAGAAGACAAATGAGAAGTATAAACGAGCTACGGATAAGAAGAGAAGAAGTGTGGAGTTCAACGAAGGTGATTTTGTGTACGCGGTGTTGACAAAGGATCGATTTCCAGTTGGAACGTACAACAAGTTGAAAGCTCGAAAAATTGGTCCGTTAGAAATTTTGAAGAAAATCAATAATAATGCATATCGGTTGAAGTTGCCAGATTATATTCACACTGCTGACGTTTTCAACGTTAAACATTTGATTCCGTACCATGGAGATGAGCTTGTTGAGGAAGAGAGAGGTGCAAATTCGAGGTCGAATTTTTGTCAACAAGGGGAGGATGATGCAGCAGCGTACCTGGATCCGAAGACGAAACCCCTAGGTCGCTCCACGACCTACACTCAGGCATTCTCCGACCTAAACTCCATTACCCGCGACCTAAACTCCTACCAAACCCCACGACCTAATTGCCACGACCTACCGAAGCTCAGCGACCTAACATTCCACGACCTAACTTCCTCTGCGACAACGTCTCCACGACCTAAATCCACCGACCTAACATCAACTCGACCCAATCCCTACGACCTAACATCTCCACGACCTAAATCCACCGACCTAACATCAACTCGACCTAATTCCTACGACCTAACATCTCCACGACCTAACATCACCGACCTAACGTCTCCACGACCTACTAATTCCTACTACCTAACTTCACTGCAACCTATTTCCCGCGACCTAATTCCACTCCCAAACCGTAGCTGCTAAGTCGCGCCTCATCAGTCGAGTGAAGGAAGATAGATCGCGAGCTCTAACCTAAGTCGCGAAGCTCCTTTACTGTCACGGCCGTACTTCCCTTAGCTTGTGAAATAATTTTGATAAGTCGTGAGCTAATTTGATAAGCCGAGGAGATAATGTTGATAAGTCGCGAGATGTTTTTTATAAGTCGCGTGAAGGATGTTAAGTCGCGTGCGTTTCTTTAAGTCGCGTGTTGTTTTCAGTCATGTATATTTTCCTTAAGTCATTTGTCTTGTTCTATGTAACGGTCATGTGTGTGATGTTGTAAGCTCCTATAAATAGGGGTTAAGTGTCATTGTAATGGTTGTTGATTTTGAATAAAATTTCCTTTGTTAGCTTTGTGCTTTCATCCAATTGGTAGTCGAGTGTGATCTCCTATCTCAACCTTCGGTCAATCGAGTGCGCTTGATTCAACGATCGTGAAGCCAATTCGCGGCATCAAGTGCGCTTGATCAACGCTCAAAGAATTGAAGATCTACTTTCACGGTATCGAGATCGATCAACGTGACGTAGATAGCTAAAATTTGGTATCTTCGGATCAACGAATTTGGGCATTTCAGTATTCATCAATCCACCGATTGCTACGTTCATCGTATCATCAATTTTTGTATTCCGCCGCTGCGTCATATAACATGCGTTCACATTAGACTACGCATGTTAACTGTACTCGTATAGTCGTATTATACTTGATGTCTGTGTATTGACAAACAAGTTTCATTACTCTATCACCAAATAGTACCTAGGTCATTTTGAAGTTCGTTTGTTTACATTATTGTACCTAGGACCCATTGACTACCAAGTCTATTTGCAGTTTATTTACTAAGATGAACTGCATCGGATCACATGAAGAACACTAGCTTTAGTATCGTAATTGCCAGGAACCAACACAAAGTCAATACTACCAACGTTTGCCAGCAACCATTTACATACTTAGCCACGTTTCATCAATCATTCTCCGTTTGGGTTTGCGTGAGCATCCATACCACAAATTTATAATTTCAAACCTTAATCGTATTACATTTTAAAATTTAGTTTGACGTCATCCATCCGTCTGTCCGTTATCAAAATTTACGCTGCTAACGATTCAACATCACCGGAGGATACCATGAGCATAGCGGTTGCTTTCAAAACTGTTACGAAAGAACTTGATTCGACAAGGTCATCGCTTCCATGCAATTTGAATGAACCTTCCGAGGCTATGACCTTCAAATTCCAATTTTTACTTGTTCAAATTTACAAGTTTATTTAAACAATCAACCCGACAAACTTAATTAATTTATTCAATAATGATTAATGTTGTTGTTCAAACACTGCATTAAAATGAACATATTACCTCCTTTTGTTTACAATGTTCATTGACTTGCAATTGTAATTAATATGTGTTTTCCAACAACTGTTTTGTAATGTCAGTTGTAATAAATTTGTTTTTAACAACTTTTTGTATATTGTAGTTGTAGTAGATTCCTATAACAACTTTCTCAACTTGATCGTTGTAAATATTGATTTATGACAACATATATTTATAGTTGTCTTTCTTTTTTCATTGAAATGTTGTGAACAACAGACGAATATTATGTGTCGACGTAATAGTATTAATGATTATTAATAAATAATTTATAAATAATAATTAATAAAAATAAAATTCTAATTTATAATTTATTATTAATAATTTATAATAATAATGTATAAACTATAATATATATATGCATAATATTTAATAATTTACTATAATAATGATTTATAATAATTAATTCCTAAATAATAATTTATAAATAATGATTTCAAATTTCAAATTAATTATTTGTTATAATTAACGACTTATAGTTTATAATTTATAAGTAACAATAAATAATAATCTATATTTAATCATATAATTTAAAAATAATAATTATTGATATCTAATTAGTAAATTACAAAAATACTCATTGGTTTTCATAAAATTTAAATACATCTATTAGCGGAAACTCATAATAACAAAAATAAAGTGTAGTACTAATAAGAATTTAAACAAATAGTTATCGTTTGTTCCGCCAAGCATAAAAATATCCTATTTTAACCGAGCGTCAATGATTAAATGAAATTTTATTAAGCCCATTCATTTCAAATCTGCCAGCCTAAATATTTTACCTTTTTATCACCATTTCACATAAAATCGGAAAACCCCTAAAACCCGTTCATTTTCATGTCCGATCTAGCACAATTTGAACTTGCATTTAATCTTCTCATTATAATTCACATCGGTTCTTCTTAGTCTAGTCTTCAATCTTGCAGATCCTTTAGATCCCAATCTTCAGCCTCAAGTTTTAGTTTGACCTAGCAAATTGTTGTGCTCTGGTTTTCTTAATTTCGAGCTTCCTTCTCCTTCATCTTTCAAGTAAATTCTACAATTCTTGGATGATAAGGGTCATACGTATCATATAAGTGTGTGAATGTATAACATAATAATCTTGTAAGGTATAACATTCCCGTATATAAATGATGAGATTTACAACGCAGTAGACATGTTAGCTCATCCTATATGTATTAAATGTTGTCCAAATATATATATGTATGTAAACTTGTTATTTATATAAATATTAAAAATGATGTCAATGCATGCGTGCGCGCGCACACACAGATATATATATATATATATATATGTGTGTGCATGTGTATATATAACATATATGTAAAAGTATTAATGATTTATATATATACCATTACATTAAATATTTTATACACACACACACATAATATGAAAAAAATTAAATCATTTTACGCATATACATATTACATATATATGTATGTATTACAATAACAAAATTATTATTATTATTATACATAAATATATATATATATAAGTATATTTATAACATCTAAATATGTATATGTGTGTATGTATATGTATGTATATTAATTATGCATTTAAAATATATTTTTTAAACCTTTCTAGTTCGAATATATATAGCATAAAAGAATTCATTTATATTTTTTTGCATTAATATACATATATACACTACAAAAAAACTATCCTTTTACAACGCATGTTTTACAACGGGCCAAAAAAACCATTGTAATAGACAACTTTACAACGGTTTTCTTAAGCCCGTTGTAATAGGTGCAATTTTTCATCTTTAAGTATATCTATTGCAACCTTGTCGGTTAGCCTGTTGTAATATGGTCCTATTAAACGGTTTTCGGCTCTTTGTAATAGATTTCAATTCTCAGCGCTATTACAATGGTTCTTTCCCTTGTAATATAAATCTATTACAATGGTTCATTGCCCGTTGTAATAGATTCCATTCTTAACTCTATTACAATGGTTCTAGCCCGTTGTAATATTGATCTATTACAACAGTTTTTGGTCCGATGTAATATAGATCTATTAGAGTTCCTATTACAACATTTTCGGTCCATTGTACTAGATATTAGTTTTTAGCTTTGTCTGTCCATTGTAATATATGTCTGTTGCAACTATTTTCTTCTACACATTGTAGTAAAGGCCATTTTTCAACAACTCTTCAGTTGATCATCGTTGCCTTCGATTATTTTAGACGCCGTAGTATGATTTAATCAGTATTCTAATAGACTTAATTTTATTTTCCAGTTATTAGTACGTAACTTTATACGAAGTTTTTCAAAATAAAATACAAAATCGAGAAACTTGTCTTTTGTTAAACATTGTGTTTACGTAATAGTTTTAGCAGTTTTGTTAGATAACATTACAATAATATTATTAATTTATAAAAGGTTGCAAAAACATCATTAATTTATAATTTATAACCAATGATTATTAATAAATAATTTATAATTACTTTTGAATTATTATTGTTAAATAATTACTATTAAATAGTTATTAATATATAATTACTATTAAATAATTCTTATTAAAAGTTAATAACTACTAATAAATAATTAACGATAAGAAGTAATATTTACTATTAAATATTTATTATTTTATACAATATTCAAAATTTTAGAAAATTCAAAAATGTAAAAAAAAGTAAAAACTCAAATGATGTAAACAATACGCTGTGAATTATTGCGTTTATATGTATTTAAATATTTTCTTTTATAGGTATAATTTTTTACATATACAAGTTTTTTTGGCTTTAAATAATGTAAATTTTGATTCCAATCCAAAACATTTTCCGCCCATCCTAAAAATTGGCTCAAATTCAAAACTTTTACCTCTCCTCCAAAAAATTTAGCCCCAATTGCAAAATTTTCGCTCAGTTGTTTATTACTTCCTGTGTCCCATATTCACATTCATTCTTTCCAATCACGTTTCTTCAAATCCCCATTTACCAAAATCCCTAATTCTCAAGACTCCTCAAATTAGTTTCGCGTCCTCAAATAATTTATTTTTCTCTAGACTCCTCAAATTAGTTTCGCGTCCTCGAATAATTTATTTTTCTCAACACTCCCCCATTACCGTTGCCACCTCATCCCCCTCCATCCCTACTATGCTCTATTTCCCTATCCCTCCCTCGTTACTAGATGCGGGTTGAGGTAATTTTAAGCGATGTTGGAAAACCAAAAATCACAACGATTAAAATCACACAATTCCAAATTCCAAAAAATCACACAATTCCAAAAATCATACAATTGGCTAATTAGACAATGAGGTTGCTGGTTTGGGTTTGGTTGCGGGTTCATTCGATGAAGGTCGTTTGTGGGTTATTGGTGAGGGTATTTGGGTATATGGTTGTTGAGGCCAAAGAGTGGTTTTGGGTTTCGGGATTTGCTATGGGTAAACAGTGGTTTTAGGTTTGGTGGCAGTGAGGCGGTGAGGAAACGTAGGTTGGCGAGGCAGTGAGAAAGGTTGGCAGATGAGGTTGTGGTTTTGTTGAGGATGGTTTCTGGTCATTATTGGTGGTCGTGGTTGAAGTCTGGTCGAGGTAAGCGACAGTGAAGTAGGGAGGTTTGGTTGGTTTGAGTGATTGATTGGAATTGGGTTTGAGAAAAGGTTGCGGTGAGGTTTTAGTACAAGGTTCGGATTTTTGGATTACGTATTTGGAGATGGTTGAGGTGTTAAGGAAGTGGTGCAGGCTGAATTGTGCTTCGGCTTTGGGTGGTCGATGGTGGCAGGTCGCGGGATGGTGATTTGATGGTAATGGAGGTGTTGATTTGGTGAAGCACGACATGTAGGAGATGCAGGTTAGTCTAGGTTCTGCACCATTCAAGTGGGAAAATTGTCGGTAATTGAATTTGTTATGGTTAATATTTGAATTAACATGTTTAATATTTGTAACTACTATATGTTAAAGTAGTAAAAGAAAAGTTGAATTTCTTTTAAGAAGGTTATGCACACCACACTTTGCCATGTTTCTTGCATATTGTATGATGCATACTATGTGAAGATGTTTCTAGATACATATGCATGTTAGTATTTGGGTAATTATAGTGATGAGACATCAATATATCGTTATGTAGGTTGTTCAACATAGATGACTCCAGTAGTAGGCAGCCATGGCTGTTGCTAATGAAGGCAGAGGCACAAAATTATTAGCTGAAGATGTGACTTCATACCAAAACCAGGAGTTTGCATTTTAACATTAATGTATGATGGTGAAGCATCATTGTGATCATTTCCTCCCTACTTTAGAATTATTTTTTGGATCTATAAAATTAGATGGGAAACATGAGATCAGTGTTGGTGAAATTTGCTATCTGTGATCTTTCTGGCTTATTAGCAGCTTTATTGCATGATATGTAACAAAATTTTGTGCTTTCTATGTTTGTTGGGTTATCATTTAAATTATTAGAACATAAACTTTTTGTATCTGCAATTTTTAGTTTATTGCTTTTGGTAAATTACCAATAATTCTTTTTTAATTGTAGGTGAAGAGAAAAATTAACTTAATATATGGGGGTGGAAGCATTGGATTAGTGGGTCTTGTTTCTCAAGTTGTTCATGATGGAGGTCGCCATGTTTTAAGGTAATTTCTCTGATAGTATACGGGGGTGAAAGCATTGGATTAATGATGAAGTACTACGCCTACCCAGCATCCTCCATACGTAGCCGAGTCATCATCTCCACTTGAGCACCCACTGTCTACTCCATCTACCTCTACCGATGTTGATGAAAGCAGAAGTTGAAGAGAAGTTGACCAAGTCTATTCAGAAGATTGAGGAAATCGTAAAGAACTTGAACCCATATGATACTTTGAAGGTGGAAGCTGGTAAGAAGAAGGTTATACAAAGGAAAACTTTGATGTCCATGCACTGACCGAAACACATCATTTCATCAAATCTTTAAATGAACATGTTTAATATTTGTATTAACTTTATGTGGTCATTTCACTGAGTACTCCCCTGCATGTCTATTTGCTTCTTTGTTTAAATGAGTATTTATTATAGTGTTGTACCAATGCTTTGTTTTATTTTATTTATTTTTGCATTTTTTTAACAACAGACAAAAACCGCTGCAAAAGATTCTATTGCAACGGGCAAAAACAGTTGTAAAAGACCATATTGCAACGGGTTGTGGCCGTTGTAAAAAATATATACTACAACGATTTTAAAACGTTGTAAATTTTTTTTGGGTCTATTACAACATCGCATAATATAACGGGTGCATGCTCATTGCAAAACCCATATTCGTTGTAAAAGGAGTATTTTGTTGTACTGATATATATATATATATATATATAAATTATTCAAAATACAATAAAATAATAATAAAAAATATTTTCGTGTTATACTATTCTAATTTTAACTTTTTAGAAATTTAAGCATTATATTTTAAAGTTATGAAATTTTCTCCAGAATTTTCTTGATCAAATAATATTTTTAATTAATTAATAAATTTTGACCGTTTATCAAATTTGTTTTTAAAAAACATAAAAGATGATTTTTGTATTATGATTTTTAGATCGAGAGTAGATATGATGATAAAAATATTTTTAAAAATTTAAAATTTAATTTTCGAAACATATTTTATTTTATATGATTTATTTAATTAGTATATTGATTTAAATAATATTAAATATTAGTTTAATATTTCGAGTTTGGATCGATCTAATTGGATGGAAATTTGACCTAGAGTGGCGACGTAGGCTGTATGAGGAATATATCATCAGATCGACAATGGACTTGAGTGGATTGAAGGGATATTCGAACTCTAAAGTTTGGCAATGGCGACTAGAAGGGAGCGGGTTCGGTTGCACGAATGAACAAATATAAAAGAGGGGATCGGTGGAAGAATGTAAAAGAAAAGTAAAATGAAGAGGAGGGATTGTAAGTGGATTATATCTCACGCGTATTTGGGGTCCAAAAAGAATACAATGCAACCCATTGCATACGGGTCCAAAGTGTTAAACATATGCATACATGATCAGTGCCGATCCCCCTTAAGGGGATGGTACTTAATCCTATTCCAAAAAAATAAAAAATGTTTGTGTATATGTGAACTCGACGCATGTCACGAGACTTGGCAACGACCCGTGACATATGAACGTACTTGGTAATCAACGACGACTAAAATGTATACAAGGATGTACATGCAAGTGTACATAACAAACATTCGATTTCTAAAATCGATAAAAATTGAATTATTACCTGAGAACTTCTAAGAGAAAACACCAGTTCAAATAACTTAGGCCTACTAACTTGATTGACAAGCTCAATGGAACCAAGCATAGACAAAGACCGAGGATTACATCCTAGATTTATCCTATCTAATGTCGACCTAGCGTCACAGCAAACAGAACGAGATACGACTCTTTGGAGAGACAACTCAATGGAAGGATAATGACTATTTAAGAAACTGAATGGAATCCTTTTCGGCAACTCTAACTTGCTTCAATTCAAAGCACATCATTTGTGAAACAAAATGTACTTTAAGGGGTATGTGTTATCTGACCTTTTGGTCTGACAATATCCATACCAGTTCGACAAATTAGACTCGAAAGGTAGACAAGGAAAGTAACGAGAAGGAATTTCATGGAGTCTAGACATCAAGCTTAGATACTGGTATGAAGCAATGATCAAGTGAGACTAAGAGATGGACTCTCCAGAATAATTTAGGTATGGATTAATGCCTCCCCTAGGCAAGACATCTAGGTATGAAATAATCTAGGTATGGATTAATCCCTTAGGAAGGTGATTGGTACATATCCCTTCCCTAGGTAGGGGCTCAGATCATATTACTTTCCCTAAGCAGAGGATCAGATCGTATCACTCCCCCCAGGTAGGTGATCAGATCGTATCAGCACAACAGTTCAAGTCAATGGAAATCAATCGATATCTCCTAAATCATGAAGGTAACTATGCAAACAACCTTGGAAACATAAAGCTAGCATCAAGACGGATCCACAGGAGGAATCACATGGGCCCATAAGGTCATCTGGACCGATCGACCCGGATCCCCTATCCTTGGGAGTTGGTCCATGAAACATTTTGGGTGACCTCGTCTATTTTGTGGGATCCTAACTATGAAATTTTAGGAAGATATTCAATCATCTTGCCCTATAAATATAGCGACCATTCTCCATAGAGAGATCCTTCTCTTTGATGGCCAAGGCTCTACCATTACTTTATTTTATTCTTGTACTACTTGATACCAGCTGATCCAAATCTCTTGTAATCAAATAACTGTGCACGATCAATAAAAGAATCAAGTGGACGTAGGCCAAGGTTGCCGAACCACTATAAAAATTTGTGTTTGATTTACCTTTTCCGCTCTGTTTTGATTTTAAAATAATCTTTACTAGAACTCTATTGGGCGCTTGTGAACAATTTTGGTGGAAACGGTGAACTTATGAAAAGTTAAATTAATAACAAAATACATATGTATACAATTACATCAAGAGATTCAACCTATATGAATAAATATGTTTTTATTATAAAAAAATAGTGAAACATACTAAACAAATCTATATATTAACAATACTTTAAATACATAAAGAGGATATCTGCGATGTCAATTAGGATAAATTTTCTAAAAAATTATTGTAATCAATTTATTATCAAAACATTCTTTAATCATATGTAAGTTTCTATTACAGTACAAATGCAAATAATAAGAACATATAAACTTTCAAATCTAAAGTATAGACTTTGATTTAAATGCTTAAAACATACGTCTATAATTAAAACATTATAATAATCATATACAAATTTTAGTTTTGATTTATCAAAATAAAACCCAATCAATTAGTATGAGCACAAAAACTTCGGATCTAAGAATTACACTTTGATTTGAATGTTTAAAACATAGATCTATAATTAAAACTTTATTTAATCATATAAATTTTTTAGTTTTGATTTATCTAAATAAGAAAGCCAGTCAATTCATATAATAAACAATTCAAACTACATAAATAATTTTCAAATCAATTGACACAATATTATACACATAAATTTTGATATTCAATTTCTATTCATTAAAACATTATACCAAAAACATTAAAATAAAAAGATCATAACTTAATTCCAAATCCTTGAAGTACACCTTGAAACAATGAATTCTCCTTTAGATGTATCTAATAAATCACATATTAGAATGATGAATCAAAGCTCCTAAATTAAGAAATCAGCCGTTGGATGTTGCAAGGATCAATAGGAATAAAACACTTTTCATAATTTGATTATATTTGTACTTGATTTTGGGAATATTTGATGCCATGAAGTACTCATATTTTCAGCGATTAGAGAGGAAGGAGAGAACAAGAAAAGTTGTAGGAAAAAAAATGAATTAGAAAGAATGAGTTGTCCCTAAAAAAAAATTAGTGGATATGTTTTAATTGAAAGAATGAAACCTTTCTCATTCTTTGATTAAAACTACCCTAATTAATTCCCTTGATTATCTTTCTCTTACTACTCCTATTTCTTTACGTGGTATGGTTGTAATTATATACCTTCAAATGACATAAGATTTTCATAGATCACTGCATGTAATTTTCTTTTATTTAAACGCGTTCAAAATTACATAGATATCACATATCAATGCGCGAAAATATAACTTTATAAATACATATAAATAATTTCAAACAACTCCCCAACATCAAATAAATTAAATAGTAATTACTTTTTTCTTTAGATATTAACTAATTTAATTAATCTACAACATCGTATAAATTAATTAAATCATGTAGTTTTTTTGGAGAATTCATCATTACAGTTGTGCGACTCATAGGTGTAAACTCTATCAGCGGTTAATATTAAACAATTCAAATATTAATATTCGCACGTTATCTTAGCAATGGTGTGACATTTTGGCTGAATTTATCGCTAGAACATCTTTTGGAAAAATCCAATTTTACTTATTTAAGCGTTACCAGGTAGTGACAATTAATTACACCAATTATCTTTGTCAAAACTAGATCACTTTGGACTTATGGAATATGGTAATGGTCAAAATTCTAGTATCGTCCATATTCAACTTTATAGTCCAAACACAAAGTCATTGGATCAATAATAACAATTATTATTAACTGAAATGCTCTAGCCAAAGACTTTGACTTTGAGTTTACTTCATTTGACCATGAACTAACCTCATATAACAAAGGAGACAAATCAACTTTTGAATAATGTTTCACTTTCAATACTTCTACTCGACCCAACTGTAATTATTTGATGGATGTCATGCTACGATTTAACTATAATCAAAGCGGAGCTTTCACATTAAAGATCTACAGTATTCTCAAGTCGAGAGAACTGTGTAAATTAGTCACATCGATATCTATAAAACTTTTTAAAAAACTTTTTAAAATATTCTTTCATAGAGCAAATTATGTTTCTAAGTGTATTAAAAGGAGGGTCGAAAACAAATGTCATTAAAACATTGTTTACTATAAACCCAAAACTAATTATACTTAGCTTTTTCTTTAAACCTTCCTTTTTGAAGATCTTTTCATTTATAAAATGCCATTTATAAATTAACTTATTACTATCATTAAAACAAAACCCCTTCAAAGGTTTATGAATATAAACATTTATTAAGTCAAGTAACAAGTTTTCTTAATAACTTTACGAAATCATCTATTGTTTCAAAAGTGTTATAATCCACGAGTTCTTTTCTCAATTCTCAAATTTTTTTACATCAACGATGTTATAATCCATGCTTCCTTTTTCACTTTTCAGTAAACCCAAAAATACTTGAAATGTAATTTAAATCATCCATTTCAATTACTACTTGGAAAATCTCAAATCTGAAATATATTAAAATCTTAAAATCATTTCCTTTTCTTGTTTTTAAATAAAAATTCTTTTTCAATAGTTTATAATAAATCATTGAAATGATATATAAATTTAAAACTGCTTTTAAAACACTTAAATATATGTTAGAAAATATCATTAAAAGGATGAAAGAAAGAAAAAAAATCAAGTTTAAAACCGTATTAATTATCCCGAAAGAAAATTTGTCAAATTTACAATCTTGTTAAAAATTCAAAACAATATTAATTATCCCGAAAGAAAATTATTCGAATTTATATTATTTTTATAAATTTAAAACAATATTAATTATCCCAAAAGATAACTAATCAAATTTATAACTCCTTTTATAAATTTTAAACAACACTTATTCTTTATATCAAAATTTTAGAAATACCTGAAAATATAGTTTAGACAACTTCCAAAATGCAAAAATGCGGCCAACCGTTTATTTTGTAAAAATATAAGAACAATTTCAACACACATAGGTTTAAGGAGATGATATTTCATAAGTGACAGTATAGTGATAATTGTTATAACAACACTTACATAAATGAAACTGTATGACATAGATATTTCAACCCAAACATCACTATAAGCAACATAAGAATATAGGTAAATCAACATTTGCGTAAAACCCCTTAGGGTCTCTCTAAAAAAGTCCCCTGTAAACCACACGTATGAATGTGTATTTTGTAGTGTTCTTGTAACGAGCTATTCGCTACATACACTTCGAATTTCTCTTGCTTTTGTTCCTTGCAACACAATAATTATTTATGTCAACCGCTTCCAAACGAGAATCAAACCCAAACAATCAAAAAACAATATATAAACTATCATCCAAGCATTCAACAATAATCTATTACAACACATATATCATATAGTATATTTAAATGTGAGTTAACTCACCAAAATTTCAGTTAACGCTTTCGTGTTCTAGCTCGATCAAAAATCAAATGGCGTTTGTTGGAAAATGCAATGTGTTTTCAATCGTTGTGTTAAAGTTTGAATTTATGATTACGATTAATTCATTTGATAGACGTGGATTAATGATAATAATTGATAACAATCATGGTGTCACTAAAACATTGCTAATTAGCAAAGCTTTTATGATGCCTTAGTGATGGTGTTAAATTTAATGACACCGCGTTGTCGTCGTGTCAACCCCACATCAGTATTGCATCACTAGTCGACGTTGAAAATCAACTATTTCACTTATAGTTACACCATGAATTATCGTTTTTCTCAATTTGTTAGATCAATTAATAAATTTTGTTAATAGGGTTTGTTTAAAAAGTTTGAAACTAAGATCACTTGATATATTCAAATATATGGACTTGAATGTAAAACAATATAAGAAAACTTTAGAGAAATCCATAAATAATTGTAAAATTATTAAATGTTGGTATTTAAATGTAAAAAATAGAAGAAAAAATAAGTAGAACATGGTAAAAACTTTTATATATCTATATACATTTTAAACTATATAGACTATAATGAAAAATTAACATTACTGTTTGTGTCAGTATGAAGGTGGTATAAACATTGGATTGTCACTTTTCCTGAATTTATTAAATCAACTAATGAATATTTGTTAATTGCATTTTTTAAAAAGGGTTAAATTTAAGATCACCTAATTAATTTTAATATATTGACATAAAATTTAAAATAAAAGAAGAAAACTGGAGAGAAATCTGTAAATAGTTGTAAAAATCAATAAATTTTGGTATTTAAATGTAAAACAATATAATAGAGAATCAATGGAACATTATAATAAATATAATAAAAATAAATTATGGGGATTTGAAAGTAAAATATCTAGAGAGAATTAAAGGAAGAGTAACCCATGCTTTACACACGGTAATATTGTAGAATATAGTATTTATACGTTTAATGTTAAATAGAAACTTTAATATACAATATTTTTTAAATACGATGAAAGGAACAAATTATAAATTAAAGCTGCTATTATAGTTTATGTATAATTTATGTTATGTTACTTGTATTTGTTTATACTGGTATAGAAAAATAATTTTATCATTTCTGTTAGTATGAATATAGTATACGTGTTGAAACTAACAATTTTAATGATTTTAAATGAATTAACAAATAATATTTAATTGATATTTTTAAATATGTAAACTTAAAATTGCGTAATAAGTTCAAATATATAGACTTAAAGATAAATTGTAGGAAAGAATGGAGAAGAATTTTAAAAAAAATTGTAGATTTCTTAATGTGGAGTAAGTTTAAGTTAAAAGCAGAATTTTGTAATGTAGTTTATCATACAATTTGAGATAAATGATTATGCTCGATTTATAAATTAACTTTGTCATTATCGTTTATATGCATAATTTAATTTACGTAATCTATATACCTTTATAGTTGAATGGAAGAAATAATTTTTTCATTTTTGTTAGTATGAATATACAGACATGCATGCGCGCGCGCACACACACATATTAAAGTTGACATATATGTTTAGGATTGATAGAAGAATAGACTAACTATTTACTATGATTACTTAAATAATTTTAATTTAATATTTCAAAAGTAATAATTTAAATACATTGAGTCAAATACAAATATAAAATCTTAGGCAACAAATAAGGGTTAGGGTTGTAAATAGCTATAGAAATGTTAATATGTTAGTAAATGAATCTAGAAATAGAATTTTACAATTTAATATATGATAAATTTACTGAGATAATGAATAATAAATTAAGGTTTTTAATATTGTTAGATTATATGATTTATACATCTTTATATTTGCGCAAAAAAAATTCCCACTTATGTTGACTTGAATTTGATTTACAAAGTTTGAACTCTTCATATTTTAGGATTTGTTAGGTGAGCTAATGAATATTTGTAAATTTTATTTATTCGAATATTTTAACTTCAGGATTACATAATTAATTAAAAAGTATTGATTTAAATGTAAAATATTAGGTGATATTAGGAGGGTGTTGTAAACAATTGTAGAAATTTCAAAATATAGGTAATTAACGTTAAATTTTTTGTAACGAATTAATATACTAATATTAGTGAATTATAAATTAAATTTGTAATTATAATGTATGTATATAATTATGTTATTTGATTGATGTATTTATATATCTAAATTAATTTTATACCGTCTCTTCACTACAATAAAAGCTGCCTATAGCGGCGGCCTTTTGCGTTGGCTGGCGGTGGCTAAAATAAATGGTCGTGGCTAGCTGACACAAACTACGAATATATAGGTCAAACCCAGCAATACAGAAATCATTTTCCCTTTTCCCACCAAATCCCCTAAACCTAAAACGACGAACTAGTTTTGATCCCCCCATCAACCACCGCCTCCAACCGTCTCGATTGTCTAAACCCTCCAAAGCTCGTCGATATCTTCTTCCTCACCAATTTCAGCTTAATCTAGGTATGATTAAAACCATAATTTCGAAAATTGGTTGATTATGGATTAGAAATTGTTGATTATTCCGTATTAGACGATGATGATAATGTATTAGTTGATTTGGGGAAATAATTAAAACCCTAAAAATTAGTTGTTTATGGATTTGAATTGATTATTATTGCATATTAGTTTATGATAATAGTGTATTAGTTAATTTAAGTGGTTTGATTGTTTAATTTGTAATTAAAAATTAAAGTTGATTTAAAATCAAACATTTAGTGTATAATTATTGATTAATATGCTTATTGGTAAGTTTACATGAATGTTTGTTATTGTTTAGAACAATGTTTGTTATAGTTTACGTGAAAATTAGTGTATAATTATTGATTAATATGCTGCTAGATTGGTTCGATTAAATATAAGCAATATTTTTTAATTAATTAGTGTGTGTTAATTATAAGTGTTAAGTATAAAATAAATTTATTTTAATTTATTATAGGTGCAAACTTCAAATTTTAGTTTACTAAATTGGTAAATTAAAATTTTAAATAGTTAATTGAATTGTAAAATATTTTTAAAAAATTCAAATTTAATTAATAAAATATTTAAATAGTTGAATGAATTATAAAATTCAGAAATGAAGTGAAATGAAATAATAAATTTTAGTTTGAAATAGTAATTTTTTGAAACAAATATTGTATTGAAATCGATTTTTTAAAAAACTAAAAATGAAATGTTAATTATTATTTTAACAAATACAACAACAAATTAATGCCTTTAGTCTCAAAAGGCTTTAATTTATTTTAGAAAATACAACAACAATATACCTCTTGGATGCAAAGTTATACGTAGAAGAGAAGTGAAGTGAAGTGCAGTCGAAATTAGACTGAAGTGTGGTGTATGAAGTCTTTAGTCCCAAAATGCTTTAATTCTGCTGTAGACAAAATTTAGGTGTTGTCGAAATTACTAACATATATTTTAAAATTAGGTACAATGTTCGATTATTTTCTCGACTATACTTGGATATATGAAGTCAGAACCAATAGGACTCATAGGTACCTTTTCGCTAAAAAAGAATGCTAAGTCTCATTTGATCCGTTAGATCCTGTTACTCCAAGAATTTGATCTTACGATCAAAGATAAAAAATAATCTGACAACGTCATCGCTGATCATCTGTCACATCTTCCAAACACACCATCTTCTTTACCATCAACGAGAACTTTCCCGATGAACAACTCCTTTCTGTTTCTATCGATCCATGGTATGCCGACATAGCGAACTATTTAGTCACTAAGGAAACTCCTTTATTTTGGTCGAAACAAGATAAATATAAATTTATTTCCCATGTTAAGTACTTCTATTGGGATGATCCATACTTGTTTAAATATTATTCTGAACAAATCATTCGATGATGCATTCCAGATTGTGAAATCAAAAGTGTTTTTTTATTTTGTCACGACCAAGCTTGTAGTGGTCACTTCGGTACAAAGAAAACCGTGGAAAAGTTGCTTCAATGTGGTTTTTACTGGCCTACGCTTTTTAAAGATGCATTTGAGTTTTGTAAAACTTATGATCGCTACCAAATGTAAGGAAGAATCTCTTGAAGAAATACGATGCCTTTGAACCTCATTCTTACGATCGAAATCTTTGACATTTGGGGTATTGACTTTATGGGACCGTTTACCAATTCTTTCAGAAATTGGTACATTCTTCTTGCTGTTGATTATGTCTCCAAATGAGTTGAAGGCATTCCATGTAAAACAAATGACCATAAAGTTGTTGTGAAATTCTTAAAAGTAAACATCTTTACGAGGTTCGGAACACTCGAATAATAATAAGCGATAATGGAACCCGTCTCTGTAATCGTTCATTTGAAACTTTAATGAAGAAATACTCGATAACCCACAAGTTATTCACTCTTTATCGTCCTCAAATGTGATATCCCGGATTTTTGAGCAATATAAATTTAATAATCTGTATTGATAATTCAATTAAATTGATAATTTTCCTTTATAATTGTAGTTTAAATTGGTAATTTAATCTTTAAAGGATAATCAATATTAATCTGGCAATATTAATTCATATCTTTTCCAATAATTTAAAATGGATAAAATTTATCCTTGAAAGCTAATAAAATTTTATTCTATATACAATTTATGTATATATATTTGATATATATTGTGAATAGGATATCTTTTGTTTTAAATAAAAGATGAATTTTTCAATTGTTTCGTATATGTAAGTATATGTTATAATTTGAAATTGTTTTGAATTTAATTTAATCTATCGATAAAATTTTATATGTATATATTGTGATTTGAAGCTTTGTTTTAAAATTAATATTTTTCAAAAGTTACCTTAAGATTTATTCAATTGTTTTCAAAATATAAGATAGTTATTTATTTTAAAAATATGATAGTTTAAATAAAGTTTTTGTTTTCTTTAAAGTGTTTAGCATAAAATAGTTATAAATATATATAGTTTTAAATAAGCCTTCTTTTTAATATCTCTTTAATTTAAATGGTTTATATATATAAACATAAATAAATTTAGTACTAATTCACATTTACATAAATTCATAAATGTCAACACATATTCATATTACATAATTAAGAAAACATAAATACCTTTAAGACAAGGATTTAAACATAATTAGGCATTGATTTTAACACTTGTAAACATTTTTATACATATGTAAATTTATTGAATAGGTGTAAACTTGATAATGAATCTAAGGACAAGTGGCAGCATTGTTTTCATTTGAAAATATATGCGAATATATTCATTAAACTGAATTGAGAAACTAGACTAATTGATTTTCAGTTCAAAATCTTTTCCTGCCTAAACTCTTCTCTTTTCTTAACTAAAACCTGGAGACAAAATCTAAACTTGAAACCAAAATCAAAAAGGATTTCAAACCTGGAATTCAAATCTGCAAACAAATAGAAGATCAAACAACTATTTTCAAATCTTCAACAAGCTTGCAATTCAAAGTAGCAGTTTCAAATGCCACTTCAACCTGCAACTAAAATGAAGATCAATTTGAGATTCAACTCTGCTGCAATTCAAAGGGAAGTACAACAGCAGTTTCAACTTTTAAAACATCATATTGCAAGCATGCAAAGTATCACAACAAATTCAAATGCAACAGTAAAGCAAATTCAAAATTTTAAAAAGCCTGGAAAACACTGCTCTGTTTTGTTCTCTGGAAATAAAAAGGTGAGTAAATTTCTTTTAAAAACAGTTTTAAAAATCTGTTGTTATGATGCATGTGATGAATGATTTTAGATTGGGTTTCTTAGTATATGGATATGAGTGCATGTATGTATATGTGAGATGTTTGTAATGCCTGTAAACATATATGTATGAATAAACAAAATCTGCTCTGAGATCTGCAGTCTCAAGCTCACACAAATCAATTTTCATATCTCCTGATGCAATCAAAAGTTTAGGCTTGATCTTTGAATAAAGAATTATTATAGCAGTATATTGTAATAAGAAAAAAAAAAAAATAGTTTTCAGAAATATATATCATGTATTCAGCTCAAAAATTTATAATTTACAGGGCTAATCAAAAATATGGGTAGAATCAATTATGCCAATTTAAATTAGTGATTATAGAATATGATTTGTAATAAGAAATGATGAATTTTAACATGCATTTCATAATTTTTAAGTTGATATTCAACTGGGAATTTGGAAATGGAAGGTTTTGGCAATTTGATCAACTGCCGATGATAAACTAAATGATTGAAGCTAAATTTGTAATCGAAGCTTGCTTTAATGTTGTGGATAAAGGGAAAAATACAATCGAATTTTTCCAATGTATGAATTTATCGAATTCGAACCAACTAGGGTTTTAGCTGTTGTTTTTTTTTGGCTTCGTTGTCGTGATAATTGCGATTTGTATTCGTGACCGGAATCGTTCGCGATTATGGGAATTGAAGCTGGATGAAGTGTCGAAGCAACGGTGAAGTGGATAGTTGATCTCGAGGTGGGAGGCGTCGTAACGGTGAAGTTTTCCAGCCATGGTGTTTCCAGTTGATCGAGATTTTTGCTCGATTTTGTTTGATTGGGTTTTCGTGAAATCTGGGTTTGGATTCGTGATCGAGGTGGTTCGAGTGGTCAGTGAGGATGGTCGCGACAATCATCTGTAGTCGGCGGCGATGGTGCAAGTGCACCACGTGCACGTATGCACGTTTGGGCATCTGGGTACGATTGTGATTGGGGAAGACGAGATGAACTCGGGGCTGTCTCGTGTAATTTGCAGTATTTCTCGAAGTAGATGAAGTCGTGAGTGACTGGAAGCTAGCTCGGGAATTTAGTGATTTTACTCGGGTTTTTGGTGAGGTTTACTCGGGCTGTTCTGGTTTTAAACTAAAAGCTTGATTTTACAATTGTTTCGAGTTTAAAAGTAAAGTAAACGAGTTAAGTTATGGAAATAATCTGGTTTTCAAGATAAATGTTTTAACAAGTCTTAATATGTTTAAAATGAATAAGTTCTTAAAGGATAGAAAAGTAGATTTTCAAAAAAAATATTTTGTATTAAAAATTTATTTAAAAATTTTTGAAAAAGTTTTAAAGATTTTAAAGGTTAAATTAGAATGTTTAAATTGTTTAGTTATAATTGATTTCTAAAGTAATTTATTTTAAATAAAGTTTAAAGATTTAAATTGGTTAATCAATTAAAAATAAGGAGTTATCTTAAGTAATTAAAATTGTGATTTATTAAAGATAATTACTTATAATCAATTAAGTATAATTACTTGATGAAGTGATTAAGGAATAATTACTGGATGTAATTAAATAAAGGAAGTTATTTAATAAAGTAATTAGAGGATAATTATTTTATTAATTAAGAGTTAATTACCTAGTGTTATTAATTAAATAATTTATTTAATAAAGTTAATTAAAAGATTTAGGATAATTAATAAGGTAATTAATTATTGGTTAAGGTAATTAATTAAAAAGTAATTAATTAAGGAAAGTAATTAAGGAAAGTTAATTACTGGATAAGATTAATCAAAGGTGATTAAAAATTGTGATTTAATTAAGATTAATTATTTAATTAATTTAAATAAAATAAATAATTAAAGATGTAATTAGAGATCATTAGTTTATAATTAATGATGTAATTAAGAGTTAATTAATTAAGATTAATTAATCAAATGATAATTAATTAATTGTAATTAATTAAGGATTATAATTAATTAATTAATGAAGTAATTAAAGGTTAATTACTGTATTGGTTAAGAATAATTAATTTGTGAAATTAATTAAGGATAATTACTTAAATGTAATTAAAGTATAATTAATCAAGGTGATTAATAAAGTGGATAATTAGAGAATGATTAATTAATTTATTTGTAATTAATTAATGAATATATAAGTAAGATTTATGATGAAGTAATTAATTTAATTTATTTTAAATTAATTAAGAGATGAAATAATTAATTTAATTCACTTTAAATTAATTAAAGATAGAGATAGTTAATTTAATTCATTTTAAATTAATTATGTTGTGATTAAGTAAATCATTGCTTATATAAGAATGGATGACATTGATTTGTCTTGAATGGATGTAATCTCAGTAATGAGATATGATTGATATATGATATGGATGTTTGGTTGAATTATAATGATAATGTGAATTATCTGATTGGGATGATAATGTAGATTATCTATTGAATTATCTATCTTTGTGTATATAGATAAGAATTGAATTGTTTTAACCTTTAAACAACTTGGCCTTAAAAGATACGTTTTGGATTTCGATGAGACCGGGATCGGGTTTCCGTATACCGGATTTCCAGGTCTGGAGACCCGAATACCACATCGATCCAAATTTACGATAGGTCGTGAATCTCAAGTGAAGATGAAGATTCAGAGTGCAAGGGTTATTGTCGTTAACTCTGAGGGTGATTCCAAAACGAGTGTAACGAGATAATGCCTTCGGTTTCGTTCGAACCCGGAACGAACTTATATGGATTGAATGCTTTCAGCACATCGTCAGGCGGACGATGAGCATTCTAAGTGATATGTTCTGATTAAAGGTAATCGTAACCTCAAGCCTCATCAATCGAGAATGGCTAAAACAGGGGAGGTGCAGCAAGGCTTCGTGGGTAGCACCCACTGAGAGCAAGATAGATCCCTGTCTAGAGGTCCCTTTTCTTTTATTCGGCTTAGTGTGTGGTTGGTCGCGCCAACTACGGGATTATCTTGTTCGGGATTATCCAGTAAGGGATGGTTCCGGCTTTGTGTTGCAGGGGAGCGGGCGTACTCCTCGGTACGGTGATCTAGGCCACGTACTGTGACGGGCGGTACCCCAGTAGCCCTGCCATTGTATGGAATCCAAACTCCAATAAGTGCCGTACGTATTAGTTGTGCCCAACTATGTTGGAATGTGAGATGTAAGCATTTCAGCTATTTCTGTATTTTACTTGAAAACCCTAGACCCTATTATAATACAATCAGATTTCCTATCAAATGTTTTGGTTAGCGTAAGGTAAAAACTTTTCCATGTTTATGTGTGGGAAGTCTTACGTGATACCTTTGTTTTCAAAAGGTTTTGAAGTTAAACAATTTTAACCCGTTTACTCACACCAGACCCATGTCTGACCCAAGTGTTTATTTTCTGTTTTATTAAACCTTGGGTACTCAATTTTTACGAGTAGCCAAGGGATTCAGGTTAGCTTTGACGAATCTATGGAGGAGATATGGAGCAGGAGGCTTCAGCATTCGTAGATATATAGTATTCCGCTGTGTTGGTTTCTCTGAGTCGTTTGTTTGAGTTGTATCTTGTGTTGTATAATAGACAGGTTTTATAACTGTCTATTTTGTGATGTATAAGTTGTGTACTCTGATTATGTAAAGACTATGTAATAGTTATGTGATATATTATATTTGTTTCGTTCCGTTGTGAGATTCTGATGTGTTGTTGTTCTTTCTTCTTTTCTTTTCTTCTTCTATCCCTTTCTTTCTTTATAACGATGCGACTTTCTGTGGAGAAAAAGTCGGGTCGTTACATCAAACTTGTGGTAAAGTAGAAGTTTCAAATCGCCAAATCAAACAAATTTTGGAGAAAACTGTAAATAAAAATCGAAAAGATTGGTCTCAAAAATTAACGGATGCGCTTTGGGCTTACCGTACCGCTTTTAAAACTAGCCTTGGGATGTCCCATTTCATTTAGTTTACAGGAAAGCATGCCATTTACCAGTTGAAATCGAACACAAAGCGTTGTAGGCAGTGAAGAACTTAAACTTTAATCTTGAAAAGGCTGGCAAAAACAAAAAATTGCAAATCAACGAATTAGAAGAGATTAGGAATAATGCATATGAAAATGAAAAATTTACAAAGAAAGAACAAAAGTATTTTATGACAAGTCAATCCTAAGGAAAACATTTTCACCAAATCAGAAAGTTCTTTTGTATGACTCTCGACTTCATTTGTTCCCTAGGAAGTTAAAATCAAGATGGACCGGATCATTTATGGTTCAAACTGTTTTTCACACGGTGCAATAGAAATACAAAACCCTAGAATGGAACAATTTTTAAAGTCAATGGTCATCGTTTGAAGCCTTACTTGGAATTGCTGAGTGATCGAGAGGAGGAGCTCATTACTCTTTATGAGCCATACTACGTCTAGTAAGAAATGTTAACCCTCACTTGTAAATATGTACATATTTTTCCCCGTTACACTTATTATATCATGCATTGACTGTGGGGACACAGTCAAAATTAAGTGTAAGGGGGAGTCTCATCTTCATTTTTGATTTTTCATGGTTTATTTTTTTTTGCATTTCCTTTCCAAAACTCAAAACTTAAAAAAAAAAGAACCCCAAAACAAATTTTCTTTTTAGCATAATGATTTATTTTTGAAGAAACACTATAGGATAAGTATATGTTTTTGGTTATTAAATTGAAAATTTTGAAAATATATTTGTCTCAACAAAAATAAAAATAAAGTTTAATTATAAGTAACTATGGTTTAACTAGTATATAGGAAGGTTCATGAGTGATAATTATGAAGTATATCCTAATTTTAATCTTTGTTTAAAAGAGTGGTTGATTTAAAGTAAAGGCAATAACATTTTGAATCTTCTATGTTAAGTGGTGCTAAGATGATTTTGCGTAACTCTCTCTTTTAAAAAAAAGATAAAACATAAAAAAATGGTTTTCGTGGAAAATAAGAAACACCTAGAGTCGTTTGTTCACATGCAAGTGTGTACACTCGCCATCACTGTACCCTTCTCACATAAGCTCGAAAGGCAGTGCATGATCGGTATATCTGGCCTCAGTTTATCCAAGTTAGGTGTATGCAAATAATTTTTTAATAAGAATAACCACCTAAAGTCATGTGTTCATACGCAAGTGTGTACACTCGCCATGCTCTGCACCCTTTTCATGTAAGTCCGAAAGGCAGTGCATGATCGGTATATCTGGCCTCAATTTATCCAAGTTAGGTGTGTAAAAATAATAATGTTAATGCTTTTCAAAAATAGAGAGAGCAAGCAATTGAAATCCAAACACTATTTTCTCTTAGTTGATTCGACTTGTTATTCGAAAGAAATAAAAATACCACTTTGAAAAACTTTGATAATCAACTAAGGATCGATTTCATAGTTGCACTATGTTATCAACCGAAACAACTAGCCAAACTAGAGTCTAATTATGATGATAACTTAATTTTTGTTAATAGTTTTGACGAGTAAAAGGACTTAAATTTCTTGATAATGATCATAATTTATACTTAACTTATTCAAGTCAATTTAAAGTAAATTCTTCATTTATAAATATTTTCAAAAACTTGCATTCATATCTTTGTAAATAAATCTTGCATTTAGGAATTTTTCATGTTGCATTTGGATTTTGTGGGTAGTATCTGCTGAAAACCCTCACGAGACAACACTCATCCTATTAGGGACACCTAGAGGTTTAACGACTTGTTGCATACGTTTAATGCAATTGTGCTCCCTAAGAAAGCGGATTTATCTTAGTTTTTCTTTATTCGAGAAAGAATAAAAAGATAAGTGTGGGTTATTTGATGTGCACGTAAAAATGTATATTTTTACTCATACACTTAATCTCATTTTAGTAAAATAAATGTCATAATTAGGTGTTTTTACATGTTTAAAATCAAATTTCAAAAATTCTTTTAAGTCATCATTCATGCATATACATGGGGGCAAAATGGTAATTTTTGTGTGTGAATTAATTTGGAAAAAATTTACTTGAACATTTCAATTTGTTTTGTAGGAATTTTGATTTAACCTAGAAGTGGCTTCATGGAACTATGCATATACAAGAGTTGGAAGTCAAAGAAATGAAGAAATAAAAGAATTGTAACATCCCCCTACTTGAAGGCCCAAAACTAACGGCTACGGATGCTGCAGTCATCCATAGTTATTAATCCTCGATGACCAATTACGGCGATATTAGAGACATTGATACACAAAAATACAAGAATATGGAATAATTTTAAAAGACAGCGAATTTCACTTTCCATTTCAAAATATTCTCAATAAATTACATAATCCCAGTACGTAGACCATGTTCAGATAACATATAATTAATACAAAATACGCCAAGAGCGACATATGAAGATGCCCCTTGGATGATCAGAGTATATAATAAGGCAATAGAACAAATTTGCCTTTACAATCAAAACACACAGCGGAAATATAAGAATTCTAATGACAAGCTTTCCTCATGCACGTCTTCGGAAGCTTTATTCATCTAAAAGAACATCTGGAAACTTTAACTCTCAACCTACTCAAAATCAATTGAGTACCCAAGAGTTTATGGGGAAAATAAAAACTTCTAGTCCGACATAAAGCCTGGTATTAATAATAATATACCATCTCAAACCATTTAAATATCTAGTGAGACCATGCCGCTTAGCAGAATATGTTTTCCCCTCAGTAGTATCCTAAAACATTTATAAAACCATAAACTATGCTCCTGCATAAACAATGGTTAAAACATAGTATTTTAAACTATTTGTGAGGATATGCAAAATAAGTAAATCAAATCAGGATTACCCATCGCCATTCATGTTGACTATCTGTCTCCATTTTAGTTTATAGGGTTACAACTAACCCGTTAAATGTTTATGGACTGACTGTCTGATTTCATAGTTTTCATGGGATCACTATGAACCTATTGGTAACTCCAGTATCTGTTCTCTTATCCTAAGTTTCATCAGTTAACTAGGAACCTATTGATTATCCGTTAACATCTCAATTCAGATATAGTTTTCATAGGCTAACTATAAACCTACCGGCCTCTGTCAATATTTTTAATTAAGATTTCAACATTTCTTAAGTTATATTTACTACTGGGTTAACCTAACTAGTTATTCTACCCTTCCCCAAAGTACCGTTGTGGGTTGATTAACAATGTGAATAAATATAGGAAGAAGTAACCATAACAGCAAAGTAATACCAACATCTGTGGTTTAATATCCTCGAAATCATTCTTATATAAATCCTGGTTAAACCCTTTAACCTATAAATCAAGGAAAGCTTCTTCAAAACTTCATTTCAAAACTCTTTACTTACTTATGCCATGGATTTTTCCTTTAAATTGAGATTGGGTTATATGTTTTGAGAATCTTAAAACCTCTCTTTTGAAACCTCTGGATAACCTCCATCGAAATAAAAGAAAACCTCTTTTCAAAACAAAATACCTTTTGATGGTATCCTTTAAAACATAGCTTCAAAACAAATGAAAGTACCTGATGCAGCGCACCATGGTCACGAGAACGAAGCTGCTCCAGAATTCATGAAATCCCATAAGTCGCGAATCTTAGGTCGCAAATGACCTAATAAATTACGAGCTAACGAGATACAAAGGGATGTAATAAACTGTGCTGAGTCATATGCCTTAGGTCGCCAACGACCTAGCAGGAAGACACCTTATCTTAGGTCGCTACGAACCAGCGTGTTACGACCTAGTATGTTGGTAGGTTGTCCAAGCGACCTAGTGAATCATGGGAACCGGTCTAGCGATCTAACAAGTTGTTGATGCAAGTTATACAGGCGAGTGAAGTTTGTGAGCGAGTTACGACCTAACATGATAGGTCGCTCCAGTATGCCGCTTGACTTAGGTCGCGAACGACCTTCCGTCCTTAGGTCGCGAACGACCTTACTTAGGTTGCCTGAAGTTAACATGATAGGTCGCTCCAGTATGCTGCTTGACTTAGGTCGCGAACGACCTTCCGTCCTTAGGTCGCGAACGACCTTACTTAGGTTGCCTGAAGTTCTTGAGTCGCTTGAAGATAAAGCTCTTAGGTCGAGGAAGCTCTTATTCTTAGGTCGCTGGATGGTATGGTGCTTTAGGTCGCTGAAGATGTTATTCCTTAGGTCGCAAGAAGTTATGCCACTCTTTCTTATGTTGCTATCTTCTTTATGTCGCTGCCATGTTACTTATGTCGCTCCTGCCTTGAGTCGCTCGACCATAGGCCGAATCAATCTTAGGTCGCTCAAGCCTAGGTCGCTCAACTCCTTATGTCGCTCGTCCTATAGGTCACATAAGTCATTCCAGAAGCTGATTCTCCTCATGTCGCTGAAGCTTATGCCGCGTGGTGTTGTATTTGTAGGTCGTTATGTTGTAATTCCATATGTCGTCTGTATGTTGTATTTGTTAACTCGATTGTATATGAGTCCTTAGGTAGTGTGTGTTGTATCCTTAGGTCGCTGGGATGTTGTATATATTGTTATATCGTGAGTTGCTTGTGCTGTTAAGTCGTTTGTAATCTAGGTCGTTAACGACCTATGTTAGGTCGTGTATGTTGAGTTGTGTGTTGTACTTTGTTGTTAAGTCATGTGCGACCTAGTGTGAGTTGTAACCCTATAAATAGGGATGGTGGTGTCATTTGTAATAGTTAGTTGATTTTGAATAAACTTTTGTTTGAGTGCTTTGTGCCTCTTTGAAATTGGTAGTTGAGTGTAATCTCCTATCTCCACCTTCGGCATTCGAGTGCGCTCGAATCAACGATTGTTGAAGCCAATTCACGGTATCAAGTGCGCTTGATCAACATTCGAAGAATTGTAGATCTTCTTTCACGGCATCGTGCGCGATCAACGTGACGAAGATAGCTAGAATCCGGTATCTTTGAGATCAACGGATTTGGGCGTTTGGTATTTTCAATCCACCGATTGCTACTTTCATCTTTATATTCATTTCTGTTATTTGCCGCTGCATCATTTGGTATCAGAGCTAGACTTAGCCAATCATAGCTAAGCCGAGTCTTTGGAGCCTATTCTTATTGAAGAATTGAAGCCGTGCATCACTTTGTAGATCAAGGCCGAGTTAAAGTGTTGAAGTTAAGTGGAATCCAAGTTAAAGTTAGTTGAAGATTGTTTGATTCAACAATGCATCATTTGTTGTTCAAGGCCGAGAGTTGAGCTGAGCTAAGTTGAAGTATTTGAAGTTTGAGCCATGTGTGGAGCAAGCCGAACTAGTTGAAGTTGAGCTGAGTATAAAGTTTGATCTAGGCCGAGTGTTGAAGGTTGCATTAGTTTGGTTTGTTCAGAGCTAGACCAAAGCCAAGTTTTTGAAGTTTGTGTTTGAATTTTTTTTTGAAGATTTGTTGAAGATCAATCATGCATCCGAGAAGAGGTAATCGTCATCAGAATATTGCCGATGTGTATAGAAGAGAAGATGCTAAGGCAATAAAGCAACGAATTAGTGATAACCTCGAAGAGAAGTTCAATAAAGGTTTTGGAAAGTTGGAGAAGTTGATGATGGATTTGAAACAAAGTCAAAGAGGAAGGTTACCAGTCTTGAACCATGGAGGAAACAGAGTTTCGCCATCGGTTACGGAAGCAAGGAGGGTGTCGCCACAAACTTATCAAGATAAAAGGGAATCATCAATTTCAATGAGACGAGATCACCATGGGGAAGAGAAAAGAAGTCAATATGGGTTTGACAATGAACCATGTCGTGATGTCAAAAGACCGAGTAGAAGAGACTTGTATGATCATAGAGACATACGTGGTCATAGAGACGAAGGGTGTAATTTGCCAAAGCACGAGAATGATTCTTTTTGGCTAAGGAACAATATTTTTCAGTCTACCTGTACTATCTTGGGAAAGGTTTGTAAATTCGTTATTGATGCGGGAAGTTGCGATAACCTTATTTCTGAGGAAGCCGTTATGAAGTTGGAGTTGAAGACTGAAAAACACCCTAGACCTTATAAACTGGCATGGATAAAGGAAGGTGAAGAAGTGACGGTGGGAAAACGAACATTGGTTACATTTTCTATTGGGAAAAAGTACAAAGATGATATATGGTGTGATGTTGTCGATATGGATGTATGTCATCTACTATTGGGAAGTCCATGGCAGTATGATAGAGCTGTACAACATAATAGTCACGCCAACAGCTACAGTTTCATGTTCGAAGGAACCAAAATTACCTTAGTTCTTAAGAAGCGTGAACAAAGTGGAAGCAAGCCAGAGAAGAAGGTGGAAGCAACTAATTTAATATCTTCGAAAGAATTTGTTGAAGAAGTGAAAGATAGTGTTGAAGTGGAAGATAAAGTAGACTCTTCTCAACCCGCGAAGTTTGATGACTCTAAAGTTGATTACTCACAATTCGCGAAGTTAGATACAGATGAAGTTGATGTTTTTCAACCAACAAAGTTCGACGAACATGAGGTTGAAAATTCACAACCAGCAAAGTTTGATAAAAGGGAAGTTGATGATTTTCAACCAACGAAATTTGATGAATGTAAAGTTGAGAATGTACAACCAGCAAAGTTCGATGAGGATGAGGAAAGTGTGTCAAGAGATGAAGGGGGTAATTTATCAGTGAAGAAGGAGGATTCGACTAGTATACAGTCTACAAGAGAGTTTGTTAAAGAAGTGGAGGATAGAGTGGAAGTGTTTATGTTGAATGGGAATGAAACCAGTAAAGATCTCGAGACTCCTGAGGAGGATGAGCCAGTGGTAAATGAATTTGAAGATGTATTCCCTGCAGAGTTGGCCAAGGAAGTACCGCCACTGAGGGACATACAACATCATGTTGATCAAGTGCCAGATGCCATTGTACCGCTTAGACCACGTTATCATTTGTATCCAATAGAGCAGGAAGAGTTGAGAATACTGGTTTTTGGGTTTCTGTTCGAAGGAAGGCAGTCGTATACTCTTGATTGCAGTCAGCAAATGAAAATCATCAAAGACTTGCATAGAGATAAAATCGTGAGCCGTGATCGTACCATGCAACTAATCTCAAAGTCTTATTTTGGGTCGTCACTGAGGAAGGAAGTTGAAAGGTCTGTTCAGAGGAGCCATAATCGACAAGTTTCAAAGAAGACCACGACAAATGCAGGTTTATGTATGTCGTTGCATATACATGCTAAATTACGGGAGGATGTTAGTATGGACTTTGTTTTGGGATTGCCGCGAACGCAACATGGTAATGATTCTATTTATGTGATGGTTGACCGGTTTTCAAAATTGGTACATTTCATTGCCTATAAGAAGACTGCAGAGGCCATTAATGTCGTTCAGTTATACTCCAGAAAGATCTATCGATTTCATGGATTACCTGAATCTATTATTTTGAATAGAGATACTCGTTTTCTGAACCATATCTGGATGAGTCTATGGAAAATGGCTGGAACTAAGTTGAAATCTAGTAGCGCTAATCATACACAGACGGATAGACAAGCTGAAGTTGTGAACAGATCCCTAGGTAATCTATTGCGATGCCTCGTGGATGATAATTTGAAAAGTTGGGGTTTGAAGTTAGGTCAAGCAGAGTTTGCACACGACCATGCAGTTAATCGTAGCATTTGGACATTTTCGTTTGCAAACAACCACGCAGTTAATCGTAGCACTAGGTTCAGTCCATTCCAGGCTGTTTATTCAACAATCCCTAAAGGACAGTTAGATTTATCAACAGTGCCACCGCAGAGAGGGGTGATTAAACGGGCTAATGTTTTTGTGAATAAGTTGCAAGGATGCTACAAAGTTGTACAGGAACGATTTCTTAAGGCAACTGAGAAATATAAGCAATCAGCAGAGATTAAGCGACGAAGCATTGAATGCAAGGAAGGAGATTTTATGTATGCAGTGTTTACCAATGATCGATTTCTTTTTGGAACTTACAACAAGCTAGAAGCTAGAAGGAATGGCCATTTAGAAGTCGTAAAGGGAATTAATGAGAATGTTTGTAAGTTGAGTTTGTCGGACTATCCCCATATTGCTAACGTCGACGTCAAACATTTGATTCTGTACCATGAACATAAACTTCTCGAAGACAAAGAAACTGTAAATTCGAGGACGAATTTCTGTCAACCGGGGGAGTATGATGCAGCGCACCATGGTCACGAGAACGAAGCTGCTCCAGAATTCATGAAATCCCATAAGTCGCGAATCTTAGGTCGCAAACGACCTAATAAATTACGAGCTAACGAGATACAAAGGGATGTAATAAACTGTGCTGAGTCATATGCCTTAGGTCGCCAACGACCTAGTGATGAAGCGGCATATCTAGATGATGCAGTATACTCCGACCTACGACCTAATCCAAGTTCCGACCTATCATCACCGACCCACGACCTAAAATTGCCTCCGACCCGTCACTGCGACTCACGACACCACTTCGCTGCCGCCCAAAACCCTAGTTCGCGACACGACCTAAATCCTAAGTCGGAGCCGAGATACCCCATAAGTCGGAGCCGAGATACCCCATAAGTCGGGACCGAGATATACCCCATGAGTCGTTGCCGAGATAAGCTGAGTCGTTGCCGAGGTAACGGGAACCACTGCAAATTTTAAGTCACGAACGAAAATTTAGGTCGGTAGAGAAAATAGGTCGGCATCTATAGGTCGTGTCCGACCTAAGGACTTTGTTTTTTTTTTCTGTTCTTTGTGTGTGTTGAGTTGTAACTACTATAAATAGTGGATGAGTTGTAACTTTTGAGGTTGTTGAATATTGAATAAAATTCTCTTTTGTTAGCTTTGTGCTTTCAATTTCAATTGGTAGTCGAGTGTATCTCCTATCTCCACTTACGTCATTCGAGTGCGCTCGAATCATCGTTTGCTGAAGCCGATTCACGGAATCTTGTGCGCAAGATCAACGTTGAAGAATCGTAGATCTCTTTCCCGGTATCTTCGGATCAACGAGTCAGAGATAGCTAGAGTTCGGTATCTTCGGATCAACGAATTCGGGCATTTCAGTATCCATCAATCCACAGATTGCTGTTTTCATCGATTGAAGATCGTCTAGAATTATCCGCTGCGTCAGTTTGGTATCAGAGCTTGTTTTAGCCAATCATAGCTAAATCGAGTCTTGGAGCCGAGAATTTGAAGTGTTGAGGTTGTGTTCATCGTGTTCATCATATTTTGCAACAAAGTTGGAGTTTTCGATCCATTTCATTTTGGATCAAAGTTCGAAAGGTGTTTGAAAACTTGAAGTGTGAATTTGTTGAAGTGTTTGTGAAGTATTCAATCATGCCGCCAAGACGAGTTCAACGTCATCGCAATATTAATGCTTTGTACGGAAGAGAAGAGGCCGACGAAATGGAGCAACGAATCAACGAGAATTTCAATGAGAAGCTTACGGAAGGGATTGGTCGATTAGAGAGGATGATGTTGGAAATGAGTCAAAATCAGAGAAGGGTTTCACCTGAATCGAGCCATGGAAGAAGTAGGATTTCACCACATTCTAATCGGGAGAGAAGTGTTGATAGTGATCATAGAAGCGTGGATCGAGATTGTGATAGAAATATTGAAGATCGAAATCGTGATAGAAATGTGAATGATCGTGATCAAAGGAATGTAGATCGTAGGAATGTTGGTGGAAGAAATGGTGGTGGTAGAGATGTTGGTGGTCAGGATCGACATCGATATACATCGGATTGTGAAGAAGAGTATGATGGTGGTAGTGTTCATGGACGAGGACGTGGACGAGGAAGGAATCAGTCGGAGTACGATCACAAGTGGGAATCTGGGATGAAGACAGAAATTCCAGAATTCAAAGGTGGTATGCAGGCTGAGGAGTTTTTGGATTGGATGGCTAATGTTGAAGAAATTTTTGATTTCAAAGAAGTTCCAGAACGTCGTAGAGTGAAGTTGGTTGCTACAAGGTTGAGGGGTAGAGCTTTGGCATGGTGGCAGCAAACTAAACTTACACGTGAACGAATGGGGAAGTCAAAAGTTGAATCTTGGGAGAAGATGAATAAATTGATGAAAGCAACGTTCTTACCTTACAATTATCAATCTCTGATGTATCAACGTCTGCAGAACTTGAGGCAGGGCACAAAAACTGTTAATGATTACGCAGATGAGTTTTATCAGCTTATTGCAAGGAATGATATTATGGAAACGGAAGAACAACTGACATCTAGATTCATTGGGGGATTGAGAATGCAGATCCAGGATATGGTAAATATGTTCGATCCTAGATCTGTGGCAGAGGCACATCAAAAAGCGTTGGCTTGGGAGAAACAGGGAAGACGAGGTGGTGGTATGTTTACAAATTCTAACAATCAAGCGAAGGGTGTTAATGGAGGTTCTAATGTTTCAAAAGTTGTTGCAAAACCAGTTGTAAAGGAGGTTGAGAAGGCGAAGGTTAACAACAGTTTCAAATGTTACAATTGTCAGGAGATGGGTCATAAAAGCAACGAATGTCCGAAGCCGAAGAAGAGAACCATGGTGACAGAAGTTGAGGAGGAAGATGAGGAAGAAGCTGAATGCTCTAATTCTTTTCCAGTTGAGGAGGAAGACTTACTGTCGGGAGATGACAGATACGCATTGATGATGAGGAGAAGTTGTTTAACACCGAAGCAAGAGGAGGAAAGTAGTTGGTTGAGGAACAATATCTTTCAATCTACATGCACTATTCTGGGAAGAGTTTGTAAATTTGTTATTGATGCTGGGAGTTGTGATAATATTATCTCTACAGAAGCGGTGAAGAAGTTGGAGTTGAAAACCGAGAAACATCCTAAACCGTACAAGTTAGCTTGGTTGAGGAAGGGTGGTGAAGTGAAAGTTGGACGTAGAGCTTGTGTGAAGTTTTCAATTGGGCAGAAATACAAAGATGAAATCTGGTGTGACGTCGTAGATATGGACGTTTGTCATTTGTTGCTGGGGAGACCGTGGCAGTATGATCGAGCTGTGCAGCATGACGGACGTACCAACAGTTACAGTTTCATGTTTGAAGGCACAAAGATTACTCTAGTTCCGAAGAAACAACAACAGAAGGAGAGTAAGCTGGAGGAAATTGAAGAGCTTAAGACGTTGTTATCTTTGAAGGAGTTTGTTAAGGAGGTCGAGGAGGAATCGGAAGTGTTCTTGTTGATTGGGCGTGAGAGCAGTGAAGAGGTTGAAATTCCAGAAGAAGCGAAGTCAGTATTGAAAGAATTTGAGGATGTATTTCCAGATGAGTTACCTAAAGAGTTACCGCCGCTGAGAGACATTCAACATCAAATTGATCTTGTTCCGGGAGCAGTATTGCCACATAGACCGCATTACCGAATGAGTCCGAAGGAGCATGAAGAATTGAGGAGGCAGGTGGAAGAATTGCTTGAGCAGGGACGTGTGCAGGAAAGCTTGAGTCCATGTGCTGTACCAGCTTTGTTGGTACCGAAGAAGGACGGAACGTGGAGGATGTGCACAGACAGTAGGGCATTGAATAAGATCACTGTGAGATACAGATTTCCTATGCCAAGGTTGGATGACTTGCTAGATCAGTTGAGTGGGGCAACTATATTTTCAAAGATTGATTTGAAAAGTGGTTATCATCAAATTCGAATCAGACCAGGGGACGAATGGAAGACAGCATTCAAGACAAGAGAAGGGTTGTATGAATGGCTGGTGATGCCGTTTGGTCTTTCGAATGCACCAAGTACGTTCATGCGAGTGATGAATCAAATTTTTAGGCCTTTCATTGGGAAATTTGTGGTGGTATACTTTGATGATATCTTGATTTATAGTAGGAGTCTGGAAGAGCATGTTCAACATCTGAAGGAAGTGTTAATTATTTTACGAGAGGAACAATTTTATGCTGCGACAAAGAAATGCGTGTTCATGACGCATAGTGTTTTGTTCTTGGGGTATATTGTTTCGGAGAAGGGCATCCAGGTAGATCAGAATAAAGTTGAAGCAGTCAGGAATTGGCCACAGCCGAAGACAATTAAAGAAGTGAGAAGTTTTCATGGGCTAGCGTCATTCTACCGAAGATTCATTCCACACTTCAGTAGCGTGATGGCACCGGTGACTGATTGCATGAAGGGGAAACAATTTTCTTGGACGGAGGAAGCTGGGATTGCTTTTGGAAAGATCAAGAAGTTGCTGACATCTGCACCAATTCTTGTATTACCAGATTTTCAGTTGGTGTTTGAACTACATACTGATGCATCCAAGGTTGGGATTGGAGGGGTGTTGAGGCAGAAGGGGCGTCCTATTGCATATTTCAGTGAGAAGTTGTCCGGAGCGAAGATGCGATACAGTACATATGATTTGGAGTTTTATGCTGTTGTACAATCTATTAAACACTGGAGACACTATCTATTTCAGAAGGAGTTCGTTCTTTACACTGATCATGAAGCATTGAAGCATTTGCAAGGGCAAGACAAGATTTCAGCAAGACATGCATCGTGGATTGCTTATTTACAGCAGTTTACTTTTGTCGTTAAGCACAAGTCAGGGGTAACCAATCGTGTGGCTGATGCTTTGAGCAGGAGGAGTCATTTGTTGACGACAATGAAAGTTGAAGTGACAGGTTTTGAATTATTGCCAGAATTGATTGAAGAAGATCCTTACTTTGTGAAATTTGTTGAAAAGGTAAAGGAAGGAAGCACTGGTGAATTTGTGTTGGTGGATGGTTTTCTGTTTAAAGGAAATCGATTGTGCATCCCAGACTGTAGCTTGAGAATGAAGATTGTTAAAGAACTACATGAAGAAGGCCATGTGGGTAGAGATCGTACTTTGCAGTTAATTTCTCAATCTTATTTTTGGCCGTCAATGAGGAAAGAGGTCGAAAGATTTGTGGAAAGGTGTCATATTTGTCAGGTTTCAAAACGAACAGCGACGAATGCGGGGCTATATATGCCGTTACCTGTGCCTACCAAACCATGGGTTGATATCAGCATGGATTTCGTGTTAGGATTGCCGAGAACTCAGAGGGGAAATGATTCTGTATTTGTTGTGGTGGACCGGTTTTCGAAGATGGCACATTTTATAGCCTGTAAGAAGACAGCGGATGCAGTTCGAGTGGCACAATTATTCTTTAAAGAGGTGTATCGATTGCATGGTTTACCAGAATCTATTGTTTCCGATAGGGATACCAGATTTTTAAGTCATTTTTGGCTTAGTTTGTGGAAGATGGTGGGAACAAAGTTGAATTTTAGTAGTGCTTATCACCCGCAAACCGATGGGCAAACAGAAGTGGTGAATAGATCGTTGGGAAATTTATTACGATGTCTTGTGAAAGACAATTTGAAAAGTTGGGATTTGAAATTGTGTCAAGCTGAGTTCGCACACAATCACGCAGTCAATCGAAGTACAGGTTTCAGTCCATTTCAGATTGTATATTCCAATTTACCCAGGGGACCGTTGGATTTGGCAGTAGTACCACAACTGAAGAGGACAGTTAAACGAGCTGCTGATTTTGTTGATGGGTTGACAGAATGCCATAGAATCGTTCAGGAATGATTGGAAAAGGCAAATGAGAAGTATAAACAAATGGCGGATAAGAAACGAAGAAGTGTAGTCTTCAAAGAAGGTGATTTTGTTTACGCGGTTTTGACAAAAGATCGTTTTGCGGTTGGAGCCTACAACAAATTGAAAGCTCGAAAGATTGGACCAGTAAAAATCTTGAAGAAAATCAATGACAATGCTTATCAGTTAAAGTTGCCAGATCATATTCACACTACTGACGTTTTCAACGTTAAACATTTGATTCCGTACCAGGGAGATGAGCTTGTTGAAGAAGAGAGAAGTACAAATTCGAGGTCGAATTTTTGTCAACAAGGGGAGGATGATGAAGCGGCATACCTAGATGATGCAGTATATCTCAAGTTGAAGACCAAGAGCTCCGACCTACGACCTAATCCAAGTTCCGACCTATCATCACCGACCCACGACCTAAAATTGCCTCCGACCCGTCACTGCGACTCACGACACCACTTCGCTGCCGCCCAAAACCCTAGTTCGCGACACGACCTAAATCCTAAGTTGGAGCCGAGATACCCCATAAGTCGGAGCCGAGATACCCCATAAGTCGGGACCGAGATATACCCCATGAGTCGTTGCCGAGATAAGCTGAGTCGTTGCCGAGGTAACGGGAACCACTGCAAATTTTAAGTCACGAACGAAAATTTAGGTCGGTAGAGAAAATAGGTCGGCATCTATAGGTCGTGTCCGACCTAAGGACTTTGTTTTTTTTTTCTGTTCTTTGTGTGTGTTGAGTTGTAACTACTATAAATAGTGGATGAGTTGTAACTTTTGAGGTTGTTGAATATTGAATAAAATTCTCTTTTGTTAGCTTTGTGCTTTCAATTTCAATTGGTAGTCGAGTGTATCTCCTATCTCCACTTACGTCATTCGAGTGCGCTCGAATCATCGTTTGCTGAAGCCGATTCACGGAATCTTGTGCGCAAGATCAACGTTGAAGAATCGTATATCTCTTTCCCGGTATCTTCGGATCAACGAGTCAGAGATAGCTAGAGTTCGGTATCTTCGGATCAACGAATTCGGGCATTTCAGTATCCATCAATCCACAGATTGCTGTTTTCATCGATTGAAGATCGTCTAGAATTATCCGCTGCGTCACCTAGCAGGAAGACACCTTATCTTAGGTCGCTACGAACCAGCATGTTACAACCTAGTATGTTGGTAGGTCGTCCAAGCGACCTAGTGAATCATGGGAATCGGTCTAGCGATCTAACAAGTTGTTGCTGCAAGTTATACAGGCGAGTGAAGTTTGTGAGCGACCTAACATGATAGGTCGCTCCAGTATGCCGCTTGACTTAGGTCGCGAACGACCTTCCGTCCTTAGGTCGCGAACGACCTTACTTAGGTTGCCTGAAGTTAACATGATAGGTCGCTCCAGTATGCCGCTTGACTTAGGTCGCGAACGACCTTCCGTCCTTAGGTCGCGAACGACCTTACTTAGGTTGCCTAAAGTTCTTGAGTCGCTTGAAGATAAAGCTCTTAGGTCGAGGAAGCTCTTATTTTTAGGTCGCTGGATGGTATGGTGCTTTAGGTCGCTAAAGATGTTATTCCTTAGGTCGCAAGAAGTTATGTCACTCTTTCTTATGTTGCTATCTTCTTTATGTCGCTGCCATGTTACTTATGTCGCTCCTGCCTTGAGTCGCTCGACCATAGACCGCATCAATCTTAGGTCGCTTAAGCCTAGGTCGCTCAACTCCTTATGTCGCTCGTCCTATAGGTCGCATAAGTCATTCCCGAAGCTGATTCTCCTCATGTCGCTGAAGCTTATGCCGCATGGTGTTGTATTTGTAGGTCGTTATGTTGTAATTCCATATGTCGTCTGTATGTTGTGTTTGTTAACTCGATTGTATATGAGTCCTTAGGTCGTGTGTGTTGTATCCTTAGGTCGCTTGGATGTTGTATATATTGTTATATCGTGAGTCGCTTGTGCTGTTAAGTCGTTTGTAATCTAGGTCGTTAACGACCTATGTTAGGTCGTGTATGTTGAGTTGTGTGTTGTACTTTGTTGTTAAGTCGTGTGCGACCTAGTGTGAGTTGTAACCCTATAAATAGGGATGGTGGTGTCATTTGTAATAGTTAGTTGATTTTGAATAAACTTTTGTTTGAGTGCTTTTTGCCTCTTTGAAATTGGTAGTTGAGTGTAATCTCCTATCTCCACCTTCGGCATTCGAGTGCGCTCGAATCAACGATTGTTGAAGCCAATTCACGGTATCAAGTGCGCTTGATCAACGTTCGAAGAATTGTAGATCTTCTTTCACTGCATCATGCGCGATCAACGTGACGAAGATATCTAGAATCCGGTATCTTTGAGATCAATGGATTTGGGCGTTTGGTATTTTCAATCCACCGATTGCTACTTTCATTGTTATATTCATTTCTGTTATTTGCCGCTGCATCAGTACCCCTTTAGAAATCATTGGGTTTATTCTTTAAAACATCATTTGGGTTAAAGGGTTATATATGAAAGTATCTCTTTCGAAACCCTTATAAAATTATTTGGGAAAAGTTGATGGTGTTGGAGCCATCTTGTCGAAAGCAACAACCTTTAAATTTAAAACTTCGGAGTACAGATCGAAACCCCCTTTCAAAAGCATTTAGGAAGTGGCTTAGCTTAGGTGAAACAAAGACAATCCTTCAAATGCATTGATGGCTTCAATACAGTCGAAAGAAAGATTAACGGTTGGGTTTCGACTTGGTCGAAACCAATCTTTTCGAAAGCTCTTATTTGAAAAAAAAGTACCCCTTCGAAAGCTAATACTTTTTACATACTATGGCAACCTTCTTCGAATGCTATTATAAAACCCTTTCGAAAGCGTATGTCTCGACTACGTCGAAAACTTTTAGAAAAACTAGGCAAGATCTTATCTTTTGAAAACAAAATAGGGTTTCGACCCCATCGGAAGCATTCCTTTCGACACCATGGCTATCGCCTTTCCTCCAAAACACTACGTACCATCTAAGTGATACATTGTGTATTGGTTTCGACTGTGTGGGTTTTGACTAGGATGGTTTTGTCTGAGATAAGGCGGAGTCAATGGAGTCAAAAGGTGCTGCTATTTGAGGTGGAACCACCTTTTCTAAATTAAAGGCTGAAATATAGCAACTTTTAGTAATTACTTTGTAACTGCTTGCCTATTTGTAAACCTTTGATTGGTTGCTGTATAACCTTTCAAATACTTTACAATTAAAACTGCTGCATTTAACCAGATCTGAATTAAAGGAATTATAATGTTTAAGCCATTCCATTTAACAAAATCAACATTTGCAAAAAGGACCCTTTTTTAAAATAATTTATTTTTCCTAGTAAATCAACTGGGAAAAATCCCCCAAAATCACAGAAAATCCCATTCATCCTATAATCAAATATATTAAAATTTAAGACCCAATTTCTTCCTTAAATTCTTGAAATAAATTTTAAAACCAATAATATCATATTTTCCTTTAGAAATTCACAATAAATTTTCCATAACTTGGAAAATTTTGAGAATTAAAATACATCTCCAAAATCATGTTCTACTTAACATAAAAATTTTCCATGGAATTCTAAAATCAATAAGCCTCTGTTTTTTTCCTAAAACGGTATGAATTTTGCATATAAATGAATTGTTTAAATTAAGCAATCAATAACTTAAGCATATCATCATTCAAAATATTGTAGAAACGAAATTAAGTCTTAAATCCGAAATCATATGATCTTAAAAATAAAAAGAGAAGGAATGAATTATTATTCACCTTAGATATGATAAGGAATTTGAGATTTGTTGTTGATTAATTCTTCCTAGCTCTGACCCTTAGCTTAAGATTGAATTCTTCCTCTTTTCCTCCTTTTTTACGGCCGGCTCTAAATTAGGTTTATGGTTTTCATTTGTGAAAGTGAGAAATGAAAAGTGAATGGGCAATTACAAAGAAGTGTAGCCGTGTATAATGAAGTGGCTATTTTACTAATATGCACACGTGTAATTTAATTAGCCTATAAACCAATTTAAGCCCATTTTTTTATTATCAAGCACGGCTCTATATATAATTTATTCAAATTTCAATCCCCTTATCCTCATTATTCTATTTATTTTATCTAATTAAATTTCCTGAATAATGTTGTCAAAAATAGGGATGTTGCAAGAATTCATGTAATCATGGAGGACCCCACCTACCCACTAACTAATGACCATAATTAATAGCTAATGCACATGTTAGTGGGGATTAAAGGTATATGTGCATTTAATTGAGGATTAATTTCATGCTAATGATAACTTGGAGGTCACACTACCTCAAGGGCATTTTAGGGAGTTCCCTAAAAATGGATTAGGGTTTTAATCATGTATAAATAACCCTCTTATGTTAATGTAATGATGTTTTTATTATCTTATCATATTATGCAAGTTGTAGCCACAAAATTAATGAGAAATAAAATGGCGTCCTAAGCCTCTTCTTGTTCTTTGTTCTTTACATGCTTTTGTTTTATTTTATGCTCATTTTTTTTACATGCTCTCTTTCCTTTTATGTTAGTAGATTAGATTTCCATTTATGCACTTAGTTTAGTTTTATTTTTATGCAAGTAGTTAATTCTTTTTATTTTAATTAGCTTGCACTTTCCTTTTTGGTTCTATGTTGAAATTTACATGTGTTGAAATGATAACGCAAATGAGAAGCTAAACCCCTCAATTTAGGAGTAATGAAGCTCTCTAAAATTATGTAGATTTAACATATTTTATTATTTACGATCTCTTTTTAGTGCTTAATGAAGAGTTGGATTATGATGTAAGTTTATTAGGGAATTTGATAGCCTATGTTATATTTCTAATCACAAATGGGCTATGTTTAATCCAACATAAACACAATTTATATCATCATCTTACTAATTGATTTTGATAATGAAATTAAAGTAGAATCAAAATTTGATGATCTATGTTACTAAACAAAATAGTAAATAGATCATGCTTAAAATAGCTTTTACTTTGACTTCATGGTTCATTTTCATTACAATTAATAAGTGGTTTAAATTGTTGTATTAAAGTTTGATGGTTTAAGTTGTGTTAATTTATAACACAAATAGACCATACTTATGATAAATACATCACTAATTCTACTTAGATTAAAATGAGAGATCATAGATTGATTTTGTGTCGCTTTATGTGAGGGTATGAGAGTTGTAACGACCCGTAAATTTTAGTAATTTTAATCTGTTTATAAATTAAATTTTTTGAAATTTTAAATAATAAAATTTTGAAATAAAAATTTAATATTTGGAATACGTCTATTTAAACATAACAACTGGTAAATTTTCATCAGATAATATGGAAGTTTATTTTCTGGTGTAATTTTATTTCAATTCAAATCAGTTAATATTTGATGATAATAAAATGTTTTCCAAACCTGCATATTTTTATATAGAAAATTTGTGAATCATCTTCTGAGTGAGACATCATCCTTCGTTTCGTCACATATTGACTGCTATTGCTCCGTTTTTCTTATTTTCGGCAGAATAGCAACATTTTTGGTATCGATATCGACTTTTGATAGGATGATCGTACCACTGATATCTTTATACCGTTTTGATCGTCTTGTCGTGCTGATCTTTCCAGTATATTCGTTTGGATGTTTCGGTTTTCGGTACACGGTGAAGTCGGCAAACAGTTAACTATACCGGTAACTGTTTTGAAGTCCTTTCGTTTCTTATGTCTATTCACCTACCTCGGTTACAAAAATCAATATTTGACCTTTCCTTTCCCTTTATTTAATATTTGCCTTGAATTCGGCTTTAATATTTGCTTTGAATTCGCTTATGTAAATATCAATTGAAATAAGGCGAAACCATTTTTGCTTTTGCTGTAGCTTCACTCCTCTTCTCATTTCTTCTGCAAATAAAAAATTACTGTAAGATTCCTTTCTTCCCTTTTTCATTTCTTTAACATTTTCTACCTGCTCCGGCCTTGGCCGCTACCCAACACCACCCCGACAAACGCATCCACCACCGCAGCCTACATCGGCCTCTCAACCTCTTCCTCGCTCAAGCCGATCCGACCCACCACCGTAAGCCACGACAGCTAAGCTATGCCGGCTTTTCCCTCCTCCATAACCGCTCCTCCATGCAACATGCCATCCACTTGCCTCAGCCTCACCATTTCCTTTGACAGCCTCATGTGTCACCTTCCTTTCACCGGCCGAGCATCATCTCCTCGCCACCGCTCACTGATGGCCGACCTGCTCTCCCTCCTTTCTTTCATCTTTAGCCGCGTACGAGCTTCCCTCTTCCAGCTCTCAATCCATCAACCTAGCATGTTGCCATAGTTCACTCCTCTTTTGTATAAGGTCTGTTATACATGTGTTATAGTATATATATTATATTTTGAATGAAAAATATTTTATGTTTACAATAAAAGATTTATATATATATAGACGCACACATATATATTTCCAGTTATATATACCGTTGTATATTATATAAGAGCTTCATATAAAAGGGAAGTATAATACTTTATGTTGGATTTTTGAACACTTTAATATATTAAGAATGTACATTTTCTTTGCTGTCTACCTTCAGCTAAAAGGAAATTTAAGTATCATATATATATATATTATATTATATTAGTTGTCTGAGTCTTGTTTAATATAGATGTGTACATAAGGTATTAGTTTTAAAATATAAAGGTTGTTTTTACTGTGCAAGCTATGATGGCTATATGTTTATATAATTTATAATATAGGCTCAGTCTGCATATATGTTAAGTCTACACATATATATCTAGTTGTTTTACTGTTGCATACATATTTAAGTTTTAGACTTGTTCATTTAAGTTTTAGACTCGTGACCTATGGACTATCGAACGACCTAATTGTCGAACGACCTAACTGGGCACACGACCTAACCAAGCGATATGGCGAGCGACCTAACGAGGTCATAGGTGAGCGACCTAACGAGAATACGAGCCGAGCGACCTAGTGATAAGGTGGTCGAGCGACCTAGTGAAAATGTGGTCGAGCGACCTATCGCTGTAAAGGCCAGCGACCTAAAGAGGTTATCTAAGCCGAGCGACCTATCGACTTATAGGCCAAGCGACCTACGACTTATACTGGGACGAGCGACCTAAAGTTTTCCATGTGATAGTAGGTCGGAAACGACCTAAGGCCATGCGAGCTAACTTTCCAGAACGACCTAGTGCCAAAAAATCACCAAAAACACTGAAAATTGGGGGCTTTTCGCCAATCCAATCCAAACCAAAAGCAAATGTTCATACAAATGCGATAGGGAATCATTCCCAACAGCCCAATGACAGTTATAGGCAAGATGTGAGATTAAAAATATCACCTTTTTACTAAAATGGATGAAGATGGAGATTGAAAGCAAGGAGAAGCAATCCAAAGCTTGAATCCACTATCTTCTTCTTGAATTTGGAGTTGAATGTTGGAATTGCAATTGAATTTGAGTTTGGAGTTTTAATTTCCCTTTCCCTCCTCCATTTTTGACAAAACTTGAAGTGTTTGACAAAGTGAGGAAGAGGAGGTGGGTTGGGGCTGAGTTAGAAGGTGCAGTCCAACCAAAGTCAAAGGCGGGAAAAAGTGTCGAAAATTTCACTATCTCCAAACATATCGAAGTTTACACTCAAAAAGATCGCAAACGTCATTTTTAACTCAATGGGAGTGGTCTCGAGTACTAATTTGACCGTATGCAAAAAGTAGCTTTTCGGACTAACATCCGACTAACGATAAAATATTTAAATATAAAATCAATAAATATGCGGGTTGTTACAGACTCCCCTCCTTAAAGAAATTGCGTCCTCGCAATATATACGGTGGAAATAAGAAGTAACAACCATAAAAGCATATTAACACAAAAGAAATTGGAATTAAGAAGTTTACCTCAAAGAGCATGAGAAAGTAATTCCGGATGTGTACGCTCGATGAGTTCTCTAGTTTCCCAAGAGCAATCCTTAGGATTCGAGGACCATTGGACTTTAACAAGCGGAACATCTTTATTTCGAAGTCGTTTGACCTCCGAAGCAATAATTCGAATGGGATGCTGCTCGTAAGTTAAATTAGGCGAAACTTCTATCTCTTCCACAACACCGGGCTCAAGAGTAGAATCGGAATCCCGAAGGCACTTCCGTAATTGAGAAACGTGAAACACGTCATGCATGGCAGAAAACTGAGCCGGTAATAAAAGGCGATAAGCCATGGAACCAATACGTTCAGTGATAGGAAATGGCCCAATATATCGAGGCGCTAACGTTCCCGATCGACTGAAACGTACAACACCCTTCATAGGTGAAACACGAATAAATACGAGATCACCAATAGAAAATTCTAATTTCCTTCTTTGGTTATTGGCATAGGATTTTTGTCTACTCTGAGCTTCTTTCATCCTATGTCGAATAAGTTCGATCTTTTCTGTGAAATCTCGAATAAAATCTGGTCCTAAAACCAGCTTCTCACCGGCCTCTAGCCAACAAGAAGGAGATCGGCATGGCCTTCCATAGAGTGCCTCGAAAGGAGCCATACCAATACTAGATTGGAAGCTGTTATTATAGGAAAATTCAACAAGTGAAATATGATCTTCCCAACTTCCACCAAAGTCAAGAACACAAGCACGCAGAAGATCTTCAAGTGTTTGATTTACACGCTCAGTTTGTCCATCGGACTGGGGGTGATAAGCGGAGCTAAAATTAAGCTTCGTTCCCAAAGCTTTTTGAAGACTCCTCCAGAATCCACTAGTAAACAATGGATCCCGATCGCTAACAATGGAAGAAGGAACTCCATGCAGTTTGATAATTTCTTTGATAAAAAGTTTGGCCAGAAGAGGAACGGTTCGGTTCGATCGAACGGGGATAAAATGGGCAGATTTAGTAAGTCTATCAACAATCACCCATAAGCTATTATGACCCGAACGAGAACGGGGAAGGCCATCAATAAAATCCATGGAAATTTGATCCCACTTCCATACTGGAATTTCCAATGGTTGCAATAACCCACCGGGCCTTTGATGTTCAGCCTTAACAAGCTGGCAAGTCATGCAACACTTAACAAAGTTAGCGATATCAGATTTCATTCCCTCCCAGTAATAAAGTCGCTTCATATCTGCGTACATTTTACTGCTACCGGGATGAATGGAATATTTGGAACGATGTGAATCTTCAAGAATATCTTTACGAAGATCACAAATATTTGGTGTGATAAGTCTACCAAATTTTTGAATGCCGCCACGAGAATCGATATCAAAGTCTTTCAAACCTTCAATATCGGTTTTATCCTTAAGATTTTGGCCAAGTAAAGCCAATTCAGGATCTAGCCTTTGAGCTTCAAGAATGCGGTCTAAAAGAGAAGGACGAGCCTCAAGGCTACATAAAACCAATGATGAACATAAATCGGAAACACGATCTCGAATTTCACAAGTGGATAAAACTTCGAGATCATTCCATTCAGATATCATCATGGAAACAACCGCTTGTTGCTTGCGACTAAGTGCATCGGCAACTCGATTTCCCTTTTCCGGGAGTATAAAGGATATCAAGATCATAAGAGGCATGGAATTCGAGCCAACGATGTTGATGCAAATTAAGTTCCTTTTGAGAAAATAAATATTTCAAAGACTTATAATCAGTATAAAGTATAAACTTTTCTCCCAAAAGATAATGTCGCCAAATTCGAAGGGCGAAAACGATAGCTGCGAGTTCTAAGTCATGTATGGCTTATCTAGTCTCAGCCGGCTTCAATTGCCTAGAAGCATAAGCAATAACACGTTCTTTTCGCATAAGAACGGCTCCTAAACCAACGCGACTAGCATCGGTATAGACAACAAAATCTTGATTTCCTTTGGGAATAACAAGAATAGGAGCATCAGAAAGGAGTTCTTTTAATTTCTGAAAAGAAGTTTCACATTTGTCCGACCAAATGTATTTAACACCTTTCTTTGTTAAGCCAGTAAGAGGCATGGCAATCTTAGAAAAGTCTTTTATAAAACGGCGGTAATAACCTGCCAATTAGAGAAAGCTACGGATTTCAGTCACGCTCTCCGGTCTCTTCCAATTTTGAATCGCTTCAATCTTTGAAGGATCCACTGATATTCCAGATTCGGAAATAATATGACCGAGAAACTTCACACTAGATTGCCAAAAGTGGCATTTAGAAAATTTTGCCTTTAATTGATTGCTCCTAAGAGTTTCCAATACAATCTGAAGATGCTTTTCGTGTTCCTCCTCGGTTTTGGAATACACAAGAATATCATCAATAAAGATGAGAACAAACCGATCGAGAAAGTATTTGAAAACTCTATTCATGAGGTCAACGAAATAAGCCGGAGCATTCGTTAAACCGAATGGCATAACTAGCCATTCATAAGATCCATAACGAGTACGGAACGAAGTCAAAGGAATACTATCCTCTGCAATACGAAGCTGATGGAAACCGGTAGCCAAGACCAATTGTGAAAAGACTCTTGCACCACTAAGTTGATCAAACAGATCATCAATCCGAGGCAATGGATATTTATTCTTAATAGTAAGATCATTAAGTTTGCGGCAGTCGACGCAAAGCCTAAGTGTACCATCGGACTTACTTACGAAAATATCTGAAGCTCCCAAGGCGAGGAACTAGAGAGAATAAGTTGCTTCGTCTCTAACTCGGATAATTGTTTGCGCATCTCTTCATTCTCCTTATTAGACATGCGATAAGGAGGACGAGTAATAGGTTGAGCTCCAGGTATAAGATTAATTTTGAACTCAATTGCTCGTTTAGGTGGTAATCCTAAAACGGGCTCAAAGATGTCGGAAACTTCACGAACGACGCGAATAAGAGAAATAACATCTTCCTCATCATCATTATCATTATCACGAGGATTTAAAGAATATAAAGATGCAACCAAAGCGGAATCCGAATCTTTAAGAATAATAGAAATCTGGTTAACAGATTGCGGATGTCAGAGATAAATAGTCCGCTCAGGACATAGGATATGAGCTTCATAATGAGTAAGCCAATCCATACCCAAAATCATTCCAAAGCCTAAGTAACGCATGACATGCAAATAGGCTAGGAAAGAAAAATCACACAAAATAATCTCGACATCTTTGCAAAGCAGACTAAGAGTTGCGGATCCACCAACTAGATTCACAATTCTTAAAGAAGTCATTAAAGCGACAACACTTAAAGAAAAAGTATCAACAAGTTCCTTTGATATAAAAGAATGGGATGCTCCCGTATCAAAGAGAACTCTAATAGGTTGATCATGAAATAATATAATGCCATCAAGTACAGAATGAGACATACCTTGACCGCGAGATGTGTTGCCAGGGGCTTGAGCAACGTTTAACTTTCCCTCCTTCTCTTGAAGCTTAGGGCATTGGTGCATAAAATGATCTGGACTTTTACAATAGCGGCAAGAGAGGGGCTTTGAACACTTGTTCGAAAAATGGCCCTTAGCACCACAGTTGAAGAATTTCTTATCACTGGGGGAAAAGGTCTTTGCAGCAGGAGTTGCTTGTTTATCCTTTTTGTTGGGATAAGGACTTTTGAACTTGTTAGGTCTTTTCTTGTTGTTGAAGTTTGGTTTGGCATCCACCACTTCAACATCACTGTCCTTATCAGCCTCTTCAAGACGAAGAGCTATATCAATCAGTTGATCGAAAAAACTTCTAATTTAAGAAGTAATGGCTTCTTGAGATTCTTGTTTAAGCCATAGACGAATCTTTGGTTCTTCTTCAATGGGGTGTTGATGTATTCAACCCCATATTTAGACAGTGACTCGAACGATGCGACATAATCTGTCACAGAGGATGCACCTTGAACAAGGTCTATGAAACGACGAGCCAATGTCACTTTCTCTGCCTCTGGTACGAATTTTAATTCGAAGCGTTCCCGGAATTGCTCCCAGGTGAGATCCGCTTCATTAATCTCAGAAATAAGAAGTTCGTACCAATCCAATGCTCTCTCTTGGAGCATACTGGAGGCCACCTGGACACGGTGAAGATTGAAAAGATTCATGCGAGAAAAGATTCTATCGCATGTTCTTAACCAAGCCTGGACCTCGATAATAGTTTCAGAACCCTTGAATGGTTTCCCACCCAAGTTGGTATAATCGTTGCACAAACGTGCAAATCCAGACTTAGGATGAGTAGGTTCCTGATTAGGACCAGTTGCCTGAGCATTCTTTACTAAATCAAGAAGCTGTTGAGCAGTCATAAAAACTCCATCTTGGGGAGTGACAGTAGATGGTCCAGCTCTGGGACGACCTGGTCTAGACATTCTCCTCTTTAAGGAAGAGAAAAGAAGAAGAGTTATTCTCCAAATAAATATCAAGCAAATCTTGATAGATAAAACAAGGATTCATATGAGGAAAATAGGATGAGTCGGTTTGAAGACTCGACTTAAATCCTAAGGCACGACTCCTAAATTGGACTTAGGACGATGATCCTTGTTAAGTCATTCTACATTGTTTCGAAGTTTGGCTCTGATACCAAGCTGTGATGCCCCACCTCTATACCCACGCTAACCAAGAACACTACGATGTAGTGTTGTCAATTAGCACGGAGAATAAGGCTGTGTAGGAGCGACCATCCATGTAACTTCTTTGTGCGAGCACCGATATGTCAGATAGAATAGAATGCATATCATTTTAAGGAGGAAATCCGACGTACCGATACAAACTCAAAGCTATCACACGGTGGCTTTATATAATCTTCGGAAACAAACATAGAAATAAACGTAACATAAATCAGTCACAGACATCCATATCACAAAGGCGGAAGAAGATATGAAAAAATATATAACACATGAAAGTGTACATCAGAGTAGTGGTCGGAAAGATCCACGATAATACAAAAGAATAGCTACACGTGCTATACAAAGGAATAAGTACACATCATAGAGTCTATATCTCAAATGTGTACATCCAAAAACTACTAATCTATGTAGTTAGCCAAAAGTCAGAATAATCCTGAAGAGAAGTCAAGCAGAAGCACCTATAACATCTCGGTCTGACCCGAGTATTATTTATAAGAAAATAATAAACGGATCAGTCTAGCTATAAATATCAGATGATATGGTATAAAGTAAAAGACATGACATGAACATGTAATAACCATCGTAGCATACTACTATAAGTATGTAATTGAAAATCAACAAGAGATTAATCAATATCACAAGAATCTTCTCAAAGATAAAATAGGGTATCATACCCTAAACTTGTATTCATAACAAGTCAATAACACATGAATTCACCAATGCACAAAAACTGATATCATATCAATGAAAATCATGAAAATTGGTGAAGAACAAAATTCCAGAAATCATCACCAGAAATCCAGAAAACACATAAAAAAAGGGGGAAAGGCCTAACACATGAACGGGAGCATGAAAACTCACCAACGCGTATAACACATGAACGAGAAGCTATCTCATGGAAGCTATCCATTAAATTTCCACACAAAAATGGCCCGAAGACCATGGGGTGCTACCCCATATATGTGATGGCGAAACATCACAAAAGCGGGGTCTAGTCTCCCTCGCAGACAAAGAGACATCGCTCAATCGCTAGTCTAAATCACAAAAATGATCGTCGTGATCATAAGGAAGTGTCAATCACACCAAGCTAGTAAATATATGAGTTTAGCTTCATGTCCCATAACCACTTGCTTAACTTAAATATTTAAGAACAAGCTGTAAATCTTCACTAGAAAATTGTCACAAAAAGGGTTCAATCGAACAAGTCCAAGAGCTAACCGACAAAGTGAACGCAAGCGTTTCATACCACTCGTTTTACTAAGTCGTTTAATTCGATTTATCATCCGAGTGAAGTAATGGCTTGTATATACTAGTAGATTAGAAAACGGTTTGAGAAAACGAGCTTTATATTTAAAACAGTGTTGAAATCGCTTTGATGAAAGAGTTATGATATTCACTACTAGTATTGAAGCCTTCACATTTTTGAAGTAACAAGTCACAAATCGATTGTTGAAACAAATCGAATCACATAAATTCACGTTCGAAGGCGAGAGTAAAGTCCAAAGGAATCAATCCCAAAACCATCAAAGTAGTAGAAGGAAGTGCGGCCAGACTTGCAGAGCGACCTAACCAAAGGCAGGTCGAACGACCTACTGATAAAAAGGCGAGCGACCTAACTGGTAGACTGGTCCAGCGACCTAACATGTTGCGACTTAATAAGGTATCAGGGTCGAGCGACATAAAGAAGTCAAGGCCATGCGACCTAACGACATTAAGGTGCGAGCGTCCTAGCGACTTAACGAAGCCACGCGATCTAGCATGAAACATGTCAAACGACCTAAGAAAGTTGAGGCCATATGACCTAAGACCTAACTGGTGCAAGCGACCTAGGTGAGCGACCTAACTCATGGAAGAGCTAAACAGTGGAACGGCAAAACGGGGGCGAGTGACCTAAGGGACTCGCGACCTAAGGACTATCGAACGACCTAATTGTCGAACGACCTAAGGGACTCGCGACCTAAGGACTATCGAACGACCTAATTGTCGAACGACCTAACTGGGCACGTGACCTAACGGGGTCAAGAGGTGAGCGACCTAACCAAGCGATATGGCGAGCGACCTAACGAGGTCATAGGTGAGCGACCTAACGAGAAGACGAGCCGAGCGACCTAGTGATAAGGTGGTCGAGCGACCTAGTGAAAATGTGGTCGAGCGACCTATCGCTGTAAAGGTCAGCGACCTAAAGCGGTTATCTAAGCCGAGCGACCTATCGACTTATAGGCCAAGCGACCTACGACTTATACTGGGATGAGCGACCTAAAGTTTGCCGTGTGATAGTAGGTCGGAAACGACCTAAGGCCATGCGAGCTAACTTTCCTGAATGACCTAGTGCCAGAAAATCACCAAAAACACTGAAAATTGGGGCTTTTCGCCAATCCAATCCAAACCAAAAGCAAATGTTCATACAAATGCGATAGGGAATCATTCCCAACAGCCCAATGACAGTTATAGGCAAGATGTGAGATTAAAAATCTCACCTTTTTACTAAAATGGATGAAGATGGAGATTGAAAGCAAGGAGAAGCAATCCAAAGCTTGAATCCACTATCTTCTTCTTGAATTTGGAGTTGAATGTTGGAATTGCAATTGAATTTGAGTTTGGAGTTTTAATTTCCCTTTCCCTCCTCCATTTTTGACAAAGCTTGAAGTATTTGACAAAGTGAGGAAGAGGAGGTGGGTTGGGGCTGAGTTAGAAGGTGCAGTCTAACCAAAGTCAAAGGCAGGAAAAAGTGTCGAAAATTTCACTATCTCCAAACATATCGAAGTTTACACTCAAAAAGATCGCAAACGTCATTTTGAACTCAATGGGGGTGGTCTCGAGTCCTAATTTGACTGTATGCAAAAAGTAGCTTTTCGGACTAACATCCGACTAACGATAAAATATTTAAATATAAAATCAATAAATATGCGGGTTGTTACAGGGCGATTGTTGCGGCTCTGCGTTACCACCAGTCCGGATGCGTAATTGGTATATCTACCCTGGCATTGCCTAGTTGTGCCGTGTCACCTACCCTAGCGTGCCTTATACGAGTTTGATTTGTGTCGTACCTATGGAGTATCCTCTGGTAGCCTCCCGATCTGGAGGTGCTACGATACTGTATAGACTATTGGAACTATATATGTGTTAAGGTGGAAAATGTAAAGCCTTAACGCTATTTTTAAGTAAGTTACTTTATTATAGACATTATTATAATAGCGTATATTACTACATAGTAGATAGTTTAACGGATCCTTAGAGGATGATTATCCCAAACATCCTTTGAGTTACTTGTATTTCAGTTGATATTTCACTTGAGTTGGATTTATTGATATAAGAATGTTAATCCTGACTCGAGTGTTTTGTGTTTTGCTTTACGCTCGGGTCAGACTGAGTGATACAGCATTTGAGACTCACCTTTGGAGTTGGAGCTTCGCTTGGAGATCCAGCTATCTATCCAGCTTTCAGTTATTCAGTTGATTCCAGTGATGTATTCAGATTTTGTATTTGACTATTGTATTGAGACATCTATGTTTTCGAGACTTCTGTTGTATCTTGTTTAACTCTGTTATATATTTATAGTAGCTTCATGAACTACTATTCTTTTATTTCCGCTGCATTATTATTATATTACTCTGTGTCTGTGATTCTGTGATTATTTATTTACTGTATATTTGAGTTTTTCCAAATTTAAATTAACAATCTGATATTTTGAGCAATTCAAATCCAACATGTATGGATGCGAATGGTTGAAAATTTCAGGTCGTTACAAAAGTGAATTTGCCTCCAAATTGTCTCTTGATCTCATATTTTTATTCACTTTGTTTTGCTTAATTTTTTCATTTTTTTTAGCTTAAAACAATTTTGAACTCTTTGGGTTAATTTGATTGAGTCGAATTTAAAATTAATTCATTTCCTTGCGGATCGACCAATACTCGCATATGTACTACAATCGTATGCCGTGCGCTTGCGGTATTTTTAACGACGGTTTTCTAACCAATAGAAAATTTGCTACCATCAACATGAACGATGGTGATAGGGTATAGTGGAGCAAGACAGCAGCAAAGGAATGATGAACGACAACTGAATCCATGCCTTTTCTAGTGGCTATAGGCGATGGATTGAGGCTGGACCTATGGCGAACGTTCGATGGTGGATTAGGCGAAGCTCTGGTGAAGTGCGATGGCTAGAGGAGGAAGGTAGTGGCATTAGTGATCGTGATTGTCGCGATTTTTGTTTTTGGCGCCGGGTTAGAAAGCGTACAGCGATCTGGAGCTACAGGTGGAGGTGGGGGGTCAGGCAAGAGGCATTGGGATGAGAGCGGTTAGGGCCATTGACGGTCGAAGGGCGGCGGCGTCAGGTGGCATATGTTGATTGGTTGAAGGGGGCGGCTATAAGCGTGTGTGAGTAGAAAGAATGAGTATTAGGGGAAAACTAATTTAAGATTTATTTATTGTTAATGATGGGTTAGTAATATAATTATAATATTAAATTAGTAAATGCTGTAAACACAATAACTTATTTATTTTAGGTCCAAATCGAGCGCGGTCAGTCGTGTTGCGCTCACATCGTCAAACATTACGTGATGGAGTTGGATTGGTGACTTTTAAAGCTAGTGGAATTTTATGCTGAATTCGAATGTCATTCGAATTCAGACGAAACCAGAATGCCCTGGCAACAAGTGGAATTTCGGTGAGTTAAACTCACCTTTTTGGTTAACCCGTATGTTATATAATGGATAAAAATTATTCATTTGATGTTTGGATGATTTACTATTTTATCAGTTGGTTTGGTTTTATTCCCGCCCCTAGAGCGGATGACCTTTTATATATACCCGTCTAATAGCGAATGTCCCATATTATATGATTATATATATGAGTTTTAATGGAGGGGACATGTTGGAGGGATCCAACTGGATTCCTCACAACTATTGAATTATGTGTGTGTGTGTGTGTGTGTATATATATATATATATATATATATTTGTGTGTGTGCGCACGCGCGTGTGTGTATACTGATATGTATGTGAGTTGTGATACATGAGGATAGGTTGAAGGGATCCAATAGGATTACTCATCATTGTTGATTTTAATTTCAATAATATTCCTATCATATGAATTATTGGATATTAAACATGATTATCGGCTCTATTGATTATGACATTGTTATATGTTCTGAACATAAACCCCGTAGTGATAGAAAATCAATATCGATATTGGTTAAACGTCGGGTTGCTATTGGCATTAAAATTAGTGTTTTAAAAATACTATAAATTGCCAATTGAGTTGGAATTGGTTTTTGAGACAGGAAATGATTTGAAATTTGAAATTGGGTTTTTGGAAATATTTTGTTTTAAAGGATTTAACTTGTATTTTACTCCAACCTTTTAATATGTCTTTTCTAAGTTATTTATTTATATTTAATATTGTTTTAAAGATTATTTCTTTATATTTAATATTATTTTAAAGTTATTTATCAATATTTTAATATTTTGAAAAGCTAATTATTTAAATAATTAATATGGTTTAAAATTAATAATAATGATTTATTAATAATGTTTTGGAAATTAATTATTATTGTTTGTAATAACGTTGAAGATTTATTTATTATTATTCTATTAATAATGTTTGAAATTATTAATTATTATTTTAAAGATGTTTTAAAGTTAATAATTATTTTTTACTTATAATGTTTATTATTATTAATTATTATTATATAATAGTGTTTTGAAGTAAATTATTATTATTTATTAATAAATGTTTTAAAGATTTATAAGGAGTTTATAAATGATTTTAGAATTGAATAAAAAGAAAATCTTTCTCGGTTTTGTAGATATACTTATACCATTGAGGCAGGTATATGAGTACATTTTCCAAGTTGTGAAGTGTAATGTTTGTGAATATACTTATACCGTTGAGATAAGTATATGGATATTTTTTCAAGTATTGAAAATATAATGATATTTGGTATATCTTTGTAAAGATATTTTTATACAAGTAATTTACAAAGTGTTTTTTTTGGCGTTGGCTGGTCCCCGACCAGATTTATTCAAAAAAAGAAAAACAAACTAGGAAAGAACATGCTCGAACCCAGGAAAATAATAATAAAACAAACACAAAAAGAAACTACAGAGGCAACAGGAGTGAAACAAAGAAAACTACAGGAAACATGAAAAAAAGACTAAACATAAAGACAGAAATTAAATTAGCCTAAGACCAAACATGAAGTGATGAGAAATCATGTTTGCTTGATCTCATTTCCTGGTGAATTGATTGCATTAGTCTGGACCACATCCTAGCAAGACTACTCCCTTTGTTTTCAAAGCACCTTGCATTTCTCTCCTCCCAAACTAAGTTCAAATATTTCTTTATAATGAAAAAAACAGCACTTTCTTCATTTTTCCACTTTGTTTCCTTACTAATAATGTCCCATTCAATCATTGAAACCACTGATGAGTGAAACAGACCAACATTAGCCATTAAATTGCTCCAGAGGAAAAGTAACTGATTGCACTCAAAATATAAGTGTTGCACACTTTCTATATGGATTCTACAGTATACACATAGGGGATCTACATTCATATCATAGACTATTATCTTTTCCTTTGTCATTAACCCATTGTTAATGACCTTCAACAACATCAGGTTGTCTTTGTTGTGGGAGTTGTTGCTCCACATCACTCTGTGCCATACACTCTTTGTTAAACTGCTGTTGTTCATGAGTAAACCATAAACTATAGAAATTGTGTGGGTCTTGCCATTCCATAGAAGAGTGTCAGAGTCGGTATTAGGATAGGTGAAAGCACTGATTTTATTCCAAAGAGCCCTCAATTCCTGATTGCTTGTATATGGAAGAGTGAGAGACCCATTATTAATAAAGTTAGTGGCAAAGGCATCCCTACTTATGCCAGACTGCTGAATATTATCAAGATCAAACAGTTTGCTCAAAATAAGACCATTGTACGACCAAGGATCATCCCAGAATTTTATAAGGCTGTCATTTGAGATAGTAAACTTTAGGAATGGTATAAACAAGCTTCTCAAACCCAGGAGCTTCCTCCACACCCAGGTGCAGTGCTGAGGAACTGACATAGTCCCGAAGGATTTTTTTGCGTATATTATGAATTTTGGTCCATTGAACGCACAGACTATCATGGTCACAGAGGAGAGCATTAAAGTGAAACTGACTACAGCTTTGTTCCATTTTATAATGTTAAATATGCCAAGACCACCTTTATTTTTTGGAATTTCAAATTTGGCAAAGGAGCATTGGGCAGTTTTTCTAGAGTGAATTGTTCTAGTCTAAAAAAACCTTAGCATAGCACTTCTGATCATCTTGAGGAGCTTTGTAGGTAGAATGAAGGTTTTGGCCCAATACACCGACATTGAGAATATTACAGATTTAATTAAAACTAGCCTACCTGCTTGTGATAAAAAGTTAGTGGACCAGCGGTTCATCTTGGCAATGATCCTTTCATACAATGGAATGCAATCAGCAGTTATAACTCTAGAATAATAGAGAGGAAGGCCAAGGTATGTCATATCATTTGTCATGGTTTGAAGACCAGAGAAGAGAATTAGCTCTTCATAATCTTCAACAGATATTCCAGAGGATAGTAAATATGACTTTGAAGTATTCAGTTGCAATCCAGTTACTCTGTGGAATTTTTCTAGAGTGCTAATGATGCAAGCAATCGAGTCTTTATCAGGCTTTGTAAAGATCATGATGTCATCTGCAAACAACAGTGAGGAAATTCGAGGAGTTTCGCATTTTGGGTGAAAAAGGATTTCTTAGTTAATGAAGTTTGTAGAGAGCATGGAGTTGAAGACTTCCATCACTAGGATAAAAATGTAAGAAGAGAGGGGATCCCCCTACCTGATTCCCTACTTACTTTTGAAATAACCAGTTGTGTTACCATTGAATTTTAAATCAAATGATGGGGTTGAGATGCACCTATATACCCAGGCAACAAACAGTTTTGGAAATCTTATAGGGCACATAATTCTCACTATTGAAGTCCAATGTAAACTGTCATATGCTTTTCTTAAATCAAGCTTGAGCATGGCACTTGGAGTTGCTTGAGAGTGGCTATACCCTTTTAGCAATTCATGAGCAAGCATCACATTATCCAGAATACTTCTTGTGGGAAGAAAAGCAGCCTGGTTTTTTGATATGTCTTTATTCAAAATATAAACAAGCCTTGTTGCCAAATTTTTTGAAATACATTTATACATCACGTTGCAGCAAGAGATGTGTCTAAAGGATGATAATGAGCTTGCTAGGTTGGTTTTAGGAATGAGTACCAGGTTTGTTGCATTTAATTCACCAAGCAATTTAAACTTGTCAAAAAAATTATGCACTGCTCTCAAGAAATTAGGCTTGATGGTGTCCCAGTTATGAATGAAAAATAGGAGGTTGAACCCATCAGGGCCTCCACTTGATTTTTTTTTCATGGAAAAGAGAGTGTTTTTTATTTCCTCATCAGTTACCTTATTAACAAGAGAAGCAGATTCTTCAGGGAGAATTGTAGGAAGCTTGATGTCAGACAGCTCATCAAGGCTAGGCTGAAAAAGTGATTGATTGCCAAAAAGATTCCTATAGTAGTTGAGAAGAGCAGCAGCAACATCAGATGGGGTTGAGTGAAGCACCCCTTGCTCATCAGTAATGGAGCTAATTTGCTCCTTGTTTTGTTTAATCTTTAATGAAGCATGAAAGTAGGCAGTATTACTATCACTCTTAGTCACCCATTTTTGGCATAGTTGTTGCTTTTTCATTTTGCCTTCAATGATCAAGGCAGCATTCAGTTCTTCAAAAAGCCTTCTCTCATCACTAGCAGCTGCAGGATCATTAGGGTTCAACATCATGAGTTCCTGAGCTTGCTTAAGTTGTTCCCGAAGCTTTGTGGAAATTTTTGCACCATCACCATATTTATTTTTTGCCCATTCCCTTAAAGATACTTTAGTGGCCTTGAGTTTCCTGCAAAAAACATACACTGGGTTGCCATAATAATAATTAGACCAAACTTTTATGATTATTCTATTATACTCAGGTTCTTGAACCCAAGCATTATAAAATTTTTAACTTTTTTTCTCTTTTAATGGCTTTACCCCAGTGGAAAAGATAAGGGGTGAGTGATCAGATAAGACTGGGTGTGGCAAGAAGGTTGATAAAGCAGGCCATGCAGAGATAGGTTGATAGTTTGCAAATGAATGATCAATGGTAGTGAAAATCCTGGTGCCGGTTCTACTTCTATTATTCTAAGAGAATTTGGCACCAGAAGAAGGAATGGGCACGAGCAATGAGTCAAATATAGATTTATTGAGGGGGTATATGTCCTTGGGGAGAAGTGAAATGCCACCTTGCTTGTCATTAAGGTTGAGGCAGCAATTGAAGTCACCAAAAACCATCCAAGGATGCCTGTCTTGTCTGAAGGCAGGGAGAAGATTTAGAAGTGTTTTCCTTGAGATCAGGGAGTTATGAGCATATACAATTGTAAGGTAGAAGGAGCAATTGGATTGAATTATATTGGAATGAAAGTGCAAGAGTTGAGATGTTGATAGAATAGGATTGAGTTTGAGTGTAGTAGAGTCGTGAATGACCATGATTCTACCAAATGGTGCATCAGAATGATTGTGATGAAGGGACCACGAAGGGTTGATTTGTTTGGCAGTTCTATTGGTAAGAGTCAAACTTAGCTTGGTTTCTAAAACAGCCAAGAGGGATAAACTGTGGTGATTGATTGGGTATTTAATTTGATCAATTTTCGCTGGGCAGTGGGCACCCCTAATATTCCATATTCCAAAGTGGTGTGTCATTTTGAATATTTCAAGGATTGATGCACCACATTTTTCCTGCTCCTTATTGAAGGAGATTCTTGGTGAGGAGATTTAGTGACCTTCTTCTTAGAAGTAGTTGACTTTTGCTTGACTGAAGAGGGAGCAGGTGGTTGTTTTGGTGAAAGAATAGGGGACTTCTAACCAAGAATTGTTCCAGGAAAGATGTATTGATGGTCTTTGGAGAGGGGAGGCAAGGAGTTGCTTTGATTTGAAGTTGTGATGAGTGGATGATGTTTGGAGCATACAATTTGCATGATTTGGTTATGCAATTTTTCAGTGAAATCAAAGACAGAATTGTCAGGTGTTGATGTGATTATGGATTTGCTTCGAGTCAAAAGTTGGTTGTCATCAAGGGAACTTAGGGCTATAGTAGAAGTTGATTGGATTATTTCAGGAACATGCACAACACTTTGATTGTGCACATGCACATTGTTAAGAGGGACAATATTGTCAGGAACTGGTAAGCTTATGGATGTGCTTCGAGTCATTTGCTGGTTGTCATCAGTGGAGCTTGGAGTTTTAGATGAATTTGCTTGGGTTATTTCAGGAACATGCACAGCACATTGATTGTGCACATTTGCATGCAATTCACTTGGGACTGAGTCATTTGATGGTATTGGTGATGCCAAAGCAAGCTGTACTTCTGGATTAACATCATGAGAATTTGTCAGCAATTCACCCTTCTCAACATCCTTATCATGTTCACTATTCTCAAATTTTGCTCTGGATCATCATCTATTTGTAGTAGTTGATATCCGTTATTTGTGCAAGGGATATCATTTTCCAGATCTGCTACCGCATCAAACGCTGATTCACCACCCTTCTCAGTTTCTATATCTTTTGCACTCATTCTTACATTATGGTCCTAATACATTTCAAATTCCTCTTTGCTTTTTGTGGTTACATTTTGACTTTCATTTATATCATTATCCTGCCTCATCCCCACTTCCTCATTGTTGGTTGTGGCTTCATCTCCATGGGCTCCACCACCTTTTTTGATTTGGTTCCTTTGTGTTGAACCTTTTTCCACACCCACCTTTTCTTAACTACTTTGACTGCCTCAAGATTTCCTGGCTTCTTGTTATTCATTTCATTAGTTTTCTCACCTTCCACTTCTTCTGCAGACTGGTTTTTCAAATTGTACTTCATGCAAGAACTGTTTGTGTGACCGAACTCTGTACAATATGTGCAAATTTCAAGCTTCCAAAGGTAATTTATGCACACCATTTGCACTAAACCATCTATTAACTTAACTGGAAATTCGTGCAACCAATAAAACCATGGTGTTATTTCAATTAAACATTATCCAATTCTCTCTATTTTCTCGGTAGATTCTTCCATGCATAGTAATCTTCCTATTCTCAAAGCTAACCAATTAATGCCCAAGTGAGACCAAGCATACAATGGTATGTTAGATAGTTTTACCCAAACTGGCACTGATTTGATCGTGCTACAGCTATTGCCAACTACCGGATCCCATGGTTTGACAATAAAAAATTTGTTCCTCATGAAAATGGGATCAACTTCCATACCTTTTAGTTTCCAAGCCCTCTTCAGGTGGTGAATGACGGTTAGATAAGAGAGTGGTTTGTCAAGAAAAAAGCCCACTAAATAGTCTCCACAAACTTCATTTCCTGCATTGATGACTGCTGATGGCGGTACCATTACATCACCTTCAAATTCAAGAGGAAAAACAATAGGACTGTAAACACAAACATTGCAGGGCTTTGAATTAAAGAGGGCATTCCTAGGAGGTTGGGGGAGACCGAAGATGGAAGGTCAGAAGAAGGAAGGGATGAGGGAATGGGAACGGTCTGGGAAGGAAGGATGGATGATGAAGGAGGTACAGGGTCGGGAGGAACAGTAAGAGGAAGAACGACGAGGGATGGTTGAGCTTGAAGCAGTGGTAGGTTAGAAGAGATGGGGAGGGAGGGTACGTGGGGATGGGAGGCCATGAAAAAGAGAAAATAAGTCTTACAAAGTGATTTAATTAATGAAAAGATTAATTAAAGAGGTTATTGGTTGCTTATGTGTTTAACCAGTGTTGGTTTTCCCTTTTGAATAAATTCCCGATTTGAATGTTTTTTATTCGATAGTTAAATAACAGACTATCAAATATGGACCTAATTAAAATGTAACTTTGGAAATATCTAGAAGAAACACGTGAGTTATATGGCACAGTCATTTTCGATGATGCTGTACCGTGCGTATAAATCTCATTACATTCTCATAGGACAAAGATAAGGAAATCCATCCACTAACAGTTAGGAGGTGATCTTCGCTCTTATCTTTGACTGTATATTTCCTAGGAACTAGGTTTGAGTTTACCAAAAACTATTGAATGTTGTTTCGAATAACCGGGATCAGATATGTTCTCTGAAAACCACTTTGATCCAACCTAAGCGTTTCGAAGTGAAGAGATCTTGAAGATGATGGAATTGAAGACAGTGCACTTTGAAGTGCAAAGGCTACTTGCAACTAATCCCGAGGGTGATTCCAAAATGGATGTAGTAGAAGTAGTGTCTTCAGTTTGTTCATATCTTGAACAACTTGTATGGATGAAGTTGGCATTGAATTGTTACTTGGAGGGCATGTTAACATTCAAAGTGGGAAGTGCTATATATCAAAGTAATACTTAGCCTCAGGCCTCATCAACCTGAAAATGATAAAAATCAAGTATGCACCCGGGTCATGTAGGTCGATCCCATTAGGGTATAGTCATCCCAAATCTAGATCGATGACTATCTACTCATGTATGCTTCGGAGCCCAAAGTGGGGTGATCATATTCGGTACTAGTCAAGTGATAGGCCAGTCCTGTGTGGTAGGGGTACAAGATATTCTTGTTAGACCCCGCTGCATTTTATCTAGAGATGTACCATCAGAAGGTAGTCCCTAACCTTGTAATAGTATGGAATCTATTTTCCAATACGAGCTTTATGGATTTAGTTGTTCCCAACTATGCTAAAACGTAAGATGCTAGCATTTCAGCTATATTCATATATTACTTTGGCCCCTAAAACATTATTATAATATCAATGGATTTTATATAGAAAAATGTTTTAGCTATCTTAAGGTAAAAATCCATCCATGTCTATATGCAGTGTGGTCTTACGAGATACCTTTATTTGAAAGGTTTTTAAATAAACGTTAAATTCCATTTGTGTGTGTTTTTCTCACATTGTTTTACCAGACTGATCCGGTCCTTCTTTCCTTTCAATACTCGGGCCAGACCGAGCATATTTACAGAGTGCTTTGGATGCATTGTGTGACGCCCCACCCCGAGATCCACATTGAAAAAGAGTATTACTGGGTAACGCTGTCTGCTAATCCGAAGAATAGGAATGGTTAGGAGCGACCATCTATAGTCTTGTCTTAAATATCTATTGAATACGTCGATTAGTGCTATATATTTCTCTCGATATCTCAAGTGGATCGACATATCCAATAAATGCTTAATACAAAACTACATGTGTCTATATGATCTATCAGGAAAAAATAAAACAACTCAAATTTATAACACATCACAGAACAGGAAACAAATATATATACATATATACTGATACATCCCAATACAATACAAATAATACATCATAAGTGGTATGACGACCACAATATACACACGAGTCAAAACAATAAATACATATCAAAATCATACAAAACGACTATAAAACTACAAAAAGAGATAAACTAATATCCAAGGCGAAAGCATCAAGTAAAGTCCAAAAGCAGGTATCTAACCTGAAAAAAGAGGTAAACTTTTTACTGCTTTGAGTGTGAAATTTACTAGCGGTTAGTAAACCGTTTAGTGCAAACGTGTGGTATGGGACACGTGCGTTTACCAAACCATTTAATTCTCCTTCTTATTTGCTCGAGTAGTGCAAAAACATGTATTATATATATAATAATTTATTATTAACAGGTAATCTCAAAAACCTGGGTTGTTACACATTGAAGCTCAGAAGATGAGATGGAGGTCCAAGACATGTCTACATATCTCTTTATGTTTCGCTGTGTTGTCTGTTGGTTGTACATATTAGCAATTTTAAGGACAGATTGTTATAACTGTCCAGGTTGAAATTGGTTAGTGACGCAGCGGATTAAACAAAACAATCTTCAATCGGTGAAAGTAGTAATCGGTGGATTGGAAGATACTGAAATGCCCAAATTCGTTGATCCGAAGATACCGAATTCTAGCTATCCCGAACTCGTTGATCGCGCACGATACCGGGTTCAAAGATCTTCAATTCTTCAAGCGTTGATCAAGCGCACTTGATTCCGCGAATCGGCTTCTACAATCGTTGAATCGAGCGCACTCGATTAACCGAAAGAGGAGATAGGAGATTACACTCAACTACCAATTTAGATGAAAGCACACAGCAATCAAAAGAGAATTTTATTCAAAAATCAACCACCTTTACAAATGAGACTCACGGACTATTTATAGTAGTTACAACTCAACACTCACAAAAACTTCAAAAATTACAAGTACTTAGGTCGGAAACGACCTATAGATGACGACTTACGACCTATCTAAGGTCGGCGACGACCTATGTACAACACAGCGACTTATCAATCATTACCAGTACAACACAACGACCTAAAAACAAACAGCTCACGACTTAAGAAAATATACAACACATAACAACAACTTACATAGGTCGTACGCGACCTAAAGTACACACGTCTTAACATCAACGGTTCAGATTAACGCGGCATCAAGATCTTCGGCTACAAGCTTCCGCGACTTAACACCCAACGACTTAAGATATCAGCGGTAGAGATTAACACGGTCTAAGATTCAACGGCATCCAGCTGTAACGACTTAAAGATAAAACCTTGCGACTTAAGAATCAATGGTTTAGATTAACTCGGAAGAAGAATCCACGCTCCAGTCTTCAGCGACTTAACTCTTGACTCGTTAGGTCGTTCACGACCTAACACTTCATCCAATTGCTCTGCCTTTTCACTGTGTGATTCAATAGGTTGTTAAGACGACTCAAAGGACTTGTTAACTCGCAGGTATCTCCTAAGTCGTTGCCGAGTCACACTAAGTCGTAGACGATTTATACTCTTCCTTTTAGGTCGTAACCCAGCACTCTTTCTTATCTCGTTAGGTCGGTTGCAATCTTCACTAAGTCGTTGGAACGACTTAAAACCTTCGATAGGTCGGTTGCGATCTACAACTTCAACTTTCCACCATTTCTCACCAAATCTTAATTTGTTAGTTTCCTTGTTAGGTCGGTCTCGACTTATCCACAGGTTAGGTCGTACACGACTTATGACTTCTCCATTCTGGGCTGCATCATCCTCCCCAGGTTGAGAAAAATTCGTCCTCGAATTTGTACTTTCTGCATCCACAACAAACTCACTCCCATGATATGGTACAAGATGTTTAACATTGAATACGTCCGACATATACACATCATCTGGCAGCTTCAATTTATAAACATTTTCATTAATTCGTTTCATGACTTCCACCGGACCAATTTTCCTGGCTTTCAACTTGTTGTAAATACCCACTGGAAAACGATCTTTCGTTAATACTGCATAAACCAAATCACCTTCTTGAAATTCAACACTCCTTCGCTTCAGATCTGCAGAACGCTTATACTTCTCATTTGCTTTCTTCAATCGTTCCTGAACGATTTTATGACATTCTGCCAATCCATCGACAAAATCAGCAGCTTTCTTAACTGTCTTCTTTGATTATGGTACTACCGTTAAATCCAACGGTCCCTTCGGTAAGCTTGAATACACTATCTGAAATGGACTGAACCCTGTACTATGATTTACTGCATGATTATGAGCAAATTCTGCTTGGCATAACTTCATATCCCAACTTTTCAAATTGTCCTGTACAAGACATCTCAACAAATTTCCCAATGATCTGTTAACCACCTCAGTCTGTCCATTCGTTTGCAGATGATAAGCACTACTAAACTTCAACTTCGTTCCCACCATTTTCCACAAACTCAACCAAAAGTGACTCAGAAATCGAGTATCTCTATCCGACACAATAGATTCTGGCAATCCATGAAGTCGATAGATCTCCTTGAAAAACAATTGAGCAACATGAACAGCATCCGCCGTCTTCTTACAAGCAATAAAATGTGCCATTTTCGAAAATCGATCAACCACCACATAAATGGAATTGTTACCACGCTATGTCCTCGGTAATCCCAACATGAAGTCCATACTCACATCAACCCATGGTTTAATTGGTACAGGTAATGGCATATATAACCCAGCATTAGTTGCAGTTCCTTTCGAAATCTGACAGATATGACATCGCTCCACAAACCTCTCCACCTCTTTCCTCATCGATGGTCAAAAGTAAGATTGTGAAATCAACTGTAATGTACGGTCTCTACCCAAGTGTCCTTCTTCATGTAGTTCTTTTACGATCTTCATTCTCAAACTACCCTCCGGTATGCACAATCGATTTCCTTTAAAAAGAAAACCATCAACCATCATAAACTCATCAGTCTTCCCTTCATTGTCCCTTTCAACAAATTTCTTAAAATAAGAGTCTTCTGCAATCTGCTCTGGCAATAATTCAAAACCAGTCACCTCAACTTTCATTGTCGTCAACAAATGACTCCTCCTACTTAAAGCATCAGCCACTCGATTCGTCACCCCTGACTTGTGTTTAACAACGAAAGTAAACTGTTGCAGATATGCAATCCACGATGCATGTCTCGCTGAAATCTTGTCTTGCCCTTACAAATGCTTCAATGCTTCATGATCAGTATACAGAACAAACTCTTTCTGAAATAGATAATGTCTCCAGTGTTTAATAGCTTGTACAACAGCATAGAATTCCACATCATATGTACTGTATCGCATCTTCGCTCCTGACAACTTCTCACTGAAATATGCAATAGGACGACCCCTTTGACTTAACACTCCTCCAATCCCAACCTTTGACGCATCAGTATGTAATTCAAACAACAACTGAAAATCAGGTAATGCTAGGATTGGTGCTGTCGTCAACAATTCCTTGATTCGTTCAAAAGCAACTCCTGCTTCCTCCGTCCATGTAAACTGTTTACCCTTCATATAATCAGTCACAGGCGCCATCACACTACTAAAGTGTGGAATAAACCTTCGATAAAATGAAGCCAACCCATGAAAACTACGAACTTCCGTTATCGTCTTGGGCTGTGGCCAATCTCTAATCGCTTCGACTTTACTTTGGTCAACCTGTATTCCTTCTTCCGATACAACATATCCCAGAAATAAAACACTCCTCGCCATAAAGACACACTTCTTTGTAGCAGCATAGAATTGTTCTTCACGAAGAATAATTAACACTTTCGTCAAATGTTGAACATGCTCTTCTGTACTCGCACTGTAGATCAGAATATCATCAAAGTAAACCACAACGAATTTCCCAATGTACGGTCGGAAAATTTGATTCATCACCCTCATAAATTACTTGGTGCATTTGATAGACCAAACGACATTACCAGCCATTCATACAATCCTTCCCTCGTCTTGAATGCTGTCTTCCATTCATCCCCAGGTCTAATGCGAATCTGATGATATCCGCTCTTTAAGTCAATCTTAGAAAAGATTACGGACCCACTGATTTGATCCAATAAATCATCAAGCCTCGGCATCGGAAATCTGTATCTGACAGTGATCTTATTCAATGCTCTACTATTTGTGCACATCCTCCACATTCCATCCTTTTTGGGTACCAATAGAGCTGGTACAGCACAAGGACTTAAACTCTCCTGCACACGCCCCTGTTCAAGCAATTCCTCTACCTGCCTCCGCAACTCTTCATGTTCCTTCGGACTCATTCGATAATGTGGTCTGTGTGGCAATACAGCACCTGGAACAAGATCTATCTGATGTTGTATATCCCTCAATGGTGGCAACTCCATTGGTAACTCCTCTGGAAATACATCGTCAAATTCTTTCAAAACTGGCTTTGCTTCTTCCGGAATTTCAACCTCTTCTCTGCTCTCACGCCCAATCAATAAAAATACTTCAGGCTCTTCCTCAACCTCCTTAATAAACTCCTTCAAAGATAATAAAGTTTTCAGCTCTTCAATCTCCTCCAGCTTGTTTTCTTCCTGTTGACGCTTCTTGGGAACGAGAGTAATCTTCGTGCCTTCAAACATGAAACTGTAACTGTTGGCACGCCCATCATGTTGCACCGCCATATCATACTGCCACGGTCTCCCCAGCAACAAATGACAGACATCCATATCTACCACATCACACCAGATTTCTTCTTTGTATTTCTTTCCAATTGAAAACTTCACACGAGCCATTCGTCCAACCTTCACCTCCCCGCCTTTCCTCAACCAAGCTAGCTTGTACGGTTTTGGATGTTTCTCAGTCTTCAACGCCAACTTCCTCACAGCTTCGGAAGAAATTATATTATCACAGCTTCCAGCATCAATAACAAATTTGCAAACTTTCCCCAGAATAGTACATGTGGACTGAAAAATATTGCTCCTTAACCAACTACAATCCTCCTCTTGCTTTGGTGTTAAACAGGACCTCTTCATCATTAGATTGTAACCTTCGTCTCCAGACACTTCTTCTTCCTCCTCATCAGGTGGTGAATTGGAACGTTCAGCTTCTTCATCCTCATCCTCAACCTCCGCTATCATAGCTCTCTTCTTCGGCTTTGGACATTCGCTACTTTTGTGGCCCATTTCTTGGCAATTATAACACTTGAAACCATTATTGACTTTCGCCTTCTCAGCCTCCTTCACCACTGGTCTACTGATAGGTTTGGAAACATTAGAACTCCCACTAACACCCTTCACTTGATTGTTGGAATTAGTAAACACACCTCCTCGTCTTCCCTGCTTCTCCCAAGCCAACGCTTTCTGATGTGCTTCCGCTACAGATCTGGGATCAAACATGTTAACCATATCTTGAATCTGCATTCGCAACCCTCCAACAAATCTGGATGTCAACTGTTCTTCGGTCTCCATAATGTCGTTCCTTGCAATCAGTTGATAGAATTCATCAGCATAGTCATTCACAGACTTCGTTCCTTGCCTCAAGTTTTGCAACCTCTGATACATAAGCGATTGATAATTATAAGGAAAGAATGTCGCTTTCATCAATTTCTTCATCTTCTCCCAAGATTCAACCTTTGACTTCCCCATCCGTTCACGTGTAAGTTTGGTTTGCTGCCACCACGACAAAGCTCTACCCCTCAACCTTGTAGCAACCAACTTCACTCTACGATGTTCTGGAACTTCTTTGAAGTCAAAAATCTCTTCAACATTAGCCATCCAATCTAGAAATTACTCCGCTTGCATACCACCTTTGAATTCAGGAATTTCAGTCTTCATCCCCGTCTCCCATTTGTGATCATACTCAGAGTAATTTCTTCCTTGTCCTCGTCCTTGTCCTCGAACACTACCACCATCATACTCCTCTTCAAAATCAGATGTATATCGTTGTCTATCTCGTCCACCCACATCTCTACTACCTTCTCGTCTACCACCTTCATCCCTTCTATCGACATTCCTCCGTTCACGATCATTTACGTTTCTCCCACGCCCTTGATCATTTTCAACACTTCTGACTCGATTGGAATGTGGCGAGACTCTACTACCCCCATGGTTAGATTTAGGTGAAACCCTTCTCCGATTTTGATTCATCTCCGTCATAAGCTTCTCTAACCGGCCAATTCCTTCGTTAAGCTTTTCGCTAAAGTTTTCATTGATTCTTTGTTCCATCTCATCAGCTTCTTCTCTTCGATACAAAGCTTCAACGTTTTGATGTCGATTGGCTCTCCTTGGCGGCATGATTGAAATCTTCACAAATTCTTCAACACTTCAAAATTCAAACAGTTTTTGGACTTTGATCCAAAATGAAATGGATCGAAAATTCCACTTTTGTCGCAAATCGCGAAGAACACGATGAACAAAATTCTCGAAACAAGATAGATCCGAACTTCAATCTTCAAAGTAATGCACGACCCAATGCTTCAAACTCTCGGCCGTGTTCAAATCTACACTTCAAACTTCAAATTCCAAATTGATTAGGCTCCAAGTCTCGATTTTGCTATGATTGGCTAAAACAAGCTCCGATACCAAAACTGACGCAGCGGATTAAACAAAACAATCTTCAATCGGTGAAAGTAGTAATCGGTGGATTGGAAGATACTGAAATGCCCAAATTCATTGATCCGAAGATACCGAATTCTAGCTATCCCGAACTCGTTGATCGCGCACGATACCGGGTTCAAAGATCTTCAATTCTTCAAGCGTTGATCAAGCGCACTTGATTCCGCGAATCGGCTTCTACAATCGTTGAATCGAGCGCACTCGATTAACCGAAAGAGGAGATAGGAGATTACACTCAACTACCAATTTAGATGAAAGCACACAGCAATCAAAAGAGAATTTTATTCAAAAATCAACCACCTTTACAAATGAGACTCACAGACTATTTATAGTAGTTACAACTCAACACTCACAAAAACTTCAAAAATTACAAGTACTTAGGTCGGAAACGACCTATAGATGACGACTTACGACCTATCTAAGGTCGGCGACGACCTATGTACAACACAGCGACTTATCAATCATTACCAGTACAACACAACGACCTAAAAACAAACAGCTCACGACTTAAGAAAATATACAACACATAACAACGACTTACATAGGTCGTACGCGACCTAAAGTACACACGTCTTAACATCAACAGTTCAGATTAACGCGGCATCAAGATCTTCGGCTACAAGCTTCCGCGACTTAACACCCAACGACTTAAGATATCAGCGGTAGAGATTAACACGGTCTAAGATTCAACGGCATCCAGCTGTAACGACTTAAAGATAAAACCTTGCGACTTAAGAATCAATGGTTTAGATTAACTCGGAAGAAGAATCCACGCTCCAGTCTTCAATGACTTAACTCTTGACTCGTTAGGTCGTTCACGACCTAACACTTCATCCAATTGCTCTGCCTTTTCACTGTGTGATTCAATAGGTCGTTCAGACGACTCAAAGGACTTGTTAACTCACAGGTATCTCCTAAGTCGTTGCCGAGTCACACTAAGTCGTAGACGATTTATACTCTTCCTTTTAGGTCGTAACCCAGCACACTTTCTTATCTCATTAGGTCGGTTGCAATCTTCACTAAGTCGTTGGAACGACTTAAAACCTTCGATAGGTCGGTTGCGATCTACAACTTCAACTTTCCACCATTTCTCACCAAATCTTAATTCGTTAGTTTCCTTGTTAGGTCGGTCTCGACTTATCCACAGGTTAGGTCGTACACAACTTATGACTTCTCCATTCTGGGCTGCATCAGTTAGTATACTCCGAATGATGTACATATATTACAGTTTATCTTTGTGTAAAGATTTGTTGTATATTATAGATTATTCGTTCCACTGTGAGATTCTATGTTGTTTAGTTTCTTCATGTCTTCCTTTTTCTTCTTTCCCTACAATCGGGCTTTTTGGCATTTGATTGCTCGGCACGTAATACAATGGACATATTAGTATTTATTTTTCGAGGATTGAAAGGCCGGTTTGTTACACTATTAATTACGATTATTGGAAATCTAATCTCATATGTAATGCTTAATTAGGAAGATGATTAAGAGGCTAATATATAGAAGTTGTAATCACACTAGACCACCGGATCACATCAAAAGAATGTTCACCATCAGTAGAGAAGAACCTTGCACCAAATTGACGAAACTACCCTCTAAAATTCGACTTCAGCAAAACCTTCGAAAAAAAAAGCTTTAGCAACTCAAAACGTTTGAGTAAAGAGGTCAGACGTCCGAGCAAAGATCAGACATCTCTGTAAAATGACGTGAAACTCTCGAATTTGTCAACATCAGCAACTCAGACGTCTGACTAGAGAGGTCAGATGTCTGATCTCCTGAAGGCTCAAAGTTCTGCAATTTACAAGCATTTAGATGTCTGGAATAGGTTCCCAGATGTTTAATTGTCTAACATTGACAATTCTCAGCTTCTTTACTCCATCTTCTTTCACTATCTTCCTCCAGTAGACTTCCCGACTCTTCCAATACAAAGTTCTACACAATATCTTCAATCTAAAGCACCCATAGGCACATATTTGAATCGCATGATAATAATAAGGGTTTTTCAAATTTGATATTGTTAATGTTCTTAAGCTGTGTGTGGTGGATATCTAATGCTTATACTGATCACCTCGAGGTAAATTTATTCATTACTCGTTGTTTTGTTTTCTGTAGTTCCTGTTAATGTCTACTAGGGGTCCAGCCATGAATAGCATTGTTATACTATGCTCATGGTTATAGCAGATTTAAAAGCATCACTTCATTATCCATTTCTTTATTAGAAATTTTTTAAAGCTATTTAACAGTTTACATTTAACCTGTATGATGATGTCGTAGAGAAGTTGATGAAGTGAGTCAGACGGGCAATACTACAAACAGATACTGGGAAATAACCCACGTACTTGAAGTTCAGAAACCAATTATGTCTGAAATTTCAGCTCCATAATGACGACAATTAATAAATACTTAATGGAAATTTAATATGAAATGAAGAAGTAGATAAAAATCTTGTTTACAATTTCTCTCTGGCCATTTGCTTGAGGTTCTGCAACTGATGAAAAGCTTATCAATATTTCATTGCAAGTACAAAACCCAGTAAATGGTTCGCCTTCCAACTGATTATCATAATGCATAAGTAGGCTGAAGTAATAATGCATAATAGGTTGAAGTAATACTAGCATATACATACTAGGTTGAAGTAATATTAGCATACGCATGCTAGGTTAAAGTAATAATGTAATTTTCATCTCTTAATTTGCTAAATGCATCCAACCACTAATATCATCAGTGTTATGAGACAATTTTCTTTGAAAATATATATTACATAAAAAATAATTAGTTCCGATATTTTAATTGCATGTGTTTCTTCAAACAAAGAAAAATTAAAAACTAATTTTTAATCATTAAAAATCATAAATACAGTCATAAGATAAATACTAACTTTTATGAATATTTGAATCTTAAAAAAAATTGGAAAATTGAAAAAAGCCGCCTTTTGGCATAATGTGCCTTGTGAGCCATGTCCACCATTTAGTGCATCTTTTCAAGTGCTATGCACCATCAAATCAAAAGACGTAATTGTCATACCACACCGCGCCAGGCGTCATGTTCACCTTTCATAAGTATGGTTATTTAGTTTTGCATTTTTCTGTTTACTGCAATGTCTCGCACAATGTATAAGATTTCATATGCATTATTTTTTCATTGCTTAAAAAAGAGACTCAAACATCTAACTTTATCTTCGGATGTTTGAATGTCGTCCATATGATTTAAAATCATGATTTTATGGGCAACTCTTTAATTTTTAATTATAATTCTATGGTTATAGCAAGTCCTAAAATAGAAAGTTTCAAATTAAGTGTTTTTTTTTATTTTTCTTTTAAGCCAAATATGGTTTGCAATGATTAATTTTCTTTTTCATTATATATAGAGCCTCAATCAATTCTCTTCATCTTTGACATGTGACATTTTATTTAAACATTTTTAATTGCCATAAACATAAAATTTGATTGGAAAAAATATGTTAGTTTAATGTATTAATTTATTTATTGTTCCATTATTGGCTTAGTGTATCATATAGGTAGATTTTTTGTAATCATAAACCAACACATTATTAAGCATCATGTACCAAGCCAACAAATGACACTATCGAGGTATGCAAAGAGTTGTGAAATTCTTAAGCACTAGGGTGTTATGTGAAGTTTTGGCATTTAATGGGAAAATCATGCACATATTGTGTGACCTGTGTTTGTGAGCATCTCTTCGACCGTGAACCCATATTCACCTTACGCTTTCTAGCACCCCTGAGCATCTCGTCAACTCTGAGAATGATTGAGCCATTTAGTAAAGCCATCAAAAGTTACCATCATTCACATGATTAATACCATCTACTTTGCATGTGAAGCCATCCAATGTTGACGTCTCAGTCGAAAGCCCCACGTCCATCCAATGAACACATATCATTGGGCTTGACAAAACCATTTTAACAGAAGAAATCTCTATTATTACATGCTACCAATTTCATATATGCCTCGAATGTTCTTTCAAATATGCAATGTGTGACACCTTCGATCCATATACTCACTCCTATTATGCAAGCCACTCTAAATAATCTTCTCGATAAGCATTTTTCTTATGGCTCATTCTTAGTGTCATGTTTGCTCAACACACATCATGTCAGTCTGTGACGACCCGCATTTAGGGAGGTTTAAGTCCATAATAAACCACACATGTTCCACTTAAAACAATCCGAAATATAGATAATTAATGGGGTTAATTAAGAATAAGAAAAGAAGAAAACAAAAACAGAATCTCGCGGCGGAGTGACAAAATATAATAATGAAATAAACAGTTCATGAAGTTGTTTATACTATACATTTGATTAAAAATTTACAACATCTATCAGAGTTATATATACAACAGAATAATAGAATAATGCAACGGAACAAACAATGCGGTGGAATAATACTAGTAATGATAATAAACCAATATTTGTCTTCATCCTCCAGAATAATAACCTTCAATGCACTAAAATACTCAGGGCTGATCCGAGCACAAAGTAAAACGATACACTCGAGTCAGAACTAAAATATCCTTATGTAAGTCAAATAAATATCATATATAATAGGAGTGTAATAGCGTTAGAGATGTTTACGGGGTTTCACATCTCTTATCCAGTGTATAATATGTGTACAACAACTTAAGAGATGTTACGGGATTTCCATCTCTTAAGTATCCATCAAAATATCTATATATAGTAGAATACACTATATATGTAATGTCTATTCAATAATATAAATATTTTTCCAAGTGTTGAAGCTTTACATTAATCCCACTTAATGTGGTTTTAAGCATTATCGTACAACTTGCATATAACACAACCAGTAGAATGTCAGTAGATAGGGATGCACCGTGATACGACAACACTAAACCAAACTCGTCGTTGTCTCTTATAAGGATAAAAGTATTACAAGGCATGTGAGGCAATGCCCAAGGTAGTATGCTACTAATTCGAGTCGCCAGACTGGTGGTAACGCATCACCGCATCGATCGCCTACCTCGTCCACCCATCCCATATCGAGTCAAAGGGAGGTTATTCCAAATCAAGGTGCACAAATCGAAACCAACAACAAAGGTAATAGTATGGACCGAGTCCACAAGAAAAATCGAAGAACGGGTGTCCGTTAGAGATCGCTAACCCACTTGGCCTGGTTCAAGCATCCTGTTTTAGTCATTTCAAATTGACACTAGTGTCGGGATTATCCATCATCATTCTCTTTCTTCAAATCCAGCAACGTACACCAAATCTAACCACCTCATTCTGGAGTCTCCTCTACGTACATAGTTGTTAAAGTTGTTCAAACATTGATAGAGAGTATGCCAATCGACCCTGGTCTCTTTAACAACCAAACATCATTTTACACAACGGTTGGTTCTTTTACATTTCAAAACAATTCATACTTGATATCAAAGTATCATATTCAGTTCAAAATCAATTTCATTTCAAAATCATTTTATTCACTTCGAAATCAATTCATTTCAAAATCATTTTATTCACTTCGAAATCAATTTCATTTCAAAATCATTTCGAGTTTTGACTTAGGTTATAACTTTATTTTAACCACGTTCGTATTTAAATCAACGATTTAAATATAAATAGTTCCAACCTTAGACAGCTTGAATTTTTGAAAATAGTTTAAATAATTTAAATAGTTAAAAAGTTTAAATAGTCTAGAGATTGAAAACAGTTTAATATAAAATGTTTGAGTATTGAAAATGGGTTACATTTTAAAATGGTTTGAAAATTTAAAAAGACGATTTTTAAAACAATTTATAGTCAAACAGTCTGTAATGAAAATAGTTTCAAATCTAAAACTGTTTCTTTCCATTTCCAATAAATCTGGTCTCATGTCCAAATTTCAATCAAACTGATTCAATTTCAAATCTTCCATTTCAAATCATCTTCGGTCTCAAATTAATTTAAATCGACTCAATTTCGATTTAAATTCAAATCAACTCAATTTCGATTTCAATTCGAATTAACTTCAATTTCGAAACATTTCATTTTAACTTCAAATTCGATTTAACGATTCGATTCAATGGTTCAAATTTCAATTCAATTCTTATTTTAAACCATTTCAATTTATATAAATTTCAAGTCCAGTTTCAATTTACCGATTTAAATCACTTAAATCAAATTAAACTTCAATGTTCAATTTAGGGTTCAAATCTTTAAAATAATCCAATTTCGAGCCCAAATTTGAAATATCGATTTAAAACACCTTTGCTTAGGTAAATTCCACGGTTCGAATAAAAGTTCAAATCCTTTAGAACAAATCAATTTCCATAATTCAAATCATATTTCAATTATAACATAAAATTCCAAATTAAATTCTTTAAAACAATATCTTTTAACTAATTTTAAATTCAATATTTCAAAACTCGAATTCGAAATTAATTTATTCTTCGTAAACTCGATTTTTTTATTCCTTTAAAACAAAATCATTTAAATAGATTTAAATTCAAGAATTTAAAACCATTTAATTCAACCAATCTGGTGTCCGTATATAATTTTCTATCCTATGGTCAAGTGATCAGTTATTTCGATTTTAATTTCGAGGATGGATATATATCATTTCAATCCAAATCAAAGTGTCATAAGTATAATTCATTTCAACCTATTTTTTAATTTATTAGAATATAACTCAAATAACAGTTTATATGCTGTCAAATAATTTACAGGGTGATAACAGGATATATATATAAAATAAATAAACATCCAATCATCCAAACTATCAACCAATAGCCATCCATCACAATCAGCATCCAAATCAGCCAATAAATCACAACAGTTAACTAGTTATCAATATCAGGTGTTTAACTAGCACTTTAATTTCAATTTCAAATTTGACTGTCGATTACAAATTCCTAACAGTTCAATTCACATGTCAATTTAACTGCCAGTTAAATTACCAAAAAATAGTCAATAAAGATAAATCACTTCATGTTTTTAATTTAACCAACATCAGAATATTTTAGTATTTCTGAATGGTTTAAAACACTCATCTTTTTTGAAACTAAACTTTTTTTCAGATTCAAATAAATTCGAATCCAACTCCATGTTGTAGCCTTCGTCAATACGATCGCAATGCGACTCGTTTCGCTCGAATCCAACCTCGTATGAAAAAGTTACAAATTATTTAACATTGACATAATTAAAATTTAATTAACATAAATTAACTTAGGTTTTAAAACTAAACCTTCCTTCCTCGTTCCCTCTTTTCATGTTTCCAGGCTCACGCGCACGCATAATTTTTTCTTTAATTTTTTATATTTGAAATCGCGCATCACCACCTCCACGAACCACCACTGAGCACTGCCGACCTGCACCCCTTGCCACCGCCACTTCGCCTAGCCAAGTCGTCCACCTGCATGCGCACGTACGTGCGAAACCCCCTCTCCCCCACCTGCAGCTCGAACGTGAGCGAATTGACGCCGCTTCAGCTCGTCGTTCGACGATCCGACCGTAGATTAGCTTCATATCGATGCCCTCGACATTTTTCTAGTTGAAGTAGAAGGCTAATTCGGCCCCTAGAGACTCCGATCGACGTCCTCTATTGGATAGAGGGTTTGGAAAATGGTGGCTAGGTGTTTGAGTTAGGGTTTAAGCAAATGAAGGAAGGTTGAGGGCTATTTATAGAAAATTTTCACGGCACTATTCATCCGTGGAAATTTCGAACTCCAAATGAAGCACGCCGCCTGGCATTTTATATGTTACACCCCTATTCCGAATACAATGGAATATGTATCGAGAGCCAATTCCATCATATTCAGAAGACAACTTTTCAAAATCAAATTATTTCAATTTAAATTCCTTTAATTAATTTCTACGCGTTTCAAGTTCGCACGATCAAACGATACGTCCAATTGCTATGAAATTTGAAATCTTATCATAATTCACTATTACGAATCTGATAAAACTAGTTTCGTCGAAATCTAAGACAGTGCTCGAAAAGACTATTTTACACGTTAATTAAAATGAGCAATTTCCAAAATCAATTTAATCACTTTTAAATTCAAATTTAAAAGTTTACCATCTTCATTCATATTTAAATAAAATTTAAATCAACTTTTGAAATCATTTTCATGCATATTGAATTCTAGATTAAGTTATTTAAACAATTCAAAAATATTAAATATAATATTTAAATTATCAAATAAATCGCTATATTTGAAATATAAGTTATTTAATTATAAAATTTGCTTTTAAAATGAATTCAAATAATAAAACAACTACTTCCATTTTACAGTAATTCAACATCTTTGCAATTATTATATACGGCAAAAGTTATTCATTTCTTAACAAATAAATGGTTTCCTATTTCTGATATTTATCAAAAATACAATTTCATATAAATAAACTTATGCTTTTACGTTTAATAAACATTTATTCGATTCTTTATTAACTTAACAATGATTATTTCAATTTCTCTTATCAACTACTTACAATTCAATATCATTTAATTTACTTTCTAATATAAGTTATCATCTTTTATTTTATTGGATTTTGTCATTTAAATTTTTTATCTAAGTTCATATCCAATAAATTACATTAATAAATCATTAAATTTCTATTTCTAACCATTTTTGTTCAATAATTATATTAAATTTAATAATTTAAAATAGTTAAAAATACGAGTCGTTACACAGTTCTTTGAACCATGAAGCTTTGAACTTTTGACATTTTCGACTTTATGCATACTTTGGGCCCATATGCATTGTGCTCATTTTGTGCGCAACCATGTTGTGTGTGTATGCGTCGTCGAGTTTGAGAACAGTAGTGTCAATCAATGAAGGATTTAATGTTTCACTCATGTAATTACCACATTTCATTCCACAATAAAGTCATTAAATATCACCTCCCTGATTAAATACACATAATCGCTCATCGAGCGCATAACATTGGATTTGGCAAAACCTACAAAAATGAAAGTCCTATTATTAAATAATGTTAGTTTAATATACGCGAACAATTGTTTCTCCTAATTTGCAATGTGACACGTAGCTCGTTTACTTATGACAAGCATTTTGGCACGTGCAACGGACGTATATGTGAAAAGTATGCCCTAAAATATCAATAATTATACTTTTTTTAACAGGAAATTATTGTCAAGGACAAAATTTCTCAGCATTTTAGCCTCAAGGACAGACCTATAGTATTTTAACCTGAAGGACAACTTTCTTTAGGTATCAGTTTCTAGTTATTGATAGCAATTTTTAGGTATCAGTTTGTAGTTATCGGTAGCAGTTTTTAGGTATCAGTTTTTAGTTCGGTAGCAGTTTTGGAAGATTGTTTGTCCTTATGAATAATTTTGGAAGAATGTTTGTCCTTATGAATAATTTTTAGGAGAATGTTTGTCCTTGTGGTTAAAATATTGACATTGTGTCCTTGAGGCTAAAAATATACAAATTTTTGTCCTTTAAATTAATTCCCCCTTTTTTTAAATATACTTACTAATATTTAAGTAAATAGATTATCATAATAACTAAAATTGTTGTAGGGACTATCTAAGAAATTTTCTAAAGTTTTCGTTTAATCATAATGGCATACACGAATGTTTAAAATAACTTGATTTTTTTATCTTTTATTATTATGTATTCTTCTCTATCTGTGTTAGTTTTTAATGTGTTTAATTATTAATTTTTCACATAATATTTTATTAGAAAGAAGCCATATTGATTGTTCTTTATATATTTCTAATTTTTTTCATTTTAAAATAATTTAGGTTGTTTTACAAAAGTTCATGTTCATTAAAATGTTAATGTTTTACAATAATTATTAAAGGTAAAGATTGTTAAAATTTTGGCGGGTATTTATATAAGAAACACTTAGTTTAAAGTAACTTTGAGATTATTCAACTTCAACATTTTAAAATTTATATAGTAAAATAAAATATGCAAAATTTAAAGATTAGTTAAAGCCAATGAACATTTCTTCAAATAAATTTGATATTCTAGTTTTAAAAATAAATTACCTAAGCATAATAGTAAATTTTAAAATTTTATTTTTGGAATTTAGAAGCTAGATGGTCAATTCACCATGAATGATTTTAAATAAGAGAGATATTGTTTATAAAGAAAAATAGTTAAATACATTAAATATTAAATATGTTTATAAAACATAGCCATAAGGAATATGTTTTCAATTTTTTATGATATTATAAGATGAAAATGGAGAGTTAAACAAATAAAATATCAAATGAATATTTATAAAACAAAACCAATGTATATTTAAAAACAAATATCTTGTGGTACTCATATTGTAAGATAAATAATTTGGAAGCATATGAAAATATATAGTTTTTATCACGGTTGCTATTGGTCGTGACCTAATAAAAATAAAACATCTTTATATATAGAGTGGGATTCAAATCCGTGACTTCATAAAAAATGTAAAGGTATTTTGCCAATAGTGGGATTTGAACTCGTGATCTTACATTCAAAAGTGCAGGGCATTTTTGGAAGTTTACGCATATACCGAGAAAGTGTGACACAAAGGTATTAGAATTATTAATAAAGATGTAAACCATATCTAACATTAAGATATTAAAAAGCTTAATTGGAGTCTAACAAGGTAATGTAAGCCTTTGATAACACCATATAGAAAAGAAAAGTATTTCGCTAGCTTTTACTTGAAGCAATTTGACGACTATAGTCTATTTTTATCATTTTGAATTTGCACAATGTCGGTAAAATTATCCTTTCCTCCTGTTGATGAGTCCAAGCTAAAGTGAACATCGACTTAATTAAGTGAGTTTACTGAATGATCACCCTCTAGATTACATTCTCTTGTTAATAAAGTAATGTTAAAAGTTAAGTATTTTCTAAGCCAGTAGTAAGACTTATAATTTGTCAAGGTCTTTGTTTCATTAATTGTCATGTTTAGTATGAGATCTTACTAACATGCAAAAAGCATAATATTAAGAATTGATTTACCTTGAAGTTGATTTTGTATGTTCATATGTATGATAAAAAATCTTAGTAGGATTGATTTTATATACATGTATTCATACATACACACTAAAATGTACGATTTGTATTGTAAATCATATATTTTAACATGTATGTATGTATATTCATTCCGATATGCATGTTGTATTGTAATTGTGTTAGTATTCCATAAAAGGCTTTCTATAAAACTGATAAAATATAAAAATAAGCTTTTTGCATAGTATAAAATAATAATGACATGATATTTCTTATTTATATTTTTATTGCAAATAAATGAAAGTACAAAAATATTTTCAATATCTTTTTTAGTAAAGCTCTTTAACGACAACTAAAGATTCCAATTCAATTAAGCTAGAGGAATTTTAAGCAAGATTAGAGATTTTGTCTAGCACGTTGGAATTCCGAACGATTCCATTCCAATTTCGACGTTGACCAAGATGGAATTCGCTAAATATTCCAGTTCTAGATCTAGACATTTATACAATCAAAAGGAAATAGAAAACCAAAAGAAAAACTATACATACTTTAAAATACGTAAGCATAAATTATTTCAAGCTCTCAAAGATTATTAAACCAAGAGAAAATCACCTCCGAAGGATTAATTAAGGATGGGACCAATGTATTTTTGATATTAAGTAGTTAGAGAAGGTAATTTTCTTTTTATTGATTTCGATTTTAAAATTGGACCAAAATTGGAAAGCAATTTGGTTAGGATTTGAAGGATGTTTGATGGAGGTAGAAACTGAATTGATAAATGAAGAAGGCACGTAACTGGGCTACAAATAACTATCAAGAACTGGAGAAGAAGAAGGCCTAACACCTTAAGAAGGATGTTGCCATACTGGTCTACAAGCAAGAAATAATATGGGCCTAACGTAATGGGCTTGTTAACTATGTTTTAATAGGTAGATATTAATGGATGCTAAATATAAAAGATTGATTTATTTAACATAATAGATATCAAAGAAGGTAAATGATAACTAAATCCAAAAATGGAATTTGAACGGAATTTTCAAAATATCAGAAATTGGTACTCGAATTTTTATAATTTCAAATGACTGGAACGAGATCGAAAACCAAAAATTTAAACTTTGGTTTTAACTGGACATTGTTTTTGAAATGGTACTTAGATACAACATGTCATTGGGACAAAAAACCACAAATCATGTGTCAATAAATGTTCGAATCACACTATGCAAGTTTCGAACTTGTGACCTCTCTCACCAAAGTCAAATCACTTAACCACTGGGACAATGGTGCTTGTCTTTTAACTGGACATTAACTTTGCTAATAGTCAACATGTTGCTTATGTTAGATTTGGTGATACAATATTTCCATACTAAAGAAGATTTGAAAGATATTGTTGATTTTAGTGATACAATATTTCCAATCGTAGAGGATTTGGAAGATATTTGAGATAATTACTCAAATGTATTATCTCTTATAGCATTAAAGCGAGCAATAAATTACCTACATGAGAAGAAGGATTATTTTGGAAGATTGAAGTAATCAATTAATTCTCTAATTAGCTCATTAAAGAAGGAATCTTATCATGCATATGTAAATTGGAGGAAACTAGAAAATCAAATAGATAAATCTTTCCTGGATGAATATGAGAATTGATGAGGCTTTGATTTATGACCATAAATAAATTACTTCGACCTCAAGTAACAATCTCTAATAAATGTAGAGATTAGCATGAGTAGAATCATCATCTCAAGTTGTATTTCCTATTCTTCTTCTTAGCCTCCATTATCAATCTTGTAAATCTTCTTTTCATAGAAATAATAAAATCATCTCTCTTAAAGTGGATGTACACTAATCCATGTGTGAACTCTCTACTTACTTTCTTCTATGATTTACTATTTTATTCTCTTGTTTCTATTTGTTTTATCACACTACAATACGATCATATTGCATCCGCATTTATTTGGGTTGATTTACAGTCATTGTGTGCAATCTACCCTAATGGTCTGGTATATGAGCATTGAAGTTCTTGTTGAAGCCTATGGCTAGAACGTGATCGATAAGATGGTAGGATCTGGAGATGGAAGTGAGGTTAGACTTACCCAAAAATATGCACCCTACACTAGGGGTTCATATGCAGTATCTAGTTACAGTTGGCTATAGAACAGTGGAACAGAGATAATGATTTTGAGAAGTGGCAGTGGAAGATGAAGGTGGTGTTGAGAAAAGATCGTGTTTATCAGGTTTTGTTTGATAGAGAATCATTGCCAGTAGATATCTTAGAATTTGAAAGGAAGGAGATGGAAGAATGAGCCTTTACTACCCTCCAATTGGTTATGGGTGAGAACGTCATCTCAGAGAATAGCAATGAAACTACCGCTAGAGACTTGTGGATGAAATTGAAGGACCTTTACATGAAGAAGTCGCTCACGAATAGGTTGATTTTGTTGAAGATTTTTTTCACTTACAAGATGTGGGAAGGTACGTTGTTTAAAGCTTATCTTAACTTCGTTGATGACTTAATGATGAAGATAAAATCTGTTGATTTAAATATGGATGAGGTGCAAAATGCAATGGTGATATTATAGACGGATACACGGTATTCGCTAACAGCTTGATCTATGGTAGAAGCACGCTGGCATTAGAAGATGTGAAGACGGGACTCCCGAGTAAAGAGATGAGAGATCAAATGAAGCTTATGGGCGAAAGTGGAGAAGCTAGTAGTAGTGAAGAACTATTCGTAGAGTGAGGAAGAAAGCAGAAGAAGGAAAATAATTTCAAAGGACGTTCTAAGTTAAGAAAGCCGAAGTGTTTGGCGAGGCAAGTCTAGAGACAATAGGTTTCATCATTGTAAGAAGGATGACTATTGAAAAAAAGATTGCCCAGATTTAAGGAAGAGAAATAAAGTGGATGGTTCTTCATCTATTGAAGTGGAGAAGCTTGTTTTTGATGATGTGCTAATTGCATCTTTTTTCGATGTATCAGACCATTGTGTGCTGGACTCAGGAGGGGCCTTTTCACATGATGCCTAGGAAGGAATATTTCTATTCTTATGAAGATGAGGAGGCAAGTGCTATATTTATGGTGAACAATGCTACTTGTAAGTCATTAGGAGAAGGATCAGTGTGTATTTGCATGAATAACAGTGTGGTGCGCACAATCACTACTGTCCCTATTTTCCAGGTTTAAGGAAATCTCTTTTGTCTTTTGGTCCGCTAGCATCTTTAGGTTGTAGGATTACAATAGAATCGGATAGTTTTAAGGTGACACGTGGTGCTCTTGTATTGATGAAAGGAGTAATGGTTCAGAATCTTTATCTATTGAAAGGATCTATAGTTCTGGGAGAGTCATGTGTTGGAGTTGATACTTCATGAGCCTTGGATAACACCAGACTTTAGCATCTCAGATTGGGTCATGTTTCAGAGAAGAGTTTGGAGTTACTTCGTGGAAGGAAGATGATGAAGGGTAAAAGCTTCAACTGTTTATAATTCTGTCAGGAGCGTGTATGGGGGAAACCGACAAAGGTTTCTTTCAGTGTCGGTAGACATGAGTACAAAGGAATACTAGAGCATGTCCATATGTTTGGGGACCAGTAGCTACAGTTTCTATTAGAGGAACTAAGTATTTTATCTCTTTTATCGATGACTTCTCTCAAAAGGTTTGTGTAACGACCTGGAATTTTATCGCTTTGATTTGTGAATATTTAATAAATTTTAAATATTTAAATAATGGTTTTAATAATTAAAGTACCCCTTTTTAATTTATAACTAATAATGGCGAAATTATTTTTAGGACATGTTTAGAAAAATAAATAGTTCAAAAGGAAATTAGAAAATATGACCAAAAAGCTTTTTCAAAATTTTCAATTTTTCACCATCAAAATGTTGTTTAAAAAGTTATGAACATCTTAGTCAACATATGCGCACATTTGCAAATAATATAAGTATGGATTAGTAACGTAATCAAGATTAATAATATGTTCACTTAAGTTAAAAAAAGGGATGTGACAATTTTTAAAGATGTAAATTAAATAAAATGTAAATTATGGAAGGTCACACATCATTTCATATCATAAGGACAAGAAAGGGTATTACATGGTGGATAAAGGGGGAGCTTGGGGTTGGCGTGTACAACAAGGTGTGGAGGTGATTGGGTGATGATGTAGCAAGCAAAGGGTGGAGGGTAGGTACATTAAGGGTTATTTTGGTAATTTACTAAATCCTTTTTATATAAAACTAAGTCCAAACTCTCTCTCTCCTTCCACTTCATTTTCATATTTTATTTCAAAAAGTTTACTTTCTTTTTAAGCTTTTCAAAGCCATTCTAATGGCTTCCTTAGTTTAAATTAAAAAAACAAGTGTTCCGCTTTTTAACTCATTAAAATCACTTAAAAATCCTTCCTTTTCTTCCTACTCATCTTCTCCTTTTAGTTTCAAGCCTTTACACCACCATCAACCCATGGTCGAGCCCATGATGACCATGGTCGAGTACATATTGCTCATGGACCAGCCAAAAAGCATGTTTCAAGGTCCAAAATTGAAGTTTTGTTTTGAAAAATCCAAGGTCTAGCATCTTTTCAAGTTTTAAAAATATTTGCCAAAGTCTAGTGAGTAGAAACTTGCATCTTTTTGGAAAATATTAACCTTTATTTTGTTGTATATTATTGTATGAAATATTGGTTGATTTGATGAATTATTTGTGCGGTTTGGATACATACATACATACATACATACATACATATATATATATATATATATATATGCTTGTATGTGATATTAAGTTAGACTTGAAAAGGAAGTCTAAAAGTGATGTGAATGTTGTAAAGTTTAGACTTTTGCTTATGTTTGTGGTTGTGATATGTTTATGTATGCTATAGACATGAATATGTGGTGATGTGCTAAGAAAGTTAGCATCTTTACTAGTTTAAGCGACATGGAATCTTTTGTTTACTAGTTTAAGCGGCATGGAATCCTTTGTGAGGATTATTAATTTTAAAATCAAAATCATTTTCAAGTTCAAACTTAGTTTTAGTTTTCCAAAATACTTACTTTATGTTTATAAAAGTAAGTAAGTTTTCCAATAAGTTTTCAAAGAAAGCTAAAAAACAAGTTTTCTAGTTATGGCATCCATAGTGCTAGTTGTTATGGATGCAGTTTCGCTAAAAGTCCACTTTTGTAAATTAAGTTTTTATACTTAAAACACTTTGAAAATGTTTTATAAAACTTAATTAATAATGATTAGGAAGTTAATTAAGGAATTATTAATTACTTATTTACTAATTAAGCTTGATAGTTAAAAATTAACTAAGTATCAAACAAGGTTTATTGATTATAATTTAGGGGAGATTAGTTACTAATTAATTATCTTTTAAAAGTGAGATTAATTTTAATTAATCTTTGATTAAGTAAGATTGATTTTAATTAATTATTAATTAAGTATAGAGTTGATTATTAATTAATTAATTATTAGGTAAGCGTTTAATAAATTAATCAAGGATTTTAATTTATAAATAAATTATTTACTATAGGTTAATTATTTCTTAGTTAATAATTAAGTTAAGATTTAATTATGATTTAACAAAGGGTTTAACTTGTAATTAATGATTTTCAAAGTGGGTTAAGTTTTCAATGACTTCCAAAGATCAATTTGTTTAAATGCAACTTTCTTTGCAAAGAATAGTTTGAGCACAAGGTATTCGATTGTCAATACTATTAAGCAACCATAAAAATGTGATTAGGTTATACTAAACTTGACATCTGTTTAGCATAATAAATTTCCGTTCTACTATAACTCAATTATTTGATTATGTGGAGATATGTTTCGAAAAATAAATCTTCGTTCTGCTATAACTCAATTATTTGATTACGTGGACATCTATTTAGCATAATAAATCCACGTTTCATTATAACTCAATTTTTTAATTTTGTGGACATCTGTTAGAAGAATAAATACCCATTCTATTAAAAATTGAACTCAATAGATCGTTTGAACTCAATAGGTTGTTTGGACATCTATTTAGTAGGACAAACCACCATCACTGCTATTGTTGTTTGGATATGTATCAGCCGGTTGGTTTGTATTGATATATTATTTCCTGATCTGGTTATGGATTGTATTTATATATATGTTGGCTTATGTAAATAATTGTTATTTGACTTGAAAGACAAATGTAAATAAATGATAACTTGATTTAGTACAATTCTGGTCATTAAGCCTCCTTTCAAATTTGTAAATTATGGTTTTTTTTATTGACTTGAATTCTATATCAATTTAAGGTTGAGTGTTCATAAATGATTTTGTAAGATGTCAAATAATTTTAATAAAGGTATTTACAAATGATATTTTATAAATAATAATTTACAAAGGATTTATTTAAAAGAGATATACAAATGAAATTTGTAAATGATATTTTTAAGAAAAGGGAATTATAAATGGAGGTATAAATGATTTTGGAGATTTATAGGAGAAGAATTTATAAACGGCTTTGGATATTTGTAAAAAGAGTTTTATAAATGATTTTTGTATATTTATAAAAGAGTTTTATAAATGGATTTTATAATTTAAGCAAAGAAGACTTTATAGATGAAAATGATTTATTAAAAAGATTTATTGAAGAAATGTATAAAAGAATTGGAGATGAGATTTCCCTTAAACAACTTTCTAAATTATGATGGTATGGACAATTGTTCCATGCTTAACACTGCACGAATAGTGTTTGGGGTTATCCTTATCTCTAATTTAAATAACATTTGTTTGATCCTTCTAATATGGTTTTGAAATGAGAAATATTTCAATGTTTTGTGAATATACTTATTCTAGTGTAATAAGTATATAAATAATTAGACAAATATTTCGAAAAGATTTAAATAAACGAAAACTTATTTTGAGGCTTAGTGGTTGCTATGAGAAAATTAAATCTCTAGATTATTGTTTAATTATGTATTTGATAGTTAAATAACCGACTATCAAACCTTGACCTGTTTTAACTCATAAAGTATCTAGTGTATATTTGAGTTCCCTGGTGACGACTCGAATACTTGTTGCATGCTCCCAAAGAACCAAAATTAAGATAGCCGGGAATTACCCCTTAGTTTGGAGGCTTCGGTTTTCGGATTTATCCTAACCACTACAAACTAATAACATTCATGTTGGATCGTTACGAAATATGCTATGGGGCTATACTATTCTTTCTGAGGATGATTCCAAAATGGAAGGTAATAAATGTTGAATGTTTGTTCGATCCCGGAACAATTTGTATGGATGAATGCTGGCATTGTATTTTTGCCTGAAGGGCGGTGTTAGCATTCCAAGATGGTCTGGTACGAGAAAAAGTTAATTGTGGTGTCTTAAAGCTCACACCCTAGGAATGGAAAAAAAAGGTTAAGCCGAAAGGCTATGTGGGTCGCTCCCATTAAGGTAGGTTGTCCCTTATCTAGACTCGGTATCTATGATTATGTATGCTTCGGGGCTATCTTGGTTGTTGATCATAACCTAGGGGTAATCATATTCGATATTATCCAATAAGGGGTAGGCCGGTCTTGTCATGCTGAGGTCGAAAGGTTTTCAATGTTACTGTACATTTATCTTGAGGTGTACAGAATTCGAAAGGTAGCCCTTTACCTTGCCATTGCTAGAAATCTGTTCTCCAATACGTGCCTTCGATTTTTGATTTTATACCTATTATGGTTGTGATGTACACACATCATAGCTACTTGATATATTAACTAAACCCTTGGACATTATTATAATATCATTGGATTTTATAATAAAAATGGTTTGGTTGTCGTACTCATCTATGATTATATGCGACCTGGTCTTACGAGATACCCTTATTTTGAAAAGGTTTTCAAATATAGAAATCAACATGGTTTGATTTGTTTTGAGTTTTTCTCACGTTGGTTTTACAAATTGACCTGGGCGTTGTTTTCTTCTAATGCTCGGGTCAGATCGAGCATGTTTTCAGATTAGCTTTGGATGCTTTGGATTTCACGAGATGAACTAGATGCACAAGACGTACTTTTGTATTTTCTTTTATTTTCCATTGTTTGTTATTATTGTAGATATCAATGATCGTAAGGGCAGGTTGTTATAACTGTCTAAGCTGATAATAGGTTAGTGTACTTTGATATTTTATGTATATTAAAGTTCTTTCTTTTTGTAACGACCTGATTTATATATTATGTGTTACACATCACATTTTTGTTAGATTCTGTTCTATGTTTTCTTTCTTCCATCCTTAATGACTAATCTTTCGGATGACTAAATGATCAGCACACAAATACCAATGATGTATTAAGTGTCGTCTTTAGTAGTTAGAAATGCAAGTCATTACATTCGGTATCAGAGCTGAAGGTTAAGCGAAAATCTTGGCTTTGGTGGGGTAATCTCATTAGAGATAGGGTAAGTGATACCCTAGAATGAGTTTGAGTGTATTATATAAAAGCGTGCATCTGTTAGTGATATAAAAATATTTTATATAGTGTTAATTGATCAGTTAGTGGTTTATGAATTCCGGTCGATGCGTTTGGCCAACGTTATCGATAAAGGTTCCTAAACACTTGAACAAGACCAACCAACACAATATCGTTTTAAAATTGGTAAATTAAATATTTTGACCAAGGAATATATTTTATATATACAAAAATGATTTTCTACAGTAGTATATTATCTTTGAGATGCTTGTTAAATGGGAAATGGTAATATTCTATTATTATCATTTAGGATTTGGTTTAGTCACACTCGTCCAGTTTAAAGCATTGACTATTGTTGAATTTTATAGGTGGCTTCTTTTTCTTTTAAAAATGGGTTGGGTAAATAGAAAATTGAGAAACATTGAAACAAACATCTTGTGAATTAAGTTTCACAATTTGATTATAAAGCGTTCGATGTTAATGTTAGGTTAAAATTTGATTTAATAAAGGATGTTTATTAAAAGAAAGTTAGAATATTAGAAATGATTTTATAAAAAAATGATTTTATAAAATGGATTTATAAGAATAGGCCCTTAAAATAAAAAGATTTAAGTAGGACACTTAAGTACTCAAATCCCGGTGCTTTGGAAAAATGGTTTTCAAGGTTTTGAAAAGTAATAATAGTATTATTTGGAAGTATTTTTTTTAAGAAAAGAGAAATTTTTTGGGTATGGAAAATTTGAGTAAGAAGTATTTTCTTTAGATTGGTTTGAGTAACGAGTTTCGATTTATTTTGTAATGTTCTAAATAATCTTCTAAGTGACGATATATTGTTTGCTTAGGTGAACGTTGTAGTGCACTTAGTAAATTATTCTCTTTATCATTGTATGATTGAAACAAGTTCAAATCCGAACGAACCCAAAGTAAGTGGGTAATAAATATTTGTTGGAAATGTAAAGTATTGTTTCAAAAAGGGTGTTTTGGGATAAAGAAGTATTTTGAAGTTTGGGTGACCCAAAAATAATATAATTGGGAAAGAGATGTATTTGAATGGCAAAGATTTCTATTGAGTATTAGCCTTTTAGATAAAGGAATGTACAAACTGTTTCGTAGTACCTAGTTTCTTAGTGTAATTTTGGGGTTACTCGAGCTATATGTATATTTTCTATGAATAAAATATATATTATTATTTCAAAAGATTTTTTAAATAAAACTCGGGTATTTGGCTCCTAAGTTTATAGGATGTAAAGGTATCTTGATTTAATATGGTTAATAATTGAGTTTTAAAATTGAATTAAATTAATAAGAAGGTTTAATAAACTTGATTTTATTAAATAGTGTCATTTGGATTTTAACACTAAGGAGGTTAACTAGTATTTAATGTTACTAGGCCGGCTAATAAACACCATTACCTTAGAGGTGTCCAATAAAAGTAGACTCTAAGACGAAGTATGGATACCAACATCCTACTCTTTTTAGCTACTTGGCAAACCAAATGGGTAAAGAGGTTAAATTGGTTGACTCAGTTTTAAAGACCCAAAATTATTTTGTGCCTACATCAAAATAGTTAAAAGCGAATAAAATTAAAAATAAGATATTTTGTGTGTGTGTATATACTTTTAGGATATAGGAGGGTATTATCCAAATTAATAATTTTTATGATTTTATGAAAGATTTCAAATAAGTTATGTCATTTAATAATGTTTAAATATATGTTAGAATTTTTATGAAATGGTTTCTTAAATATTTGTTGGGGGGTGGGGTAAGAAGGTAAATGGGTAACAAAGAGTATTTAGATGGGTATGTAAGTTGTACGTAGATCATTTCCCTTTCTCATATGGTTCTCGATTCAAGATTCGAGTACATGACTTGAGGTGTTTTACACCATTTTGGATAAAGATCTATTACTTGATTTTTGACAGCGATCACTTGATGTGGTTCTTGATAGGGAACAAAAGTTTTCTATCAAAGTATATAGCTATGTAAGGAGAATGGAGATATCTAGTCAAGAAGCCTGATCAGAGTCTGCAATAGTGAATCGGGTGAGCGATAATAGTTCAAAAATGAAATTATGTATTCGAGTGGGGATCGAATCTGATTTTTGTATATGGATGATCTATGAACATTATGCGGACTTATGAATAATATTTGATATTCATATGGTGAAATTTTAGAGATGAAATTCTTTTAGGGGGAAGAATGTAACAATCCAGAAGTTTATTGCTTTGATTTGTGAATATTTAGTTAATTCTTTTATTCAAATAATGGTTTTAATAATTAAAATACCCCTAGTTAATTTATAACTAATAATGTTTAAAAAAAAAGTTCAAAAGAAAATTAGAAAATGTGACCAAAAAGCTTTTTCCAAAATTTTCAATTTTTCACCATCAAAATGTTGTTTAAAATGATATAAACACCTTAGTTTACACTTGTACACATTTACAAATAATATAAGTATGGATTAGTAATATAATAAAGGTTAATAATATGTTTACTTAAGTTAAAGAAGGGATGTGATAATTTTCAAAGATTTGAATTAAATAAAACGTAAATTATGAAAGGTCACACATCATTTCATATCATAAGGACAAGAAGGGGTATTGCATGATGGATAAAAGGGGGAGCTTGGGGGTTAGAGTGTACAACAAGGTGGGGAGGTAATGGGGTGATGATGTGGCAAGTAAAGAGTGGAGGGTAGGTAATTTAAGGGATATTTCGGTAATTTACTAAATCCTTTCTATGTAAAACTAATCCCAACTCTCTCTCTCTTTTCACTTCATTTTTTCATTTTATTTCAAAAATTTTACTTTCCTTTTAAGCTTTTCAAAGCCATTCTAAAGGCTTCCTTAGTTTTAAATCTTAAAAAAAAAATCAAATTTTCCATTTTTGAACTTTTTTAAAATCACTTAAAATTCTTCCTTTTCTTCCTACTCCTCTACTCCTTTTAGTTTCAAGCCCTTAAACCCCCATCAACCTATTGCCCATCCCATAATGACCATGCCAAGCCCATGTTGGTCATGGCCGAGCCAAAAAGCATGTTTCAGGGTCCAAATTTTGAGTTTTGTTTGAAAAATCGAAGATCTAGCCTCTTTTCAAGTTTTAAAAAGACTTGCTAGTGTTTAGTGAGTAAAAACTCATCTTTTAAAAAAAATTAACCTTTATTTTTATTTTACACTATTGGGTGAAATACTAGCTTATTTGATGAATTATTTATGTGGTTTGGATATATGTACGTATGCTTGTATGTAATATTAAGTTAGAGTTGAAAAGGAAGTCTAAAAGTGATGTGAATGTTATAAAGTTTAGATCTTTGCTTATGTTTATGGTTTTGAAATGTTTATGTATGTTACAGACATGAATATGTGGTGATATGCTAAGAAAGTTAGCATCTTTACTAGTTAAAGCGACATGGAATACTTTGTGTAAAAACTAAGATTATTGGTTTTAATATCAAAAGCATTTTCAAGTCCAAACTTTGCTTTAGTTTTTCAAAATACTTACTTTTTGTTTGTAAAAGTAAGTAAATTTTCCAAAAGATAAGTTTTCAAAGAAATCTAAGAAACAATTTTTCTAGTTATGGCATTCATAGCGATTGTCGCTATGGATGCAGTTTTGTTAAAAGTCCACGTTTTGCAAATTAAGTTTTTATACTTAAAACACTTTGAATTTAAAAAAACTTAATTAATAATGATTAAGAAGTTAATTGAGGATTTATTAATTAATTTTTATTTATTTATTAATTAAGTTTGGTAATTAACAATCAATTAAGTATTAAACAAGATTTATTGATTATAATTAAGGGGAGACTAATTACTAATTAATTATCTTTTAAAAGTGAGATTAATTTTAATTAATCTTTGATTAAGTAATATTAATTATTAATTAATTATGATTAAATATATGATTTATTTTTAATTTATTATTAATTAAGTATAGGGTTGATTATTAATTAATTAATTATTAAGTGTTTAATTATTCTAATTATAAATTAATTAAAGGTTTTAATTTATAAATAATTATATATTATAGGTTAACTATTTCTTAATTAATAATTAAGATAAGACTTATTTAAGATTTAATTATGATTTACTAAAGGGTTTAACTTGTAATTAATGATTTTTAAAGGGGTTTAAGTTTTTAATTACTTTATTCTCCAAAGATCAATTTGTTTAAATACAACTTTCTTTCCAAAGAATATTTTGAGCATGAGGTATTCGATTGTCAATACCATTAAGTAACCATACAAATGTGATTAGCTAATATTAAACTAACATCTGTTTAGTAGAATAAATTCTCGTTCTGCGATAAGTCAATTATTTGATTATGTGGACATCAGTTTAGTAGAATAAATCCCCGTTCTTCTATAACTCAATTATTTGATAATGTGGACATCAATTTAGCAGAATAAATCCATTCTATTATGACTCAATTGTTAAATTATGCGAGCATCTGTTAGCATAATAAATCCATATTCCACAAAAATCGAACTCAATGGATTATTTGAACATCTATTTAGCAAGACAAACCATGTTAGTCCTTGAAAAGAATGGTTTTGATGACAACAACCTTAGGACTTGTTATAAAATATAAATACTAACATTATAGTTTAGATATATATGTATATGCAGGATATAAACATGAAGGCACTGAGAATGAAGACTGTATAGTATAGAGACTCAAGATCGAAGACATCAAGATTCAAGACTCATGAGTATCAAGATATCAAGAGTTCAAGATTTCAATAGTACAAGACAAGTATTGAATCTAGAATTATGTTAAAACTCCTAGAAAAGAACTGACATCTTAAAATCCATTTTATTCGCGGAATGGAATCCACTTCGAGCCTGTTAAAGGGATGGAACCCTAAGTAGGATGGAACCTACGAAAAATCTAGTGGAACATTGTTTTATATCCACTAACTTTTTATTCAAATGTTTTTACCAAAATTATATCTTGTTTTCAAAATGATTTTTAAATCTTCCTTTTTAAAATCCAAAAAAACATCTATCCTGGTTTTAAATATTTTAGCCTCAAAATAATCTTTATTTTCAATATCAAATTATCCTTGATTTTAAACTATCTTTTAACTATTATATATTTAACTTTTAATATTTATACTTAGATTCTAAATATGAAATTATAGTAAAATTATATATATATCAAAATATTATTCTCTATACTTATTTATGTATTTTAACTAGAGTAAAGTATTATAAAGTTTAAAATAGTGTTCATACAAGATAAAAGTTATTTTCAAAGAAAAACAAATTATCAAAAATTCCTTAGGTATGTCGACAACCCCTAGGGACCCTTTTCGACATGGTGTCACTTAACTTCAAAAGTTTGAATTTCAAAAGAAGTGTCTATTCGTCATAACCTTTTACGAATGGACATGGCTGTTGTTCTACTATAAATAGGGGATGTTTTTAACGAATTTATATTCATAATTTTCTGATTTAACTTCTCTTCTTCTTCCACATTTCTTTATATACATTTTTACTATTACTTTGCCGAAATTTCCATTGAATCTAACTAGATCATCTCTGGTTTGATTCTCTATCACTATCTCAACAAGATCCCAGTGCTATTCAGAGTTATAGGCTTCTTTGCAATCAATCGAGCGAGAAAAGGTGTGATTGTAGCCTGGAAAATCAATCTAGTGAGAAAAGGTGTGATTGTAGCCTGGAAAATCAATCAAGTGAGAAAAGGTGAGATTGTAGCCTAGGAAATCAATTGGGTGAACTTGTTGCCCGTAAAATCAAGTATCTCTACCCAGAGGATTGTGAATCTGGAGTGGTGTACCTCGTGTCCTTGAAATCGAGGGTGTAATTGTAAGAATTGATTTTGAAAGGAAATCCGTACTTGTGTTGCGGGACTGGATGTAGGGTAACTTCGAACCAGTATAAAATCCGGTGTGTTCTTTCCTTTATTGCTTTTACTTTATATTTGCATCTGTGTTTGATTCTGTGATCATATCTGTGTTTGAATATTGCATACATTTGTGTTCAAATTAATATAAACTCAAAAAGAATTAGTAATTCCTTAAAACACTATACACCCCCCCTCTAGTGGTAATTCTAGCCTTAAGATCCGTAATCCGTATTTCTCACATTTGGTATCAGAGCAAGGTTTTCAAAGTTTCATAATATGAATTTTGAAAATTTCTTTAAAATGGCTATGTTTGAAAAACTTGTTAATACTAGTTTAAAAATATTCAAATCATCATTGCATCATGAGGCTGCATATAATCTATATACAAATTCAAGTTGTCTACAAAAATTTTATGATGTGCAGGAAACATGTTTTATGGGTGTTGACGAATCAATCCACAATGGACAAATTGTGCAGATCAAAAAGAATAAATGGATACTTGATAGTGGATGCTCTAGACACATGACTGGTAATCCGGATATGCTGAATGATATAATATACAATGACGGAGGACTGGTTAACTTTGGAGACAACTCAAAAGGATATGTGATTGGCTTCGGCAATGTCGGTAACTCTGAAATTCCTATTATTACTAATGTTCTGCTAGTTAAGAATCTGAAACATAATCTGCTAAGTATTAGTCAACTTTGCGATAAAGGATATAAAATTAAATTTGAAAAAGATAAGTGTCACATTGAAGATAATAATCCAACCATAATATTTTAGGGAATTAGGAAAAAGAATATTTATATTCTTAGTATGAAAGTTTCAAATGATAACCTGTGTCTTTTGGCAAATACAAGTGACCCTTGGATTTGGCATAAGAGATTTGGGCATTTGAATTTCAAACTCTTATCTAGACTGTCAAAACATGATCTAGTAAGAGGTCTCCCTAAAATGAATTTTAAAGTAGATAGTTTATGTGATGCATGTCAATTAGGAAAACTTAGAAAAAGTTCCTTTAAATTAAAAGATGTGATTTCAACTTCAAAACCTCTTGAATTACTTCATCATGATTTATTTGGTCCATCTCAAATTCAGTCAATAAATCACAGTAAATATGTTTTTGTAATTGTAGATGATTATTCTAGATTTACATGGACAATATTTTTGAAACATAAAAGTGATACTTTTGAAAGTTTTAAGAACTTTACAAAAAGGATTCAAAATCAACTTTCTGTAAAAATTATAACCATCCGTAGTGATCACGGTGGTGAATTTGAAAATGAAAAGTTTGAGGAATTCTGCAATAAAAAGGGACGATTCAAGAGTGTGCAAGAACTATGCTTTCAGATAGTAAATTACCAAAACAGTTTTGGGCAGAAGCAGTTGCTACTGCCTGTTATATTTTAAATAGAATTTTAATTAGACCTTTAACTGATAAGACATCTTATGAACTTTTTCACGGAAAGAAACCTAAGGTATCTTATTTTAGAATTTTTGGAAGTAAATGTTTTATTTTAAATACAAAAGATAACTTAGATAAATTTGATCCTAAATCCGACAAAGGTATCTTTATCGGATATTCTAATAGAAGTAAAGCATACAGAGTGTTTAATTTAAGAACTAACACCATCGAAGAAACAATGCATGTTTCATTCGATGAAAATCTCAAAATTTTTGAAGATACAAATCATGAAGAGGATTTAATTACTCAAAATCAGGAGTCAACTGAAACTAATAATGAAATTAATCATCCTAATAAAAAGATTAAACTTTAAAAAGATCATCCTATAGAAAATATACTAGGAGATATGCAATCTATTGTTACAACTAGAAATCAACTAAGTAAAATGAGCAATGTAGCCTTTATATCGACTATTAAACCCAAAAATCCAAAAGAAGCATCAACTGATGATTCATGGATTTTGGCTATGCAAGAAGAACTAAATCAATTCGCTAGAAATGATGTTTGGGAACTTGTTCCTAGACCTGAAAATAAAACTATAATTGGAACTAAATGGGTTTATAAAAATAAAATGAATGAACAAGGTGAGGTCGTTAGAAATAAAGCCTCGTTAGTCGCTCAAGGTTATTGTCAAGAAGAAGGAATAGATTGTGATGAAACCTTTGCTCCCGTAGCAAGATTAGAAGCCATTAGGATTCTACTTGCTTTCGCAAATCATAATAATTTCAAATTATTTCAAATGGATGTTAAAAGTGCCTTTTTAAATGGATTTGTAAAAGAGGAAGTATATGTTGAACAACCACCACTTTTTGAAGATGAAAAATTAATAAATCATGTTTACAAACTGAAGAAAGCTCTATGTGGTCTAAAACAAGCTCCTAGAGCCTGGTATGATAGACTAAGATCTTACTTATTACAATCGAACTTTGAAATTGGTAAAGTAGATAATACTCTTTTTATTAAAATAAATAAGAATGATATTCAACTAGTATAAGTTTACGTAGATGATATCATTTTCGGATCAACTAATTTTGAAATGAATAAAGAATTTTCCAAAATAATGACAAAAGAGTTTGAGATGAGTCATATGGGTGAATTAAACTTCTTTCTAGGATTGCAAATAAAACAATTAGATAAAGGTATCTTTATTAGTCAAGAAAAATATGCTAAAGACCTAGTTAGTAAATTTGGTTTGACTACTGCAAGTGGAAAACCCACTCCCATGTCAACCAATGAGTACTTATGTAAAGAAGATCTCTCGAAAGATGTAGATCAAAAATTATATAGAGGAATGATTGGATCACTACTCTATATCACTGCTAGTAGACCTGATGTCATGCATAGTGTTTGTCTTTGTGCAAGATATCAATCCCAACCTAAAGAGATCCACTTAAAAGCTGTAAAATGTATCATAAGATATGTTAAACACACCTTTGATTATGGCTTATTTTATCCTAAAAATGATTCTTTTGAATTAATATCTTACTGTGATGCTGACTATGCTGGTTGTAAATCAGACCAAAAAAGTACAAGTGGAACTTGTCACTTTTTGGGGCATTCTCTGGTTTCCTGGTTTAGTAAAAAGCAAAACACAGTTTCTTTACCAACAACTGAAGCAGAGTATATTTCTGCTGCTTTGGCTTGTTCTCAAGTAATATATATGCAACAAACTTTAAAAGATTTTGGTTTAAATATCTCAAAATCACCAATTTATTGTGATAATACTAGTGCAATAAATTTATCCAAAAATCCTACTCATCATGCTCGAACTAAACATATTGATATCAAATATCATTTTCTCAGAGATAATATAAGTAAAGAAGTAATTTCTCTCGATTATATTAGTTCCGAGAATCAAATTGCTGATATCTTAACAAAACCCTTAAATGAATCTATATTTACTAAATTAAGAAGAGAATTAGGTATTTGTTTAATAACTGAAATATAAAATAATTAAAATTAAATTAAATTAAATCAAATAAGCAAAACTACAAGTACCCTGTCGAAATCCCCTCTACACCCTTGTCGACATACAACGTTTTTAAATTTAAGTTTTTTTCCCACCAAAATTCAAAATGAGTGGTTATATATTCTTCCTATTTCGAAATTTTGTTCATTCCTTCTGTTCTTTCTCTGATTCTAACTTCTGAAAAATTAAAACAATGGCCTCCTCCTCCAAATCAAACAAAAATTCAACCTTTTCGTTCCCTTCTTCTTCAACCGGACCATTTCAACGTACTACGCTTGCACGGGTGATGAAAATGGAAGATTCCTTGAAGGATGCACTGCAACTTATGACTGAAATTCAAGTGGTGCAAATCAGAATGGCCAAAGAACAAGAACGGCAAGGCAAAATCCTTAGAAACTTGAAAAAGTTTCTAATGGACAATCACGCCAATCCCATCTTGATCGATGAAGAATCTTCAGGTGTTCAAGTGCAAGAGGACAGCGAGGAAGAAGAAGAAGAAGCCTCCATGGACGAAGAGCACACTGAAGATGACGACAAAGTTATTTGCGTTGGCGAAGTGTGCTTTGACAAGGATGGAAATCTAGTCGAACAAAATGGAAATTTCTGTTTCCATTACCCAAATTGCTCGATTCATAGATCTCCCATTGTCAAGAATACACATTACTTTCTTTTCGTTCTTTCTTATTTGTATATAATCTTACTTATGTTTTCCACACAAATGTAAATATAACATTATATAATAAATGATTTGTGTTTTATCACATTATCATATATGGATTCTTAGTTAGGATAGATGCCATCAGTCGACTGAACTAGTGTATATATTCTTATATATATAACACGGACCAGTCAACTGACGGCATTCATTCAGTCGACTGAGTTTGTGTATGTTATATAACTTATGCACATTTTTGAATTCAGTCGACTGAATAATCATGCTCAGTCGATTGAATCCTGTAACGGTCAAATATTCTGAATAGACACATCTCTTTATCAAAGGTTATCTCCTTACTCAAGTGTTGCATCCATTAGCTTTTTGCAGAGAACTCTTACTAGAGGTTGTAACTCATGATACGCTATAAATGCACTCAAGTTTCAATGATCAAATTACTTAATTCTCTTATCTCTCTTGATCTAACGTGCATAACATTCTTGAATCTATTGCTCACATAAGTTCATACATTCATTGCTTACAATCTCACTTCTATATCTCATAAGCAATTCTAATCTTCCTATTCTTCATACACACGCAATTATACACATCATTTTTGAGGAAAAGATTATAGAAAGGGTGTACTACAAGCGACAAATCTGTGTTATCTAGAACACACAAAGTCAAGATAATCTAGTTTGTAATAAAGTCATGTTCCGTTGCTCAGGCGGTCAAGCCCTATTCTGTTGCTCAGGCAGTCAAGTCCTGTTCAATTGCTTAGGCAGTGTACTACATGTTCCTCTGAGTTAAGTGAGGGTCTCTAGCTTTAATTTCAGAAGGAGTCTGGGACTGGACGTAGAGCAGGAGTTCAAACCAGTATAAAAATTCCTGGTGTCTTTTTACTTTACTATTATTATTATTTTCCGCACTAGTTATTTATTATATTTCTTATTACTCGATCCTATAGCATAGTCACTTTTATTTGGTATCAGAGCAAGGTCATCGTATAACCGTAACATAGTTATCTGATTTTTTTTAATATGGAAAACAACACCAGCACTACAATTAACACTATCTTTCTTGAAGGTCAATCTACTGCACGACCACCTCTATTTAATGGAATGAACTATAGCAATTGGGCTACTAGAATGGAATTTATATACAAGCAAGTAGTTATGAAACCTGAAACATTATGCAATCTGAATATACCATACCAACTACTGAATATTCGCAATGGTCCAACACACAAAAATTGGATGCTACTGCAAATGCTAAAGCTATGAACATGTTATATTATGCATTAGACAAAAATGAGTTTAAAATAATAAGCATGTGTAAAATGGCTTATAAAATTTGGCGTACACTTAAAGTTACACATGAAGGTACTAACAAAGTAAAGCAGAGTAAAATTTCTATGCTCAAAAATCAGTTCCAGAATTTCAAAATGAAGAAAGATGAAACTATAAATGAAATGTACTCTAGATTTCAAGATATATATCATTCTTTGACAGCATTAGGAGAAACTTAAATAGATTTTGATATTGTTTCAAAAATCGTCAACTCTCTAATGGATGAGTGGAAACGAAAGGTCTTACCAACTGAAGAAGCTAACGACATTTCAACCATTAAACCAGAGGAGTGGATAGGAAATCTAATGTCTTATGAAGTTAATCTCCAGGCAAAATGAGTATAGGCTCAAGATAAAAAGAATATAGCATTTCAGGCAGAAAAAGATGAATCATATTCAGATGAAGAAGATATGGCGTTCATTGCTAAAAATTTCAAAAAGTTTTTGAAATTTAGAAAGAGCAACAAATTTAGAAATACCAAGAACAGCTCCAACAACAATAACAACACCAATAAACCATCATCGTCTGCTCTAGAATGTTATGAATGTCACAAGAAAGACCACATCAAAAAAGACCGTCCTGAGAAAAAGAAAGACAAACATAAGCACAAGAAAGACAGATTCAAGAAGAAAGCTTTCTCTGTCACTTGGGACGATTCATAATCATCTTCATCATCAGACAGTGACTCAGATAGTGATGCAGAACAAGCCAACGTATGTTTTATGGCCACAAAAGACGAGGTGAGTGATCTAACTTTTGATGATTTATTGGAAACAAACTCAGAATTACTTGACAAACTAAAAGACATCAAAATAAAGTACAAAGAATCTCTTGAAAAACTGAATAGAACTGAAATTGAAGTAGATATGTTAAGAGATGAGAGAAAAATCTTAGAAGAACTTGAACTTACTCAAGAATCTTGTTCTAATATGACATCTCAACTCTCAATGTTAAGTCAAGAGGTAGAAACTCGGAAAGAAAAGAATGATGCTCTATTAATTGAAAATCATGATCTTAAAGCTAATGTCAAGATTTTAGAATTAGATATCTCCGGTCTTAAAACAAAGTTAGATGATATTACTAAAAATGTCTCTAATTTTAACAAAGGCAGGGAAAATCTTTCTAAAATTATAGAAAATTCTCAAACTGTTTCAAATAAAAGAGGACTAGGATATAAGCTATCTTCTAAAGTTATTCCAAAGAATTCTACATATAAAAGGAATAATAATAAAATTGAAAAACCTAGTTCAAAAGTTCCAAAATTTTCTAAATCAATTAAGATTTGGGTTCCTAAAACAAATAATTTTTTGATTAGAGATAAGTATATAAAATCCTTTATAAAAACTGTTCATCAAAACAAACATTTTATTTTCAAAAGGAATTTTGAAACCTCTTGGTTTTGACTTCCTAAGACCTAACTCTTAGGACCCAAATAAAATGGTGGGTACCAACGTTAATTCTGTATTTTGCAGGTACCACCTAAAAAGAGATGAAAATGGATGCTAGACAGTGGTTGCTCAAAACACATGACATGAAACAAAGGGATGCTAATGAACATTATCTACTCAGATGGAGGTTCTGTCACTTTTGGAGATAATTCCAAAGGATATGTCATCGGCAAAGGCGATGTGAGCAATAACGGTATATCTAATTTACCTCTATAATTCCAAAGGATATGTCATCGGCAAAGGCGATGTGAGCAATAACGGTATATCTAATTTACCTCTAATTACAGATGTTTTATTAGTTAAAAATTTGAAGCATAATTTACTTAGTATCAGCCAATTGTGTGACAAAGGATTCAATATTTCTTTTTCTGAAAATAAGTGTAGCATTTTTTATTAAAATAAAAATCTTATTTTTGAAGGTTTTAGAGATAAAATATTTATGTTTTGAATATGAATATAAATTACAATACAAATATGTGTTTAATAGCCAAAGAAAATGATCCTTGGTTATGACATAAAAGATTTTGTCATATTAATTTTAAAGCTATAAATAAATTATCTAAAAATTAATTAGTAAAAAGGTTTACCAAAAACGAATTTTAAAGTAAACAATATTTGTGATGCTTGTCAATTAGAAAAATTATCAAAATCATCCTTCAAATCAAAAAAAAATTCTACTGTACAACCACTAGAACTATTGCATTTAGATCTCTTTGGTCCAACTCAAGTTCAATCTGTAAATCATAGCAAATATGTGTTTGTTATAGTAGATGATTTCTCAAGATATACTTGGACAATTTTTCTAAAAAATAAAAGTGATACTTCTGAAAATTTCAAAACTTTTGCAAAATAAATTCAAATCTCAAAAACTTAAAAATTAAAAATTTTAGAAGTGACCATGGAGGTGAATTTGAGAATGAAGCTTTTGAACATTTTTGTAATAAAAAGGGAATTTACCATAATTTTTCTTTTCCTAGAACACCACAACAAAATGGACTTGTAGAAAGGAAAAATAGAACTTTACAAGAATGTGCAAGAACATTATTAAATAGAAGCACTTTACCAAAACATTTTTGGGCAGAAGCTGTAGCAACTGCTTGCTATGTTCTGAATCGTGTTTCCATCCGACCACTAACAAAACACACTCCATATGAACTTTTTCATCAAAGAAAACCAAATATTTCATATTTTAAAATTTTTGGTTCAAAATGTTTTATTTTAAACACAAAAGATCAGCTTGGAAAATTCGATCCAAAATCCGATGAAGGAATTTTCGTAGGATATCCTGAACGAAGCAAAGCTTATCAAATTTTCAATAAAAGAACTAAAACAATCGAAGAAACACTTCATGTTTCATTCGATGAAAATTTCAAATTTAATAAAAATTTAGAGCATGATGAAATAATACCTAAGACGATCACAAATACGGTTACTCAAAATAATTTTGAAGAAGATGAAAACATTGTTCATAATTTTAAAGAAGATGAAAACATTGTTCATAATGAAAATGAATTAATATCTCCTCCTAGGATTTTACGAGATCACCCAGTAGAAAATGTCATAGGAGAAATTGATTCACATGTTAGAACTAGAAATCAACTTAATCAAATGGGCCATGTAGCATTTCTTTCTAATATTGAACCTAAAAATGCAAAGAAGCCTCTACTGATGACTATTGGATTATAACTATGCAAGAAAAGCTAAACCAATTCGAACGAAAAGAAGTTTAGGAACTAGTTCCTAGACGAAGTGATCAAACAGTCATTGGTACTAAATGGGTTTTCAAAAATAAAGCAGATGAACAGGGTAATATAACTACGAATAAAGCTAGATTAGTTGCACAAGGATATAATCAAGAAGAAGGAATTGACTATGAAGAAACGTTTGCTCCAGTCGCACGATTTGAAGCAATACGTATCTTATTGCCCTTTGCATGTTTTCATAATTTCAAACTTTATCAAATGGATGTTAAAAGTGCCTTTTTAAATGGATATATAAAAGAAAATGTTTTTGTTGAACAACCTCCTTTATTCACACATGAAAAATTTCCAGACCATGTCTATAAACTTAAGAAAGCCTTATACGGTCTAAAACAAGCACCCCGTGCTTGGTATGAACGTCTTAAGAGCTATCTAATAGATTCTTGTTTCGAAATTGGGAAGGTTGTTCTAACTCTTTTTATTAAAAGAACAAAAATGGATATTTTAATTATTCAAATTTATGTAGATGATATAATTTTTGGTTCTACAAATGAAAAATTATGTCGGGAATTTTTTAAAATAATGACCAATGAATTTGAAATGTCACATATGGGAGAATTATCTTATTTTCTTGGTTTACAAATTAAACAATTAGAAAATGGAATTTTTATTAATCAAGAAAAATATTGTAATAATCTAATTAAACGCTTTGGTATGGAAAATACTTCTGCCAAACCAACTCCAATGAGTACAACAATACATCTCGATAGAGATGAAGATGGAAACAGTTTCGACCAAAAATTATATTGAAGTATAATTGGATCATTACTTTATCTACCTGCTAGTATACTTGACATAATGATGAGTGTTTGTTTATGTGCTCGATTTCAAGCAAATCCTAAAGAATCACATATGCGAGCAGTGAAACAATATTGTGTTAACTAAGCAAAACCAAAGATTTTGGACTATTCTATCCGAAAGAATGTCCTTTCGAGTTAGTTTCATATAGTGACGCTGACTTTAGAGGATGTCGGATGGATCGAAAAAGTACTAGCGGGACTTGTCACTTCATTGGACAATACTTAGTCTCTTGGTTTAGCAAGAAACAAAATTGTGTTTCACTTTCGACCTGGGAGGCAAAATACATTTCTGCTGCTTTAGCCTGTACTCAAGTCATTTACATGCAACAAACACTTCAATATTTTGAAATAAATTTATCTACATCAACTATTTTCTATGATAACACAAGTGCTATAAACTTATGTAAAAATCCCGTCAATCACTCACGAACTAAACATATTGACATACGTCATCATTTTCTTCGTGATAATATTGAAAAGGATTTAGTCAGATTGGAATTTGTATCCTCTGAAAATCAACTAGCTGATATTTACAAACCATTGAATGAAAATATTTTCATTAAACTTAGAAGAGAATTAGGAATTATGTCCTCAAAAGGTCTATAATTGTTTTTGCAAAAGTTTTTTCAAAAATAAAATTTTCTCAAAAATTTGAAGATTGCTAGACTCGAACTCATGACTTCTAATTTCATAAGCTAGTATTCTACCACTTCACTACACTATGTTTCTTAACTATACCTATTTTTCAATTTATATTATACTCTAATTACTGATTATCCATTATAACCACTCATTTGTTTTAAGTATTTACAACCATTCTTCCTACATGTTGTTATTTATCCTTCTTTTTAAACCTTTGTTGTATAACTGGTTTTTATTTTCGGACGTTTTCTATCATTCATTTTTATCTATTTTAAGCCTCCTCCTTCTTATAAATTCAAGATTGTCTTTATACTTTTTCCACAATCTCTTTAAATTACAAAGTTTAACAAAGCTTCCATATTTCTCCAAACTCTTCAATAATTTTACCATGGCTTCACAACACAACATCGAATCATCTTCCCTCTCTTATACCTCAATAAGCTCGGATTTTATTAACCTACTTACACCAACTCCTATTTATGAGCCTGTTCCAATAGTACCGCCGTCCACTCACACCGGCTACACTCCTCCCGGTAAAAGAGCTAAACACTCTTTATTTTTCGGGTCGCCATCTACTAAAGAAAAGATAGACGATATTCATCACTATCAACGGGAGACGCTGGAATTACAGCGTGAGCTGTATTATGAACAGTTGGTGAATGCGAAGCGCTTAAGCTTCTTAGAACAAGTCTCTCTGAAATTTTGTGGATCTTCATCCCATAATAAGGTTCATCAACCTACATCTGGCTCTTCTCCTTCACGACTTAACCCTTGGGAACCGTCACCGCAACGTCCATCAGTTTCTCCAAACTCATGGGAACGCGATAATGGTTGGTCACCACTAAGGCCACTTCAGGAGAACACTAAAGTAGAGCCGGATGAATTTCACACTCCCATATCTTCTTCTAAATCTGCTTAATTTTATACATATATATATATATATATATTTCTGTTTTTCTTTTCATTAATATACATTTGTATGCTCTTTTTCATTAATAATAAAAAGTATTTATATTACAATACTTGATAAAAATTTACAGCTTCAATTCTGCATTTTTCAACAGTCCCAGTCGACTAACCAAGGTCCCTTAATCAAATGATGTAGCCTTTTTAACTATAATTTTTCTCTGTAGTTAGTCGACTGACTAACATATTCAGTCGACTGAATTGGGCAAAAATGAACTATAAACTCTCGGGTTTGATTCAGTCGACTGAACCCACATAATTTTTTTTACAATACCCAGTCAGTCGATTGGTCATGAATATCCAGTCGACTGAAACTGGTAACCGGGGTTATTATATGCCCAAAAGATACTTCAAAAACCAAAACAAACTTTTTTTTACTTTTAAATCTTTCTATTTCGTGAGTCTGCCATTGCTTTTCATTTCCACTTTAAAATTAGCCAAAAACCTTCTCAAATTTTCACATTTAGACCCCACTTTTCCCAAACTAAACCCTAGTCTACTCAATGGCACCAAAAAGGGCTAGGCAATCTCAATCTACAGCTGGTCCCTCTGATTCTTAGATCCGAGGATGGTTATACAATGAAAGAGCAGCACAGAGATTCGAAAAAAATGAAGAATTCTCGCATTTTCGAAGGTTCTTTTGTCAAATTCCCTGATTTTTCTCCATATGCAATTCAAGAACTTGCTCGTCGCAGCGGTTTGGAATCTCTAATCTATTGTGCTGCGAATAACAAAAAAATCAGTCACCTCCTCGTTAAGATTTTCTACGCCAACCTTAATCTCGATCTCTATTCCATTTCAAACCCAGATGATTGCATCTGGACACTCGTATATGGTGTCAAGATTTTCCTACCCCAACCTCGACTTGCTCGAATTCTAATGTGTCCAGACGAAGGAGAAGAATTGGGCAAAATACCCGTAAATATGGAATCCCAAGATCGCACTAGCCATCTTTTTTCTCGGATGACATAACGAAAATTAAGGAGGTTGCGCTACAACCAAAAGCACGAATAATGCATCGTGCACTAATCCACACTATCAATTCGAGAACGGGGAGTTACAAAAAATTCTACAGATGAGATTTTTCAATCTCTTTATGCCATATGGGGAGGGCGTATTGTAAATTGGGCAAAGGTAATTTTGGATGAATTTCAAACCTTCAACTAAGGTTGCATGAGAACAATTCACTATGGCACATATATTATGCGAATTCTAAAGCACTTTGACGTTCCTTTTCCCGACTCAGAATTCTCATCCATTGGCTCCTTGAACATCAAAACCCTTAGCTTGACGAACCTTCCTAAGAAATATGGAGACCACACTATCATCACCTATGAGCATTGGCTTGAAAATCAACCTTCTGGTCAAGCTCAACCTTCCTCTCGACAACAAGCTTCTCATGTTCAAGCCTCAACCTCCTTCCAACCTCCTCCACAACAAAGAGAGATTAGCGAGATCCGAGAAATCGACTCTCAAGCTAGGTCTTAAGAAGCTCTAACCATTCTATCAAGAAACCAACGGCTTCTTGATCACCCATTTTCTCGAGTGGAGTCAAATGTCTCTAGCGTTGAAAAATACGTCTCAAAGGTAAACAAGAAACTTAATCATATCAAGGGATTTCTCAACATTATTTGGGAAACAATTTCCTGCTCTCAACCTTCTTTCACATCCATTCATGTGCCCACTTCACGAGGAAAACGACCTACTGAACACTTCACTTGTTCGACATCTACCGAGGAACAAGAAGAAGAAGAAGGAGAAGAAGTTGGTAGAGTCTCCAGTGGCGAGGAAGAGACCGAAGGAGATGAAGAAGGTAATAGCTCCGACGAAGGTGATAATGGAGATGAATAAGTATTTTAGTTCTATGGTTCTTATTTATTTTGACAAACTTAATTATTATTTCAAACAATGGTTATGTGGTTCTGTGGTAGTTATCTTAGACTAACTATGTAATATTTAGACAATGATGATGTGGTATCGTTTTGTATGTTGAAAATTTTGTGCTTACTACATCTCTTTGTCATATGTTCTGAGTTATCATCATTATTGTAAATATTTTATGCTTTGAGAACTCTCCTTTTTGTCGTTGACAAAGGGGGAGAAAAGATAACGTTTAATAATTATTTACAGGAATATATAGCATAGATTCAGGGAGAGAAAACTATAGCACAATTGCAGGAATATATTCAGGGGAGAAATATATCAACAAAGCTTGTCGAGATTTGTTCGTAGCAAATGGAGTTGTCATCATCAAAACGGGGGAGAATGTTGGATCTTAGGTTTTGATTGCTGACATGACACAACAATTCACAAATCTACGACTACTACAACATCTGAACTCAACGACTCAAAGTATGGTTCATATAGTTATATATTTTAACAAGAGTCATGAAATGTGTATATAGAGTATAGTTTAGTCGCTTTGTTAAAATATTTCCTCAAGAATCATCATTCTCATTCATTCATATACACATATGAAATTGCAGTCAATAATCAACTCTTTTCATATTCAAATACACACATTTTACTAAACTACATAGTTCAGTCGACTGACCAGATGCCATCAGTTGACTGAACTAGTGTATATATTTTCATATATATAACACGGACCGATCGACTGACGGTATCCATTTAGTCGACTGAGTCTGTGTATGTTATATAACTTATGCACATTTTTGAATTCAGTCGACTGAATAATCATGCTCATTCGACTGAATCCTATAACAGTCAAATATTCTGAATAGACACATCTCTTTTTCAAAGGTTATCTCCTTACTCAAGTGTTGCATCCATTAGCTTTTCGCAGAGAACTCTTACCAGAGGTTGTAACTCATGATATGCTATAAATGCACTCAAGTTTCAATGACCAAATTACTCAATTCTCTTATCTCTCTTGATCTAACGTGCATAACATTCTCGAATATATTGCTCACATAAGTTCATACATTCATTGCTTACAATCTCACATCCATATCTCATAAGCAATTCTAATCTTCCTATTCTTCATACACACACAATTATACACATCATTCTTGAGGAAAAGATTATAGGAAGGGTTTACTACAAGTGACAAATCCGTGTTATCTAGAACACACAAAGTCAAGACAATCTAGTTTGTAATAAAGTCTTGTTCGGTTGCTCAGGAGGTCAAGTCCTATTCTGTTGCTCAGGCGGTTAAGTCCTGTTCGGTTGCTCAGGCAGTGTAATACCTGTTCCTCTGGGTTAAGTGAGGGTTGCCAGCTTTAATTCCAGAAGGAGTCTAGGACTGGACGTAGAACGGGAGTTCGAACCAGTATAAAAAAACCTGGTGTCTTTTTACTTTACTGTTGCTATTATTTTCCGCACTAGTTATTTATTATATTCCATATTACTCAATCCTATAGCATAGTCACTTTCATGGGTCGCTTCCATTAGGGTATGGTCATCCCTTATTTAGGTTTGGTATCTATGATTATGTATTCTTTGGACCATTTTGGTTGTTGATCACAACCTAGGAGTGATCATATTCGATACTATCCAGTAAGGGGTACCGGTCTTGTTGTGACGCCCCACCTCTATACTCACGCTAGCCAAGGACACTACGGGGTAATACCATCGACTAGCATGAAGAATAAGGCTGTTGAGGAGCAACCATCTGTGTAATTGCTTTGTGCGAGTACCGATATATCAGATAATATAACTTACATTTCATTTCAAAAGGAAATCCGACATATCAAATACAAACTCAAAGCTACCACACAGTGGCTAAGTGGCCTTCGGAAAGAAATATAGAAATAAACATAACAAAAATCAGTCACAGACATTCATATCACAAAGGCGTAAACAGATATGAATATATGACATAAAAATGTACATCAAAGTAGTGGTCAATCTAGATCCACTACATCACAAAAGAATAAATACAAGTGCTAGACAAAAGAATAATTATACATCAAGGAGTCTCTATCTCAAATGTATAATAATAAAAACTACAAAACTATGTAGTTAGACAAAAGTCAGAAGATGATCCCAAATAAGGAGTCAAGCAGAAGCACTTGTAAGATCTCGGTCTGACCCGAGTATTATTTAATAAGAAAATAATAAACGGATCAGTCTAGCTATAATTATCATATACAAAATGAGATATGAGTAGAGATATAACAAAAAACGTATGATAACAACAATGTCAAACTGTGACAAGTTTACTTTAAACATCAACAAAATCATACAATATCTCAAGAATCTCAAAGCACCAAAAAGAATGTCATATTCTTTATTTTATTCACCAAACCCCAAATATTGACAAACATATCATTGCCAATCACAGAAAGAGGTGAAACACAAATTCTAGAAATCATCAACTAGAAATCCAGAAATCACAAAGGAGGGAGGCCTATCACAAACGGGAGCATGAAAACTCACCAACACGTGTATCACAAACGGAACGCTACTCCATGGTCGCTAACCATAAATTTTGAGCCGAAGCTCCACAAATGGCCCGAAGACCACGGGTCACTACCCCGCCAAATTTGAGCCGAAGCTCCACAAACGGGGTTTTTAGTCCCCACACAAACAAATAGACATCGCACATCGCTAGTCTAAATCAAAAAATGATCATCATTGATCAATAAAAAGTGTGAATTACACTAAGCCAGTAAATATATGAGTTTAGCTTCATGTCCCATAACCACTAGCTTAACTTAAATATTTATGAACAAATTATAGATTTCCACTCGAAAATTGTCACAAGAGTTCAATCGAACAAGTTCAAGGATTAACCGACAAAGTAAACGCAAGCGTTTCATTCCACTTGTTTTACTAAGCCGTTTAATTAGATTTCTCGTACGAATGAGGTAAAGGTTTGTATATACTAATAGATTAGAAAATGGTTTTAAAAACGAGCTTTGTATTTAAAATAGTGTTGAAATCATTTTGATGAAAGAGTTTGAGTGTTTACTACTAGTATAGAAACCTTTGTATTTATAAGTGACAAATCACAAAAATGATTGTAGAAACAATCAATCACAAAAATCCACATTCGAAGACATGAATTAAATCCAAAGAAATCGATACCAAATCCATCAAAATGGATATTCCCAAAAATCCAAAGAAAGAAGTCATCAAATTCGATAGTAAGTGATAACAACTATCCGGATCAATAACAATCGATTAAAAATAGGAAATCCACACAAAACAGCCTTATTAGGCAAAAATAAACATTTCCAGACGTCTGATTTGGAATCCAGACGTCTGGATTTGTTTTCTGAAAAATAGTTCAGAAAGCCACCCAAACGTCTGGAATTATCAAAACAGACGTCTGAGCCATTTCTAGACGTCTGGTTTTGAATCCAGACGTCTGGTTTAGTTCTCTGGAAATTATCCAGAGAACCCCTAGACGTCTGAAACTTCAAGTCAGACGTTTGAGACTCATCCAGATGTCTGATCTTGAATTTCAGACGTTTGGAAATAGTCTCTGACTTTTTTTTTAATATTTTGCGTGCATACAATTTTGCTCCAGGTCCAAACCAGACGTCTGGACTTGGTCACCAAACGTCTGGTCACCTGGTCTGGGCAACAATTTGCCTAGGCCAAAGTGGCCAAAACGTATCGGAAGCGATCGGACGAGCAACGACGACTAAGGATTTACGCCAAGCGACAACCCGGCCTTAAAAACTCCTCGATACACCCCGAATATCAATGTCCAAACATCCATAGAAGGATTTTCATAAAATTGGACCAAAACACCAAAATTTGGAAAATTCACCAAATCAATTCTAATCAAAAGCAAATGAATATGCACAAGTGTTAGAAATTCATACCTAACAATAAAGATAGCTATAGACGTAGATGTGAGTTAAAGAACTAACCTATTCAACCCAAAACAATGAATGAAAAGCTTTTAAAACAAGGCAAGAACGATTCCTCTTCAACACACCTCTAGAATCTTCAATCTATTATCAAAGGTGAAGTTTTTCCTAAGTTAGGGTTAGGAATTTATGAGAATTGAAGAGAGATAGAGATGGAGAAGAAGAAGAGGATGCTTACCTTAGCTTCTCTTTGTTTTCAAGAGCTTGAATTTGGATTTCCTAATTAAACTAGGGTTTGGATTTCTAATTTCCCATTCTTTCCCCCATTTTTCTCTTAAGCTTGAGAGTGTTAGGAAATGAAAATGAATGAAGGAAGTTGAGTGGAGTTAGGGCATTCAGTTGGGTTAATGGGCTGAAACCCAAACCCAAAGCCCAAAATAGAAAATAGCAAAATTCTACTCAACTCCAAACGTATCGATGTTTATACTCAAAAAAGTAGTAAATGTCATTTTGGACTCAATGGAGGTGGTCTCGAGTCCCAATTCGACTGTTTACAAAAAGTAGCTTTTCGGACTTTAATCCGATTAACGATGCTATATTTAAATAAAACATTTAAATATAAAATCATAAAAAAGCGGATTGTTACAGACTCCCCTCCTTAAAGAAATTGTGTCCTCGCAATCTTAAGATATAAATAAAAAATAACAACCATAAAAGCATATCAACACAAAAGAAGAAATTTGAAATAAGAAGTTCACCTCAAGGAGCATGAGAGAGCATGTCCGGATGTGTTCGCTCGATGAATTCTCTGGATTCCCAAGAGAAATCCTTAGGATTTGAGGACCATTGAACTTTCACAAGAGGAACATCTTTATTTCGAAGGCGTTTAACCTCCGAAGCAATGATACGAATAGGATGTTGCTCATAAGTCAAATTAGGCGAAACTTCAATTTCTTCAATAACACCGGGCTCAAGAACATAATTGGAATCCCTAAGGCATTTTTGTAATTGAGAGACATGGAATACGTCATGAATAGTAGAAAACTGACCCGGTAATAAGAGGCGATAAGCCATGGAACCAATGCGTTCAGTGATGGGAAATGGACCAATATATTGAGGTGCTAATTTTTCCGATCGACTGAAACGCATAACACCTTTCATAGGTGAAACACGAATGAACACCAAATCTCCCACAGAAAATTCTAATTTCCTTCTTCGGTTATCGGCATAGGATTTTTGTCTACTTTGAGCTTCTTTCATCCTATGTCGAATAAGGTCAATCTTTTCTGTGGCATCACGAATAAAATCTAGACCTAAAACCAGTTTTTCACCGGCTTCAAGCTAACACGAAGGAGATCAGCATGGCCTTCCGTAGAGTGCCTCGAAAGGTGCCATACCAATACTAGATTGGAAGCTATTGTTATAGGAAAACTCAACAAGAGAAGTATGATCTTCCCAACTTCCACCAAAATCAAGAACACATGCACGAAGAAGATCTTCAAGAGTTTGATTCACACGCTCGGTTTGTCCATCGGACTGAGGATGATAAGTGGTGCTAAAATTAAGCTTCGTTCCCAAAGCTTTCTGAAGAACTTTCCAAAATCCACTAGTAAACAATGGATCACGATCGCTAACAATAGAAGTAGGAACTCCATGCAATTTAACAATTTCCTTGACAAAGAGTTTAGCCAAATAGGTACGGTCCGATTGGACCGAACGGGAATAAAATGGGTAGATTTTGTAAGTCTATCGGCTATCACCCATAGGCTATCATGACCCGAACGAGAACGGGGAAGACCGTCAATAAAGTCCATGGAAATTTGATCCTACTTCCAAATTGGAATTTCCAAAGGTTGCAATAACCCACCGGGTCTTTGATGCTCGGTCTTAACGAGTTGGCAAGTCATGCAACGCTTAACAAAGTTAGCAATATCAGATTTCATCCCATCCTAATAATAAAGTCGCTTCATATCCGCGTACATTTTACTACTACCGAGATGAATGGTAAATTTAGAATGATGAGAATCTTCTAAAATGTCTTTACGAAGATCACAAATATTTGGCACGATAAGTCTACCAAATTTTCGAGTACCGCCACGAACATCAAAATCAAAGTCTTTCAAACCTTCAATGTCAATTTTATCCCTACAACTTTGGCTAAGAAGAACCAATTCGGGATCATGCCTTTGAGCTTCAAGAATGCGGTCTAAAAGAGAAGGATGAGCCTCAAGACTACACAAAACAAGAGATGAATATGAATTGGATTCACGATCTCAAATCTCACAAGTGGATAAAGTCTCGAGATCATTCCATTCGGATATCATCATGGAAACAACCGCTTGTTGCTTACGACTAAGGGCATCGGCAATAAGATTTCCTTTTCCGAGAGTATAAAGAATATCAAGATCATAAGATGCAAGGAACTCGAGCCAACGTTGTTGACGCAAATTAAGTTCCTTTTGAGAAAATAAATACTTCAAAGATTTATGATCGGTATAGTGAACAAATTTCTCTCCCAAAAGATAATGACGCCAAATTCTAAGGGCGAAAACAATAGCTGCGAGCTCCAAATCATGAGTGGCATATCTAGTCTCGGTAGGCTTTAATTGCCTAGAAGCATAAGCGATAACGCGTTACCTTTACATGAGAACGGCACCCAAACCAACACGACTAGCATCGGTATAAATAATAAAATCTTGGTTCCCATCAGGAATCACAAGAATAGGAGCATCGGAAAGGAGTTCTTTTAATTTATGAAATGAAGCTTCATATTTGTCCGACCAAATGTATTTAACTCCATTCTTTGTCAAATTAGTAAGAGGTACGAAAATCTTTGAAAAGTCTTTTATGAACCAACGGTAATAGCCCGCCAATCCGAGAAAGCTACAGATTTCCATCACACTCTCCGGTCTCTTCCAATTTTGAATCGCTTCAATCTTTGAAGGATCCACGGAAATTCCGGATTCAGAAATAATATGCCCCAAAAATTTCACACGAGATTGCCAAAAGTGGCATTTAGAAAATTTTGCCTTCAATTGGTTGCTCCTAAGAGTTTCCAACACAATCCGAAGATGATTTTCATGCTCTTCCTCGGTTTTAGAATAAATAAGAATATCATCTATAAAGATGAGAACAAATCGATCGAGGAAGTCTTTAAAAACTCGATTCATAAGGTCGATGAAATAAGCTGGAGCATTCATCAAACCAAATGGCATAACAAGCCATTCATAAGATCCATAACGTGTATGAAACGATGTCAAAGTAATGCTATCCTTTGCAATATGGAGCTGATGAAAACCGGTTGCTAATTCTAACTGTGAAAAGACTTTAGCACCACTAAGCTGATCGAATAAATCATCAATCCGAGGAAAGGGATATTTATTCTTGATGGTAAGATCGTTAAGCTTGCGGTAGTCAATGCAAAGCCTAAGTGTACCATCAGATTTCTTCACAAAAATAGCTGAAGCTCCCCATGGAGAGGAACTAGAACGAACAAACTGTTTTGCTTCCAATTCAGATAACTGTTTACGCATCTCCTTATTTTCCTTATTGGACATACGATAAGGAGGACGAGTAATAGGTTGAGCTCCAGGGATTAGATTAATTCTGAACTCAATTGCTCGCTTAGGTGGTAATCCTAAAACGGGCTCAAATATGTCGGGAAATTCACGAACATTGGAATGGAAGAAATAACATATTCCTCATCATCATTATCGTCATCATGAGGATTTAGAGAGTACAACGATGCTTTCGAATTGGAATCTGAATCTTTCAGAACAAGAGAAATATGCTTAATAGATTGAGGATGCCGAAGATATATAGTCCGCTCAGGACATAGGATATGGGATTCATAACGGTTAAGCCAATCCATTCCCAAAATCATTCCAAAACCAAGGTAACGCATAACATGCAAATCGGCACGGAAAGAGTAACCACATAAAATAATATCGACATCTTTACACAATAAACTGAGTGTTGCGGATTGTAATGGCCCGATATTTTATATTTTTTTTTACACCCCATTGTATTCAAATCAATGTAAAAAAACAAAATAAATGTAAAACACATACACTAGTTTTATACATACCTAAACAAAACAGCGAACAGTTTATATACAAAATATTGTACAAATTCAGGTTAACCTACATATATATCTAACCCATGTATATATATAGTATATGTAATCATTTCCCAAAACTGGTATCCTATATGCATATTAATATATATAGTTTAATATATAACACTGTACTTATACTTTATAAACTATGACAACATGACTGACTATATAAATAACTTCCCTATACAAAATATATAACACTTATATACAAAACCTTTAAAACGGATTAGTATAAAATCATCTCTTATAACAGACTCTAATTTATATATAATGCACTTTCATAATATATATAACTAACGTATATACTGCCATGTCATACTACAAACTGACATATACTAAACTGACATATACAACGTAAAATGACACTAGTGACATACGAATATATAAAAAAAAACAGAACCTTTATAATATATAACAGTATAAACTATAGCTTTTATTACTAATAGATGTACACACTCTAACACAAATAAAAGGACTTGACCATGTATATACATAACAAGACACGGCGCATATATATATTCTCGAAATTCAATTTACATACAAAACCATATGGTAACTCATATATATTTATAAGTGCTACTGCAAATACAGTTGATAAAACTTATAACTTGTATAAATTCAAATGTATATATAACCACATATAACCAATATATACCAACAATTATGTAAACAAGCATATAAACTCCCATTTAACTTATTAAAATTTCATATATATAACCGATCTATATACATAAGTACCTGAAAAATATAAAATAAAAGGGAAGGCTCGGCTTTGGATTAGAAACCGGAAGAGGAGGCTTGCGTCTGGCACGGCATGGGCAGAAGAGAAATAGGCCGAGGCAAAGTCAGGAAGTGGAGGTGGTGAGGCGTGTGAGGCAGCCGTGTAGTGGGATCCAGGCGGAGATGGGTGTGGCGAAGGAAGGGGCGGGTTCGGGTTGCATGATTTGGTCAGAGACGAGAGGGGAGACGGAGGAGGAAGTGGGTTGTGGAGGATGGAAGGCAGTGGCCGGTTATTGCACTAGGCGAGTGGGTGGTGGCAGCCCAGGTGCCGATGGTGTTGGTGGGTCGGAGCGTGGTGGTGGGAGGCCGGTCTGAGCATGGGAATGGAAGCGGGAGGGTGGGTGGAGTGCGTGACTGCTGGCCATTGCAGAGGGGCTGTTGTGTGGAAGAAAATGGGTAGGCGGAGGAGAGGCACAAAGTGTTGGCGAAGGCTTGTGGTCGAAATGTAGGCGTGGTCATGGCTGCGACTAAGGATTGTGGTGATGAGGCCAGCATGAAGATGGAAGGCAATTAGTGATGGTGCTAAGGAGAGGAGAGGCCATGCAAAAGAGAAACCAAAAAGTAAGATGGGAAGAGAAGAATGATCAGGAAACGGCCATCCAAATTTCAATTTGCCTTTACATGAAATTTTCAAACAGAGCAAAATAAAGTCTACTGCTTGTCATAAATGATGTACAGGGAATAGGGTCAGTCAGGTAGGTACGTTGAAAAGCCTGAAATAGTAATAGCAAATAGTTGTTTGGTTTATACATCGAAAAATGAAAAGACACAGTGATTCTAAAAGACTCAAACAGGTGTCGGTACGGCTAATCGCTAATGGTTTCGACGCGTACCGGATTTCAAAATACAGAATATAAATATACCGTATAGATCAGTACGATGAGATGATCAAAACGGTATACAGATATTAGCGGTATGATTGAATTATAAAAATTCGAATTTTCTAATAGCGAAAAATGCAAGAAAAACGCTGAAAAATAAGATCGACGGAGCCAAAGATGTCCGAATTTGGAAAAACGACAAACTGACATCTTGCTCAGAAGATGATTTAGAATCTTTCTATGTAAAAATATTTTGGTTTCGGAAACATTTTATTTCCAACGCTTTCTAACTGATTAAATTGAAGTGAATTTACGCGCGAAATAAACTTTCATATTTTCGGACGAAAATTTACCAGTCGCTATGTTTAACTAGACGTATTCCAAATATTAAATTCTTATTTCAAAATTTTATCGTTTAAAATTTCACAAAATTTCAACTAATCACGTTATTAAAACAGTTGAAATTTACGGGTCGTTACACTCTCCCCCACTCAAAACTTTTCGTCCCCGAAAAGGAACGAGGTAGAAGAATAGAAACAACCAGAAAGAAAACAGATTTGAAATACAAAATAACAATTAATTTAAACCATATAAATTCAAATTTAAATTAATTGATATTCAAAAATTGATTTAATCCATTTGATTTCACTAAAATCAATCTCAATTATTTCTAAATTCATTATTTTATTATCCAATTATCTTCAATTTACAATTTCTAAAACCATAAATTTGAATAGTCTTTTATTATAATCATATTTGTTCAGCAATTTTAAATTCTTCTTTACTCCAAATTATTTTTAAATTTATCCTACTTAATATATCTAATCACATATATTTAACCCATATAAATTAATTTAAACCATACAGATTTCAGTTTAAATCAATTTGTATTCAATCATTGATTTTAAATTCAAGGTATTTCCATAAGTTAATCTAATTTCTATCTATTATTCAATTAACTTATTATTCTATTTATTTCAATTAACATCTTATAATTAAAATTTAAGTGTATAACATTTATTATAAACACTCAAATTTTATTTACAAATTCAATTTATCTTATATTATCCGGTTACATATTCAACTTCTGAATGATTTAGGTAAGTTGTATTAGAATGCAGTTGAACAATATACAAATAAAATTTTCCCAATTCAATTATTCAAGTTTAAATATTTATTCCAAATTTTGGTTTTATTTATAATTAAAATCATCTTTTAACAACATTTAAGAATTAGATTTCCGATTAACTTTAAACAATTTAGAGAGATATATAATATATTTATATGAAATCAAATTAAATTTTAAAATAAGATACTTATATATAAATCAAATTATACTGAAGAAATTCAAATCAAAATATTTTTCAAAACAAAACCGTAGCAAAGCTACAGAATGGTTTCTCCACTTCGAAACTCGAAAATGAATATCGATGATGCGGCCGCCATCACCGAAATTATTTTCCAGCGACAAAGAGAAGAGCACTGATTTCAACATTTTAAAAATTCTTTGAAAACGATTTCTATTCGAAAATACTTCCAATACTATATACTTTAAAATTTTAAAAACCAAAGTTCGAAATCACCGGAAACTAAATTCTCAAATTTCTGAATTAAGTTCATTTTAAATTCCAAATCAATTTATAAACCATAATTATAAATTCATTTAGAATAATAAATGATAATCAAATATTATCATTTCAAACAACCAATTTAATTATCCTCAAAATTCCAGAAAATTTTCCTTATGTTTTTACAATATAATCAAACAAATTTGAAAACAATATTGTGTCCGTTTGCTCTGCTCAAGTGTTTTGGAAATTCTATCGATAGCGTTGATCAGACGAATCGATCGAAAACCCAAATCAACATCGGCAACTCAAACAACACAATATATAAAACATTTTTATATAGATTTACAAATACACTTCCTCGCTTGATGATACAAGAATGGATTTCAAAGCAAGGATAGAGATTCAAATTTGATGGACTCAAATCAAAGAGAATTCTGATTCGAAGACAAATTCGAAAGAAAAGATAAGTTGATTCAATAACAGAATCGGGAGATGGATAAACTTATTTAATTTACGGGCAACCTTAACTGGGTCGTCCGTAACTTCAAGAATTAGATCGATGCAGAATTTCGAGACAAATCTACATTCAATCTCGAGAATAGAATTCAGTCATAGCAGGAGATAGATAGCATCGTAAACCAAGGATACAGAAATCTCCGGTAAATCGATGCCTATTGTAAAGGAGTTTTGCTCCTTTACGAATCATTCGAAGATTGGCGGGACCGCCGATCTATTATAGATAACATTCAGAATGGAGTTGAGGGGTGCTCCATGATTGAAAGAAGACGAATAGTGAAGGACACGAATGAATTTCGAAACCGAGGGGAACGTTTCAAAATTCGAAAGAATCGAATCAAAACGGAAGAGATTGAAACTCGAAATGAAAGTGATTCTGTAAATACATTTACCCTATATGTTAAGTTTTGCCTAGAGCTACCAAAGCTCTGATACCAACTGTAACGGCCCGATATTTTGGACCATTCGCGTCCATTATAAGTGTATAGGTAGACACTCATGCCGGAGTTGAATTGCTCAAAATACCGCGTTGTTAATTTAAATTTGGCAAAACTGAACATATACAGTAAATAGATATAATCACAGATCACAGACACAGAGTAATAAATGCAGCGGAAATAAAAGAGATAGTAGTTCATGAAGCTACTATATGAATATATAAAATACATCAGAGTTTACAACAGAAGAGTAATACGATACATCAGATACAAATCAGAATACATCACTGGAATCATCGAATACTGAAAGCAGAATAGATGGCTGGATCTTCAAGCAAAGCTCCATCTCCAATGGTGAGTCTCGAATACTGGATCACTCAGTCTGACCCGAGCGTAAAGCAAAAACACAAGACACTCGAGTCAGGATTAACATTCTTATATTAATAAATCCAACTCAAGTGAAATAGCAATTGAAATACAAGTAACTCAAAGGATGTTTGGAATAACCATCCTTTAAGGATCCGTTAAACTATATACTATGTAGTAATGTACGCTAAGTAGATAATGTCTATCAGTAATATAAAAAGATATCAAAATAGCGTTAAGTCATGGCCCATTCCACCCTTAACACATTTTTATTCCCAAAAGCATATACAAGACCGTAGTTTCCCCAAAACCGGAAGTCACCAGAGGGCAATCCATATACTAAAGGTACAAATCAAAATCGTAGTGGTCGCGAATAGGATAATCAGTATGACAAGGTACATGAGGCGATACCAACTAGGATACTAGTAGTTGCCTGATCCGGACTGATGTTGGGCATAGCAGCTACTACCCCAACACCGCGAAACAACACTCCCAAATCGAGGGGTGCACCCAAATCGAATCACAAAAGTAATAGATATGGTATCGAAGAAGTGTGTCCGCTAGAGATGGCGATCCTCAATGGCCCGGCGCGGCTCCTGTTTTAGTCATGTCAAGGGTCATCCAAAATCGTTCTCTTTCTTCAGTCAACGCGTTCATCAAAACCATCCACTTCGTTCTGGATCAACACTCCGCGTACAGTTATTAAAGTGGTTTCGGTTCAAATAGAGAGTATATCCATTACCGATCCCGGTCTCTTTAATAACTTTCGTAATTATTACACCGATTGGTCGTTTATATATTTCAAAAACCAATCAATTTCAATTTCAAATAGAATTCATAAATCAACATTTCATTTGTCTTTCTAAAACAATTTCCAAATTTTCGTTTCAAAACTTCCAATTTTCCGTTTCAAAATCTTATAATTCAATTTCAATTTCTATTTAAAACAATTCAAATATTGATTCAAGTTCGTATATAAGTTTCATTCCGAAATCATTTAAATAAATTCTATTTAACATTCAAATCAATTTAACTCATTTATCGATTTCATTCAATATTCGTTAAGTTACTTTATCATTCAAAACAATTTCTATTAAATTTCCAATTCATTTAATCAATTCTTAAGTTCAACTTCATTAAAACAAAACTTACAATTTTGAATTAAACTAAATTCGTCAAATCAATTCTCCAATTACAAGTCTTACATTAATTCCAAAAATATCACATTTCATTTTTGTTAAAGAAATCCAATTTCACTTATTTACTTCCTTAAATAATTTTCCAAAACTTAATTAATAAAGAAACTCAATTTCAATTCTTTCCGAAGTAAAATTCACTTATTCAAAAGTTCAAATTTTCTTATTAAAGAATTTCAATTCAATTTAATCATTTAATAATTCATTATTAAATAGTTCAAAACTTAATTATTAAATAATTTCAAAGTTTAATAATTTCAAACTTAATTATAATTTCAAACTTAATTATTGAATCATTTCAAACTTAATTCAATCATTTCTCAAATTAAACAACATTCTTTCATTGATTACATTGTTAATCTTTTGTTTCAGATTATTAAATATTACCATTTTCCTTTCATCAAAAATTCAAATTTCAACTTCATTTCAAAACCATATTCTTTATTCAAATAAAATCTTCGTTTATTTTCAAATCAAATTATTGACCAATCGGGTTTTTATTTAATTTTCTATCCTAAGTCAAAGTTCAATTTGGGTATTTATCATTTCAACCCGATTCCAATTCAATTCAAAATCAAACATATCAAAGGGAACTTGTAGTGTGATAACTGGGATGGTGTCAAAGTAAATAAACAAGCAATAACAACAATCAATATCAATCCAATAATCAATTCAAATAATCCCGAAATAACCGTATTAATTCGCATTGTTATTTGTACGAATTAATATAATTATTTCTAGAATCTACACTATCATTTCATGTAGATTAAAGATTATTACATTACGGTTTTCACTTGTCATCTATTACAATTTCATCCATCATCAATTTAACATCATACATTCAGTGGTTCAAAGTATAATTAAACAAATCCTACGTGTCAATAAATTCAACAGTTAAAGGGGTCATATTATACAAATGTCAGTTAATCAAATTTAACATTTAATTATCCTATATCAAGTTCAATTTCATACTATTTATCATTTTAACATTAACAATTTAACGTCCAATATAAACATCAACAATCAATCAATTATCAGTCAAACTGTATTATCATTTCATAATTAACAGTTAATGGTGTAAGATGTCATAAGTAAACTGATACATGCGATAGCATATAAAACAGTGTAAATAACTAACATCAGCAATATTTCAATTATCATTTCAATTGAAATCAAATTTAATAAATAAAAGAACATTAATCGTGAGTGAGTGCTCACCTTTCGAGGCTAGAGAGATAGACAATGAAGTTGAGTTACGAAATCCGAACACGAAATTCCAAATCAAAGCTAGATTGGCACGGATTTAGAAGAGCAAAGCTGATAAAAGGGATCGTTGAAGAATTAGAATAGGTTGACATAAATTTTTACTAAGTATATATATTGTTTTCACTTTCAAATCAATATTAAATCCCGATACATAATATTCAATAAAATTAAATTTTCTCTATATATAAAATTTAAATTTAGTATCAAATTTTAAACATCTAACAACAATAACCTCTATAGTATACGTAACTAGGCTCAAGTATACAAAACTAGTGTGAAAATTTTATTTTATATTTTTTTTACACCCCATTGTATTCAAATCAATGTAAAAAAACAAAATAAATGTAAAACACATACACTAGTTTTATACATACCTAAACAAAACAGCGAACAGTTTATATACAAAATATTGTACAAATTCAGGTTAACCTACATATATATCTAACCCATGTATATATATAGTATATGTAATCATTTCCCAAAACTGGTATCCTATATGCATATTAATATATATAGTTTAATATATACCACTGTACTTATACTTTATAAACTATGACAACATGGCTGACTATATAAATAACTTCCCTATACAAAATATATAACACTTATATACAAAACCTTTAAAACGGATTAGTATAAAATCATCTCTTATAACAGACTCTAATTTATATATAATGCACTTTCATAATATATATAACTAACGTATATACTGCCATGTCATACTACAAACTGACATATACTAAACTGACATATACAACGTAAAATGACACTAGTGACATACGAATATATAAAAAAAAACAGAACCTTTATAATATATAACAGTATAAACTATAGCTTTTATTACTAATAGATGTACACACTCTAACACAAATAAAAGGACTTGACCATGTATATACATAACAAGACACGGCGCATATATATATTCTCGAAATTCAATTTACATACAAAACCATATGGTAACTCATATATATTTATAAGTGCTACTGCAAATACAGTTGATAAAACTTATAACTTATAACTTGTATAAATTCAAATGTATATATAACCACATATAACCAATATATACCAACAATTATGTAAACAAGCATATAAACTCCCATTTAACTTATTAAAATTTCATATATATAACCGATCTATATACATAAGTACCTGAAAAATATAAAATAAAAGGGAAGGCTCGGCTTTGGATTAGAAACCGGAAGAGGAGACTTGCGTCTGGCACGGCATGGGCAGAAGAGAAATAGGCCGAGGCAAAGTCAGGAAGTGGAGGTGGTGAGGCGTGTGAGGCAGCCGTGTAGTGGGATCCAGGCGGAGATGGGTGTGGCGAAGGAAGGGGCGGGTTCGGGTTGCATGATTTGGTCAGAGACGAGAGGGGAGACGGAGGAGGAAGTGGGTTGTGGAGGATGGAAGGCAGTGGCCGGTTATTGCACTAGGCGAGTGGGTGGTGGCAGCCCAGGTGCCGATGGTGTTGGTGGGTCGGAGCGTGGTGGTGGGAGGCCGGTCTGAGCATGGGAATGGAAGCGGGAGGGTGGGTGGAGTGCGTGACTGCTGGCCATTGCAGAGGGGCTGTTGTGTGGAAGAAAATGGGTAGGCGGAGGAGAGGCACAAAGTGTTGGCGAAGGCTTGTGGTCGAAATGTAGGCGTGGTCATGGCTGCGACTAAGGATTGTGGTGATGAGGCCAGCATGAAGATGGAAGGCAATTAGTGATGGTGCTAAGGAGAGGAGAGGCCATGCAAAAGAGAAACCAAAAAGTAAGATGGGAAGAGAAGAATGATCAGGAAACGGCCATCCAAATTTCAATTTGCCTTTACATGAAATTTTCAAACAGAGCAAAATAAAGTCTACTGCTTGTCATAAATGATGTACAGGGAATAGGGTCAGTCAGGTAGGTACGTTGAAAAGCCTGAAATAGTAATAGCAAATAGTTGTTTGGTTTATACATCGAAAAATGAAAAGACACAGTGATTCTAAAAGACTCAAACAGGTGTCGGTACGGCTAATCGCTACATGGTTTCGACGCGTACCGGATTTCAAAATACAGAATATAAATATACCGTATAGATCAGTACGATGAGATGATCAAAACGGTATACAGATATTAGCGGTATGATTGAATTATAAAAATTCGAATTTTCTAATAGCGAAAAATGCAAGAAAAACGCTGAAAAATAAGATCGACGGAGCCAAAGATGTCCGAATTTGGAAAAACGACAAACTGACATCTTGCTCAGAAGATGATTTAGAATCTTTCTATGTAAAAATATTTTGGTTTCGGAAACATTTTATTTCCAACGCTTTCTAACTGATTAAATTGAAGTGAATTTACGCGCGAAATAAACTTTCATATTTTCGGACGAAAATTTACCAGTCGCTATGTTTAACTAGACGTATTCCAAATATTAAATTCTTATTTCAAAATTTTATCGTTTAAAATTTCACAAAATTTCAACTAATCACGTTATTAAAACAGTTGAAATTTACGGGTCGTTACACTCTCCCCCACTCAAAACTTTTCGTCCCCGAAAAGGAACGAGGTAGAAGAATAGAAACAACCAGAAAGAAAACAGATTTGAAATACAAAATAACAATTAATTTAAACCATATAAATTCAAATTTAAATTAATTGATATTCAAAAATTGATTTAATCCATTTGATTTCACTAAAATCAATCTCAATTATTTCTAAATTCATTATTTTATTATCCAATTATCTTCAATTTACAATTTCTAAAACCATAAATTTGAATAGTCTTTTATTATAATCATATTTGTTCAGCAATTTTAAATTCTTCTTTACTCCAAATTATTTTTAAATTTATCCTACTTAATATATCTAATCACATATATTTAACCCATATAAATTAATTTAAACCATACAGATTTCAGTTTAAATCAATTTGTATTCAATCATTGATTTTAAATTCAAGGTATTTCCATAAGTTAATCTAATTTCTATCTATTATTCAATTAACTTATTATTCTATTTATTTCAATTAACATCTTATAATTAAAATTTAAGTGTATAACATTTATTATAAACACTCAAATTTTATTTACAAATTCAATTTATCTTATATTATCCGGTTACATATTCAACTTCTGAATGATTTAGGTAAGTTGTATTAGAATGCAGTTGAACAATATACAAATAAAATTTTCCCAATTCAATTATTCAAGTTTAAATATTTATTCCAAATTTTGGTTTTATTTATAATTAAAATCATCTTTTAACAACATTTAAGAATTAGATTTCCGATTAACTTTAAACAATTTAGAGAGATATATAATATATTTATATGAAATCAAATTAAATTTTAAAATAAGATACTTATATATAAATCAAATTATACTGAAGAAATTCAAATCAAAATATTTTTCAAAACAAAACCGTAGCAAAGCTACAGAATGGTTTCTCCACTTCGAAACTCGAAAATGAATATCGATGATGCGGCCGCCATCACCGAAATTATTTTCCAGCGACAAAGAGAAGAGCACTGATTTCAACATTTTCAAAATTCTTTGAAAACGATTTCTATTCGAAAATACTTCCAATACTATATACTTTAAAATTTTAAAAACCAAAGTTCGAAATCACCGGAAACTAAATTCTCAAATTTCTGAATTAAGTTCATTTTAAATTCCAAATCAATTTATAAACCATAATTATAAATTCATTTAGAATAATAAATGATAATCAAATATTATCATTTCAAACAACCAATTTAATTATCCTCAAAATTCCAGAAAATTTTCCTTATGTTTTTACAATATAATCAAACAAATTTGAAAACAATATTGTGTCCGTTTGCTCTGCTCAAGTGTTTTGGAAATTCTATCGATAGCGTTGATCAGACGAATCGATCGAAAACCCAAATCAACATCAGCAACTCAAACAACACAATATATAAAACATTTTTATATAGATTTACAAATACACTTCCTCGCTTGATGATACAAGAATGGATTTCAAAGCAAGGATAGAGATTCAAATTTGATGGACTCAAATCAAAGAGAATTCTGATTCGAAGACAAATTCGAAAGAAAAGATAAGTTGATTCAATAACAGAATCGGGAGATGGATAAACTTATTTAATTTACGGGCAACCTTAACTGGGTCGTCCGTAACTTCAAGAATTAGATCGATGCAGAATTTCGAGACAAATCTACATTCAATCTCGAGAATAGAATTCAGTCATAGCAGGAGATAGATAGCATCGTAAACCAAGGATACAGAAATCTTCGGTAAATCGATGCCTATTGTAAAGGAGTTTTGCTCCTTTACGAATCATTCGAAGATTGGCGGGACCGCCGATCTATTATAGATAACATTCAGAATGGAGTTGAGGGGTGCTCCATGATTGAAAGAAGACGAATAGTGAAGGACACGAATGAATTTCGAAATCGAGGGGAACGTTTCAAAATTCGAAAGAATCGAATCAAAATGGAAGAGATTGAAACTCGAAATGAAAGTGATTCTGTAAATACATTTACCCTATATGTTAAGTTTTGCCTAGAGCTACCAAAGCTCTGATATCAACTGTAACGGCCTGATATTTTGGACCATTCACGTCCATTATAAGTGTATAGGTAGACACTCATGCCGGAGTTGAATTGCTCAAAATACCGCGTTGTTAATTTAAATTTGGCAAAACTGAACATATACAGTAAATAGATATAATCACAGATCACAGACACAGAGTAATAAATGCAGCGGAAATAAAAGCGATAGTAGTTCATGAAGCTACTATATGAATATATAAAATACATCAGAGTTTACAACAGAAGAGTAATACGATACATCAGATACAAATCAGAATACATCACTGGAATCATCGAATACTGAAAGCAGAATAGATGGCTGGATCTTCAAGCAAAGCTCCATCTCCAATGGTGAGTCTCGAATACTGGATCACTCAGTCTGACCCGAGCGTAAAGCAAAAACACAAGACACTCGAGTCAGGATTAACATTCTTATATTAATAAATCCAACTCAAGTGAAATAGCAATTGAAATACAAGTAACTCAAAGGATGTTTGGAATAACCATCCTTTAAGGATCCGTTAAACTATATACTATGTAGTAATGTACGCTAAGTAGATAATGTCTATCAGTAATATAAAAAGATATCAAAATAGCGTTAAGTCATGGCCCATTCCACCCTTAACACATTTTTATTCCCAAAAGCATATACAAGACCGTAGTTTCCCCAAAACCGGAAGTCACCAGAGGGCAATCCATATACTAAAGGTACAAATCAAAATCGTAGTGGTCGCGAATAGGATAATCAGTATGACAAGGTACATGAGGCGATACCAACTAGGATACTAGTAGTTGCCTGATCCGGACTGATGTTGGGCATAGCAGCTACTACCCCAACACCGCGAAACAACACTCCCAAATCGAGGGGTGCACCAAAATCGAATCACAAAAGTAATAGATATGGTATCGAAGAAGTGTGTCCGCTAGAGATGGCGATCCTCAATGGCCCGGCGCGGCTCCTGTTTTAGTCATGTCAAGGGTCATCCAAAATCGTTCTCTTTCTTCAGTCAACGCGTTCATCAAAACCATCCACTTCGTTCTGGATCAACACTCCGCGTACAGTTATTAAAGTGGTTTCGGTTCAAATAGAGAGTATATCCATTACCGATCCCGGTCTCTTTAATAACTTTCGTAATTATTACACCGATTGGTCGTTTATATATTTCAAAAACCAATCAATTTCAATTTCAAATAGAATTCATAAATCAACATTTCATTTGTCTTTCTAAAACAATTTCCAAATTTTCGTTTCAAAACTTCCAATTTTCCGTTTCAAAATCTTATAATTCAATTTCTATTTAAAACAATTCAAATATTGATTCAAGTTCGTATATAAGTTTCATTCCGAAATCATTTAAATAAATTCTATTTAACATTCAAATCAATTTAAACTCATTTATCGATTTCATTCAATATTCGTTAAGTTACTTTATCATTCAAAACAATTTCTATTAAATTTCCAATTCATTTAATCAATTCTTAAGTTCAACTTCATTAAAACAAAACTTACAATTTTGAATTAAACTAAATTCGTCAAATCAATTCTCCAATTACAAGTCTTACATTAATTCCAAAAATATCACATTTCATTTTTGTTAAAGAAATCCAATTTCACTTATTTACTTCCTTAAATAATTTTCCAAAACTTAATTAATAAAGAAACTCAATTTCAATTCTTTACGAAGTAAAATTCACTTATTCAAAAGTTCAATTTTTCTTATTAAAGAATTTCAATTCAATTTAATCATTTAATAATTCATTATTAAATAGTTCAAAACTTAATTATTAAATAATTTCAAAGTTTAATAATTTCAAACTTAATTATAATTTCAAACTTAATTATTAAATCATTTCAAACTTAATTCAATCATTTCTCAAATTAAACAACATTCTTTCATTGATTACATTGTTAATCTTTTGTTTCAGATTATTAAATATTACCATTTTCCTTTCATCAAAAATTCAAATTTCAACTTCATTTCAAAACCATATTCTTTATTCAAATAAAATCTTCGTTTATTTTCAAATCAAATTATTGACCAATCGGGTTTTTATTTAATTTTCTATCCTAAGTCAAAGTTCAATTTGGGTATTTATCATTTCAACCCGATTCCAATTCAATTCAAAATCAAACATATCAAAGGGAACTTGTAGTGTGATAACTGGGATGGTGTCAAAGTAAATAAACAAGCAATAACAACAATCAATATCAATCCAATAATCAATTCAAATAATCCCGAAATAACCGTATTAATTCGCATTGTTATTTGTACGAATTAATATAATTATTTCTAGAATCTACACTATCATTTCATGTAGATTAAAGATTATTACATTACGGTTTTCACTTGTCATCTATTACAATTTCATCCATCATCAATTTAACATCATACATTCAGAGGTTCAAAGTATAATTAAACAAATCCTACGTGTCAATAAATTCAACAGTTAAAGGGGTCATATTATACAAATGTCAGTTAATCAAATTTAACATTTAATTATCCTATATCAAGTTCAATTTCATACTATTTATCATTTTAACATTAACAATTTAACGTCCAATATAAACATCAACAATCAATCAATTATCAGTCAAACTGTATTATCATTTCATAATTAACAGTTAATGGTGTAAGATGTCATAAGTAAACTGATATAGGCGATAGCATATAAAACAGTGTAAATAACTAACATCAGCAATATTTCAATTGTCATTTCAATTGAAATCAAATTTAATAAATAAAAGAACATTAATCGTGAGTGAGTGCTCACCTTTCGAGGCTAGAGAGATAGACAATGAAGTTGAGTTACGAAATCCGAACACGAAATTCCAAATCAAAGCTAGATTGGCACGGATTTAGAAGAGCAAAGCTGATAAAAGGGATCGTTGAAGAATTAGAATAGGTTGACATAAATTTTTACTAAGTATATATATTGTTTTCACTTTCAAATCAATATTAAATCCCGATACATAATATTCAATAAAATTAAATTTTCTCTATATATAAAATTTAAATTTAGTATCAAATTTTAAACATCTAACAACAATAACCTCTATAGTATACGTAACTAGGCTCAAGTATACAAAACTAGTGTGAAAATTTTATTTTATATTTTTTTTTACACCCCATTGTATTCAAATCAATGTAAAAAAACAAAATAAATGTAAAACACATACACTAGTTTTATACATACCTAAACAAAACAGCGAACAGTTTATATACAAAATATTGTACAAATTCAGGTTAACCTACATATATATCTAACCCATGTATATATATAGTATATGTAATCATTTCCCAAAACTGGTATCCTATATGCATATTAATATATATAGTTTAATATATAACACTGTACTTATACTTTATAAACTATGACAACATGGCTGACTATATAAATAACTTCCCTATACAAAATATATAACACTTATATACAAAACCTTTAAAACGGATTAGTATAAAATCATCTCTTATAACAGACTCTAATTTATATATAATGCACTTTCATAATATATATAACTAACGTATATACTGCCATGTCATACTACAAACTGACATATACTAAACTGACATATACAACGTAAAATGACACTAGTGACATACGAATATATAAAAAAAACAGAACCTTTATAATATATAACAGTATAAACTATAGCTTTTATTACTAATAGATGTACACACTCTAACACAAATAAAAGGACTTGACCATGTATATACATAACAAGACACGGCGCATATATATATTCTCGAAATTCAATTTACATACAAAACCATATGGTAACTCATATATATTTATAAGTGCTACTGCAAATACAGTTGATAAAACTTATAACTTATAACTTGTATAAATTCAAATGTATATATAACCACATATAACCAATATATACCAACAATTATGTAAACAAGCATATAAACTCCCATTTAACTTATTAAAATTTCATATATATAACCGATCTATATACATAAGTACCTGAAAAATATAAAATAAAAGGGAAGGCTCGGCTTTGGATTAGAAACCGGAAGAGGAGGCTTGCGTCTGGCACGGCATGGGCAGAAGAGAAATAGGCCGAGGCAAAGTCAGGAAGTGGAGGTGGTGAGGCGTGTGAGGCAGCCGTGTAGTGGGATCCAGGCGGAGATGGGTGTGGCGAAGGAAGGGGCGGGTTCGGGTTGCATGATTTGGTCAGAGACGAGAGGGGAGACGGAGGAGGAAGTGGGTTGTGGAGGATGGAAGGCAGTGGCCGGTTATTGCACTAGGCGAGTGGGTGGTGGCAGCCCAGGTGCCGATGGTGTTGGTGGGTCGGAGCGTGGTGGTGGGAGGCCGGTCTGAGCATGGGAATGGAAGCGGGAGGGTGGGTGGAGTGCGTGACTGCTGGCCATTGCAGAGGGGCTGTTGTGTGGAAGAAAATGGGTAGGCGGAGGAGAGGCACAAAGTGTTGGCGAAGGCTTGTGGTCGAAATGTAGGCGTGGTCATGGCTGCGACTAAGGATTGTGGTGATGAGGCCAGCATGAAGATGGAAGGCAATTAGTGATGGTGCTAAGGAGAGGAGAGGCCATGCAAAAGAGAAACCAAAAAGTAAGATGGGAAGAGAAGAATGATCAGGAAACGGCCATCCAAATTTCAATTTGCCTTTACATGAAATTTTCAAACAGAGCAAAATAAAGTCTACTGCTTGTCATAAATGATGTACAGGGAATAGGGTCAGTCAGGTAGGTACGTTGAAAAGCCTGAAATAGTAATAGCAAATAGTTGTTTGGTTTATACATCGAAAAATGAAAAGACACAGTGATTCTAAAAGACTCAAACAGGTGTCGGTACGGCTAATCGCTACATGGTTTCGACGCGTACCGGATTTCAAAATACAGAATATAAATATACCGTATAGATCAGTACGATGAGATGATCAAAACGGTATACAGATATTAGCGGTATGATTGAATTATAAAAATTCGAATTTTCTAATAGCGAAAAATGCAAGAAAAACGCTGAAAAATAAGATCGACGGAGCCAAAGATGTCCGAATTTGGAAAAACGACAAACTGACATCTTGCTCAGAAGATGATTTAGAATCTTTCTATGTAAAAATATTTTGGTTTCGGAAACATTTTATTTCCAACGCTTTCTAACTGATTAAATTGAAGTGAATTTACGCGCGAAATAAACTTTCATATTTTCGGACGAAAATTTACCAGTCGCTATGTTTAACTAGACGTATTCCAAATATTAAATTCTTATTTCAAAATTTTATCGTTTAAAATTTCACAAAATTTCAACTAATCACGTTATTAAAACAGTTGAAATTTACGGGTCGTTACACTCTCCCCCACTCAAAACTTTTCGTCCCCGAAAAGGAACGAGGTAGAAGAATAGAAACAACCAGAAAGAAAACAGATTTGAAATACAAAATAACAATTAATTTAAACCATATAAATTCAAATTTAAATTAATTGATATTCAAAAATTGATTTAATCCATTTGATTTCACTAAAATCAATCTCAATTATTTCTAAATTCATTATTTTATTATCCAATTATCTTCAATTTACAATTTCTAAAACCATAAATTTGAATAGTCTTTTATTATAATCATATTTGTTCAGCAATTTTAAATTCTTCTTTACTCCAAATTATTTTTAAATTTATCCTACTTAATATATCTAATCACATATATTTAACCCATATAAATTAATTTAAACCATACAGATTTCAGTTTAAATCAATTTGTATTCAATCATTGATTTTAAATTCAAGGTATTTCCATAAGTTAATCTAATTTCTATCTATTATTCAATTAACTTATTATTCTATTTATTTCAATTAACATCTTATAATTAAAATTTAAGTGTATAACATTTATTATAAACACTCAAATTTTATTTACAAATTCAATTTATCTTATATTATCCGGTTACATATTCAACTTCTGAATGATTTAGGTAAGTTGTATTAGAATGCAGTTGAACAATATACAAATAAAATTTTCCCAATTCAATTATTCAAGTTTAAATATTTATTCCAAATTTTGGTTTTATTTATAATTAAAATCATCTTTTAACAACATTTAAGAATTAGATTTCCGATTAACTTTAAACAATTTAGAGAGATATATAATATATTTATATGAAATCAAATTAAATTTTAAAATAAGATACTTATATATAAATCAAATTATACTGAAGAAATTCAAATCAAAATATTTTTCAAAACAAAACCGTAGCAAAGCTACAGAATGGTTTCTCCACTTCGAAACTCGAAAATGAATATCGATGATGCGGCCGCCATCACCGAAATTATTTTCCAGCGACAAAGAGAAGAGCACTGATTTCAACATTTTAAAAATTCTTTGAAAACGATTTCTATTCGAAAATACTTCCAATACTATATACTTTAAAATTTTAAAAACCAAAGTTCGAAATCACCGGAAACTAAATTCTCAAATTTCTGAATTAAGTTCATTTTAAATTCCAAATCAATTTATAAACCATAATTATAAATTCATTTAGAATAATAAATGATAATCAAATATTATCATTTCAAACAACCAATTTAATTATCCTCAAAATTCCAGAAAATTTTCCTTATGTTTTTACAATATAATCAAACAAATTTGAAAACAATATTGTGTCCGTTTGCTCTGCTCAAGTGTTTTGGAAATTCTATCGATAGCGTTGATCAGACGAATCGATCGAAAACCCAAATCAACATCGGCAACTCAAACAACACAATATATAAAACATTTTTATATAGATTTACAAATACACTTCCTCGCTTGATGATACAAGAATGGATTTCAAAGCAAGGATAGAGATTCAAATTTGATGGACTCAAATCAAAGAGAATTCTGATTCGAAGACAAATTCGAAAGAAAAGATAAGTTGATTCAATAACAGAATCGGGAGATGGATAAACTTATTTAATTTACGGGCAACCTTAACTGGGTCGTCCGTAACTTCAAGAATTAGATCGATGCAGAATTTCGAGACAAATCTACATTCAATCTCGAGAATAGAATTCAGTCATAGCAGGAGATAGATAGCATCGTAAACCAAGGATACAGAAATCTCCGGTAAATCGATGCCTATTGTAAAGGAGTTTTGCTCCTTTACGAATCATTCGAAGATTGGCGGGACCGCCGATCTATTATAGATAACATTCAGAATGGAGTTGAGGGGTGCTCCATGATTGAAAGAAGACGAATAGTGAAGGACACGAATGAATTTCGAAACCGAGGGGAACGTTTCAAAATTCGAAAGAATCGAATCAAAACGGAAGAGATTGAAACTCGAAATGAAAGTGATTCTGTAAATACATTTACCCTATATGTTAAGTTTTGCCTAGAGCTACCAAAGCTCTGATACCAACTGTAACGGCCCGATATTTTGGACCATTCGCGTCCATTATAAGTGTATAGGTAGACACTCATGCCGGAGTTGAATTGCTCAAAATACCGCGTTGTTAATTTAAATTTGGCAAAACTGAACATATACAGTAAATAGATATAATCACAGATCACAGACACAGAGTAATAAATGCAGCGGAAATAAAAGAGATAGTAGTTCATGAAGCTACTATATGAATATATAAAATACATCAGAGTTTACAACAGAAGAGTAATACGATACATCAGATACAAATCAGAATACATCACTGGAATCATCGAATACTGAAAGCAGAATAGATGGCTGGATCTTCAAGCAAAGCTCCATCTCCAATGGTGAGTCTCGAATACTGGATCACTCAGTCTGACCCGAGCGTAAAGCAAAAACACAAGACACTCGAGTCAGGATTAACATTCTTATATTAATAAATCCAACTCAAGTGAAATAGCAATTGAAATACAAGTAACTCAAAGGATGTTTGGAATAACCATCCTTTAAGGATCCGTTAAACTATATACTATGTAGTAATGTACGCTAAGTAGATAATGTCTATCAGTAATATAAAAAGATATCAAAATAGCGTTAAGTCATGGCCCATTCCACCCTTAACACATTTTTATTCCCAAAAGCATATACAAGACCGTAGTTTCCCCAAAACCGGAAGTCACCAGAGGGCAATCCATATACTAAAGGTACAAATCAAAATCGTAGTGGTCGCGAATAGGATAATCAGTATGACAAGGTACATGAGGCGATACCAACTAGGATACTAGTAGTTGCCTGATCCGGACTGATGTTGGGCATAGCAGCTACTACCCCAACACCGCGAAACAACACTCCCAAATCGAGGGGTGCACCCAAATCGAATCACAAAAGTAATAGATATGGTATCGAAGAAGTGTGTCCGCTAGAGATGGCGATCCTCAATGGCCCGGCGCGGCTCCTGTTTTAGTCATGTCAAGGGTCATCCAAAATCGTTCTCTTTCTTCAGTCAACGCGTTCATCAAAACCATCCACTTCGTTCTGGATCAACACTCCGCGTACAGTTATTAAAGTGGTTTCGGTTCAAATAGAGAGTATATCCATTACCGATCCCGGTCTCTTTAATAACTTTCGTAATTATTACACCGATTGGTCGTTTATATATTTCAAAAACCAATCAATTTCAATTTCAAATAGAATTCATAAATCAACATTTCATTTGTCTTTCTAAAACAATTTCCAAATTTTCGTTTCAAAACTTCCAATTTTCCGTTTCAAAATCTTATAATTCAATTTCTATTTAAAACAATTCAAATATTGATTCAAGTTCGTATATAAGTTTCATTCCGAAATCATTTAAATAAATTCTATTTAACATTCAAATCAATTTAAACTCATTTATCGATTTCATTCAATATTCGTTAAGTTACTTTATCATTCAAAACAATTTCTATTAAATTTCCAATTCATTTAATCAATTCTTAAGTTCAACTTCATTAAAACAAAACTTACAATTTTGAATTAAACTAAATTCGTCAAATCAATTCTCCAATTACAAGTCTTACATTAATTCCAAAAATATCACATTTCATTTTTGTTAAAGAAATCCAATTTCACTTATTTACTTCCTTAAATAATTTTCCAAAACTTAATTAATAAAGAAACTCAATTTCAATTCTTTCCGAAGTAAAATTCACTTATTCAAAAGTTCAAATTTTCTTATTAAAGAATTTCAATTCAATTTAATCATTTAATAATTCATTATTAAATAGTTCAAAACTTAATTATTAAATAATTTCAAAGTTTAATAATTTCAAACTTAATTATAATTTCAAACTTAATTATTAAATCATTTCAAACTTAATTCAATCATTTCTCAAATTAAACAACATTCTTTCATTGATTACATTGTTAATCTTTTGTTTCAGATTATTAAATATTACCATTTTCCTTTCATCAAAAATTCAAATTTCAACTTCATTTCAAAACCATATTCTTTATTCAAATAAAATCTTCGTTTATTTTCAAATCAAATTATTGACCAATCGGGTTTTTATTTAATTTTCTATCCTAAGTCAAAGTTCAATTTGGGTATTTATCATTTCAACCCGATTCCAATTCAATTCAAAATCAAACATATCAAAGGGAACTTGTAGTGTGATAACTGGGATGGTGTCAAAGTAAATAAACAAGCAATAACAACAATCAATATCAATCCAATAATCAATTCAAATAATCCCGAAATAACCGTATTAATTCGCATTGTTATTTGTACGAATTAATATAATTATTTCTAGAATCTACACTATCATTTCATGTAGATTAAAGATTATTACATTACGGTTTTCACTTGTCATCTATTACAATTTCATCCATCATCAATTTAACATCATACATTCAGTGGTTCAAAGTATAATTAAACAAATCCTACGTGTCAATAAATTCAACAGTTAAAGGGGTCATATTATACAAATGTCAGTTAATCAAATTTAACATTTAATTATCCTATATCAAGTTCAATTTCATACTATTTATCATTTTAACATTAACAATTTAACGTCCAATATAAACATCAACAATCAATCAATTATCAGTCAAACTGTATTATCATTTCATAATTAACAGTTAATGGTGTAAGATGTCATAAGTAAACTGATACATGCGATAGCATATAAAACAGTGTAAATAACTAACATCAGCAATATTTCAATTATCATTTCAATTGAAATCAAATTTAATAAATAAAAGAACATTAATCGTGAGTGAGTGCTCACCTTTCGAGGCTAGAGAGATAGACAATGAAGTTGAGTTACGAAATCCGAACACGAAATTCCAAATCAAAGCTAGATTGGCACGGATTTAGAAGAGCAAAGCTGATAAAAGGGATCGTTGAAGAATTAGAATAGGTTGACATAAATTTTTACTAAGTATATATATTGTTTTCACTTTCAAATCAATATTAAATCCCGATACATAATATTCAATAAAATTAAATTTTCTCTATATATAAAATTTAAATTTAGTATCAAATTTTAAACATCTAACAACAATAACCTCTATAGTATACGTAACTAGGCTCAAGTATACAAAACTAGTGTGAAAATTTTATTTTATATATTTTTTTTACACCCCATTGTATTCAAATCAATGTAAAAAAACAAAATAAATGTAAAACACATACACTAGTTTTATACATACCTAAACAAAACAGCGAACAGTTTATATACAAAATATTGTACAAATTCAGGTTAACCTACATATATATCTAACCCATGTATATATATAGTATATGTAATCATTTCCCAAAACTGGTATCCTATATGCATATTAATATATATAGTTTAATATATAACACTATACTTATACTTTATAAACTATGACAACATGGCTGACTATATAAATAACTTCCCTATACAAAATATATAACACTTATATACAAAACCTTTAAAACGGATTAGTATAAAATCATCTCTTATAACAGACTCTAATTTATATATAATGCACTTTCATAATATATATAACTAACGTATATACTGCCATGTCATACTACAAACTGACATATACTAAACTGACATATACAACGTAAAATGACACTAGTGACATACGAATATATAAAAAAAAACAGAACCTTTATAATATATAACAGTATAAACTATAGCTTTTATTACTAATAGATGTACACACTCTAACACAAATAAAAGGACTTGACCATGTATATACATAACAAGACACGGCGCATATATATATTCTCGAAATTCAATTTACATACAAAACCATATGGTAACTCATATATATTTATAAGTGCTACTGCAAATACAGTTGATAAAACTTATAACTTGTATAAATTCAAATGTATATATAACCACATATAACCAATATATACCAACAATTATGTAAACAAGCATATAAACTCCCATTTAACTTATTAAAATTTCATATATATAACCGATCTATATACATAAGTACCTGAAAAATATAAAATAAAAGGGAAGGCTCGGCTTTGGATTAGAAACCGGAAGAGGAGGCTTGCGTCTGGCACGGCATGGGCAGAAGAGAAATAGGCCGAGGCAAAGTCAGGAAGTGGAGGTGGTGAGGCGTGTGAGGCAGCCGTGTAGTGGGATCCAGGCGGAGATGGGTGTGGCGAAGGAAGGGGCGGGTTCGGGTTGCATGATTTGGTCAGAGACGAGAGGGGAGACGGAGGAGGAAGTGGGTTGTGGAGGATGGAAGGCAGTGGCCGGTTATTGCACTAGGCGAGTGGGTGGTGGCAGCCCAGGTGCCGATGGTGTTGGTGGGTCGGAGCGTGGTGGTGGGAGGCCGGTCTGAGCATGGGAATGGAAGCGGGAGGGTGGGTGGAGTGCGTGACTGCTGGCCATTGCAGAGGGGCTGTTGTGTGGAAGAAAATGGGTAGGCGGAGGAGAGGCACAAAGTGTTGGCGAAGGCTTGTGGTCGAAATGTAGGCGTGGTCATGGCTGCATGAAGATGGAAGGCAATTAGTGATGGTGCTAAGGAGAGGAGAGGCCATGCAAAAGAGAAACCAAAAAGTAAGATGGGAAGAGAAGAATGATACAGGAAACGGCCATCCAAATTTCAATTTGCCTTTACATGAAATTTTCAAACAGAGCAAAATAAAGTCTACTGCTTGTCATAAATGATGTACAGGGAATAGGGTCAGTCAGGTAGGTACGTTGAAAAGCCTGAAATAGTAATAGCAAATAGTTGTTTGGTTTATACATCGAAAAATGAAAAGACACAGTGATTCTAAAAGACTCAAACAGGTGTCGGTACGGCTAATCGCTACATGGTTTCGACGCGTACCGGATTTCAAAATACAGAATATAAATATACCGTATAGATCAGTACGATGAGATGATCAAAACGGTATACAGATATTAGCGGTATGATTGAATTATAAAAATTCGAATTTTCTAATAGCGAAAAATGCAAGAAAAACGCTGAAAAATAAGATCGACGGAGCCAAAGATGTCCGAATTTGAAAAAACGACAAACTGACATCTTGCTCAAAAGATGTTTTAGAATCTTTCTATGTAAAAATATTTAGGTTTCGGAAACATTTTATTTCCAACGCTTTCTAACTGATTAAATTGAAGTGAATTTACGCGCGAAATAAACTTTCATATTTTCGGACGAAAATTTACCAATCGCTATGTTTAACTAGACGTATTCCAAATATTAAATTCTTATTTCAAAATTTTATCGTTTAAAATTTCACAAAATTTCAACTAATCACGTTATTAAAACAGTTGAAATTTACGGGTCGTTACACGGATCCACCAATCGGATTCACAATTCTCAATGAAGTCATCAAGCCAATAACATTCAAAGACAAAGCATCAACAAGTTCTTTTGATATAAAAGAGTGAGATGCACCCGTATCAAAAAGAACTCGAATAGGAAATTCACAAAATATAATAATGCCATCAAGGATAGAATGAGAAATACCTTGACCACGAGAAGTGTTAGAAGGGGCTTGTACGACATTTAGCTTGCCATCCTTCTTGCTTTGAAGTTTGGGACACAAAGATATAGTATGACCCGAACTCTTGCAATAGCGGCAAGAAAGAGACTTCAGACACTTATTTGCATAATGGTCCTTAGAACCACAATTTTAACATTCTCCACGACGAGGGTTAGGAGTATTTGCCACCGAAGTTGCTTGCTTCCCTTTCTTGTTGGGATTAGGCTTGAATTTAAAAGGCCTCTTCTTGTGGATGTTTTGTTTGACCTCAACATCACTTTCTTTATCAGCCTCTTCGAGTCGAAGAGCGATATCAACAAGCTGATCAAAAGAAACTTCCAATTTTAGAAGTAATGGCTTTTTGAGGTTCTTGTTCAACCCATAAACAAATCTCTGATTTTTCTTCAATGGGGTATTAATATACTCGACCCCATACTTAGATAGAGATTCGAAAGATGCGACGTAATCCGTCATAGAAGATTCACCTTGAACAAGGTCAATGAAGCGTCGGGCTAAAGATACTTTTTCAACTTCCCGCACAAATTTTAATTCGAACCTTTCCTGGAATTGCTCCCAAGTAAGATCCGCTTCACTAATTTCAGAGATCAAAAGCTCGTACCAGTCTAATGCTCTTTCTTGGAGCATGCTAGAAGCCACTTGGACTCGATGTAGGTCAATAAGATTCATGCAGGAAAAGATGTGATCGCATGTTCTAAGCCAAGCTTGGACTTCTATAATGCTCTCGGAACCCTTGAAAGGCTTTCCACCCAAGTTGGTGTAATCACTGCACAAGTGTGCAAACCCAAATTTAGGATGAGTAGGCTCTAGAGTGGGTCCGATAGCTTGAGCATTTCTTACAAGATCTAGAAGTTGCTGAGCAGACATAAATACTCCGTCCTGAGGAGTAGTACTAGATTGACCGGCGCTGGGACGACCTAGTCTAACCTTTTCTCTTCTTTAAGAAAGAAAGAAGAGGAAAAAGGTTATTCACAAAATGAATATCAAACAAATTTGATTGATAAAACAAGGCATCATAAAGAATATAGGATAGAACGGTACGAAGACTCGAATTAAATCCTATGGCATGATCCCTAAGAAAGACTTAGGACAATGATCCTTGCTAGATTGTTCTACATTGTTCCAAAGTTTGGCTCTGATACCATGCTGTGATGCCCCACCTCTATACTCACGCTAGCCAAGGACACTACGGGGTAATGCCGTCGACTAGCGCGAAGAATAAGGCTGTTGAGGAGCGACCATTTGTGTAATTGCTTTGTGCGAGTACCGATATGTCAGATAATATAACTTACATTTCATTTCAAGAGGAAATCCGACATATCAAATACAAACTCAAAGCTACCACACAGTGGCTAAGTGGCCTTCGGAAACAAATATAGAAATAAACATAACACAAATCAGTCACAGACATTCATATCACAAAGACGGAAATATATATGAATATATGACATAAAAATGTACATCAAAGTAGTGGTCAATCTAGATCCACTACATCACAAAAGAATAGATACAAGTGCTAGACAAAAGAATAATTATACATCAAGGAGTCTCTATCTCAAATGTATAATAACAAAAACTACAAAACTATGTAGTTAGACAAAAGTCAGAAGATGATCCCAGATAAGGAGTCAAGCAGAAGCACCTGTAACATCTCGGTTTGACCCGAGTATTATTTAATAAGAAAATAATAAACGGACCAGTCTAGCTATAATTATCATATATAAAATGAGATATGAGTAGAGATATAACAAAAAACGTATGATAACAACAATGTCAAACTGTGACAAGTTTACTTTAAACATCAACAAAATCATACAATATCTCAAGAATCTCAAAGCACCAAAAGAATGTCATATTCTTTATTTTATTCACCAAACCCCAAATATTGACAAACATATCATTGCCAATCACAGAAAGAGGTGAAACACAAATTCTAGAAATCATCAACTAGAAATCCAGAAATCACAAAGGGGGGAGGCCTATCACAAACGGGAGCATGAAAACTCACCAATACGTGTATCACAAACGGAACGCTATTCCATGATCGCTAACCATAAATTTTGAGCCGAATCTTCACAAACGGCCCGAAGACCACGGGTCGCTACCTCGCCAAATTTGAGCCGAAGCTCCACAAACGGGGTTTTTAGTCCCCACACAAACAAATAGACATCGCACATCGCTAGTCTAAATCACAAAATGATCATCATTGATCAATAAAAAGTGTGAATTACACTAAGCCAGTAAATATATGAGTTTAGCTTCATGTCCCATAACCACTAGCTTAACTTAAATATTTACGAACAAATTGTAGATTTCCACTCGAAAATTGTCACAAGAGTTCAATCGAACAAGTCCAAGAATTAACCGACAAAGTAAACGCAAGCGTTTCATTCCACTTGTTTTACTCAGCCGTTTAATTAGATTTCTCGTACGAATGAGGTAAAGGTTTGTATATACTAATAGATTGGAAAACGGTTTTAAAAACGAGCCTTGTATTTAAAATAGTGTTGAAATTGTTTTGGTGAAAGAGTTTGAGTATTTACTACTAGTATAGAAACCTTTGTATTTAGAAGTGACAAATCACAAAAATGATTGTAGAAACAATCAATCACAAAAATCCACATTCGAAGACGTGAATTAAATCCAAAGAAATCGATACCAAATCCATCAAAATGGATATTCCTAAAAATCCAAAGAAAAAAGTCATCAAAGTCGATAGTAAGTGATAACAACTATCTGGATCAACAATAATCGATTAAAAATAGGAAATCCACACAAAACAGCCTTATGAGGCAAAAATAAACATTTCCAGACGTCTGATTTGGAATCCAGACGTCTGGATTTGTTTTTCGAAAAATAGTTCAGAAAGCCACCCAGACGTCTGGAATTATCAAAACAGACGTCTGAGCCATGTCCAGACGTCTGGTTTTGAATCCAGACGTCTGGTTTCGTTCTCTGGAAATTATCTAAAGAACCCTCAGACGTCTGAAACTTCAAGTCAGACGTTTGAGACTCATCCAGACGTCTGATCTTGAATTTCAGACGTCTGGAAATAGTCTCTGACTTTTTTTTATATATTTTGCGTGCATACAATTTTGCTCCAGGTCCAAACCAGACGTCTGGACTTGGTCACCAGACGTCTGGTCACCTGGTCTGGGCAACAATTTGCCTAGGCCAAAGTGGCCAAAACGTATCGGAAGTGATCGGACGAGCAACGGTGACTAAGGATTTACGCCAAGCGACAACCCGACCTTAAAGACTCCTCGATACACCCCAAATATCAATGTCCAAACATCCATAGAAGGATTTTCATAAAATTGGACCAAAACACCAAAATTTGGAAAATTCACCAAATCAATTCTAATCAAAAGCAAATGAATATGCACAAGTGTTAGGAATTCATACCTAACAACAAAGATAGCTATAGATGTAGATGTGAGTTAAAGAACTCACCTTTTCAACCCAAAACAATGAATGGGAAGCTTTTAAAACAAGGCAAGAACGATTCCTCTTCAACACACCTCTAGAATCTTCAATCTATTATCAAAGGTGAAGTTTTTCCTAAGTTAGGGTTAGGAATTTCTGAGAATTGAAGAGAGATAGAGATGGAGAAGAAGAAGATGATGCTTACCTTAGCTTCTCTTTGTTTTCTAGAGCTTGAATTTGAATTTCCTAATTAAACTAGGGTTTGGAATTCTAATTTCCCATTCTTTCCTTCATTTTTCACTTAAGCTTAAGAGTGTTAGGAAATGAAAATGAATGAAGGAAGTTGAGTGGAGTTAGGGCATTCAGTTGGGTTAATGGGATGAAACCCAAACCCAAAGCACAAAATAGAAAATAGCAAAATTCTACTCAACTCCAAACGTATCGATGTTTATACTCAAAAAAGTTGTAAATGCCATTTTGGACTCAATGGAGATGGTCTCAAGTCCCAATTTGACTGTTTACAAAAAGTAGTTTTTCGGACTTTAATCCAATTAACGATGCTATATTTAAATAAAACATTTAAATATAAAATCATAAAAAAGCAGATTGTTACACTTGTCATGCTGAGGTTGAAAGATTTTCGATCTCACTGTACATTTATCAAAGGGTGTACAGAATTCAGAAGGTGGTCCCTTACCTTGCCATTGTTGGAAATTCATTCCCCAAAGGTGCCTTCGGTTTTTTATTTTATATCTATTATTGTTGTGATGTACACACATCACAACTACTTGATATATTTACTTTAAAACCTTAGACATTATTGTAATATCATTGGATTTTATAATAAAAATGGTTTGGTTATCGAAAGGTAAAAACTCGTCTGTGTTTATGTGTGGTGTGGTCTTACGAAATACCTTTATTTTGAAAAGATTTTCAATGGTTTAATTTGTTTTGAGTTTTTCTCACGTTGGTTTTACCAGACTGACTCGGGCGTTGTTTTCATATAATGCTCAGATCAGATCGAGCATGTTTTCAGATTAGCTTCGGATGCTTTGGAGTTCATGAGACGAGCTGGATGCCCAAGACGTACTTCCATATTTTCTTTTATTTTCCATTGTTTGTTATTGTTGTAGATATCAATAATGGTAATGACAGGTTGTTATAACTATTCAAGCTGATAATACGTTGGTGTACTTTGATATTGTTTATATATTAAAGTTTTTTCTTTTTGTAAAGATCTAATTTATATATTATTGTTTCTCGTCACTTTTTGTGAGATTCTATTCTATCTTTTTTTCTTCCACCCCTAATGACCTATCTTTCATATGACCAAATAATTGAACATGAATACCGATGATATATTAAGTATCGTCTTTAGTAGTAAGAAATGTAGGTCGTTATAGTTTGGGTATTCATAATGAAAGCTAAGTCGAATTCGCTTGAGAAGATCAAACTTGGAAGGCACTGGTAGAGAATGAAGTCGAAAGGAAGTTGAAGGTGTTGAGATTCGACAATGGCGGTGAGTTTGTTTCCAAGGAGTTCATAAATTTCTGTAAGCATCATGGAATTCGGAGATACTTCACCACATCCGGAGATCCACAATCAAACGGAGTCGCTGAAAGGACGAATATGATTCTACTGGAGAAAGCTCATTGTTTGATATTGACGGCGGATTTATCTAGAGGCTTTTGGGCTAAAGCTTTATCGACTACAGCATATATTATCAATCAAACTGCATGCTCAATTATTGATGAGAAGATTCCAGAGGAAATGCTGAAATGTACATCTATACATATTAGTATTTTCGTATATTTGGTAGCCCTATGTATATTCACCATACAGGAAATGACAAGTTGGAGGCTAAAGCTTATGAAGGCATATTTTTGGAATATATAGAAGGCTTCAAAGGGTATCGCATTTGAAACCTTGTTGATAGGAAGGTAAAGCACTCTAGACATGTCACATTTGATGAGTCGTTATGTTCAAGCCGAAGGAAGGTAGGACCTAGTCCAGTAGATTCAGAAGTTGAAAGGCCTAAGGAGATGGAAACTATTCCCACATATATCCTAGTAGTAGAGTCAGAGCCGCAAAAGAAGAGAGGGTAATTGCAGTCGTTGACACACCACATGAAGGTTCATAAAATTCCTTCAATAAAGATGGTGATGGTCGTAAAGCTAGAGATGATTCAGCTCAAGGTGGAGTTGATATAAGCTCTGGCAAAGTTACACCTATTCGGGCTAGTTTTAGAGTTAAAAGGATACCAAATAGGTATGGAGACTGGAATTAAGCAAATCTTAACCTTGATAATCGGTTTAACTATGCATTCAAGATGAGCCTTTCGACCTTGAAGAAGCTATGGGTTCGAGTGTCAGCTCAAAATGGATGCATGCTATGGAGGAGGAGATAGATTCATTGAAGAAGAATCGGACTTGGAAATTGGTACCACTTCCTTAAGGAAGCTGAGCCATAGGATGCAAGTAGACATATAAGGTGAAGGACGATGGAATATACAGGGCTAGACCTGTTGCAAAGTTCGAACATTGCTCGAACTTGGTTCACTTGCTGAAATGCTAGGTTACATTTGATGGCACAGTGGGAGAGTGTGTTGGTAGATGAAGATATTTGTTTTGGAGATTGATAGGTCCTACATGGAGAGGGTACTTTCAACAGTTTGTTAGTGAGCGGTGGCCTTGCCGGGGTTCGTTGACGGAAGTGTAATAGGTGATGGTCATTCTGAAGCTCATTGGGGATGTATACGTGGTGTCTTTGTCCGAGACCTGCTTGGAGTAAGAGGATGTGGGTGGAATTGGTAGTCTTGCAGGGAAATATTGTATCAAAGTAGATATTGTTAGATTTGATGATACGATATTTCCATACTAAAGAAGATTTGAAAGATATTGTTGATTTTAGTGATACAATATTTCCAGTTGTAGAAAATTTGAAAGATATTTGAGATAATTATTGAAATATATTGCCTCTTTTATAGCATTAAAGAGAGCAATAAATCACCGAAAAATAATTATTTTGGAAGACTGAAGTAATCAATTAATTTTCTAATTAGCCGATTAAAGAAGAAATTTTATTAGGCGCATGTAAATTGGGGGAAACTGGAAAATCAAATAGATAAACGTTTCCCATATTATTAGGAGAAACATATGTTCAGTTGCTTCACTATCTAAGTTCGATAGGAGTAGAGCGCTAGACGTGAGGACATCTTTGAAGTTTTAGCAAGGCTGATGCAAATGTGCTAAGGCTAGATTGAACTTTACACCTACAAATAGAGCTATGGACACACACACAAACATATATTGTATCTGGCTATGTAAATCGTGATACTTTGATATAACACCGTCTTTATGTAACATATCTTATGATAGTTAACATTTTTAACAATGTTTAAACAAAGTGAAGTTGACGGATAAAGATGTAAAATTTTATACATGTCCTTGAAAGAAATTAATATTTACATCACTACCCAAAACACTTTTAAGTGTTGGATGTTCACAAAAGTTGGTGTGATTAGGCGGTCATATTGAGTAATATGTGCTGCCTCTATATAAGAAAATCATTGCATCCACAATACCCATTTACCCTGTATGTTGCCTATGACAACAAAGTTCAGTAGTACGGCTGTTGAGTACCTAATATACATGAGGTTGAGGCTGTTTCTGATATTCTGCGTATTTGTGTATTTGCATAACATTAAATTTTATCATAGGTAAATGTGGTAATAATTCTCTTTAGATGACACTAGATTCAAAAGGGAAAAGAAAAAAAAAGCAATCCAAACATACATAGTATTTGGAGACTAGAATCTTGAATGATGCAAGAAACAAAATTGGAGGTGAGTACAAAAAGCAATGACTAAAATCAAAATGATAGAAACAAGAGTTTCCCTGTCAATTCCCAAACTACTCCAGGCTACTTATATAGAATAAATGCAGTGAGCTCATTGTAGTGTAATATCTTTAATTTTTCATTTTATCATGATTCAATAGATAAGTTGTTGAATTTATGCGATTCATATATGTGTGATGTGAAGATTCGGTAGAGCTATGCATTGGAGTTGGTTGGAGAGAAGGGTTGTTAGAAGAGGAGAAGTTCACTGCAACCTGAAACTTCCTGCAGATGTCTGACCTACCCAGGTCAGACGTCTGACCCTGTTTCAGATTGTTGCCGGAAACATTCTGCAGTCGTCTGACCCCCCTGGTCAGACGTCTGAGGCGACGAAAAGTTAATTTCCAGTTCCGAATTTTGAAGGGTAATTTTGTAAATTCCGGAGCTTGGTTCTCTTAACTGATGGTACAGATTCTTTTGACGTGGATGGATGATCTAGATCACTTAGGTCACCTATATATTGTCTCCTAATAATCTTCCAAATCAAGAGATTAGGTTTTAATCAGATTGTAATTAATAGAAACCCTAACGAAATCAAATTGGGGGTTTTCTATTTTGAGTGCTCTATTATTAATCTCTTCAACTGAGTAATTGATTAGAGAGAGTCTCCACCTATTGTATCTCTCTAATCATTGTATTGGCTTGTAATCTCTGGTGATAATAATAAAAGGGTTATTGGGTCTCCGTGGACGTAGGATCTTCATATTCGAACCACGTTAAATCTTCTGTGTCTCTTCTTTTTCATATTGTTGATTGTGTTCTCATAATTGATATTTTTAAAGTTGCATTGGTATTCAAATAGACAATACTAGGTTTTGATTTGAAATCGCTTCCGCAGCGCACCGTGGTGTTGAATTGTTATCAATCGTCAATTTTTCACTATAGTTTGGTATCAGAGCTGGTGTTATTGTTCCGTTTGGATATTAATGGCTACTTCAAGTAAATCTATTGGTAGATCTGGGGTCAATTATGGACTTACTCGTTTTGATGGAAAGGGAGACTTTGGAACTTGGAAGATGAAGATGGAGGCCGTATTAAAGAAGGAGAAGACTTTTAAGATAATTTCTGCGCCTGAGAAGCTGAAAGAGTTAGATAGTGAAACTTTAGAAGAGATGGAAGATGAAGCCCTAACTACCATCCAGCTAAGTCTTTCAGATGAGGTTCTTAGAGAATTTTCTCAAAAGAAAACGGCAAAGGAATTATGGGATGCATTATCTGATGCATATCAGGACAAGTCTCTCACTAACAGAATAATTCTGCAACAACAACTCTATTCGTACAAGATGAAGCCTGGAGCTGATCTCATGGGGCATATGGATGCCCTAACCACCTTAGTAATGAATTTGAAGGCAGCAGAAGTTGAAATTACAGATGAGGCTCAAGCGGTAATCCTTTTATGTTCCTTGCCTAAGGAGTACACTGCTTTTGTTAATTCTATGATTTATGGTCGTAGTAAAATTAGCCTATCTGATGTTAAAGCTGGACTTCATAATGAAGTGTTGAGGGATAGATTAGCAAGCACTAGTTTAGACAATGATACAGAGGGCTTATCTGTTCAGAGAGGTAGAACCCAAAGCAAGTCAAAATATGGTGGAGGTCGAAATAAATCAAGGTCTCAGTCTAAGGGGCCTAATAAATTGACTTGCAATTATTGTAAAAGGCCAGGGCACTTTGTAGCAACTTGTCCCAAGCTTGAAGGTAGAAGAAGAGACCCAAAGCAAGCTTCAGCGTCTACCGCTGAGAAGTTAGATACAGAGAGTGATACCGATGTGTTTGCAGCTTCTGGCTCTTCTGGCAAGAGCAACCTATGGCTGATCGATTCTGGCGCATCCTATCATATGACACCTGATAGGAACTGTTTCTCCACTTACCGTGAGATTGATGGAGGAGAAGTTCTGATGGGCAATGATGCTTCTTGCCGTATGATTGGTGTTGGTAGTGTGAAGGTTAGAATGTTTGACGGTGTTATTTGTACTATTACAAATGTTAGACATGTACCTGATTTGAGAAGAAGTTTGATATCTATTGGGGCTCTGAGTAGGCTTGGTTTGAAGATTGTAATTGAAGGAGAGAAGATGAAAATATCAAAGGGTTCTATGATAGTTATGAAAGGAGTAAGGGCAGGAAATCTTTATCTTTTGAAGGGCACTACTGTAGTTGGAGAATCAGCATCTGTTACTTCTGTTGATTCGGACTCTTCCAGATTATGGCATTTACGGATGGGTCACATTGGTGAGCGCAGCATGGATGAGTTGAGAAAGCGAGGTTTGATTGATGGTGTTCATCATTCAAAGCTTGAATTTTGTGAAGAGTGTGTTCTTGGGAAGTAGACGAAGATTTATTTTGGTACTAGAGAGCATAAGGCAAAGGCTGTCTTAGAGTATGTTCACACAGATGTTTGGGGACCTTCCCCTTGCCCATCCTTAGGTGGAGCCAGGTATTTCGTTTCATTTATAGATGATTTCTCTCGTAAAGTTTGGGTATATTTTCTACAGTGGAAGAGTGAAACTTTTGACAGGTTTCGAAAGTGGAAATCTACAGTTGAGAAGCAGTCAGGAAAGAAATTGAAAGTTCTCCGTTCAGATAACGGCGGTGAATTTGTATCACAGGAATTCATCGATTATTGTGAGTCCGAAGGTATCAAGAGGCATTACGCCACACCTGGCGACCCTCAGTCCAATGGAGTTGCTGAAAGAATGAATCAGACATTATTGGAGAGAACTCGTTGCCTCAGATTGACTGCAAAGTTGAAAAAGGGATTTTGGGCAGAAGCTTTATCTATGGCAGCGTTCCTCATCAACCGTACACCTTCTACCGCCATAGACATGAAGATCCCAAAAGAAGTATGGAAAGGAGAGCCTGTTAGCTATTCATTCCTCAAAGTGTTTGGTTGTCCATCTTACGTACATGAGAGCAGAGGGAAGCTGGAACCTAGAGCTCGCAAGTGTATCTTTCTAGGTTATAGAAGAGGAGTGAAGGGATATAGATTGTGGTGTCCTATTAGCAGGTTGATTGTTACCAGCAGGCATGTGACTTTTGATGAGAAGGCTATGTTGAAGGTGGAGCCTTCCTCATCAGATGACAATAAGAGGACAAATGAAGAATACCAAACACAAAGTAAGTCATCTACTGTTCCTTTTCGTAGAAGTTCTGAAGGTGTTTCCGATGACACCGTGGTTGATGAGGAAAGTACAGTGATTAGTACAGAGGATCAGACTCAAGGTGGAGCTAGTTCAGAGATCAGACCTGTTAGACAGAAGAAGAAGCCTAATTGGCTTAATGATTTTGTTGGATTGAGCATCGAAGACGTTGACTTCGATGACATGGCAACATATGCTTTGAATGTTGTCCATGACGAACCCAGAGATTATAGAGACGCAATTGCTTCAGTTGACAGTTCCAGTTGGTTAGTTGCTATGGAAGAGGAGATTGAATCTTTGCAGAAAAATCATACTTGGGATTTGGTGCCCCTTCCCACCAACAAGAGAGCTATTGGTTGTAAGTGGATCTATAGAGTAAAAGACGGTGGCAATGGAAATTTCAGATATAAAGCAAGGTTAGTAGCAAAGGGGTATGTTCAGAAGAAAGGAGTTGAGTATCATGACATTTTTGCTCCAGTTGTTAGGCATACCTCCATTCGCATTCTATTGGCATTAGTGGCTCATTATGATATGGAATTGGAGCAACTAGATGTCAAAACCGCATTCTTGCATGGTGATCTGGATGAAGAAATTTATTTACGGCAGCCGGAGGGGTTCATTGATAGTAGCAGGCCTGACTATGTTTGTAAACTTAACAAATCCCTATATGGACTAAAACAGTAACCTAGACTATGGTATAAGAGATTTGATAAGTTTATGCTTTCATAAGGATATTCTAGAAGCTTCAAAGACCAGTGTGTTTATTTCAAGAGATGTGATAATGATTTAATATATCTGTTGTTATATGTTGATGATATGTTAATTGCATCTCGGAGTACGGTAAGAATTTTGGAGTTGAAAACTGAACTTAGCAAGGAGTTTGATATGAAGGATTTGGGAAAAGCACAAAGAATATTGGGTATGGAGATTTGTAGAGATAGAAAGCGGAGAGAGTTGAGACTCACTCAGGCACAATACATCGAGAAGGTCTTCACTCGATTTGGAATGGAGAAAGCCAAACCGGTTGGTACTCCATTAGGCTCTCATTTTAAATTGTCAAAAGACCAATCTCCCATATCGGAAGAAGATAAAAGGTATATGACTGATATACCTTATTCCAGTGCTATTGGTAGTCTTATGTATGCCATGGTATGCACTAGACCAGATTTGGCCCACGCAGTGGGTGTTGTAAGTCGATATATGTCTAACCCAGACAAGGAACATTAGCAAGCAGTAAAGTGGATACTTAGGTATCTTAGAGGCACTTCATCTATTGGCTTGTTATATGGTGGAGTGGATGGCGACATCTCACTTAGAGGATACTGTGATTCAGATTATGCTGGGGATAGAGATGCACGGAAGTCAGTGTCGGACTATGTTTTTACACTTGGCATAGGCTCGATTTCATGGAGATCAAAGCTGCAATCTATTGTAGCTTTGTCAACTACCAAAGCAGAATTGATATCGATTGTTGAAGCAACTAAGGAGGGTTTGTATTTACTTCAGTTGTTGGATGATCTTTTTATGGTGCAGAAGACCGTGGAGCTATTTTCAGACAGTCAGAGTGCAATTCATCTTGTTCATATTCAGGCTTATAGTTCACGAACGAAGCAGATTGATGTTAGAAGTTTCTCTCTTATGCTGGAGGAAGAACGGAGTAAGATCAAGTTGTTGAAAGTGAATACTTCAGATAACCCCTCAGATATGATGACGAAGCCACTTCCCAAGGATAAGTTTGAGTATTGCTCAAACTTGATCCATTTGATTCCAGCTGCTTAGGCGCCATTGGGCGCGAGATCCAATAACCCCTATGATATTTTGTTGATAAGACGTACATATATTGAATCGAGGTGGAGTGTTGAATTTATGCGATTCATATATGTGTGATGTGAAGATTCGGTAGAGCTATGCATTGGAGTTGGTTGGAGAGAAGGGTTGTCAGAAGAGGAGAAGTTCACTGCAACCTGAAACTTCCTGCAGACGTCTGACCTACCCAGGTCAGACGTCTGACCCTGTTTCAGATTGTTGCCCGAAACATTCTGCAGATGTCTGACCCCCCTGGTCAGACGTCTGAGGCGACAAAAAGTTAATTTCCAGTTCCGAATTCTGAAGGGTAATTTTGTAAATTCCGGAGCTTGGTTCTCTTAACTGATGGTACAGATTCTTTTGACGTGGATGGATGATCTAGATCACTTAGGTCACCTATATATTGTCTCCTAATCATCTTCCAAATCAAGAGATTAGGTTTTAATCAGATTGTAATTAATAGAAACCCTAACGAAATCAAATTGGGGGTTTTCTATTTTGAGTGCTCTATTATTAATCTCTTTAACTGAGTAATTGATTAGAGAGAGTCTCCACCTATTGTATCTCTCTAATCATTGTATTGACTTGTAATCTCTGGTGATAATAATAAAAGGGTTATTGGGTCTCCGTGGACGTAGGATCTTCATATCCGAACCACGTTAAATCTTCTGTGTCTCTTCTTTTTCATATTGTTGATTGTGTTCTCATAATTGATATTTTTAAAGTTGCATTGGTATTCAAATAGACAATACTTGGTCTTGATTTGAAATCGCTTCCGCAGCGCACCGTGGTGTTGAATTGTTATCAATCGTCAATTTTTCACTACATAAGTATACATTTGTCAATTTTACTCTTACATATTTTTCTTCCTCTATCTCGAAATAGATTATTTTTCAATTGCTATGTTTGCTTTCTAAAATATGTAAATTCCTAAGTTCAATTTTTATGATTTTATAATTAGTGTTAATGAAATAGGAAAAATGATATCCTTATATATAAAAAAAACTTTTTGGATTTCTTTTGTTTTTAACTGAATGTGTGTGTATAAGAGATCCATAAGCCCACTCTTATATATACGCTTTGCAACTCCCTTTTCATCCTTTTGTGTTAAATTTCTCCATACAAAATAATTTTTGGTAAATATAATTTGTTTGTCATTGTGACCATACATATACACAAAAGGTTGTATTCATTTGAAACTTCTAATTCCTTCAAAATCATAAACTAACATGAATCGTGGAATACATGTACTTTAATTGTTAGGTGAAAAATGTAATTTTGAAGAAGTTAATGTATTGTATGATTTCTAATGATATCCATCGTCGAAACGTAAAAAATTTAACTTTTGAAAATCATATTTTGCAAAGGAACCTTTTTCTACCTTTCAAAATGCAGTTAAATTTTTAACTGTAAATTCATGTTGATGCAGTTTTCAGTGCATCATATCGGTGAGGTTTTAAATGCATTACGGTGATGCAGCTAAAGCTACGTTATGGTGATGCAGTTAAGGCTGAAGTCCTTGATTTAACTACATCTTAATAATGAATAATTACTGCATCAACAAGATGTAGTTAGCATAACGTTATGATTAATGCAATTATAACTGTCGAAAATTTGATTTTAATATATGTACTCTATGTAAGATTAGATAGATCATAAACTTTGCGATTTAGCGGTCAAAATGGTTTGTTGATTCAATGTTTTACAAAAAGTGCATTTCAAAGAATCAAATTAAACGGTGGGGTATAAAAAGAGGATGAGGGTAACAAGCGGTAAAGAAGGAAAAATCAGAGTAGGTGACTTGATTTACAGAAAATTATTAGTGTGAGTTATTTGATATCTATTTTAGTCATCAATAGGGATTTGTGGACCAAATCCTCTAAACTAACAAAACTACTAACATTTTTGTTGGATCTAAACAACCATTCTTGCTGACTTGCTGTCATGTCTAAAACACGTGCAAACTATGAGACTAAAAATAAAACAGAAGAATAAGAAATTGTAATGACTCATTTTGAAGTTGTTAGGATATGTGGGGAGTTCCAGGAATTGCTACATTTTTTTTTAATGGAGTCAAGGTTGATCGTGATGATGCTCTTAGACTAATTTTAGGATCAAGGATCATTTTTCTGTGTCGTTTTTAACTTAAATTTCAGCATATATTTTTTCAGCGTATGATTCAGTTTGAATGTTTTGTTCCTTTATTTTTCCAAAAGAAAGGTATTTTTGTTAAATTAGCAAAAAGTCAGATGAAGCTTAATAAAAATTACAAGCCAAAAGATTGGGAGATAGCTGGGTGTCATGCTTTTTGGCTTTATGTTGCACGCGACTTTTATTTATTGACAATGAAGCTACAAACCCAAAAGGAACAGTAGGGATCTGGATTAGCTATTGTTGTATTACATACATGGCTTGTATTTGCCAAATGAGGTCTTTTCAAAAATATATTAATAAAGAAACACAAATATTACATGTTTACCTTCAGATCCCAGCTAAAACCCAAAGTGTGTCTACATGTATCTTAATCATGATATATTATATAACTTATACCACAAGGTCAATTTTTTTCTTTTTAAAAAGTTCATCCTTGTTTGTCCTTGTGATGGCAAATTGTGTCATATACAGCCTATGAGTAACAATTTAGTTTTGAGGATGTAGTGGAGTTGAGTATCTTTACGGGTATAGTAAAGCCGTCCGCTGATCTAAACCTTCATATTTTCGGTACATTTAATTTATATAGGATAAAGAAGGACATGGTAGGAATCGATCATGTGTCTTTTTATCAGAACACAAGTCTCATTTCCACTACGCCGTACCCGTGGACGTTTATTTCGACTTTTTTTTCTTCATATAAGCTGGTTATTCATTTATTTATAATGTTTCATAGTTTCTGCCCATATATTTTCTTCCTAGGCATATGAATACAGGCTTGTGTGAAGTAGACGTTGACTAAAGTATGTTTATATCATACATGCAGAATGGAAGGTCTCTAAGCCAATGATGGCAAGCATCATAGAATCAGAAGGCTATTTTGGATTTAGCCGTTCTTCTTAGTAGAAATGGACATGAATTAAGTCATATTTAACATTTTCTTAAAGGGAAAAATATCAATATCCCACTTTTACCCTACTAGAACAATAGTCATTTCCGACGGCTGCTACCTGTCGGCGGCCGTTGCTAGCCGTCACTAAGGCGTACGCGCTTTTGTTCGATTGGCGACAGTATCAACGACTATTTGGCAACGGCTACCCACGACACTTTTCGACAGTTTTGTGACGGTTTTCGGTTCCCACATGGCTCCTCAGAGCCGTCGAAAACCGTCGCTAGCCGTCGGAAATTGACGACCAAAGGGTCATCAGTAGACATCGAAAACCGTCAGAAATCTTGGCAAATTTTTTTGTTACTGCGACTATTCGATTCCCATATCAAAACTCAATTTCATATATATCCAATATCCAAACTCAAGCAACAGATAACCAACTTATATCCAATACCCAACTCAATCCCCACCAATTCAATACTTAAAACAAACAAAAAACACACTAAATAATCAACATCCAACATTCAATATATACAATCAACATCCAATATGTCAAAACAAACCAACATATCATTCAACATAGCGTCGAAATGTATCAACCATATCTAAATACATAAATTTCAAAATGTCCAAACATAAACGCAAAGTAACATACCCATCAAGACCCATGTTGCTGCACCTCAGCCAAGCGCTGGTTCAACTGCGCCATCTCCGCATCACGACGGTGGTCTTTCTCCTGCAGCTCCGCGATCATAGCTCTAAGCTCCGCGATCTCTTCTTTGTCCTGAACTTTTTGATATGCTTTCTGCGAAGACCTAGCCTGTAGATAATCAAGAGATTTGTCAAAAAATCAGAAATGTATTTTAGTGGCTAGTGTAAATTAAGAAAGAACAAATAAATAAAACATAATTATTTGTTAAAACATTAATGACATATTTTTTCTATGACAACATTTTTTGATTATTGATTTAAACTTATAAGTTGGTAAATTTTTAGAAATTAACATTTGATTCCTAAAGCCATAACGTCTATTTCGCATTGTGGGTTCCATGATGGACTCAAAAATCGCGTCTTCCTCATCAGTGGTCAACGAATCCCGTCCCGATCCCTCCAACATTTGTGCTTATGCATCTGCAAATTTTTCCTACAATGGAAAATAAAATATAATTGATATTCACACAACATTTCTTAATTATTCTTTATAACTAATTAATCAAATTGATCAATTATAACTTCTATTTTAAAATATGCTTACACAAGATTCGCTTGTTTTATCGTCACTCCATGTGTACGTTATTAAGCCATTTTCGTTTTTTGCTTGGCGGCATGAGTATGAGCAAATACGTTCATATAGGAGACCGCGCTCTCTTTCATGAAATAATTAGTACGTATTACTGTTGTTTATACAAAATCACATAAGTTAATAACTGTTTATGATTGCAATTAATAAATTTTAGCAGATCCTCACGATGATGTTGGAATGATTTGGAGCCACCGCAATGTATAACTGGGTTCTTATTCCTATTTGCGAAATTCCTCTCTGACTCCGCCTGCAAATTTAAATTGAACATTATATATTTCAGCTTTAAATTATGTATTATATACGTGAACAGATTAAAATGATATATGATAAACTTACGTTGAATTCATCGCTATTCCACCAAGCATCCCACACGCTAGCGCCTATCCAGTCAAGCTTCTTCCCCGATTTTCTTATGCCCGACATAGTATCCCGGTAATTCTTAGACCTCTTGGAAGTCCAATGGCGCTGGCAAAAGTCAAAGTCTTTTTCCTGCAAGTCTACCGCCTCATGTATGTTGAAATAATATTAGTTATATATTTATACTTAGTCATCAAATTGTAAAGTGGTAATATTTAATGATATATAAATTTACACTTACAAGGATGTCCTGCCAGATACTCGCCATGGCGCGATCTGGGATCTTACCCTACTGTAACGACCCGTATTTTACGGATCGGAACATCGTAAAACAGTTGACAATTGGTTACATTGTTGATAAGTTATTCAGAATTTTTCTAAGTCCTAAGTCGGTTTGGACGAGTTAAGAGAAGTCTGGGTCGAGTTGCCGACTTAAGAGATTAACTGGGTTAAGGTGGTGACATATGAGTTTTAGGCAAAAATATGGCTAAGTCCTAAGTCGTGAACGACTTAGTATAAGTCGTAAGTCGTATACGACTTAGGGGATAGGAGCTACCCAGGGAAATGGTGGGTTAAGGGATTGGAGATAGGTCGTTTGGACGACTTAATAGGTAGGCGCGACTTAAGGATAGTGGCGAGTTAAATTGTTACCGAGTTAAGTGTTTAAGTCGTTGCCAAGTTAAGTCGACTGGGTGAGTTAACGACCTAAGGGATAGACAACCTAAGGAAGTGACCGAGCTAAGAAACAACGAGTTAGCAAGTTAAGTAATAGTGCGACTTAAGTGAGTTAGCGACTTAAGGAGGGTACGACCTATGGGAGTTAAGTCGTGGACGAGTTAAGGTGTTAAGTCGTAAGCGACTTATGTATGGGTTGTTAGGTCGCAGGGTATAGCTTAAGTGTTAGGTCACGTGATTTCTAAGTCGTAAGTCGCGCACTTGTTAAGTCGTAGGTCGCGCGAGTTGCTAGGTCGCTGGGCTTTGGCTTAGTAGTTAGGTCGCAGTCCAGTTGTTTGCGACTTATGTTAGGTCGCGTGGTAGCTTAAGGAGTTAGGTCGTAATGTTGTTAGGTCGCTTATCAATTGAGTCGTAGGCGCGCATGCTATAAGTCGTGACCGACTTAGGAGATAGCTGTTATGTCGTGAGTCATAGACAGGTAAGTGTTAGGTCGTAGGAGTTGGGGCACGCGTGCATATCTATTAGGTCGGAGAGGCTTAGGTCGGAAACGACCAATGGAGATAGCTGAGTTACGACTTAAAGAAATTTCTGCTATAAATAGGAAGGGTTTTTCTCACTTTTTGGGATCCGGATTTTGAAGCGACGAAGTGCTGCCATTTTGAGAGCTCGACCTCTACACTTCTTCACTTCTTTTCTCCACTTTAATCTAGTGCTTCCTTTCATCCAAATCGAAGATCAAGATTGAAGATTCAGGAGCTTAGATTGAAGATCTTCATCTTTTCAAGAGAGATTTCTTCATTTGAAGCGGATTCGTGATAGATCAAGATTGATCCTTCGCTGTCCAGATCTAAAGCGTGTTGATTTGGGGTTGTTTAGGTGATTTGGTGAGTGGTGATTATCTCTCACACGGATCCAAAGGAGTATATCGGATTGTTGGCTCGATTTGGTGTTAAAATAGTGATTTCCATGCATTTTCTTCATCCTAAGTGTAGATCCATGTAGATCCATTGTTCATGATGATTTGACAACCATTTTTGTATGTGATTAACCTATGCAAGTTCATTCATCAAGTTGTAGAGATAATTCTCATGTTTTCATGCTTGTTAGACTTTCAACTCCTTAATTACGAAATTGCCATTATTGTTATAATTGTCCATTTTGCTTATATTTGAATGCTTGGTTACTTGGATTGATGTTTAACATGATTGATTGCTGTGAATTAGATGATTGTTGATTGGTTTTAGACAAGGTGGTCGAAGATGATTCAAAAGCTAAGGGAAAGGCTCTTGAATTGGGAAAGCTGCTCGTGGCATATGTAGCGGGATGATGAAGCTCTTATGCATAGATTTGATGATGTGATGTTGAGATGAGGCTTTGCGAGGATGTAATGAAGCGAGGCATCATGTGATGAAGACTTGGTCTAATCCAGACGGGATCATTCCAAGCACGTTGGTAACTCGGTGATATGATTCGAGTTAAGGGTAATGGATGCTTGAGAGGCGCTTGAGCTAGTATGGAAATAGTCGTCGAGGAGGATGACTAGAAGGCTGAGATCTCATCGTTGTTGAAGGTTCTAGCATGCTCTAAGCAAGAGTACATGGGGACGCCTAAAAGACTAACTGTTGATGGTCGAGTACTCTAGGTAGTTGCGAAAATCCTTGGCACGGGCTGCGACGACGTGCGGGAGTTATGTCTAGAACCGAGGTTACCATTAGCCCTTGACGGACGGCTGAAAGAATGTGTCGGTCATTCAATTAACGGTGAAATCGAAGCAAGGATAATAGTGATAGCCAAGTCATGGATGTTTGATTGTATCGTCATTCGGTCTCAAGAGCGGTATTTCCTGGGTGCTTATCTGACCTTGGTTTAAGACCTTGGGATTTATACTTAGAAAACATCACTCTTGACTCGAGTGATAATTGCTTTACTTTAAATTGTATGCTTTGCTATGCTTGCTTCTGCTTAGTGTGTGTCTGGGGGCTATCACTGTAGAATGAGGTTGGAAGTGGGAGGGTTGTATTCCTATTCCTTTTCCTTTATGCTCTTTTGGTATGTTGTTAGTTAATTTACTGCTCACTAAGACTGTTGTCTGACTCAAGACTTTATGTTTTAATTCTTATTGCCTTGGGCTGTTCGTCCATTTTGGGACGGGCAGACTAGGTAGCAGGTGACAGGTGCTGTTCTCTTCTCACGATGCTGATATCGAAGACGAGCTAGAGGGTTGCATATTATCTTCTTATATGTACTGGATGTTCCGCTGTTTGTATAATCTCTGAGTGTTATGTAGTGAGGCTTGATGTATTGACTATTTGGATGCTTGTATTCAACTATTATGGAGTTTTATATGATGGCATTTTATTCTATAAAGCTTCACTATACATATGTTCTATTGTATTTTGTCCATGCGTTGTGATTAATACGATAGATCCTGTTATTTTGATCAACCCTGACAATCGTCCATGGTCGCCTGGCACATTTTACAGCGCACTATCTCTAGATTCGGTGCAGGGGTCATGGGCGGTCGTCACACCTACCTAGGCCAACAATTAGTCATCCTGCTTATGTATGTCTGTTTGGAAATACTAACAACAATCTGTGACGGTCCCAGCTCAAATCCCCTGTGTTATGTTGTGAATTTTGCGGTTCGAGACAAATTTAATGGCGATTGTGAAGAAGATAATGCTGTACTTCTGACTTCAAGGATCTATGAAATAGATTCTTTCAGACAATAGTTCAACCCACCAGGTACAAACGGGTTATCAAACTATCGACTTTCAGGATTCAATGAATCCCTATAATAGCGAAATCGGATTCAAAGTTTGTACGCATTTGATCCAACCAAGAACACTTTAGTAATGGTTTCTGATGATGCAATTTGTATAGAATAGAACTAAGAGGAAGAAGAGAGTAATTCTGTGACGTTTTCTGAGTTTGCAAATCACAAAACAAAGTAATGGTGGCGCAGTGTTTTGTAACACTTTCTGGCGTCGCAAAAAATTGCTCTGTGAAGAAGAAGAAGATTCAGAATGTCTCTAACGTTTTCTGGGCGTCACTATTTATAGTGATAGAGAGGTGCCTATTCGCTAAGCATCACAACCGTTTGCAACGGTTCACAACTGTTACAAACGGCTTTATCCATTCAATATTTAAACGTCGCGTCTATTCATTTTGTAACGTTTAGAAAACGTTACAAATTTCCCGCCATTTATTCAAATTCAGGAATTTCGGTTCCTTAATGGGCTGAAATCTGGCCCGTTACTGTTCACATATGATCCAAAAATATATTCGGATCCGAACCCGAAACCCGACCCAGTTCGGTCGGACGGCGGCGGCACGCGTGTGTTGTTGCATGACTTCTCTCCTCACAACAAGGCAAACATGTGGGAGCCCCAAGGCCCCAACATCCACATGAGAAAGCTATATTTATACAAATATAGTCCTTGATTTTCTAGCATGTGGGACTATCTTTTCTTTCTTCTTTCCTTCTTCTCTTCCAAATAATAACCCAAAGCCCCAAAACTTATTTGAAAATTTTACAACAATCTCCCCCAATTTTCAAAATAAGTAAAATAAATAAAATAGACGACTGCATCACTAGAGTGACTACCTACATACCCAAGTGGGATCAAGCCAATGTAGTTCCAAGATCAAGTTTTGCATCATCGTGGAAACTAATACATAAATGATAGGTATCTTTTGGATTTGAACCTTCACTTAGTGTAAACCATTCAAAGTTCTATCGAGGTCTATGGTGAACGTATCTTAAACCAAGTACCCCTAGTGATAGTACTGGAACAGTCACACATACTGATTTTCATATATAGAGTGTTCTGTATGCTTAGCACATTAATGGCCATGTGCTTACATCCTTGGTTCATGAGTCTACATCAGAAAGCGGTCTTACTTTCTTAGGAAACGACCTGATTTTCATACTCATATAGGTAAGTCTCTTAAGGTGCTTCTGCGATACACCATTTTTAAGGTAACTAGACTTATTAAGGACATATTATCCATCCTCTGTTCTTGCAGAATCCAACACTAAATATTATGGGATTATTGATTTAGTGTTTCATAATCATTCTCTTAACTTGTTGGTACCCATTGAACTTTGTCTATCCTTTTTAAGACATAAGTTGGGTTTCTATTAAGGATGATCAACCTTCATTCACAGACCTTAGTCCCATTTCTTGTGACTTTATAGAAACCATTGCCTTTGGAAGACTCTTTGTAAGTGGATCAGCCAAGTTTTTTTTCATTTCTATATAATCAACATTTATAACTCCTCTTTTGAATAAATGTCTCACCATTTGATGTCTTAGACTCACATGTCTAGACTTTCCATTATATGTCTTATTAGACACATTGTATATCGTTGCTTGATTGTCACAGTTAATCAAGAGTGCTAGAGATGGCTTCTTTCATAAAGTGATTTCCATTAATAAATTCCTAAGTCATTCCGCTTCTTTACATGCATCTGCTAATGCAATCAATTCTGACAACATTGTTGAGTCAGAAATACAGGTCTGCTTCTTGGAAGCCCAAGACACAGTAGCGCCTCCTAATGTAAAGATCCATCCAGTAGTATACTTGGATTTGGATTCTACATTGTTCCAGGTTGCATCACTATATCCTTCTATTACAACAGGACATCCTTTATAAGATAAACCATATTCAATGGTTCTTTTCAAATAAGCTAAAACTCTGGAAATAGCTTTCCAATGTTCGAAACCTGGATTACTTGTAAATCGACATAATACACTTATAGCATGTGCGATGTTTGGTCTAGTGCAATGCATAACATACATAAGACTCCCAATTACACTGGAATACTCTAGTTGAGAGATAGTACGTCCAGTGTTCTTTTCTAATTTAATACTAGGATCTAAAGGAGTTGGTGTTGGTTTGTCATCGTAATGACCATACTTTTGTAGGAATTTCTCTATGTAATGAGATTGAGTTAGTAATAAGTCCCCCTCTTTCCTAACAATTTTAATTCCCAAAATTACATCAGCTTCTCCTAAATCTTTCATATCGAATTTAGAAGACATAAACTTTTTAGTTTCATTCACACATGATATATTGGAACCAAATATTAGCATGTCATCAACGTACAGACATATTATAACACTACCGTTGTTATCCGATTTGCTATAAATACATTTATCAGCATCATTAACAATGAATCCATATGACAGTCCAACTTTATCAAATTTCTCATGCCATTGCATGGGTGCTTGCTTCAGGCCATAAAGAGATTTCACTAATTTGCAAACTTTATTTTCTTGGCCTGGGGTTTTGAAACCTTTAGGTTGTTCCATATATATCTCTTCTTCTAAATCTCCATTTAGAGAAGCAGTCTTTACATCCATTTGATGTATGACTAATTTATGATATGCAAGTGCAATTAGACAGCGTATAGAAGATATGCGAGCAACTGGAGCATATGTATCAAAGTAATCTACTACATGTTTTTGCTTATATGCCTTAGCAACTAATCTGGCTTTAAACTTATCAATGGATCCATTTGTATTCAACTTTTTCTTGAATATCCATTTACATCCTATATGTTTAGCACCAGGAGGTAAATCAGTTAAAACCCAAGTTTGGTTTAACAGTATGGAATTCGTTTCATCATTGATAGCTTCTTTCCAGAAATTGGAATCTCTGGAACTCATAACCTCAGAATAAGTTTTGGGATCGTCATCGACGTTCATTACATATTTAGTCACATTAAGGACTTCGTCCTTACTGCCTTCTACAAGATATGTAATGAAGTTAGGACCATAGTCCTTCTCTATTCTCGCTCTTTTACTTCTCCGTTGTTCAGTACTATTATCTGGTACTGATACTTCCTTGCTGTTTTGAGCAGGAGCATAATCATCGTCATTGATATCATTAGCCATACTAGTTTCTGGACTAGATGATCTCAATGGGATCTCAACAGTTTGATTTTCAAAAAATTCTACATCTACAGATTCTATAACTTCTAGGGTGTCAAGAATAAGGAATCTATAAGTTATACTATTAAGTGAATATCATATGAAAACACATTTAAATGCTTTATTTCCTAACTTTGGTCGTTTAGGGTCTGGTTTTCTAACATATGCTAAGCAACCCCAAACTTTAAGTCTGGTTAGGTTAGGTTTCCTGTTAAACCATAATTCATAAGGGGAAATATTATTCTTTTTAAGTGGTACTCTATTTAAAATATAACATGCAGATAACATAGCATCACCCCATAGGTTATAAGGTAAATTAGAACTTATGAGCATGGCATTAACCATTTCTACTAAAGTTCTATTCTTCCTTTCAGCAACACCATTTTGTTGTGGTGTATATGGGGCAGTACATTGGTGAACTATACCTTGTTGTTTACAAAACAAGGTGAATTCATGTGAGAAATATTCACCACCACGATATGAATGTAATATTTTAATTTTAACTCCTAATTGTGTTTCGACCTCTGCTTTGTAAATTTTGAATTTATCAAAAGCCTCATCTTTAGTTTTCATTAGATATATATGCATATCTAGTATAATCATCAATGAATGTTATATAGTATTGGTTACCACCATAGTGATATGACTTTTTAAGTCACCCACATCACTATATACCAAATCAAGCAAACGGTTTTCCTTTCTACGGATTTAAAGGATTTTCGGTGTATTTTTGCTAGAACACATATTTCACATTTAGAGATGGTATCGAAATCACAATCAGAAATTAATCCTAATTTATGCATATTTCTAATGGAATTATAATTAACATGTCCTAATCTACCATGCCATAAATTAATAGAATCAACAATATAAACATAAGATTTCTTTATTAGATTCAACTTAATCATGCCGTTACAAGAGTATCCCTATCCAATGAATCTACCATTCTTAGACAACACTAGCTTATCAAACTCATACACCATCTTGAATCCTCCTTTGTTAAGAAGGTATCCAGAGACCAAATTCTTACACATATCAGGTACATAAAATACATTTACTAATGTAAGAATATTTTCAGAGGTGAAAGGAAGTTCTATAGTGCCTTTTCCCAGAACTTTGCTCGAAACCTTATTTGCTCCAGTAACTTCGTCGGCTTCTCCTTTATTTTCTTCGTAACTTTTGAACAGATTACGGTCTATGCAAATGTGAATGGTTGCTCCAGTATCGAACCACCAATCATTATCATTGCCGCTAACGGAGTTCGCCTCTTGCACTACAGCCACAAGCGAGTCTTCGACCACATTCACTTTTTGTTGTTTCTTCCGCAGACGCCAGTCTTGGGCATAGTGGCCGAGCTTGTTACAAAAATAACAAGCACATTTCTTTCCCTTGTTGGTTTGGAATGATTTTTCTTCTTAAACTGTGTCTCATTGTTTGTCTTTAACTTATCAGTAATTTTAACATTATTTGCCTTAGAATGGGACTCAGTTTGTGGATTATTATCTAGATCGCGTTTGCGAGAGTCTTCTTCAATACGAAGATGACGCTGTAAACTGTCTAAATTATAATCCGTTTCCGCATGCTTCATCTTTTTCTTATAATCATTCCAACTATGCAGAAGTCTAGAAATTATAACTCCAACAACAAAAGATTCAATGAGATCAATTCCAGCATCTTTAAGTTGATTTATCAACAGTAAGATTTCGCTTACTTGTCCAATTATGGACTTATTGGTGACCATTTTGAAATCCATAAAATTGGAAATAAGAAACTTTTTATTACTTGCCTCGGATATGCGGTACTTATTCTCCAGTGCAGTCCAGAGTGCCTTCGCTGTTTCCAAGGTCCTACGAGCATTGTAGACTGGGGTAGATAGCGCATTCAGAATATGGTCTATGCATAGAAAATCGTCCACTTTGCGCTTTGCACGTTTAGCCTTTAGAGCAGCATCATCCTTATCAGTTTCCTCCGAGATTTCTTCCAAGTCATCTTCCAAAATGTAGAACAACTTGACGGTGACCAAGAAAATTTTCATCGTCTCTTGCCAACGAGTGAAATTGTCGCCATCAAAATGCTCTAATCGAGTTAGATGCTGATTCATAACTTGTTGAGCGCTCGAACCTTCCATGGTTGAAAAATATTGTCTGAAATTTGTTGTGAATTTTGCGGTTCGAGACAAATTTGATGGCGATTGTGAAGAAGATAATGTTGTACTTCCAAATTCAAGGATTTATGGAATAGATTCTTTCAGACAATAGTTCAACCCACCAGGTACAAATAGGTTATCAAACTATCGACTTTCAGGATTCAATGAAGCCCTATAACAGCGAAATCGGAGCCAAAGTTTGTACGCATTTGATCCGACCAAGAACACTTTAGTAATGGTTTCTGATGATGCAATTTGTATAGAATAGAACGAAGAGGAAGAAGAGAGCAATTCTGCGATATTTTTTGAGTTTGCAACACCTTGGAGGCGTCACAAATAAGAGTAATGGTGGCCCAGTGTTTTGTAACACTTTCTGGCGTCGCAAAAAACTGCTCTGTGAAGAAGAAGAAGATTCAGAATGTCTCTAACATTTTCTAGGCGTCACTATTTATAGTGGTAGAGAGGTGCATATTCGCTAAGCGTCACAACCGTTTGCAACGGTTCAAAACTGTTACAAACGGCTTTATCCATTCAATATTTAAACGTCGCGTCTATTCATTTTGTAACGTTTAGAAAACGTTACAAATTTCCCGCCATTTATTCAAATTCAGGAATTTCGGTTTTGGGTCCTTAACGGGCTGAAATCTGGCCCGTTACTGTTCACATATGATCCAAAAATATTTTCGGATCCGAACCCGAAACTCGTACCCGACCCGGTTCGGTTCGGTCGGACGGACGGACGGCGGCGGCGCACGTGTGGTGTTGCATGACTTCTCTCCTCACAACAAGGCAAACATATGGGAGCCCCAAGGCCCCAACATCCACATGAGAAAGCTATATTTATACAAATATAGTCCTTGATTTTCTAGCATGTAGGACTATCTTTTCTTTCTTCTTTCCTTCTTCTCTTCCAAATAATAGCCCAAAGCCCCAAAACTTATTTGAAAATTTTACAACATGTTAAATATGATACAGACCTTTAATAGATGATGACTAATATATCATACAGAAAATATTTATAATGCTGAAGTAAATTTAATACTTACAGCCCATCCGCTTTTGGTTGTAGCTTCACTACGGTAAGTGATCCATGCTCTGATGGACCACTGCCATCACCTCCCGCATCCCTCCCAATCCGAGTAGAAGAGGGGGAACCTGAATGGGAAGAACCGCGATGTCGAAATAAAAAAAATACTTGTCATAGATATATCATTTTATTATGGCAGAACATATAATTTAATTATGAGAAAACATATCATTTTTTATAATAAAAAATGTAAGATCAATAATCACATGAATTACCTTCTATCAAAATGTACATTATTAATCAGTCCTCGTCGTTTTCTGATTCGACTCCGTCTCGTACTCTATATTGTTTTCCTATATAGTCTCAATTGCTTCTACTAAAACATTTGATTCATCATTTAGAGGTCCAAAATCGATTTGATCATCGGTTATTATTATTTCGCTATTTTCCTTGATATCTGCTTGATAAGCCTGTTCGTTTGGAATATTCTTTCCATCAAACGTATGCCTTCATTTTAAAAACCGCCGACCAATTTGCTTTATCTCTTTTTAGAGATGGATAAGGAGCGTAATAAACTTGTAGGGCTTGTTTGACCAGTATAAAAGGATTGTACTTATGATAACGTGATGCAGTGTTTTAAATCTCGGATTTTGGCCAATATCTCGGGAAAATATCTCGGCTATCTCGGGCGATATTTAAAACACTTATAACTAAATAGGCTGCCAAATCTCGGATTTTGGCTGATATCTCGGATTTTTCATCTCGGCCATCTCGGGGAGATTTAAAATCCTGACGTGATGTATGCTTTATTTCAATAAGATTATATTTTGCTTGCATAGTAATTCCAGAACCTAGAACATTGTTGAACCAGTTGCATCTAAATAGAAAAACTTCCTCTGCGGGTCTTGTGAAATATGTCAATTGCAAAACCTGGGTTAACATGCCATAAAAATCATTTATATGATCATTTGAATCATCACTAGCTTTAACAAATACACCGGTATTGTTAGTTAATTTTTTAGCACCATATTTTTTAGTGTTGAACTTATATCTATTGACGAAGAATATTGGATATATCTTGACTTTTCTTTTTGATCCTATCGCAAGATGTTTCAGTCCATCATCGACCTACAATTTCTCGGATCAAAAACGTAGTTCGTAACCCAATTAGCGAATTCTTTACTGATATCGCCGTTTGGATATTTTGATTTGTAAACACTGCAGGTATAGATAATGTATTGCATTATAATAAATATGCACGCTTATGATTTAAAAAAAATCCAGACTTATAATTAAATAATACCTAATGAATGATGCAACTTCAACAAAATTAAGAAGAATATATCTGTGTGCTACATGGTAATCTCTATCGTCTAACCATACTTCCACACATTTTCCAGCAAGTCGGCCATGTTGTCTAAAAATAGATAACATTGCTTAAGAAGATTCTTATTCAACGCTTTCATCATTATGCGTAGCACTTTCAAATGATTAGCTCACATGGTCACTAAAATAAGGAGAGAAAAAAAATGAAGCTTCTACTTCGATATATGATTTGCAAATCGAACCTTCAACTCATGTTTTTTGTCTAACTTAGTTCTTTAGATGATTTAAGTACCTATTAAAAATTTATTTCAAATTAAAATTTACTTATATATGTAATTAAAATAATATTTAACATACCCAATATAAATAATATCTCTCAAATGGATACATCCATCCATATTGCACAGGACCTCGAAGACGTGCTTTAAATGGAAGATGAATAGGTAAATGCTCCATTGCATCAAAGAAACCAGCATGAAATATTTTTTCCAGTTTGTAGAGCAGTATAGGTTTCTTCCTCAAGTTTACATAGACGATTAACTTTTAATGTAGTCGAACAAAGCTCCTTATAAAACAAACTAAGTTCCGTGATTATCATCCAAACTTTTACGGGCAATTGTTCTTTGAAAGTGACTGATAATAAATTTTCCATCATTATGTGACAATCATGGCTTTTCATCCCACTCAATTTACCGTTCTTATAGTCGACACATTTACGAAGATTAGAAGAAATCCCATCAGGAAATCTTAATATTTCCACCTATTTTGACAGAACTTTAACTTGCTTACCGTCTAGCTCATAGCATGCGTTAGGTTTTTTAGTATCATTTGGCTTGATATGAAGCTCGGGACGATTACATACTGCTTGAATATCACATCTTGATTTCAAATCATCCTTAGTCTTAACCTTAACATTCAAAACTGTATTAAAAACGTTATCAAACACGTTTTTCTCATTGTGCATCACGTCAATATTATGGCGAATTAGGAGATTTTCTATTAAGGCAATTCTCAAAATATACTTTGTTTGCACCAATTATGAACCGTTGATTTACCTTGAATTTCAATTTGCTCTACGGTTTCATGTATCTTTGGATAATCCTTTACAAGTTCATATATATCTTCGCTTGACCAAATAGTTGGTGGTCGCAAAGTCTCTTGTCTATTAGCTGTAAAGTTTTTTCTATCTTTTCTAAAAGGATGATTAATATGAAGAAAACACCGATGACAATCAAACCATGATATTTTCTTCCCATACATTAAAGAAAATGACATGTTTCTTCCATGCAATAAGGACAAGCTAGACGACCGACCGTACTCCAACTGGAAAGCATTGCATACGCAGGAAAATCGCTAATTGTCCATCACAAAGAAGCGAACATACGAAAATTCTTTTTTTTAAACGTTGTATGTTTCAACTCCTTCATACCACAATGTTTTCAACTCTCCAATCATCTGTTTGTAAATAAACACTTTTAAAGTCAGACTTAAGGTGGAGCTAGATCATTATACATTGGATCTAGTAGAATGGCACGGGAATAAAGTCTCGATATGGTGCAAGCACCGTGTTGGCATATTGGACAACACGTATATGGATGCAAGCCAAAGCAGAGATATGTTAGGATGTCTCGCATTGTATGTAAGTAATGAGCGCACATTGGAAAAAAGAATAATCTCACATCATGAAAAATAATGAAGGTGGAGTGGTATACATATGCGAGTTTAGTCGCATGTAACAACAAAGAATTCCTTTTGTTAAAAGACGTTGACCAAACTCGTTTGTTTCCCCACGTAGGAATGTGCGGGTGGATATCAATAGAAATACTATCCTGCATATTTTTGTTTTTGAGTTTAGACGTAAAAGTTCCCACTATCACATTGCACTTTTAAATTTTAATCATAGAGAACAAACATTGAGTGATCACAGTTCTTGTGTAGAGTATGAAAAAACCTAAACAAAAGTGTGGAAAATGATAGCAATTGATTCTTACCAATCTCTTTCCTGAGTATACTTGTTTTTGTATTCATATTTCTCTCACATCAACCACAGTTTCCACTTTAAACAAAACACATTAGGTTCGGTACTATTTAAATAATATGGTCAAGTGGTAAAAGATCAATAGTGGTCGAACCTTTCATGTACTATACTAATGTGAGCATAGTGTGGAAATTATTTTTGATTTGAATTATCACATTACGATATCGATATATTTTGGTTTTTAACAGAAACGTCCTGTGATACTTAAAAATTGAGATTTTACACATAATCGATCTTATTGTACTGTTGATTTGATAACCTCACAACTCTTAGTGAAACAGAAATAAACTGAGGAAAAGAAAGGAAGTTTTGTTATCATAAAAAAATTAGACGACATATATACTTTAGGTTGCTATGAATCAAGTGTGTCAAAAGGGTTTGGTTACCATGCAAAGGTTGGGTCAAAATTGATTTGATCATACATAGGTTGAAATTAACCCAGTTTGTTTAAGCTGTTTAACAAATGTGCTGACCCTTATGCAATTCTTTTATAAAATGAGTAATCCATTTGACTACTTAATCTGTCTTTTCATTGAAGTTGATTAAACATTTTTTTGATAAACATTTGGAAAAATATATGTTGAAAAAAAAACGTTAAAATAATACAACACATGAAATAATAAAACGAGTGATGCTAAATACATAAAAAAATACACTTGATTTTACCCTATCTTGAAAATTTAAATATCCCCTTGTTAATACATTATATACACCACAATCATTATTAAATCTAATTCGGAAAAGAAAATAATGCTACAGAAATTATCGCCACTCTATAACGAAGACAAATCAAAAAACCATATTATACTATAGAAATCTACATTTGTCTATCCCATACCATAAACATGTGCTAAACATGTCATGATTTTCAAATTATCAAAAACATTAAATTCTCAATAACAAAATCATTCAATTTTTTATTGTTTACTTTTTGTATTAAGACCATCGCCTTGATGAAATTAACCATATGGTTAAATTTGTGTAAAAAACAACACAAAATATTTAAAAATCAAACCGTGATATTTAAAAAATGATGAAATTTTGAAGAAAAGAGAAACAAAATTATGCAATATACCTGAAATTCATTAGAAAGATAGAAATCCATTGTTATGGAAAATTTTGCTGCATTTTATCAGTTTTGACTTTGTGAATTTAATTGATTGAATTATCTATGTTTTTAACAATGGGAGAAGAGGAAGCTGTAATGGATTTAGGTTGCTAGGGATGGTGGTATTTGGAAAAAAGAGTAAAGGGCGACATCTTTTTGGGTATTAGCCGTTCCGTAATATTTTCCTTGGTCTTGTGGTAACTAGAGGCTCTCAAAATTCTAATATGGTATTACATGTAGGATCAGCTCGTGTGAGCTTAATTATCATACGTGCTTCATTTTACATAATACAAATGTTCACCAAGTTGGCTTAAAATGTGTGAGATAGGTGCGTTAGTGAACTCTATATCTTTATTAATAGCTGGCTTGGAAGCGCAATCTTTTGATCCGACCGCGAAGTTTCAAAATTGCCTTCTATATACAATTCTTTAAAAAAAATCTCTACTAATTGATCCTAAAAAATAGCTTCTGCTTATTTGCTCCTAAACTCAGTGCATCTATTAATTGGTCCTAAAAATAGCATCTACATACCTGATCCTAAAATCATGCATATAGCACCGCACTTATATTGCATGTAATATTATCGTCGACTGCATACTATGGTGAGCAGCGTTAAGATGCTCCATATTTTATTATACATTAGATTTAAAACAGGTTGAAATAGGGAGTAAATAAACTATTATTATAATTTTTTGTTCCCGAGTTTAAGTGAAAGCATGATATTTGTCTGGTATCAACGTTAACTTACAACAACGTCTCTCTATAGATATTAACAAATGTTAATATCACTTAAAAATATGATCTATCAAATATACTTTTTTCCAATTTCATAACGCTCTTTTACATATATTACCAAACTTAATATCGCTTAAAATATGATCTAACAAATAAACTTTCTATACATTTTTTCTTTTTATTAATTGATAACGGAAAAAAAATTCAAACTAACAAAAAATTAAATGATACAACTTAGAAATAAACTAACAAAAAAATTAAACGATGCAACTTAGAAATAAAAATTCAAACCGACTACACATGATTTCAACGTAAAATCATAGTTAAATAGTTATGAAAATCATTTTTTTTAATATTTTAAGCATATTTAATTTGTAAACAAAATAAATTTATCCGTGAATGGTGTACTATTGTCACGCGCGAAGCGCGTGCCGTAACACTTGTATATATAAATCCTAAAGAGATTGCGCTAGACTTTGCTAGTTGGTTTTCGACATCTGGCAGTTCTCAAAATTCTAATGTGAATAGTTCAACTTTTTTTCAAATTTAATTATTTTCAAAAGATTCAAATAATTTTGAAAATTTTGAGGTTCTTAAAAATATTCAAATATGTCGATATGATTCAAATTGCGAAAAGATTCAAATGCTCTAAAGAGATTTCATCATTTTGGGAATTTTTTTTTGTAAAAAATCATTTTTATTTGGAAAAACACATTTTTATCAATTAAATTTCATTTTTCTTGACTTTTTTTTTGAGGAAATTCTATTTTTTTAATAGAGTTCTATTATTTTTGCATATCAACTTTTTTGAGAGGGTGCTATTGTTGTAGAAAATATTCGGTTCTTTGCTATAAGGTTTGAGTTTGGATCGAAACATTGAAATTCCAAACATTCAGTTTCAATTTCAGTAGAGACTGAAAAAAAAATCAAACTGAATCTTCTGTTCAAAATAAAAATAAACGACCTTTAATTTTAATAGAAGAAAGCTCGAAAAAGGAATTAATTTGAGTTTCAAATACATGAATATTCAAAATCTGAAATTTTAACTGAAGAAACATACAAAATCACAAACTATATAAATGAATAAATATTTATTTAGTGTTATAAATATTTATAACTAATCATTATTATTCCTTTATATTTGTTTTTTCAAATAAAGATAAATCATACATTTTTTCAATAAATTCAACAAATATATGTGTAATTATGTAATGAAAAATAAATAGCGAAATTCAAAACTGGAACCGCAATTCCTGTAATTTACGAATTAGATCGAAGTTCTTGAAAATGGAATCGAAATTCCTAATATTTTTTCTGAATTGTTTTCAAATTTTTATCATTTTTTCCTCAAAAAGTGCTATTTTCAAAATTTTCATTTTTAAGATATATTTCAAATATTTTTGTACACTACTTTTCACTTTTTTCATTCTTTTTTCAATGGATTTTCAAAATATTATTTGTCCTTATCAATAACAAAATAAACTGGACAATATCAGTTCATAAATGCACTTAATAGCTATATCATCACTTAATAACTATATCATCACTTAGTAACTAAATTAGTAGATGACTTAGCGAATATTTAGTGGGATTGAAATCTATTTGTCTTAGATACTTTAGGCCTTCAGGTTGGAAATCAGATAAATAATAGTTAAAAGATGGATTTTTCATGAATAGATCAAAAGCATTCTGTCCGAAGTCCTTCCTTATTAGCTCCAAGTTCAGCATAATGCTATTGGTCTATTCTTTGAAAATCCATCACTTAATTGTTTTTTATCTGAATTGCAAGCCTAAAGTATTAATTCCTAAGATGATGGTTTTGATGACAACAACCTTAGGATTTGTTATAAAATATATATCCTAATATTATTGTCTAGATATATATGCATATGTAGGATATATACATATGCAGGTACTAAGAAAGAAGACTATATAGTATAAAGATTCAAGACTGAGTATAAAGATTCAAGACTGAGTGTAAAGATTCAAGACTGAGTATAAAGATTCAAGACTGACGAATTCAAGATTGAATAAATCAAGACTGAAGACTCATGAGTATCAAGAGTTCAAGATATCAAGATAAGTAATAGAGTCTAGATTTATGTTAAAACTTCATAATAGCACTAAAATCTTTATCCGGATTTTAATTGTGGAATGAAATCCACCTTCTCGCTTTAATAGCGGGATGGAACCCTCGCCCATCTTAGTGGGATGTAACCCACGACCTTCTCTAGTGGAATGGAATCCACGAAATTTTCAAAATGATTTATTTTTTCAAAACTATCATTTTAAAGTCATCTCTATCAATTTAAATATTTTAGTCTTAATTCAAAAACTATTTTTAATCGTATCAATTTCAAAATCATCTCTTGTTTTTTTAAACTATCTCTAGATTTTAATATTTTAGCTTTAATATATTTTAAATAAATCTATACTTAGTTTTTAATATTACTTTTACATGATAGATTATATATTTTAAGATTACTTTCTAAAACTCTTATATAAGTTTAAGCTATATTCAAAATGGTTTATAAAGTTTAGAAATTGTTTTGACAAGTTTTAGAATAGAAATCATTTTAAAGCAAAATCTATTTTCAAAAATAACATAGGCATGTCGACATTCCTCATCCCTCATGTTGACATGGTAGCCGTAGAATTTTAAATTTTCAAAAGAAGTGTCCATTCGTCATAACCTTTCACGAATTGATATGACCGTTATTCTCCTATAAATACCAATTGTTTTCAATGAATTTTAAGTAATTTTTTCTTCATTTCTTCACTCCTTCTTCTCCACTCGAATATTCTCTTATATTTTAACAAAACTCTACTGAAATCCTAAGTGAATCAAACTCGATCATCTCTAGTTTGATTCTCTATCACTCTCTCTCAAAGATCTCGGTGCTATTAAGAGTTATAAGATCATTTGTAATTAAAGAAGTATATCGAGTCTCTTTATCTATCAAAGTGATATTGAAACAATGTGATTGTGGCCCGTAAATCAATTGGGTGTGATTGTAGCCTGTAAATCAATTAGGTGATCTTGTAGCCTAGTTAAATCAAGAAAGTTTGCCCTGGACTCGTAGACAGAAGGTTGTATCTCGTGGCCTTGAAATTGAGGTTGTAATATCGACATTATACACAGGAAATTGTGTGGGACTGGATGTAGGGTAACTCCGAACCAGTATAAAATTTCGGTGTGTACTTTCCTTTACTGCACTTAATTACTATTTGCATCTGTGTCTTATTCTGTGATTGTTTCTGTGTTTGTGTATTGCATCTGTTTGGATTTAATTTGAAAAGATTTAAATAAGATTCATAAAATCCATTAAATACTATTCACCCCCCTATAGTGTTAATTCTGCCTTAAGATCCGTAATCCACATTTCCTACATTTGGTATCAGAGCATTGGTTTTCAAAGTTACCATAATCCGAATTTTGAAAAAGTTTTAAATGGCAATTTTTTGAAATTGTGTTAACACTAGTTCAAAATGTCCAAATCATCATTGTCTCATAAGTCTGCATATTGTTATTATAGAAAATCAAGTTATCTACCGAATTGGTGCGTTGTGTAGGAACAAATATGTTATATGGCTTTTGAAGAATCAACTCTCAATGGACAAACGGTGCAAATCAAGAAAAACAAATGGATACTTGATAGTGGATGTTCAAGACACATGACTGGTAATCCGAAGATACTGAATGACATAATTTATGAAGATGGACGATTGGTCAACTTTGGAGACAACTCAAAAGGATATGTGATTAGCATCGACAATGTCGGTAACTCTAAAGCTCCTACTATTTCTGATGTTCTATTAGTTAGAAATCTAAAACACAATTTACTTAGCATAAGTCAACTATGTGACAAGGGCTACAAATTAAATTTGAAAAGGATAAGTATCACATCGAAGATATTAAATCAAATATTATCTTTGAAGGAATTAGGAAGAAAAATATTTATATTCTCAGTATGAAAATCTCAAATGATAACCTATGTCTTTTGGCTAATACAAGTGACCCTTGGATTTTGCATAAAAGTTTTGGGCATTTGAATTTCAAACTCTTATCTAGACTTTAAAAACTTGGTCTAGTAAGAGTCTCCCTAAAATGGATTTTAAAGTAGATAGTATATGTGATGCTTGTCAATTAGGAAAACTTAGGAAGAGTTCATTCAAATTAAAAGATATGATTTCAACTTCAAAATCTCTTGAGTTACTTCATTTAGATCTGTTTGGCCCATCTCAAATTCAGTCAATAAATCACAGTAAATATATTTTTGTAATTCTAGATGATTATTCTAAATTTACATGGACAATTTTTTTGAAACATAAAAACTATGCTTTTGATTTATTTAAAACTTTTGCAAAAAGAATTCAAAATCAACTTTTTTAAAAAATCAAAACTATTTGTAGTGATCACGGAGAAGAATTTGAAAATGAAAATTTTGAGAATTTCTGTAATAAAAAAGGAATAACTCATAATTTTTCTTTTCCAAGAACTCCACAACAAAACGGAGTGGTAGAGCGAAAAATAGGACGATTCAAGAGTGTGCAAGAGCTATGCTTTCAGATAGTAAATTACCAAGAAAATTTTGGGCTGAAGCAGTCGCTACAGCTTGTTGCATTTTGAATAGGATTTTAATTAGACCTCTAACCAGTAAAACACCATATGTGACGACCCGAAATTTTGGATATTTGAAATCGGATTATTTAATTGATTTTAAATATTTAGAAGTTAATTTTTAACTTTAATTTCAAATATCAATATTTATTGGATAATTAGATACTGAATTTAATTATCGGATTTGGGTAAATTATTGAATCTGGAATTTTAAGCCTGTTAAAAATAATTTGAAGGCTTGGGAAAATTCATATTAATAATACTGAAGATGATAAAACTTTTAAATTTGAATTTAAAGGGGTTTTGTTCAGTTTTAAAAATATATTGTTTAAATTGAATTTAAAAGTAGCCTTCCGAGGCACAGTCTCATAATTCGACGAAACCAGTTCCATTGGGTCCGAAGTATTGAATTATTACCGGATTTCAAATTTCATAGCTTTCGGAATTAATGTGTGACCGTACGAAATATAAACGCTTAGACGATAATTATCGATCTAACTTAAATATCTTTATCTGAAAGAAAATCAAATCACAGCCGAAATCTTTCCTGAGCAAGCCGACCTACTCTTTGCTTAATCACATACTATGTCTTCCCTCAGAAGCTAATGCTTTCATTATTAAACCCGAGCTTACTTTTGTTTTAATAGAATGAACGAAAAATCAATTCAGTTAATTCCCTTTCTTTTCTACTTCTCGAAGAATTAATGGCCGAGCCTCCTAATTCGAAAATCGAATTTCATAATTGAGAAATTAAATCCCAAAATCAAATTCTCGCTTCAGAAACCATTTACAAGTCGCGGCTGAGAAATCTTCGTTCTCCCTTAGTAGGGATGTCTTCGAATCGATCTTACCGGTCTCGTTCCTTTTGAAGTGAATCGTGCTCGCACGAGATAGGGAATTCGCGAGTCAATTCTAAGTCGCGACGTTGTCGCGGTCACCATACCGAAGAAGCACGATTGTGGGTGGCTTCGCAGTTGAGAAGTATGGCAGCGGCGAGAGCCTCGCGTGATGAGGAGTGGGGTCGAGGATGTTTGAGGTTGTGAACGAGCATGGTGATAGTCGACATCGATTAGGAAATCGCCTGTATCATGTTTGGGGTTGCGTCGGCAAGTCCACTGTCGCAAGGTGGAGGGTTCGGCGACGAAGCAGGTGATTTGGGAACCGGGGCCGCGAGTTCTGGTCAAGTAGGCTTTGCGAAGAGCAAAGGAGGTGAAGGTTCGATCGATGCTTGGGTTTGAAGTCGCGATTTGGCAACCATTCTGAGACAGCGAGGTATAACAGTCTTGCTTTTAATTTAATGAATTTATAGATTAGAGTAGGATAAAATATATAGATATAAAGGCACACATTTTAAAACTGGCTAGTCAATGTTTAAATAGGTACGAAACAATTCTATTTTAATCTGATGAAATAAATATTTTCACTTACTAGTTAAATTTAAAATTTTGTAGTTTGAAGATAAATTTATTTAAAGGGAAATTAGTTTAAATTAAATTATTTGCTAATTAAAATTTTAAAATGGTAATTGAATGTTCGATTTATTTCTAATATTAATAAAATGTATAATGTTTGTTTCAAGGTCTGGAACCCTGAAGAAATGGTCGAAATGGGAATGGGTTGCAAAAAAAAATTTTAAAGGTGAGTTAATCTCACTCATCTGGGTTTATTTAAATTTAAATAGTTAAATTTAAATATTTGGCTGAATGATTGGATTGATTTGATATGAGAATATATATAGTAGTATATATCAATATATATATATATATATTGGCATATGTATATATTGGAGTTGATATTCACGCATTATATAGCGGATGAGACCCTATGCGCCGCATAATAGCGGTTGATATTTTATAATCCCATATACCGCGATATTCCACCTCGAAGTGGAATTGGTATTGTGCTAACATGTGTGGATGCAGGGAAACAGGTTGGAGGGATCCAACTGGATTCCTCAAAATTATTTAGATTATTTGATATTATGTGTTATGAATATTGATATCCTGTGATGATTTTATTGATGATTGAAATATTGGAAGATATCGTTGGATTGAATATCTAAGTATAATGAGTTATCAAATTCTATAGAATTGGATTTTGAAAGAAATAAAAGAGTAAATTTTAAGTAAATAATTCAAGTGAATTGGAATAAGGGAATTTTGAATTAACAGGGAAAATACAAACTTTAAAACTAAAGTGATATTAAATTTAAAGAATAAAGAATTTATTTTTGAATGTAAGGATTAAATTTAATTAAGGAATAAAGAAGGAATTTTGGAAGTTTAAAATTGGTATTTTCAGTTAAAAGGGTTTTAACTCAAGAAATAAATCTAAAAGTTAATATATTTTGAAATAAATGAAGTAGCAAAGGGAATTTATTTCAAAGTAAAGTAAAGTAAATTGGAAAATCAATTGGAAATTGATTTAGCTGTTTAAAACGAGATTTTTAAAAGAGAAGTGAGATTTTGGAATTTATAAACTGGGTTTATAAAGTAAAATAAAATATCAGTGGATATTTGAAAATATAAATTCAAGGTGGGAATTTAAAAAGGGATATGAATTGGTTTAAAAATAAATGTTGATTTATTTTTTAAAAGATGTGAAGAGAAGCATATTTCCTTGAATAGCCAAGTACGTTTTCAAAGTAAACTTTTAAGTATAAGCTGAAGGTTTGAAAGTTGATTTAAAGTATGTTTTGGAAAATCTATTCTTTTTAAATGTTTAAACTTTAAAGTAAGATTTTCAAAATCTATTATTGTAGTAATTATATAAAAGTGATTTGGCATTATGTTTTAAAAAGAGAAATTTAGTTTATATTTATAAAGTGGTTTTATTTAAAATATCCTTAAAGTATATATTTTATTTAAGCATTAAAGTAGTTTTAATTTCAAAGTTATAAAGTATATTTATAATAAAGTGTTTTTAAATTATTTTAAAAATCTAAAAGTATTTTGTACTTGGTGTTTCAGTGGGAATAAATATTTGAGATATGTATTCCGTAAGAGGAAACTGTTTTCAAAAGAGGTTTGAAAATAGAAATATATCCTGCGAAGGTATTTGAGGTTAATAAATAATTGGGAAATTATTTATTGTTTGATGGATGTTGTGAATGTTAATTGATAGTTAAAGAACCGACTATCAATATTGGCCAATGCGCCGATCGTTTCGAAGATACCGGGATCGGGAGTTTTCTCGAAAACCACTTTGATCCGATTTGTACGTTTCGTGGAAACGATTTCGGAGTCGAAGATGGAGCAGTGAAGTGCAAGGGCTAGTCGCTACTAGTCCTGAGGATATTTCCAAAATGGATGTAGTAGGAGTAGTGCCTTCGGTTCCGTTCGAACCCGGGACGGACTTGTATGGATGAATGCTTTCGAAACATCGTCAGTGGACGATGGGCATTCTAAGGGATATGTGCTGAAAGGTAACGCTTAGCCTCGAGCCTCATCAACCGGGAATGACTGAAAATCAGGGGTTATGCAGCAAGGCTTCGTGGGTAGCCCCCACTTGAAAGTAAGGTCATCCCTATCTAGATGTCCCTTTTTATTTCGGCTTAGTGGTGCGGTTGCTGATCCCAACTGTGGGGTGATTTTATTCGGAATTATCCAGTAAGGGATGGTTCTGGCCTTGTGTTGCAGGGGATTGGGAGTAATTCTCGGTACTGTGATCTAGGCCACGTACTGTGACAGGTGGTACCCCAGTGCCTAGTCATTAGTTGGAAATCCATTCTTCCTACGTGCCATGTACGGTATTTGTTTGTATTACCCACTTTGTGGCTAGTATGCTGGAATTTAATAAATGTAATAATTTCAGCTATTTGAATAAGTATTTGTATATAGACACTATTATAATATCAGAGGATTTGATAAGAAAGTGTTTTGGCTATCGTAAGGTAAAAACCCGACATGTTTATTTGTGGCGTGGTCTTACGAGATGCTTTTGTTTTCAAAAGATTTTGAAACTTTAATAATCAATTTGAGTGTGATTTTCTCACGCTGGTTTTCCAGACTGACTCGGGTGTTATTTCATTATAATGCTCAGGTCAGACCGAGTATTATAGGTTACAGGATATGATGCTGTGGAGCTCAGGGATGAGCTGGATGGCGTGACGTATCTCCCGTACTTGTTTATATATATTCCGCTGTGTTGATTACTGTACTCTGTTATATTGAGGACATGATATGATTATTGTCCAGTTGTATGTATGTGTACTCTGATGTATACTCTGATGATGTATTGTATCAACAGATATAGTTTTGATTTGTGTAAAGATCTGTTATTGTCTATTATAGTTTATTCCGCTGCGATGGTTAGATTCTGTTGTTATTTTATTTTCTTCTTCTACCTCTTCTTCTTTAACCCAAATGGTTCGTATTTCCATTCTTCTTGAGTTCATTAATGGAAATTAATGTAAATTCAAGGGGTACGGATTAGCGGGTTGTTACAGTGGTATCAGAGCTTAGGCTAGCGATAACCTTGGCTCTGGTGGGAATTTTGAGTGTATTAATAGATATGAGCGCGTATTTGTTAGTGAATATAAAATGGTTTTATATTGTGTTGATTGGTTTATTGAGAAGTTTATGGATTCTGGTCAATACGAGTAATTAACGTTATTGATAGGGATCTCTAAACACTTGAATAGAACAATTCGACACAATATTGTTTTAAAATAGGGTAAATGAAATAATTTTACCCAAATTATTTTGTATATAAAAGAAATAATTTTCGAAAATTATTATAGTTATATATATGGATGCTTGGTTGTTAAGGATTGATAATATTAAGTTATTATCACTATTGTGAGAAAATTAAATAAGAAACTGGAAATCATAACTAAAAGCTAAGAAATAAATTCATATACAAATGGGATTTGTAAATGCAAATTAGTAAATGTGATTTATAATTTGAAATAAAATTCCAGAGTAATAGTTGTATGTGAATTGAAAGGATTTGGAATTTGAAATTTTGAGAAAATTTAATTCCTTTGAGTTTGAAAATGGTTTTCAAAGGTTTTTAAGGAATAATAGTGATATTATTTTGGGGAATATTTTGAATTGGATTCGAAATCTGGTGAAGTTTGGGATTTAAAAATATTTGAAATGTTTTTGATTGGGATAAAAGCACTAAACTCTCTTCGGTCGCTGGAAAATAATTCCGATGATGATCGCGACATCATCGGTGTTCATTTTCGAGTTTCCAAGAGAGGAATTGCTACTTGGATGTTTTGGGCTAGTGTTTGTTTGCAAAACTGGGTTTGGTTTTAAAATTTAAAAGGATTTTTGGATATAGTTAATTGCAATGGTGATTTTGAAATTTGGGGAAATTGTTTAAAACTCTGGAATCTTATTTAAAGTTGTTTATGGAATAATATAGATATATTGGCTGAATAAAATGTATAATCCCAAGTTAAAAACAAAAGGAATGTGAATGGGATTGATTGTAAATAGATGAAATAAGAAAATGAATATACTCCAAAATTTTGATTATAAAATAGATTGAACTCCAGTAAAATAGTTAAAGTGATTTTTGAAACAAAAATCAAATATTGGGTATAAAATTGGAATAAACTAGTTGTTAATAAATTAGTTAATGAAATATGGAAATGGAACTCCAATTGTTAATTTAAAATTGAATTGTGAAAAAAATAATGGAGTTTGGAAATGAAGTTTGAGTTGTAAATAGAAATTCAACTTGGAATTGTAAGTGAAATAAATATGAATTGAAGTTGTATGGAATTGGATTAAGATAAAAAAATTATTTGAGATGAAAATAAATCCAATTCAAGTATGAATAAATTAAACATGGCTTTGGATATTATTTTAATGAATTTGAATTAAAATTTAAAATGGATTGAAGGAATATACCAATTGAATTTAATAGAAGAAAATTTAATCGGAAATGGAGATGAACTTAAGTTGTTAACTTAGGTAAATTGTTAAATGATTATAGTCGAGATTTATGAAATGGTTTTTGAATGAACTAGTTTGGTTAATGTAAATGAATTGTTAGAAGTGAAATAAAATTGATTTTGAAATCAATTGAATTGAATATGTGCTTGTTTGGTTTAAAAAAAAAAGAATTGATTGAAAGCAATTGAATTTGTTTTGCAATCATATAAATTTCTCATAGAAAGTGTTTGGTGTATGTCGCTTATGAAATTTATGTATTTAGCTATTGAAAATAAGTGAAATGCTATAAACTTCCTATATTTGTCACTTACGCTTTTAAGTTGAGTAAGTACAGGTACCGGGAAGCCGTTTGGCTGGATTTGATTGCGAAATTTGCTAAAATAAATAGCTGCTTGCTTAAAAATGCTAAAGTAAGGTACGCTTACGCGAAAATTTAAAATAGGAGATATGAACTGCATATATTGATATACATTGTGATTTCCGGCCTGAGGCCGATGTATATATATATTTGTGCATCCTGCGATATCGCAGAAGTCCCTCCGTACAAGGGAGACTCTGCCAAAAAATTTCGAAAATTTTGGGAGTTAGAAAATTTTTGGAAATTTTCACTAACGACAAATGATTTAAAATTGGTAAGCAAATAGAATGGAAACTGAATATTGGAATCTGATTTAAAATTGTGTATGTAAAGTAAAGTAAAGTGGATAAAGATTCAATATTTAGAGTTTGAAGACATTGAATTCAAGTAAAATTTGAAAATCAGAATGAAAATTTGGAAATTAAGGTATTGAGATTTGAAATGAATTAGAAAAATTAAGCAAATTGAAATTCATATGGAATTGGAATTCAATTTGAATATTAACTTCAGTAGTGAAGTAGTGAAAATAAATATAAGAAATATTTATGTCGGACTTAAGAAATGAATGATGAAGCTGTTAAGTAAATTGGTATTTGGAATATACTAAGTGAATAATTGAATGAAGATTAAAACTGGGAGTTGTGAGATGGGAAAGTTGTGAATAAGTGGATAACAATCAAAAGGAATGCAAAATAAAAGAGAATTGATATAGCTGATAATCAATTGAAATTAATACGTAGGATGTACGTATATTATTTTATTCGCATAGTGATTTGATCCGGATTCGAGCACAGAATTTCGAGATAATTATACTGATCCGAGTTAGGATTTTTCACTCGATTTTCGACGGCGAACCTGGATATGGATGGTTGATTGATTCTAGAAATTCTCTATCATAGTTTATGGCTATGCAAGGAGAATGACAGTTTCTGATCAAGAAACCAAATCTGAGTCCGCACTAGGAAGTCGAGTGGACGATACTAGTTCGGAAGTGAAATTGTGTGATCGAGTGAGCGATCATATTTGGTTTTGCGTACGGATGATATATGTGCATCGTACGGGCTTAAGTAAAACAAATATTGGAAATTTTGTAAAGAAGTCAATAAAATGACTTTAGAATTGTGATTGAATATTATTGCTTAGTAGGATATACAGGTGTATAAAAGCAATGGATAATTGTGATTTTTGATTTTAGAAGATAAAAAAATTAAGTGGCCCGACAAAAAGGTATGTATTTGAATTTCTATATGAAATTTGATTGGGTTTTTGATCCAGCCACTTGGCCTTTTGTTTTCTTTTTGAATTTGGGAGGCCGTAGAGCCATTTTGTGGTTGTACCGATCTAGCCGCGCAAAGGAGACGCTGGCAAAAATTTTCGAAAATTTAAGGAGTTAGAAAAATTTTGGAAAATTTTTGATAATTCAAAATTTGATTTCAAATTTAGATTTGAATTGATAAGTAGGTAATATTGTTTGAAACTTATGAATAAGTTGGAAAGTTAGATAGAGGGATAGAGTGTCTTTAATAAAAGAAGACTTTGGAAAGTTGTTAAAACTGTTTGGTTTTGGAAAATAGTAATGGGCATTGGATCATTCTTCCTAACTAGTAATTTCGGGGACGAAATTCTTTTTAGGGGGGAGGAATGTGACGACTCGAAATTTTGGATATTTGAAATCGGATTATTTAATTGATTTTAAATATTTAGAAGTTAATTTTTAACTTTAATTTCAAATATCAATATTTATTGGATAATGTAACGACCCACTATTTTGGACCATTCAAATCGACAATAATCCACACATGTCTGACTTGAATAATTCAAAATAACAGATTGTAAATAAATTTGGAGAAAATGAAATCAAATACACAGAATCACAAACACAGAACATATCAGAATAACTCACAGCGGAAATAAAATACCATAGTAGTTCATGAAGCTACTATATACAAACTCTCAAAACATAATACATAATATCATTCTGAAAACATATACAATAGAAATCCCAAATACATAGAAGTTTATAAATACCAGAACTAGAATAGAACAACTGAACTGAAAGGAACAGATAACTAGACAAGCAGAATCTCCAGCGATTCCTAGCTCCAGAATGAGATCCAAAGCTAAGCTGTAAATACTCAGGCTGACCCGAGCGTAAAGTAAAACACAAAACACTCGAGTCAGGACAATATATACTTATATAATGTAAACCAACTCAAGTGAACTGTAGTAGAAATGCATAATAACTCAAAGGATGCTTGGGATCGCCCATCCTTCAAGGATCAGTTAAACTATAAACTAAATACACCCCGTGGTTAAAATTTCAAAATGGTATTTTATACTTCGAAATCAAATATCATTTCAAAATTCAATATCCTTCAAAAATCCATTTCAAAATATCAAAATATCATATTTCAAAATAGTTTATATTTCGAAACAAATTACTTTATTTTAAATCATAAAAATAAAGTTATTATTAATAATTAAATTATTAAATTTCCAAAATTTTAATCTTTCATTCGTTCACTTAAATTAATTAAAACAATGAAAATTCAACTTTTGCAGCATTTAGAAAATGCTACGGAAAGTCACATTTAAAACAGTTCAATTTAACAAAAGACAGCATTTAAAATGCTGTAATAGGGTTACATTAGTTTCAAATAAACTTAGTTAAATTCAACCATTATAACATTACAAAAATGCTATAATAGCCTTTAATTAAATTTAGCCATTTGGTTCATTATTATCAACTACAGCATTTACAAATGTTGTATTATCATTTACATTAGAATTAATAGCATTTCAGAGATGCAGTTAATTAACTTCAAATATTCAGTATAATTTCACAAACAATTATATTTTTATATAAATCATTTTTAACTTATAAAATCATATATAATCATTCAAATACCCTTATATTCATGATTTTATAAAGTTAAACCTCCATTCAAAAATCAAAATTTAATAATAATTCACTTATTAAATTCCAATTTTAAATTATAAATTCATTAAATTAAATTAACTTAACACTTAATTTTAAAATTTCAAATATAACTTAATTCCATTTTTATTTACTTAACTTAAAATTCACTCTTAAGCCAAATTCACAAATTTCCAATTTTAGTTATATTTCAAAATTTCAACTTAAATATTCATTCATTTCACATTTTAACTTTATTCAAAATCATTAATATAATATAAAAATCATTTAAATTCACTTTAATCCAAATTATCATGAAGTTATCACATTTCATATTTAATTTAAATTCCAATTATCACCCAATTAAAATTTCCTAAAATAACTTACATTTCAAATTTTCTAGTTTTACCAATAATTTATTTCACTTATAAATTTTCAAAAAAAATCAATAATGCTTACATAAATCATTTTTTTTATTTAGTTTAAATCAAATATTATAATATTTACATTTCAAAAATATTTTTAAGATTTTTATAAAAACATATTTTAACAACGGGTCTGTATTTCATTTCTAGTCTAGGTAAAGTGATACGGGTAATATATCATTTCAACCCGTAATTTACAAAGAAAACCCGGGTTTGATCATTTCAAACCCGCAATCCCAAGGAAATGAAAAAAAATTGAAAATCATTCAGGCCTATCATTTCAGCCCATAATGATTTTCACCTATTCTAAAGTCCGTTCGGGTATGTATCATTTCAACCCATAGTGATTCTAATCTAAAGGGAACTTGCAGTGTGATAAACTGATAAAAATAAAAGAACAACATAATATAACAGTAACATATAATATAATAGGTGTTTAAGCATGGGTGAACATCATAAAATCATAACATAGCAAGTGTAACATGATAATGCATTTTACAGATTCAAAAGGGGTCAATTCACTAGTTATATATGTACATATTGTCTAGTGAGAATAACTCACCTGTTAAGCTGGAGATTTGCCAACAAAGCTCACAACACAAAGATTATGAAGGCACGACAACTCTAATACAATTTGAGTGTGGAGAGCAAATCCAATGATATAGATCTTGTGTTACAACCCAAACAAAAATCAAAGCAAACCATAAATTTCAATACACTAGAAATGACATAACTTTTAAATAAAAAGAGATACGAATGCCAAATCTTTTGCCTTGCTTTCTCTATTCTTTTGTCATGGCCTAGGGATGTTTTTGGCTCTGGTTTGAACAAGTTTGGCTCAGGTTTGGTCATGTGTATGCATGGCCTAGGTAGTAGAATATGAGGAGAAAGTTTATACAAAGGAATATGAAGAGTTTAAGGCAAAATTGGTGGGTTTTGTTCACAAAAATGGCTCGGCCATGGGCTTGTGTGGTTAGGTCAGAGAGGTATGGATCAGGTCAGTGGAAGGAAAGGTGTGTGGTGGTCTGGCCAGAGGTGGTGGAGGGGGCCTAAGGTGGTGGTGGTGGTGGAAAATGAAGTGGTGAACAAATAGTGGTCAAACAACATGTTTTTATGGCTTGTGTTGCAATTTTTGTGGAGTTTTGGCATCATGGTGGCTCGGCCTTGGTCAAGACTAGAGGAGTAGCTGGTGGTGATGGCAGGGAAGAGATGTAGGGGGTGGTGGCCGTGGATATGGAGTGGAGGCCATTCAAAGAAGCAAAGAAAACAAGGCAAAATACATGAAAAATGAGAAGAAAAGTGTAAAAAAGTAGCCATTACCCATATATTTTCTTGAAGCCATGAATGAATGAGAAGGTAAAATGTTTTTGGGTGAATGGAGGCTGAAAAATCACGGCTACAAACCAAAATGCACAGCCAAGATAGTAATTGAGGAGTTATGGCAAATGAAAGGACAAAGGAGATGAAAGGACTTAAGGTAAATAAGCTTTTAAAACTCTTCATATTTCTTTTTCTTTAAATTCAAATAAAACAAAAATAAAATCAGTAAATTGACTTTAAAACCGAAACAAAGTAATATAAAATAAAAATAATTAATTAATTTTAAAGAAAATGGAAAAAGAATATAAGAAATTGCTTAAAAATTGAAAACAGGATCCAGAAATTACAAATAAATCACTATTGACTTTGGAAAATTAAAAACTTCATTTTAAAAATATTTTAAAAAAATGTGAAGTAAAATAATTCATTTATATTTTAAAAATGAAATAATTAATTAAATTTAGAGAAATTAGAAAAAGAACTAAAGAAATTGTTTAAAAATTCAAAACAGGACTTAAAATTTACAAATAGAATATCACTAGTTTTAGAAAATTTCTATTTCACTTTAAAACAAATAAAAGGTCAAATAAATAAAATAAATGAGGAACAAAATAAAGTGGGAATGAGAATAAAATAATATTTTAAGAAAAAAAATAGAAAAATAAATAAAGAATTACTTTAATTAATTGAAACTGGAAATTAGAAATTGTAAGCAAAATACAACTGACACTGGAAAATGTCAATTATACTTTTAAAAATGTTTTAAAACCAAAATATATGCATAACATGTTATTTTACCCATATAAATATAAATTAGAACATTACATGACCAAATAAAATATTATTTATACAATTTAAAATAAACAATTTGTTAAATACAACAAATTACACACAATATTGAAAAAGGCATAACATTCACATTATAAATCAGATTTCAACGAAACGAAAAGCATTATTCTTAAAATTTTATTTACTTTCATAATAAAAGATAAAATTAAAATTTTCAAACTTTCAAATTTCTAAATTAAAAGTCAAAGTTTGACTATATTGACCAAAATTCACTTTTCTGGAAAATATTCTTTTTAGTCATGTTTAGAATTCTAATTCACATCAAAATCAAAATTTATATTTAAAATAACAAAATTTATTCATTTTAATAAATAAAATAAAGTTTTTAAATCAGGAAATTAAATTAAAGAAATTAATATATATAATTAAAATAATCACAAAATACAGGGTTGTTACAGATAATTAAATACTGAATTTAATTATCGGATTTGGGTAAATTATTGTGTAACGACCCGCTATTTTGGACCATTCAAATCGACAATAATCCACACATGTCTGACTTGAATAGTTCAAAATATCAGATTGTTAATTTAAAATTTGGCAAAACTCAGCATATGCAGTAAATAAATCAATCACAGAATCACAGACACAGAGTAATACAATAATACGCAGCGGAATAGATAAAATAGTAGTTCATGAAGCTACTATATAAACATCAGAGTTAAGATAAAATACAACAGAATATCTCAAATACAGTGAAGTCTTCAGTACAAATAGATGGACTCTCTGAACAAATCAACTGGAAAAGCTGAAAGCTGAATCGATAGTTGGATCTCCAAATGAAGCTCCAAACTCCAAGGGTGAGCCTCAAATGCTGTATCACTCGGTCTGACCCGAGCGTAAAGCAAAATACAAAACACTCGAGTCAGGATTAACATTCTTATATAAATAAATCCAACTCAAGTGAAATTTCAACTGAAATACAAGTAACTTAAAGGATGTTTGGGATAACCATCCTCTAAGGATTTTCAGAACTATCTACAAGGTGGAAATATACATTATAACACCGTGGTCATTTCAATTAAATTTATACTTCAAAACCCAAATATCATTTCATTTCAAATATATCTATTTTCCAAAATAGTATATATATATATATATTAAATGATTTAAAAAGTGAAGTATTTAATATTTCCTCAAGTCTCGCAAATCGATTCAAATCAACTTCAAATTCCAAATTCAAATTTATTCAAAGCTCAATTCTTCAATTTAATTCAGTTCTAAATATACCCTTTATTTTCAATATATTTCAAAGCTTTAATATTCAACAATTTCAAAGTTAAATTTAACAGTTTCATATAACTCTTGGTTTAACTTCATTTATTATTTAATCAAGGAATATTCACTTAATAAATTCAATATCATTTAACCAGCCTTAAATTACGTTTTTTTTATTTCCTTAAATTTAATTTAAACAAGAAATATTCATTAACTTACTTATAAATCAAACCCAAGTTATAAATCATATCTTACATCTCAATTTCAATAAGTTTCAAATCAGTTTAATTAAATAAAATTCTTTATTGAATACAATTTCAACTAAATTCAAATTCTCTTCCCAACCTTAACTTATTCAAATTATTACCAAAATCTATTTTGAAATATAATTTTAAATACTCAACCATATTATATGTATTTAATCAATCATTCCCATTTACATATAAAAATTTAAGGCTCAACATTTATTAAAACCATATATTTCTTTCCAAAACCATAGAATTCATTTTCAAAATATTTATATATATGGACCAACGGTGTCTGTATATATATTTATCATATGGTTAAGTGATACGGATATTTATCATTTCAATCCGAAATTTAAATATATACGGGTAGAAATCATTTCGACCCGTAATCCCAATTTCAATACAAATGAAAATCGTTTGGGTTTATCATTTCAACCCATAACGATTTCTCCTATTTTAAAGTCCGTTCGGGTATGTATCATTTCAACCCATAGTGAATTCTATACTAACAGGGAACTTGCAGAGTGATAACAGATAATAATATAAAATACAACAACATGCATATATCATCAATAACAATATCCTATAAACATGAGTGAAATTAAATTTAATGAATAAAAGAATGTAAATCATGAGTGATTGCTCACCTTTCGAGGTTAGAGAGATAGACAATGAAGTTGAGTTATGAAATGCAAGCATGACTTCCAAAGCAAAGTTAGATGGTACGATTTCAACAGAAAAGCTGATAGATAGAAATTGATGAGAACGGATCAAATTAGCTTGATAAAATTGAAACGAAGATTAAATGATTAATTTATTACTTTCTTTCAAAATGAACGTTAAATCAAACACGCATTTTAAAAATGATATATATATATATATATATATATATATATATACACCCATGAAAACCACATAACTTTAAAACGCTTCCATTTCATATTAATGTTAAATAACAAATATATAATTATTCAAAATGTCACATATATAGTATATTCATTTTATGGTTGTCGTTTCCATGTAATAAATATTCATTTTAAACCAATATTAAAATAATATATATGTATAGTTAAAAAAAAAATCAATGTTCTAACATAAAACACATATAATAAAGATCAACAAACATATATATTATCTTTTGAAATGAATACTTATGTATATATATAATTATTATAGTTTATTACTTTCCTTTTCAAAATATCCAGCAGGAAATCAAACAAACTTATGCACATATATGTGCAGATAAACAATATTCTTTATAATACATTGTTAACTTACTCCTTTTTTTTTCTCTTTCTTTTTTTATTTTATTTTATTTTTTTATTAAACCTTTATATATAACAAAATATATGTATAAAATAAAATATTTGTACATATAAAAATCAAAACGTTTCAAACATATATTCAAAAACTGGATCATATAAATAACAATGTATTTAGTTAACGCATAGTATAAAATTCATTTATATAACACTCTTATATATATATAAATCTTGTATAAGTAAACCTTTATAGCTTCATAACTTATTTACTTTCACATATAACAAGATCTGTACAAAAGAATGCAAATTTTTCTCAAATCCTTTTGAACGTTTATAAGAAAATTTTTAAACAATAAATATACCTTCTTATTTAGGAAAGAAAGTAAGCATGCACTTGTGGGAGAAACGTGAGTGGAGGTTGAGGGTTGTAGGCGGTGGAAAGGGAAGAGGGGCGGAGATAGCTTCAGGCGATGGGTATATACGTCGCGCAAATTTTTTTTTCCTTTTTCTTTTTTTTTTATATCTGGCGTAGGCCATGGAAAAATTTGGGAGGAGGAAAAGTAAGCAATGGTGGGGAGTGGATCTCGAAAATGAAGAAGGAGCAGGCAATAATGAAATATATGAAGAGAGAGGTAGTGGAAAGCTACGAAGAAAAATATAATATAAAAGGTAATAATAAATGAAAATCAACGTTCATGCGTTGATTCAGCAGAGAAGTTAAAGCAAATAAGAAGAGAATGGATTGATTTAAAGGAAAAGCAATGAATGGTTTAGAAATAAATAAAATGTAAAACGTATACAAATAAATGAATATGAGACAAATGAAGATGAAGAGGGAAAGAAATAAACTATTTATGGGCGATGAATTTATAAAAGGAACCATGATGTGTACAATAATTGAAATGAAAATATACACAAATAAATGAATATGGGACAAATAAAGATGAAGGGGAAAAGAAATAAACTATTTATGGGCGATGAATTTATAAAAGGAACCATGAAGTGTACAATAATTGAAATGAAAACGTACACAAATAAATGAAAACCAGTGAAGTTAAAAAGGCAATAATAGTGTAAATGTGAATCGTTGCCACATTAACAAATAAAATGTATACAAATCTTTTACCGGTTATGTGATGGCAACGGTCACCCTTAATTGAGCTGAATAATAAAAGCCAATGCTTTGAATGTATGCCATAAATTAAGTAACAGGCACTGATTTCTAAATTTATTAGTAGCTAGGAATAGCAACGTTTGAACGTGAATTGGAAAGCAATTAATACTGTGGTCCAGCCTGTACGTTTCAAATTTTGAAAATGAAGAAAATAGAAATGGAACAGGTTGCAAAAGGAAAGCCACACATATAAATGGAATAAAACGTTAACAATGAAACGTGCCACATTCAATGGAAAGAAACTGAAATGATAACGTCAAGCACGGGAATTAAGGACAATAAAGTAGAAAGTATGAGAAACGTAAAAGTGAATAAACGAATGAATGCAAGCTACAGATATATATATGTATATATAAATGATGTAAAATATTATGTTTCTACCAGAGAGAAGAGAAAATGTTTGAAATGGAATAAATAGGGAAAGAACAAACCCGAAATGAAATAGCAACGGATAGAAAATTAAAGAGCTATAGCACGAATACAGGGAGTAATAAAGGTATGGTATTGATTGGATTGTAACTGATGTAAAACTTGAATGGACAGGAAAGAAATAAAATTTATAGTAACAGTCGATTCCCTTGATTTCATGCAAATTTATTTTCAACAATTCTTAACTGATTTGAATTTAATAGAATTACATAATAAATAAACTTTCATATAATTAATTGAAAATTTACCATTTGCTATATTTAATTATACGTAATCCAAATAATTTTTTTTTTCAAAATTTTATTATTAATAATTTCACAAAATTTAGTTAAATACATTATTAAAACCAATCAAAATTTATGGGTCGTTACACTCTCCCCCACTCAAAACTTTTCGTCCCAGAAAAGGAAGGAGGTAGGAGAATAGAAACAACCAGACAGAAAAGATTAAAAGACAAGGATAAACAATTAATTTAAACTATATAAATTTTACTTGAAATATTCATTTGCAAACTTCATTTGAAATTCAATTATCTTTAATACTTTCCAAAACCCATTTTGTAAAATTCCTTGCTTCCTTTATAAATACCATTTATATGTTTAAATAACACCCTTATAAATATGTAAACTATTTAAAAACAATTATTTACATCCTTAGTTATATTTACAAAGAAAAACATTAATTCTATGATTCATAAATTTATTAGTTATCACCAGATACTTTCTAAACATTATTAATAAATCAATAATCATTTCTTTTAATATGTTTTATTTAATTAATAGCTTCTAAAATATTTATAACACTAATTTTTTTATCATTAAACCATATAGTATATAAATAAACAATATTTAAAAAAGATATAGTCAACAAGGAAAGGAGGTGGATCCAGAAAATAGGATAAAGGTGAATAAATAAAGCTGAACGGATAAGGTAGATTCAAAGAATAGTATCGCACATGAATAAACAATAAGAATTTCAATTTCAAATATTAATACAAAATTCCTTTGTTGAAAATACTTTTATAATAAAATACCTTTATAGTCGAAACAATTTCCTTTCGAAAATACTTTTATAACTCGATGTCTTAACAAGTTTATCCTCATTCCTGTAGACTCTGGCAGTGCGTTGATCAGGCGCAAAGCTAGAATTCTCCAGGTACTTAGTAGACTTGTTTCAACACCCAGTGAAAATACTGGAAAAACTTTTAAAAATAGATATGGAAAGTACAATCCAATCAAAAACACAAACAAACCTTTGTCTAACCATGGTTCGCAGATACACAATGGTTACGCCTGGTTCCCCCAGGAAACAATCCATATCCGTAAGCTTTCTCAGCCCTGCGAGTTACGCCATGATGACTAGTAGAATGCAGGATACACAATGGTTACGCCTGGATCCCCCAGGAAACAATCCGTACCCCCAGGCAAGACTCAGCCAGGCATTTGCGCTACTATTCGCGACCTACACAGATTGCAGGATACACAATGGTTACGCCTGGATCCCCCAGGAAACAATCCGTACCCCTAGGCAAGACTCAGCCAGGCAGTTGCGCTATGCAGTCGCTCTCGTAAGACCATGGGTAACGCCATGGAATTCGAAGGACACTCGAGTATCATATCCGGAAAACCAAAAATCAGAGAGAATAATATCGATAGAATGAATCCAAGATGTGGCCACAAATCGGATATCAAGCAGAAGGCACTTTCCATATCTTTACTTCGAAAATATGTATCATATAGTACCTTTTCAAATCACTTTCAAATATCGTACTTATATAAAATCCATTATATATAAGATTTTATTTTCAAATCAAATACTTTTCCAAAATCAAAAGTATATCAAATCACACTTATATAGACTTTAATTATATAAGATTTTACTTTTCAAATTTGAGTACCCTTTTCAAATCCATAGTTTTCGAATTAATTTCATACTCATACAAATCAATTTTATATAAGTTCGACAACTCCCAAATCAAGTGTTTAGTAACATAAGGTTCTCAAATTTCAATTTGTTTCAATATTAGTTCAATTTCAAAATCATATACAATTTCACCAAATTATTTCTTCTCAAATTAAATATCTTTAGTTTCAAAGTTTCCAAAATAATAAATTTAGAAAATAAATCCAAATTTCCAAATCAATATAATTTAAGTCAATCCAATTCATTTCCAAAATCAAATGTTTTCAAAATCATCTTATACTTACGTAAGGTCCATCTTATATAAGGATCAAATTTTCCAAATAAATTTCGCTATATGAAGAGCCATATGGGATTGAATATCTTTGCTTTTATGGGTTATATCTCTTTGTAATTTAAATTGGAAATTTTCTTTTAGTAAGCAAAGATATTCTAACCCGACAGCTTTCAATTTCAGCGTCAAAATATATCAATGATATTAGAATATAAGATGCATATACGTCATCATTTTGCAGAATCACATTTGATCGCTCGCTCGATCACACAAGTTCGTTTTCGAACTAGTATTGTCCATTCGACTTCCCTAATGCGGACTTCGATATGGTTTCTCGACTAGAAGCCATCAGTCTCCTTGCATAGCTATATACTATGATAGAGAATTCTAGAATCAAGCCAAAAATCCATATCAAATATTCGCCATCAAGAATCGAATGAAAAATCCTAACACAAAATGGTGTAATTCACCTCGAACTTGTGTACTCAAACTTGGATCAAATTAATTATGCGAATAAAACAGCATACGTACAACTTATATATTTATTCCAACTTGTTAAATATATAGTTTCATAAAGATGTTACTAAGTTAAAACATTTAAACTAAACTTTATTCAAAATATTTTGAAGACCAAATTCTTTTCGAAACATTTCAAATTTAAATTTCATATCAGAAAATTTTAAAATTTGCCTTATTCATTTACTTAACAAAACAGTTTCAACTTATTTAAACCATATTACTACATACTTTATCATACATACCAAACTTATATATTTTATACTTTTCAAAATTGCTTAGCTTTGAAAAGTTAACCTTGATTTGGAAGTGCTCGAACCTTCAAAATAGTTGAAGAAATCATTTTCAATTTCAAGAGTTGGAAATCAGCAACAAATCAGTAAATCAATTTTAATATATTGGGTTATATAAAATCCAAAACTCGAGGATTGAACACCGGCTCATTTTAAATCATTTCAAATACATTTACATATATCTTTCGAATATCAAATCATACTTCAAATTTTTGAAATCAAAATGGTTTCACAAAAAAAGAAATCACTGGCGTAGCAATGCTACTAAAGTGGCCTTTCCCTCACTCTGAAACTCGAAAATCAATGTCGATGATGCGTGCACTCATCACCGAAGTTATTTTCCAGCGACATAAGTGAGTTCTGGACTTCTATTTTCTCAAACTTCTTTTGAAATTTCTTCGAAACTCATTAGAAGTCATTAGAAACATTTCTTATTCGGAAAATACTCTTAAATCATATTATTATTGTATATTTCAAAATCTTAAAACCAATTTCAAAACACCGGAGTCAAATTCTCGAATTTCAAATTTAAAATCCTTCAGTTATAAATCATTTTTATATAAATCCAATTTCTTATATAATTTTTCAAAATTACAAATCCTTTCGAAACCTCAAATTATCATTTAAAAAAAGGTATTAAATCTTTATTGAAAACATTTCACTTTTATATATAGAATATAATCATACTTATCAAAATAATAATTTCGGTTTAGAAAACAATTTCTTAAAATATAAACAAACCCGATTTTCAAAGGATGATTTATGAATGGATTTCAAACAAAGATAGAGATTCAAATTAGAGGAACTCTAAATCAAATAGTATTATGATTCGAAGATAAGCTCGAACGAAGATGGGGTAATTAAATTTCAAAATAGAAGATGAATATACTTATATAAATCGCGGATGACCCTAGGGTCAACCGTGACTTCAGGAACAAGATCGATGCAGAATTCCAAGAAAAACCAACATTCGATCGCAAGAGATAGCGGCATCTAAACCAAAGATATAGAAATCTCCGGTGAATCAATACCAATTGTAAAGGAGTTTCACCCCTTCACAAATCATTCAAAGATTGGTGGAATTCTATTCTTATAGAGATCATTCGAAGTGGAGTTATGGGATACTCCATAATCAAAATAATATAAATAGAGAGAGACAAGAATGAATTTTGGAACCGCAAGAAACGTTCCAAAGTTCAAAGGAAATCGAGTCAAACGGAAGAGATTCAAACTCGAACGAAAGTGATTCTGTAAATAAATTTACTATATATGCTAAGTTTTGCCTAGAGCCAAAGCTCTGATACCAACTGTAACGACCCGCTATTTTGGACCATTCAAATCGACAATAATCCACACATGTCTGACTTGAATAGTTCAAAATATCAGATTGTTAATTTAAAATTTGGCAAAACTCAGCATATGCAGTAAATAAATCAATCACAGAATCACAGACACAGAGTAATACAATAATACGCAGCGGAATAGATAAAATAGTAGTTCATGAAGCTACTATATAAACATCAGAGTTAAGATAAAATACAACAGAATATCTCAAATACAGTGAAGTCTTCAGTACAAATAGATGGACTCTCTGAACAAATCAACTGGAAAAGCTGAAAGCTGAATCGATAGTTGGATCTCCAAATGAAGCTCCAAACTCCAAGGGTGAGCCTCAAATGCTGTATCACTCGGTCTGACCCGAGCGTAAAGCAAAATACAAAACACTCGAGTCAGGATTAACATTCTTATATAAATAAATCCAACTCAAGTGAAATTTCAACTGAAATACAAGTAACTTAAAGGATGTTTGGGATAACCATCCTCTAAGGATTTTCAGAACTATCTACAAGGTGGAAATATACATTATAACACCGTGGTCATTTCAATTAAATTTATACTTCAAAACCCAAATATCATTTCATTTCAAATATATCTATTTTCCAAAATAGTATATATATATATATTAAATGATTTAAAAAGTGAAGTATTTAATATTTCCTCAAGTCTCGCAAATCGATTCAAATCAACTTCAAATTCCAAATTCAAATTTATTCAAAGCTCAATTCTTCAATTTAATTCAGTTCTAAATATACCCTTTATTTTCAATATATTTCAAAGCTTTAATATTCAACAATTTCAAAGTTAAATTTAACAGTTTCATATAACTCTTGGTTTAACTTCATTTATTATTTAATCAAGGAATATTCACTTAATAAATTCAATATCATTTAACCAGCCTTAAATTACGTTTTTTTTATTTCCTTAAATTTAATTTAAACAAGAAATATTCATTAACTTACTTATAAATCAAACCCAAGTTATAAATCATATCTTACATCTCAATTTCAATAAGTTTCAAATCAGTTTAATTAAATAAAATTCTTTATTGAATACAATTTCAACTAAATTCAAATTCTCTTCCCAACCTTAACTTATTCAAATTATTACCAAAATCTATTTTGAAATATAATTTTAAATACTCAACCATATTATATGTATTTAATCAATCATTCCCATTTACATATAAAAATTTAAGGCTCAACATTTATTAAAACCATATATTTCTTTCCAAAACCATAGAATTCATTTTCAAAATATTTATATATATGGACCAACGGTGTCTGTATATATATTTATCATATGGTTAAGTGATACGGATATTTATCATTTCAATCCGAAATTTAAATATATACGGGTAGAAATCATTTCGACCCGTAATCCCAATTTCAATACAAATGAAAATCGTTTGGGTTTATCATTTCAACCCATAACGATTTCTCCTATTTTAAAGTCCGTTCGGGTATGTATCATTTCAACCCATAGTGAATTCTATACTAACAGGGAACTTGCAGAGTGATAACAGATAATAATATAAAATACAACAACATGCATATATCATCAATAACAATATCCTATAAACAACAGGATATGGTGTCATATCCCACAGGTGAACAGTTACAGATAATAGCATATATAACAATTTAAATAACTACACCAGCATATTTCAATTGTCATTTCAATTGAAATTAAATTTAATGAATAAAAGAATGTAAATCATGAGTGATTGCTCACCTTTCGAGGTTAGAGAGATAGACAATGAAGTTGAGTTATGAAATGCAAGCATGACTTCCAAAGCAAAGTTAGATGGTACGATTTCAACAGAAAAGCTGATAGATAGAAATTGATGAGAACGGATCAAATTAGCTTGATAAAATTGAAACGAAGATTAAATGATTAATTTATTACTTTCTTTCAAAATGAACGTTAAATCAAACACGCATTTTAAAAATGATATATATATATATATACACCCATGAAAACCACATAACTTTAAAACGCTTCCATTTCATATTAATGTTAAATAACAAATATATAATTATTCAAAATGTCACATATATAGTATATTCATTTTATGGTTGTCGTTTCCATGTAATAAATATTCATTTTAAACCAATATTAAAATAATATATATGTATAGTTAAAAAAAAATCAATGTTCTAACATAAAACACATATAATAAAGATCAACAAACATATATATATTATCTTTTGAAATGAATACTTATGTATATATATAATTATTATAGTTTATTACTTTCCTTTTCAAAATATCCAGCAGGAAATCAAACAAACTTATGCACATATATGTGCAGATAAACAATATTCTTTATAATACATTGTTAACTTACTCCTTTTTTTTTCTCTTTCTTTTTTTATTTTATTTTATTTTTTTATTAAACCTTTATATATAACAAAATATATGTATAAAATAAAATATTTGTACATATAAAAATCAAAACGTTTCAAACATATATTCAAAAACTGGATCATATAAATAACAATGTATTTAGTTAACGCATAGTATAAAATTCATTTATATAACACTCTTATATATATATAAATCTTGTATAAGTAAACCTTTATAGCTTCATAACTTATTTACTTTCACATATAACAAGATCTGTACAAAAGAATGCAAATTTTTCTCAAATCCTTTTGAACGTTTATAAGAAAATTTTTAAACAATAAATATACCTTCTTATTTAGGAAAGAAAGTAAGCATGCACTTGTGGGAGAAACGTGAGTGGAGGTTGAGGGTTGTAGGCGGTGGAAAGGGAAGAGGGGCGGAGATAGCTTCAGGCGATGGGTATATACGTCGCGCAAATTTTTTTTTCCTTTTTCTTTTTTTTTTATATCTGGCGTAGGCCATGGAAAAATTTGGGAGGAGGAAAAGTAAGCAATGGTGGGGAGTGGATCTCGAAAATGAAGAAGGAGCAGGCAATAATGAAATATATGAAGAGAGAGGTAGTGGAAAGCTACGAAGAAAAATATAATATAAAAGGTAATAATAAATGAAAATCAACGTTCATGCGTTGATTCAGCAGAGAAGTTAAAGCAAATAAGAAGAGAATGGATTGATTTAAAGGAAAAGCAATGAATGGTTTAGAAATAAATAAAATGTAAAACGTATACAAATAAATGAATATGAGACAAATGAAGATGAAGAGGGAAAGAAATAAACTATTTATGGGCGATGAATTTATAAAAGGAACCATGATGTGTACAATAATTGAAATGAAAATATACACAAATAAATGAATATGGGACAAATAAAGATGAAGGGGAAAAGAAATAAACTATTTATGGGCGATGAATTTATAAAAGGAACCATGAAGTGTACAATAATTGAAATGAAAACGTACACAAATAAATGAAAACCAGTGAAGTTAAAAAGGCAATAATAGTGTAAATGTGAATCGTTGCCACATTAACAAATAAAATGTATACAAATCTTTTACCGGTTATGTGATGGCAACGGTCACCCTTAATTGAGCTGAATAATAAAAGCCAATGCTTTGAATGTATGCCATAAATTAAGTAACAGGCACTGATTTCTAAATTTATTAGTAGCTAGGAATAGCAACGTTTGAACGTGAATTGGAAAGCAATTAATACTGTGGTCCAGCCTGTACGTTTCAAATTTTGAAAATGAAGAAAATAGAAATGGAACAGGTTGCAAAAGGAAAGCCACACATATAAATGGAATAAAACGTTAACAATGAAACGTGCCACATTCAATGGAAAGAAACTGAAATGATAACGTCAAGCACGGGAATTAAGGACAATAAAGTAGAAAGTATGAGAAACGTAAAAGTGAATAAACGAATGAATGCAAGCTACAGATATATATATGTATATATAAATGATGTAAAATATTATGTTTCTACCAGAGAGAAGAGAAAATGTTTGAAATGGAATAAATAGGGAAAGAACAAACCCGAAATGAAATAGCAACGGATAGAAAATTAAAGAGCTATAGCACGAATACAGGGAGTAATAAAGGTATGGTATTGATTGGATTGTAACTGATGTAAAACTTGAATGGACAGGAAAGAAATAAAATTTATGGTAACAGTCGATTCCCTTGATTTCATGCAAATTTATTTTCAACAATTCTTAACTGATTTGAATTTAATAGAATTACATAATAAATAAACTTTCATATAATTAATTGAAAATTTACCATTTGCTATATTTAATTATACGTAATCCAAATAATTTTTTTTTTCAAAATTTTATTATTAATAATTTCACAAAATTTAGTTAAATACATTATTAAAACCAATCAAAATTTATGGGTCGTTACATATTGAATCTGGAATTTTAAGCCTGTTAAAAATAATTTGAAGGCTTGGGAAAATTCATATTAATAATACTGAAGATGATAAAACTTTTAAATTTGAATTTAAAGGGGTTTTGTTCAGTTTTAAAAATATATTGTTTAAATTGAATTTAAAAGTAGCCTTCTAAGGCACAGTCTCGTAATTCGACGAAACCAGTTCCATTGGGTCCGAAATATTGAATTATTACCGGATTTCAAATTTCATAGCTTTCGGAATTAATGTGTGACCGTACGAAATATAAACGCTTAGATGATAATTATCGATCTAACTTAAATATCTTTATCTGAAAGAAAATCAAATCACAGCCGAAATCTTTCCTGAGCAAGCCGACCTACTCTTTGCTTAATCACATACTATGTCTTCCCTCAGAAGCTAATGCTTTCATTATTAAACCCGAGGTTACTTTTGTTTTAATAGAATGAACGAAAAATCAATTCCGTTAATTCCCTTTCTTTTCTACTTCTCGAAGAATTAATGGCCGAGCCTCCTAATTCGAAAATCGAATTTCATAATTGAGAAATTAAATCCCAAAATCAAATTCTCGCTTCAGAAACCATTTACAAGTCGCGGTTGAGAAATCTTCGTTCTCCCTTAGTAGGGATGTCTTCGAATCGATCTTACCGGTATCGTTCCTTTTGAAGTGAATCGTGCTCGCACGAGATAGGGAATTCGCGAGTCAATTCTAAGTCGCGACGTTGTCACGGTCACCATACCGAAGAAGCACGATCGTGGGTGGCTTCGCAGTTGAGAAGTATGGCAGCGGCGAGAGCCTCGCGTGATGAGGAGTGGGGTCGAGGATGTTTGAGGTTGTGAACGAGCATGGTGATAGTCGACATCGATTAGGAAATCGCCTGTATCGCGTTTGGGGTTGCATCGGCAAGTCCACTGTCGCGAGGTGGAGGGTTCGGCGACGAAGCAGGTGATTTGGGAACAGGGGTCGCGAGTTCTGGTCAAGTAGGGTTTGCGAACAACAAAGGAGGTGAAGATTCGATCGATGCTTGGGTTTTAAGTCGCGATTTGGCAACCGTTCTGAGACAGCGAGGTATAACAGTCTTGCTTTTAATTTAATGAATTTATAGATTAGAGTAGGATAAAATATATAGATATAAAGGCACACATTTTAAAACTGGCTAGTGAATGTTTAAATAGGTATGAAACAATTCTATTTTAATCTGATGAAATAAATATTTTCACTTACTAGTTAAATTTAAAATTTTGTAGTTTGAAGATAAATTTATTTAAAGGGAAATTAGTTTAAATTAAATTATTTGCTAATTAAAATTTTAAAATGGTAATTGAATGTTCGATTTATTTCGAATATTAATAAAACGTATAATGTTTGTTTCAAGGTCTGGAACCCTGAAGAAATGGTCGAAATGGGAATGGGTTGCAAAACAAAAATTTAAAGGTGAGTTAATCTCACTCATCTGGGTTTATTTAAATTTAAATAGTTAAATTTAAATATTTGGCTGAATGATTGGATTGATTTGATATGAGAATATATATAGTAGTATATATCAATATATATATATTGGCATATGTATATATTGGAGTTGATATTCCCGCATTATATAGCGGATGAGACCCTATGCGCCGCATAATAGCGGATAATATTTTATAATCCCATATACTGCGATATTCCACCTCGAAGTGGAATTGGTATTGTGCTAACGTGTGTGGATGCAGGGAAACAGGTTGGAGGGATCCAACTGGATTCCTCAAAATTATTTAGATTATTTGATATTCTATGTTATGAATATTGATATCCTGTGATGATTTTATTGATGATTGAAATATTGGAAGATATAGTTGGATTGAATATCTAAGTATAATGAGTTATCAAATTCTATAGAATTGGATTTTGAAAGAAATAAAAGAGTAAATTTTAAGTAAATAATTCAAGTGAATTGGAATAAGGGAATTTTGAATTAATAGGGAAAATACAAACTTTAAAACTAAAGTGATATTAAATTTAAAGAATAAAGAATTTATTTTTGAATGTAAGGATTAAATTTAATTAAGGAATAAAGAAGGAATTTTGGAAGTTCAAAATTGGTATTTTCAGTTAAAAGGGTTTTAACTCAAGAAATAAATCTAAAAGTTAATATATTTTGAAATAAATGAAGTAGCAAAGGGAATTTATTTCAAAGTAAAGTAAAGTAAATTGGAAAATCAATTGGAAATTGATTTAGTTGTTTAAAACGGGATTTTTAAAAGAGAAGTGAGATTTTGGAATTTATAAACTGGGTTTATAAAGTAAAATAAAATATCAGTGGATATTTGAAAATATAAATTCAAGGTGGGAATTTAAAAAGGGATATGAATTGGTTTAAAAATAAATGTTGATTTATTTTTTAAAAGATGTGAAGAGAAGCGTATTTCCTTGAATAGCCAAGTACGTTTCCAAAGTAAACTTTTAAGTATAAGCTAAAGGTTTGAAAGTTGATTTAAAGTATGTTTTGGAAAATCTATTTTTTTTAAATGTTTAAACTTTAAAGTAAGATTTTCAAAATCTATTATTGTAGTAATTATATAAAAGTGATTTGGTATTATGTTTTATAAAAAGAAATTTAGTTTATATTTATAAAGTGGTTTTATTTAAAATATCCTTAAAGTATATATTTTATTTAAGTATTAAAGTAGTTTTAATTTCAAAGTTATAAAGTATATTTATAATAAAGTGTTTTAAAATTATTTTAAAAATCTAAAAGTATTTTGTACTTGGTGTTTCAGTGGGAATAAATATTTGAGATATGTATTCCGTAAGAGGAAACTGTTTTGAACTGTTTTCAAAAGATGTTTGAAAATAGAAATATATCTTGCGAAGGTATTTGAGGTTAATAAATAATTGGGAAATTATTTATTGTTTGATGGATGTTGTGAATGTTAATTGATAGTTAAAGAACCGACTATCAATATTGGCCAATGCGCTGATCGTTTCGAAGAGACCGGGATCGGGAGTTTTCCCGAAAACCACTTCGATCCAGTTTGTACGTTTCGTGGAAATGATTTCGGAGTCGAAGATGGAGCAGTGAAGTGTAAGGGCTAGTCGCTACTAATCCTGAGGATATTTCCAAAATGGATGTAGTAGGAGTAGTGCCTTCGGTTCCGTTCGAACCCGGGACGGACTTGTATGGATGAATGCTTTCGGAACATCGTCAGTGGACGATGGGCATTCTAAGAGATATGTGCTGAAAGGTAACGCTTAGCCTCGAGCCTCATCAACCGGGAATGACTGAGAATCAGGGGTTATGCAGCAAGGCTTCGTGGGTAGCCCCCACTTGAGAGTAAGGTCATCCCTGTCTAGATGTCCCTTTTTATTTCGGCTTAGTGGTGCGGTTGCTGATCCCAACCATGGGGTGATTTTATTCGGAATTATCCAGTAAGGGATGGTTCTGGCCTTGTGTTGCAGGGGATTGGGAGTAATTCTCGGTACTGTGATCTAGGCCACGTACTGTGACAGGTGGTACCCTAGCGCCTAGTCATTAGTTGGAAATCCATTCTTCCTACGTGCCTTGTACGGTATTTGTTTGTATTACCCACTTTGTGGCTAGTATGCTGGAATTTAATAGATGTAACAATTTCAGCTATTTGAATAAGTATTTGTATATAGACACTATTATAATATCAGAGGATTTGATAAGAAAGTGTTTTGGCTATCGTAAGGTAAAAACCCGACATGTTTATTTGTGGCGTGGTCTTACGAGATGCTTTTGTTTTCAAAAGATTTTGAAGCTTTAATAATCAATTTGAGTGTGATTTTCTCACGCTGGTTTTCCAGACTGACTCGGGTGTTATTTCATTATAATGCTCGGGTCAGACCGAGTATTATAGGTTACAGGATATGATGCTGTGGAGCTCAGGGATGAGCTGGATGGCGTGACGTATCTCCCGTACTTGTTTATATATATATTCCGCTGTGTTTATTACTGTACTCTGTTATATTGAGGACATGTGTGACGCCCCACCTCTATGCTCATAATAACAAAGAGTATTAAAGGAAATACTGTCTATTATTACGAAGAATAAGGCTGGATAGGAGCGACCATCCGTAATTGGCCTTACACTAATATTGGTTATCTCGATAGGAGTGGTACACACTTTTATTTTATTTTATTTATTATTTATTTACTCCCATTGACACACCCAATACTAGTATAAAACAAACTACGACGGTTCATAATAGTTTAGGACATTAGATATAACAATAACACGGATAATATAAATGCGGAGCACAGATAAAAACAAAAGTCTCATATATATATAACTGATGTCAGTTAATACATAGTTGACACAATACACATGATACAACTACAACTGTCGACTCAAGAAGTTATATATACAAGTACATTAACGAATAATATACATGAATACATATCGTTCTATATAATGACACGACTACTACACAATGACCCTGACAACTTCAGAAGATGTGAAAAGTCTTCATATCCTGTACAGCAACTCAAAGAAGAAAATCTACAACCTGAAATAACTCGGGTCTGACCCGAGTATTACATTCAAAAGAAAATAATACCCAGGTCAGTCTAATTCAAACCAGTTTATTAGTGCATATAGGCAGTAATAATTTTAATAGACGACAGTCACAATAATTCCCGTCTATCTGATTCTTTAAACAAAGAAACCGGATAACGGTCAATATAACACTTAACAGTGTTTAACAAAAATCAGCAGATTTAAATCATCAACAGAGATAAATAAACAATTTATCAAATCGACTAAATCAATTTAAAACTGTCAAATCTGATAGGGCTGCAGTACACGCACGCGTGTACTGCCTCGCCACTATCATACGAAATGCATAAAAGATCAACGGAAATTCACGAAACGCGCATAAGGTCAAACCCAGAGAAAGTCGGGTTCAACTCAAATGCGATTCAAATAAATGGTCGAGACATAAAATTAAATCTCGGCCCAAGTTCAAATCAATCAACAGAAAACAATGGCTGCACAGAGACAGCAGGGTACTACACGCCTCAAAGTATCGGTCGATACTAACAAGCATGCGTGGTCAGGGAAACCCAAATACTACTTGAAACAGGTATGTAACTGTCCCAAATGGTCAAGACAGCTACAATGAATAATCAAACTCGCGAAATGCTTCAACTACAAGTGAACAGTAAGATGGCCAGTGTGAAGACCACACAAAGTGATCAAACTCAAATGCACAAGGCAGTGGAGTGCACAAATGAAAACAAAGCACAGTGATGTATAAATGAAACACAGTGCAGCAACTAAAGAGATGGACTGCAACTGCAACAACCAGGTCTCAAATAAGCTCAAATGCAACCGCAACATCTACAGAGATGTACAAGTGCAACAGGATGATCAGAGATATGCTACAAATTGGTCAGCACAATAATGCAAATGTCGAACTCAATGCAACACAGTGAGATACAATAATGAAGAATACAACAGAGCTCACCACAAACCAAAATGGATCGGTGAATCAACTAAAACAAGCAGATGCATCAGCCTCAACATCAGACAAAATGCAGAACAACAATGGATGCAACATCAAACCAGGAATCAGTGAGCAAAGCATAGTGCAGACTTACAATATAGACCATCAGTGAAGCTACAGGAATTGAAACTCGACTCAGGGGTGATGCAGTGCAATACAAAATCGAAGCAGCTGGTTCAAAACAACACAGTGCTTATATCATGTACCCAAAGACTCAAGAAAATACACAACTAAACCAACATGAATATCTCAATGAATACATGAACTAGTATCACCAGACTCAAGTGATAGTGTGGTACAACAAAGTGCATCAGAGAAACCAGAAGTGCAGAAACACTTCAAGGGACAAGGAAATAGAAACACATAAACAAGAGACCGAAGTCAACAAATGTCATCAGAGATCAAACCATGATTATCAAGCAAATCAGGAATTCGAAACAGAGGTGATCAAGGATTCTATCACAAGAACAGTTCAAAGTCGAAACTCACAGGAATCACATAATCGAGCAACAACATGCACAGGTCGAAGACGAGATGACCAGAACCAGAAGACAATTCCACTAATATATGCATACACACATATATATGTATATATGCACGTATATACGAACTTATAAATCAAATGGCGCAAACATATGCAAATGTACCAGACTCAAATGCCTTCAAGCATGTGCAGACATGCTATCAAACAAAATCAACTAAACAAGCAGCAGGTACACATAAGTGCAGCAGTGCCAAAAAAACGAGGGATAGTTCAATTCGAGAGAAGCTACTGCAGTTTAAAACTAATACCACGAAATCAAGGATGGAACTCAAAATCCAACTGTACATATATGAAGACTACAAGCAAATAGTCAAGTGCACTAGTTCAAGGTACACAAAGACTCGAATGAACAAGAGTCTACAACAATACTAAAGAAACCAGAGGGAATTAGACAGAGGTAACCCAGCTACAACCATAAATACTCAGATACACATGCAAGAACTCAAGCACTGTCTCGAATTCACAAGTGGAAAGGTGCAGTGCAAAGCACAGATAGTAGTGATGTAAAAATCACACTAAAGTAGACTTCCAAAAATTAAAGCAAGCTAAGTTTCAAAACAAAGACAGGTGTTTAATGACAAAATTAGAAGCGTGAGTATAACTCAAAATTTGTCAGACCCAATAACGAACAGCGATTCCCCTTAAGACGAACAACACGAAACCATATAGCCAAAAATTAATATGCAGTTCAAAATCACAAGCAATGCCGCAAGTATCACAGAATCCAACAAAATCAGAGGTCTACAACCACAAGACAGAAATCAATTTACTCAAAGCCAAAATCACAAAGACCAATAGTAAAATAACCCGTTCGAATTAGATGTGAGAGGAAAGAGCCCCTCACCTTTGCCAAAGCGAAGAACACGACAATCGATGAAGCGTTCGATCGATATGATTGAAGTCGGCACCCTCGAGCTTCCAAAGCCCTAGCTATTGAATTGAAGAATGAGCGAAAGACGAGCAGCCCTTATTTTTGAAGCCCTAGTTTTCCAGAGGGACGAAGAAGAGAACGAACGCCACCATTTTTCTTTTTCTCTCGTTCGATTTATTTTGTTGGGTTTGTTGGGAGTGGATGAACGAAGACGATGGATTTCGTGCCGCCATTTTTACTCGAATGATTTTAGGGCTTAGGGTTGAACGAATGAAAAGGGGTCGGGTTTCTCCTTGACAAAAGAGAACGGCAACAAAGGAATAAAAACATGGGCTAGATTCAAAAGCCCATTTCAATCATTTGAGAATTGTTTAAAAGAATAACAATTTGATTCAAATTCCCAAACAACGTTTTACCCTTCTTATTTACTCTACTTACATACATTCAAAAGAAAATGAATTTCAGATCGATTTAAAATCTCTAACCACGTATAACAATTTTATTAAAGAATTTAAATACGATTTAAATCCCAATATCAATTGTCAACTGAATTAAATTGTTATTTTGACGATAATTAAAATTACAAAAATCCCGGTTGTTACAGACTCCCCTCCTTAAAGAAATTGCGTCCATGCAATCATAGGGAATAAATGGATAAAAGGTAACAACCAAAAGATCATGGCAATGTCGAAGGTATAAGCAAAGCAAGTGTCAGCGAGGAAGTATTAGATAAGAAATCGAAAGGTTCGATTGCTTCAAATCAAAAGAATCAACATCGTGGAGATCAAGGAATCAAAATCAGACGACTGTCTAAAGCAAGAATCAATCGAGTTCCAGCAACTAAAAGAGAAGGAAAAACAGAGCAGAAATCCCATACAGAGCACGAATTGAATGTGAGTAAATCAAATTACTCACCTGAATCGCCCGAGAAAAAGACGAAGCTCAAATCTCAAAAATCGCAAATATTCAATCATCAAAAACGATAATTGAATTTTCAAATCGCAATTATTTACTTCTCTCAAACGATAATCAGAAGACAAATCAAATATCTGATTATCTCAAACGATAGTCAAACTTCTCAAATCAACGAATATTCAATTATCACAAGCGATAATCAAATTTCAAATTCAACAAATATTCAATTATTAAAAGCGATAATTAAATCTCAAATCAGCAAATATTTAATTATCAAAAGCGATAATTAAATCTCAAATCAGCAAATATTTAATTATCTAAAGCGATAATTAAAAGCAACAAATATCCGATTATCGAAAACGATAATCAGAACTCATATCAACAAATATCTAATTATCACAAGCGATAATTAGAAACAACAAATATCTGATTATCAAAAATGATAATCAGAACTCATATCAACAAATATCTAATTATCACAAGCGATAATTAGAAACAACAAATATCTGATTATCAAAAACGATAATCAGAACTCATATCAACAAATATCTAATTATCACAAGCGATAATTAGAAACAACAAATATCTGATTATCAAAAACGATAATCAGAACTCATATCAACAAATATCTAATTATCACAAGCGATAATTAGAAACAACAAATATCTGATTGTCAAAAACGATAATCAGAACTCATATCAACAAATATCTAATTATCACAAGCGATAATTAGAAACAACAAATATCTGATTGTCAAAAACGATAATCAGAACTCATATCAACAAATATCTAACTATCACAAGCGATAATTAGAAACAACAAATATCTGATTATCAAAAACGATAATCAGAACTCATATCAACAAATATCCAATTACCTGCAGATAATTGGAAGCAACAAATATCTAGAAATCAATTAAGAAGACTAGAAAATCAACATAAAAGCTTGGATCGATCCCATCAGATGGCGAGTTTTTAATTCGCCGCACGTGCATCTCAGAGTGGCCGAAGCCTACCAAGTACTCAACATAATTTTGGCGCCCATCAGATTGACCCGAAGGTCCACAGAGTGACCCGAAGGTCTAGTACTGGTATTTGACCCGAAGGTCTGCAGAGTGGCCCGAAAGCCCAACAAATGACCCGAAGGTCCAACAAATGACCCGAAGGTCCTCATAGTGGCTCGAAAGCACACGAAAGCATCAAAATGTTTCAATTAACGAGTCCGGAATTAACCAAAATAGCAAACGCACATGTCCCATAACCACGAGTTTTACTAAATTGTTTAATTCTCTTCATCGTTTCCTTGAAAGTGTAAAATCATCAAAACGACAGATATTTCAATTAACGAGTCCGAAATTAACCGAAATAGTAAAAGTGTGGTTCCATACTCCGCACTTTTGCTAAATCGTTTAAATCGCTTCATCGTTTCCTTGAAAGTGCAAAATTGTGTATTTTGTAAAAATACACTTTACATTCTCAAACGGACAAGTCCGGAATTAAGCGAATCAGTAAAAGAAAGGGGTCATAGTCCTCGATTTTGCTAAAACGTTTAAATCGCTTCCTCATTCTTTTGAAATCGCAAACTGTAAAATTTTTGAAAACAATTTTATTTATTTTGTAAAAATAACAATTCGCATTCTCAACTGAACAAGTCCGGAGTTAAGCGAAACAGTAAAAGAAAGGGGTCATAATCCTCGATTTTGCTGAATCGTTTAAGTCGCTTTCTCATTCTTTTGAAAACGCAAACTGCTAAAATTTTATAAAACAATTTTCATTTTAAAACGATTTTCCAATCACGTGATTAAAACAGCAAATCAGTAACAATTTCGATAAGGAAATTGTACTTCTCAAAATACCGTAAAAACGGTTACAAATCAGTATTGCGGAATAACCGCTTGAAAATCCACTTTTAAAAATTTGGCTGTTACTGAAGTCAAAGCGACAGAAATTTTAAAACATCAAATATCTCATCAAAAGAATTCACATCAAAATGTGACATCAGTGAATTTTCATTCATTAAAATTGTCAACGAAACACCGTGCCTCAAAAATTCAGCATTGGTGTAAAAAGTCCGTTATAAAAATAACGGCAACAAAATACGTATCATAACCAAGCATCGGTTCAACGTAAAATAAATGCAATAACGTGCAATTCAAATTTTTTGCACGTACTACAAAATGAACAAAGAAATCATTCAAATGTATCTTTAATGAAGATAATTCAAAACAGCAAAAATCTAATCACTAGATGATTAGTACAAAAGAAAGCCAGCGGAAATTTCAACAAAAATCACATATCTGCAATTTCTTCGAATCCTCAATTCGGATTCGAAATTCTCAAAGAAACAAAATTATTACAGCTATGTAAACAACAAATGAAATTCATATCAATTTCGTATTTTGATTTTTAAATCAAAAAGATTATCAGTTGTACTCAGCGAAGACAGTTTCACTGTTTCCGCTGCGCACTCTGATAAACAGAACACAAATCAATCAAATCATCAGAACACAATTTCACTATTATTTTTAAATAAAGTTATTTAAAAATTTCATCCAAATTTCAAAACTTTAGTTTTGACTCAAGCACAAATAAAACATCGACCAATAGTTGTAACATATGTTCCATCCGAGTTAAGTTTTATATTATGTCCATAAACCCCAAGCTCTGATACCAACTGTGACGCCCCACCTCTATGCTCATAATAACAAAGAGTATTAAAGGAAATACTGTCTATTATTACGAAGAATAAGGCTGGATAGGAGCGACCATCCGTAATTGGCCTTACACTAATATTGGTTATCTCGATAGGAGTGGTACACACTTTTTTTTTATTATTTATTTACTCCCATTGACACACCCAATACTAGTATAAAACAAACTACGACGGTTCATAATAGTTTAGGACATTAGATATAACAATAACACGGATAATATAAATGCGGAACACAGATAAAAACAAAAGTCTCATATATATATAACTGATGTCAGTTAATACATAGTTGACACAATACACATGATACAACTACAACTGTCGACTCAAGAAGTTATATATACAAGTACATTAACGAATAATATACATGAATACATATCGTTCTATACAATGACACGACTACTACACAATGACCCTGACAACTTCAGAAGATGTGAAAAGTCTTCATATCCTGTACAGCAACTCAAAGAAGAAAGTCTACAACCTGAAATAACTCGGGTCTGACCCGAGTATTACATTCAAAAGAAAATAATACCCAGGTCAGTCTAATTCAAACCAGTTTATTAGTGCATATAGGCAGTAATAATTTTAATAGACGACAGTCACAAAAACTCCCGTCTATCCGATTCTTTAAACAGAGAAACCGGATAACGGTCAATATAACACTTAACAGTGTTTAACAAAAATCAGCAGATTTAAATCATCAACAGAGATAAATAAACAATTTATCAAATCGACTAAATCAATTTAAAACTGTCAAATCTGATAGGGCTGCAGTACACGCACGCGTGTACTGCCTCGCCACTATCATACGAAATGCATAAAAGATCAACGGAAATTTACGAAACGCGCATAAGGTCAAACCCAGAGAAAGTCGGGTTCAACTCAAATGCGATTCAAATAAATGGTCGAGACATAAAATTAAATCTCGACCCAAGTTCAAATCAATCAACAGAAAACAATGGCTGCACAGAGACAGCAGGGTACTACACGCCTCAAAGTATCGGTCGATACTAACAAGCATGCATGGTCAGGGAAACCCAAATACTACTTGAAACAGGTATGTAACTGTCCCAAATGGTCAAGACAGCTACAATGAATAATCAAACTCGCGAAATGCTTCAACTACAAGTGAACAGTAAGATGGCCAGTGTGAAGACCACACAAAGTGATCAAACTCAAATGCACAAGGCAGTGGAGTGCACAAATGAAAACAAAGCACAGTGATGTACAAATGAAACACAATGCATCAACTAAAGAGATGGACTGCAACTGCAACAACCAGGTCTCAAATAAGCTCAAATGCAACCGCAACATCTACAGAGATGTACAAGTGCAACAGGATGATCAGAGATATGCTACAAATTGGTCAGCACAATAATGCAAATGTCGAACTCAATGCAACACAGTGAGATACAATAATGAAGAATACAACAGAGCTCACCACAAACCAAAATGGATCGGTGAATCAACTAAAACAAGCAGATGCATCAGCCTCAACATCAGACAAAATGCAGAACAACAATGGATGCAACATCAAACCAGGAATCAGTGAGCAAAGCATAGTGCAGACTTACAATATAGACCATCAGTGAAGCTACAGGAATTGAAACTCGACTCAGGGGTGATGCAGTGCAATACAAAATCGAAGCAGCTGGTTCAAAACAACACAGTGCTTATATCATGTACCCAAAGACTCAAGAAAATACACAACTAAACCAACATGAATATCTCAATGAATACATGAACTAGTATCACCAGACTCAAGTGATAGTGTGGTACAACAAAGTGCATCAGAGAAACCAGAAGTGCAGAAACACTTCAAGGGACAAGGAAATAGAAACACATAAACAAGAGACCGAAGTCAACAAATGTCATCAGAGATCAAACCATGATTATCAAGCAAATCAGGAATTCGAAACAGAGGTGATCAAGGATTCTATCACAAGAACAGTTCAAAGTCGAAACTCACAGGAATCACATAATCGAGCAACAACATGCACAGGTCGAAGACGAGATGACCAGAACCAGAAGACAATTCCACTAATATATGCATACACACATATATATGTATATATGCACGTATATACGAACTTATAAATCAAATGGCGCAAACATATGCAAATGTACCAGACTCAAATGCCTTCAAGCATGTGCAGACATGCTATCAAACAAAATCAACTAAACAAGCAGCAGGTACACATAAGTGCAGCAGTGCCAAAAAAACGAGGGATAGTTCAATTCGAGAGAAGCTACTGCAGTTTAAAACTAATACCACGAAATCAAGGATGGAACTCAAAATCCAACTGTACATATATGAAGACTACAAGCAAATAGTCAAGTGCACTAGTTCAAGGTACACAAAGACTCGAATGAACAAGAGTCTACAACAATACTAAAGAAACCAGAGGGAATTAGACAGAGGTAACCCAGCTACAACCATAAATACTCAGATACACATGCAAGAACTCAAGCACTGTCTCGAATTCACAAGTGGAAAGGTGCAGTGCAAAGCACAGATAGTAGTGATGTAAAAATCACACTAAAGTAGACTTCCAAAAATTAAAGCAAGCTAAGTTTCAAAACAAAGACAGGTGTTTAATGACAAAATTAGAAGCGTGAGTATAACTCAAAATTTGTCAGACCCAATAACGAACAGCGATTCCCCTTAAGACGAACAACACGAAACCATATAGCCAAAAATTAATATGCAGTTCAAAATCACAAGCAATGCCGCAAGTATCACAGAATCCAACAAAATCAGAGGTCTACAACCACAAGACAGAAATCAATTTACTCAAAGCCAAAATCACAAAGACCAATAGTAAAATAACCCGTTTGAATTAGATGTGAGAGGAAAGAGCCCCTCACCTTTGCCGAAGCGAAGAACACGACAATCGATGGAGCGTTCGATCGATATGATTGAAGTCGGCACCCTCGAGCTTCCAAAGCCCTAGCTATTGAATTGAAGAACGAGCGAAAGACGAGCAGCCCTTATTTTTGAAGCCCTAGTTTTCCAGAGGGACGAAGAAGAGAACGAACGCCACCATTTTTCTTTTTCTCTCGTTCGATTTATTTTGTTGGGTTTATTGGGAGTGGATGAACGAAGACGATGGATTTCGTGCCGCCATTTTTACTCGAATGATTTTAGGGCTTAGGGTTGAACGAATGAAAAGGGGTCGGGTTTCTCCTTGACAAAAGAGAACGGCAACAAAGGAATAAAAACATGGGCTAGATACAAAAGCCCATTTCAATCATTTGAGAATTGTTTAAAAGAATAACAATTTGATTCAAATTCCCAAACAACGTTTTACCCTTCTTATTTACTCTACTTACATACATTCAAAAGAAAATGAATTTCAGATCGATTTAAAATCTCTAACCACGTATAACAATTTTATTAAAGAATTTAAATACGATTTAAATCCCAATATCAATTGTCAACTGAATTAAATTGTTATTTTGACGATAATTAAAATTAAAAAAATCCCGGTTGTTACAACATGATATGATTATTGTCCAGTTGTATGTATGTGTACTTTGATGTATACTCTGATGATGTATTGTATAAACAGATATAGTTTTGATTTGTGTAAAGATCTGTTATTGTCTATTATAGTTTATTCCGCTGCGATGGTTATATTCTGTTGTTATTTTATTTTCTTCTTCTACCTCTTCTTCTTTAACCCAAATGGTTCGTATTTCCGTTCTTCTTGAGTTCATTAATGGAAATTAATGTAAATTCAAGGGGTACGGATTTGCGGGTTGTTACACCATATGATCTTCTTTTCAATAAGAAACCAAAGGTATCTTATTTTAAAGTTTTTGGAAGTAAATCCTTTATTCTAAATACAAAGGACAATTTGGATAAATTTGATCCATCCGACAAAGGAATCTTTATTGGATATTCAAATAGAGGTAAAGCATACAGAGTTTTCAATTTAAAAACCAACACCATTGAAGAAACAATGCATGTATCTTTTGATGAAAATTTCAAAGATTTGTTCAGGTAAATGATGAAGATGATTTTGTTACTCTAAATAATGAATCAAATAAAACAAATTGTGAAACTGTTCATCCTAATAAAAAGATCAGGCTTTTAAAAGATCATCCTGTAGAAAATATACTAGGAAATATAGAATCTGTTGTTAGAACTAGAAATCAACTAAACAAGATGAGTGGTGAAGCTTTTATATCAACTATTGAACCCAAAAATCCAAAGGAAGCATCATCTGATGATTCATGTATTCTTGCTATGCAAGAAGAACTGAATCAATTCACCAAAAATGATATATGGGAACTTGTTCCTAGACCTGAGGAAAAATCTATAATAGGAACTAAATGGGTTTATAAAAATAAAATGAATGAACAAGGTGAAGTCGTTAGAAATAAAGCTCGGTTAGTCGCACAAGGTTATTGTCAAGAAGAAGGAATAAACTATGATGAAAACTTTGCACCCGTAGCAAGATTAGAAGCCATTAGAATTCTACTTTCTTTCGCAAACCATAACAATTTCAAATTATTTCAAATGGATGTCAAAAGTGCATTTTTAAATGGTTTTGTTAAAGAAGATGTTTATGTTGAACAACCCCCACTTTTTGATGATGAAAAGTTTTCAAATCATGTTTACAAATTAAAGAAAGCTTTATATGGTCTGAAACAAGCTCCTAGAGCCTGGTATGATGGACTAAGATCTTACCTATTACAATCAAATTTTGAAATTGGTATAGTAGATAATACTCTTTTTATTAAAAGAAACAAAAACGATATCCAATTAGTACAGATTTATGTAGATGATATAATTTTTGGATCAACAAATAATGAAATGAACAAAGAGTTTTCTGAAATAATGACAAAAGAGTTTGAGATGAGTCATATGGATGAACTTACTTTCTTTTTAGAATTGCAAATAAAACAATTAGATAGTGGTATTTTCATTAGTCAAGAAAATTATGGTATGGGTTCTAATTAGTAAGTTTGGTATGACCACTGCGAGTGGAAAACCCACTCCTATGGCAACCAATGAAGCCTTAAATAAAGAAGACATGTCAAAAGATGTTGATCGAAAACTATACAAGGGAATGATTGGATCGCTACTCTATATAACTATGAGTAGGCCTGATATCATGCTTAGTGTCTGTCTCTGTGCAAGATACCAATCTCAACCCGAAGAAACCTATTTAAAAGCTATTAAACGTATCCTAAGACATGTTAAACACACTTTAGACTATGGCCTATTTTACCCTAAAAATGATTCATTTGATTTAATCTCATATTGTGATGCCGACTAAGCTGGTTGTAAATCAGACTGAAAAAGTACAAGTGGAACTTGTCACTTTTTAGGACATTCTCTGGTTTCCTGGTTTAGTAAAAAGCAAAATACTGTCTTACTATCAACAACTGAAGTATAATATATCTCTACTACTTTGGCTTGTTCTCAAGTTATCTATATGCAACAGACCCTAAAGGATTTTGGATTAAATATTTCAAAATCACCAATTTATTGTGACAATACAAGTGCAATAAATTTATCCAAAAATCCTACTCATCATGCCAGGACAAAACATATTGATATCAGACATCATTCTCTCAGTGATAATATAAGTAAAGAGATTATTTCTCTTGAATTTATCAACACTGAGAATCAAATATCTGATATTTTGACCAAACCCTTGAATCAATCAACCTTTACTAAATTAAGAAGAGAACTAGGTATCTGTTCTATAACTGAGATATAGAATATAGATATCGAAACATATATATTTAAATAAATATAGAAAAACAAAATTATCAAAATTTTCATAAGGATGTCGACATGCCCCTACCCCCCATGTCGACATACAACGGTAAAATCTGAATTTTGATTTTCCCTCTAAAATCAGTTTGGTGGTTATATAAACCACACTATTTCGAATTCTTCTGTCTTCTCCCTTCATTTTCTCAGTAATAAACTTCTGAAAATATAAAATAATGGCCTCCTCTTCTAAATCAAACCAAAATGCAACCATTTCCTTCCCTTCTCCTAATTCTGGTCTATTCCAACGTACTACATTGTCTCGAGTGATGAAGATCGAGGAAATTATGAAGGATTCTCTGCAAACGCTGACTGAATTACAAGTCATGCAAATAAGGATGGCAAAGGAACAAGAGAAACAAGGTAAGATTCTTAGAAATTTGCAAAACTTTCTAGTGGATAATCATGCAGATCCTATCGTGATTAAAGATGATTCCTCTGACATACGTATTCATAATTCATTAGAGGATGACGAAGAAGAAGAAGAGGATGAAGCGCAAATGGACGAGGATGATAAAGTTATTTGCGTTGGAGAAGTCTGTTTTGACAAAGATGGTAATTTGGTCGAACAACGTGGAAACTTTTGTCTCCATTACCCTAATTGTTCGATTCACAAGTCACCAATTGTCAAGGACTCTCATTAGATTATTTTTATGATAATGTTTTTATATATTGTGTATTTGTATATATTCGTTTATATGTTTGTGTAATATAACAACATATATAATAAAATTAGATTTATGTTTTCGCTTATTATACTTCGTTATTAGCATTTAGTTCCATATTATTAGTTTAAGGGGGAGTTATATCATTTAGGATTAGTTTTTATTAATGACAAAGGGGGAGAATTATAAAATAGGATAGGTAGGCTGTTAGATAGGCTTAGATTAAGGGGGAGTTGTTGGAATAAGGGGGAGTCGGAGTAGAATCGAAGTTTGTGGAGAAGATTTTATAAACAAAGGTTGTCATCATCAAAAAGGGGGAGACTGTTAGTTCCTGAGATGATGGTTTTGATGACAACAACCTTAAGACTTGTTATAAAATATATATATATTAATATTCTTGTCTAGATATATATGTATATGCAGGATATATATATATGTGAAGGTACTAAGAATGAAGACTGTACAGTATAAAGATTCAAGACTGAGTATAGAGATTCAAAACCGATGAATTCAAGATTGAAGAAATCAAGACTGAAGACTCATGGGTATCAAGAGTTCAAGATATCAAGATAAGTAATAGAGTCTAGATTTATGTTAAAACTTCATAATAGCACTAAAATATTTATTTGAATTTTAATCATGGAATGGAATCCACCATCTCGCTTTAATAGTGGGATGGAACCCACGACCTCTTTAGTGGTATGGAACCCACGACCTTCTCTAGTGGAGTGGAATCCATGAAATTTTCAAAATGATTTATTTTTTCAAAACTATCCATTTTATGTCATCTCTATCAATTTAAATATTTTAGCCTTAATTCAAAAACTATTTTTAATCATATTGATTTCACAATCATCTCTTGTTTTTTTAAACTATCTGTTGATTTTAATATTTTAGCCTTAATATATTTTAAAGAAATCTATACTTAGTTTTTAATATTACTTTTATATTATAGATTATATATTTTAAGATTACTTTCTAAAACTATTTTATAAGTTTAAACTATATTCAAAATGGTTTACAAAGTTTAGAAATTGTTTTGACAAGTTTTAGAATAGAAATCATTTTAAAGCAAAATCTATTTTCAAAAATAACATAGGCATGTCGACTTCCCTCATCCCCCCATGTCGACATGGTAGCCGTAGAATTTAAATTTCAAATTTTCAAAAGAAGTGTCTATTCGTCATAACCTTTCACGAATGGACATGACCTTTATTCTCCTATAAATACCAGTTGTTTTCAACAAATTTTAAGTATGTTTTTCTTCATTTCTTCACTCCTTCTTCTCCACTCGAATATTCTCTTATATTTTAACAAAACTCTGCCAAAATCCTAAGTGAATCAAACTCGATCATCTCTAGTTTGATTCTCTGTCACTCTCTCTCAAAGATCTCGGTGCAATTAAGAGTTATAGGATCATTTGTAATTAAAGAAGTATATCGAGTCTCTCTATTTATCAAAGTGATATTGAAAATGTTGTGCTTGTGGCTTGTAAATCAATTTGGTGTGATTGTGGCTCGTAAATCAATTATGTGATCTTGTAGCCTGGTTAAATCAAGAGAGTTTGCCCTGGACTCGAAGATAGGAGGGTGTATCTCGTGGCCTTGAAATCGAAGTTGTAATATCAACAATATATTTGAAAAGAAATCTGCACAAAAAATTGTGTGGGACTGGATGTAGGGTAACTCCGAACCAATATAAAATTCCGATGTGTTCTTTCATTTGCTGCTTTTATTTACTATTTGCATCTGTGTCTGATCCTGTGGTTGTTTCTATGTTTGTGTATTGCATATGTTTGGATTTAATTTGAAAAGATTTCAAAAAGATTCATAAAATCCATTAAACACTATTCACCCCCCCTTCAAGTGTTAATTCTGCCTTAAGATCTGTAATCCGCATTTCCTACATGAAGACCTAAAGGATATGTGACAAATAGTTTTGCTACCCACTTAATGTTTACTACGTCAGTTTAAATTTAGTTATTAAGGTTGATATCAAGGGGAGACTCAGCCCTGGGCTCAACAGGGCTGCAGCCCAGGGTAAAATAAAATAAAAATTCCCAAAACTTACCCTAGCCCAACCCAAAATGGAGGAAGGAAAGCTGAAGCCAACCACATCCTTTAAACTGGTTTCGTCTTCCTATCAGTTTCCTGCGACTCATTTGTTCACACAATGCTACTAGTCGAGAGTCGGCTCTAATTTTTGGTGTGATTTTTCAATTCAGCTATCAATTCAGGTGATTTTTCATTTGCTTTCAAATTACTATATAAAAGATTAGTTCTTTGATGAAAAGCCCTAATTTTTGAACTTCTCGTCTCTTAGACTCTCAAATCTCAAATTAGATTGCAAACTTGCAATTTGCATTACTGGCAACTGCATATACGTTCTTTAGGGATTAGGTCGTAGGTAATTGATTTTTATTTTATTGCTATTTTCCAGATCTATTTATTCATTGATGACTATATTGCAATTTGCAACTATTTTATTAAATTGTATTCGATTGTTTTCTCTAAATGATAGTTAACAAAATTGTTATTTTGTTGAATTTTAGAATTTCATAATATCTAATTTTGCTAATTACATGATATAATGTTTAATAGGTTATATTAAAATGTCGAACAAACAACCAAGCAAGAAACCAAAAACTCTTTTACCTTTTTTAAAAAGAGCAATGATGATGGATTATCAAATGAGCATTCAATATTGGAAGTTGATACACCTCAATTCAACTCTCAATCTCATGCTCAACCTCTTTCAGTTATTATCCCTCAGTCCAATTCAACAGTAGTTGAACGAGATTCGACAATGCGATCGTCGATTTATGAAATTGAATCTCTTACTAAAAGAGATGAAGTTCGACGAGCTTTGGTCAAGTGATACAGATATTTATCATTTCAATCCGCAATTTAAATATATACGGGTATATATCATTTCAACCCGCAATCCCAAATTCAATTCAAATGAAAATCGCTTGGGTTTATCATTTCAACCCATAACGATTTTCTCCTATTCTACAGATCGTTCGGGTATGTATCATTTCAACCCATAGTGAATTCTATACTAACAGGGAACTTGCGGAGTGATAGCAGATATGATAATAACATAACATGCATATATCATCAATATAAATAACAGATAATGGTGTCAGATGTCACAGGTGAACATATAGCATATATATAGCAATGTAAATAACCAACAGTAGTATATTTCAATTGTCGTTTCAATTTAAATCAAATTTAATAAATATAAGAACGTTAATCGTGAGTGATTGCTCATTTTTTGAGGCTAGTGAGACAAGAAGATGATACAGACACGAACACGGATACAGATACTAACTAGCGGGACAACAACATGCTAGGAATCACTGCGATAAATTCGATATAGAAATGTAAGTCAAGATGGTACAAGATTGACAAAATAAGATATAATACATATATATAATTTCCAAAATCAATTTAAACATATATTTAAAACATATATATTTATTTCCAAATCAGTATTAAATCCCAATACGTACAATATATAATTGAAAACTAAATTCGCATTTATGTCATAAATTAAAATCAATATTGTTTAACATAATTTAAAAAAAATACTATAACAAATATACACTACATGCCTATATATCACATATATACTTATACACATATTAAATATACTTAAAATAAATGTATATCACCAAAGCCGAATACGTATATACATATATATAATACTATAAATATATAGAATCAAAGAATCAAAATAACTTACACATATTATCCATATATGAAATCTTAGACAGTAAACAGAAACTTGGAAGTATAGATTTATATGATACTCAAAACTGTAAACTTATTTACCCATACACTATACCATCTTATAATCTATCTTAAACCAATGTTATATTTTAAAACACATAAAAATGAAACTATATACATATATATAATTTAAACCAAGATATATATATATATATTTAAGATCTGGATACATTTCAGAATCGACATAACTATATATATAAACAAATATAGGTGAGCTTTTCAAACAGACTTGAGCAGACTACTTTATAAATATGCAGACAAAGGATGAGATAACCTCAATATTAAAATATAAAAGTACCCATAGATAGTAAAGCTATATACCTCACTGTAAGAAAATTTTGAAATCAAACGTATTATATATAAATACTATAAATATATATAACCGAACAAATTGACACTACAGTTGCTAAAATGCAGAGAAAGTAAATATATATACTATACTGTATAAATAGATGCGAACAGCTAAGATTATACACTGTAACACATATACATATATAAAATCAACTTCCAAATACATTTCAAGATCTTTACTGAGATTAAGACATATATTTAGACATATGTATTATATTATAAATTACAGAACATGAAATCACTACTTAAACTATTATATTATACGTATCCAAATATAAGTACTACTGTTATAAGTGTTATAAAACTAATACAATTTAATATATGAACTAATATATAAGACTGCAACCTTATATAGAACCAACCGATTGTATTTATAAACAAATATATATAAGACCATAATATAAACAAAAATATATGCAACTTATATCAATAAACAAATACGCATACATCATACTGCTTGCTTGGATTTAAGAGTGGAGGAAGAAGGCCTTGGGTGCTAGATGGCGGAGTCAGTGACAAAAACGAAGGTGAGGGGATCGGCTGATGGCTGCTGCGATGGGACAGGTGAGGGCGGAGAACGACGAGGCCAGGGGAAGGGAAGGCAAACAGGGAATGAGCATACTACAGGGGAAAAATATGCAACTACACTTTCTTTCTTTTTTCTTTTTTTTTCCATGCGGCTATAAGGGTTTAGGAGGGGACCGGTGGATGTTGGTGGTAGGAGGATGGTCGGCACCAGGTGTAAAGGAGGGGAGGACGTGGATTGTCATGGTGGTTCGGCGCTTGGGAAAGAGGGTAGGTTGGGTTTTGTTTTGGATGTGGGGAAGAAAAGCCTGGAGGGAAAATGTTGGAAAGGTTGCATGCAACTTCAATGCAAAGGAAAGGGCCAAGGATGAAGACGCTTCTCTGATAAATGCATGCTCTCTCATTTTTTTATAAAGTAAAGCAGAGAACCAAAACAAAGAAAGGAGGAAGAGAACGTACCAGAATATAGAATTAGTAGGAATGGCAAAAGACCATTATTGAATTCAGAGAATAATTTATGGCTAGTGGCTCTCCAATTTCCCACGTTGGTTACACGAAAAGACAAAAGGAAAACCAAGGGTTCAAAAACGGATGCCGATACGGTTAACTGTTTCATGGATTTCACCATGTACCGGACACCGAAGTACAAAAATGAATATACTGCGGCAGCACGACGAGACGATCAAAACGGTATACATATATTAATGATACGATCATCCGACCAAAAGTCGATAATCGGTATCGAAAATGCTGCTATTTCGCTGAAAATAAGATCGACGGAGCAATAACAGCCTAAATTTGGAGAAAGGAAATATGACGTCTCACGCAGAAGATGATTTACAAATTTTCTATAGAAAAATATTCAGGTTTGGAAAACATTTTATCATCATCAAATTTAACTGATTTAAATTTGAATAAAATTATACAAGAAAATAAACTTCCATATTATTTGATGAAAATATACTAGTTGCTATGTTTAAATAGACGTATTTCAAATATCAATTTTCTATTTCAAAATTTTATTATTTAAAATTTCACAAAAATTCAATTAATCAAATTAATAAACTACTAAAATTTACGGGTCGTTACACTCTCCCTCACTCAAAACTTTCCGTCCCCGAAAAGGAATGAGGTAGGAGAATAAAACAACCAGAAAAGAAAATAGATTGGAACAAAATAAAATAATTAATTTAAACCATATAAATTTAAATTAATTAATATTTAACAATTTGGTTAAATCCATTTATGTTAAATCAATAAATAGTCATTCAATTTAAATTTGTTAGTTCAAACTGTTAATTCTAATCATATAAATTTCAATTTAAATCAATTAATATTCAATAATTGATTTTTGATTCAAGGTATTTCATTAAGTTGATTCAATTTCAATTTGTTAATTCTTTCAGAACAAAATTTATTTTATTTATCTCATTTATTATTCAATTAACTTATTATTCTATTTATCTTTATTAGCATTTTTATAATCAAAATTTAAGTGTATAACATTTATTATAAACACTCAAATTTTATTTATAAAATCATCTTATATTGTATATTATCCAATTACATATTCAACTTCTGAATAATTAAGGTACGTTATATTGAAATGCAATTGAGTATTATACAAGTGTTGTTGTCCAAATGGCTTTGGAGATTACTCATACCTGGAAACTTCATCTGGAAATCCTGGATTCTATGTCAATATTTTCATTCAAACCCCCACTTGGCGCTCCACCACACCACCCAGTTCCGGCCATCCCCCTTCTGGTCTGGGGTCCTCCAAAGCCTTCCTAGAGTCAAAGCACTTTTTCATGTGAAAATCGAAAGAGGTAACAGATGCCTCTTCTGGCAAGACACTTGGTATGGCCAACTGCCCCTTTCTAAGCTCCTACCCAACATCTTCTCGCACGCCACCCTCCCTATCGCAACAGTTGAAGATTATCTCACCCTTGGCCCTGAGCACCTTTGCCCACCCTCCATCTTCGATGCAGACTTGGTTCCTGAACTCTTCACCGCCACAAATATCCTCCTATCGATTCATCCTTCCAACAGGCAAGACCAGTTCCTCTGGGCCCTCGCACCTTCCAAGGGTTTCACAGTCGCCTCCTGTTATCAACACCTAATTCACCCCGGTCGCCTTTTCTCTTTTTCCAGGATTTGGCGTTGCAATCTTCCACCTCGTATAGCTTTTTTCCAATGGTGCCTAATTTCTGGAAGAATTAATACCAATGACAGACTCAACCGACTCAACATCCCCGTCGACCCACGCTGCGTCTTTTGTTTAACACACGATGAATCAGTCAACCACCTTTTCTTCTAATGCGACTTCTCATACTCAATTTGGGCTGCAACCAGTGCCTATCTACTGGAGTTTATCCCCAGCTCGACCTCCTTCTTCGACTATTGGCAGTTTAACCAGCAGAATTTGCTGATGGACACCTTCATATCAATCTTTAGTTGGTGCATTTGGAAAGAGAGGAATGCACACGTGTTTGGGAAACCTGCACGTCATTTTGGTGGAACATGTAGAAGTATCACTCACTTTTTCTTCTCTCTAACAGGCCAGTGCTCCTCCACGCCGTTCCGACTGAGTCTCCCGCCTTGCAGCGCCTAGCCAGCAGAATCTCAAGGTAGTACTAATGCATCTCCAGACAGGTAGTCTTAGTCTAGCGTGGGCTAATACTTAGCACCTGTAATAGTTCGTATCGCATGGACTATGATACTCTAGCTCTTTAATTGTATTTTGTTGCTTCATATCTATTTTTTGGCCATCGATCGGGCTTGTCGATCGACCTCTTACATATTTTATCATATAACTACTTAACTGGCTGTGTAGTCTCACGCTACACACCCGTCTCTCTCAAAAAAAATTTTCCCAATTCAATTATTCAAGTTTAAATATTAATTCAAAATTTTGGTTTCATTTATAATTGAAATCAACTTTTAACCAAATTTAAGAATTAGATTTCCGATTTCATTTCAAACTATTTAGAGATAAATATATATTATATATCAGATCAAATTTAAAATCATATACTTATATATTCAATATAAATCAAGTCATACTTAAGAATTCAAATCAAATTCATTTAAAAACAAAAGTGTAGCAAAGCTACTGATGATCTCCCTACTCTAAAACTCGAAAATGAATGTCGATGATGCTGCAGTCATTACCGAAATTATTTTCCAGCGACAAAAGAGAAGAGTACTGATTTCTAACCTTTAAATTTTTTTGAAACAATTTCTATTTGAAATTACTTTAAATAATATACACTTTAAAACTTTAAAACCAAAGTTTGAAATCATCGGAAATTAAATTCTCAAATTCTTAATTTAAATTCATTTCAATTCCCAAATCAATTTATAAACCATGTTTATAAATTCATTTAGAACAATAAATGAAAATCAAATATTATCATTTCAAACAACCAATTTAATTAACTTTTTAAATTCCAAAAAATTTTACTTCTATATATTTATAATATATTCATACAAATTTATTTCATTTACCAAATTTGAAAAATAATATTGTGTCAGTTTGCTCTGTTCAAGTGTTTTGGAAATCCTATCGATAGCGTTGATCAGACGAATCGATCGAAAATCCAAATCAACATCAACAACTCAAACAACACAATATATAAAACATTTTTATATTAATTACAAATACACTCCCTTGCTCGATAATACAGAATATATTTCAAAACAAGGATAGAGATTCAAATTTTGAGGGACCCTAATCAAAAGAATTCAAATTCGAAGATAGGCTCGAAACGAAGATAAGATAATTAAATAACAAAATAGGTAAGATGGATAGACTTATATAAATTGTGGGCAACCTTAACCGGGTCAACCGTGACTTCAAGAATAAGATCGAGGTAACATTCTGGAACAAATCGACATTCAATCGCCAGAGGTAGAATTCGGGTATAGTAGAAGATAGCAGCATCGTAAACCGAGGATACAGAAATCTCCGGTGAATCAATACCGATTGTAAAGGAGTTTCACTCTTTTACAAATCATTCAGTGGAGCTATGGGGTGCTTCGAAATCAAGAAAACACGAATAGGAGGAGACAAGAGACAAGAATGAATTTTGGAACCGAGGGAACATTCCAAAATTCAAAGGAAATCGAATCAAAGAGGAAGAGATTCAAGCTCGAACGAAAGTGATTCTGAAATCAAATTTACTACATATGCTAAGTTTTGCCTAAAACCAGAGCTCTGATACCACATGTAACATCCTGAAATTTTCAACCATCGCATCCACACATGTCGGATTTGAATTGCTTAAAATATCAGATTGTTAATTTAAATTTGGCAAAACTCAGCATATACAGTAAATAAAATAATCACAGAATCACAAACACAAAGTAATATAAAAATAAGCAGCGCAAACAAAAGAATAGTAGTTCATGAAGCTACCATATATATATATAACAGAGTTAAACAAGATACAATAGAAGTCTCGAATACATAGATGTCTCAATACAATAGTCAATTACAAGATCAGAATACATCACTGGAATCAACTGAATAACTGAAAGCTGGATCTCCAAGCGAAGCTCCAACTCCAAAGGTGAGTCTCGAACACTAAACCACTCAGTCTGACCCGAGCGTAAAGCAAAACACAAAACACTCGAGTCAGGATTAACATTCTTATATCAATAAATCCAACTCAAGTGAAATATCAACTGAAATACAAGTAACTTAAAGGATGTTTGGGATAACCATCCTCTAAGGATCCGTTAAACTATCTACTATGTAGTAATATACGCTATTATAATAATGTCTACAGTAAAGTATACTATTTAAAAATAGCGTTAAGGCTTTACATTTTCCACCTTAACACATTTTTAGGTGTGCCAATAGTCTATACAGTACCGTAATACCCCATAAACTGGGGCTACCAGAGGATACTCCATAGGTACGACACAAATCAAACTCGTAGTAAAGCACGCTAGGGTAGGTGACACGGCACAACTAGGAAATGCCAGGGTAGATATACCAATTACACTTCCGGGCCGGTGGTAACGCAGAGCCGCAGCAATCGCCCACCTCGAGCCACACTCCCGAATCAAGGGTGCGCACCAAATAATCACAAAGTAATAGAATGGCATAAGATGGAGTGTGTCTGATCAGAGGAGCTACCTCATTAGCCCGTCAATTGCTCCTGTTTTAGCCACCTTATGCCAACTCACGGGAGTCGGGTCCACGTATATACCTCATATAGGATCGTCGCCACCATCCTACTTCATACTGGAATCTCCATCGCGTACACAGTTGTTAAAGTGGTTTTCGGTATCGACAGAGAGTATGCCCAATCCGATCCCGGTCTCTTTAATAACCAATCGTTATTATAACACCGTGGTCATTTCAAAATAGTTTATACATCAAAACAAAAATATCGTTTTCATTTCAAGACCAAATCAATACGATATCATTTCACTTCAATATATCATTTCCAAAAATCATATCACTTTCCAAAGTTATAACGCTTTCGAAAACATAAGTCCTTTAAAATCAAAACACTTTGGAAATCAAAGCCTTAAAATTCATAACACTTTCCTTTAAACAGTTTAGATATTAATAATATTATATATAATAAAATAGTTTATAAAATAAAACAATTAATATAAAATAGTTATAAGTTAAAATAGTTTATAATAAAATAGTTAGTATATTTAAAATAGTTTATATTAATAATAGTTATATTAGAAGTGTTTGCGCCAAAAAATAGTCACAAACTCCAAGTGTAGTGAAAGCACCAGTGTATGAATACAAATCAACAATATTCAAACACAAATATCAGATCTAAGCAAGCAACAAACAGCAATCCAGAAATAATGAACAGTGACACACAATTTATAGTGGTTCGGCTATCTCCGGCCTACGTCCACTTCAAAGTTTTTATCTTTTTATTGCTCGATGCTTGAAGATTGCAATTTCGTATGGTGTTATTACAACTGATTTACTGAACTAAGTTTGAATCTAAGGCAGCAATGGTGATCTGGAGTAAATCTGGCAAAGTCTGGGCGCTCTTTATCTCTCAAAATTGTCCGACCCCTTTTCTGAATGACCAGGGGCTCTATTTATAGGTGTAGGAGGCTGATATTTCGCCTAAATTGAGGGGAGACCAGTTCTGGCACGTGAGGGGGCCCACATGCCCGCTTTATGGAAATCCGGGCCCACTTTGGGATCGATTCGACCCTTGGTTCGAATCGATCAAGAAAGTGTCCAATCGAGCTGAAATTTGGTGTGAACATTCTTCAACATGTGCTCAAGCTTCTGTGAAAATTTCATAGCATTTGGATGTGTAGATCTCAAGTTATGATTGATTCAAGGTTGCATTTCTGGTTGACTAGCCTGGTTCGAATCGATCTAGTTCGAATCGATTCGTTCGAATCGATCCAGCGCGCGCTTCTGTGATGACGTGGAGCGCCTCCTTCGTGTCGATCCGTCTTGTGCTCCGAGTTGCCCGGGTCGACTCCACGTTTCTAGCTGCCGTTTTGACTGGGGATTCGTGGTAGTGGATTCGAAGACATCCCTCTTCGAATCGAATGAGCGAAGGTCTGTTCGAATCGATCTGGGTACAAAGTTGATCGATTCGAAGTTGCCTCAAACAGTGTGGATTCGAAGTACATTGATTCGAAAGACTTCAACCTGAAGGAAACGAAGTGAGGTGGTATCATGGATTCGAAGTGGCTTGTCGGAATCGATTCGAACAAATGTTCTTTGATGGATTCGAACCAAGACTCTGCGCAGATGGATTCGAACGTTGGAAGCGTTTTGGTGGAGTCGAAGGCTAAAGCACTTTCATGGATTCGAAGCCATCAGGGGAACTTCGTTGGAGTCGAGCTTGATGGATTCGACCCTAGGGGATTCGAACCATTGGGAGACGAACTCAAGGCTATGTCCTTCACTTGCGTCGATGATATCTCGGGCATACGAACTCGGATTGTCTCGAGATTTGGAATGTTGTTTCATCTGGCCTTGCTTGACATGTCTTATCAATTGCAGCCCGATCCGGACTCGGACAAAATTCATCGATATCCATGGTGAACCTGCGATGTACAATCGATGTTCATGACTAATAATCATTGATTTTCAGTTAATCTTTGGGTATCTCGGCTTTGCCAAAAGTTGGGATAACATTTTGCCCCCCAAAACATGCCTTTTGGTAAAAGGCGTGTTTTGATCAGTCTCAAGTCGAATGCAGTGAGTTCATGTTTTATTCAGAGTTTATAGCATTTTCAATCAAGTCCGTGGCTGTTCGAAGCCGAATCGTTATCAATTTCTTTCAGTGGAAGTTAAGAATGAGATTCTACCGTCTCTCTGTATTATCGATGGTCACTCTGGACCCTTGCCGAGCCCATTCCAGACTTAGCGATCGAATAGAAAGATCCTATTGCACTCCGGTGTTGCTTTCTACCCCTTACACTCCGGCCCCAGTTAGGGCGTAAAAGCATTGTCTTGGTCGTTCTCGACCGATCATAACCTCTCTGGGCTCATGCTGGATTCCATCCTGTCACTCTCCGGTGAAGGGGAAACAACGTTAAGTGAGTCAATCCTGTCGCTCTCCGGCGAAGAGACTCACCTCCTGCACTCCGGTTCAGTGAATCTGAACATTAAGCGATGTCATGGCCTAAATCGTGGGCCGATCATAGCCTCTCTGGGCTCATGCTGGATCCCATTCTGTCACTCTCCGGTGAAGGGGAAACAACGTTAAGTGAGTCAATCCTGTCGCTCTCCGACAAAGCGACTCACCTCCTACACTCCGGTTCAGTGTATCTGAACATTAAGCGATGTCGTGACCTGAATCGTCGGTCGATCACAGCCTCTCCGGGCTCTTATCGGATCCTGATCCAATCACTCTCCGGCGAATAGGAAACGATGCTTAAGTGAGTTGATCCTGTCGCTCTCCGGCGAAGCAACTCACTTCTTGCACTCCGGACCCTGCCTCTCCGGGTAGGATCATGAAGCGATCATGTTTATAGTGATATTTAATGTTTATCCTTTAACTCTCCGGTCAAAGGTTTATTTTAATAAGTGTTTCTTTATTAAATTCAAATCCTAGATGTTCAATCTCAAACACCAGGAAAAACAAGATAATGCCTCTCTGGGCGGAGCGGTCTATTTCCATCTCAGAGCATGCCTAGGGATCTCTCCGGTTCCCGTACATGAGTAAGTGGGATAGCCGTTTTATTTTGGAAATCAAATCTAAGAAAACTAATCGACCAGAGTCCAAATCTTGAACTTGGCCCTTGCCATCACAATCAGTTGATGACGAGTTGTGATCCCGATCTAGGATCATTCCTGTTTGGTTGAGGCGGTAGTTGTTCGGGTCTAACCGCCGTCGTACGTTCTCTGACATACTGCGGCAATCTACCACTCCTGGCATGTTCTTCCACCTCATCCTTCAGGTGGCGGCATTCATCGGTAGTGTGCCCATCCAGCTTATGGAATAGGCAGTACTTCCCAGTTCTACGTTCCCGCTCCGTGGGATCTCTCCTGGGTGGTTTTCGATAGGGGAGTTGCCCCCGAGTTTCGGTGTAAATTCGTTCTAGTCCTGCCACCAAGTCTGTGTATTGCCTGAATCTGGGCTCTCGGAATTTCTTCCGTTTATCAGGACCATCATGTGCGTCATCCTGCTTTCTCTTTCCTTTGTCTGCCCTGGACTGTTCCCTGGCGGTTCCTTCGCCTTATGCAACATTTATTTCCTGCCTCTCGGCTCGTGATTCCTCTAATCGAATGAATTTTTCAGCTTCATGGAAAAACTCTCCAAGATCTTGCGGTGGATCTTTAGTCAAAGAGTCTTTGAATTCGGTGCCTTCTCCAACTCCTGCCACCGCCGCCATCAAAATCATTGATGGGTCCGGGCGATCTACAGAAGTCACCGTCGCATTAAATCGTAACAAAAAATCTTTTATGGACTCTCCGGTCCTTTGTTTTATTGATGCCAAAGTCATCACGCTCTTAGGTCGCGTCACGTGAACCCTAAACTGCTTCATGAAGCAATCCATAAGCTCGCCCCATGTCCTGATTGATCCGGTTTCTAGCTGCCTAAACCAAAGCGCAGCCAAATCTGATAAGAATAAGGGGAAACATCGTGCCATCACTTCCTCGGATGCTCCCAGCACTTCCATGTGTCTGATATATCTGGTGATATGCATGGTCGGGTCTGACTTTCCGTCATAAGGATTCAGCGTTGGTAGTTTGAACTTCGGAGGGTTCCTTGCATTTCGGATATTTGGAGCGAACGGACTTCGACTAACCTCTTCCAATCCTCCGCCTGACAATCCCCCTCTCATGAGTCGTCTCACTAGGCCAATCATTCTTTCATCTCCATCTAGGGGTTGCCCCCTTGTCATGTCTCTGTCTTGCCCTCCGAGTCTCGTAGGGAATTCTGGTACGTACTCTTCGGGCGGCTCGTTAGCATTTGTGTTGGCCCTAGCCTGTTGAGCTCCTTCCAAAGGTACTTCTGCGTTGGATCCTGCGGGCCTGCCCCCAAGCCCTTGTTGATTGCCTTCTGGTTCTGTATTCTGTCCTCCGTTGGGTTCCATAGTCCTAGCTCCTTGTTCCACATTCACTGCCGCTGTAGCTGGTCCAAGGTTCTGTGTTCCTGCAGCTCTCATCTGTTCGAAGAAATTCTGCAGCATCTCTTGTTGGCTTTTCATCATTCTTTCCTGCATTAGGTTATTCATAGCCTCCATCTCTTCTCTAGTAATGTAGATCGAAGCTTGTCCTTCTCCAGTGCCAGAGGATGCTTCTTGACTTCCTCCCTGTTGGCTCCTCTCAGCTCTTTGTTTTTTACTTGTTTGTCGAGTCATTGTAGAGTCAAATCTGAATCCTTAAAATTTCAAATCTAAACTTTGAATCTGGTGTAGCGGGTGCTAGTTCTTCTCAGTGAAAGCACCAAAGTGTTTGCGCCAAAAAATGGTCACAAACCCCAAGTGTAGTGAAAGCACCAGTGTATGAATACAAATCAACAGTATTCAAACACAAATATCAGATCTAAGCAAGCAACAAACAGCAATCCAGAAATAATGAACAGTGACACACAATTTATAGTGGTTCGGCTATCTCCGGCCTACGTCCACTTCAAAGTTTTTATCTCTTTATTGCTCGATGCTTGAAGATTACAATTTCGTATGGTGTTATTACAACTGATTTGCTGAACTAAGTTTGAATCTAAGGCAGCAATGGTGATCTGGAGTAAATCTGGCAAAGTCTGGGCGCTATTTATCTCTCAAAATTGTCCGACCCCTTTTCTGAATGACCAGGGGCTCTATTTATAGGTGTAGGAGGCTGATATTTCGCCTAAATTGAGGGGAGACCAGTTCTGGCACGTGAGGGGGCCCACATGCCCGCTTTATGGAAATCTGGGCCTACTTTGGGATCGATTCGACCCTTGGTTCGAATCGATCAAGAAAGTGTCCAATCGAGCTGAAATTTGGTGTGAACATTCTTCAACATGTGCTCAAGCTTCTGTGAAAATTTCATAGCATTTGGATGTGTAGATCTCAAGTTATGATTGATTCAAGGTTGCATTTCTGGTTGACTAGCCTGGTTCGAATCGATCTAGTTCGAATCGATTCGTTCGAATCGATCCAGCGCGCGCTTCTGTGATGACGTGGAGCGCCTCCTTCGTGTCGATTCGTCTTGTGCTCCGAGTTGCCCGGGTCGACTCCACGTTTCTAGCTGCCGTTTTGACTGGGGATTCGTGGTAGTGGATTCGAAGACATCCCTCTTCGAATCGAATGAGCGAAGGTCTGTTCGAATCGATCTGGGTACAAAGTTGATCGATTTGAAGTTGCCTCAAACAGTGTGGATTCGAAGTACATGGATTCAAAAGACTTCAACCTGAAGGAAACGAAGTGAGGTGGTATCATGGATTCGAAGTGGCTTGTCGGAATCGATTCGAACAAATGTTCTTTGATGGATTCGAACCAAGACTCTGCGCAGATGGATTCGAACGTTGGAAGCGTTTTGGTGGAGTCGAAGGCTAAAGCACTTTCATGGATTTGAAGCCATCAGGGGAACTTCGTTGGAGTCGAGCTTGATGGATTCGACCCTAGGGGATTCGAACCATTGGGAGACGAACTCAAGGCTATGTCCTTCACTTGCATCGATGATATCTCGGGCATACGAACTCGGATTGTCTCGAGATTTGGAATGTTGTTTCATCTGGCCTTGCTTGACATGTCTTATCAATTGCAGCCCGATCTGGACTCGGACAAAATTCATCGATATCCACGGTGAACCTGCGATGTACAATCGATGTTCATGACTAATAATCATTGATTTTCAGTTAATCTTTGGGTATCTCGGCTTTGCCAAAAGTTGGGATAACAAGAAATAGTTTATATTAAAAATAGTTTATAAAATAATATAAAATAGTTTTAAATATAATTTAAAATACTATATATAATAAAATAGTTTCCTCAAATTTCACAAATCGATTCAACTCAACTCGGATACCAAAATTCAAATTTAATCCAATCTCAAATCCTCAAATTTCAATTCAATTCAGTTTCTCAATAAACCAGTTCAAATCATCAATTTCAAATACATATTTGAACCATAAAATAAGCCATTTCAATTTCAATATATTTAAATCTTTAAATATTCAATAACATCTAAATACAACTTCAATTTACAAATTGAAATAAACAAAATATCCCATTTCAATTTATGTAAATTTGATATATTCATTTAAGTCACTTTTAATCAAATTCAAGTTTTAAAACATATCTTTAAAATTTCAAATTTAAATAAATTTCAAATCAAACTTATTTAAGTAAAATTCTTAAATAAATATAATTTCAAATCAATTTCAAATTTATCTTTCCAACCCGAACCATTATAAACTCTATATTTGAAAATATATATATTAAATAAATACTTAAACATATTATATATCAACTTTATTAAATCAACTTTAATAAATCTTTAAAATCAATATTTATCAAAACCATATATTTCTTTTCAAAACCATAGAAATCATTTTCAAAATATATTTATATATAGACCAACAGTGTCTGTATATAATTTTCTACCCTATGGTCAAGTGATACGGATATTTATCATTTCAATCCGCAATTTAAATATATACGGGTATATATCATTTCAACCCACAATCCCAATTTCAATTCAAATGAAAATCGCTTGGGTTTAACATTTCAAGCCATAACGATTTTCTCATATTCTACAAATCGTTCGTGTATGTATCATTTCAACCCATAGTGAATTCTATACTAACAGGGAACTTGCGGAGTGATAATAGATATGATAATAACATAACATGCATATATCATCAATATAAATAACAGATAATGGTGTTAGATGTCACAGGTGAACAAATAACATATATATAGCAATGTAAATAACTAACAACAGCATATTTCAATTGTCGTTTCAATTGAAATCAAATTTAATAAATATAAGAATGTTAATCGTGAGTGATTTCTCACCTTTCGAGGCTAGAGAGACAAGAAGATGATACAGACACGAACACGGATACAGGTACTAACTAGCGGGACAGCAACAGGCTAGGAATCACTACGATAAATTCGATATAGAAATGTAAGTCAAGATGGTACAAGATTGATGAAATACATATATATAATTTCTAAAATAAATTTAAACATATATTTAAAACATATATATTTATTTCCAAATCAGTATTAAATCCCAATACGTACAATATATAATTGAAAACTAAATTCACATATATGTCATAAATTAAAATCAATATTGTTTAACATACTTTTAAAAACAATAATACTATAACAAATATACACTACATGCCTATATGTCACATATATACTTATACATATATTAAATATACTCAAAATAAATGTATATCACCAAAGCCGAATACATATATACATATATATATATATATAATACTGTAAATATATAGAATCAAAGAATCAAAATAATTTTCACATATTATCCATATATGAAATCTTAGACAATAAACAGAAACTTGGAAGTATAGATTTATATGATACTCAAAACTGTAAACTTATTTATCCATACACTATACTATCTTATAATCTATTCTTAAACCAATGTTATATTTTAAAACACATAAAAATGAAACTATATACATATATATATAATTTAAACCAAGATATATATATATATATTATATTTTTAAGATCTGGATACATTTCAGAATCGACATAACTATATATATAAACAAATATAGGTGAGCTTTTCAAACAGACTTATGCATACTACTTTATAAATATGCTGACAAAGGAAGAGACAGCCTCAATATTAAAATATAAAAGTACCCATAGATAGTAAAGCTATATACCTTACTGTAAGAAATTTCTAAAATCAAACATATTATATATAAATACTATAAATATATATAAACGAACAAATTGACACTACAGTTGCTAAAATGCAGAGAAAGTAAATATATATACTATACTGTATATATAGATGCGAACAACTAAGATTATACACTGTAACACATATACATATATAAAATCAACTTCCAAATACATTTCAAGATCTTTACTGAGAATAAGACATATATTTAGACATATGTATTATATTATAAATTACAGAACATGAAATCACTACTTAAACTATTATATTATACGTATCCAAATATAAGTACTACTGTTATAAGTGTTATAAAACTAATACAACTTAATATGTGAACTAATATATATAAGACCGCAACCTTATATAGAACCAACCGATTGTATTTATAAACAAATATATATAAGATCATAATATAAACAAAAATGTATGCAACTTATATCAATAAACAAATATGCATACATCATATTGCTTGCTTGGATTTAAGAGTGGAGGAAGAAGGCCTTGGGTGCTAGATGGCGGAGTCAGTGACAAAAACAAAGGTGAGGGGATCGACTGATGGCTGCTGCGATGGGACGGGTGAGGGCGGAGAACGGCGAGGCCAGGGGAAGGGAAGGCAAACAGGGAATGAGCTGGCTATAGGGGAAAATATGCAACTACACTTTCTTTTTCTTTTTTTCTTTTTTTTCCATGCGGCTATAGGGGTTTAGGAGGGGGCCGGTGGATGTAGGTGGTAGGAGGATGGTCGGAAACAGGTGTAAAGGAGGGGAGGACGTGGATTGTCATGGTGGTTCGGCGCTTGGGAAAGAGGATAGGTTGGGTTTTGTTTTGGATGTGGGGAAGAAAAGCCTGGAGGGAAAATGTTGGAAAGGTTGCATGCGGCTTCAATCCAAAGGAAAGGGCCAAGGATGATGCAGGCGCTTCTCTGATAAATGCATGCTCTCTCATTTTTTTATAAAGTAAAGCAGAGAACCAAAACAAAGAAAGGAGGAAGAGAACGTACCAGAATATAGAATTAGTAGGAATGGAAAAAGACCATTATTGAATTCAGAGAATAATTTACGGCTAGTGGCTCTCCAATTTCCCACATTGGTTACACGAAAAGACAAAAGGAAAACCAAGGGTTCAAAAACGGATGCCGATACGGTTAACCGTTTCATGGATTTCACCGCGTACCGGACACCGAAGTACAAAATTGAATATACTGCGGAGATCAGCACGACGAGACGATCAAAACAGTATACAGATATCAATGTTATAATCAGCCGATCAAAAGTCGATAATCGGTACCGAAAATGCTGCTATTTCGCCGAAAATAAGATCGACGGAGCAATAACAGTCCAAATTTGGAGAAACGAAATATGACATCTCACTCAGAAGATGATTTACAAATTTTCTATAGAAAATTATTCAGGTTTGGAGAACATTTTATTATCATCAAATTTAACTGATTTAAATTTGAATAAAATTACACAAGAAAATAAACTTCCATATTATTTGATGAAAATTTACCAGTTGCTATGTTTAAATAGACGTATTTCAAATATCAAGTTTATATTTCAAAATTTTATTATTTAAAATTTTACAAAAATTCAATTAATCAAATTAATAAACCACTAAAATTTACGGGTCGTTACAAGAGTACGTAACATTCTCCAAACATTAGGCAGTGTATTACTCACGGTTGCTGGGGGCACCATGGCATTACATATTGATAGTTATTGGATAACTATGAAATGTTGCACTCGATAGTTTTATATTGGTTAATATAACTAAGGTCAAATAGAGAATGTCGATGTGATAATTTTACTCAAATTCCTCAACTTGAGATTACCGTCGAGCTTCAATATGGAAACTCCACTTTGATTATAGTTAAATCATGGAATGGCGTCCATTGAAGGACTATAGTTTGGTCGACCAGAACCATTAGAAGTGAAATAGTATTTAAGAGAGAATTCGTCTCCTGGGCTTTAGTAGTTAGTATCATGGGTTCAACTTAAGTCAAATCAATGTCAAACTTCTCTAGCCAGACTAGAACGGTTAATAATAATTGTTAATATTGAACCACGGATTTTGTGTTTGCACGTATAAAGTTGAATGTAGATGATGTTGTAATTTTGACCAAATCCAAATTCCATAAGACCTAATGTGATAGTTTTGATGAAGAGAATTGGTGTAAATAACTGTCACTGTCAAGTACCGCTTATAATAAGTAGAACTGGATTTTACCAAAAGATGTGTAAGCAATAAATTCAACAGTATCAACACCACTAGCTAAAGTGACGTGTGAATGTTAATATTTGAATTGTTTGATATTAATCGCTTATTAAGTTTACACCTTTGATTAAACAACTGAAATGAAATATTACGAATGAACCACAAGATTTAATTAATTTATAATCATTGTAAATAAATTAATATTTATGAAATAATAATTATTAAATTTCATTTAATCTGTTAAAATACCATTGGTGCTTAATATTGTGCGTATATAAAAGTTGTAAATGTATGTATTGGTATATGATGTCGGTAGAGCATTTAAACTGGACTTAAACAAAATAAACATTAATTTTATTTAAACCGATTAGATTAATTAATTTTATAAAGTATAAATTATTATTAAATTTTGTTTGATGTTTGAATTTCATTGTATTAAATGAAATGCATATATAAAAAATATAAACGCATGCAGCGATATACGATATCGGTCAAACATTGAAATTTGATTTAAATGGATTCAACGCTAATGGGATTTTGAAAATTGACCATATGGATCATCTATGGCAGCCATATATGTGGAGAGAGTGTAATGACCTAGCTTGAATATCAGGTATGAGAAGTTTCTAGAAACTTTTATAAAGACCATGTTTCTCCACGTGGTTCATGCGCGAACATAAAGTTATATAGTGGAGTACCGCATTTGTGAATCTTATTTTAACAACTCCTCTTAGAAGCTTAGTTTTGGCTTCTCTTAGAAGCCTAGTCTTAGTAGCTTCTCATGGAAGCTTCATTCTAATAATGATCTTTAGGCTTCTCTTAGAAGCTTGGCTTTGAATTCACTTAGAAGCTTGGGTTTGGCTTCTCTAAGAAGCTTGATTTTGGAAAGCTTAGTTTAGCAGCTTCCTTTGTAAGCTTGCTTAATGTATAAATACATATCCATGCTTAAGGAAGAAAGCACATCAATTCTTACATCTTTTCTTCCCCTTCTTTCCTAAATCACCTTCTAAATTTCAAACAAAATATTATCTTTAGTAAATGCAAACGAAGACAACAAAGAGGATCAAGGGAATTAAATCAAGGACTACACAACATTTGGGGTGAAAGAAACTATTTTAATATATGTGTTTATGTCATTCCATAATGTGGTATTTAAATTGTTTAGCATTGATAATATGGATTCGAAATTGTTAAACATCTTTCAGTAATTCAACCATAACTTTTGCACATCAAATCTAAATTTAGATTTCTTCAATGTTCTGGGAAGCTAACTTAGGGAGCTACAACTTTCATGTTTAAAACATTTCCAAATTCGAAAATCTTAATAACCGAAAATAAGGAGCGAAGTCAAGCTTATACTTAGGCCGAAATGATTAAATGGTTCATTCAAAAACACCTTGTAGTATATAGACCATAAATTCTAATTCCTTGAATGGATTTGGTCAAAATTTATCTTGATGGAAAGCTAGTCTAATTATCTACAACATTTATTTTATATACCTTTTAAATTTCAAAAGTTTACTATACAAAAACATATTGTAAAATGACCTATGTTTTGGACATAATCTATAATTTCAAATTTGACACCTTCCTAGTGCAAGCCCTATATCTTTTGACTAATATTTTTGAGATCCATCAAATAATTTAATAAAATATATAATTATGTTCGATAAAAATTTCTTAATTAATACCTCCAAGATGATTTCCTAAGTTGAAAGTTTGGATTTTTCGCAAAAGGAAACAGTTGCCTATAATGGAATAATGATTTACAAAGTATAAGAGTACTCTAAGAGAATATTTATGCCTATATTTATGAAAGAGTTTTTCTGTGGAGCATTTCATTACTAATGGTTACATTTGGATGATGGATGTGCGGTATAAGACTGTAGATCTTGGATAGTGCACTATTACCGTATGTTGGTAATGAATCAAGTAGAGTACGTCCTTACTTGGTGTTTGGATGCCGGCTGCAATAGGATAAAATATCCTAGATTGGGTGTGTGGTTTAGATGTATTTAGATGAATATGATCTTGGGTTTTGACAAAAGAATTTCTTAGCAAAGTTACTATTGCTTAATTATATGATTTATTCATAGATAGTATTTGGATGTCTATCATGAATATCATCTAGAGTTTTGATATAGTATAGTCTGTGATAAAATTTCTTGATAATAACCTTGAAAATCCTTATAATACAACCCATTATGACATGACTTGGAAACTATAGATTAGATGGCTTTCTCACTGGGTTAGTGTTACTCATGATGCTACACTTAAACATTTCAGGTTTAGATGGTTAATAGTTCGACAATAGAAGTTAGATGATTACACTTAAGTGAAAATTTATATTATGTATATTATCCGTTTTGTGTATATATATATAAAGATGGCAAGACCTTCGGACTTTATATAATCATGAGTATGTAGAATGAACGTATAATACTACTTCCGCTTAAAATCATGTACTCCGAATGATTTTATATTCTGATATGCTCATGTTAATTGTGATACTATTGATAGCACCATGTTTTTATGTAGCATCCTTGGCTCCGAACAAAGGGGCCTGTAGCAGTGTGTTATAGTAAGTGGTATCAGAGCCTAGGTTTAAGGGCTTCTTTCTAGGAAACTTTATAGTATCACAATTAACTTTATCAGAATAGAAAGTTTATACATTTCATTGACATATTTATAACTATTCGAAGTTACAAATTATGGCAAGCCAATAAACTTAGGATACGTGAGATTCATAGGGTGGTGTTAAGTACACCACTAAACCTAATGAACGATTGATTGTTACTAATCCAATAATGGAAAAAACAAGTACTCAAGAGAAGGGCATGGATGATTCTTCTTTATGAGATGTATGAAGTATTTAATAGGGTAAACAATTGTGAAGAGGCTTTACAAAGGTATTTAGTTGTTTATCATCTACGTTAGAAAAATATGTAATTAGAGAAGGCGACATAGATGGTGGAAATAACTGACTATGGCAGAGCTCGAAAATTTCTAAGATAAAAAGGAGCACTTCCACTACTGGTAGAAAATATCAAACATAAAAAGTTTCAGACTAAGATAGAGGCACAATATGATGAGGAGGAGTCTAAGTCGGTTGGTTCCAATGATTACTCTCAAGAAGTTACTAGACCCCCTCGTGCATTGAAAAATATAGAAGGCCATATTCCAGCGATGCATGGATAGATAGTGATAGACTAGAAAGAATGTGAATTAAGACGCGAAAATCTAATTAGTAGTTTAAGTAGTGTATGGTGTAATATATATTTCAGAAGTTTGTAAATTAACACCCAACTTTTGATTGTAGATATAAGAATTATAAGTAATATATCAAATTTGTATGTACTTGACTTGAGTATGTCACTAACGTCTTTTGTCTAGAATAATTATAGATATACTTGATTCTGATTCATGACTATAACAATTTTTTTTATAAATTGAAGGTCATGTCAAATCAAAATAACTCGATAACTCAAAGTCAAGAGGCTCAATCCTTCACAAAACCAAATGCTATGGAGTTGTTTGCATCTTTTATCAAGGAAATGGAGCATGTCTCTTTGACATCTTCATCCAACAACCTATTGGGCCGTTTTAGTAGTTTACAACTAGAGAAGTTTGTTGGAGACGCTAATCCAATTAAAGTGGAGCAATGGGTACAACATTTGGAAGATATTTTTGAAGTTTTAGAGTGTAGCGAAGTTGACAAAAGGAAGCTAGTAGTTTTCCAATTATCGAAAGAAGCTCTAAATTGGTGGGAACTAGTTCAAACCACCATTAATCCAAAAGAAATGAAAGGGATGACATGGGGAAGTTTTAAGGAAAATTCTTGGATAAATATTTTCTAGAAAATGAAAGAGAGAAAATGAAAACAAAATTCCAAAGACTTACACAGGAAGGTATGATGGTGGCTCAATACAAAAATAAATTTGAAGCATTATCCCGATTTGGAGATCATTTGATCAATACGCTTGAAAAGCGAGCAAGAAGGTTTGTTGGGGGACTGATCCCTCCAATAAGAAGGCATGTTATTGGCGATCGATGCAAGACATATGAGATGACAGTCGCTGAAGCTTTAAATCTGGAAGAGAATCATATTGAGTATCAGAAAGAAAGACACAATTCAAATAAGAGGAAATCGAATAGTCAAAGGTGGTCCACTAATCAAAAGAAACTAGATTAGAAGAAGAAGAAGAAACAAAATGAAGAAAGTAAAAGATCAGTGGGACATGAAAAGGAACCTGACAAATTTAGGAAATGTTACCGGTGTAATGAAACATGACATATTGCTCCAAATTGTCCAAAGGCGATTGTTTGTTACAATGGCAATGAACTTGGGCACATTAGTCAAAAATGCAAGAAGCCCAAGAAGGACGATAGGGTGCAACAAAGAAATCAATGAAAAGTATATGCAATGGTTTCTGAACAAGCACAGGTGGAAGGTACCATACTTCTTGTTGACGTTCAAGCTAAAGTTTTACTTGATACCGGTGCTACATGTTCTCTTTTATCTGTAATGTTTGCTACTAAGTTAGGATTACCCACTGAGCAACCACTAAACCCATTAGTAGTAGACAATTTAGTTGGATGAAATACTAAACTTGAGAGTATATGTAATAACTATGTCCTTAACATTGGGGGTAAGGATATGATGGAAAATTTAATTATCTTTCCAATGGTACATTTTGATATCATCCTTGGATTGGATTGGCTTTCCAATATCGGGCCATTCTGAATTGCCATGACAAAACCATAAGTTTTTATATTAGCTAACATGAAACCTTTGTTTACTCATGTGATAAATTTATAAATGCCCTTATATCTGGATATATAGCTCATATCAATATTGAGGATAAGGGTCAATTGGTGGACCAAATCCCCATGGTATAGGAATTCAAAGAAGTCTTTCAGGATGTATCAAGATTACCACAAAAAAGAGATATTGATTTTTGTATCGACTTAGTCCCTGGTGCCACCCCTATTGCTAAAGTAGCATATCATATGGCTCCTGCAGAAAATCAAGAATTAAAGAAACAAATTAAGGAGATGGAGGATCAAAGATTTATAAGACCTAATAAATCTCCTTAGGGAGCACTGGTGTTATTTGTAAAGAAACATGATGGGGCATTCCGCCTATTTGTTGATTACCGAGAGCTTAATAAGGTAACAATTAAGAACAAATACCCATCACCTTGGGTCGATGATTTATTTGATCAACTCTAAGGAGCTACAGTATTTTCAAAGAATTATTTAAGGTCTGGATATCATCAATTAAGAATAAAGGAGGAAGATACTCCAAAGACAGCTTTCCAAATGCGGTATGGACCCTATGAATTCTTGGTGATGCTTTTTGGCCTTACAAATGCCCCAGCGGTATTTGTGGATTTAATGAACCATGTGTTCCGCCCATATCTTAACCAATTTGTCATTATATTTATTGATGATATCATAATTTACTCAAAGACAAAGAAGGAACATGAATACCATTTTCATTCGTGTCTCCAAACATTAAATGAGCATCAACTCTATGCAAAATTAAGTAAATGTGCATTCTGGTTGGAGGACATGAAATTTATTTTACATGTTGTCTCAAAGGATGGAATAGGAGCAGATCCATCAAAAGTTGAAGCTGTATTGAAATGGAACCCTTCAACAACACCATCAGAGATTCGAAGTTTTCTAGGATTAGCTGGTTATTATCGAAGATTCATTCAAGATTTTTTCAAAGATAGCATCTCCACAAGCCAAGTTAACTCATAAGGAAACCACGTTTGCATGGAATAAAAAATGTGAGATGGCATTTGAAACACTAAAGGAAAGGTTGATTGAAGCGCCAATCTTATCCTTGCCAAGGAGTTGAGTCTATAAAGTATATTCTGATGCTTATAGACAAGGATTAGGATGTGTACTAATGCAGGAGGACAAAGTAATCGCTTATGGCTCTCGCCAGCTAAAGCCACATGAAGTAAATTATCCAACTCATGACTTGGAATTGGCTGCAATTGTATTTTCTTTAAAATTTTGGAGGCATTGTCTTTATGGGGAATAATTTCATGTTTACTAAGACTAAAAGAGTTTAAAATATTTGTACTCTCAGAAGGAGTTAAATATGAGACAAAGAAGATGATTGGAAATTATAAAGGACTATGACTTTACCCTACACTATCATCTAGGAAAGGCAAATGTAGTTGCAGATGCAATAAGTCAAAAACCCTATGGTTTAGTAACCATTTTAATGATAAGAGAATGGAGAGCTCTAGTGACCTTAACTGAAATAAGTGCTTGCACAAGGACGATTATTGGAGCAACGATTAACAAAGTAGCCCTTCTATGTAGCTTTATTATTTAGCCAACTCTAGTAAGTAGAATAATACAATCCCAAGACAAAGACAAGGAGTTGAAGAAATTATTTATGAAAATGATGGACAAAGAACCGGTAGATTGGAACATTGGTAAAGATGGAGGTTTTAGATTTAGGAATCGACTCTCTATTCCAAATCAAGATAAATTGAAAAATGAAATTCTAAGTGAATCACATCAGTCAAGGCTTACAGTGCATTCTGGAAGCACAAAGATGTTTATGGATCTTAAGCGTCGATTTTGGTGGAATGGAATGAAAATAGTTGTTGCTAAATTTATGGCTAGATGTTTTACATGCCAATAAACAAAAGCTGAGTAGTAGTGACCGGTAGGACTTCTACAACCACTTCCTATTACTGAATGGAAAGGGAACATATATCAATGATTTATCATTGAATTACTAATGACAAAGTAGGTCATGATGCAATATAGGTAATTGTGGATCGTCTAACAAAGTCAGCACATTTCATACCATATAACATGACTTACTCAATGGAGAAATTGAGTAGAATCTATCTAAAAGAAATTGTTCGACTACATGGTATACCTATCACCATTGTTTTAGATATAGACTCACGATTCACTTCAAGGTTTCAGAGAAGTCTTCAAAAAGCATTGGGTACATCACTAAATTTGAGCACATCCTTTCACCCATAAACTGATGGACATACTGAGAGGGTAAACCGAGTCATAGAAGACATGTTAAGACCTTGTATAATGGAATTTGAAAATACATGGGAAACTCACACACCATTAATAGAATTTGCATATAATAATAGTTATCACGCAAGTATTGGTATGGCCCCATATAAAGCTTTGTATGGAAGACCTTGTCACCGGTATGTTGTGCAGAAGTTGGAGGCAGTAAACTACTCGGCTCAGATTTTATAAAAGGAACAACAAAGAAAATTTCAATCATAAGGGAATGATTACAAGCTGCACAATGAAGGCAAAAGAGTTATGTGGATCATAGGAGAAAGAATTTGGTATTCGAAGTGGGGGGATCAAGTTCTTCTAAAGATTTCTCAAGTACGAGGGATGATGTGATTTGGAAAGAAGAAGGCAAAGTTATCACCTGGATTTATCGAACCATTTCATATTAACGAGAGAGTTGGTAAATTTGCATATCGACTCAGTTTACCTGAGAATTTATTAGATATTCATAATGTTTTTCATATATCAATGTTGTGGAAGTATATTACCGATCCATCTCATGTGATTGATTTGAGTGACATTGAAGTTAAAATGATTACCAAGTACATTGAAGAACCAGTCTGAATTTTTAATAGAAAAGCTAAGAAGTTACGAAGGAAGGAAATTCTTTTAGTAAAAGTACAATGGAATCATCATAATGAAGACGAATAATCTTGGGAGGTGGAGTCAGAAATCTTTAGCGATTGTCCCAAATTATTTAAAACCTAGATTTCAAGGATGAAATCCTTTTCTAAGGAGGGTGGAATGTGACGACCTGGCTTGAATATCAGATATGAGACGTTTCTAGAAACTTTTATAAAGACCATGTTTCTCCATGTGGTTCATGCACGAACATAAAATTATGTAGTGGAGTATCGCATTTGTGAATTTTATTTTAAAAACTCCTCTTAGAAGCTTAGTTTTGGATTCTCTTAGAAGCCTAGTCTTAGTAGCTTCTTATGGAATATTTATTCTAATAAGGATCTTTTGGCATCTCTTAGAAGCTTGGCTTTGGCTTTACTTAGAAGCTTGGGTTTGGCTTCTATAAGAAGCTTGATTTTGGGAATCAGTTTAGTAGCTTCCTTTGTAAGCTTTTTCAACCTATAAATACATATTCATGCTTTAGGAAGGAAGCACAACAATTCTTGCATCTTTTCAACTTCTCCTCTTTTCTTAAATCACATTCTAAATTTCAAACAAAATATTATCTTTAGTAAAGGCAAACAAAGCCAATAAAGAGGATCAAGAGGATTAAACAAGGAATACACAAAATTTGGTGTGAGGAAAGCTATTTTAGTATATGTGTTTATGTCATTACATGATGTGGTAATTTAATTGTTTAGCGTTAATAATATAGGTTTGAAATTGTTAAACACCTTTCAGTAATTCGACCATAACTATTGCACATCAAATTGAAATTATTATTTCTTTGATGTTCGGGAAAGCTAACTCGGAGAACTACAACTTTCTTGTTTAAAACTTCTCCAAATTCGAATATCTTAATAGCCGAAAACGAGGAGCAAAGTCAAGCTTATACTTAGGCTGAAATGATTAAAAGGTCCATTCAAAAACACCTTGTAGTATATAGACAATAACGTCTAATTCCATGAATGGATTTGGTCAAAACTTATCTTGATAGAAAGCTAGTTTAATTATCGACAACATTTATTTTATATACTCTTCAAATTTCAAAAGTTTACTATACCTAAAACCTATTGCAAAATGACCTATGTTTTGGATATAATCTATAATTTAAAATTGGACACCTTTCCGATGCAAGTCCAAAATCTTTTGACTCATAAAATACTTTTGAGATCCATCAAATAATTTAAAATAAGATAACTACGTTCAATAAAACTTTCATAATTAATACCTCAAAGATGATTTCCTAAGTTGAAAGTTTGGATTTTTCCAAAAGGAAAGAGTTATCTATGATGGAATAATGATTTACAAAGTATAAGAGTACTTTGAGAGAATATTTATGCTTATATTTATGAAAGAGTTTTTTATGGATCATTCCATTACTAATGGTTACCTAGATGATGGATGTGTGGTATAAGACTGTAGATCTTGGATAGTGCGCTATTTTTCTATGTTGGTAATGAATCAAGTAGAGTATGTCCTTACTTGGTTTTGGATGGCGGCCAGAATAGGATAAAATATCCTAGATTGAGTATGTGGTTTAGATTAATTTAAAAGAATATGATCCTACTTTCCGACAAAAGAATTTTTATCAAAGTTACTATTGCTTAATTATTTGATTTACTCATAGATAATATTTGGAAGTCTATCATGAATATCATCTTGTGTTTTGATGTAGTATTGTCTGTGATAAAATTTCTTGATAACAAACTTGAAAATCCTTATAATACAACCCATTAAGACATGACTTGAAAACTATAGATTAGATAGCTTTCTCACGGGGTCAGTGTTGCTCATGATGCTACACTTACACATATCAGGTTTAGATGGCTAATAGTTCGACCATTGAAGTTAGATGGATGCACTGAAGTGAAGATTTATGTTATGTATATTACCTCTGTTGTATTTTTACGTATAAGTATAAAGCTGGCTAGACCTTTTCATTTTATGTAATCCTTATGCATGTAGATATGAATGTATAATACTACTTCCGCTTAAAATCATGTACTCTGAATAATTTTATATTCCGATATACTCATGTTAAGTTGTGATACTATTGATAGCATGATGTTTTGTATATAGCATCCTTGGATCCGGGCAAAGGGGCCTGGAGTAGAGTGTCGTAGAGAGAGAGGATTTAATAAAATTTAATTAACAATTAAATATAGAAAGTTTTAAAGGAAGGAATTGGGAGGTTTCAATATTTCCTTTAAAATAGATTATCCCTTATTTATTTCATTTGACACTCCCTAACATTTTATTTCCCTCTTGCTTCTTTCTCGCTATTTTGGTCAAAATTTCCATAGCTTCCATGAAATTTTCAACAATAAATTCAAACAAAAATAAATGAATTCAAGGTTGTTCGTGTATCTAGATCCTTGCAAAATTCCAGCTCCTGATTAGCGAATCGGGTTTTATTCATTATTCAAGGTGCAAATCATTGGCTTCATTTTTAGGTAATTTTAATTTTATTTAATTGTATACTCATCGTGTTCAGATTAGATTCTATTCATGTCCCAAGTTACATCTCTTCTATTTTATGCGTTCTCTTGTAATATAACTCAGATCCCCCTTTTTGTCCATCTCGATTAATTATATGACCATCATATAGATTTAATTTAGACCTCCTCTTGTTCTACATCTTTGTTGACTATATGTTTCTTATGATTGATATATTTCAAATCCTTTACCTCATTTTATTGATTGTCTAAATTTTTGTATAGTGAGATCTGAATTAAATTACAATGAATTTGTATATGCCCAGATTGTCTGAGTACTTTCGTCATTGTTTTGGACTTAAAAAAATGTAAAACTATTTTATTATGTTGTATATAAAATTTTGTAACATTTGTAAACATAAACAAACTCCATTTATTGGTTGTTTAAAATTACATTGAAAATTAATTTCTAGTGTTACATGGTTAGTTTCTAGAAAATGATTTCTTTTGGTCATTATATTTATAAATTTAAGATTTCCATTTTATTCTTGAATTCATAAGTGGCCTTTTCTGTAAAGTTATAGACTTTTATTTCCTACCTAAGTTAAAAGATTAAATTTAATTTTGTTAGCAATAAATTTAAACATATATGTTACTTAAATTGTACTCTTTATATATACATATGTTATTTAAAACTTAATACATAACTTGCAATTATTTATACATATAGGTATACATGTGTTTATATTATTTTAACTTAAACTGAAATAGACTTTTGAGTGAAATTGTAAAATTTATTATCAAACTCTTCCTTAATTGAAACCATTGTTATAATTTTTAGTTCTTGATTTGAAAAAAAGTATAATATAGGAAAATTTATTTTAACATGTATATGTGTAAACTGATCTATTATTATACATGTACATTTTATTAGTCAAAAACTCAAAACAATAAAAGAACGTGTGAGTTCAGTAGTAAATGTCATTTAAAATGTCAATTAATCTAATTAAAAAGAGAAAGAAATGAAAAGTCTCTCTCTCTACATTTATAATGTAACACCCCTAATTTTTTAAAACATTATTCAAGAGATTTAATTAGATAAATTAAATAGAATAATGTAAATATTATAGTGATAAGGGGATTGAGATTTGAAAATTTAATTAGAGGTCGCGCTTAATTAAATAAAATCTTAAAAGAGTGGGTTTATGAACGGTATCATATGGTAATTAATAACAAAAATAACGTAAGGGCGTTATGGGGATTTCCCGCTACCATAACCCCTAAACCCACATTCCCATTTCTCTACAGGTTCATATTTCAAAATTTCAAAACGTAAAACCATAGCTCAAGCCGCCCATAACCTATGGAAAGAAAAGGAGAAAAATCAATTAAACTTAGAAAATCAAGCAAGGAGGATCAATCTAAATCAAATCTCAAGTCCTTATCCAAATCAAGGTGAATAATAATCAAAACCATCTTTACTTTCGTTTTTAAAGAACATTGGATTTCAAGTTTAAGTTTAAATACATTATGATGATTTCGATGGTGGTATTCTTGGATTACATGATATGTTATAATCAAACAAGTTTATTTCGTAAATGTTTATTCGATTTAAGGCTAAAAACATTTATATTGGGTTTCGAAAGCCATGAGGATTTAATATGTTATGTAAAACATTATTTTGGAGATGGGTTTATTCGCAATTATCCAAGCTATGGGTAATTTATTATGAATTTTCAAAGGAAAATAGGAATAATTGGGCTGGGAAATTAATTTCGGTAATTATATAAAAGAATTTGGGTTAGAAATTTTTATGTGTTAGAAAACATATTAAAAGTGAATTTTGAGAATTTTTGGGGATTTTTTTTGAAGTAATTTACTATGGAAATTAAATTATTTAGTTGGAGGACTTGAATGTCTAAATTGTTTTGCTTAAAGGAAGGGCTTCTTTGCTAATTATTTTTAATTAAATCTGAGATGAATTTGACAGTCTTTTAGAAAAAGATTTTAGTAAGTTTATGGCAACCAATTAGGTTTTTACAACTTGGCAAGTTAGTTGAAAAGTATTACTTAAAAAGGAAATGAAAACAATTTTGCATAAGTTTATTATTTCGCCACTTTCAGTAGCTACCTTTCAAACCTATACTTCCACCTCAACCAAGTCGAAACCAATATAAAAGGTATCAAGGCTTTGGTACATAGTGGATTGGAGAATGGCGATAGGTATGGAGTTGAAATCATGCTTTCGAAGGTGTTGAGACCAATTTAAATAGCTTTCGAAGGTCTTTTGTTTTGCTTTCAAAAGAGGTGCCGCTTGCCTTGTTTTAATGAATGCTTTCGAAAGGGTATTTTATATAGCTTTCGAAGGGGTTGTCACCTTCTTGTTTCGAAAGGGCAACTTTCGAATGAGTTGCCTTGTTTTTAAATCAATGCTTTCGAAAGAGTAGTTTGACCAGTCGAAACCATGCTGCCGCCTTTATGCCTTTCGAATGGATTGAAGTCATCAATAGTTTTGGAAGGTAGATTTTGTTTTATAAACGTAATAAGCCACTTCCAAATGTTTTCGAAAGGGCCCCAGTAGCCTCTTATACCAATGGTTTCTAAGGCAATGGCGTCGAAAGGTGTTACGAAGCTATCCTTCCAAATGTTTTACTTAAATGATTAATGCTTTCGAAAGGATGGTTCCAAAGCCATCAATTTTTCCCCAATCATTATTATTTAAAGGTTAATGGTTTTGAAAGGGGCACTTTCGCTTGTATTCACTTAGACCCCAAAAAGATACGTTTAAGGTTTAACCCAATGGTTTTGAAAGGGGTACTTTCAATGGTTTCGAAATTATGCTTCTATAAGTTAGCAAGTGATGCTTTCATACTTTCGAAAGGTATGTTTTTTTGGTTTCGAAAGTAATGTTTTAAAGTCTTTCGAAATACATATGCTTAATGTTTTGAAAAGAGAATTTGAATGCTTTCGAAAGAGGTTTTCCAATGGTTTCGAATGTAAAGGTCAAAGGTCTCGAAAGCCTTAGTTATCAAAACAAAGAACTCAATCTCAATTTTTAAAGGTAAAACCCATGACACGATAAAAGAGCTTTAAAATGCTTTTAAATAGGAGATTTTGAAGAAGCTTGCCTTGATATGTAACATCCCACTATTTTGGACCATTCAAATCGACAATAAATCCACACATGTCGGACTTGAATACTTCAAAACAGTGGATTGTCAAGAAAATTTGGAGCAAATAAAATTAAACACAGAATCATAGACACAGAATATCAGAATAACTCGCAGCGGAAATAAAATACCATAGTAGTTCATGAAGCTACTATATACAACTCTCAAAACATATACAAAATCTCATAATCAAAATAAATATAATAGAAGTCAGGATACATAAGTCAATAATACAGAGACAATACTAAACAGGAAATAACTGGAATAGAAGTCGATGAACCGATCGGCAAAAGAGCTCCAACAAATCTCTAGCTCCAGAAGGTGAATCAAAAGCTGTGATTCTCAGGCTGACCCGAGCGTAAAGTAAAACACAAACACTCAAGTCAGGACATACATACTTATACAATGTAAACCAACTCAAGTGAACTGTAATAGCAATGCATAATAACTTAAAGGATGCTTGGGATCGCCCATCCTTTAAGGATCAGTCAAACCATAACTGAGCAGTAATAAACACTATCATAGAAATATCCATATTAAAGTAAGCCAATGCAAATAACAATGTTAATGTGACTAGGGTAGCGCAGAGCTGCAGTAATCGCTCACCTCTAGTCACACTCTCAAATTAAAGGTGTGCATCCAAATAAATCACAAGGAAATAACATAACATACAGAGAAGTGTACCCGTGGTTATAGATTTCAAAATGGTTTAAAATTCCGAATTAACATCATTCATTTAAATCATTAAAACTGAAGTCATTATACCTTTAAATCAAATATTAAATTCCCAAGAATTTAGCCTTTTCTGAGTTCATTTATTCACTTAAATACATTAAAACATTAAAATTCCAGCTTTAACAGTATTTAGAAAGTGCTACGGTAAGTTATATTTGAAAAGAATTCAATTCAGCAAAGACAACATTTATAAACTGCTGTAGTAGTTCAGTTTCATTAGAAAACAAGTTAAATTCAGAAAATACAGCATTTCAAAACTGCTGTAGTAGTTCCGGGTTCAATTTGGGAAATTAGTTCAATTCAGCAAAGACAACACTTACAAGGTGCTGTCATAGCCCTTAGTTAATTTTAGCCTTTTAGTTCACTTCTGCAACTACAGCACTTACAAAGTGCTGCAGATTCTACTTAGTTCAGATTTTAGTTCATTTCCAGAAATGATAGCATTTCTGAAGTGCTACTAAATGAATTTCCAGATTTTAAATAGAATTCCAGCCATAAATAAACTTCAATTTAAATCAATTTAATTTTATAAAAATCATATTTTTCCACTTTAAAATGGTCAATTAAATACCCTTTAACTTATGATTTTTATAAAGTAAATTCCATAAATAAATATCAAATTTTTCATAACTTCACTTATTAAATTCAAGTGTACAATTTTCCTATTCTTTACATTCACTTAACACTTTAATTTAATTTATCATTTCACACATAAAACTTAATTTCCATTTTTTTTCATTTACTTAAACTTCCATTTTTAAAATCCAAATCTCACAATTCCAAGTCAAGTTAAAATTCCAAATTACCATTTTAAGCATCCATTTGTTTAACATTTTATATTCATAGAAAAATCAATAACACTCTAACAAATCATTTTAAATTCAAATTTAAATCAAAATATCATAATCTACATTTTTAAAATACTTAAAAATATGCAGAAAAATATATAAAATAACCACGGGTCTGTATATTATTTTCTAACTTGAGACAAGTGATACAGATAATATATCATTTCAATCCGTAATTTACAAAACTAAAATCCGGGTTTTATCATTTCAAACCCGCAATCCCAAGTTAATAACAATAAATAAAAATCGCTCAGTCCTATCATTTCAACCCATAACGATTTTTCCCTATTCTAAAGTCCGTTCGGGTATGTATCATTTCAACCCATAGTGATTCTATTCTATAGGGAACTTGCAGTGTGATTAACAGAAATAAATAAACAGTATAATAAAATATAACATAGAAGATGATGTGACAAGTTTATAACAGGGTTTAACATCATATAATTTACATCATAGGCAGGTATAACATGATATAATAGTTTATACACATTCACTTGTTGTCGTTTCACAATTCTATAATTATAAATGTTATGTGTGAATACTCACCTTTTTACGCCGGAGTTTACAAATAAAACACACAAATAAAAAATCCAGAAAGCACGAGTTTGATTTGAGTGGGGAGAGAGCCAAGATGTTAATCTTGTATTCAAAATAAAACAAGAAATAATATAAATATAAATAACACAAAGATTAAATTGAAACAAAATGGAAATTGAAATTGAAATTGCAAAAGACATCACCAGGCTTTTCATCAATTTTGCTTGACCATAACTCAATGTTTGCTCGACCATAAGGCTTTATTAGCTCGGCCATGGATGTTTTCATGATGGAGATGGTCGGGTTTGGATCAATATGGCATGGTTACAAAGTGGAATATGAAGGGGTTTGGAGTTACAAAGTAAGGAAGGCAAATAGATAAGGCAAAGTGGAGTTTGGTTGCATCTAGGCTCGGCCAAAGGTCATATTTGGCTCGGCCATAAGCAAGTACAGGTCTGGACAGAGGGTAGGGTGATGGCCAGAGGTGGTGGTGGTGGCTAAGGGGGTGGCCGAAGTCAAAGATGAATGGTATGTGAACTATGGAGCTCGGCTATGACATTGTTTTGGAGTTTTGCATTGTTTTTGTGGAATTTCTTCAAAAGGAGGTCACGGCCATCTATGGTCAGAGGAGGAGGAGGGTTAGGTCGTGGATGATGTAGGAAGGAAGTGGTGGTGGTCAGTGGAGGAGATGGTGGAGTCTAGGCCGAGCAACATGTGGAGGAAGGCAAGGCAAAATCAAGCAAAACAAATGGAAAAAGTAGAAGAAGGAGGAGCCATTGCTTTTTTTTCTTCAAAAATGATTATGGCCGTGTATTGAAGTGAATGAGGAAGTTTTTCACGTGAATTACTAAAGAATTTGCACGGCTAAACAAAAGAAAGTGGACGGCCAAAGCTAAGAGTTATGGTCAAGCAAATGAAAAGACAAGCAACTGAAAAGTCACAAGTAAATGAAAAGCCTTTTGACTCTTTGGATTTCCAATTCTTTTTAAATTCAAAATAAACAAATAGAAAAACAAGTAAATAAATAAAAGGCAAACAAAATAAAGTGGAAAAGAAAATAAATAATCAGCCTTAGGAAAAATAGGAAAATAAATAAAGAAAATAGTATATTTTATTGAAACTAGAATTTATAATCTATACTATAATATTATTAGTCAGTTGGATTTCAAGAGCACACAGGCCTCCTTCATATTTTGAAAAATGAACAGCCACATTTTTAATTTCTCTCTATTCCAAACTTTGAAACGTGATAACTTTTTCTACATTAATTGGATTTAAGAATCGATTCCACTATTAAATCTCAAATTTAATATGCTTTCCAATGATATCCATTGTTGATAGCTAAAAATAATTTTTTTAAAATCATAGTTTTTCGGATTATTCATATTATTAAAGTTATTAAATCCGTTTGACTTTATTTCTTTTAACTAATCTATGTCATTGATTGTTTTGAAAATTTTCAGCCTCTGATTCTACTTTCACAAATTGCAGTCAAGTTTGGTGAAATCCAACATTACCAAAATACAACAACAATGTTAGATGGAATTAGAAATGGAACCAGAAAGCTCAAAAGCATTAAATACAATTATATGCTTCTTATTATATTGAATTTGCTTTGACTGTAAAAGAAATACAATGATATTATTCACATTAAAATAAATATTGTTGAATAATGGTTGTTAGTTCCAACACTTCAGACATAAAATATGTATGCTTTAGATTTAGCATATTTTCATAAGAATCGTTTAAAACAGAAATAAATCTCTTTATCCTCTAATCTTATCATTCTACAATAATATGATGCTATAATATTATTAGTCAGTTGGATTTCAAGAGCACACATGCCTCCTTCATATTTTGGAAAATGAACAGTCACGTTTTTAATTTCTTTCTATTCCAAACTTTGAAATGTGGTAACTTTTTCCACATTAATTAGATTTAAGAATCGATTTAACTATTAAATCTCAAATTTAATATGCTTTCCAATGATATCCATTGTTGATAGCTAAAAATAATTTTTTTAAAATCATAGTTTTTCAGATTATTCATATTATTAAAGTTATTAAGTCTGTTTGACTTTATTTCTTTTAACTAATCTATGTCATTGATTGTTTTGAAAATTTGCAGCCTCTGATTCTACTTTCACAAATTGCAGTCAAGTTTGGTGAAATCAAACATTACCAAAATACAACAACAATTTTAGATGGAATTAGAAATGGAACCAGAAAGCTCAAAAGCATTAAATACAATTATATGCTTCTTATTATATTGAATTCGCTTTGAGTGTAAAAGAAATACAATGATATTCTTCACATTAAAATAAATATTGTTGAATAATGGTTGTTAGTTCCAACACTTCAGACATAAAATATGTATGTTTTAGATTTAGCATATTTTTCACAAAAATCGTTCAAAACAGAAATAAATCTCTTTATCCTCTAATCTTATCATTCTACAATAATATGATGCTACATAATGTGTTCCTAGACATAGTCAGTTATGGGATCTTCATCAACACTTGTGTTCTCATGAATCATGTCAACGTTGCTTTTGGCATTTTTGGATCAATGGTCAAGTGTAAACCAAATGTTGTTACCTGCACTGCTCTTATAGATAGTTATTACTGAAGCAACAAATGGAATCAACGACATTAGGTATTAAAGGAAATGATTGATAAAGGTATCTCACCAAATGAAGTTACATATAATGCAGTTGATGCACAGAATAAATTTATATGTGTATAATTTATATGTGTATTGTGTGGAAATTTTATCTTTGAAATCATTTTTGCTCGATATTTTGCATTTGTTTATTAAGCACCAATACTATCTCCATTACTATTTTCAAAGATTTATACACAAGTTTTAGACAAAATGCAAACTTATTGGAAAATTGATAAAAAAAGATCACTATTTCTTAATCAATGAACCATATAAATCATTTAAACATGTTATGATGATAAGAGGTTGAGTGCGGTCCGTATGCGAAGCACAGGTTCGCACTAGTTATAAACAAAAATACAACTAGTATAGGAAAATTCCAAACACAACAAAATTCACACAATTTAATTCAAAACCAAAAACAAAAATAAAAGATAGCAAATAGAATATAAAATGAAAAATAAAAATGCAGATAAAATTCAGTGTGTAAAAAGATGAATTTATCAAATTTTAAAAGGTTTAAAACGGAATTCGATGAAACGAAAAACAGAACAAATATCAGAACCAATTACTGTTTCAAAGAAAAGATTAAAATTTAAAAATTCAACTTTCAAAATTTTCAATAAACAATAAAGGTTTGACAAAATATAACATTTCCAGAAATTAATATTTAATTGTATTTGGAAAAATAAAATAGAGACAAAATCCAAAATACCCTGGAAAAATTCCAAACTTCAATTTAAAATTATGTAAAAATCAAAGTTTCAAAATAAAACTTTATTTAAAATATTTATTAAAATTATGGGTTGTTACACTCTCCCCCACTCAAATCTTTTCGTCCCCGAAAAGGAAGAAGGATAGGAGCATAGGAATAGCTAGAAGGGAAAATAGGAGGATATGAATAGTTAGGGAGGAAAATAAGAGAAATAGGAATAGCAAGCAGGAAAATTGGTGAATCGGGATAGCTAGGAGGGAAAATAGGTCGAAAGACAAGGATGAGCCATTAATTTAAAACCATATAAATTCAATCAGAATTCTTTAATATTTAGTAACTTGGTTAAATCCATTTTATTTTTTTCCATAAAAGTCTTTTAATTCAAATTGTCAGTTAAAGAGGCAAACAATATTTAAAACACTTTAAAATATTTTAGAAAGGAAAAATAACTGATCAAAATGTCCTTTATATAATACTTTATCAAAATACTTTTATAACTCGATGTCTTGACAAGTTTATCCTCGTTCCTGCAGACTCTGGCAGTGCGTTGATCAGGCGCAAAGCTAGAATTCTCCAGGTACTTAGTAGACTTGTTTCAACACCCAGTGAAAATACTGGAAAACTTAAAAAAACAGATATGGAAAGTATAATCCAAACAAAAAAACCAAAACATGTCGATCATGGATCGCGGATACACAATGGTTACACCTGGATCCCCCAGCCCTGCGATTACGCCATGAAGACTGGTAGTACTGTAGATACACAATGGTTACGCCTTGATCCCCCAGGAAACATCCGTACCCTAGGCTCTCGCAGCCACTGCTGATTACGCTACCAAGCGACCCAATAGATCGCAGATACACAATGGTTACGCCTGGACCTCCCAGGAAACATTCGTACCCTAGGCTCTCGTAGCCCCTGCGAATTACGCTATGCAGTCGCGCTCGTAAAACCATGGAGATTGCCATGGAATTCGATGGAAACTCGAGTATCATATCCGAAAAACCAAATCATAGAAATAATATCGATAGAATGAATCAACAATGTGGACACAAAGCGAATATCAAGCAGAAGGCACTTTCCATATCTTTACTTCGAAAATATGTATCATACAGTACCTTTTCAAATCACTTTCAAATATCATACTTATATAAAGTCCATTATATATAAGATTTTATTTTCAAATCAAATACCTTTCCAAAATCAAAAGTATATCAAATCACACTTATATAGACTTCAATTATATAAGATTTCACTTTTCAAATTGAGTACCTTTTCAAATCCATAGTTTTCGAATCAACATCATACTTATACAAACCAATTTTTATATAAGTTCGATAACTCCCAAATCAAGTATTTAGTAACACAAGGTTCTCAAATTTCAATTTGTTTCAATATCAGTTCAGTTTCAAAATCATATACAATTTCACCCAATTATTCTTCCAAATCAAATATCTTCAGTTTCAAAGTTTCTAAAATAATAAATTTAGAAAATAATCCAAGTTTCTAAACCAATATAATTTAAGTCAACCAGTTCATTTCCAAAATCAATGGTTTTTTTTAAAATCATCTTACACTTACATAAGGTACATCTTATATAAGGATCAAAATTTTCAAAAATAAATTTCGCTGCATGAAGAGCCATATGGGATTGAACATCTTTGCTTACTAAAAGGTTTTGATTTTAGAATAGTTTTGTATATAAAAATGGTTTGTAAAATAGTTTTGTAAATAAAATAGTTTGTAAAATAGTTTTGTATATAAAATAGAATAAAATAGTTTGTTTAAGAAAAAAAAGAAATAAAAAGGTTTTAAATCGATAGTAGTTTTGCATAAAAGAAAAAAATTCCAATTAAATTATAAAGATATCCAACCCAACAACTTTCAATTTCAGCGTCAAAGTATATCAATGATATTAGAATATAAGATGTACATATGTCATCATTTCGCAACATTACATTCGATTGCTCGCTCGATCACACAAGTTCATTTTCGAACTAGTATTGTCCATTCGACTTCCCTAATGCGGATTTCGATATGGTTTCTCGACTAGAAACCATCATTCTCCTTGCATAGCCATATACTATGATAGAGAATTCTAGAATCAAGCCCAAAATCCATATCAAATATTCGCCATCAAGAATCAAATGAAAATCCTAACACGAAATGGTGTAATTCACCTCGAACTTGTGTACTCAAACTTGGATCAAATTAATTATGTGAATAAAACAGCATACGTACAACTTATGTATCTATTCCAACTTGTTAAATATATAGTTTTATAAAGATGTTACTAAGTTAAAACATTTAAACTAAATTTTATTCAAAATATTTTGAAGACCAAATTCTTTTCAAAACATTTCAAATCTAAATTTCATATTAGAAAAATTCAAAATAGCCTTATTCATTTACTTAACAAAACAGTTTCAACTTATTTAAATCATATTACTACATACTTTAAACATACATACCAAACTTATATACTTTATACTTTCAAAATTACTTAGCTTTGAAAAGTTAACCTTGATTTGGAAGTGCTCGAACCTTCAAAATAGTTGAAGAAATCATATTTTCAATCCAGGAGTTGGAAATCATCAACAAATCAGTAAATCAATTTCAAAAGATAGGGTTATATCAATCAAATCTGAAACTCAAAGACTGAACACCGGCTCATTTCAAATTGTTCAAATATATATACATATATCTTTCGAATATCACATCACACTTTGGAATTTGAAATCAAAATTTATTTCACAAATCAATCGCATAGCAAGGCTACCGAAGTGGCCTCTCCCTCACACAGAAACTCGAAAATCAATGTCGATGATGCATGCATTCATTACCGAAATTATTTTCCAGCGACATAAGTGGGTTTTGGACTTCAATTTACTTTGAAAACATCTCTTGAAATTTCTTCGAAATTATTTGAAACTCATTAAAATCATTTGAAAATATTTCTTATTCGGAAAAATACTTTCAAATCGTATTATTATACCGGAGTTCAATCTCTCAAAATTTCAAATTCAAGACCCTTCAGTTATAAATCTTTTTATATGAATCAATTTTCTTATATAATTTTCAAATTTTCAAATCCTTTCGAAACTTCAAATTTTCATTTTAAAAAGGTATATAATCCTTATCGAAACCTTTCACCTTTATATAAAAACATGGTCATCCTTATCAAAATAATAACTTTGATTAATACACAATTTTCAAAAGACAATCAACCACAAATTTTTCCAAGGGATGATTCAATGGTGGATTTGAAAACAAAACAGAGATTCAAATTTTAAAGGAACTCTAATTAAATAGAATTTTGATTCGAAGATAAGCTCAAACGAAGATAAGATAATTAAATTACCAAATAGAAGATTAATAAGCCCATATGAATCGCGGACGACCTTAACAGGGTCAACCGTGACTTCAGTAATATAATCGATGCAAAAATCTAAGGCAAATCGACCTTCGATCACTAGAGATAGAATCCAGGTATAGCAGAAGATAGATAGCATCGTAAACCAAGGATACAGAAATCTCCGGTGAATCAATGCTAGTCGTAAGGGAGTTTCACCCCTTTACAAATCATTCAAAGATTGGCGGAATCGCCGATCTTTCCAGAGGTTATACAAAGTGGAGTTATGTAATGCTCCAAAATCAAAAGAATATAGATAGGGGAGACAGGAATGGATTTCAGAACAAGTGGGAGCATTCCAAAATTCAAAGGAATCCTAATCGATAAAAAAAAACCAAACCAAGATTAGAGATGTACAACCTATATTAATACAAAAGAATTCCCATTCAAAATTTGGAAAAGACTCAAATTCAAATCATACGAAAATAGGAGCATAAATATCTTAAGTTTGACCATTTCAACTAAGCAAAAGATACAATAGAGTTCACTTAAAGCAACCTAACAAACTACTGATTTTTGCTATATCCAAAATAGATTCCTAGCAACAATGAATCTAGATCAAACAAGCTAGAAGTTCAAAATTTAAGAGGATCCTAATCAAAGAAATTACTAACAAGGTGGATACGAAAGGAATGAAGTTTAAGAAATTTTAATTTCAAAGCAAGAAAATTTATATCAAAATAATCTTTGGAAATTCTTTTAAAATCATTTGAAAATAATTTTATACTTCGAAAATACTGCCTCTCACAAAGAAATGATTCTGAGATTGATTTCACTCATTCTAGGATATTTCTACCCTATCTCTAATGAGTTTTTGCCCGCAGGATAAGGTTTGCCTAAAACCAAAGCTCCGATACCAAGTGTAACATCCCACTATTTTGGGCCATTCAAATCGACAATAAATCCACACATGTCGGACTTGAATACTTCAAAACAGTGGATTATCAAGAAAATTTGGAGCAAATAAAATTAAACACAGAATATCAGAATAACTCGCAGCGGAAATAAAATACCATAGTAGTTCATGAAGCTACTATATACAACTCTCAAAACGTATACAAAATCTCATAATCAAAATAAATATAATAGAAGTCAGGATACATAAGTCAATAATACAGAGACAATACTGAATAGGAAATAACCGGAATAGAAGTCGATGAACCGATCGGCAAAAGAGCTCCAACAAATCTCTAGCTCCAGAAGGTAAATCCAAAGCTGTGATTCTCGGGCTGACCCGAGCGTAAAGTAAAACACAAACACTCGAGTCAGGACATACATACTTATACAATGTAAACCAACTCAAGTGAACTGTAATAGCAATGCATAATAACTTAAAGGATGCTTGTGAACGCCCATCCTTTAAGGATCAGTCAAACCATAACTGAGCAGTAATAAACACTATCATAGAAATATCCATATTAAAGTAAACCAATGCAAATAACAATGTTAATGTGACTAGGGTAGCCCAAAGCTGCAGTAATCGCTCACCTCTAGTCATACTCTCAAATTAAAGGTGTGCATCCAAATAAATCACAAGGAAATAACATAACATACAGAGAAGTGTACCCGTGGTTATAGATTTCAAAATGGTTTAAAATTCCGAATTAAAATCATTCATTTAAATCATTAAAAGTGAAGTCATTATACCTTTAAATCAAATATTAAATTCCTATGAATTTAGCCTTTTCTGAGTTCATTTATTCACTTAAATACATTAAAATTCCAGCTTTCACAGCATTTAGAAAGTGCTGCGGTAAGTTATATTTGAAAACAATTCAATTCAGCAAAGATAGCATTTATAAACTGCTGTAGTAGTTCAGTTTCATTAGAAAACAAGTTAAATTCAGAAAATACAGCATTTCAAAACTGCTGTAGTAGTTCAGGGTTCAATTTGGGAAATTAGTTCAATTCAGCAAAGACAGCACTTACAAGGTGCTGTCATAGCCCTTAGTTAATTTTAGCCTTTTAGTTCACTTCTGCATCTACAGCACTTACAAAGTGCTGCAGATTCTACTTAGTTCAGATTTTAGTTCATTTCCAGAAACAATAGCATTTTTGAAGTGCTACTAAATGAATTTCCAGATTTTAAATAGAATTCCAGCCATAAATAAACTTCAATTTAAATCAATTTAATTTTATAAAAATCATATTTTTCCACTTTAAAATGGTCATTTAAATACCCTTTAACTTATGATTTTTATAAAGTAAATTCCACAAATAAATATCAAATTTTTCATAACTTCACTTATTAAATTCAAGTGTACAATTTTCCTATTCTTTACATTCACTTAACACTTTAATTTAATTTATCATTTCACACATAAAACTTAATTTCCATTTTTTTCTTTTACTTAAACTTCCATTTTTAAAATCCAAATCTCACAATTCCAAGTCAAGTTAAAATTCCAAATTACCATTTTAAGCATCCATTTGTTTAACATTTTATATTCATAGAAAAATCAATAACACTAACAAATCATTTTAAATTCAAATTTAAATCAAAATATCATAATTTACATTTTTAAAATACTTAAAAATATGCAGAAAAATATATAAAATAACCACGGGTCTGTATATTATTTTCTAACCCGAGACAAGTGATACGGATAATATATCATTTGAATCCGTAATTTACAAACCAAAAATCCGGGTTTTATCATTTCAAACCCACAATCCCAAGTTAATAACAATAAATAAAAATCGCTCAGGCCTATCATTTCAGCCCATAACGATTTTTCCCTATTCTAAAGTCTGTTCGGGTATGTATCATTTCAACCTATAGTGATTCTATTCTATAGGGAACTTGCAGTGTGATTAACAGAAATAAATAAACAGTATAATAAAATATAACATAGAAGATGATGTGACAAGTTTATAACAGGGTTTAACATCATATAATTTACATCATAGGCAGGTATAACATGATATAATAGTTTATACACATTCACTTGTTGTCGTTTCACAATTCTATAATTATAAATGTTATGTGTGAATACTCACCTTTTTACGCTGGAGTTTACAAATAAAACACACAAATAAAAAATCCAGAAAGCACGAGTTTGATTTGAGTGGGGAGAGAGCCAAGATGTTAATCTTGTATTCAAAATAAAACAAGAAATAATATAAATATAAATAACACAAAGATTAAATTGAAACAAAATGGAAATTGAAATTGCAAAAGACATCACCAGGCTTTTCATCAATTTTGCTTGACCATAACTCAATGTTTGCTCGACCATAAGGCTTTATTGGCTCGGCCATGGATGTTTTCATAATGGAAATGGTCGGGTTTGGATCAATATAGCATGGTTACAAAGTGGAATATGAAGGGGTTTGGAGTTACAAAGTAAGGAAGGCAAATAGACAAGGCAAAGTGGAGTTTGGTTGCATCTAGGCTCGGCCAAAGGTCATGTTTGGCTCGGCCATAGGCAAGTACAGGTCTGGACAGAGGGTAGGGTGATGGCCAGAGGTGGTGGTGGTGGCTAAGGGGGTGGCCGAAGTCAAAGATGAATGGTATGTGAACTATGGAGCTCGGCTATGACATTGTTTTGGAGTTTTGCATTGTTTTTGTGGAATTTCTTCAAGAAGAGGTCACGACCATCTATGGTCAGAGGAGGAGGAGGGTTAGGTCGTGGATGATGTGGGAAGGAAGTCGTGGTGGTCGGTGGAGGAGATGGTGGAGTCTAGGCCGAGCAACATGTGGAGGAAGGCAAGGCAAAATCAAGCAAAACAAATGGAAAAAGTGAAGAGGAAAAAGTAGAAGAAGGAGGAGCCATTGCTTATTTTTTTTCAGAAATGATTATGGCCGTGTATTGAAGTGAATGAGGAAGTTTTTCACGTGAATTACTAAAGAATTTGCATGGCTAAACAAAAGAAAGTGGACGGCCAAAGCTAAGAGTTATGGTTAAGCAAATGAAAAGACAAGCAATTGAAAAGTCACAAGTAAATGAAAAGCCTTTTGACTCTTTGGATTTCCAGTTCTTTTTAAATTCAAAATAAACAAATAGAAAATCAAGTAAATAAATAAAAGACAAAAAAATAAAGTGGAAATGAAAATAAATAATTAGTCTTAGGAAAAATAGGAAAATAAATAAAGAAAATAGTATTTTATTGAAACTAGAATTTAAAATTGTAAACAAAAATACAACTAGTATAGGAAAATTCCAAACACAACAAAATTCACACAATTTAATTCAAAACCCAAAACAAAAATAAAAGATAGCAAGTAGAATAGAAAATGAAAAATAAAAATGCGGATAAAATTCAGTGTGTAAAAAGCTGAATTTATCAAATTTTAAAAGGTTTAAAACGGAATTTGATGAAACAAAAAACAGAACAGATATCAGAACCAATTACTGTTTCAAAGAAAGATTAAAATTTAAAAATTCAACTTTCAAAATTTTCAATAAACAATAAAGGTTTGACAAAATATAACATTTCCAGAAATCAATATTTAATTGTATTAGGAAAAATAAAATAGAGACAAAATCCAAAATACCCTGGAAAAATTCGAAACTTCAATTTAAAATTATGTAAAAATCAAAGTTTCAAAATAAAACTTTATTTAAAATATCTATTAAAATTATGGTTTGTTACATGATATATAATGGGTAATAGGGATTAACCAAATTTCCTAGGGGAAATGATTTCAAAGATATTAAACCAAAGATGTTGGTATTATTTTGTATATGCTTCTTCTATAAATGTATTCAGTATGTAATGGACCCATAACTGTATTTTGGGGAGTAAAGGTAGGATAACCAGGTAGATTGGTCCGATAGTGAATATAAATTAAGTTAACTCCTGAATGAATAGAGTTGCATCTAGGAGGTCAGGTAGACCAGGATATATGATGCCCAAAGACCAATTAAGAAGTTGTCAGTTTAAACAGGTTCATAGTAAAGCCATGAAAACTATGTTTAGTAAGAGTTATTAACAGAGGCCAAAAGGTTTGTAGTGAACCCATGAAAACTATATTCGGATTAAGTTATTGACAGAAGTCAATAGGTTCATAGTCAACCCATGAAAACTATGATATAAGGGGAGTTATTGGAGATACCAATAGGTTTAGAGAACCCATGAAATAAATATATGAAGTTATTGGCAGGGGCCAATAGGTTCTTAGTGATCCCATGAAAACTATAAGGCCGGACATATTCTCCACAAGCTTTAAACAGGTTATTAGTCGGCCCATGAAAACTATTACGTTAATAGTGACCCTAGAAACTATAACTGAGACAGATAGTCAAATGAATGATGATGGGAAATCCATGATATTTTGCTTGTTTACGTATCATCATGATATTTTAAATTGCTATGATTTTAACCATTGTGGATGCAAGGGTACAGTATATGGTTATATAAATTTTTGAGTAAGGTACTAGTGCGGGGAAAACCCATTTCGCTATGCAGCGTGATCTCACTAGATATCTAAACGGTTTGAGATGATAGGTTATTATTAATACCAGGCTTTATGTCTGACTCGAAATTTATGTTTTCCCCTAAAGTTTTCGGGTGCTCAAATAAATTTTGAGTAGTTTGAGAGCTGGGATTTTCAGATATCTCTTTAGACGAATAAGCTTACGGAGGCGTGCAGGAGGCAAGATAGCTATTATGAGTTCTTTCTATTTTGATTCTGTTGTGTTTTGATGTAAAAACAAAGTTGCTTAATTGCCCATGTTTAGACTCTGATCATCTAGAGGGCATCTTCATATGTCATTCTTGGCGTATTTTGTAATAATTATATTTTCTCTAAACGTGGTACTCGAATTTGGGATTATGTAATAAATTTGAAATGATTTGAAATGGAATGTGAAAGTTGTTTAATGATTTTAAATTTTTTCCATATCCATGTGTTTTTTTATATCAATGTATTTGACATTACCATATTTGGTCGTTGAGGATTAATAACTATGGATGACTGCAGCATCCATAGCCATTAGTTTTGAGTCTCCAAGTGGGGGATGTTACAAGTTGGTATCCGAGCATAGGTTTGTGAAAACTTGAGAAATTTAAAACTTAAAGGATTATCAAAAACATAATCCAATGAATCAGAGAATTTGGGATTATGTATATAGTGGTGAGTATTCTTGCCTGTCACGCGGGTGACCCGGGTTCGATCCCCTGCAACGGCGCCAAAAACTTATTAATCGACAAAATTTCTATCGGTTTAGAAATTTGCCGAAAAATTTCAAATTAAAATAAACCGCAAGCGCACGGCATACACTTGTAGTACGTGGCGAATACGGATCGATCCGCAGGGAATTGTTAGAGTTTAAAAAATCTGTTCAATCAAATTAGACCAAATGGAGGAGAAATTGTTAACTAGAGATAAAATGAAGCTAAAACTAGAATTAAAATTTGATTTAAAAACTATTGAACTAGAGAACAATTTAGAGGCAAATCCACTCTCGTATTTTTGTAAATCAACAAACAAACAATTTATGATCTCTAGCTTTGATATTAAGTGAAATATTGTTGTATTTATCATAAGTATGGTTTGTTTATGTTATTAATTAACATAACTCAAACCATCAAACTATAATACAACAAATAAACCACTTATAATTCTCATGAAAATGAAGCCAAAGCAAAAGATATTTTAAGTATGATCTATTTACTATTGTAACTAGTAATATAGATCATCGAATTTCATTTTTACTTTAATTTCACAATCAAAAATGGATTAGCAAATGATGATGCAAATTGTGTTTATGTTGAATAAGAATAGCTCATTTGCATAAGCAATATAAGCTATCAAACCCACTTGTATAAACTTGCATCAAAACTCACTTTATGAAGCATAAACCAAATGAGGTCATAAATCATAAAATGTTGAAATTACATAATATTTGAGAGCTTCATTACCTCTAATTTGAAGGGGTTTAGCTACTCATTTGTGGCATTGAAGCAACACAAGTAAATTTCAACATTAAAAAGAGAAGAAAATAGAAAAAATAGAAAAGAATAGAATGTAATTAAACTACTTACAACAAAAGGAATTAAGCTACACTACTTGCATGAATGTATTCTACTAACAAAGAAAAGAAAATAAATAAAAGCATTAACATGAAAACAAAGAAAAGCATGTAGAAAAGAGAGGAAAAAGAGGCTTGGAAGCCATTTTTATTTCATGTTACATTGAGCTTACAATTTGATCTCTTAATTTCCTAAGTAAAATGAAAGAGTAGAAGATGATTTACATGTACATAAGAGGGATATTTATACATGCATAAAACCCTAATTCTATTTTTAGGGGGCTTCCCAAAATACCCCTTAGGAAGTGTGGAGGCCAAGTAATCTTTAGCTTCTACTAATCATCATTTAAGTGTACATGAAGCCATTAATTCCATAAGCATGTTCATTAGCCTCTAATTTGTACATTAAGGTAGGTGGATAGGTGGGGTCCTCCATGATCTTCACTTTGAATTATTTCCCTCTTCTTTCCTTTGTATTCATTTGTGCATGCATGTTTCTTCATATAAGCCTCTTCCATATGCATCCAAATTCCAATTAAAATCATCAAAAATGTCAAAGTAAAAATTCTCAAATGACACATGCACAAAAATGACCGTTTTCCCCCTGAATGAAGGTGAATATATGATGATTTGAAATTAATTGAATTTTGGTTTTAAACATGTTAAAATGCCCAAATATGATATTTATTTAAATAAAAAGAGATAAAATATGGATGTATATATATGCACATTTACGTACACATCATTAACGCTATAGTAACGTACTTGTATTTGATATATATATATATATATATAAGTACATATTCCTCTTTCTCTTAGACTGTTCTTCTATATCTTACTAAGGCTTGTATGCAAATTTACGAGAAAGGAAGATATGGAGGTAGGAAACGGAAGAGGAAATCTCGGTCGAGGAAGCACCACAACAAATGGAAAGGTTCGACCCACCAGGAGGAACTCGGGTCGACGGGAAAATGCTAATCAAAATGCAAATGCCAATGTAGGTGCTGGAAATCCACCAGTAGATATGGGGATGATGTATTAGTTCTTCTTCAATCTGATGCAAGCGGAAGTAATTGGGATTGTTGGAGGAGCTAATCCCACGGCTCCAATTGGAAACAACTATGCTAAGTTGAGCAGAGATTACACCAGTCTTAGTGGGAAGCTGTTTGTGGGAACGGAGGATGCCATAGAAGCTGAGAATTGGATGTTGCATTGTGAAAGAATCTTCGCTGACTTGGGATTGAATGATGGGCAAATGAGGAGACTAGCCTCTATATAGTTATAGGGAGCGGCACTTCAATGGTGGAACAGTGTTACTGCTAGAGTTCCTAAGGAAGAGTTGACTTGGGTAGAATTTCGAAGGAGATTCGAGTAGTGGTTTTTGTCTAAAGTAGCTAAGTCGACATTGTTAAGAAAGTTCAAGGATTTGGTGTAGGGAGAGATGTTGGTAGTTGAGTACGCTACTATGTTTGATGAGCTATCAAGATATGGATATGCTATCATTTACCGTCATCAAGAGGAATGAGAAGTTTATACGGGGATTGAGACCCAAGATTGCTAAGGCGACCCTGTTACATCTTCGTGATCCTTGTAATGTTGTTGTGGAGATGGAAATCTGCGCTTGCTATTTATGGGAAGGAAAAGCCAGTTGAAACCCAGGGTTCTCAAGGGAAGAAGAGGAAGTTCTTTAAGAAGAAGGGAACCTAAGAAGGGAGAGGCTGCCAAGAAGGTGAAGGCTGATCTGGCCTGATTCAAGTGTGATAAGAAGGGTCATTATGCCCATGAATGCCGGACATGCAAGGAGAAGAAGGCTGCAGACAAGAAGAGTATGAAATGCTTTGACTGCGACTTAGTTGGGCATTATAAGAATCAGTGTCCAGAATCAGTTGGGGCAGATAAGGGAAAAGTCTTTGCTGTTGGACCACAGTTGCTAGGACAACTCTTGCTGAGAAAGGAAAGACTATCATAGAAGGTATGCTTTTGATTTGAAGTATACTAGTTAGGGTACTATTTGATACCGGTGCATCACATTCATTTATATCTCAGTGTCTTGTTGATAGGTTATGTTCAGAACCCACCTACCTTGTCATTTCCTTAAGGGTTGCGAACCCGATAGGAGGGCATGCAACTTTGGGAATGAGATGTGACCAGATAGAACTTGATTTGTTAGGTCATAAGTTTACATGCAGTCTATACGTTTTCGATTTCATAGATTTCGGAATCATTTTGGGTATGGATTGGTTGGGTAGATATGAGGCTAGGAGATTTTGCCAAGATAAGGAAATATCATTGAGACACCCTGATAGTCATAACCGAATTATATTCTCAGTGGAAGATTCTTACCGAAATGCTTGTACTGTATTGAGTGCTATGAAAGTAGAAGAAGAGTTAAATAAGGTTCAAGTAGTAAGAGAATTTGTAGATGTTTTTGAGCCGGTTACAGGACTACCATCGAAACAAGCTATTGAGTTTCAGATAGATCTTATGTCAGGAGCTGAACCTGTTAGTAGACCACAAAGCAGGGTGACACCGACTGAGATGAAGGAATTAAAGGTGCAGCTAGTGGTCTAGAAGGGAGAATTTTATTAGACCAAGCAGTTTGCTTTTTGCAGCGGTCGCGGTGTTCGTGAAGAAACCAGATGGGTCGTTAAGGATGTGTATGGACTATCATAAGTTGAACGAGAAGACGATTAAGAATAAGTATCCTTTGCCGAGAATAGATGATTTATTTGATCAGTTGTGTGGAGCCAAAGTATTTTCCCAATTGGATTTAGAGATAGGTTTCCATCAGTTAAGAGTGGCAGAGGACAGTATCCCGTTGATCGCATTTCAGACTATGTATGGTTCGAACGAGTGGTTAGTAATGCCATTCGGTTAACGGACGCACCAGCTTTCTTCACAGATCTGATGAACCGAGTTTTCCAAGAGTACTCGAATAGGTTCGTGTTGGTGTTTATAGATGACATTTATGAGAATGGGGATCATCTTAGAGTGGTGCTTGAGACGCTAAGGCAGCATCAACTGAAACCGAAGTTTTCCAAGTGTCATTTATGAAAGAAAGAGGTTAAGTTTCTTGGTCATGTGGTTTTAGAGAAGGGGTTTGTCAATTGATCCAGAAAAGATCGAAGCTGTTAATAACTGGAAGAGACCGGAGACACTAACTGAGATTAGAAGTTTTCTTGGACTTGCTGGCTATTACTGGAGATTCATTAAGGATTCCTCGCAAATAGCAGCGCCTTTGACTAAATTAACCAGGAAGGACGTGAAGTTTGTCTGGTCCGACAAATGTGAGGAAGCATTCCTTAAGTTAAAGCATTTGTTGACCAACGCATCCGTGTTAGTAGTTTCAGATGGAAACGAAGGGTTGGTGGTGTATACCAATGCATGCGGGACCAGATTAGGAGTTGTGTTGATGCAGAAGGTTAAAATCATTGCCTACGCTTCACGACAGCTTAGACTGCATGAAGTAAGATATCCTACTCATGATTTTGAGTTGGTAGCGGTGATCTTTGGGCTGAAAATATGGAGACATTATCTATTAGGGGAGCGATTTGAGCTATACACAGATCATAAGTCCTTAAGGTATTTATTCTCTCAGAACGAGTTGAATATGAGACAGCAGAGGTGGCTGTAGTTTTAAGTAGCTTATGATTTTGGTTAAGAGTATACACCTGGGAAAGAAAATAAAGTAGTGGATGCTCTTAGCAGAAAACATCAGAATGCGATGTTGGCTATGTTGGCAGAATGGAAAGATTTAGAAGCTTTGACCACTTGTATTGTGCAATTAAGATCGACTGCTGGTTCTAATCAGAGCATCGCCATGTTGTCTTATTTGGAAGTTCGACCAATGCTGATCGAAAGAATTGCTTCTAAGCAGAAAGAGAATCCATTATTAGCCGAGAAGATTAGAAGGCTTGAGATTGGATCGGAGATCGATGATCTAAAGGACTTTAATCTTGACCAAAGAGGATGGTTGAGAAGGAAGGGACGGTTGTATGTTCCGGATGTTAAGGACTTAAGGAAAGAAGTTCTTAATGAATGTCATCGATCCAAATTTACGATTCATCCTGGAGGAACCAAGATGTATCAAGATATGAAGAGGATCTTCTACCGGGAAGGTATGAAGAAGGATGTTGGCTTGTGGGTTAGACAGTGTGCAAACTATCAACAAGTGAAGACCGAACATCAGAAGTCAAGTGGATTGCTTCAACCTTTGGAGATACCAGTTTGAAAATGGGTTTCGATATCCATGGATTTTATAGATGGGTTGCCAAGGTCGAATAGAGGAAATGCAAGTATATGGGTCATAGTGGACAGGTTGACCAAAAGTGCCCATTTCATTCCAGTTAAGTTAACTAGGATGGGCATGTTATAGCAAAGTTTTTCATGAAGAACATAGTTAGACTGCATGAAATTTCTAGTAGTATAGTCAGTGATAGAGATGTTTTGTTTACTAGCGAATTCCTGAAGAGTCTCCAGGATGTATTAGGTACCAAGCTTAAGATGAGTACTGCGTATCACCCTCAGATGGATGGGCAGACAGAGAGAGTCAATAGGGTACTCGAGGATTTGTTAAGAGCTTGTGTGCTAGACTTTGGTGGATCTTGGGAAGATCACCTATACTTAGTGGATTTTTCCTATGATAATAGTTATCAGACAAGTATAGGAATGACACCTTTTGAAGCTTTGTATGGAAGGCCATGCAAATCACTAGCATGTTGGTTGGAAACTGGAGACAGATTAGTCTTGGGTCCAGTCTGGTTAGAGAGGCAACATAGAAGATTGAGTTGATCAGAGAAAGGATAAAGGAAGCTCAGTCTATATAGAAGAGTTATGTAGATAAGAGGTGTAAAGACATAGAATTCTAAGTTGGAAATAGGGTTTTTATTAAAGTATCATCGATGAAGGGTGTGGTGCGATTCAGAAATTCATGGAAATTAGCACCAAGATATGTTGGTCCATTCCAAGTTATAGAGAGGATCGGAAAGCTCACATATAGAGTAGAGTTGCGGAGCAGTGTGACAGGAGCCCATAATATGTTTCATGTATCACATCTTCATACGTATGTGCATGATCCAGAGACTACTATTCCTCTGATAGGGTTGGAAGAGTTGATAGTAGAGCCGAAGTTGACTTTTGTTAGACATTCAGTTCGGATTAAAGCGAGGGATGAGAAAAGGTTAAGAAACAAGACAGTCAAGATGGTGAACGTTCAATGGAGCGACAATGAAAAGGATTGTACTTGGGAGGCAAAAGACAGGATTAGAGATACTTATCCTGATCTGTTGTGAGGGTGTATTCTATAATTGCTTTACATAGACTATTGCTAGTCAGGTAGGCTAGTATGACTGTTAGGAGTTGTTGCAGATGAATGCTATGTTTAGTACATAGTCCTTACTGAATTTCGAGGAAGAAATTCTTTGAGGGGAGCATGTAACACCCCTAATTTTTAATAACATTATTCAAGAGATTTAATTAGATAAATTAAGTAGAATAATTTAAATATTAGAGTAATAAGGGGATTCATATTTGAAAATTTAATTAGAGGCCGCGCTTAATTAAATAAAATCTTAAAAGAGAGGGTTTATGAACGGTTTCATATGGTAATTAATAAGAAAATTAACTTAAGGACATTATAGGGACTTGCCACCACAATAACCCCTAAACCCACGTTCCCATTTCTCTACATGTTCATATTTCAAAATTTCAAAACGTAAAACCAAAAGCTCAAGTCGGCCATAACCTAGGGAAAGGAAAGGGGGAAAATCGATTAAAGCTAAGAAAATCAAGTAAGGAGGATTAATCTAAATCAAATCTCAAGTCCTTATCCAAATCAAGGTGAATAATAATCAAAACCATCTCTACTTTCGTTTTTAAAGAACATTAGATTTCGGGTTTAAGTTTAAATCCATTATGATGATTTCGATGATGATGTGCTTGGATTACATGATATCTTATAATCAAACAAGTTTGTTTGATAAAGGTTTTATTCATATTTAAGGCTAAAATCATATATATTGGGTTTCGAATGCCACGAGGATTTAATATGTTATGTAAAACATTATTTTGAAGATGGGTTCAATTTTTCGCAATTATCCAACCTATGGGTAATTTATTATGTATTTTCAAAGGAGAATATGAATAATTGGGTTTAGAAATTAATTTCGGTAATTATATAAAGGAATTTGGGTCCGAAATATTTATATGTTAGATAACAAATTAAAAGTGAATTTTGAGAATTTTTGGGATTTTTCCTAAATAATTTACTATGGAAATTAAATTAATTTAGTTGGAGGACTTGAATGTCTAAATTGTTTTGCTTAAGGGAAAGGCTTCTTTGCTAATTATTTTTAATTAAATCCGAGATGAATTCGGCAGTCTTTTAGGAAACGGTTTTAGTAGAGTTTATGGAAACCAATTATATTTTTACAAATAGGCAAGTTAGTTGAAAAGAATTACTTAAAAAGGCAATGAAAATAGTTTTGCATAAGTTTATTGTTTTGCCACTTTCAGTAGCTACCTTTCGATCCTATACTTCGGCCTCAACCAAGTCAAAACCAATACACAAGGTATCAAGGCTTTGGTATGTAGTGGATTGGAGAAAGGCGGTAGTTATGGAGTTGAAACCATGCTTTCGAAGTGGTCGAGACCAATTTAAATAGCTTTGGAAGGTCTTTTGTTTTCCTTTCAAAAGAGGTGTCGCTTGCCTTGTTTTTAATGAATGCTTTCGAAAGGGTCTTTTATATAGCTTTCGAAGGGGTTGCCACCTTCTTGTTTCGAAAGGGTAGCTATCGAATGAGTTGCCTTGTTTTTAAATCAATGCTTTCGAAAGGGTAGCTTGAACCCACTCAAAACCATGCTGTCGCCTTTATGCCTTTCGAATGGATTGAAGTCATTAATGATTTCGGAAGGTAGCTTTTGTTTTATAAAACTAATAAGCCACTTCCTAATGTTTTTGAAAGGGCTCTAGTAGCCTCTTATACCAAAGGTTTCGAAGGCAATGGTTTTGAAAGGTGTTACGAAGCTATCCTTCCAAATGTTTTAGTTAAATGATTAATTCTTTCGAAAGGATGGTTCCGAAGCCATTGATTTTTACCCAATCATTTTTATTTAAAGGTTAATAATTTCGAAAGGGGTACTTTCGCTTGTATTCACTTAGACCCAAAAATATATGTTTAAGGTTTAACCCAATGGTTTCGAAAGGGGTACTTTCAATGGTTTCGAAGCTATGCTTCTATAAGTTAGCAAGTGATACTTTCATACTTTCGAAAGGTATGTTTTGTTGGTTTCAAAAGAGATGTTTTAAAGTGTTTCGAATGACATATGCTTATTGTTTTGAAAACAAGATTTGAATGCTTTCAAAAGTGGTTTTCCAATGGTTTCGAAAGTAAAGGTCTAAGATCTCGAAAGCCTTAGTTATCAAAACAAAGAACTCAATCTCAAATTTTAAAGGTAAAACCCATGGCATTATAAAAGAGCTTTTAAATGCTTTTAAATTGGAGTTTTTGAAGAAGCTTGCCTTGATATATAACGGGTTATAGGGATTAACCAAATTTCCGGAGGGAAATGATTTCAAAGATATTAAACCAAAGATGTTGGTATTATTTTGTATATGTTTCTTCCATAAACGTATTCGCTATGTAATGGACCCATAATTGTATTTTGGGGAGTAAAGGCAGGATAACCAGGTAGGTTGGCCCAGTAGTGAATATAAATAAAGTTAACTCCTGAATGAATAGAGTTGCATCTAGGAGGTCAGGTAGACCAGGATATAAGATACCCAAAGATTAATTAAGAAGTTGTCAGTTTAAACAGGTTCCTAGTAAACCCATGAAAACTATGTTTTGTAAGAGTTATTAGCAGGGGCCAGCAGGTTTGTAGTGAACCCATGAAAACTATATCTGGATTAAGTTTTTGACAGAAGTCAATAGGTTCATAGTCAACCCATGAAAACTATGATATAAGGGGAGTTATTGGAGATACCAATAGGTTCAAAGAACCCATGAAATAAATGTATGAAGTTATTGGCAGGGGCCAATAGGTTCTTAATGATCCGATGAAAACTATGAGACCGGACAGATTGTCCACAAGCTTTAAACAGGTTATTAGTTGTTCCATGAAAACTATTAGATTAATAGTGATCCTAGAAACTATAACCGAGACAGACAGTCGGATGAATAGGGATGGGAAATCCAGGATATTTTGCTTGTTTACATATCATCATGGTATTTAAAATTGCTATGATTTTAACTATTGTGGATGTAGGAGCACAGTATATAGTTATATAAATTTTTGAGTAAGTTACTGGTGAGGGGAAAAACCGTTCCGCTAAGCGGCGTGGTCTCTCTAGATATCCAAATTGTTTGAGATGGTATGTTATTATTCATACCAGGCTATATGTCTGACTCGAAGTTTATGTTTTTCCCTTAAACTCTCGGGTGCTCAAATAAATTTTGAGTAGTTTGAGAGCTGAGGTTTTCAGGTATCTCTTTAGATGAATTAGCTTCCGGAGGCGTGCAGGAGGTAAGATAGCTATTAGGAGTTCTTTCTATGTTGATTCCGTTGTGTTTTGATGTAAATGCAAAGTTGTTTAATTGCTTATGTTTAGACTCTGATCATCCAAGGGGGCATCTTCATATGTTGCTCTTGGCGTATTTTGTAATAATAATATTTTCTCTTAACGTGGTAATCGAATTTGGGATTTGTAATGAATTTGAAATGATTTGAAATGGAATGTGAAAGTTGTTTCATGATTATATTTTTTTTCCATATTCATGTGTTTTTGTTATATCAATGTACCTAACATTACCGTATTTGGTCGCTGAGGATTAATAACTATGGATGACTGCAGCATCTGTAGCCGTTAGTTTTGGGCCTCCAAGTGGAGGATGTTACATATAATCTCATCTTCCCTTAATTAATTATTTTTGTTAAAAGAAGGAAAATAAAGGTTTCTTTCTCTAAACTTTCACATGTATTGTTCACAAAAATACACTGCTTATATGCTGCACTTACAATTTATTTGATACATGCAATATAATACATTCAAACTAAAATTAAAATTTAAACTTCCTTTCAACCAAATTAAATAAAATATTATTTTATAAACTTCATTAAATTGGATCTAATAATCTTTTCAACTTTATAGGTCCAATATATCCAAAATAAAAAAAATCAAAATCTATCTATTTTACCCACTTCTAACTAGCCCGGTTACGATAATGGTAATAGAGTCAAATAGTCTAGTGGTATAAATTAGTCATGTTAGGGCTAACCTATTAAGCTTACCAATTTATTATAGTATCTAGAAAAGTAGTGTCTACGGTTGGGTTTGGGCAATTAAGTACCCTGCTAGCTACCGGCTTGGAAAGTGAAGTGAGTCCAAAGGTTGACTCTAATGGAAAAGACCTAATTTGAATTGGACATTGGACTAATTTTTAAAATTGTTTTGAAAATTTTAAATTTTAAAGTAAAATTTGAAATAAGAAGTACATTATAAGTTTTATAATATGACTTCAAAATTGTTTTGAAATTAAAATAAGATTTTAAATTGAAAAGCTAAATTTAAAATAAGAATTACATTATAAATGTTATAATATGATTTTCAAAATTTGCTTTGAAAACAAGGTATATTATAAATGTTATAATATAGTTTTCAAATGTGCTTAGAAATATAATAAACATAATTTGAAAATTTTAATATTTGTTAATAAGATCAATAAATTAAATAAATAATTAATTAAATTATACACATGTACAATACACACCCTATTACACTATCTTGAATTGTTTAAGATGATGTAAGTATATATGTATGTATACACACACACGTGATTCTTTTGTATAGAAACAAGATGCGGATAAACAAAAACAAACTGAAACACATGAGGTAGATAACCAGCACTCAAAAAACAAGCACGATCAGGACTGTGCACCAAAGCAGCAAACTGTACCGCTACAGACTTGGCAAAAGAAAGTTATGGTTAAAAATCCCTCATTCTCAAACAACACTCTGAACCAAACAAAGAAGCAACATCAAAGTGCATGCTATGAGCATGTTCATGTTTCTGCATGTTAACAAGTGGATGAAACAATTAGTAAAAATGATGTAGTACCTGAAACAATCCCCATATCAGCCTACACTTCCACCATTTTTGATCAAACTACTGACCTAGCAACTGCTAATAGATTTTCAATTCTAGAGGTATAGGAGGAAGGCCACAAGCAACCAACCTCCTTGACTTAAGCCTGAAAACATCTCCTGATAAAAAAAATTAGAACTCAAGTAAGAGGAAAAAAATGGAAAAAACAAAAATCAACACAAGAAAATGATACAAAAATTTGATGAAGACCTTAACTCTGGTGAGGAGTTTGATCTTGCAGATGTGCTGCCCCAAACTAATCATAACAACAGCAATAAGCTACCTATCACCCCAAGAATAACCAGGCTTTCTGCCTCTAAAACCACCACCTTGCAATGATTGATAACATAGGATATTGGAATGTGAGAGGTGCTCATTTGGAATCCAAAATCCATGAAATTAGGCATCTCATCAAAACTTACAAACTCAATCTTGTTACTCTCAGTGAAACATAGCTTAGTGCTGAGTTAACGGCTAAATCAGCTCAAATGATTGCCCCAACTTGGTCATTGGTGAATAATTTGCAACATGCACCTTATGGTCATCTTCTTATATTATGGAACCCACAAATTTATTCTCTTTCAATCTCTACTTCCAGCAGACAATTCATTCACTCTCTAATCAAGCACATTCCTTCCAATCTATATTTTCTACCTTACATCAATATATGCTGATAACTCTAAGAATTCTAGACAAAATTTTCTGCATAACCTCCCGCTCTTGCACAATTCTCAAACACCTTGGCTTTGCTATGGGGACTTCAATTGCCTGTGGTCTTTCTCTGGAAAGCTTGCTGGCAATCCCCTCAACCTTCGTGGTATTTCTCCTCTTAACCATGCAATTCTCCAATCAAACTTAATCCAAATTCCTTATACTGGGTCCTTTTACACATGGACCAATAATAGTAGAATGGTGACACAATTTTCTGTAAGCTTGATAGAGCTTACCTAAATCATGAGGCTTTTAGCCTTTGGCCTAACATTACTCCTAATATATCTTCCCCGAACATTTCAGATCACAGTCCCATTATCCAATCTTGTGGCATGGCAGACACTAAAGGCCCCATTTGTTTCAATTTTTGTAACTCATGAACTAATGATATTGAATTTACTCCTATGTTTCTATAGGTAGGAATTCTGAAGTTTATGGAAATCCTATGCAATAGAGCTAATGAGAATACATATCACCTTTCTTCTCATGCATGCATGTACACAACCTTAGGAAAAGGCTCCTCACATCCTATAAACTTCACAAACCTTTTCGTGACCCTAACAAGAATGGATTATGATATTCAACACCACCCGATGGCAAACCGAAAGTGTTGATTTGCTTCTGAAGATTCCTAAAAAGGTTATCTATTGAGTTTGGGAGGAAAGGAATTCTCGACTTTTTACTGGTTCTTGTCTTCCTGTTTCTTCTCTCCTGCAGCGAATATTGGCTGATGTTTAAGCACGATTTAGTTTTGAAAATCAATTTAGTACCCTAATTTGTTAAAGTATTAACTAATTTTCATTCCTTGGTTGGGCTTAGATCGTCGTCGTTGTTATTATTATTATTATTACTAGTACGTACATGTCCAAAGAAAAACACGAGTTAAATTCTTTATAGAGCAAAGTATGTACAAATGCATATATTTTGTTATTGTGCAAATGATGAATGGAAAGAAATTTATTGTGCAAAAAGTTTATTACTTGAAGTAGTATAAATGAAAAACAATATACCAATTATTCATCAGCTATTTTCTCTTCTCCTTTATATGATCTTGGGTTTGGCATCAATGGCAAAAGAATATATACTTTAGGGTTAAAAATGTTGTTAAATGGATATTTGACGTAACTCATGGTGCTAATGTGACCTTTGAACTTTATAGTATTGTTCATTATATTTAATGTAAACCCATGTTTCAAATTTGAACATTAATTAATATATATTAAAATATTGAAACAAAATATAAGCAATGTTAGTGTTTAAGCATTGAGAATTACATTATAAAGTCCCTTAACTGTGAAGAAATTTCAAAACAATTTTGAAGACGGATGATTAAAATAAAAATTTGTAACAAATAAATAAGACTGGTGGAAAGAAACCATAGACTATAATAAATTTAGGTCTCGATTACATGATAATAAAACATCTTTGTAGTCTACATTTTATTGACCATGACTGAGAACGTGCATTGGAAGATACTTACCAACATGAGGAATGGATTGTTCTTGTGATTTATTAATTACTAAAATAAAATCTAATTTAATTGAAAACCATTTATAAATTAGAGTACAATGTAAAGATACACTTTTTAATATGACCCTGGATGTGAAATTAAAAAAATAACCCCTAGATTTGAAATCAAAACGATGCATATCAATTAATTTAAAAAAATCTTTATACATGCTCATTAGTTTAAAATTTATAATCGGAAAACATCAGTTTGGCAACATCAATCATAATAAAAAATTGCACCTTAATTTATTTGCATTTAAAAGCCTAAAACTACATATAGAGAAATGATAGATTCCTGTGGTTCTAGAATCAAATGGAGACGAAAAGAGAAAGGAAAATAATCGCTGGCAATGGTAGTGAATAAAAAGAAGAAATGAATTCTTTTTTCTCCATTCTTTCTTCAAGAAGTGAAACATATTAATCATGTTTGATTATCCTCAATTTAGATTTGAGAAGAATAAGTGGGGATACATGGGAATAGGAGCTAAGACCTCAGCAAAAGTAGTTACATAAATATCCTTATTTGTTCTCCAAAATGCTTTTCTTTTCATAGAGCATTTTAGTCATTGCAAAAGCTTCAAATATGTTATTCAAAATTAATTAGAGGGATTTGATTTGATAACAGCAGATCTCTTTCCAAAATATTGAAGATTACCGTGGAGCATCCCGGTAGCCGTCCACAATGTTGCGTGGAAATTCAAATAATTTGCACTAACTCCAAAACTGCAGCAGAATGTTAAAACGCAGAAACAATCAAAAGAAGGATCTAGCTTGTCGATTAATTATCAACAACCAATTCAATGAAAAATAATCACCAAACAAAAAAATACATAAGAGTAGAGAACACAAAGATTTAACTTGGTTCGGCCAAATTGCCTATGTCCATGGACCCAACTACTATTCTTTATTTCACTGAAGAAAGAAAGTACAAAAGAGAGATATTACAAAATTATAGGTAGTAGTGGAGAGACTAACCTATAATTACAATTTGAATAATCAATTTATCCAAAGATTTTTTTACACTCAAAACCTCTAATTGATTTACTGCAAAAATTAGGGTTTACTGAAGAAGAGGATAATGGTGGATGCTCTCTCACACTCATATGAAGATGAACTTCCTTCATTTAAATAGGCTTGAGAACGAAGGGTTGATTGGAGATTAAGAAAATCAATTTCCTGATTACCCACATATCTTTCCAAATTGCATGATTTAATTTTAGTACAAATAGATGGCGTAATCTTGGTTTCCGTATCTTTCCTTTGATTGATTGATTCTCCATGCCTAATGATTTATTTCTTCATATAACAAATGCATTGACTAATTATTTTATTGGCTAATTAATTAGTTTCCTTCCAAAATATCCTCTCATATCTTTCCATATGCAAGAAAAATTGATTGATTGATTGAATCAATTAATTATTTTCTTGTATTTTTTGGAAAATATTTGAATCACATAAATTCAACACACAATCCCTCTGCATCTCCACATCTCGACAAATTGTTGGGTCTACGTCAATAAGCTCAATGTGAACTAGTTTGGGCAATATTGCCCAAACAGAGCTTCCAAATCTTTCCCAAGCACAAGAAAGGTAGTATGCACATCAGCAAACATAATGCATACGAGAAAATACCAAAATTCTTCCACATATCCGATGTAAGAGATGAAACTGTAGATACAAATCTTTGAGAGACCAATAGAGACATAACAGCATGCTTCAACTTCTCCATCCCAAATTGAGTGAGGACATACTCAACATTATCTACTTCAATCTCCTCCACAAGAATTTTGCTAGACTTTCCTAAGTCAACATTAGTAGACTCACCAACAAGCTCCACAACATTCAAAGAATAAGATGAAGAATCATCGCTACAAATATGCTTACAAATTGGGCCAACTGAACCAAAAGGCCTTTCCAGCAAGTGAGCTCCACCTAGAGTCTGAACCTCTATATTCTTCTCATCAACCATGGTATCATAAAAAATACCAATATCTCTCCGAATATGGAAACAATCTAATGACTCCAAATGTGTTTGGCAATTTTCTATCCTCCCAATTTCATCACTTGATAGAGGCTCCACCTTCAACAAAGACCTCTCATCAAATATCGCATGCCTGCTAGTCACAGTTCTCCTAGTTGTTTTGCACCACAACCTATACCTCTTCACTCCTTCTCTCTAGCCTAACAAAATGTGCTTGCTTTCCCTAGGCTTCAACTTATCATGTCTCTCATCTTCTAAATAAGCTGAACAACCGAACACTTTAAGGAATGAATAATCAATGGGCTCTCTTTTCCATATCTCTTCTGGGATCTTCTATCTATGGAAATAGAAGGTGTGCGGTTGATGAGAAATACTGCCATAGATATCGCTTCTGCCCAAAATCTCTCTTCTAGACCAACAGTCGTTCTCAAGCTTATAGCTCTCTCCCATAATATCTGATAGATGTTGTAACACTCCTTCAAAATGAGAATAATAGTCCCACATCGTGGAAAAACACTATAAAGTGGGTGCTTATATATCAAAGCCTTCACCTCATAACAACGTCGAGGCCTTTTGAGGAATAAAACCCCATACCTTGGCTTGGCCCATGAGGTGGAGGTGACTGAATTGGAGACAATATCTGCGTTAAGTGAGGTGTGGGTTGTTACATTGGTATCAGAGCCATACCCAGCCGGAATTGTGGTCTGTACGTGTTACAGCCACGACGCCTGGGTCATGTTGTGTCATGAGCCAACGAGGACATTGGGCACTAAAGGAGGGAGATTGTAACACCCCTTCAAAATAGGAATAATAGTCCCACATCGCGGAAAAACACTATGAAGTGGGTGCTTATATACCAAAGCCTTCACCTCATAACAACTCGAGGCCTTTTGAGGAATAAAACCCCATACCTTCGCTTGGCCCATGAGGTGGAGGTGACTGAATTGGGGACAATATCTGCGTTAAGTGAGGTGTGGGCTGTTACACATGCTCTCCTCCACTTCATAACAATGTGACTCAACAGAAATAGAAAAATCTCTAATTACATGCTCGACGCAAATAGTTAGTGAATTCTTGTGACATAAATTCACTACTATTTCCAACTTTGAGAACCTTCAAACGCTTCCTCGACTGCTTATCTACCAAGGTCTTCCACTTACAAAATTGGGCAAATATTTCGTCTTTGGCCTTTAAGAAATAGACCCAGACCTTACGTGAGAAATCATCCACAAATAAGACGAAGTAACTACCTCCATCAAAAGATGCAACTGGGGTGGGTCCCCGCACATAAGAATGAACATACTCTAGAAACTCTGTAGCTCTAGGTCTCCCAACATCAAATGTGACATGCTTCTTCTTTCCAAAAGAAAATCCCCGCAAGAGCTGGGCTTCGACTGATAAACATCATCAACCAACCCACGCTTCTTTAGTACTTCAAGACTCTCTTCATCAATATGACCTAAACGAAGATGCCACAACTGAGTAGAATCTGAAATACTAGAATCAGTAGAAACTACCAATTCTTACAAGACCGTCTCTCCATGAAGCACATAAATATCATTATCTCGCACCCCTTTCATCACAACCAAGGAACCCTTCGCCACTCTCAAATTCTCTCCATCTATTATTATCCTCATCATTCTCTTTCTTCAAATCCAGCAAACGACGTCAAATCCAACCACTTTATTCTGGAGTCTCCTCCGCGTACACAGTTGTTAAAGTGGTTCCAATATTGACAGAGAGTATGCCAATAAGAGGCTCCGGTCTCTTTAACAATCAAATGTCGTTTTACACATTGGCTAGTTCTTTTACCGTTCAAGATCGATTCGTACTTGATATCAAAACATCATATTTGATTCAAAATCTAATCCATTTCGAAATCATCATATTTACTCAAAATATACCATTTCAGTTCAAAATCATTTTCGCCTAATATCCCGATTTCGCTTCCAAATTTGTTTCGAATTTCAATTTAGGTTATAACCTCATTTTAACCCAATTCGTATTCAAATCCAAGATTTAAATATAAATATTCCACCCTTTTGACCAATTTGAATTTTTAGAAAATAGCTTAAATAGTTTTAAAATAGTTAAATAGTTAAAATAGTTTAATAGAAAATAGTTTGAGTATTGAAATGGTTTATATAGTAAAATAGTTTGGAAAATCAAGATAATTTGAATATTTAAAAAAATGATTTTTTTATAGTTTATACTAAAATAATTCATTTGAAAATAGTTTCAAAGTCAAACCGATTCAATTCCAAATTTCCCGATTCAAATCATTTTAAATTTCCATTTCGATTTAATCGATTCAATTTCGATTTCAAGTCGAATTTTACTTCGATTCCAAATTAATTTCGATGTCAATTCCAAATTAATTTAAATTACAATTTCAAATTAATTTCAATTACAATTCCAATATAATTTCAATTTCAAATTTAAACCATTTTGATTTATATCAATTCCGGGCTCGATTTTCAAAACATCGATTTCAAAACACTTAAATCAAATTTACCTTCAATACCCAATTTATCCAAATTTTCAAATATAATTCAATTCTGAGCTCAATTTCGAAATATCGTTTTCTATCACTTTTACTTAGCAATATACAAGCTTCGAATAAAAGTCCAATCTTTTAAAACAAAACAATTTCTGAAATTCAAATCATATTTTGATTTTAACTGAAAATTTTCAACTTTAATTATTTAAACATTCATGTTATCAACTTTAAATTTCACATTTTGAGCTCAAGTTCAAAAATAATTCGATTTCCATAAATTCGATTTTTATTCCTTAAAATCAAATTAGTTAAATAATTTCAAACCAAAATTTCTGAAATCATTTAATTTAACCAGTCCGATGTCCATATATAATTTCCTATCCTATGGCCAAGTGGATCATTTATTTCAATTTAATTTCAGGGATGGAAATATATCATTTCAATCCAAATAATATGTCATACGTATATATCATTTCAACATATTTCTTAATTTATTCGAAATAACTCGATTTACAGTTTTATATACTGTAAATAATATATAGGATGATAGCAGGATATATCAAAATAAATAAACATCCAAATCATCCAAAACATCAATCAATAGCATCCATCACAATCAATCTTCCAAACAGTCAAGATAATTCACAACAATTACATAGTTATCAATATCAGGTATTTTACTGACAATTAAATTCAAATTTCAAATTTCAAATTTCAAATTTAACTGTCAATTTTAATTTTTAACAACACCTCCATACGCACGCATCCCAAGACGACAGAGGCCTCATCCATCGCCACCTCGACAAGCGCCACAGCCTTCTCCCTCATCATCGGCGATCCCACAGAATCCACTGCCCTCGATCGCGAGCAAAAACCACAAGAAACGCACACGAACGCGCCCAGATTTCAACCTCCACGCCATGTTAACTTTGATCATCACCGTATGGATGGATAGATCTCGCGACTCTCTAAGGTTCTCTAGTTGAAAGATTTTGATATAAGTGGATGGATCGAGTTGAAATTGAGGAGAAAGATCGTATCAATTCGTCCATTGAATTTATTTAAGGCGGCTAGGGCATAAGCTAGGGTTTTGCTGGTGATTGCACGTATATATATACGTTCGTATATATTATTTTATTATTATATTTATTGTTCATGCGAATTTTCGAATGAACTCCAAACGAAGTGTGCCGTCGGGCGTTTATAATGTTTTACCCCTATTGCGAACACAATGGAACAAGTTTCGGGGCCTAATTTGATCGTATGTGGAAGGTATCTTTTTGAATCGAATTAAAATATTAAATTTCCAATATTAATTTCAATGCGTTTCTATCCCATGCGACCAAACGGTAACTCCAAACGCTACGAAATTTGAAATCCGACAATAATACACTATTATGGATCCAATGGAACTAGTTTTGTCGAATTCCGAGACTGTGACCATAATGGTTATTTTACTCGTTAATTATAATATAAAATTTCCAATTTCTAATTATTCACTTTTAAATCCAATTCTAAATGTTAACAATCTTCATTCGTAATTAGATAAAATTTAAATCAACTCCCGGTATCATTTTCAATCATATTAAATCCAGAATTCAATTATTCAAATAATTTCCAATATTAGATTTAAACAATATAATTATCCAATAAATCACTATAATTGAAATATAAGTTATTGAACTTATAAAATTTAACTTTTAAAATGAATTCAAATTATAAAACAACCATTTCCATTTTACAGTCATTCAATATTCATTATTCAATTTCATTATTGATTTTAAACATAGTCAATACATATACTTAATTTCAACACTTGTTATCATCAAAATCTTCAAAATTAACAATTTCAAAATTTTATTCAAGTTCATATTCAATAACTTACATTAATAAATCATCAAAATTTTATTTTTAACCATTTTTATTCAATAATCGTATTAAATTTAATAATTTAAAATAACTAAAAATACGGGTCGTTACATTCTCCCCCACTCAAAACTTTTCGTCCTCGAAAAGGCGTTAAGTCACTTGATATATTTTCTCAAAATAATTAACTTATAAAACATTAAAATCTTATTTGCAAAACTATTACTACGCTTATACTACGCCATTCTGATCGGCTTATGGAATTTACAAGTTAGTTAATAAAACAAGTTATAAAATTTTCAAAACCTCAAAATTTTCTAACAACCGGATTTACAGAAAATTTGGGCAGAGTCTCCTTTGCGCAACTCGATCGAAAACAATTTACAATACAATATATAACCCAAATATATCCAATATATATCAAATATACATCTCATCTCAATGATGAGGCATCCCGTAGAGAAAAATATAAAAGCGCGGTATGTAATCCGAGAAATGTACCTTATTATTATTAATACGAGCGAGTTCGCTCGTATTAAGCAAGCAAAAGTATATAAAAACCCACGTATACATCCAAACGGTCTTCGTATGTACCTATCTCAACTCAAATTAGAATATTAGTTGCATATAATGATATAGAAAGCATGTATGAGATTTATAGAGCATATAACATGAATTTTAAATCCAAATAATAAACATTAGCACCAATACACGACAAAACACCAATGATATGCAATTCAAATAGTTAAAACAATTATTTACAACAAAAGAAACCATCACATTAATGATATTCATCCAATTTATCCAATTGACTCATAACTATGTTAATTTACATCTTCCAATGTCCATCTTTCAATTTATACACTTCATTTCTTATTAACATCCAAATTTCATCAACATTTAATTGATTTACTTCCAATTTATTCAAATCTATTTCATCTGCATTCAATTTATTTAATTCAATTTGTTAAATTTCAATTGTTTCATTTTACATTTAGCAACATCTCATATCAATTCATTTATTCACATTCATTCTACACTTAAGTTCATTTTCATTCTAAATCAATGTTATTTCATTTACTCATTTTATTAATACAATTCACTAACTTCTTCCATTTATTTATTTCGATTAGCTTTTCATAAGTTAAAGTTCATTTCATAATTCAATATTGGCTTCCTTCCTTTAACATCCATATTCAATTTATTTAACATCTTGTTTAACTAACATTTATCAAAGTTATAAACTATACATTTTACTTTACATTTTCACAAAACATTTGAATTATAATGTTCATATCTCCATTTTTAGCATCAACATCATTAATGAATTATTTCCTATATCCTTACTTAAGTTTCTTTTCAACTTAATTCACATTTATTGTCACAATTTCATTTAATAACAAATTTATTTGTGAAACATTTTATTAATCATCACTTTAGTTTATAATCATTCTATAAAAGTCCAACTTCTTATTAATGACTTTATATAAGTTTATAATTATCTCAAAAGTTACAAATTCAATTTCAAAATTTCTTTGCAAATTTATATTTAATTCTCTAACCAATTTACAAAGATACTATTTAATTCATTTGTCTAATTTCTTAAGTCCCACTTACTTATTCCATTTAGTCATTAATCATTTCATAATAGTATAACATTTATTAATAAACTAAATTTCTATTTATATACATTTGAATTACTTTTAAGTTTTGTTTACTTGTATAATATCCCATTACATATCCAAATCATCATTTTAACTTTTAACATTTGGTAAGTCTTATTATATGTTATTAGAATGCAATTTGGTATTATACAAATTAATCTGATTCAATTTACTTAATTGGAATGTTCACTATTTTAACTTGTTTAAATTTTCTTTACTTTCAATTTAAGAGTTGCAAACTTCAACTCTAAAGTTTCTCAAAACATTTAGCTTAAATTTATTAATTCTCTTATTTTATAAGTTCTGGTTATTCAGATATTTCATTTCATTCAAATAATTTGAAGATTATTAACTAACAAAACTTAAATTTTTTAAATGCCGGGTTCACTTCAAATCATTTGAAATAAGTATATATATTTATATCTTTTGTATATCAAATCATACTTTTGTAGTTTAAACCAAAATCCATTTATCAAAACAATTTCGTAGCAAATATTCTCATAAGTCTCCTACACTTTGAGACTCGAAAATGAACATCGATGATGCTGCGCAGCCATCACCGAAATTATTTTCTAGCGACAGAAGAGGGGAGTATTGAATTCATTCCTTTTAAATTTTATTTGAAAACCATTTGTATTTGTATATACTTTTAAACAATACTGATATTATTTTCCAAACATTGAAAACCATTTTTAGAAACACCGAAATTTAAATTTCCCAAATTCTCAATTTTATATTCATTTTACTTGCAAATTATATTTTATAAATCACATTTATACAATTTCATTTTCTTATAATCATATAATAGCTAATAGTATAGGAATAGTGATTAATCAAACGATAAATGATAATGATCAATATTATCATTTCTATCAACTAATTCATTTAACGATCTAAATTTCAGAAAACCATTCTTTTATACATAAAATATAATCCTAGGTAAATTTATTTCATTTACCAAATTTCGAAAACAATATTGTGTTGGTACTTTGTTCAAGTGTTTTTGAATCCCTATCGATATAGTGGCATCCCACGTACCGATCAGAACCAAAAATTCAAACTTAACAATTCAAACAACACGATATAAAACATTTTATACAACACTAACAAATATGCTCTCTCATATATATACACTCAAACAGACTCATTCTAGGGTATTACTAACCTTATCTCTAATGAGTCAAACCCCACAAAGCAAAGATTATCGCTAAACCAAAGCTCTGATACCAGCTGTGACGACCCAAATTTCGGAAGGTTTAAATTGACAATAATCCACACATGTCCAACTTAAACAATCCGGAACATAGATAATCATTGGGGTTAATTAAGAAAAATAAGAAAAGAAGAAGAAAACAGACACAGAATCTCGCAGTGGGACGATAAAATATAATAATCAAATAAACAGTTCATGAAGCTGTTTACTATACATTTGATTATAATTTATACAACATTTATCAGAGTTATACATATACAATAGAACAAAATGTAATGCAGCAGAACAACATGATGCTGGGGATAATGATAGTAATAATATACCAAATCTTCGTCTTCGTCCTCCAAAATAATCTTCAATGCGTTGAAAAACTCAGTGCTGACCCGAGCGTAATGAAGAGACAAAACACTCGAGTTAGAACTAAAATATTCTTATGTAAGCCAAATCGATTTCACATATAACATGAGTGTCGTGGCGTCAGAGATGTTTATGGGGTTTCACATCTCCTATCCAGTGTATAACGTGCGTGCAATAACTGAAGAGATGTTATGGGATTTTTCATCTCTTAAGGATCCGTCAAAATATTTATGTGTTGTAGAATACGCTACATATATAATGTCTAATCGGTAAAATAAATATCAAAATAGCTTTAAGGCTTTACATTGATCCCCCTTTAACGTGTTTTTAAGCATTGGCGTACAGTTTGCATTTGACACCACCAGTAGCACGTCGGTAGTCAATGATGTGCCGTGATACGACAACACTAAACCAAAATCTTAAGGGTCTTATATAGGGATAAAAGTATGATAAGGCATGTGAGGCAATGCCCAAGGTAGGATACTACCAGTTTACCCTTTCCGTTTGGTGGTAATGCATCATAGCCATGACCGCCCACCGCATCCAACACTCCCAAAATCCGAGGCTGCGCACCAATCAATCACAATGTAAATGGTGGTAATATGAAGAAGTGTGTCCGCTCGGGGTAGCTAGCCCGCTTGGCCGGTACGGCTCCTGTTTTAGTCATTTCAATTTGGCACAAGTGTCAGGCTAATCCATCATCGTTATCTTTCTTCAAATCCAGCAAACGACGCCAAATCCAACCACTTCGTTCTAGAGTCTCCTCCACGTACACAGTTGTTAAAGTGGTTCCAATATTGACAGAGAGTATGCCAATAAGAGGCCTTGGTCTCTTTAACAACCAAACGTCATTTTGCACACCGGTTGGTTCTTTTACCTTTCAAGATCGATTCGTACTTGATATCAAAATAACATATTCGCTTCAAAATCAAATCCATTTCGAAATCATCATATTTACTCAAAATATACCATTTCATTTCAAAATCATTTTCGCCTAATATCCCGATTTCGCTTCCAAATTTGTTTTCAATTTCAATTTAGATTATAACCTCATTTTAACCCAATTCGTATTTCCAAGATTTAAATATAAACATTCCACCCATTTGACCAGTTTGAGTTTTTAGAAAATAGCTTAAATAGTTTTAAAATAGTTAAATAGTTAAATAGTTAAAATAGTTTAATAGAAAATAGTTTGGAAAATCAAGATCATTTGAATATTTTAAAAAAATTATTTTTTTATAGTTTATATTAAAATAATTCATTTGAAAATAGTTTCAAAGTCAAACCGATTCAATTCCAAATTTCCCGATTCAAATCACTTTAAATTTCCATTTCGATTTAATCGATTCAATTTCGATTTCAGGTCGAATATTACTTCGATTCCAAATTAATTTTGATGTCAATTCCAAATTAATTTCAATTTAAAATTAATTTCAATTACAATTCCAAAATAATTTCAATTTCAAATTTAAAACATTTCAATTTATTCCGAGTTCGATTTTCGAAATATCGATTTCAAAACACTTAAACCAAATTTACCTTCAATACCCAATTTAAAATCCAAATTTTCAAATATAATTCAATTTTGAGCTCAATTTCGAAATATCGTTTTCTATCACTTTTACTTAGCAATATACATGGTTAGAATAAAAGTCCAATCTTTTAAAACAGAACAATTTCTGAAATTCAAATCATATTTCGGTTTTAACTAAAAAAATTCAACTTCAATTATTTAAACATTCATGTTATCAACTTTAAATTTCACATTCGAGCTCAAGTTTGAAAATAATTCGATTTCCATAAATTGGATTTTTATTCCTTAAAATCAAATCATTTAAATAATTTCAAACCAAAATTTCTGAAATCATTTAATTTAACCAATCCGGTGTCCGTATATAATTTCCTATCCTCTGGCCAAGTGGAACATTTATTTCAATTTAATTTCAGGGATGGATATATATCATTTCAATCCAAAATAAATGTCATAGGTATATATCATTTCAACATATTTCTTAATTTATTCGAAATAATTCGACTTACATTTTTATATACTGTAAATAATATACATGATGATAGCAGGATATATCAAAATAAATAAACATCCAAAACATCAATCAGTAGCATCCATCACAGTCAATCATCCAAAGAGTCAAGATAATTCACAACAATTACATAGTTATCAATATCGGGTATTTTATTGACAATTAAATTCAAATTTCAAATTTAACTGTCAATTTTAATTTTTAACAATCAATTCAAATTCCATTTCCAAATGACAGTCAATAAAATTAAGTAATTTAACGATCTCAATTTAACGAACATAAACATATTAGTACATCGTGAGCGATAAAACACTCACCTTTTATTTGAAACTGAAAATTTTCCAGCTTCAAATAGATTCCAATTTGATTCCATGGCGTAGACGGCTTCGATACGATTCCAACGCCACTCGTTTCGTTCGAAAATGGACCTCGTATGGAAAAGATACGGATTTTATTAATATCGATATAATTAAAATTAAAAACCCCTAATTAAACTAATAATATAATTAACCACACCCTATATCTTCGTTCATCTTCCCCTGCAGATACTCAGATGCACGCGACTTAAACCCATACGCAACCAAAACCTCCACATGCACGCATCCTAAGATGACCGGGGCCCAATCCATCGCCACTGCAACAAGTGCCACAGCCTTCTCCCTCATCGCCGACGATCCCATAGCCTCTGCTGCCCTCGATCGCCAGCAAAAACTCAAGAAACGCACATGAACACACCCAGATTTCGACCTCCACGACGCGCAAATTTAGATCATCACCGTATGGATGTATAGATCTCGCGAGTCTCTACGATTCTCTAGTTGAAAGATTTTGATATAAGTGGATGGATCGAGTTGAAACTGAGTGGAAAGATCGTCTCATTTCGGCCATTGAATTTATTTAAGACAGCTAGGGCATAAGCTAGGGTTTTGCTGGTGATTGCGCGTATATATATACATTCATATATATTATTTTATTATTATATTTACTGTTCACGCGAATTTTCGAACGAACTCCAAACGAAGCGTGCCGTCTGGCGTTTATAATGTTTTACCCCTATTTTGAACACAATGGAACAAGTTTCGAGGCCTAATTCGATCGTATATGGAAGATAGCTTTTTTGAATCGAATTAAAATATTAAATTTCCAATATCAATTTCAACGCGTTTCTATCCTGTACGACCAAACGGTAACTCCAAACGCTACGAAATTTGAAATCCCATAATAATAAACTATTTCAGATCCAACGGAACTGGTTTTTTTGAATTCTGATACTATGGCCAAAATGGCTATTTTACTCGTTAATTATAATATAAAATTTTCAATTTCTAATTATTCACTTTTAAATCCAATTCTAAATGTTAACAATCTTCATTCGTAATTAGATAAAATTTAAATCAAATATCATTTTCAATCATATTAAATCCAGAAATCAATTATCCAAATAATTTCCAGTATTAGATTTAAACAATTTAATTATCCAATAAATCACAATAATTGAAATATAAGTTATTGAACTTATAAAATTTAACTTTTAAAACGAATTCAAATTATAAAACAACTATTTTCATTTTACAGTCATTCAATATTCATTATTCAATTTCACTATTGATTTTAAACATAGTCAATAAATAGAATTTATTTCAATACTTGTTATCATCAAAATCTTCGAAATTAACCATTTCAAAACTTTATTCAAGTTCATATTCAATAACTTACATTAATAAATTATCAAATTTTTATTTTTAACCATTTTTATTCAATAATCATATTAAATTTAATAATTTAAAATAGCTAAAAATACGGGTCGTTACAAAAGTTGAGCTAACTTCTTTTTGTAAGGTCGTGTGTTACTACAAATAAAGGTGTTGGACACCAAGGAAGAACATATCGAAATTCAAGATATCGAATGTGAAGAAGGAAAAGCAATCAAGCATTCGATAATGGTATCGAACTTCAAGCAACTTCAGTAAGATATTGAACCTCTATAATCAAAGGTGTCGAATGTTTAAGATGGGACGGTGAATCTCTAAAGGTATCGAATTCCAAGCAGTTAGCAAACCCAGAAGGTATCGAACATGAGCATAAAAAGAAGGTTATCCAACCTTAACAATCAAAAGAAATTACATCAAGTTATTGAATCTCTAAGGACGTCGAGCTAGAAGTGTTATCGAGCTTGAATGAAGGAAGATGAGGTATCGATCTTCAATAACTATAGAAGTTGTTGAGCATGTAAGAAGAATGAGATATTGAATCCAAAAAAATTTCTAAAGATATCGAGCATATAACAGGCCCAAAGTGGCGTCGAATATCAAAAGTTACCCAAATACTAAGGTACCAAAACTCTATGAAGCTATTGGTGTCGAGCTTTACAAGCAGCAAATGATGTCGAACTTCAAAGGACAAAAGGAATATCGAATATGAAGAATGCCACATATCATCAATGCAAAGAAGGGTAATGAATATCATTAATAAAAAGAGGGATGTCTAATGCCATTAATATGAAGAAGGATGCCGAACATCATAAGTACAACAAAGGATATCGAATATATGCAATTCACACAATATATCGAAGGACACATGGCGACTGCTACCACCCCTATAATATAGACCCATGGCTACATGTGAAGGGGAATTTTTCTCGTCTCATTTCTTAAATTTTCAAGTTGTAAATGCTAAATCAAATTGAGGATTTTGTAGAGCCAATTGTACATTTGTGACTTTTGCACATAAGGACTTGAACAATGAACATTTCATAGCATACCTCAATCAAATAAAGCGATTTGGAAAATTTTCAAATTTTCGATATGCACATAACTTCTCACACTTGACTCAGGCTATAAACATGCTTACCCCATTCTATTATGATTGGACTAGAACCTTCATTTTCATACTTCCCTAGCACTTTACATAAGGCTACCTAATCCCTTATCTGAACTTGGCTAGCTTTATCTTGCAATTTGAGTTAAAAAAAAATTTGTCAACATTATGTACTTAAGAGTAGTACACAAGGTTAAAATTAATTTCAACTAAAGAATTGTTTACAAAATCATAAAAGATAAAGGTTTATGTGAAACCCAAACATATCATAGACTAAGGAGTTGGCGGGTTGTGCGAGTCAAAAGACCGCACGTAATAATTGTATGTAAGGGTTCTTATATGAATCGCCCCAAAGCAGTGTAGGAACGATCATCATCGAATGGTTATCATTGTATGTAAGGCTATATGTGAAGTCGAATGTTCTGAAAAAAATTATCATAAGGAAAGACCAACTCAGTTTTATGTAATGTAATCCATAAAAAATTTATGAATACCTATCTGATTACACCAGATGATTTTCTTATCACCAGATGGTTTTCTGGTCTTCTTATTATCAGATGAAATTCTAGATTTCTTATCATCAGATGGGATTTTGGATTTCATATTATCGGAGGATTTTGGATTTATTATTACCAGATGGTTTTCTGGTCTTCTTATTACTAGTTGGGATTATGGATTTCTTGTTATCATAGGATTATGGATTTCTTATTACCAGATGGTTTCTGGTCTTCTTGTTGTCAGAGGATATTCTTGATTTCTTATTACCAGATGATTTCAGGTCTTCTTATTATTAGATGGGATTCTAGATTTTTATTACCAGATGATTTTCTGGTCTTCTTATTATCGGATGGGATTCTGGATTTCTTATTACCGGATGGATTTTTGGTCTTCTTATTATTAGATGGGATTTTGGATTTCTTATTATGAGAGGATATTCTGGATTTCTTATTACCAGATGATTTTCTGGTCTTCTTATTATTAGATGGGATTCTGGGTTTCTTATTATCAGATGATTTCCCGGTCTTCTTGTTATTAGATGGGATTTTGGATTTCTTATTACCGGATGGATTTTTGGTCATCTTATTATCAGATGGAATTCTGGAATTCTTATTATTAGAGGATATTTTGGACTTCTTATTACCAAAGGATTTTCTGGTCTTCTTATTATCAGATGGGATTCTGAATTTCTAATTACCAGATGGATTTCTGGTCTTATTTTTACTAGGTGGGAGTCTGGGTTTCATATTATAAGAGGATATTTTGGATTTCTTATTACCAAATGGTTTTCGGGTCTTCTTATTACCAGATAGTATTCTGCATTTCTTATTGCCAGAAAGTGGTAATATACTGAATTCCTAGCTTTCTTATTTTCAAATGGTTTCCTAACCTCTTCTGCAAAATTAGTGCCAGATATTTTTCTAATTTTCCATCAAATGAATTGTTAATTCCTTAAATCATTAACCCATCATTAAAGCAAGTTTCAAGTTTGGAAATAAAATTACAATGAGAAGGCAAGCTAAATGTTGCATATCATCTTGCATCAAATTAAAGCTTTGGGAATAACAAAAAGTTGAACGACAAAGGAATCTGATCTAAAAGTTTACAAGCAACTCAATATTGAAAGCCAATCTCAGACAACCAGCAAAGAGTTAGCTCAGGAGGAAAAACTTTGGAGCCCATACCAGTCTTCTTGAACAGTTTCTTTCCTAGCTCTCTATCAGTCTACCAGGTGATATAATTCCAAATTTGAATGCTCATCATTAAGAGCATGTAGGTGGTTTGCATATTATCTAAACAGTAAAAAGTTTAAAATAAAAAATAACTTTTACAGTAAGTAAGTAACCATTGGATAACCAAAATCGAATTCATAAGAAAAACTTAAACTTTTAGGTTGACTAGAAGAACACGAATGAATGCTAAACCTGCAATAAGAGAATAAATTTATTGGCATGCCCAATAAACTTAAGTGATAGTTAACATAAAAGTATCCCAAGTATAATGTTGCCCCAATAAAATCTTAGTAATAAAGTTGAAAATCATATATTAGTATCAAAATGGATATGTGGAATTTAAGATTTTAAATGATGATTTGAAAATTTCCATTGTTTAGGTTTGAATCGTAGAAGAAATAGGAACGCAATCAAAGTAAATGAATGGATGGATTCGGAAGGCGGCAAGCACTGTATTTGGGATTATCAACTAGAAAAGTCAATGTTTATACTACCGTTCGAAGGGAGGCAAATGTATCCACATAATTTCAATATCAAAAGTAATACCACAAGTGATAGCATTGCTATGGAATTGGTGCCACTAAGCTCAACGTCGAAGACCAACAGTGTCGCATGGGATCAATAATGTATAAAGTCGTTGTCGTATCTCTTCGGTGTCGCCACTCAATCACATCGCACATCATCAAGTCGCAGTTCATCAGCGTCGAATTCCATCAATAAGGGAAAAGGAAGAAGTCATATTTGATCAAAGCCGCATAGGTCTCGTGCCGCTCATCATCGAAGTCGGGTGGATTGTAAATCTCGTATCACTTTGGTGTCACTTCTAAGCGATGTCGCACTTCATTATTACCATCAAAGACATGTGACCAGTAATGCACTTGTAGATCAACGTTGAAATAATAGAGTGCAGCACTTCATCAATAAAAGAATGCAATGGTATCAAATACAGTTGAACATTGTAAGCCATTAATAAGTGTCAATGAGACCTATAGCACATTTCATTGATGCTGAACTTTATCGACATCGCTATTTGTCTGTTGTTACCAAGACAACCTCATCGTCAATATCAACTAATGAGTAATGCTATGTTTGTTGCCATACTTCATCAACCATTGGATATTGACGCGAGAATAATTGAGTTACCCTTCCTCGATATTCATGCCATCCTTCATCAATGTTCAAAGCCACCTCCAAATGATGCCACTAGCAATCAATTAAGAGTATCTCAGAGCATAGGATCGCCAACACTAACACCAACAATATACTAAGAGAAGCCACTTTATATCAAAACAACACTATATCGACGCCACTCCTCATCAACACTCTTCTTTGGGAGCACCACCGCAATCTACATTCGCGACGTCGATGATGAATATTTTTGACATTCACGAAGATGGGATAACAACCGGTGCCGCTACAATTCAACACTTTCATCAACCAGTGAGAAGCTCCAATCACCTACGCTGAGAGTCATCGACTTCAACGGTATGCCACACAAAGTCGCCCTTTCACAACACTGCCCAGTTTCGATGTCACATCTCATCAATGCTTGGTACCACCCTTGATTGATACCATTTAACGACAAAGCTAGTGCCAATTGACGTCGTCAAAGCCGAGCCTGCCAAAGACGTTGGAAGCGAAGTGAAGTTGCTCCACCTGTATAAACATGAACCTCGAGGCTCTCAAAGGAAAATTTTCATTATCTTCCCACATTTTATCTTTTCAACTTTGTAAATCCTAAATCACTTTGGGGAATTTTGCTGATTGTAATACTCAAACATTGTACACGTAAGAAATTGAATATCAAACAATTGCTAGCATTTTTGACCACTTGACCCTTGAATTTGGACCTGAACATTGCCTTGAATATTGATTTGAATCATACATGACATTCGATATAACAATGATGATAATACAAAGTTTTTTTACGGACTTGAAACCATGCATGCCTCAACCTACAACTTCGACTAGCTTCGACGGAGTCCTACTTTGATCAACTTCACTTCCTATTCACTTTTGGGGTTAACGAATAAATTTATTAACAACCAATATATTAACTTGACTTTAACCCATAACTTATGAATTGACTAGTCTATGACTTACGACTTGCTTAGCATACTTGATTCAAACTTGTGATTAGCATACTAACTTAATCCTTTTATCACTTACAACATGATCATAACCTCGATATTGGGTGTGCATAAGATGATCACGGTTTAACATTGAGCTAATGACGTCCTAGCTTATTTGCCTAGAGTTGTCCTAGCATATTTCAACAAAGTCTACTTTTCCGATACTTTTGTGTGTTGACGAAGAAATTCGTTAACATTTTAGCACTAGAAGGAGGGCTTGAAACTTCGATTCCTTATACTTCTCTCCATAAACTATTTGCATAAAGTTCTTTTGTTTCAGAGGGAATGGTGAGAAACAGAAAGAGTAAGGACATCACATGACGAATGACTTTGAAAGACAATATCATCCCGAGCTTTAATTTAGATAATATGGAAGTTGGACGACCTTCAGCTTTAACAAAACTCATAAGCAATAAGGTCAAGAAAGTAAAATCTTCAAGTAAGATCCAAAGCGAGGTATTGGATACATGGTCTCCAAGGTTGCAAACAAAAGAAAGCGAAAGGATTATGAAAACTGAACAGAATGAAAATCAAGAAAGTCAAGCAAGAGAGCCCCTCAAACAATTGGATAGCTCCATCAAAGAATATAATAAAGACTACTATGGTGGCGAAACCAACCAAATAACAAAGGACATGCTTAAGGAGAAAGAAACCCTTGACCTAAGACAAGATAATCGCTTTCGAAGAACTCCTCTGTCAGAGGAAATATTTGCTGTTAGAATTCTATCTCATATCAAAATTCCTTTACTAAAGTATGACGGAACCACTGATCTAGATGAGCACCTTTTAGCTTTTGAAAACCGAATGGATTTGTATAATGACTCTAGGGAAGTTCGTTGTAAGCTATATGTTCTTAATTTATTTGATCGGTTATTTTGCATGATTATTATTGCAAACTCACATTTCCATGACCCAAAACTCATTTTGGGATATAAAAGGGTAGAATAACCAACTAGGTTGACCCAATAGTGAGTATAATCAGATTTAACTCCTTAGTGAATAGAATTGCATCCAGGAGATCAGGTAGATCACAAGAGTTAGGATGCACATGTGTAGTTAATGCTCCGCTATTAGCCCGCTATAACCATGTTATATCTCATAGCAGATTTCTACCGCTACGGTTTTTCCATATAGCCCCAAATATAGCCTTTCCGCTTTAAGCCCCGCTATTTCCGCTATATCCCGTTATTCCCGCTATTTCCGCTATATCTTCTTTAAAAGAAATGAATTGAAAATTGACATTTATACATTATAAAAATTCTGAAATTAATTTATTCAATTGAATTTTTAATAAATTTTTAAAAATGAAAATACTCTATTATTCTACTAAATTCAATTATGTTATATAACAGTTTTACGTTTATTTACAATATATTCGCACATGTTTTTATTTAAAATTACTTATCTATTAATTATAATTCAATTGAATGTTAATTTTTCATTTAATTACCACTTATATATTTGTAAAAACATTAAGTATGAGTTTTATATGCTATTTTAGAGTCATCTGCTATATCCTCACTGTATCCACACTATGACTTTTTGCACCTTCGCCGCATTGAATCTGCTGAGCGCTTTAATTGCACAAGAATGCACAGAACTGATTAAAAGATTATGATATGAGATATGGTAATGGAATGGTCCAATAGGTTCACAGTGATCCCATAAAAACTGTAGCTTGAGCAGTGTTATTGGAGGATATCCAATAAGTTCATAGTGATCCCATGAAAACTAAGAAAGACATTATTGGTGGAACCCAATAGGTTCATAGTGATTCCATGAAAACTATGATTAGATAGTGTTATTGGTGGAAGCCAATAGGTTCGTAGTGATCCTATGAAAACGATGATTCAAGACAGGTAGTCCTTAAGAGCTTTACCAGTTTATTAGTCAGCCCATAAAAACTAATAGATTTATAGTGACCGTAGATAAACTATGAATTGAGACAGATAGTCAGATAATAATAAAACAGATATCCTAATAACTTGGTATTGGTAATCCAGTGTATATTGCATATTTGCATATGATATTGTTAATATGTTTTAACCATTGTGGATGCAAGAGCACGGTATATGGTTGATTTGTTTTGGTTAAGATACTAGTGACGGGAAAAATTGTTCCATTTGGTGGCGTGGTATTACTAGATATCTATTGGTTCAAGATGGTAGGTTATTATTCACATCAAACTATTTGTCTGACCTAAAGTTTTTGTTTTTCCCTTTAAACTCTCGGATACTCGTTTGAGTAGGTCGGGAGTAAGGGATTTCAGGTATCCCGTTAGATGATTAAGCTTCCGAAGACGTGTAGGAGGCAATCTAGCCATTTAGGAGTTCTAATCAAATCTGCTATGTTGTTTGATTTTGTCTGTATGTATGTAATTTTAAGTTTTATAATTGCCAACTGTTAGACTCTGATCAACTAAGAGGGCATCTTCATATGTCGCTTTTGAAGTATTTTATAATAATTATATTTTCTCTGATCATAGGATTGCAAATGGGATTATGTAATAAATATAAAATGTTATTTATAAAATGAAATGTGAAAGTTTGTTATTAAATTGTGTTTAATATTTTTCATATTCATGTGCTTCTGGTTATTGATATGATTAATATAGCTGCATTTTGTCATCGAAAATTAATACTATGGATGACTTCAGCATTCGTAGCGCTTAGTTTCGGACCTCAAAATGGGGGATGTTACAAGTTTCATCTTGACATTGCCTGTCTTTGGGCAACGACAAATCCCAGCAAGTCAGGAATAAATCATCTGATCGATCCCTTAGTTATTTTCTAACGAGCTAGCCCAACTTATCCGATCGCCTCTAAAAGTCATTGCACTTCGATGTTTCTTACCTCCAAGCAATGGAAAATTCTTATGAGTCGGGATCGAATTATTTGATCGATTTTGAAAGGTTAGGTCGAGTTTTTTGATTGACCTGAAGCAGTTATCCTTCCTAACATTGCTAATCTCCGGGCAACGGTAGATTCCTAAAGGAAGGAGTCAAATTATCTGATCGATCACTTAGTTTGTTGTTCTTCCTGACATTGCCAATCTCTGGGCAATGCAAGTTCTGGTGGGTCATAGTTCCTTTCTAACGTCACTAATCTTCGGGCAATGTCGGATTCTTGAAGATTGCATATTCATCTTCCCGTTGTTGTCAATCTCCAAGCAATGCCAGATTCTTGAAGTTCAGGGTTTGCACTCCCGACATCGCCTATCTCCGGGCAACACTAGATTCTTGAAGGATGGGGGTTTCACCTTCCTGACACAACCAATCTCCAAGCAGTGCTAGATTCCTGAAGGTTAAACTTCTTCATTCCTGGTGTCGCCTATCTCCGAGCAACACTAAATTCCAAAAGGATGGGGGGTTTCACCTTCTTGACACCGCTAATCTTTGGGCAACGGCAGATTCCCAAAGGTTAACGTTTTTATCTTCCTTGCATTGCCTGTCTCTAGGAAACACCAGATTCCTATAGAAGGTGGTTGAATTATCCGATCGACCCAAAAGTGAGTGGACCTTCTCGACATAGCCTATCTCTGAGCAATGCTGAATTCGCAAGGTTTAGACCCAATTTAACCTATCAGCCAAGTGATTGAAGTATCGATTTTTCCTGTCGAGTCGGAGGTTTAATTCGATTTTCCACATCATTCCGGCGGTCTAGACCTTCCCAACGTCGCCTATCTCTGAGCAACACTATTTCTAAGATAATTGGGGGTCAATTTTCTCCATTGACCTAGCGGGTTGAGTTGTTTCCCATCAACCCAACTGTTTAGACCTTCAGGACGTAGCCTATCTATGGGCAATGCCAATTTTTAAAAGGTTGGGGGTCGATTTTCCCCATCGACCCGGTAACTTAGACCTTCCCGACATCGCCTATCTTTGGGAAATGCTGCGTTAGAAGATTGGGGGTCGATTTTCCCAATCGACCCAGCGGTTTGAGTCGAATTTTCCCATTGACCCGGTGGTTTAGACCTTCCCAACTCTCCTATCTTCGGGTAACGCCAGAGCTTAGAAGGTTGGGGGTCAATTTTCCTCGTCAACCTGGCGGTTTGAGTCAATTTTCCCCATCGAATCGGAATATTAGACCTTCTCGACATCGCCAATCTCCAGGCATTGCCGATTCTCAAAAGGTTAGGGGTTGATTTTCCCCATCGACCTAGAGATTTGGACCTTCCCAACGTCGCCTATCTCTAGGCCAAGCTGGTTTTCAGAAGGTTGGGAGTAGATTGTCCTCATCGATCTAGCGGTTTGGACTTTCCCGACGTCGGCTATCTCCGGGCAACATTGGTTCTCAGAAGGTTGGAGGTCGATTTTCTCAACGACCCGGCGGTGTGAGTTAATTTTCCCGATCGATCCAGTGGTTTAGACCTTCCTGACGTAGACTATCTCCAGCAACGCTGATTTTCAAAACATCCAATTCTCCCTATCGACTAGGTGGTTTAGACCTTCCTAACGTCGCCTAGCTTCGGGCAATGCCAATTCTCAGATGGTCGGGCGGTCAAATTTCCACTTTGTCCTAGAATTTTGAACCCTCACGACGTCGCCTATCTCCAAGAAACGCCGATTGTCAAAAGGTTGTGGGGTCGATTTTTCCTGTCGAATTAGCGTTTTGAGTCCATACTCTTCATTGACTATCCGAGGACAGAGGAGCATTTTCTCAGTTGTGCCGCTAGTCGGGCGGCATAAGGGTATTGCTTACAAGAACACAGTTCCATTGGTTCAAGAAGCTGACTTTATCCATGAGTAGAAGAAGTGGTTAGTCCTGCCTATTAACCATGCCCACAATATTCTTGGGCGGCTTATTTGCCAAAGCAAGTTGGGGAAGTCTAAGTGTAATAGTGCCGCAGCAAGTCAATGTTCTAAGCACACGGGATTGGGATTCCATCAATGGTTGCTAGTTTGAAAGTTATGTCTCCAAGCTTTAAATCAATTGTGCAAAGTCCTTCCCAGTTTGGACCAAGTGCCCCTATACCCGGGAGAAATCATTTTAGAATGAGATCTCCTACCTCAAAAGTACAGTAGTAAACCTTGGTGTTGAAGTGTCATGCTACCTTTTTCTGGTGGGTAGCAACCCTTAATTCTGCTTCTTCCCTTTTCTCATCAACCAAGTCGATAGACTCAAGCAGGAGCTCCTCGTTTACCTTCGGGTTGAAATGCTTTTTAAGATGAGAGGGGACTTCCATTTCTATCGGGATCATTGCTACCGATCCTATAACTAAGTGAATGGTGAGTGCCAAGTTACTTACTTATGTGACATTCTATAAGCCCATAGTGCTAGTAAAAGCTCATTGACCTAGTTGCCTTTAGCTCTAGTCAACCGCTTCTTCAAGGTGGATTTGAACTTTGAAAGCAAGTTTAGAACTTTGAAAGCATCGGAGTTAAGAAAGCAAGAAAGAATATCATTAAACAAGAAGTCTGATTAATTAATCTCTAGCCTTGGCTATGTTTAAATAGATGTGAGAAGTCTCCTTCAGAAGTTGCAACCCATTGATGAAAACTATTCAAGAAGGAGTCGCAACCAATGGAAGAGAGGAGACATATCATTTCAAAATATGACTATTATAAATAGCTTAGACATCTGATTAAGTATCAAACGTCTGATTTTTAAAAAAAATTTCCAAAAAATAAACGGTTCAAAAAAATTGACCTCGGACGTCTAGATTATGTAGTCAGACATCTGACTTTTGAAAATAAAAACCTTGAAAGATTTTAGTTCAAAAATGCATGTCCTCGGACGTCTGAGTTTTGTCGCCAGACATCTGGGAACCTAATAAAATTAAAACTTGCTGAAAATTATTTTTTGATTGTTTAAAACCATTTAGATGTAAACATTTAGCTCATATTACTCATGGGAGATTATACATATAAATCTAAGATACTAACATAAGATATATGACTCATACAAATATATGTTTTCATATGAGTTCTTTTTGACATGTTGTTGTAGCTTATTGAGTTTCTAATATCTTTGTGTCTTTAAATGTGGGTATTCAAAGCTTCTTTTTGGTCATCATGTACATGCATGTTAGATTCGATATTTTTCGATATGATTGTCTAGTTATTATCATTAAAATCCAACAAGAGAGGTTCTAAAACTTTGGAGATAATTCTAAAGGTTATGTCATTGGCATGGAGAACGTCAGCAGTAATGGTATATCTAACTCTCCTCTTATTACAAATATATACTTGTAGAAAATTTAAAACATAATTTACTTAGTATAAGGCAATTATGCGATAAAGGTTATACTACCTCTTTTGAAAAAGATAAAGATAATATTTTTGATCAAAATTAAAATATAACTTTTGAAGGTATTAGAAAAAGAAATATTTATGTTTTAAACATGAAAACTAAATTATAATAATGATATGTGTTTTTTAGCTAGTGACCATGATCAATTGCTATGTCACAAATGATATTATCGCATAAATTTTAAATATATATATACAAGCTTTCTAAAAATGATTTAGTAAAAGGTTTAACCAAAATGAGTTTCAAAGTTAATAATTTATGTAATGTAGGTCAAATAGGAAATTAACAAAATCCTCTTTCAAATCTAAGAAATTTATTTCTACTCTCTAACCCCTAGAATTACTTCACTTGGACCTTTTTGGACCAATCCAATTAGTTAGGTCTCTTGATCATAATATTCATCATAGGAGACAACTTTTCAAGATATACATGGACTTCACTTTTAAAACATAAAATGATACTTTTGACGTTTTTAATTTTTTTCGTAAAAAGAATTCAAATTTTGAAAAGTTTAAAAATTAAGAATATTAGAATGATCATGGTGGTGATTTGATAATGATTTATTTAACGATTTTTTGCAATAAGAATGGTATATGCCATAAAGTCACCTTTCTTAGAACACCTTAACAAAATGGTGTTGTAGAATGGAAAAATCGAACTTTACATGAATGCGCAAGAACCTTGTTAAGCAGTAGCCAGCTACTAAAGAATATTTGGGACGAAGCTATTTCTACTACTTGCTATGTTTTAAATCGCATTTCTATAAGGCTATTAATGAAACATACACCTTATGAATTATTTAACAAAAAAATAAATGTTTCATATTTTAGAATCTTTGGTTATAAATGCTATACTTAATACAAAAGATAATATAGGAAAATTCGATCCAAAAGTCGATGAAGGAATATTTGTAAGATGTTTGGAAAGAAGTAAAGCATATAGAATCTTTAACAAAAAATCTAATACTGTTGAAAAAACCTTGCATGTATCTTTTTCAAAGTGAATAATGATAAGATGAAAATATTTCCATAAATTAATCGAAAATCTTTGAAAATCCCCCTCAACAAAATAGAAATGTTGAAAATACTTTAAAATCACCACCATGTATTTTAAAAGATCATCCACTAGACAATGTAATTGGGGAAGTAAACATTAGAGTTAAAACACAAAATTAATTAAATCAAATTGGACACGTTGCTTTTTTTTCAGGTATAGAACTAGAAAATATTAAAGAAGCTTCATAAGATGATTTTTGGACTTTATTAATGCAAAAAAAAATAATCTATTTGAACAGAATGATGTTTGGGAGTTGATTTCAAGACAAAGCGATCAAACCGTAATTGGTGCAAAATGGGTTTTTAAAAACAAGATGATAATGGTGATATAATGAGGAATAAAGCAAGACTAGTAGCTCAGGGATATAATTAAGAAGAAGGTATCGACTATAAAGAGATGTTTTCCTCTGTCGCTAGATTAGAAGCAATTAAAATCATACTTGCTTTTTTTTGTCATCAAAATTTTAAACTTTTTCAAATGGATGTTAAATGCGTGCTTTTCTAAATGGATTTATAAAAGAAAATGTTTTTGTTGAACAATCACCTTTACTCAAACACGAACAATTTCCTAGCTATGTTTTCAAACTTAAAAAAGCTATTTATGGTATAAAATAAGCACCATGTGGTTCGTATGATCAATTAAAAAGTTATATTTTAGAATTTGATTTTGGAATTGGAAAGGTGGATTCTACATATTTATTAAAAAACAAGAAATCATATTTTGATTATTCAAATATATGTAGATGATATTATTTTTGGTTCTACTAATAAAACTGTGTGCAACAAATTCTCGAACATTATGAAAAAAAGTTTGGAATGTCTCATATGGATGAACTAAATTATTTTCTTAGTTTATAAATTGAACAACTAAATGATGGAATCTTTATCTATCAAAACAATATTGTAATGATTTATTAAAAAGATTTGAAATGAAAAATGTTTATGGTAAACTAATACCTATGAGTATTAGTCTACGTTTAGAAAAGGATGAAAATGGTAAGGAAGTTGATCAAAAACTTTATAGAAGTATTGTTGGCTCTTTACTATATTTAACAGCTAGTAGACCTAATTTAATGATGAGTGTTTGTTTATGTGTTGGATTTCAAGTAGATCCTAAAGAATCACACTTACGAGTTGTGGAACGGATTTAGCGTTACTTAACAAATACTAGAGACAGTGGACTTTTATATCCAAAAGGTTTCCCTTTTGAACTCATATCATTTAGTGATGTGGGTTTTAGAGGATGCAAAAGAGACTGGAAAAGTACAAGTGGTGCCACTTCATTGGTCAATCTCATGTATCATGGTTTAGTAAGAAGGAAAATTGCATTTCGCTCTCAATGTGTGAAGTAGAATATATTTATCTAGCTTCAGCATGTGCATAAGTCATTTACATGCAACAAACACTTCAAGACTTCTGTGTTCTTTTAAAAAATTCATATACTACGATAATACTACTAGTGCTATGAAGTTGTCAAAAAATCATATCAATCATTCTCATCCGAAACATATTGATATTAGAATCATTTCTTACGTAATAATGTAGAAAATGGTATTGTATCACCAGAATTTATTAACTCCGAAAATCAAATTGTAGATATTTTCACAAAGCCACTTGCCTAAAATATTTTTATTAACCAAAGACGAAGTTAGGAATATGTCCTCGTAATGAAATAGTTAGATATTAACCTAAAATTAACAAAGTTATTATATCGTTTTAACTTAATTGCAATACCGATCACCAAAATAAAATAACCTACCTATTTTTGAACTTTCTTAAAATATATTTATATTAAATCTAAAACGGATTTTGTCATTAATAATAACTATCAAAAATAATATGACTTACAGACAAAGTGACTTGTTTTCTATTAGAATAACTTCTTCTTCATCAGAAGAATTGACTGAATATTCTCTTAAAGGATAAAGAACCAAACAAGTTATTATCTTCGATAGGTACTTGAATTGATACAACGAAAAATTTGATAATCTTAAAAATTCTCAGCAATTTAATGGAGCAACATGTTGCAATCATCTCAGAACAAAGAAAGATAAGGATGAAGCAACAAAGACAAGGGGGGAAGTTAAATGTTATCAAAAGGACCTTGACCATCTTTTGGGGTACGACACAAGCTAGAAACAATATCAGCAGCAATGGAAGCATTCCTTCGACAGAATCAAAACCGCTAAAAATCTATAATCCGAAGAAAACTCCTTCCTCTGGATCAAATCCAATAACTCCTCCCAGATATTGTGATTAGTCGTAGCCATTTAATCAATAGAATTGCGATTGTTTGTACTAGTAAAATTAAATTAATATATAAAATTATATACATAATTTTTTGCCAAAAAATGTCAGACGTCTGACTAGGTTCAACTAGATGTTTGAGAATATCACCGGATGCCTAATTGAACCTATCAGACGTCTGATTGGCTTTAGGATTTATATATATATATATATATATATGTATGTATGTACTTATGTATGTATATGTTTATGTACATATATATATATGTACATATACATATACATACATACGTACATACATACTTACATATATGCGCAAATTTATTATCTTTGCCAGCTTCAACCTACCCCACCTTTCCTTTAACTCACCGGCTCAAAAATTTACCCCATCCACTTCTTTTTAATTTACCTCTTCAAACAAACCCTAATTCTTGAATTAAAATTTCATCAATGATGCCTAAAAATCTACCAAAATCCAAAAACACCAAAAAGAGAAAGATATGAGAATTAACATCTTCTCAACCAATCATGGTATCTCAAAAACAACTAAAAGCCTGGCTCTATAATTACTCGACTAGCATGGAACGATACAAGGTATTGAATAATATAAAGTTTTCCCATATGACATTTTATAAATTAGATGATTCCCCTCCTATAGCTTGAAAGATCTTACTGATGGGCTCAAATCACTCCCTTAATTGAATATGGGCCTAATAATATTAAGATTGTCCCTTAGAAATTAAGTTATTATTTGTGATTTTAGGAGGAAAATTTGTTAAATTTCAAAACAATGAGCATATTTATGAATGTTTATGGTAAAATCATTAAACTTCACTATAACCACATTAAACAAAATTAAATTAAAAGATGTTAACACCGAACATAGAAGATATAATCAAATAGGTCATCATCTTTGGGTTAACCAAGTAGCCATGGCAATTTAAAAGATCTACGTCCTTGATCATGTTTCTAGAATAAATGATAATAAACACTTTCATTCCAAGGGCCGGAAGTCATGAACAAATTTATGCTAAGTATTATGGGGCTTTATGTTCAACTGTTGGAGATATTGAAGTCAATCAGGCTACGTTTTAACAAGATAAGTTTTTTTAATCATTCATTAAAAAAATTCTCTATGGACCAAATATTACTCATCTAATGCAATCTAAAAATATAACTCTCTTTTATGATGACTTTGAAGAAGTAATGTATGCCGGTAAAAAATTCTTTGCTCTTATGAAACTCCTAGCTATGATTCCTTCATATATTTCATATAAGGAATACATACAACATCTTTAACAACAAACCTCCTCTACCATAAGAGAAAAGTAAATTGAAGTTTCTGATGAAGAAAGTGGTGAAGAGAAGAGTGATGATGGCAATGGAAGTGATGATAATGTTGAGCCGGTAAAGGTCATTTCCTCAATTTATCCCATTTCGGGATGCCTCAACTTTATAAGACCCAACTTCTTCTTTCATAAAACCAACAGAAATTGGAAAAATGACTTTCCAAAAGTAGCTAGAGGATGAAAAATATTGAAAAGGAGATTTCAGGTACCAAGAACTTCTTGGGAAAGATTTGGAAGAAGTTGTCGAGAAAATCTCGTTCTCCTTCACCTAAATTCCAACACCTCAACCATCTTCACATCAATAAACTCCACATACCAGATCATCCCCTCAGCTAATGCAACACTTAAATGATAGGAAAGATGAAAGTAAGAGTGGAGAATATGAAACCGAAAGCGATGAAGAGGAGGAAGAAATTGACCATCAGTAAAGATAAAAAATTGGGGTAAAGGTAAATTTTCATTTATATAATAACATGTGCTATTTAATGTTTTAACACTATATTTACTTATTGTTTTAATCATTTTTTAGATGTTCTTGTAGGATTATTGCAGCTTAGTGTTTCAATGTCGTCATGGTGATGCATTTGATTTTCTACGATCTTGTGTGGTTGTTCGTACTACTAGTTGTTTTATGTATTATTTGGTCTTATAAGAACATTTGATTAGTTGTTTGTTATGGAGTTCAAAACATCTGCTTGATCATGTAAATATTTGGGTTTGTATTTGTTTAAATACTTTGTAAGGGTATGTTAACATTGTACTTTTTTTTGTTGGTAATGTATGTTTGTTTAACATCATTATGAGTTGTGCTATTATGATGTTTATTTACTCACGTATACTAGTTTCTCTCCTATGGTTATTGTTTTTGATAATGAAAACAGGGGGAAAAAATAGTGGGCATAATGGTAGAGGGACTAAATTAAGTATTATAGATATATAATTGTCATCATCAAAAAAGGAAAGAATGTTAAATCTTACCTTTTTTGAGTTTGATGAGATAATTATATACCTCTCTATAAATTTTTACAAGTTCATCTTTGCCAGATATTTCAATGACAAAGACTAAAGGCCACTAACCACTGTGCTCAAGCAAAGAAGACCAACTATCAAGAGAGTTATTGTATTAGTAAGTCTAGAAAACTTGCGGTAAACATGCTTATAAATATTATTTTATTGATTTTAAAATATTTTTCAAATTAAAAAACTAAGAATATTTTTGAACATTGTCAGAAGTCAGACATTTGAGTTGACTATTCAGACGTTAGATTAATGTAATGACCCATATTTTTAACCATTAAAAAATATTAAATTAATAAGATTTTTGAATAAAATTGTTAGGAATAAAATAAGATTTTATTGATAAAAATTAAATTATAATATAAGTTATGAGCTTAATTTAAATTTCTATTAATGATATATGTTTGCAATAAGGTAAGAATGATACATATGTTAGTGTGTATTTTAATGATATTGGTTTGAATGAAATTAATAACCGTCTGAATGAAAATTTCCAATTGATTGGAATAATAAATGTTAATAAAGAATAATAAATGTTTCTTTATTAAAGAAGAAATCATGTGTTTATTTAATTGAAATATATTTTTACTTACAGATGATTATAGAGATGAGAAACTATTATTTAGTAAGAAATGTATAACTGCTGTTTATATCCAATAGTGTATAAATATGTTTAAATTACTATTAGATAGGAAACAATCGTTCTATTTCTCATTACATTTATTTAGTCCATTTTGAAATTCACCTTTGTATCAATTGAAATTAATGAATTGAATAATTTCTATTAACAGGAAGAGGACACTAAATTGTAAATTAATAGGTGTAACTAAACGTAGCTTATGTTTTGTGAAAATAAAAGGAAATGTTTGACTTAATGAAAAGATCATTTTTATCAAATAAATTAATGTTTCATTTGTGAATATAAGTTTAATTTCATTAAATTAAATAATAGAATGATTTGATTAGTGGAAGAAACATATGTTTATTTGAACTGTGTTTTAGCATACAGATTGATTACAAGAATATGAAATCATTTATTTAAGTAAGTTATTTATTACTCTAATGTATAAACAACAAATTTATAAACGTGTCTAAATGACTAAAGGAAACAATGTTCTGTTTTTCATCTATTTTAGTTTGTCTGTTTTGAAATTTAACTTTGTAATCAATTGCGATTGATGTAATCAAAATATTTCAATTAAAAGGAAAGAAAACGTTGATTACAATTAATTAAAAGAAACGCATGTTTTGTGTTAAACATAAAGATCGTTTTAATGGAAATAAAAGATCATTTTGGGAAAACCAAATTGAACGTTTTCATTTTTAAGGTAAGTATAATTTTATTTATTGTGCGTTGACAAAAAATTAAATGGTACAAATTTGAGTATTATTTGAGTTGATGAAATTAATTTGATTCAAAAGAATACATTTCAAAAATTGAATTTCAAAAGGTTGTGCAATGTACATGGTTCCTTCATTTCTTTTGTTATTAATTGTTGCCTGTACCTTTTGAAGTAGTTACCTCATTATTAATACTTAAAAAACTTTTGGTAAAAGTTATGTCTTGGTCCGAGTGGGGATAGCATTTCTCTTCTGCATGTCTATGGAGTTTTTAAAAATCCAAACATCTCATTCATTTCTCCTTTTGTTTAATACCTGAGCCTAAACTTTTAGGCTGTATTTAATTTTTGCCACCTCATTTTCGGTTCTACAAAATTTCACTTTACTTTGATTTGCAACCTTTCTCATTCCTCCGTACATTTCCTTATGCATTATTAATGCCTGAAGCTTTCAAAACACAACGTGACATTCATTTTTGTCCCTCCACCTTCATTTCCTTATTATTAAATAACCTGCCACTTTATTTCTTCATTTGCATTTTATTTCTCCTCACACCTCATATTCATGTAGTTCAAATTGTTCTTTCCTGAAGCTATATTCTCATCATCAAATTGTTCACGTTTTTAATCTTGTTCCTTCATATATTTTTTGTCGCCACTTCATTTCCTATGTTCAGACCTCCATTTCAAATCTTCCTTTCCCCGAATCATTTTAACGTGAGCTTGCAAATTCAAAAGCTCTCATTTTTGCAAATTCAAAAGCTTTCTTTTATGAAACATGAGTTTCATTTTTCATTTTTCCTACACATCCTACCCTCATCTTAGTTTGTTCTTCCATCCTTGCCTGAAGCCTCATCTTGAGAAAAACGTGTAACAACCCGAGTTTTTCATACAAGAAAAACCGGACCATTTTAGTTAAGAAGAAGAGGTAGAAGAAGAAAAATAGAAAACAACAGCAGAATCTCACATCGCAGCGGAATAAAATATAATATATACAAAACAGATCTTTACTCAAACAGAAAAATATATCTGTTTATACAATATATCATCAGAATACATCATCAGAGTACATCAACATCCATAACATACAACTGAATACACAACGGAAAATAATAGCAAGTACGAGAGTACGTATCGTCATCCAGCTCGTCTCCTGAGCTCCACATCATCATATCCTGTAACCTATAATACTCGGTCTGACCCGAGCATCATATAAAACAATACCCGAGTCAGTCTGGAAAACCAGCGTGAGAAAATCACACTCAAATTGATTTTTAAAGTTTCAAAATCCTTTAAAAACAAAAGCATCTCGTAAGACCACGCCACAAATAAACATGTCGGGTTTTTACCTTACGATAGCTAAACACTTTATATCAAAATCCTCTGATATTATAATAGTGTCTACAGAAAGTAAACTAGAATCTAGCTGAAATGCTTGCATCTCACGTTTCAGCAATAGTTGGGCACAATCAAAACCGTACAGGCACGTAGGGAGAATGGATTTCCAACGAATGACTAGGCACTGGGGTACCACCTATCACAGTACGTGGCCTAGATCACCGTACCGAGGAGTACGCCCGCTCCTCTGCAACACAAGGCCGGAACCATCCCTTACTGGATGATCCCGAATAAAATCACCCCACGGTTGGGATCAGCAACCGCACCACTAAGCCGAAATAAAAAGGGACATCTAGACAGGGATGACCTTACCCTCCAGTGGGAGCTACCCACGAAGCCTTGCTGCATAACCCCTGATTTTCAGTCATTCCCGGTTGATGAGGTTCGAGGCTAAACGATACCTTTTTGAGAACATATCCCTTAGAATGCCCATCGTCCGCTGATGATGTTTCACAAGCATTCGTCCATACAAGTCCGTCCTGGGTTTGAACGGAACCGAAGGCACTATTCCTACTACATCCATTTTGGAAATATCCTCAGGATTAGTAGCGACTAGCCCTTGCACTTCACAGCTCCATCTTCGACTCCGAAATCGTTACACGAAACGTACAAACCGGATCGAAGTGGTATTCGAGTCTCCAGACCTAGAATCCCGGTATACGGAAACTCGATCCCGGTCTCTTCGAAACGATCAGCGCATTGGCCAATATTGATAGTCGGTTATTTAACTATCAATTAACATCCACAAGCAACCATCACACAATAAATAATTTCCCACATTATTTATTTGCCCAAATATCTTTCCAAGATATATTTCCAAATTTTCAAACTCCTTTTGAAAACAATTTCAAACAATTTCCGCTTACGGAATACATTTCCAAATATTTATTTCTCTGAAACACCAAGTACAAAACACTTTTAGATTTTAAAATAATTTAAAAACACTTTATTTTAAATATATCTTATAACATTGAATTTAAACTACTTTAATACTTTAACAGAATATATACTTAAGAAATATTTAAAATGAAACCACTTTACAAATATAACTAAATTTCTCTTTTTAAAATATAATACCAAATTACTTTTATATAATTACTACAATAATAGATCTTTGAAAAATACTTACTTTAAAGTTTAAATATTTAAAAAGAATAGGTTTCCTAAAATATACTTACTTAGGAAATTAACATTTAGAAATAATAAATTTTCTAAAATATGCTTTTTAAAAATACAATTAGAACTTTTAACTTATATTAAAATTGCTTTGAAAACGTACTTGGCTATCCAGAAAAATACACTTCTCATTTCCATCTTTTTAAAAATAAATCAACATTTTTTTTTTTAAACCAAACCATATCTTTTTATAAATTCCCACCTTGAATTTATATTCAAATATCCACTGATATTTTATTTTACTTTATAAACCCAGTTTATATCTCCAAAATCTCACTTCTCTTTTAAAATTCCAAATTTAAACAACTAAATCAATTTCCAATTGATTTTCCAATTTACTTTACTTTACTTTGAAATAAATTTCCTTTACTACTTCATTTATTTCAAAATACATTAACTTTTAGATTTATTCCTTTATTTGAGTTAAAACCCTTTTTAACTGAAAATACCAATTTTAAACTTCCAAAATTCCTTCTTTAGCCTTTAATTAAATTTAATCCTTACATTCAAAATAAATCCTTTATTCTTTAAATTTAATATCACTTTAGTTTAAAGTTAATATTTTCCTTGTTATTTCGAAATTCCCTTATTCCAATTCACTTAAATTATTTACTTAAATTTTACTCTTTTATTTCTTTCAAAATCCAATTCAATATATTTTGATAACTCCTTTTTATTGAAATATTCAATCCAACCATATCATCCAATATTTTAATCATCAATAATATCATCACAGGATATCAATATTCATAGAACAGAATATCAAATAATCTAAATAATTTTGAGGAATCCAGTTGGATCCCTCCAACCTGTTTCCCTGCATCCACAAACGTTAGCACAATACCAATTCCACTTCAAGGTGGAATATCGCGGTATATGGGTTTTATATAAAATATCCGCTATTATGCGGCGCATAGGGTCTCATCCGCTATATAAATGCGGGAATATCAACAACTCAAATATATACATATGCCAATATGTATATATTGCTATATACTACTATATATAGTATAGCACATCAATCAATGCAATCATCCAATCAATTATTTAAATTTAGCCATTTAAATTTAAATCTAACTGAGTGAGATTAACTCACCTTTGCCTTTAATTTGCAATCCACTTCAATCTCGTCTTGTTTTCACACTGACTTTCGACCTTGTATAAATAATTGTATGAACTTTATTAATATTTGAAATATTCGAATAAATCGAATAATTAAATTCTCGTTAAATAGATTAAATTAACTAATTATTTTATCAACCCTAGTAAATTAAATCTTATTATTATTATTTTTCTCTTCATTTCAACTGCACATGAAAAATAATTCATATAGGTTTTAAAAAATCAAATCTCCATATATAACTTCCAACATCTTAAATTTCTTTTTATTTATTAATTTTGAACTAACAATTTATATAGTTTACTGTAAAACTAAAATTTCATTTATATATAATTTCAAACATTTCAAATTTCCCATTTTTTTCCAACTGCTCATATATATATATTTATAAGGATAAAATGATAGATTTCAAAAATGAACTTTCTACACTCTAAAACTCTTATTTATTTTTCCCAAAACCTAACTCTATATACACATTAAATTATATATGTATATCTATATAGATTCATATACATTTATTTTCTGATTTCCTAATTATATTTAAATTAAATGAAGAACAACTTAAAATTCAGAAAAACTGTTTGACACTTTAGATTTTCTTTACTGTGAATAATTTCTATTTAACAACGAATTAGAATTTAATCGAACTGCAAGAAAAAGATACCTCACTGCCCACGTGACTGGAGTTCGCCGAACCCCCCCCACATCGTCGACCGCCTTCCACCCACTCTACTGCGACCCAACTCGCCATCGAACAGCGACCTCGACTCTTACCCAAACCCATACTCGTCTTCGAAACCGCCTCCTCCTCGAGCTGAAATCGAAGTCGATGACGAAGCCCCTAACACCATCGATTCACCCATCTTCGTGAGCACTGGTCACCGCGGAACCCTAGCACCCATCGCCGCCACTACTTCACGCGCCTCATCCTCGTTCGATCGCGATGCCACACTTCCCTTCTCCTTCGTCCCCCTTTTCACGCGAGCACCCACCATGTCAACGATTCCAGGCCTCGCGAACGGAACGCGAGCTTGAGCTGCTCTTGGCCGCTTTAATCGTCGCGATTTCGAAGGAAGGAGACTCGGTTCCTTCGATTTATTTTGAATGATAAAGTCTCTTCCATGAAATTACAACAGACAATGAGGAAAATATTTTTCGATTTCAGAAAGGAGGTGCGATTTCAATTGAAAGGTAGAGGAGATAGAGCTGAGCAAATTTGATTAGAACGGAATGATTTTTTGTTTTGATTTTTCTTTTCGAACGAGATAGCTTCAATTGAACGGAACAACAGAGGGGGAGACGCGTGTTTTAGGTAGGACACGTGTTCAATTAGCCATTCACAAAGGTATTCAAAATGAAAGGAAAATATCTGACGTGAAATTCTTTTAACTAGTCAATATAACTTACTATTTATATTTGAATTTCAATTTAATTTCCAGCGCGTTTATCCATCGTACGATCACACAACAAATCCAAACACTACAAAATTTGAAATCCGATAATAATACCATATTATGGATCCAATGAAACTGGTTTCGCTGAATTCCGAGACTGTGCCTCGGACAGCTATTTTTAAATTCAATATCAACGATATATTTTTAAAACTGAACAAAACTCTTTTAAAATTTCATTTTAAAAGTTCTATCATCTTCAGTATTAACAATATAAATTTTTCTGAACCTTTGAACTATTTTTAACAGGTTTAAAATCAAGATTCCATATTTTACCCAATCCCGATAATTAAATTTAATAATTAATTATCCAAATAAATACTGTATATTTGAAATTAAAGTTAAAATTTAACCTTCGGATATTTAAAATAAATTAAATATTCCCATTTCAAATATACAAAAATTCCGGGTCGTCACATTCCTCCCCCCTTAAAAGAATTTCGTCCCCGAAATTACTAGTTAGGAAGAATGTCCCATATCCCGTTAGCTATTTCCCAAATTCAAACAGTTTTAACAATACCCAAACAATCTTTTATTAATGATGCACTAATCATCTTTTAACTTCCCAAACTTATTTATAAGTTCAACCCATAACACCTACTTATCCATTCAAATTTAAATTTGAATTCAAATTTTGAATTATCAAAATTTTTCCAAATTTTTTTCTAACTCCCTAAATTTTCGAAAAATTTCGCCAGCGTCTCCTTTGCGCGGCTAGCTCGGTACTACTACAAAATGGCTCTACGGCCTCCCAATCTCAAAAAGAAAACAAAAAGCCAAGTGGCTGGACCCAAAACCCAATCAAATTTCATATAGAAATTCAAATACATACCTTTTTGTCGGGCCATTAAATTTTATCTTCTAAATCAAAAATCCCAATTTATCCATTGCTTTTATACACCTGTATATCCTACTAAGCAATAATATTCAATCACAATCCCAAAGTCATTATATACTTTTCTTTACAAATTTCCAATATTTGTTTTACTTAAGCCCGTACGATGCACATATATCATCCGTACGCAATATCACATTCGATCGCTCAATCGATCACACAATTCCACTTCCGAACTAGTATCGTCCACCCGACTTCCTAGTGCGGACTCAGATCTGGTTTCTTGATCAGAAACCGTCATTCTCCTTGCATAGCCACAAACTATGATAGAGAATATCCAGAATCAATCAACAACCCATATCCAGGTTCGCCGTTGAAAATCGAGTGAAAAATCCTGATTCGGATCGATAAAACTATCTCGAAATTCTGTGTTCGACATCTGGACCAAATAGCTATGCGAATAAAATAATATACGTATACCTTACGTAATTAGCCCAATTGATTATTAGTTATATCAATTCTCCTTTATTCACATTCCTTTTTATTTGTTATCCCCTTATTCACAACTATTCCATTTCACAACTTCAGTTTTAGTCTTCATTCAACTATTCACTTAGTATATTTTTATTTTATTTTTCCATTCCAAAATTACTAAGTATATTTCCAATACAAATTTTCTTAAGAATTTCATTCTTCAATTCTTAAGTTCATATAAATTCAATTCATCTCCAACTTCCAAAAATTGAATTTTATTTAGCTCGACAACAATCCAAGTTAATTCATTAAATAACTATTTCTCAACTTATTTAAACCACTCCTCTGTTTGAGTTCAGTTTCCATTCAATATTTACTTAAGTCAATAACTTAAGTTTATTTTCCATTTAACCAACCCTTTAAAGCTTTATTTCCATCTTTTCATTTGATTCTTATTTAATCAAATTCCATCCATTTATTTATTTTCACTTATTCGGATTCCATTCGAAATCCAAACCATTACTATTTTAATCCAATTTCATTAATTTCCAATTCCATTTCATTAACTAATTTATTATCTCATTAGTTCCTCCACTAGTTAAGATTAAATACTTTCTTTTTAATTCCTAATATCACTTCACTTAATTATCTTAAGTTCAATTCATTTTATAATTCGAGTTTGGATTTATTAAGATTGCTCATCTTAGTCATTCCCATTTGATAATTACAATTTCAAATTATAACTCTTAATGGTTCAAAGAAATGAATTCCCATTTATGACTTACACTTCCATTTCTATTCATAAGTTTTAACTTACTTACTTAAGATCTAGGACTATTCATTTAAGTCCATTTTCATCTTTACAATCAAATCTCAAATTATTATACTTAAGAACTTAAGAATATGAATTTCTTTACACAATTATAAGCATTTTACATTACCTTTATATCCAATTCAAGTCGACTTCAACTTCAACTTATTTACATTTAATTCAATTCCAATTCTCAATTTTTATTTAACTTATCTTAAGTTAAATTCAAATACATTCTATTCACCTTCAAGTTCTCTAATTCTTTTATCTATCAACTTATATTACTCATTTAGTTAATTTCATCTCATAATTATAATCCCAGAATTAAACTTTCATTTCCTTCTTATTTAAATCAACTTCATTTTATACTTTATATTGTTGATTCATTTAAATTTCCACATTTAAATTTTAAATAGAATTTCCAGAATCCAATTGCCCGATTTTATTTCAAAATCATTTTGAATCCATAAATAACTCATACACATCTGATATATCACATCAAATCCAAATTTCTAAAACAATCTGTTTTTACCAAACAATTTTCCCTTTGAATTTCAAAACCAACCCAATTCACAATCATTTCCAATTTAAAACAGTTTGGTAGCAATTTCTCTTTGGAAACTCGAAAATAGACATCGATGATGCTGCAGTCATCACCGAAATTATTTTCCAGCGACCGAAAGAGAATTTAATGCTTTTATCTCTTTAAACATTTCAAACATTTTTAAATCCCAAATCCCACCAGATATGAATTCAATTTCAAAAATATTCATGAAATAATATCACCATTATTTCCCCAAAACTTTTAAAACTATTTTAAATCCAAAGGAATTTAAATCTTTCCCAAAACAAAAATCCATACAAATTTTTATATCCAAACATTACTCTGGAATTCTATCACATTTTATTCCAAGTTATAAGACACATTTACAATTTACATTTACAAATTTCATTTGTTTATGAATTTATCTCCTTTGATTATAAATCACATTTGTAATTCACATTTGTATATAAAGTTTATCTCAATTTATAAATTGCATTTATAGTCTATATTTCAAATTCCATTTTGTTATATAAATTTATTCTTTCATCTTTGGTTATAAGTTTTCAATTTCTACTCAATAATGAGACTAACTCATTATTGTCATTTTCTAACAACCAAGCATCCAAATATATAACTATAATAAATTTCAAATAATTATTTCTTTTATATACAAAATAATTTGGGCAAAATTATTTCATTTACCCTATTTAAAACAATATTGTGTCGAACTGTTCTATTCAAGTGTTTAGAAACCCCTTCGATACAGTTGTACAGACTGTGCCGACGAAGGTTCATATGCCACTCAATAAATCAACCAACACAATATAAAACCATTTTATATTCACTAACAAATACGCGCTCATATCTATTAGTACTCTCAAAATTCCCACCAGAGCCAAGGTTATCGCTAGCCTAAGCTCTGATACCACTGTAACAACCCGAGTTTTTCATACAAGAAAAACCGGACCATTTTAGTTAAGAAGAAGAGGTAGAAGAAGAAAAATAGAAAACAACAGCAGAATCTCACATCGCAGCGGAATAAAATATAATATATACAAAACAGATCTTTACTCAAACAGAAAAATATATCTGTTTATACAATATATCATCAGAATACATCATCAGAGTACATCAACATCCATAACATACAACTGAATACACAACGGAAAATAATAGCAAGTACGAGAGTACGTATCGTCATCCAGCTCGTCTCCTGAGCTCCACATCATCATATCCTGTAACCTATAATACTCGGTCTGACCCGAGCATCATATAAAACAATACCCGAGTCAGTCTGGAAAACCAGCGTGAGAAAATCACACTCAAATTGATTTTTAAAGTTTCAAAATCCTTTAAAAACAAAAGCATCTCGTAAGACCACGCCACAAATAAACATGTCGGGTTTTTACCTTACGATAGCTAAACACTTTATATCAAAATCCTCTGATATTATAATAGTGTCTACAGAAAGTAAACTAGAATCTAGCTGAAATGCTTGCATCTCACGTTTCAGCAATAGTTGGGCACAATCAAAACCGTACAGGCACGTAGGGAGAATGGATTTCCAACGAATGACTAGGCACTGGGGTACCACCTATCACAGTACGTGGCCTAGATCACCGTACCGAGGAGTACGCCCGCTCCTCTGCAACACAAGGCCGGAACCATCCCTTACTGGATGATCCCGAATAAAATCACCCCACGGTTGGGATCAGCAACCGCACCACTAAGCCGAAATAAAAAGGGACATCTAGACAGGGATGACCTTACCCTCCAGTGGGAGCTACCCACGAAGCCTTGCTGCATAACCCCTGATTTTCAGTCATTCCCGGTTGATGAGGTTCGAGGCTAAACGATACCTTTTTGAGAACATATCCCTTAGAATGCCCATCGTCCGCTGATGATGTTTCACAAGCATTCGTCCATACAAGTCCGTCCTGGGTTTGAACGGAACCGAAGGCACTATTCCTACTACATCCATTTTGGAAATATCCTCAGGATTAGTAGCGACTAGCCCTTGCACTTCACAGCTCCATCTTCGACTCCGAAATCGTTACACGAAACGTACAAACCGGATCGAAGTGGTATTCGAGTCTCCAGACCTAGAATCCCGGTATACGGAAACTCGATCCCGGTCTCTTCGAAACGATCAGCGCATTGGCCAATATTGATAGTCGGTTATTTAACTATCAATTAACATCCACAAGCAACCATCACACAATAAATAATTTCCCACATTATTTATTTGCCCAAATATCTTTCCAAGATATATTTCCAAATTTTCAAACTCCTTTTGAAAACAATTTCAAACAATTTCCGCTTACGGAATACATTTCCAAATATTTATTTCTCTGAAACACCAAGTACAAAACACTTTTAGATTTTAAAATAATTTAAAAACACTTTATTTTAAATATATCTTATAACATTGAATTTAAACTACTTTAATACTTTAACAGAATATATACTTAAGAAATATTTAAAATGAAACCACTTTACAAATATAACTAAATTTCTCTTTTTAAAATATAATACCAAATTACTTTTATATAATTACTACAATAATAGATCTTTGAAAAATACTTACTTTAAAGTTTAAATATTTAAAAAGAATAGGTTTCCTAAAATATACTTACTTAGGAAATTAACATTTAGAAATAATAAATTTTCTAAAATATGCTTTTTAAAAATACAATTAGAACTTTTAACTTATATTAAAATTGCTTTGAAAACGTACTTGGCTATCCAGAAAAATACACTTCTCATTTCCATCTTTTTAAAAATAAATCAACATTTTTTTTTTAAACCAAACCATATCTTTTTATAAATTCCCACCTTGAATTTATATTCAAATATCCACTGATATTTTATTTTACTTTATAAACCCAGTTTATATCTCCAAAATCTCACTTCTCTTTTAAAATTCCAAATTTAAACAACTAAATCAATTTCCAATTGATTTTCCAATTTACTTTACTTTACTTTGAAATAAATTTCCTTTACTACTTCATTTATTTCAAAATACATTAACTTTTAGATTTATTCCTTTATTTGAGTTAAAACCCTTTTTAACTGAAAATACCAATTTTAAACTTCCAAAATTCCTTCTTTAGCCTTTAATTAAATTTAATCCTTACATTCAAAATAAATCCTTTATTCTTTAAATTTAATATCACTTTAGTTTAAAGTTAATATTTTCCTTGTTATTTCGAAATTCCCTTATTCCAATTCACTTAAATTATTTACTTAAATTTTACTCTTTTATTTCTTTCAAAATCCAATTCAATATATTTTGATAACTCCTTTTTATTGAAATATTCAATCCAACCATATCATCCAATATTTTAATCATCAATAATATCATCACAGGATATCAATATTCATAGAACAGAATATCAAATAATCTAAATAATTTTGAGGAATCCAGTTGGATCCCTCCAACCTGTTTCCCTGCATCCACAAACGTTAGCACAATACCAATTCCACTTCAAGGTGGAATATCGCGGTATATGGGTTTTATATAAAATATCCGCTATTATGCGGCGCATAGGGTCTCATCCGCTATATAAATGCGGGAATATCAACAACTCAAATATATACATATGCCAATATGTATATATTGCTATATACTACTATATATAGTATAGCACATCAATCAATGCAATCATCCAATCAATTATTTAAATTTAGCCATTTAAATTTAAATCTAACTGAGTGAGATTAACTCACCTTTGCCTTTAATTTGCAATCCACTTCAATCTCGTCTTGTTTTCACACTGACTTTCGACCTTGTATAAATAATTGTATGAACTTTATTAATATTTGAAATATTCGAATAAATCGAATAATTAAATTCTCGTTAAATAGATTAAATTAACTAATTATTTTATCAACCCTAGTAAATTAAATCTTATTATTATTATTTTTCTCTTCATTTCAACTGCACATGAAAAATAATTCATATAGGTTTTAAAAAATCAAATCTCCATATATAACTTCCAACATCTTAAATTTCTTTTTATTTATTAATTTTGAACTAACAATTTATATAGTTTACTGTAAAACTAAAATTTCATTTCTATATAATTTCAAACATTTCAAATTTCCCATTTTTTTCCAACTGCTCATATATATATATTTATAAGGATAAAATGATAGATTTCAAAAATGAACTTTCTACACTCTAAAACTCTTATTTATTTTTCCCAAAACCTAACTCTATATACACATTAAATTATATATGTATATCTATATAGATTCATATACATTTATTTTCTGATTTCCTAATTATATTTAAATTAAATGAAGAACAACTTAAAATTCAGAAAAACTGTTTGACACTTTAGATTTTCTTTACTGTGAATAATTTCTATTTAACAACGAATTAGAATTTAATCGAACTGCAAGAAAAAGATACCTCACTGCCCACGTGACTGGAGTTCGCCGAACCCCCCCCCCACATCGTCGACCGCCTTCCACCCACTCTACTGCGACCCAACTCGCCATCGAACAGCGACCTCGACTCTTACCCAAACCCATACTCGTCTTCGAAACCGCCTCCTCCTCGAGCTGAAATCGAAGTCGATGACGAAGCCCCTAACACCATCGATTCACCCATCTTCGTGAGCACTGGTCACCGCGGAACCCTAGCACCCATCGCCGCCACTACTTCACGCGCCTCATCCTCGTTCGATCGCGATGCCACACTTCCCTTCTCCTTCGTCCCCCTTTTCACGCGAGCACCCACCATGTCAACGATTCCAGGCCTCGCGAACGGAACGCGAGCTTGAGCTGCTCTTGGCCGCTTTAATCGTCGCGATTTCGAAGGAAGGAGACTCGGTTCCTTCGATTTATTTTGAATGATAAAGTCTCTTCCATGAAATTACAACAGACAATGAGGAAAATATTTTTCGATTTCAGAAAGGAGGTGCGATTTCAATTGAAAGGTAGAGGAGATAGAGCTGAGCAAATTTGATTAGAACGGAATGATTTTTTGTTTTGATTTTTCTTTTCGAACGAGATAGCTTCAATTGAACGGAACAACAGAGGGGGAGACGCGTGTTTTAGGTAGGACACGTGTTCAATTAGCCATTCACAAAGGTATTCAAAATGAAAGGAAAATATCTGACGTGAAATTCTTTTAACTAGTCAATATAACTTACTATTTATATTTGAATTTCAATTTAATTTCCAGCGCGTTTATCCATCGTACGATCACACAACAAATCCAAACACTACAAAATTTGAAATCCGATAATAATACCATATTATGGATCCAATGAAACTGGTTTCGCTGAATTCCGAGACTGTGCCTCGGACAGCTATTTTTAAATTCAATATCAACGATATATTTTTAAAACTGAACAAAACTCTTTTAAAATTTCATTTTAAAAGTTCTATCATCTTCAGTATTAACAATATAAATTTTTCTGAACCTTTGAACTATTTTTAACAGGTTTAAAATCAAGATTCCATATTTTACCCAATCCCGATAATTAAATTTAATAATTAATTATCCAAATAAATACTGTATATTTGAAATTAAAGTTAAAATTTAACCTTCGGATATTTAAAATAAATTAAATATTCCCATTTCAAATATACAAAAATTCCGGGTCGTCACAAAACGTGAGTATTAAGCTTTGTCTGTTTTTTTACTAAATGTGTACCAATTATTATTTTAATAATATTTTTTATAACATGAATACCTTTTGCATACAAACTCCGATTCATGTGCAATTTCTTCCATTGGACTCGTATTAAAATTTTGGACAGCATGAAACTGGTTTGGCTAAGTTTGGGGACTGTTGAGATTTTGAGCTTCTGTTTTGATTTTAATGGGCTAAAATTAAAGTTGAGTGATTAAACACACTCACGCAATACTAAAATTTCTTCTGCGGGTAAAATTAAAAATCATGATACGATAGATTATTTTGATTATTGTTTGAGAAATTAAATTGACATTTAAACCGAATATCATTACTAGTTGAACACCCTGATATGTGATAATTAATAATTTTTGTTATATATGTTTGATTAGTTGATTTGGATGTTGATTGCATATGTATGCCTATTGAGTGATATGATGGATGATATTGTGTTTATATTATTGATGATCATTTATTTTGATATATCCCTGTTATCACCCTGTATATTGTTGACATCATATAAATTGTCTGTTTCGAAATTGAACTAAGAAATAGGTTGAAATGATATATACCTATGACATTTAAATATGGGTTGGAATGATATATATCCATGCAATTAAATTTTATAAAGAGTTGTATATTGTTTGTATTTTTTTTGTTTATTCATGCCCCAAGTTGCACATATGGATGGTTTTGAGTGCGTTGTTTCCTTGTTTTTACTCCTCCATCTATTAGTCAACTTGGGTTCTGGCATTTGCATTGTTGTACTGTTAATATATGGACGTGATATGTTCTTTTTTTTTCTGGCAAGGCACCCATTTAGGTTAGGGGGATTGCAAGGTTTTAATGAGGCATGTTATGGAAGTATATGATCTTTATTCATTTATAAAGTACCTTTTTTCAAAAAAAACAAAAAAAAACTGATCACTTGGCCATAGGATAGAAAATTATACATGGACAGCGGATTTGGTTAAATTTGGTTTTAAAATCTTGAATTTGGATTTGTTTAAATGATATTGTTTTGAGGAAAATAAAAATTGGAGTTATATGAATTATTTTCTAATTGATCTTTGAAAAGTTGAAATTGAAACTACTTAGATGAAATGGTTTAAAGGATTTAATTTGAATCTTAAAGTTAAAACTGAGATATTATTTAAATTTATCGAAATTGAATTATTTGAAAGGTTTAAATTTTAATTTAAACACTGAATTATTTTAATTAAAGTGGTTTAAATTGGTATTTCGAATTTTGGACGTGAAATGGATTTAAATTAAAAAAAATGAGAATTTGAATTGAAACTTTCAGCCATTTGAATCAAATCGTTTAAATTGAATTTGAAGTAGGACTCGTTTTGAATTGAGGTTGATTTAAATTAAATTTTGAATATGAAGTTAACTTGAATTGGATGTCGAAAAATTAAATTTGTTTTGATTTGGAATTTGAACCTGAGTTCAAATTGTTAAGATAAGAAAGAAAATGTTTTAATTCAAAACCATTTATATATAAACTATTTTAATATATAAACTATTCTAATGTATAAACTATTTTAATATTCGAAATATTTTAATATATACACTGTTTCCAATATCCAAAACTATTTTCAACATCAAAACTATTTTAAATATTCAAAACCATTCTTAAAATATTCAAAATATTTTAATATTCAAACTGTTTTCAATCTTCAAAACTATTTTAATATTCAAAACTATTTTAACTTCGAAACTATTAAATTTCGAATTCGATTCAAAGTCAAAACTGAATTAAATTAAACTGGTTTGATTTAAATAATTATATGAAGTATGATTTATACTATTAAAGTGAATTCGATATTTTGATATGAAGTATGACCCATTTCTTGAAATTTAAAAGAACCAACTGGTGTGAAAAATGATGTTTGGTTGTTAAAGAGACCAGGGCCGAATATTGGTATATTCTCTATCAATATCGGAACCGCTTTAACAACTGTGTACGTGATGGATGATCCAGAATGAAGTGGTTGGATTTAGCGTACGTTTGCTGGATTTGAAGAATGAGAACGATGATGGATAGAACCCGACACTTGTGTCAATTTGAAATGACTAAAACAGGACGACTTATCCTGACCAATGAGGCTAGCTACCTCTAGCGACATCTGTTTTTCGTATTACTATCTCTATTTTGGACTTGATTGGTGCACCTTGATTTGATTATGGGATGGATGTTCACAATGGCCGTTAGGGGTTACCACCAGTCAGGCGACTCAAAATGGTAGTATCCTACCTTGGGCATTGCTTCACATGCATTGTCATATGATTATCCTTATACGAGCCCACTACGAATTTGTTTTAGTATGGTACCTATAGGGAACTCACTAGCTACCGACGTTACTGGTTGCGTTACAGGATCTGCATAGACTACCTACTTAAAATGTGTTCAGGAGGATCAATGTAAAGCCTTAATGCTATTTTAATACTTTACTTTACTGATAGACACTACATATGTAGCGTATCTTACTATATATAGATAGTTTAACGGATCCTTAGGAGATAGAAAATCCTGTAACATCTCTTAAGTTATTTGCACCATATTTCACTTGAGATTGATTTAACTTACATAAGAATTTTTAGTTCTGACTCGAGTGTTTTGTCTTTTCATTACGCTCGGGTCAGCTTGAGTATTTCAGTGTTTGAAGAAGTTATTCCTTGAAGATGAAGATGGTGATTAGTGATCGTATTTACTAGCATTATTCCACTGCATTATTTAGTACGTTTGTTTATTGTACTCTGATTATGTTGTAAGATGAAAGTTAAATGTATATTGTAAGACAGCATCATGAACTGTTTATGTGATTATTATATTTTGTCATTCCGTTGTAAGATTCTGATTATTGTTTTTCTTCTTATTTTCTTTATTAACCCCATTGATAATCTACCATTTTGAACAGTTTGAGTTGGACATGTGTGGTTTATTGTCGACTTAAATTGCCAAAATGGTCGGTCGTCACAATTCAACACATTTGACCTAATAACTCTCGGAAAAAAATTCTGTATAATCAAACATCTAGTATATTTTTCTAGATGTCTGAGTAATAAAAAGCTTGTTTTAAAACCATTTAGACATCTGATTGGTTTGACTAGACATCCAATGTGGGCATTAGATATCTGATTGAACCAACTGGACGTTTGAATCAAGGCTAATTTGAACCATTTCCTTTCAAGATATTGACAAAACGTTTGAGTTGTGAAAACTAGATGTCTGACCCATTTTCAAACTGCTTTTTAATAAAAATGGCTAGACGTCTGATTAGATAGGCCAAACATCTAAATTAGGCCAAAGATGAATGTGTTTTATTATGGAACATGTTCAGACGTCCGAGGCTATTTAATAGACATCTGACATGCTTTTGAATTATTTCTTTTAATATATTAGTTAGATATCTGATTGGACAATTCAGATGTATGAAAAATCAATAATGGCTATATTCTTGAAATGATAATAATTTCCTGGAAGGTAACAACTTTTGATTAGGGACGTAATTTTTTGAATAATCGTAATCTTTCAGTACAACTTTTCAACTGTATAAATATAGACTAGACTCACTCTTTTGATTTAATATCCTGCTTTCTAAATCTCTAAATCTTCAATACTCTTTGTGGAATCAAAAGTGCTTAAAACTATTTCTTGCTTCCTAAATTGTTGCATGTTCAATTCACAATCATCACAGGATATTATAGGAAGGTCTTACTCAGATTTGACTTGTCTGTGTTGTGAAGAATACCTTGAAGTCGATAAGCAAAGCTTTTGCTTTAGAATTATGTGAAGTCCTATTTGACTGCTTAAGCAATTATAAACCTACTCCTTCGGGTGAAGTGAGGATTGTTGATAGTAAAATTCCTATCGAGAGCTTAGGGAATAGACGTAGGAATGGAGGACCGAACTAATTCAAAAACTCTGTGTGATCATATCTTTACTCTACTTATTTATCTGCAAACTTGAATTGGTTATTTTGAGATATAATTATTCATAACATGTAAATCCTAGAGAACTACAACTAAGTCTCGCAACTTATCTTTGGCTTGAAACCTTTGAGCTATGAATTCTGCTTGGCTATGTAGTTCAGTTGTGGAATAAAATGGAACAGCTAATCATGTCTGCACCACTACTATATATAAGAAGTGTAACTGCATTCTAAATGCTTGACTGTTTCTTCACTTTGATTACAAAGAACACATGAATAGTCTATAATGATATGCCTTAACCTTAATTTATCTATTGTAGATAACTTATTTGTTAAAGCTCTATAGGAACATATCGGCATTTTTAGGTTTTTGATTTTATCCCACACCACACTAACCCAGCTAACAATAGGATATGTAGCTCTAATGGTTTCCCATGCTTGTTTAAACTGAAATTCTCCATTTGATGTCTCCTTACAGTACCAATAACCTTGAACTTTGTTGTTATAAATGTGATGCTATTTATTTTCATGTTTAGATTCCGAATATGAGCCAAACTGTAAATGTCCCACTTGCTATTGTTGACAATCCTATTAAATTTAAAATTTTTACCGCCTATAATTGCCAAAGATTGAATACCCAATTTGTGTAAGAGAATACCCCCATTTAGCTAAGGATCATACCATGATTTGTTGTTTTATCATCAATTTTTTTTCCTTCTGTTACATGCGAAGCTTTATATCTTAGAATTAGCATGAATTTAAAGGTACCTAAATGTTATTATTGATATCAATTTCCCTAAAAAAATTACCACCCACATATTTGTTGTGCATCCATTTACCACATAGGCTTTTTCTATTTAGCACTTTCCAAATTAGTTTAATACTAAATACTTTATTCATTTTAGCAGTATTTTTCATACCCAAACCACCTTCAAATTTAGGAGTACACATTGTACTCCAAGCTATTTTAGCTCTCTTGCCTTTCTAAAGAAAATTTGACAAAACATAAATTACTTTACTTATGGTAGTATTTGAAATTTTAAAACTTTGTGTCCAAAAATATATCATAGGGTAGATATTTGCCCTACCGAGTTCCAGTTTTCCTTCTAATGATAACGAACTACACTCCTCCCATCCACCTTTTTCTTGATTTTGTCCAAAGTCCACTACACGTTAATATATTGGACAAACAAAGGAACATCCAATATTTAATTAGTAGTTCACCCTCCAACAATGTCAAAACATTAAGAATTTCCTCTTTTGTGTGCAATCTTTGCTGATTATTACTCTTTTTTTCTGAACTAATTTGTAAGCCTGTATATTTTTCCCACTTTTGGAGAACTCTTTTAACCGCCATAGCCCCATTAATGTCAGCTTTCATAAATATTAAGATATCATCTACATATATTATATGTGTTAAACTAGGATGCATATTATGAATTTTTTTCATTTTACCACTGACTAATTTAGAATCCAATTTAATGCATAAATATTCCATTGCAATAGAGAATAAATATTGTGAAAGAAGGTGACCCTATCTAATACCTCTATTACTATGAAAATGACCATGTAGTGTACCTTGATAAAGAATCCTAAAGCTTGTGGTGCTTATGAATTCCTCAATGATATCAAGTCATTCCTATTGAAAGTCCATCATTCTAATTATACATATAATATAGTTCTTATTTAACTTATCATATGCCCTTTTCAAATCAATTTTAAGACACATTTTCCCACTGCCAGCAGTGTGAAACCCTCTTATGTGTTCATGTTAATAGAATACCATCTATGATGTTCCTATTAGGAATGAAATCACATTGATTTTAAGAAACAAATGGTCCATTAGGGTTTTAATCTATTATAAATGACTTCGGCAAACACCTTGTGTAAGTAGTTACAACAAGCAATAGCCATATAACTACTTATATACGTAGTTGGGTGACTATTATGTACCAAAGCTAGAAATCTGTGATTTAAGTCTTGCTGATTTTACCATTATTGAATGCACATTGCAAAGCCTTTTGGAAATCTTTACTATATTACCCCAATGTAGTTCATAAAATTCAGCACTAAATACTTCAGGCCTTACCTTTTTCATATTTTGTTGAAAATACAGTTATTTTAATTTCAGTCAAAACAAAAGGGTTATTGGGAAGCATTTTCCACTTTCGTTGACTACATTTTGGTAAAAAAATGTCTAGAAATGCAATACAAACAATGTCCCAATTATATAATTTTGTGTTATATTCAAATACATTTATACACAAACTTGCATGTGAATTTACAGTATCATTAAGTAAAGAGTCCACATTGTTCATATGTCTTCATATACTTATTTAAGCATGAATTAATTTGGTGCAGTCATCCTCCATAGCTAGCCAACCAATTTTTGCCTTTGTCTGTTATCTGTTATGTGCATTTATAAGCTTATATGTACTGTCTCTGAGCTTCTGCATAAGCTAATGCATTCTTACTTGGGTGTGCGTCATGAATAGCCTATAAACTAACACATTTTTTCCTATCTGTTTAAACCGTTTGATTAACATTGTTGACTTCCTTGCTCCAACTTTTAAGTGCATTCTTAAGTATCTTTTATGCATGGACAAAATTATAATGTAAGTTAACTATTCTGTTAATTTTATAATTTACTGCAATAACTTGTTCATAACCATTTTGTAAATGCCAAAAGTTTTTGTATCTGAAAGATTTAAATCCACTTAATTTTTCCTCACTAAGAATTCTAAGGAGTATAGGGGTATAATCACTTGTCCATGATGGTAAATATTGAATAGTAGCTTGTGAAAATTTGTAATCTAATTGACATTTACAACTCTATCAAGTTTACATGTTATGTTCTTACTATGCCCTAATTTCCCAGTATAATTAAACCCACACTATGGGAAAAACTAATCAGACGACAGATATGCTCTGTTGTCTGATTGCATACCTATCTGTCATTAAATCCCGTGTCATCTCATTGCACCTCAGACCATAGAGATGCCATGTCGTCTGATATGCACCAGTAGAACAAAAAAAACCATATGTTGTTTGATGTTATAGTATCATTTCTAGATATTCCTATTAGACAACATATAAATATTGACTAATATGAATAATTTTAGAATGAAATTCAAATAATTTATTAAATTTTTTTTTTTATTTCAAATCAAATTCAATACGAATGTCACTCTACTTACATTTTCAAATACAACTTTCACTATCACTCCCATATATACAATATTTCTCTACTCTCATATACAACAATGTTTTTACTCACATGAGTTTTTTTATGTTGATCTTGTTTATGTGCACTGTGATTTCTTATTACACTTTCAATTGCGAATCTGTTTATGTTCAGTTCTCACATATACTTGTATTACTTGAGCTTGAACTGTTTTGAGTATGTACATATATACATGTATATACACATGTGTATATATGTATATTATTTGAGCTTTGAAGCTTGCTGTTTGGTTTGCTTTTACTTGTACTTGTATACATGCTTGGTTTTGTTTTGATTGACTCCCTGAAGCTTGCCCTTGGTTGAATCTCTGAACTTGTATGTGCACTTGTTGCTCACATATAAGAGATTCAATACTTGTTGTTTTGCCTGAAACTGTTTTTTCTAAAACTGATACTTGTTCAGTTTGCTGCTTGAAACCGATTTTGTTCCATATTGTTCTAGTGCATTACTGATTGAACCTCATTTTGTTTTTATGTCAATGTGCCTTGAGTCTATTTCTTGTTATGCTCATGTTTGGTTTGCTGTCCATGAGATTTAATCGATGCTCGACCTTGTGATATTCACAATGATACACTGTGCATATCATAAGTCGTATGTGCACATATATATTTGTCCCTGTCTAAAACATGAGAAAACAAAGTCATAAACTGAGGTAATATTAATATTCAATTCAATTTTATTTTTGCAATTTAGGTTTGTTTCCTTTTCTATTTTAGTGCATTATTTATTTGACAGGTATAGGAGATGGCTGGACATAAACTGGAGCAAGCATATCAAGATCAACATAAAAACAAACTCATGACACAAACTCCACGCGCTCATGGGGGAAGATTTCAAATTTGATGAGGTGCTTCCCCATTCGGGCCATGTTGCACCCGAAGTTCGTCCGATTCCTTCCGCGACGCCTGCCCGATTCGTTTTGTGACGTCGTTTTAGGCTCTCCTCCCAAACACATCACACGTTTCACTTGGGTTACACTCACTTTCACACATACTTTTCATGTTTATTTTCTGTTTCTAATGCCTTTTTTATTCTTGTTAGGTATAACGAGAGGACGCAGCCTTTATGATGATCTTGAAGAATTTACCGACTCTCAGTGCTGGTCGAAGCGATCTTCCAACCGTCACCAACCCCGTGAGATGGAGGAGAAGTACTGAAGAAGAAAAGATTTAGAAGCTGAAGTTCGTCGTTGAGCCGAGAGGGAACGAAGTCGAATACACGAAGGTGGGTGTGAAAAGAGGAAGACTTTCGACGAGAGAGAGGAGCCGTCGAAAAGGTCTAAATTTGATCGCGGTTCCCACTCTTCAAAAGAGCAAGCTTTCGCTCCGACACTCTCTTCAGCGGGTCAGGAAATCCCGGTCACTTTTGTCCCCGTTCCGTCTTCAACTCAAATTCCATCATCTTCTGTTGCTCTTGCCTTCGGTGCTTCGTGCCCCTACCCGAGATTCACCTATGTTCTTCCATTCGGTCCTCCCAGGCTTGAGGCGGTGCTCCCCTGGTGGTTATTAAGGTGGGTTAAGTTTGATCGTGATCTCCGTCCGGTTCATAGAGATTCACATATGCCACATCTTCAAGCTATTCAGAATGATTTGGTGTAGGCCGAAGGGTGGGAAAAATTATGCAAGCAATTGGTGAACAGGCTTGGACCAATAACTCTCCAATATCTATAAATACCATCTTATCTACAACATAAAAGGGATCTTCTTCGGACTGGTTGCTAAAACTTTGCTGGAAGCTTTCTTCACTCTTCACCTCCCTCACAACAATATTCAGAGGAGTCCACTATGATTCTCCAGTGGATTCTAACTTCGGAGATTCAATCTAACTAAGGACAATCAAGAGCTTTGTAATCAAACACTCCTTGTAACAGCAGTCAGTCTATAATAAAAACTATAAAGTGGACGTAGGCTTCGTTAACAGCCAAACCACTATAAAAATCTTCTTGTCTTCTTTCTCTTACTGCTTTTTTCTATATCATTATCTACATTATCGCTCTATAAGAATAGGGCTGGTGCTTTCACACTCAAATCAGGGTGTTGATCCATTTTTTAGGTTAACATTTTGGTGCTTTCATTAAGAGTCCAACTCAGGGTTCAGATCTTGCTATCTACTTTGGATCAGATAGGTCTAAAAGTTAGACCCTCAATCTTTGCTTGAAAAAACTACCGCTTGGAATTAATGGCTCCTGGAAGAAGGAGAACTGTCTCTGGAAAGTCCATAGGGGCAGTGATTGCTGGAGCAGATATTAATCATCAATAAACTGAAGTAAATGGTGCTAACTTGGGAAATCAGGCACCAGCATCCTCCAGTTAGCACGAAGTTGTCACTAGGGATGAGTTGAATAAGATTGTTGATGAGATCAACCTAAAAATGGAAAGTAGCCAGAATGCTTTGATTGATAAGCTTAACGCTCTCTTAACCTTATAGTCAAATCCTGCTCCAAAAACTATGCCTGAACCCGCGGTTGTTATAGAACAAGAAAATTCTTCCGTTTCTGGTCTAAACAGAAGAAATGGAAAACAACCACAAAAAAGGGTGACAATAAGAACCATGGGACTCAACGTGGAAGGAAATACGAATACCCCACTCGCCGCGAGGCAACCAATTCTGAACTTGAATCAAGGGGCAAAGACTCTACAAAAAGATATAGCTATGGACCTCTCCGACTCAGAAGACGGAGAGCAAGACAACCAGTTGAAAGAGAATGTCAATGCATTCGATAATGCTAGGAACGTCCAAACTGCCCCAATCAGGCCAACGGGATCCCGCGAGAGTGGCTCTCCCAAAGACAAGAGAGCCTAGGCTTCAATCCACTTGCCAATACCGTCTGCATAGCCAAACACTTAGTGTAGTGACTGACTGCCGCCCGCGGGATTACCGAACATTAGAGGCATACATAGCGAAGATGATGAATGTGGATCTGCACCAAGTCGGACTCCCTTTACTGATGAAATCGTAAATGAGAAGTATCCGGAAAAATTCACAATGCCAACAATTCCGTCCTACGACGGGACAAAGGACCCAAACCCCCATTTGTACAAGTACAGTTGGTACATGGATGGAGCTAATGCCTTTGAAGCTGTTCGGTGCAGGTGTTTTCCTATCTTTCTGGAAGGGACTATGTGGTTCACTAGGCTTCCGCCGAGATCTATCTCTACTTTTGACCAATTAGCAACAAGAATCGATCAGTTCAGGCTCCATACCGTGCAACCAAAAGATGTTATGTCCCTATCCGGATTGTTCCAAGGATGCAACGAATCACTTAAATCTTTCATGAACCGATTCAATACCGTAGTGACGGAAGTAAACAATCCCAACGAGAACGTGATTTTTATGGCATTAGTCCGTGCCAATTCACTCGAATACTGAATTCAGAAAGTGGATCAAGATGAAGCAACCTACCACAAGGAAAGACTTCAATCGTAAAGCAAGTCAATACTTAAGGTTGGAAGCGCAGGAGCTGGAGAGGAAGTCTACTGGTGTGCAACCGATGAACATCGGATAGAGCAATGTAGCAATGAATCAAAACGTGCACGCTTTTGGAACTGCTGAAGGAATCACAGGGAAAGATGGAAATCAAAAGAGGAAAAATCAAAACTCCAATAAAAGAAACGATAATGGCAACAATTAAAGGCTTAAAGAGTTCAAGACTGAAGATTACACTCCCCTAAACGACACTCCGGAAAATATTTATCTCGCAACATAGGGGACTGAGGAATACAAAAAATCCCCTAGAAAGGAAGCAACAAAAACACTTAGGAAATTTCTGCCGCTTCCATGAAACTCATGGTCATAACATAAACGAATGCCGCCATCTGAAGAATGTAATTGAAGAGTTGATCCAAGAAAACAAACTCCAGCAGTACGTGAGAAAGTTGCAGAACCTTGATCAACCCGCGGCTCCTCAAGCTCCTAGAGAACGAAGGATCAAGCTAGAACTAGTGAAGAGGGTTTAAACGAACTAACTAAAGACTTATTATTGGAACGATATCTGGGGGACCACACCCTGCGCAAAGAAGTTGGGGAGAGATGGAGCGGTATGCATGTTCGTTGAAGCATGCTCCAAAGGAATCACGTCTCGCAATAGAAGATGAAACTCCAGCCAAGCTGCAGAAAGTTTTGAGTGACGATATAGTGTTCCGAAATCGGGACACTAGAGGAATCAAAGCTTCGACTCTCAATCCAATGGTGGTAACAGTGGGAATTGGTCCCGCTGTTGTTCGATGAGTGTTGGTCGATAGTGGCAGCTCTGTTAATATACTTTTCAAACATACTTTTGATCAAATGAAGATCGGCATGAAAAGCGTGTCTACATGCCAAACAAAGATCCAAGGGTTCACTAATGAACCCATGCAACCTGTGGGGACGATCGACCTGCCAGTGGAACTTGGAGAGGGCGATCGAAGAGTCATCCTTATTTAGACTTTTGTAATCGTGGACGAAATATCTGCATATAATGCCTTCTTGGGATGGCCCACACTAGCAGATTTCAGAATAGCTCTAGCCCAATGGTGTCTAACCATGAAGTTCCCTACTGCAAACGGAATCGGAGTGGTTAAAGGAGATCAGTGCACCGCTAGGGAATGCTACATTGTAGAATTACGTGAATCCAGAAGAAGGGAAAGGAGGAAGGATGTGGGGAGAACTCTCCACATCCGTGAACCTTCTGAATAGCAACTACAGAGCCGCCCCTGGCTTGGGGACCATAGGCGATTCGACAAGGCTTTGGACCTTAGAAAGAAGAGTTCAGGGGAGGAATGGGCAGCACCGGCAGAATTGGCGGTGTTTGTCCCAATCGATATGGACGACCCAACTAAAATCTTAAAAATTGGATCGTACCTTGGAAACAAGATGCGGTTAGAGCTTACTAAGTTTCTTCATGCCAACTTGGATTTGTTCTCTTGGACACACTCCAATATGTGTGGGGTATTACCAGAAATCGCTTGTCATGCACTCAATATTGACCGCAAATTCACACCAGTAAAGCAAAAGAGGTGCAGCCTGGGTCCTGAATGTTCCAAGGCATTGAGAGAAGAGGTGGACAAACTAATGGCCGATGATTTAATCCACGATGCAACCTACCCTGAATGGGTATCTAACCCGGTCTTAGTCAAAAAGTCCAAGGAATAATGGCAAACTTGTGCTGACTATTCGAACTTAAACAAAGCTTGCCCGAAAGATAGCTTCCCCTGCCCAGGATCAATCAGCTTATGGATAGGACGGCGAAACATGAATTACTGGCATTCATGGATGCATACTCGGGCTACAACCAGATGCTGATGCACGAGCCTGATCAAGAAAACACCAGCTTCTTCACCGATCTGGGACTGTACTGCTACAGGGTAATGCCCTTTGGCTTAAAGAATGCTGGGGCTGTTGATTCATGGGTTTTGATTCATGACACAAGCTTCAGAGATCATAAGACGAACTACAAAGAGAATACTATACAAAGGCGATAAAAGAGAATAAACGTATATTGTGCACTACAAAGGAGACAAGACTACAATCTAGAGATTAGTATGAAATTTTATTATATTGAGTCTTAGAATATTGTTAAAATCATTCCTCAAGTAGTCACACACACATACAAATAGTTGTATATTGTTTTATACTTGAAAAAATGTGATCTGTGCACATAACAACAGGTCGGTCGACCGACCAGTAAACTCGACTGACCGAACCTGTGTTAGTGCATAGGTATGCACTATTTTGTGCACGATTTTAAACTCAGCTGACCGGCCAGAATTTTTAGTCAACCGACCTGGAAATAACGGCTATTTTTCTGAAGAGTTGCGATCGTTCGTGAAGAGGAATCACCTTCAATCCAAGAGATATGGTCACAACTTTTGATTGAAACTCTTCATGAAAGATTGTAACTATTCTACAACTATATAAACATGTTTAATTAACTTCTACAATCACCAATTCTTGTTTATAATTCTGAAATCTATTCTCTATTTATTTCTACAAATAAAAGCATTCATTCTCATTCAATATCGCTAGAATCCCTGAATTAATTCATATACTTCGATTCTACGTGATTATCCTCCTTCTAAATCTTCACACACACTATATATTCTTGAGGATTTGATTATAGGAGAATTGTACTATCAGAAGACAATCCGTGTTATTCAGAACACATTCGTCAACAAGTTATTTGTATTAAGTTGAAGTCCACTTCGGCTGTTGAGGCGGAAAAATTCCTGTTCGGCTGCTCAGGTGTTGTATACCTATTCCTCCGGGTTAAGTGAGGGGTTTAGTCAAAGTTAAATCTAGAGGGTATTCTGGGACTGGACGTAGAATGGGAAGTTCGAACCAGTATAAAAATTCCTGGTGTGCTTACTTTAATTTTTAATTTACTGCTATTATCAATTTCCGCATTTATATACCATATTACACGATCCTTAGTACTGCACGTACATTTTCATTTGGTATCAGAGCAAGGAAATCCTATAACCGTCACAAAGTTATTTGATATCTATTTCTAGTAATATGGCAACGACACAAACTAACGATGTTGGCACTAACACTAATACGAGTTTCACAGAGGGTCAATCCACTTCACGACCTCCACTTTTTAATGGTATAAATTATAATTATTGGTCAACTAGAATGAGAATCTATATGCAATCTAGTGGATTCGATATCTGGAATGTTATACAAAGAGAGTACACAACTCCTACTGGAGAATACTCAACTTGAAGTAACACACAAAAACTAGATGCTACCTCAAATGCAAAGGCTATGAATATTTTATTTTGTGCATTAGATAGAAATGAATTCAATAGAGTTAGCATGTGCACTTCTGGTTATGAAATTTGGAGAACACTTAAGGCAAAGAGAAATGGAGCACAAGAAAAGAAGAATGTGGCATTTCAAGCAGAAAAAGATGACTCCGACTCAGAGAACGAAGATATGGCAATGATTGCTAAAAATTTCAAAAAGTTTCTGAAATTCAAAAGAAATAAATTCAGGGGAAACAAAAATAATTCCAAAAACAATACCAACAGTAGCAAACCATCATCTTCAGCAATGGAATGTTATGAATGTCACAAGAAAGGTCACATGAAGAAGGATTGTCCAGAACGTAAAAAGAGCAATTTTAAGAAGGACAGAACCAAACGAAGAGCTTTTTCAGTCACTTGGGACGACACAGACTCATCATCCTCATCAGAGAGTGAAAGTGACAATGAAAATGAACAAGCAAATGTGTGCTTCATGGCTTCGTCAAACGATGTAAGTGATCTTAGTTTTGAAGATTTAATTGAAATTAATTCTGAATTAGTAGACTTAGCAAAGCAACTTAAAAAGAAAAATAAAGATTTACAAAGAAAATTAGATAGGACAGTCTTAGAAGTAGATATGCTGAAAGATGAGAAGAAAATATTAGAAGAAGAACTTGAAATTTCTCAACAATCAAATTCTAACTTATCTTCTCAAATTTCTTTAATATCTGAAGAACTAGAAATTCAGAAAAATAAAAATGATGTTTTATTTTTGGAAAATAATAGTTTAAATTCTAAAATTAAAGATTTAGAAAAATCAAGTCTAAAAATAAAATTTGATGACATCTCTAAAAATGTCTCTAATTTCAATAAAGGAAGAGAGAATCTTTCTAAAATACTTGAAAATTCTCAATCCACTAATAATAAATCTGGACTAGGATTTAAGAAACAGAATAATTTTGCTAAAAGTAGGATTAATAATAATATTAAAAAGGATATTAAGAAAACAGTTTGTTCAAACACTAAAACCATTAAGATATGGATTCCAAAATCAAATAATGTTTTGATAAGGAATAAACATATCAAAATGTTCATGGAAACTGTTCATAATAACAAAAACTATGTTTATAAAGGGAATTCTGAACCCGTATGGGTTTGGCTTCCTAAGATCTAACTCTTAGGACCCTAAAAAGAAATGGGTACCAACTTTTTATAAATTTTTGCAGGTACCACATAAAGGAGAGGAAAATGGATTTTAGATAGCGGTTGCTCAAAACACGTGACTGGAAACAAAGAAATGTTATCAAATATTATCTACTCAAATGGAGGATCAGTCACTTTTGGAGATAACTCTAAAGGATATATCATCGGTAAAGGCGATGTCAGCAGCAATGGTACCACTAATTTACCTCTCATTACTGATGTTTTATTAGTTAAAAATTTAAAACATAATTTATTGAGTATTAGTCAGCTATGTGATAAAGGTTTTAATATAACTTTTTCAGAAAATAAATGTAATATTTTCGATAAAAATCATAACACTATTTTTGAAGGAATAAGAGATAAAAACATTTATATTTTAAATATGAACGTTAATAATGATTCAAATTTGTGTTTAGTAGCTAAGGAAAATGATTCCTGTCTTTGACACAAAAGATTTTGTCACATCAATTTTAATACCATCAACAAATTAGCTAAAAATAAATTAGTTAAAGGATTACCTGACATGAGATTCAAAACTAATATATTTTGTGATGCATGTAAATTAGGAAAATTAACAAAATCTTCTTTCAAATCTAAAAAGGTAATTTCTACAGAACAACCACTTGAACTTTTATACATGGATCTTTTTGGTCCAACTCAAGTTCAGTCTATTAATCATAATAGATATGTGTTTATTATTGTAGATGATTTTTCTAGATACACTTGGACTTTCTTTTCTAAAAAATAAAAGTGATACTTTTGGTAATTTTAAAGTTTTTGTTAAAAGAATACAAAATATTAAAAGTTTGAAAATTAAAAATATCAGAAGTGATCATGGAGGAGAATTTGAAAATGAAGTTTGTGAACAATTTTGTAACAAGAAAGGTATTAACCATAATTTTTCATTTCCTAGAACACCATAACAATATGGCATTGTAGAAAGAAAAAATAGAACGTTACAAGAATGTGCAAGAACTTTATTAAATGGAACCACTTTATCAAAACATTTTTGGGCAGAAGCTGTAGCTACTGCTTGTTATGTATTGAATCGTGTTTCCATTCGACCGTTAACTAAAAATACTCCATATGAACTTCTAAATGGAAGAAAACCAAATATTTCATATCTTAAAGTTTTTGGTTCTAAATGTTTTATTTTGAATACTAAAGATCAGCTAGGCAAATTCGATCCAAAATCCGATGAAGGAATATTCGTAGGATATTCGGAACGAAGTAAAGCTTATCGAATTTTTAATAAAAGAACTCAAATTATTGAAGAAAGTTTACATGTTTCATTTGATGAAAATTTTAAAAATATAAATCCAAATATTACTATCGATTCTGTTGATGAAACTATTCAGAATAAAAACAGTAATACTAGTGAAAATTTTGATAATAATCATGAATTTACCGAAAATAAAAACATTACTCCTAATATAATAAAATCTCCACCTAGAATTTTATGGGATCATCCTGTACAAAATATAATTGGAGAAGTAAATACGAATGTTAAAACCAGACATCAATTAAATCAAGTTGGTCATGTAGCTTTTCTCTCTAACATAGAACCTAAGAATATAAAAGAAGCCTCAACTGATGACTACTGGATTCTTGCCATGCAAGAAGAACTAAATCAATTCGAACGAAACGAAGTTTGGGAACTTGTTCCTAGACCAAGTGATCAATCAGTCATTGGTACTAAATGGGTCTTCAATAATAAAGCAGATGAACTAGGAAATATAACTAGGAATAAAGCTAGATTAGTTGCACAAGGATATAATCAAGAAGAGGGAATTGACTACGAAGAAACGTTTGCTCCAGTCGCCCGACTTGAAGCAATACGAATCTTATTGGCGTTTGCATGTTTTCATAATTTTAAACTTTATCAAATGGATGTTAAAAGTGCATTTTTAAATGGTTACATAAAAGAAAATGTTTTTGTTGAACAACCACCTCTTTTTTATCATGAAAAATTTCCGGATCATGTTTATAAACTCAAAAAGGCTTTATATGGTTTAAAACAAGCACCACGTGCTTGGTATGATCGTCTTAAAAGCTATTTATTAGAATCTGGTTTTGAAATTGGTAAATTAGATCAAACTCTTTTTATTAAGAAAACTAAGAAAGATATTTTGATAATTCAAATTTATGTTGATGATATTATTTTTGGATCGACAAATGAAAAGTTATGTCAGGAATTTTCGACTATAATGACAAATGAATTTGAAATGTCTCATATGGGAGAATTGTCATATTTTCTTGGATTACAAATTAAACAAGTTGAAAATGGAATTTTTATTAATCAAGAAAAATATTGTTATAATTTAATTAAACGATTTGGTCTGGAAAACACTTCTGCCAAACCAACTCCTATGAGCACAACGATTCATCTCGATAGAGACGAGGAGGGCAAAAGTGTTGATAGAAAACTATATCGTAGTATGATTAGATATTTATTATATTTAACAGCTAGTCGACCTGATATAATTATGAGTGTTTGTTTTGTGCTAGATTTCAAGCAAATCCTAAAGAATCACATATGCAAGCAGTTAAACGCATTATTCGTTATTTAACTAAAACCAAAGATTTCGGACTATTTTATCCAAAAGAATGTCCTTTCGAATTAGTTTCCTATAGCGACGCTGATTTTGGAGGAAGTCGGATGGATAGAAAAAGTACTAGCGGAACATGTCACTTCATTGGACATTCCTTAGTCTCTTGGTTCAGTAAGAAACAAAACTGCGTTTCTTTATCGACATGTGAAGCAGAATATATATCTGCTGCTTTGGCATGTGCACAAGTCATTTACATGCAACAAACACTTCAGGATTTTAATTGTCATCTTGAAAAGTCTATAATTTATTGTGATAATACTAGTGCAATAAATCTTTCTAAAAATCCTGTCAATCACTCACGAACAAAACACATAGATATTCGTCATCATTTTCTTCGTGATTGTTTGGAAAAAGGATTGATAAATTTAGAGTTTATTAATACTGAATATCAGATTGCTGACATTTTTACTAAACCATTAAATGAAAATATTTTTATCAAACTTAGACGAGATTTAGGAATAATGTCTCTAAAAGAGTTATAACTAAAAATATGCAAAATGTTTCTCTTACTTGCTTGTTAAATGGTGTATTATAGCCACTTCAGCTATAGTTGTTTCTTGTCTCAATCTCCTTTTTTGTTTAAATTGTATTTTCAGAAATCTATTTTTAGTTTTAAAATTTGTAATCATCCATTTACAAACTGTTTTGCTATTAATTACCTGTGATGAGAATTAAATAATAATTCTTATCCACTTGTTTTTTAGTAAACAAATACTTATGTAAACCATGTTTAGTTTTCAAACAAATACTAAGAAAGTTTATATTCAAAATTATTTGAAAATGTCATCCAACAATGATTTTTACAATTCCGAAAACTCTCGTTTATCGTATACATCTCCGGACGATGATTCCGATCGTATTCCTGAAAACGGACCCTATCCTATTTTTCCCTTACCTAATCATGTCCTTAACTTCTCTTCTTCCCCGGATAAAGACCCCCGACATGGCTGGAAACCATGGGAGAACACTCATACCGGTTATACACCGGAAAAGAAGAAAGGCAAGAATGTTATGGTCATATCTCCTTCAACTAAACAGAAAATAGATGAGATACACCACTATCAACAGCAACAAATGGATCTACAAAAGGAGTTATACTATGAACAAAAAATTACGGCAAGACGTTTGTGCTTTCTAGAACGGATGGCCATAAAAATTTGTTCGTCGAAAAAGGAAGACATTGTTGAACCCACATCTAGACTCTCAACCTCCTCAAATCCTGCTCAATCTCCAGTAGCTCCTACGTGGTCACCTATAGAGAATGCTCCATCTCCAAATTCTTGGGAACGTCGATATTAATAACCGGTGGCTAAGCATTTTTTAATATATATATATATATATATATATATATATATGTTGCTAATTTTCTATAAGTTGTATTAATATCATGCAAAAATAATAAAATTTCTCTTTATACAATTTTTTAACAGAAACGGAAAACTGGGCAAAACAACAGGGTGGGTCGATCGAAATACTGAGTCGGTCAGCCGAATCCCTTCCCGAAAGTTTCATATGTTTCAGTTAACAGAGTCGGTCAGCTGACCAGACATTTCGGTCGACCGAACGACAAAAATCTGCTACTGCCTCTTCAAATATTTAACCCACCTATTCACTTTTTTCAACTACCTCTTCATTTTAACTTTCCCAATTTCAGATTTTTACCCCAAATGTAATATCCCGGAAATTTTGACAATATCAATTTAATAATCTGTTTAATAATTAAATTGATATGGATAATCTTTGATAATAAGATTTGAATTTAATTTAATAATCTGATTAAATTAGTATTAATTGATGATTTTATCTTTTAAAAGTTAATAAGATATTTTCTATTTGAATATATATATTTATTTGTATATATTGTAAATAGAAAGCTTTGGTAAATTGGAAATTTAGATTTAATTTAATCTGGACTTTTCAAAGATATTTAAATAAGTAACTTTATAGTTTTAAAATACTTTAAGTAAATATTTAATTGTTTAAGAGATATTTTAACTTAAGTTTAAATAAATAAGATTTACAAAAATGGTTTGTTTTATTTCTTTTTAAATATTTCTTGATAATATAATCTCTTGTTTAAATTATAAAATATGTTATTTTCAAATAACAAGTATAATGTATTATTTTTAATATGTATGAATTTTAATGCTAAAAGGAATTGTTATTTTAAATTGAATAAATAGTGTATGTAAATATATATAACTTAACTTTTAAATTGAATCTTAGGATTTAATTTTATTTAAATTTGAATTTAAGTTTTGAGATTCAAAAGAATATATATTTAAATTGTTTTGGATTTTATAATATTTGTATAAACTTATATTTATAAAATATAATTAGCTTTTGTTTCTTTTTAAAAAAAGTAATATATATAGATAAGTGTTTAAATAAATAAGAAAAGGCTTTTTAAATAACTTTTAAAATAAATAGAAATATGAGTAATTACTTATAAGACATGTGTCATTTATCTAAAGCTTTGTAAAACATGTGTAATTTAAGTAACTAATCTATGTGACAAGTGTCTTTATTCATTTTTCATTTTCTTTTGTTTTTATAGAATCACAATTTATTTACATATAAACATATGCATTTCTTTACCTCATTCTTTCTAATTTCTTTTCAAAACCAAGAGAACTCAGATTTTCTCTAGTCTAAAATCTGAGATTAAAATCTGATTTTCAAACTCCTCTCAAAACCACAATTTCAAAAGCATGTAAATCTTCTTCAACCAGAAAATCAAACCCCTGTAATTCTTTTCCAAATCAAAGAACAATACCCTGAAACCATTTTTAAATCTAAAGCATGTAATAAAGTCTTCAGCCTGATTTCTATTCAAATCTGAAATCAAAAAGGTCTGCATTCTTTTCAAATCTGCATCATCTTCAAAAAGCCTGCCTTCATTTTTCAACCTGGAATCAACTATAAAAATCAAAGAGCCTACTTGCATTCTTTCTTCAATCTGGAAGCCAGCATGCATGTGGTTCAAAGCAGTTTTAAGCTCAACAACTCAAGTTTTTAAATCAATGAGGCATGCAAGTTTTAAGTTCAAAAGCTTTTCAAAATAAAGTAGGATCTGTCATCTTTAAACAGGTGAGTAACATTCTATTTTTAAGGTTTAAGTTATGAAAGATGGTTGCATGTGAATATTTATAAGTGGTTCTACATATCTATGTATTGATGTATGATTATATATGTGAGTTTCTATGTATACATGGATGAATAGTTATGTGTGCATGTCTGTTATCTTTGAACTCTGTTCTGTTTGTTGCCCAGACTCAAGAATTCCTTTTAAAATCTCTTACCACTGGATCTAGTTTTTGTAATGACTTAATTTACAAACAAGAATGGTTTGATTTATCATATACTAATGTTAAAAAGTTTAATTTAAGTCAAACTTTTAGTCTGAGTGTCTCTGTAACCATAATAACAGTACATGTTATATAAAAGTGAAAATTTAAACTTTGTAATTTATAAATTCAGGTTTATAAATGGAATACCTAAACTATAATATGATTTTTAGCATTTAAATTATAATTTTTAGTTTAGTAATAAAGGAGCAGTTCTAGTTTTAACTAAAAATGAATTTTGGGTTAGAACTGATGATCTAGGAGGTTGGATTGACAAATATTGTTTCTGGTAGTAGTGGGATGATCGAAGATGTAGGGAAAATTACTAGAATTTGAATTTAAGCAGTGAGGCAGAAATGATTTGGGATTTAAATTTTTAACCCTAGTTTTTACCAGTCTAGATAAATCGATCGTCTCAACGTCTAGGATGGATCGAGTTCGACAAAACTCTGGGAAATTGTAGTCGTGATGTGGATGAACTCGTCGCCGAAGTCGCTAGCGCTCTGGTGATCAGCGGTGGAAGAACGAGGAGATGTTGACAGGTTTTGGTGGGGGTTTGGTCTTTCTGTTCCAGGTTTTGAAATTGAACTCGAATTCAAATTCGAGTAGTGTGGAAGATAGATGATGGCCGGGGTAGAATAAGGGGTTGGTTGTCGAGGTGGGGAGGCCACCGGAGGTGGCTGGAGATGGTCGGAGGGTGGTGCACTGTGCACACGTGCACATCGGAATTTCTGGTGAGTCTGGGTTTTTAACAGGAAGGCTACTCGAGTTTCTCGAGTTTTGTTTCGAGGGATGATCGAAGTTTTTGGGGTGCGACTCGAAGTAAATTTAGATGGTCTCGAGTACTTTTAGTTGTTGCCAGGTTTTTAAGAAATCTGTCTGTTTAGATTTAAAAACTGAATTTAAATTTGTGAAAAATATTAAAACAGGAATTTAAATCAAAATTTTAATATATGGATTCAAGTTTATTTTTGAATTTTAGATTGAGAAATAAATAAGTTTTATAAATTTAAATATGAATTTGTTAGAACCTTTTAAACTTCTTTATTGAATGAGTATTTCTTTAACTTGTAAAATAAAAGAGTTTTAGAAATGTTGTTTAAAACGTTGTTAAAGATAATTTGTTTTCATTTTAAATCTTTAAATTTAAAATGAAATTTTGAAGGTAAAATTAAAGTAAATTGATTTAAAATACTTTGTAAGTGATAACTTGATTATTAATAAGAACAAAGTTTTATCTTAAAGTAAATTAGAATTTAAAGATTTGTGTTCATTAAATTTATAAGGAAATTTAATAGATAATTAATTTAATTTGATTAATTAATCATTTGGATTAATTAAATAGGTAATTAAAGGTTTAAACTAATTTATTTATGATTAAGATTAATTAATTAGGAATAATTAATTTGTAATTAAGGATTATAAATTAGAGTATTAATTAATGATTAAGAATTAATTAATAGTGTAATTAAATATTAATTAAGTTATGGTTAACACTTAATTAATTAAGTAATTAGAGATTAATTAATTGATTATTAAGATTTATTAATTTAGAATTAATAAAAATTAGTATAAGTTAATTACTTAAGGAAAGTAATTAAATAGTAGTTAATGAAGTCATTAACTATGGATTATTAAATAATAAATTAATAAGATTAATTTAATAGTTAATTAGATTAATTAATTTAAAGATAATCAATTATAGAATTTGTTTAAATGTAATTACTTATTGGAAGTAATTAAGAATTAATTACTTATTGTAATTAATTGAAGTTAATTTGATTTAGTTAAATTAATTAATTAAGTTTAATTAATTTAGAATAATCAAGAGATGATTTGATAATAATTACTTAATGTAATTATTAAGGTAAGTTTATTTAGAGAAGTAAATAATAAGATAATTACTGGAAGTAATTAGTTGAATAAATGATTTTATTAATAGAAGTAATTTGGGTTAATTACTTTGAATAATTAATCAAGGGATTAATTAAGAAATTAATTAAGGAGTAATTAATTTAGTTAATGAAAGTAATTAAGGGTAATTAATTACTGATTGAAGATTAATCAAGGTGATTAATAAATGTTGTTTAATTAAAGATTTATTACTTAATGTAATTAATTTAATTAAGTAATTAATAATTAAGTTGTAATTAAGGATCATTAATTAATATAATTAATGATGTAATTAAGAATTGATTAATTAAGTAATAATTAATAAATGAAGTAATTACTTAATGTAATTAATTAAGGATTAATATAATTAAATATAGTTGATTAACTTAATAAATTTTAGTTAATTAATTAATGAAGTAATTAAAGGTTAATTACTATAAGTGGTTAAGGATAATTAATTTGAGAAATTAATTGAGGATAAATTACTTGGATGTAATTAAAAGATAATTAATCAAAGATGATTAATTGAAATGAAATATTAGAAGATAATTAATTAATTAAATTGTAATTAATTAATGGTTAAGTAAGAAGGATTTATAAAATGAAGTAATTAATTTAATTCTTTAAATTAATTAAAAGATAATATAAATCATTACTTATGAATGGGTGATAGAATTGAATACTTGGCATTGATTGATATCTCTGATGAGATATATGCTGTATGATATGGATGTTAGTTGAATTGTATGGATTATCTGATAATGTTGATTATCTGTTGAATTATCTTTCTTTGTGTATAAAGATAATGAATTAAATTGTTTTAACCTTTAAAACAACTTGGCCTTAAAAGATACGCTTTGGATTTCGATGAGACCGGGATCGGGTTTCCGTATACCGGATTTCCAGGTCTGGAGACCCGAATACCACATCGATCCAAATTAACGATAGGTCGTAAATCAAGTGAAGATGAAGATTCAGAGTGCAAGGGTTATTGTCGTTAACTCTGAGGGTGATTCCAAAACGAGTGTAACGAGATAATGCCTTCGGTTTCGTTCGAACCCGGAACGAACTTGTATGGATTGAATGCTTTCAGCACATCGTCAGGTGGACGATGAGCATTCTAAGATAGATGTGTTCTATTTAAAGGTAATCGTGACCTCAAGCCTCACAAACCGGGAATGGCTAAAACAGGGGAGGTGCAGCAAGGTTAGTGGGTAGCACCCAAGTAGGACAAGATTACCTCTGTCTAGATGTCCCTTTCTATTTTCGACTTAGTGGTGCGGTTGCTGATCCCAACCGTGAGGTATCTTGTGCGGGAATTATCCAGTAAGGGATGTTCCGGCCTTGTGTTGCAGGGGATTGGGAGTGATCCTCGGTACGGTGATCTAGGCCACGTACTGTGATGGGCGGTACCCCGGTAGCCCTGCCATTGTATGGAATCCAATTTCCAATAAGTGACAACGGATTTGATTGTATAACCCACTTGTTGGCTAGTATGCTGGAATTTAATAATGTAACAATTTCAGCTATTTCATATTTATTTGAAAACCCTAGACCTATTATAATACAATCGGATTTCCTATCAAATGTTTTGGTTAGCGTAAGGTAAAAACTTACCCATGTTTATTTGTGGGGAGTCTTACGTGATACCTTTTTCTTTCAAAAGGTTTTAAAGTTAAACAAGTTTAACCTGTTACTCACACCAGACCCATGTCTGACCCAAGTTGTTTATTTCTGTTTCATAAACTCTTGGGTACTCAAATTTTTACGAGTAGCCAAGGGATTCAGGTTTAGCTTTGACGAATTGTGGAGGAGCAATGGAGCAGGAGGCTTCAGCGTTGTAGATATAGATAGTAGTTTCCGCTGTGTTGATCTTGTTTAGATCTTTGTTTTGTATTGAGATGTAATAACTAGACAGATGTTTATAACTGTCTAGTATATGATGTGTAATCTGTGTAACTCTGATAAGTGTTGTATATGATACTATGTAATATTTATGTGATATAATATATTTTGTTCGTTTCCGCTGTGAGTATTTGTTGTTGTTTCTTTCTCTTTTCTCTTCTTTTCTCTTTTCTATCCCTTTCTTTCTTATTAATGATGCGTCATTCTGTGGAATGAGTGGCGAGTCATTACATTTGGTATCGGAGCATAGGTTGAGCGAATGCCTAAGCTTTTGGTTAAGTGAATATCAGAGCACTAGGTTGAGTGAATACCTAGGTTCGGAAGGATTGTTCATTAAAGATAGGATCTGTAGCAACCTGTTTGAGTGTATATATATATACGAGAGCACGTATTTGTTAGTTATATAAAATGATTTTATATTGTGTTAATTGATCGGTTGGGTGGTATATGGATTCTGGTCAATACGAGTAGCTAACGTTATTGATAGGGATCTCTAAACACTTGGACCAGGCCAACAGACACAATATTGTTTTAAAAAGGTAGATGAAATAATTTTACCCAGATATAATTTCTATATAAAAAAAATGTATCATTTTAAATGTATATGGTATTTGTATTGATTGGTTGAGATGATAATAATTTATCATCTAGGATTAGGAGTCTGAGTGTTGAGGTTGGAAGTGTATTTGTCGAGACTGTAAACCTAATACTGTCTCGAGTGAACTTTGCAGTTGTGTAAGGATTTCACAAATCTCCGAAGGGAACTGTTAAGGTTCGGAGTTTATCTTTGAAGCTGGACGAGTAGAGTTGGATCTGTCGATTAGACAGAAGCAAGTGATAGTATCCGGGTAACCTCAGGTAATAGTAGCTGTATGATGAGATACATTGACGATGGATGTTTCCGAAGATGTTTTCTTTGGAACGAGTTTGAGGAAGTGTGTATGCTTCGGTGTTGGGGCTGAGTTCAGCATGGTGATTCTGTTTAGTTTGGAGGTTCGAGTTTCTCAAGAACTTTGGATTAGGAAGTCTTTGGCATCAGTGTCAACAGTGCAGCTCGGAGTATTCTGTGCTTTGGCAGGAAATTTTCTGACTGAGCAGTTTTTCTAGAGGCGGAGTTCAGAAACAGCAGTGTGGATCCATTTCCTCGATGAATTGGATAGTTAAGTATGAGCTGTTCTAATTTGTTAAGAGAGAACAGTTTGCTTTGGATAATTGGTCTGGATTAATCGCAAAAGTGACTTGCGATTACTGAATATTCTCTTGGGTTATTGAAGATTTTTCTGGATATCTTTAGGGAAGTCAGAGGTCTGTCTGCATCTGAAGATTGAGTTTTCTTATCGACTTGGATTCCAGGAGTGATACCGGTGGTTCAGTCTAGTGGAAGGATGTTTCCTAGAGATGGAGTTGGCGAAGCAACTCAAGTTTTGCTGGAGTATCTGAGTTTTCTTTATGGATCAGTGAACCTTATTTCTAGAAGTGAGTTGTCCAGTCTGTGCTTGTGTTCTACTTCAGATCAGAATTGAGCAGCGAAAGCAGTTTGGAGTGTATCTCTGGATGGGAGAAGTAAGTTTGGAATCTACTGTTGTTGTGAAGTAGAGTTATGTTTGGATCTCGTCTGTGTTCTGATTTGGATAAGTATTTGGACTACTGAATTGAATTGTCAGTTTGGATAACTGGAATTCATTGAGTTTTACGTATCTCTGAGGGAATACGTATTTGATCTATCTTTGGTTGTAGAATCAGCAGTTCTGGAAGTTGGGTAGTTGAGTCAGACTCGTCTGTAGTCTGATATTCTGTTTAGTTCTGTAGATCTAGATGAGTAGGAGATCTATAGCTTAGTAGTTTAAATTGTTTATAGAGCGAGTATCCCGGTATATATATACTTGGGGAAACTCGAGGAATTTTATCTAGAATTTAGTCTAGATAGTTAGAATTGTTTGATTGGATGAATTGGTTGCTATGGTTGCTAGCATATGGATGATAGTATATGCTTGTGTTTTAAATTAAAATCTTTAATAAGATTATTAAATTACCTTTGTTTAAATTTCGGGGACGAAATTATTTTAAGGGGGGAGGAATGTAATATCCCGGAAATTTTGACAATATCAATTTAATAATCTGTTTAATAATTAAATTGATATGGATAATCTTTGATAATAAGATTTGAATTTAATTTAATAATCTGATTAAATTAGTATTAATTGATGATTTTATCTTTTAAAAGTTAATAAGATATTTTCTATTTGAATATATATATTTATTTGTATATATTGTAAATAGAAAGCTTTGGTAAATTGGAAATTTAGATTTAATTTAATCTGGACTTTTCAAAGATATTTAAATAAGTAACTTTATAGTTTTAAAATACTTTAAGTAAATATTTAATTGTTTAAGAGATATTTTAACTTAAGTTTAAATAAATAAGATTTACAAAAATGGTTTGTTTTATTTCTTTTTAAATATTTCTTGATAATATAATCTCTTGTTTAAATTATAAAATATGTTATTTTCAAATAACAAGTATAATGTATTATTTTTAATATGTATGAATTTTAATGCTAAAAGGAATTGTTATTTTAAATTGAATAAATAGTGTATGTAAATATATATAACTTAACTTTTAAATTGAATCTTAGGATTTAATTTTATTTAAATTTGAATTTAAGTTTTGAGATTCAAAAGAATATATATTTAAATTGTTTTGGATTTTATAATATTTGTATAAACTTATATTTATAAAATATAATTAGCTTTTGTTTCTTTTTAAAAAAAGTAATATATATAGATAAGTGTTTAAATAAATAAGAAAAGGCTTTTTAAATAACTTTTAAAATAAATAGAAATATGAGTAATTACTTATAAGACATGTGTCATTTATCTAAAGCTTTGTAAAACATGTGTAATTTAAGTAACTAATCTATGTGACAAGTGTCTTTATTCATTTTTCATTTTCTTTTGTTTTTATAGAATCACAATTTATTTACATATAAACATATGCATTTCTTTACCTCATTCTTTCTAATTTCTTTTCAAAACCAAGAGAACTCAGATTTTCTCTAGTCTAAAATCTGAGATTAAAATCTGATTTTCAAACTCCTCTCAAAACCACAATTTCAAAAGCATGTAAATCTTCTTCAACCAGAAAATCAAACCCCTGTAATTCTTTTCCAAATCAAAGAACAATACCCTGAAACCATTTTTAAATCTGAAGCATGTAATAAAGTCTTCAGCCTGATTTCTATTCAAATCTGAAATCAAAAAGGTCTGCATTCTTTTCAAATCTGCATCATCTTCAAAAAGCCTGCCTTCATTTTTCAACCTGGAATCAACTATAAAAATCAAAGAGCCTACTTGCATTCTTTCTTCAATCTGGAAGCCAGCATGCATGTGGTTCAAAGCAGTTTTAAGCTCAACAACTCAAGTTTTTAAATCAATGAGGCATGCAAGTTTTAAGTTCAAAAGCTTTTCAAAATAAAGTAGGATCTGTCATCTTTAAACAGGTGAGTAACATTCTATTTTTAAGGTTTAAGTTATGAAAGATGGTTGCATGTGAATATTTATAAGTGGTTCTACATATCTATGTATTGATGTATGATTATATATGTGAGTTTCTATGTATACATGGATGAATAGTTATGTGTGCATGTCTGTTATCTTTGAACTCTGTTCTGTTTGTTGCCCAGACTCAAGAATTCCTTTTAAAATCTCTTACCACTGGATCTAGTTTTTGTAATGACTTAATTTACAAACAAGAATGGTTTGATTTATCATATACTAATGTTAAAAAGTTTAATTTAAGTCAAACTTTTAGTCTGAGTGTCTCTGTAACCATAATAACAGTACATGTTATATAAAAGTGAAAATTTAAACTTTGTAATTTATAAATTCAGGTTTATAAATGGAATACCTAAACTATAATATGATTTTTAGCATTTAAATTATAATTTTTAGTTTAGTAATAAAGGAGCAGTTTTAGTTTTAACTAAAAATGAATTTTGGGTTAGAACTGATGATCTAGGAGGTTGGATTGACAAATATTGTTTCTGGTAGTAGTGGGATGATCGAAGATGTAGGGAAAATTACTAGAATTTGAATTTAAGCAGTGAGGCAGAAATGATTTGGGATTTAAATTTTTAACCCTAGTTTTTACCAGTCTAGATAAATCGATCGTCTCAACGTCTAGGATGGATCGAGTTCGACAAAACTCTGGGAAATTGTAGTCGTGATGTGGATGAACTCGTCGCCGAAGTCGCTAGCGCTCTGGTGATCAGCGGTGGAAGAACGAGGAGATGTTGACAGGTTTTGGTGGGGGTTTGGTCTTTCTGTTCCAGGTTTTGAAATTGAACTCGAATTCAAATTCGAGTAGTGTGGAAGATAGATGATGGCCGGGGTAGAATAAGGGGTTGGTTGTCGAGGTGGGGAGGCCACCGGAGGTGGCTGGAGATGGTCGGAGGGTGGTGCACTGTGCACACGTGCACATCGGAATTTCTGGTGAGTCTGGGTTTTTAACAGGAAGGCTACTCGAGTTTCTCGAGTTTTGTTTCGAGGGATGATCGAAGTTTTTGGGGTGCGACTCGAAGTAAATTTAGATGGTCTCGAGTACTTTTAGTTGTTGCCAGGTTTTTAAGAAATCTGTCTGTTTAGATTTAAAAACTGAATTTAAATTTGTGAAAAATATTAAAACAGGAATTTAAATCAAAATTTTAATATATGGATTCAAGTTTATTTTTGAATTTTAGATTGAGAAATAAATAAGTTTTATAAATTTAAATATGAATTTGTTAGAACCTTTTAAACTTCTTTATTGAATGAGTATTTCTTTAACTTGTAAAATAAAAGAGTTTTAGAAATGTTGTTTAAAACGTTGTTAAAGATAATTTGTTTTCATTTTAAATCTTTAAATTTAAAATGAAATTTTGAAGGTAAAATTAAAGTAAATTGATTTAAAATACTTTGTAAGTGATAACTTGATTATTAATAAGAACAAAGTTTTATCTTAAAGTAAATTATAATTTAAAGATTTGTGTTCATTAAATTTATAAGGAAATTTAATAGATAATTAATTTAATTTGATTAATTAATCATTTGGATTAATTAAATAGGTAATTAAAGGTTTAAACTAATTTATTTATGATTAAGATTAATTAATTAGGAATAATTAATTTGTAATTAAGGATTATAAATTAGAGTATTAATTAATGATTAAGAATTAATTAATAGTGTAATTAAATATTAATTAAGTTATGGTTAACACTTAATTAATTAAGTAATTAGAGATTAATTAATTGATTATTAAGATTTATTAATTTAGAATTAATAAAAATTAGTATAAGTTAATTACTTAAGGAAAGTAATTAAATAGTAGTTAATGAAGTCATTAACTATGGATTATTAAATAATAAATTAATAAGATTAATTTAATAGTTAATTAGATTAATTAATTTAAAGATAATCAATTATAGAATTTGTTTAAATGTAATTACTTATTGGAAGTAATTAAGAATTAATTACTTATTGTAATTAATTGAAGTTAATTTGATTTAGTTAAATTAATTAATTAAGTTTAATTAATTTAGAATAATCAAGAGATGATTTGATAATAATTACTTAATGTAATTATTAAGGTAAGTTTATTTAGAGAAGTAAATAATAAGATAATTACTGGAAGTAATTAGTTGAATAAATGATTTTATTAATAGAAGTAATTTGGGTTAATTACTTTGAATAATTAATCAAGGGATTAATTAAGAAATTAATTAAGGAGTAATTAATTTAGTTAATGAAAGTAATTAAGGGTAATTAATTACTGATTGAAGATTAATCAAGGTGATTAATAAATGTTGTTTAATTAAAGATTTATTACTTAATGTAATTAATTTAATTAAGTAATTAATAATTAAGTTGTAATTAAGGATCATTAATTAATATAATTAATGATGTAATTAAGAATTGATTAATTAAGTAATAATTAATAAATGAAGTAATTACTTAATGTAATTAATTAAGGATTAATATAATTAAATATAGTTGATTAACTTAATAAATTTTAGTTAATTAATTAATGAAGTAATTAAAGGTTAATTACTATAAGTGGTTAAGGATAATTAATTTGAGAAATTAATTGAGGATAAATTACTTGGATGTAATTAAAAGATAATTAATCAAAGATGATTAATTGAAATGAAATATTAGAAGATAATTAATTAATTAAATTGTAATTAATTAATGGTTAAGTAAGAAGGATTTATAAAATGAAGTAATTAATTTAATTCTTTAAATTAATTAAAAGATAATATAAATCATTACTTATGAATGGGTGATAGTATTGAATACTTGGCATTGATTGATATCTCTGATGAGATATATGCTGTATGATATGGATGTTAGTTGAATTGTATGGATTATCTGATAATGTTGATTATCTGTTGAATTATCTTTCTTTGTGTATAAAGATAATGAATTAAATTGTTTTAACCTTTAAAACAACTTGGCCTTAAAAGATACGCTTTGGATTTCGATGAGACCGGGATCGGGTTTCCGTATACCGGATTTCCAGGTCTGGAGACCCGAATACCACATCGATCCAAATTAACGATAGGTCGTAAATCAGGTGAAGATGAAGATTCAGAGTGCAAGGGTTATTGTCGTTAACTCTGAGGGTGATTCCAAAACGAGTGTAACGAGATAATGCCTTCGGTTTCGTTCGAACCCGGAACGAACTTGTATGGATTGAATGCTTTCAGCACATCGTCAGGTGGACGATGAGCATTCTAAGATAGATGTGTTCTATTTAAAGGTAATCGTGACCTCAAGCCTCACAAACCGGGAATGGCTAAAACAGGGGAGGTGCAGCAAGGTTAGTGGGTAGCACCCAAGTAGGACAAGATTACCTCTGTCTAGATGTCCCTTTCTATTTTCGACTTAGTGGTGCGGTTGCTGATCCCAACCGTGAGGTATCTTGTGCGGGAATTATCCAGTAAGGGATGTTCCGGCCTTGTGTTGCAGGGGATTGGGAGTGATCCTCGGTACGGTGATCTAGGCCACGTACTGTGACGGGCGGTACCCCGGTAGCCCTGCCATTGTATGGAATCCAATTTCCAATAAGTGACAACGGATTTGATTGTATAACCCACTTGTTGGCTAGTATGCTGGAATTTAATAATGTAACAATTTCAGCTATTTCATATTTATTTGAAAACCCTAGACCTATTATAATACAATCGGATTTCCTATCAAATGTTTTGGTTAGCATAAGGTAAAAACTTACCCATGTTTATTTGTGGGGAGTCTTACGTGATACCTTTTTCTTTCAAAAGGTTTTAAAGTTAAACAAGTTTAACCTGTTACTCACACCAGACCCATGTCTGACCCAAGTTGTTTATTTCTGTTTCATAAACTCTTGGGTACTCAAATTTTTACGAGTAGCCAAGGGATTCAGGTTTAGCTTTGACAAATTGTGGAGGAGCAATGGAGCAGGAGGCTTCAGCGTTGTAGATATAGATAGTAGTTTCCGCTGTGTTGATCTTGTTTAGATCTTTGTTTTGTATTGAGATGTAATAACTAGACAGATGTTTATAACTGTCTAGTATATGATGTGTAATCTGTGTAACTCTGATAAGTGTTGTATATGATACTATGTAATATTTATGTGATATAATATATTTTGTTCGTTTCTGCTGTGAGTATTTGTTGTTGTTTCTTTCTCTTTTCTCTTCTTTTCTCTTTTCTATCCCTTTCTTTCTTATTAATGATGCGTCATTCTGTGGAATGAGTGGCGAGTCATTACACCAAACTCCATTAAAATTTTCTCAAATTTTATATTTTTCCTCAAAATCAATGGCTCCTAGAAAGAAAACTAAAACTACCGGCGCTTCTTCATCAACTCCAGTGGATTCTCAAATAGCCTCATGGCTTGTGAGTGATAGAGCACTCGAAAGTTGGATAAAGCTTTAAGATGCCAAGATCTTCGAGGAATCCTTCGTAAGTTACCCCGATTTCTCTTCTTACGGTATTGAAAATGCCGCAATTGAAAGTGGGCTTGACACTTTTCTTGACCATAGAAAGAACAATTTGAAAATTAACCACATTATGGTCAAATTATTTCTTGCTAACCTAAACCTTGTTAATCCTCCTAGAAACACTGAAAATTGTGTTTGGACGTCGGTATGTGGTACGACAATTTTCCTTTCACTAGATAGAATAAATCATACTTTGAATGCTCGACCGGGTGGAATATCGTTACATGATATGGATTGCAATGTAATGAGACGCGACCAAATAAGCCATCTCTTTTTCGAAGATGATGCTATAGATTTCAGACAAACATCATCCCTTGGACCAAAAGCTAGACTTTTTCATCGGTTCATGATGAAATCCATTGTTCCAAGAGGCGGCTCTTATCACTTAGTGTATCCTGAAAATTTTAAAGCATTATATGCTATATGTGGGAATGTTTGAGTCAATTGGGCACAATTACTTATGGATGAGTTTCTCTCATTTAACCAAGGCAAGATGCTTCATATTTACTATGGAGAATATATAATGAGATTAATCAATGACTTAGTCGTACATGCTCCAGAATCCGAAACTACCAAAGTTCATCATTTTGATTCAAGGACCATTAAATTAATGAAGTTGCCGGATGCTCCACCAAGATTTATAAAATTTGACCAATGGCGTGCTACTCCTAGAGATCAACTACGTCGTATCCATTCCACACCACAACCAACCACTCATTCTACGGAACGCTTAACTCGCCAGTCCACAATTCAAAGACCAACTCCCGGACTTGGTACGGAATCGGCTATTGATCTTTTGGCTCGAAATCAATTAGCTTTAGATGCCCGTCTACGGAAAATAGATGGAAGATTCAAGAAAATCAAAGGCTTCTTTGTTAATCTTTGGGATGCTTTGTCATGCACTTCTGAAGCCGGTACCTCTCATCTTGCTCCCGGAAAAAGACCAGCACCTAATTTCTCTTGGTCAACTTCGGAGAATACAAGTTCCGGAACATCAGGAACTCATACTTCTCATACTCAGCGTCGTGGTAAAGATCATGCTCCTCCTGATGAAAATATTCGTCCAGAATATTGGGATACCGACGAGGGTGAGGACTGATCTTGTTGTTTTTTGTCTTGCTATTGGATGATTTCAAGTATTCTGTTTTTATTATGAACAATATTTCTATTTTATGATGTTTTAAGTAGTGATATCATTAACATTTTATTTGGTTTTGGTATGTAAATTTAATTCTATGTTCCTAAATTTGATACATGTTCCGTATTGTTATTTACATTTTATGTATCATAAGTATTCCTTTTTGTCGATGACAAAGGGGGAGAAATATATGAAAGCTAACAAGTTTTTGCAGAAAAGTCGCCATATATTCAGGGGGAGAATTATAATATATATGTATATACTACTTCGTCGCATAAGTATTGTCATCAATCAAAAAGGGGGATAATGTTGATTCATGGGTTTTGATTCATGACACAAGCTTCAGAGATCATAAGACGAACTACAAAGAGAATACTATACAGAGGTGACAAAAAGAGAATAAACGTATATTGTGCACTACAAAGGAGACAAGACTACAATCCAAAGATTAGTATGAATATTTTATTATATTAAGTCTTAGAATATTGTTAAAATCATTCCTCAAGTAGTCACACACACATACAAATAGTTGTATATTGTTTTATACTTGAAAAAATGTGATCTGTGCACATAACAACAGGTCGGTCGACCGACCAGTAAACTCCGCTGACCGAACCTGTGTTAGTGCACAGATATGCACTGTTTTGTGCACGATTTTAAACTCAGCTGACCGGCCAGAATTTTTAGTCAACCGACCTGGAAATAACGGCTATTTTTCTGAAGTGTTGCGATCGTTCGTGAAGAGGAATCACCTTCAATCCAAGAGGTATGGTCACAACTTTTGATTGAAACTCTTCATGAAAGATTGTAACTATTCTACAACTATATAAACATGTTTAATTCACTTCTACAATCACCAATTCTTGTTTATAATTCATAAATCTATTCTCTATTTATTTCTACAAATAAAAGCATTCATTCTCATTCAATATCGCTAGAATTCCTGAATTAATTCATATACTTCGATTCTACGCGATTATCCTCCTTCTAAATCTTCACACACACTATATTTTCTTGAGGATTTGATTATAGGAGAATTGTACTATCAAAAGACAATCCGTGTTATTCAGAACACATTCGTCAACAAGTTATTTGTATTAAGTTGAAGTCCTCTTCGGCTGTTGAGGCGGAAAAATTCCCGTTCGGCTGCTCAGGTGTTGTATACCTATTCCTCCAGGTTAAGTGAGGGGTTTAGTCAAAGTTAAATCCAGAGGGTATTCTTGGACTGGACGTAGAACGGGAAGTTCGAACCAGTATAAAAATTCCTGGTGTGCTTACTTTAATTTTTATTTTACTGCTATTATCAGTTTCCGCATTTATATACCATATTACACGATCCTTAGTACCGCACGTACATTTTCAGGGGCAACGTATCAAAGATTAGTGAATACCATGTTCAAACGCCAAATCGGGAAGACTATGGAAGCTTACGTGGATGACATGTTGGTCAAATCGCGATTAGCTGCCAATCATCTAGAAAACCTCGTTGAAATGTACGAAATACTCCGAAAGTATGGAATGAAACTCAACCCACTTAAATGTAACTTCGGAGTAGCCTCTAGGAAATTCTTAGGGTTCATAGTAAGTGCGAGAGGCATCGAAGCAAATCTAGGACAAATAACAGCACTATGAGAAGTCCAAGCTCCGAAGAATAAGAAGGAATTGCAAAGCTTGAATGGAAAGATTGCAGCACTAATTCGATTTATCTCAAAAGCTACCGACAAGTGTCTACCATTCTTTGATGCACTGAAGAAAGGAAAGAAAAACTTCGAATGGAGTGAAGCTTGTCAAACAGCATTCGAAGAATTGCTGCGACACATGAAAGCTCCACCAATCCTTTCAAAGCCTGCATATGGAGAAGACCTATTCATTTACTTAGCAATCTCGCCTCATGCATTGAGTGCCGCTCTTATGCGTAAAGAAGAAAAAATCCAACGACCCATGTATTACGTTAGCAAGCGGTTTACCGAAGCTGAGAAAAATTACCCGAAGCTGGAAAAGCTAGTGTATTGCCTCTTGATTGCATCCAGGAAGTTACGACCATACTTTCAAGCACATCCAATCAAAGTATTGATCAGCCCCTGAAGCAAGTGTTGTACGACCTAAAACTTCCAGACGACTTCTCAAGTGGAACATCGAACTGAGCCAATATGATATAACATAACACCTAAGGAAGGCCATCAATAGGCAAGCACTAGCAGATTTCATCGCCAAATTTACTATACAGGATGATGAGGAAAAAACGCCACTGGAAGTGGAAACGCAATGGAGACTCTTTATTGATGGCGCATCTAACAACCTCTATTCGGGGGCAGGAGTAGTTCTTGAAACCCTCGAAGGACGAGCCATTTGCTACGCTTTACGCTTGGAATTCCCTGCTACAAATAACAAAGCGGAATACGAAGCGTTGATAGCAGGAATAAAAGTTGTAAAAGAGCTCAAGATAAAATCTGTTCATATCTACAGTGACTCCCATCTAGTCGTCTTCCAAGTAAAAGGAGAATACCAAGCTCGAGGGGAGAACCGTGCACCGTATCTATCTAAAGTGCAAGAGTTGCTAAGCGGCATCGAACATTACACCATAACCCACATTCCACGGGAGCAAAACACTAAGGCGGACTATTTGGCTAAATTAGCAAGCTCCAGAGAAGCCCAATCATTGGGACTAGTCTCAGTTGAAACTCTAACCACCCCGAGCATAGACGAAATGGATGTCAACTAGATCCTCGAGATCATCAACGAACCAAAGACATGGATGACGTCGATAAAGGACTATTTACTCATAGGGACCCTTCCGACTAACCGGAATCAACAAAAAAAGCTTCTTCGTAAGGCACCATGTGTCACGTACGGGAATTTTCGACTTTCGAAAATTCGACATCGATACTCACTTTATCGACTGTCGAGCAATCGAGTGCCGGAAACTCCAATAGTGAGGGTTTTAAAAAGAAGAAAAAGGCAGAAGAAGAAGAAGATAGAAGAAAAAGAGAAGAAAGACAGAACAACATCAGAACAGAAAACAATATCAGAATCTTACACATCGCAGCGGAACAATATATAATAGATAACACTAGTCTTTTAAAACAAAGAACTATATCAGTTTATACATACATCAATCATCAGAGTCAATATACAACAATGGACAGTTATATAAACTTGTCCTCATACAGAATACACAGTGGAATAATACAAAAATATAGGTGATACGTTTCGCCATCCAGCTTGCTTCCAAAGCTCCAGAATATCCAGAATATCCTGATAATCTAACTCTAGACTGCCCGTGTGGAAATTTGTGGGCACCCAGAGTTTAGAAGGGAAACAATAAACTCCGAGTCAGTCATGGTGACTGGTGTGAGATCGTAAAACAGTTATTCTTTATAACAACAAAATAATTTTTAAAGTCAATTCGAAATGCTTTTGGAAAATGAAACTACCATAAGACCTCCCACCACACACACAATGCAAACGCAGAATTGGAGGAGATTTCTTCTTATGATAGTCAAAGATGCTTACTACGCAAAATCAAATCATTTTTTTATATTATTATTAGTGCATAGTGTAGAAACATTTCGAAAGTATAATATTAATCTTAGCCAGCATAGGCATTCCGCACTTATGCCTACTATAGCTACTATGTTCAATAGCAGGTTACCGCCACATTCCATAGCAGGTAATACAACTAAAACCGTACACGTCATGTATTGTTTTTTTTGAATTTCCAACAAATGGTCAGGCTAAGGAACTTCCTTTTCCACGATGGGTACGTCCCAGGAATAGACGACCCGAGAAATAACCTAACATTACGGTTAGATCTCTGCCAACACAAGGCCGGGTTACCTCTGCAAAAATAGGTAACTACTGACACGCGTATGCCATCCCCCGATTGTAACCGATCTTCCCGAGGATCCCCGATTTCCAACAAACCACATAGTAAAAATGCAGCAACCACATAGGTTAAGTATCTGGGCTCCATACCATGATACCACCTCTATCCAGAAGGAATGACATACACTAAGGGGCGCTACTCCCTAGAACCTTGCTGCATCCTTCCTGTTTCGACCATATCCGGGGTGTGAGGCTCGACGAAGTCTCGTCCACAAAGCTACGCTTTCTACAAAGCCATGCTTTGGGTCAAACAAATGATCAACCTATGATCACAAAGATATAAGATCAAACAAATGATCATATCACAAATGATCAAACACTGATCATTTCACAGCAACACTCAGTATGCCACGTTACCAAATTGGGATATATCGCTGATAAATTTCAACTACATAACCTCTGAGCTCGTACGTCTCAGAGAAGTGTGTTAAGCTAAGAGAATAAATTCTCCGCCACCAACAGAAATGTATTTGAAAGAAATCAGCTTTATATCTCAAATTGTAACGTCAGACACACAATCCATACAAGTCTGTTCCGGGATCGAACAGAACCGAAGGCACTTCTCACGAAGCCCTTGCATATCCGGATAAATTTCTAATCATGTCCAGACTTCCCGTCACTAAGGGTGATAAAAACCTCTAAACCGGAGATCAGCCGATGTAGAGTAACTCGACGGTAATCCTTCCGTCTTCAAAAATATCCGGTCTTCAACACCGGTCTTCGAATGCAATTCATAACGACGTATCACATATTCGTAATGGGTTATACGACCCCATGGTCCTTTCCCGGCTAACCCGAATAGTGAGCTTTTATTTAAAACAAGTGTGGCATTCAAATTCATCCAATTCACAACAAATACCATTCAAGGTAATTATTGATAGTCGGTTATTTAACTATCAATAAAGATGCGCAACATCATCAGATTCCAAATAATTTTCCAAATTATTTCTTTTCCAAAATATCTTTACTAGATATAAAATTTCCACACTTCAAAAATAAATCAACGTTTATTTTTCTAAACAGTTTCCCTTTCCTTCATAAATTCCATAGTGAATTTATATTTTCAAAATATCTACTGATATACGATTCTCAAATCGATTTCAAATATTCAATTTCAGTTTATCTTTAAGAAGATAAAATTTCAAAACGTTTCATTTCATTTTGGAAAACATTCCCATACTTATTTAATAATAAGTGTTTCACAAATCTTTTATTTTCAACATTTGAAAATATTCGATATACTTAAATCAAATTAAGTATATATTTCATTCTTTAAGGAAATCTATTTTCTATAACAACATCAATTTGAGTCAAAACGAATGTTACGTAAAACATCATTACGACGACTCAAAATCACTAGTATAGGGATTCGAAATTAAGATAGATATGTAAATCCCAATACTAGATAAAAACATTTCCTTTCGGAAATCATTTACTATAACAACAGTGCTATAGTCCATCATTTCCTTATTTCTCGAAACGTCTATTTCAACAATGAACGTTGAAATCTATGCCTTCGATTCATAATACATTTTGAAAACATCTTTAAAATGTTTACTTCATTTTTAATGTCACTTCTTCAAAAATGAATCCATTTTACTTAACAATATATTCACTGTCCAAAATCGTGGATATACTTCACTAACCACATTTTCAAAAATCTCTACACATTTTATTTCAATAAAAATTCGCTATTCAAAAATCGCGAATATATCTTCTTCAATAATCTCCTATATATAATTTATCAAATTCAATCGATTTCGAATTTATAAAACGAAGTTTATAAATTCTATTTCTGTTTTAATAACAACTTCAACTTATAAATCTTCTTTTTTTTAACTTCTATATTTTACTTATCAAAATAAGTGATTTCGGATTTATAAACAACTTTTATAAATTTCAATTCTATTTGTAAAAAACTTCAATACCAAATCAATTTCAATATTGATTTCTAAATTTATTTTCAACCTTAAATAAAATTTCCATACTGATTTCTCAAAAATTCATTTCCAAATATTAAATCAATTACAGATTGATTTCTAATTTTATTTATCACTACTAAATAAATTCCTTATTTTTCTCAAATTATTCAATATTCTGTTTTTAAATGGATTCTTCAAATTGAAATCATTTTACATTGATTTCCCAAATTATTTCAATTTACCAATTGAATTCCTAAAGGGATTTCCAACTTATCTCCTTTTAAATAAATTCCTCTTTAAGAAAATAAATTCCTTTATCTTTTTCAAACTATTTAGAAATCCAATTTTAATTAAATTCTTCAATTTAAAAATCACTATTATACGAAATTCATTTATTTAACATCTTCACTTGATTCTGGAACAAATTCAATAAGATTTTAAAAATCAGCCTTTATTCTTTTAAATTCTTTTCTTCAAATTTATTAAATTTCTAAAGTTAATTCACTTAAAAATTCCTACTTGAATTTCAAAAATTCAATTTCGTTTATTTTTTTTGGAATCCAATGATATCAAACATCCATTCAGCTAAATTTTAGCTTTCAAACAATTTCCTGGCATCAATATGATCAATATAATCATTCATAGATTCATATCACAGTATAAATAAATTCAATCAATATGAGGGGTCCAGTTGGATCCCTCCAACCTGTTTCCCTGCATCCAAAGACGTTAGCACAATACCAATTCCACTTCGAGGTGGAATATCGCGGTATATAGGTTTTATAAAAATCCGCTTACTAACGGCGCAATAGGGTCTCATCCGCTATACGAGGCGGGAAATGTAACGCCCCACTCCGAGACCCACTGTAACAAAGAGTATTACGGGAGTAATACTGTCTGTTAAAGCGGAGAATAGAGTATAGTGGAAGCGACCATCTATAATCAAGCTATAACTATCTACCGAACACGTCGAAAGGTGGAATCTATTTAAATTTTTCTCAATTTTTAGCATTAAATTTTCACCAAAATTAACTAGCAATTATCACTAATAGGTATAACTAACAATAATTACTAATAAATAGTAATTACCAATATTACAACTAGCATTAATTACTAATCAATAGTAATTACCTCTACCAATCAAGCAAATAAGCAAACACTTCAAGTGCAACTTTCCAAAGCAAAGAGGATGTGGATTAGAGAGCTTCAAAATTACAAAGAGAACAAAACCAAGGATTACAAAGAGATTTCAAAGATTAAAATAAAGATTAGAAGGTGATTAGGCCTAGGATTGCATTACCTTGCTAGGATTGAACAAGTCTAATTATGAAGAGATGGAGATGGAGCTTCTAAATGGAGGCCATTAAGTTTACTTAGGTTTAGGTTTAGGAATTTATGAAGAGGAGGAGGGTTAGGTTTATGGGTTTAAGATATTATATAGGAGGGGGTTAGGCTAAT